>JAKELP010000014.1:14178657-16678657 GCA_029929735.1 Mimosa pudica | reverse complement strand
TCCTAATTGCTTTATGTCTTGGGTTAAAGATAGATTATAATTAGCATGATTTATCATAATTACAAAAAAACTATGTGAAAAACATAGATGAAAATCTTACTAATGCTATGAAAAACAGTTTTATTTTTTTAGACTATAGTTGCTCATTTTCATAGATTTCATAACTTCCCTCTTTTTCATCTACTTAAAAAGACATATATATGTAATGAAGCTTCTATTTTCAATCAACTTAATTTCTCCATCATTCTTTTCCATTTTCTTCTTAATCGTGAATTCTTCCGTGCAACGCACGAGAGTTTTTTCTCGTTGTGAAGATAGCTTAAACTGGAGTCACAACTAAGTGACATTCCCAAGGGATTGAACTCTTGCTAAGTTGTCACATTTTCCCACCCCTCACTAGTTGAGCCTACAAATGATAAGTTTTGCAAAATAAATCTTGTCCCTTAAGACTTAAGTAAGTATTGCTTTTTAACTAGTTTCAATTAGATTTTGAGGAATGTTTGATTTGGTTAAAAAACCCCTTGTAATATCCAACGTACAGAAAGTGTACTAAGCAGCACAAAGGAAAGTTGGAGTAAGAAGGATGGTAGTACTACAGTTATGTTGACTAGGCAAGTCAATACCACAAGTCCACAACCACTCTCGTCAGCTTCAACGTTAAATTGGGTGCGTACGTTGTTTACATTAGATTCGTGGCTGGATGGCCTCTTGCGTATTTTATTTATTAGAAAAAGACTTATTGACTCAAGTAGGCTTTTATTTGTATTTTCAAATAGACGGGGAGTTGACTAAATATGAATTAAAAAATATGGAAATGAAAGACCAAATATTCAAAAGTAAGGGGCAAACAATATGGATTAGAATATTGGGATACGCTATATATTAGAATTGAGTAGTGGAGAGAATAGCTCGTAGAATATAGAAGCAGCACTGTCTTTTCCAAGTTGCACTGTTATTTAATCTTCTGAGTCAAAAGTCTTTGTTTCCCAGCCACTACTTGTCCCACCTCTCTTTATTTCCTTCGACTACTGATTTGAACTTTATTTTATTCTTCACCCAACGCTTGCTTTAAATTAAACCTCATGAGATGGTTTGGTTCACTGGTTTATTAGAGAGTATAAATCAAAAGAGGCATAAATCTGAATATGTTGAAATCCTACTTTAATTGAAAGAAGGGAATAGGTTGGATAATTTATTTAACATGAGCCAAAATGGGGTTGGGTGCGGTTGAGAGAAGCACCAAATTTGAAAAGGGAGTTATGGGATTTTAATATGACAAATAACAGGTCAATAAAAAACAAATAGAGAAAAGTGGTCAAATTTTCGGTCTTCCCGTCGCTATTGCTATACTTTGCTTTTCTTTTCCAGTTTTTATTCCATCCTTTGCTACTCTGCCTTTCTTTTGCTTTATGCCTTCCCTTACTTCCTCTTTTGTTGTTTATTATTTAATGAACCCTTAATTTCAAGGGTCATATGGATAGATGGATAGGAAATGGTACATTGGGTTTAATACAAGTGGAAAAGAAGAGCATCCTAACATGGTTTCTCCCCATTTTGATGCGTGAAACTTGGGTTAGTGATTGATTAAATGATTCATTAATGCATCACATGGTAACACTTGGCAGGATAAATTGAGTTTTCACCTTTCATCATGCCATCCCCTTACCATCCTTATCTTTATTTCCTTCTTTTGCTTTCGGTGCTACTAACATTGTAATAATTAATTATGCCTTATTGGTAATCACTCTCTCTTCCCTTGGGATCCACTCCCTTTCCTTATTCCCTTCCTGTATTTTTTTCTTTGAGCTCTTAAATTATCCTCCCTCCTTAATATTAGAGTTCAATCGCTAAAACACTTAAGAAAACATGTAAACATTAGTTGAGTATTTGAGGTTAATTTCAATATACAATTTTGCCCATTATGTTATGATACTATTAGGGGAGAGAAATATATAAGTACTCCCTCCGGTCCCTAATGTAAGAGCTCAAAATTTGAATGATTTTGGTCCCTAATGTAAGAGCTCACCCCACATTCTCTCCTCATTTAATGCATTTTTTCCTACTTTACCCCTAACTTTCTTTCATATTTATTAATGTTTATGTATTTCTCTCTCTAAAAAGTACCATAATAAATATGGGCAATTTTAGAAAATAAGCATTAACTCCAGACATCCAACTAACATTCACATGTTTTCTTAAGAAGCGTTTTTTTGGCGGCTAGCTCTTACATTAGGGACCGGAGGGAGTATTAGTTAATATAAAAGAGAGTTAGGGTAAAGTGAGTAAAAATGAATTAAATAAAGAGATAATATAAAGGTAAATTCTTATATTTTAACTAAAATCCTTTAAATTTTAGGCTCTTAACTTAAGAATAACGTAAAGATGTCGTTTTTTGCTTAATAACACTTATTAGCCACACCCTTTGAAATAAACTTCCATTTCAAAGACAATTTATTTATTTTCTACTTTTCCTTAAGCACATTGAAAAGGTATAAAGTAATGCTACGAATTCATTAAATGTGCTGTTTTAATGATATGGTATCCAAATATAAATGTTATTATTACTTGTCAACTGTATTTGTTACTCCTATAGTCTTATTAAAGTAAGGAAAGATGAAATAGGGAGTGGTGAGAACTGAGGGCATAAAGGAGAGATTAGCTACTTTTGGGGGGCCACACCCCCACGTTTTCATCCTATCCCATCACACCTCTCATTTCCATCCAATCTACCACGTGTGCCCCCACTCCAAGTCTACAATCTCTATTTATTCCTTTTTTTCCAACGCCCCATTCTTAGTGTACTCACCCCCTCTTTTCAGCTTTAACCCCGATCCAATAAACCCAATAAATAAATAATAATGATGATAATGAATTCATACCCACCATCCTAATCCATTCTTTTTGTCGGGTCAAATAAGAATTAGTACTAGTTTCCAAGTCATTTATCTAAATTACTGATTAGTAATTACTCTTATCCCAACGTATAATGTCTTCTTAATCGAGTTGTGTGTTTTCAAAAAACAAGTTAAATTAGTTAAAAACAACATATATGTAGAAAAATATATTATTTTTTTCTAAAAGTGTCATTATCTACTATGAGTAAGATTTTGAAAGTACATATAAAATGAGAGAGAAATTAATGTATGGCGACAATGGAAAAATGACCTTTAATTCTTAAACAAATTTATTCTCAAACATTTAATCATTGAGACCTTGTAAAATGGGAGAGAGCCATTTTAAAAAAAGACCATATATTTTGGAATTGAGGGAGTATTATATCAAATAAAATTATATTTTTTTTATTAATACTCTAATGTTAAGGACTAACTAATCCATTTGATGGTAAAATGACTAATACCAACTCACAATCACGAGAACCCCACTCCCTCTAAGAGTGACTATATATCCTATATTTTAAACAAGACTCTTAAATAACTTAGAATAACCAATAACTAATCAATTCAAACTTTTGTATTACTAGTGTTCTTCTTCACTAAAGAGAAGAGTTTGGACTCAACCATGATTCAAATAACTAAAAAAGTAAGTCATGATTTTTCAGTGTCTATTCCTATAGACTTGATTCTTGACAAATGTACATTTTTAAGGCTTCATATAAAGTAGCCTCCGAACTTCACTATAAATAATTTACTAGCCCAATTCATGAAAATGTATGTTTACAACTAAGATGACTTCAATACCTCCAAATAATTATTGATAGTCCGCAACTTGATATCCATACTTAATCATAAGACCGCTAAAATTAAAACAAGTCATATTGAGTCCATTCAAACACTAACATTACTATTTTAATTCTAAAAGTGTGCTATGAAAGAAAATGGGATGGAATAGTGTGAACTCCCCACAGATATATTAAACACCTCAAAAATAAAGAAATTCAACCTCACCCAAATACATGAACCTTGACCTAAAGGGAAAATTCCAATAAACATGCTCTTTATTTGCGCTTCACGAGCATTTACTTGCATTACTGAAGTACCATTTAATATAGCTGATTGCACCATACTTTTGCATATATTTTCATGGCCAAATCCATTGAATTAATGCATGTTTTGATGATAATTGCACCTAATTTGCATAGATTCTAACTATTGCACTAGTTGTTGGAATTTGTTTTGATCAAGGGTAATTTAGGCTTTTTTTAGTATGCTATAATGTTTTACATGTTTTCAAGAACATTTTGATGCTACCTTTGAGACATTTGAATATGTAGGTTGGGAGGTTGAAGGTGAAGATTCAAGAAAAGGGGTCAAAATAACGTTTCTGGATGAAGCTTGCATTTTAGTGCTGAGACAGGCCAACTGGCGAGCCACTGGCAAGCCACTGGCGAGCCACTCGCCACTTGCTCGCCAGTTGGCGAGCCACTGGCGAGTACATTCGGGTAACTCGTCACTCGCTCGCCAGTTGGCGAGCCACTGGCGAGCCTGACGCTATCAAAAAATCAGACGCGATTTTTAGGGTTTTTTGGGCCTATAAAAGCTTCCTATCATGACCCAAACCATTCCCAAGCACCCTTTGGCCGAAAATAAGTGTCCCAACCTAGGGTTCTTCAATTCCCTTCCATTCCCACTCATTTTCATCCACTTCCACCTCATTCCTTCCACCCCCATCCATCCTTTCATCACATTTCCACCTTCTTCCACCTTTCTCTTCCATGGATTTTCAAATGATTCTTCTTCTTGGAGTTTCTCTTGGAGTTTCTATGTTGGATTGAGGATTCTTCATCTCTTGAGGATGGGTTGATGGTTGTTCAAGCATGGGTTCATCATGAGGGGAGTTTTTCTTAGTTCATTATATGTATTTAGAATTTCTTCTTTATGTATTTGAACCTCTCTTGTAGATGTTTGGATTTATGTATTGGATTGAGATTCTATATATGTATGTATGATGTTTGACCTTGCTAATTTGGATTAGGACTATGTATTAAGTACTTTGTTGATTATATATGTGTTTTGGTAAATTCTTCTTGATATTGAGTTGCTTAGCCTTGTGTTGATGATTCTATCGAGTTGATTTATTTAGATATGTGTATGATTGTATGAGCTCTCTTTTATAGGACACTCTATAATTCGATTGAGTTTGGAAAAGGAAAAAGACATTAACCAAATCTAAATTAGCAAATCACATCATGAATGGACTAAGTTGTGTCTATTTTGGGCTTTAAACACTTGAGTTATGAATTCATATCTACATTGTGGTTGGATTAAATTAGTCTCATTTTAGTGATTGCTAGTGACATTACTTGATTGTATCCATTCATGATTGTTGTGGTTGCACTTCATGAGAGCCACAAGTGTTTAGACTCAAACTATTTCACACATCTAGGAATTACACTTGATGCATTGAACCCCTAAATGATTTGAGCTAATGTTTGTCACCTCACCTAGACTCAAGAGATCCATTTCATAGAATTCACTACACTTCAACCATTCAATCATCCCACCTTATCAAAGAAAAGATAAAAAATATTGTAGTTAGGTTCATTTGCATTCTACATATAAAAACCCAACAAACCCCAATTCCCTTGTTCATTTCAATTTGCATTTAGTTCATCTTAGGGTAGTTTAGAAGACTCCTCAAGAGAGACGACCCGAGGTTGCGCCACTGTGTTGCAATCCTTGGTTTCATAAATAACTTGCATTTAACCCCAAGGCGACTAGGAACCGGTTAAATCAATGGCGCCGTTGCCGGGGAGTCATTTTTGACTCCCTAAGGTAGCTAAGTGTCAATTGAAACATTGACAAGGGGTAGGAGTCATTAGGATTAGATTTAGTTCATATGCATCATTTCATCATTTAGGATTAGGATAGATGCATTCCATATTTTTTACTTTTTCTTCTTCTTAGTTTTTGTTCTTGTTTGCATATATATTGTCTTCTTGAGATTGTTTGAGACTGAATCATTGAGTTCTCATGTCTTGGAATTTCACAAATTTTGGTTACAATCATGATATTCCTGAGAATTCAAACTCTTTTGTGAGAAATACCACTAGGATGGAAGAGACACCTTCTTCAATCATGGATGAATTATACAAAGAAAGGGACAAAATGTTGGTCATTCTCGATTCCTCCTCCAAATCCAATAGCACACCATGTTGGGATCCACCTTTACCCCCACCACAATATCACACATACTTTGATTATCCTTCTCCACCATATTCCTCTACCTACCGTGAGCCATATCACCATCCATACCCTTCATCATATCAAACTTCATCATATGAGCCTTCACCTCCACCACATAGACCATATACAAAACCATACTCTTCATCTCTACCTTGCCCATCACCATATCACCATTCATGCCAAACTACATACCAACCACCTCCACGTGAACCATCACCCCCACCCCCACCCAAACCCATCACCCGTAAACAAAATCCCCTTGATGCTTTCTTTGACTACCCCAACATGGATGACCATACCAAAGAGCTCAAGAGGATGTATGCAGTTAATAAAACTCGATCTCTAGAACTATATAGGAAGAAAACTGCATGTGGACTCTCCAAGCAATTGGAGGAAGAATTGGAAGAGTTAGGGGAATACCTCAATGCATTTTACATGCATGTGCTTTGGAAAAGAACTAATGGAGAAGAGGGAACCCATTGGCCCTATGATCTTAAGAGTGAAGAGATTGAGCAAGTGGTACCTCAAGTGCAAGAGGATGCACCTTCAAACATAGGTAATACCCCTCCTATTCTAGAAGAGGTTTATCCTCCTCTCACAACTAATTTGGCTAGTGAGAGTGATAATGGGAAGAATGAAGAAATCATTGTTGAATCTCCCCATATACCTAAAATTGAACATGCTCACCATGATGTCATTAGTAGTACTACCACACTTGAGCCTACCAATTGCACTGTTGATTCTTCTTGTGATGATCATGCTTATCTTCCTATTGATAGCAATGTTGAAGATGCTGAAAAAATTGATCAATTGTCATGTTCTTGTGATGAGCATATAATTTGTATGAATTGCATTGATCGTAAGTGTCATTTGCTTGTCCAATTTCGTGAACATGCATTGCATAATACTAGAATTGCTGTTAGAAATGAGCATGAGTCTTTTGAAGAAGGTAAGTCTAGTCCAAGTGCTAGTGTTGATGATAAGTTTGAGAATAACCAATCTATAGGACTTAGTGATATGCATGTTTTACATGATGTTGAGATACACCCTACACTTTCTCCCACTCCACACAAGAGTGAGGGTAACAATGATGATTCCAATTTGATCACTAGTCCTTTGGTTGATACATGTGCACATGAGCTTTCTTATTCTCAAATCTTATCATGTGATTTGCCTCCTGATATAATTGCACTTGATTGTGGTATAAATACTGTTGATTTGAGTGATGCTATTGTTCATGAGAAGATAGTACCAATCTGTGATACTACCATTGTTGCAAACCACATTGACCTTGTAATACCATGCTTTGATAGATGTTTAAATGTGGTTGATTTCATTGGTTGTGAGAAGCATCTACTCTTCTATGTGCCTAAACCTAGGCTTCTCACATTGCATACACCACTTTGTCACTTTACTTGTGCTAATTCTTTCCATGGATTTAAGTACTTTGACTCATGTGGTGTACTCGGAGTTGGTAGTGTTGCTCTTTTGTTGGCTAACTTTTTGCAGGCCTATCATTTGGGAGGATCCCATATAAACCATTCACCAACCCCACTTTTGGATCACCTACTGATGGAGCCTCGACTTCCACCGAGGAGGACAAAATCAACCCTCCTCTTGGTTCTTCTCTCAAGCTACAAGCCTCCATGAATCAAGGTTGTTCCTTTCCTCTCTTGTCCTTTCGTTATACATGTTCAGGCTGGCTGGTGATATTTTGTGATGCATGTTAGGATAAGTGTGGGGGAGGGACACATCTAGTAGAAAAGGTAGTTTAGTGTTAGTTGAGTCAATAAGAACCCTTATGATGTCAGTCTTCTGTTGCGCCACATTGCATTGAGGACAATGCATGATTTAAGTGTGGGGGAGGGACTTGTAGTAGCCATGCTTGATTCATTGGATTTGTGTCATTTCCACATTAGTGTCAATTTTTTTTCAAAAAAAAAAAAATTTTACTTCCAAGCTTCCAAGTTTCATGTTGTGTTGAATGTTCACATTCATTGTAATATGGAACAAAGTTGCACTTTTTACCTATTTTCACTTTTTTTTTCTCCTTCAAACCTAATGTGGAATAACTTTTGAAAACCTATGGGGCAAGATTAGAACCTACCAAATTTTCAACAAGTTAGTATTGAATCAATACCAAGCATATGCATTTTGTCAATTGGCCTTGCAATTAGACTTATCTTTAGCATGAGAGTAACCCTTCTTGTGAGGATTTTTGAGCCTTTAATTCATTTCAAGAGTGACTTGCTCAATTATTCAATTTCTAGAACTTGTTTCTACTCTTAGTCAAAGCTTATGCATTCATGTTTGGATATGATTGGGGCATTCATTTCTAAACCCTATGACCCAAGCACTTAACCAAACAAATATATCCTTTGTTTCACCCCTTTGGGCCATCACTTTCTTTTCTTCCACCTTGACCAATTTGGAAACATGCATCCATAGCATATACTTGCATTTCCATTGTTCTTGTATTGTTGTATGATTTGAAAAAGCATGATACATAGTAAGAAAAAGGAGGCCGAGGGCCTAACGAGAGAAAGAATAAAATGTGGTCGAAGGCCAAGAAAAAAAAGAGATAGTGAAAGCACAAAGTGCTAATGTATGCCAAAGGCATAGTGTGAAAAGAAAAGCGAGAGGAAGCACAAAGTGCTTGAAAAAAAAAGTGAGAAAAAGAATGACATGTAACATGCTAGTATGAAATTGTTATGACTTGAGTTACCATTTTTTGTATTGCATTTATATGTGGTGGATAATTGTTTACATAATTGGTCATTGGCTTCATTCCATTATTCATCATTCATTATTAGCCTTCTCCATCATTTCAACCCCACAAAGTCCTCTTGATCCAATCATGAGTGCATGCATAGTGGAGATATTAGAGTAGTCACAAGCATATGGTCAAATTGTTTGTTGAGCAAGTAGAGTGACAAATTCCACATAAGGTGAGGAGTGTGAAACACTGTAATCTTGAGAGTTCTCATCGCCATAAGTTATGTCCAATTGCATTGCCAATTCTCACTTTGCATATTCTTGCCTATTGATTCATGCTAACTTGATGATTATTGATTTGTTAAAACCTTGTATTTTTTGCATTGTACCCTTTGTCCAGGAGTACAAAGGTCTAAGTGTGGGGGAAATGATTGCACCATACTTTTGCATATATTTTCATGGCCAAATCCATTGAATTAATGCATGTTTTGATGATAATTGCACCTAATTTGCATAGATTCTAACTATTGCACTAGTTGTTGGAATTTGTTTTGATCAAGGGCAATTTAGGCTTTTTTTAGTATGCTATAATGTTTTACATGTTTTCAAGAACATTTTGATGCTACCTTTGACACATTTGAATATGTAGGTTGGGAGGTTGAAGGTGAAGATTCAAGAAAAGGGGTCAAAATAACGTTTCTGGATGAAGCTTGCATTTTAGTGCTGAGACAGGCCAACTGGCGAGCCACTGGCAAGCCACTGGCGAGCCACTCGCCACTTGCTCGCCAGTTGGCGAGCCACTGGCGAGTACATTCGGGTAACTCGTCACTCGCTCGCCAGTTGGCGAGCCACTGGCGAGCCTGACGCTGTCAAAAAATCAGACGCGATTTTTAGGGTTTTTTGGGCCTATAAAAGCTTCCTATCATGACCCAAACCATTCCCAAGCACCCTTTGGCCGAAAATAAGTGTCCCAACCTAGGGTTCTTCAATTCCCTTCCATTCCCACTCATTTTCATCCACTTCCACCTCATTCCTTCCACCCCCATCCATCCTTTCATCACATTTCCACCTTCTTCCACCTTTCTCTTCCATGGATTTTCAAATGATTCTTCTTCTTGGAGTTTCTCTTGGAGTTTCTATGTTGGATTGAGGATTCTTCATCTCTTGAGGATGGGTTGATGGTTGTTCAAGCATGGGTTCATCATGAGGGGAGTTTTTCTTAGTTCATTATATGTATTTAGAATTTCTTCTTTATGTATTTGAACCTCTCTTGTAGATGTTTGGATTTATGTATTGGATTGAGATTCTATATATGTATGTATGATGTTTGACCTTGCTAATTTGGATTAGGACTATGTATTAAGTACTTTGTTGATTATATATGTGTTTTGGTAAATTCTTCTTGATATTGAGTTGCTTAGCCTTGTGTTGATGATTCTATCGAGTTGATTTATTTAGATATGTGTATGATTGTATGAGCTCTCTTTTATAGGACACTCTATAATTCGATTGAGTTTGGAAAAGGAAAAAGACATTAACCAAATCTAAATTAGCAAATCACATCATGAATGGACTAAGTTGTGTCTATTTTGGGCTTTAAACACTTGAGTTATGAATTCATATCTACATTGTGGTTGCATTAAATTAGTCTCATTTTAGTGATTGCTAGTGAGATTACTTGATTGTATCCATTCATGATTGTTGTGGTTGCACTTCATGAGAGCCACAAGTGTTTAGACTCAAACTATTTCACACATCTAGGAATTACACTTGATGCATTGAACCCCTAAATGATTTGAGCTAATGTTTGTCACCTCACCTAGACTCAAGAGATCCATTTCATAGAATTCACTACACTTCAACCATTCAATCATCCCACCTTATCAAAGAAAAGATAAAAAATATTGTAGTTAGGTTCATTTGCATTCTACATATAAAAACCCAACAAACCCAATTCCCTTGTTCATTTCAATTTGCATTTAGTTCATCTTAGGGTAGTTTAGAAGACTCCTCAAGAGAGACGACCCGAGGTTGCGCCACTGTGTTGCAATCCTTGGTTTCATAAATAACTTGCATTTAACCCCAAGGCGACTAGGAACCGGTTAAATCAATAGCTTTAGGGAAACAAATCTTCTAAGAATTAAAAAACAGAAGTAATTAAAAATGCAACGAGAATGATTATTCACTCTCACTAAGTAGTCACTCACATGTACAGTATTAAACAAGTCATTTTCTAAGTAGCAAGTAATTAAACTCACTATAAAAGTAGTTGTTAATTTTAGATAAACAACACTCATTTTAAGTAATGAAAAAACAAAAATACTTAATGATGCTACGAGACCAGACTTCTTTATCTCAAATAAGAAAGCATCGCTCCACTATTCTCTTATAAATTTCTGACCCATTATGAATCAACCATTAACAAAAAAAAAAAAGAGAATAAATCAAAAAAAGACAGACAAGTATGGATGTGACATCACAGTACCTTTGACTTTGACCACCTTTCCTCTACCTATCTCCTTTAAACTCCCCTCTGCAATTCATTTCCTTTGTCTCCATCCCTTCATCCAAACACAACAGTGACAAACAAAAAAGTGAAAAACCTCCCTCCACTTCTCAAAAATGGTTCAACAAAAGAACAATGATGATCATACTAGCAATATCTCAATCCCTAGCTTCTTCCGCTGCCCAATCTCGCTTGACCTGATGCAATCCCCTGTGGTGCTCCCCACCGGCGTCACCTACGACCGCTCCAGCATCCAGCGCTGGCTCGACGACGGCCACACCACCTGCCCCGCCACCATGCTTCCTCTCTCCTCCTCCCACCTCCTCCCCAACCTCGCCCTCCAAAACCTCATCCAAATCTGGTCCCACACCATACAACGCCAAAAACGACACCGTTTTGTTTCCTCCCAAAACGACGTCGTTCATGCAATCCAACACTTGAAACGAAATAGTACGAAGCGCGTGAGCTCACTCGCTGAAATTCTGTCATTTGCTGAATCGGAATCGGAGGACAATTTGGAGTTCTTGGTGAATTGTGAGGGATTTGTCGATTTGCTTGTGGATTTTCTCGGCAATGTTGAGTTTGGAGTTGAATTTCACGAGAAAGTTGTGAAGATTTTGGAGTTGATTTTGAGTAAAGTGAAGAAGGATGAACAGAGATCAAAATTGAAGCGGACGATTGCGAATTGTTGCTTAGCTTCTCTGATTCTTGTTCTTCAACGAGGAAGCTCAGACAATTCGAAGCTCGCGACGGTGAAGATTCTGAAATTCGCTTGTACGGAAACCCTAATCGCTGAAAACGAAGACCTAATTCGTGAATTGTTCAAAACGCTGAAAACGACGACGTTTAGTAAAGACGAGAAGCTAATTGAGAATTGCTTATTGTGTTTGGTGGAGATTTCAACGGTGAAAAGAAATAAAGCGAAATTGATTAATTTAGGAGGTGTGAGGGCATTATCGGAATTACTCACAGGGTCAAAACGCAGCGTTTTGGTTACTGAGAATGTGTTGAAGCTTCTAGAAGGAATGTCTACGATGAAGGAAGGGAGGGTTGAGATTTGTGAGGATTTAAATTGTGTGGGGTTGATTTTGAGTAAGGTGATGAAAGTGTCTAATGTTGCAACGGAATATGGTGTGACTATACTTTGGAGTTTGTGTTATTTATTTCGTGATCAGAGGGCTCAGGAATTGGTGACTAAGGGGAATGGTTTGA
The DNA here is from genome assembly GCA_029929735.1 of Mimosa pudica. NCBI lineage: Eukaryota > Viridiplantae > Streptophyta > Magnoliopsida > Fabales > Fabaceae > Mimosa > Mimosa pudica. The sequence goes on along the minus strand of JAKELP010000014.1, from coordinate 16,666,081 downwards.
CTAAGATTTTGCTTTTGATGCAGATGAATTGTGAGCCTGGAGTTAGGAGAATGTGTGTGGATTTGCTTAAGATTTTTAGGGTTAATTCTAAGTCTTGTCTTTCTTGTTATCATACTAAGACCACACATATTATGCCATTTTGATCAATGTTGGGTTTTTGTTTACATGTTTTAGTTTGTTATTGGAGAAGAAACAAAGATTGAAAAGAGAAGGCTGTAAATGATACGGAATTTTTGTTAGTGGATAGTCAAAGTGAATAGTGAAATTCATGTTTGGTTTGTTGTTCATTGTCCCCAGTAATTAGAATGTATGTGTTTTTAATATATCATATCCCAGCGGGCATTGAATAGAAAGATAAAAATTGTTTTCATAAAGTCCATGAGGAATTTGCAGAATTGTAATGTAAGTGGTGCAATTCATTCATGATCATAAATCACAGCTCTGAAGTCCATGAAAAACAGAGAAGGTTACTTCTGATTTCATATGCTCTGCAATGGTAGTAAACATTCAACTGGGACTGAAGCTGCAATAAGTTAGAAAAATTATTGAAGGATGATATTAGGAAATTAGCTGGAGAGAGATATGAGCTGAATTGAGTTTAGCTTTGGGATTTTTTTTTTTTTTTCAAAAAAATGTTTTTTTTACCTGAATTGTTAAAAAATGGTTGAGAGTTTGAGAGGTACTCCTAAAAGAGTAGACAGGGCACCGCAAAATGCTAGATGGTGTGGTGACTGTATAGGTAGCTTTATTGCTGTTTTCAATAGGTAGCTTTATTGCTGTTTTCAGGGAAAGGTATGAAAGGGATGGGGGAATCCCTATGGAAAAAGAGATTGGGTTAGAATAAAATAAAGGTAAAATGGGGTCAGATCCATTCTAATTTCTATGTTTGACCAATCCAAATCTCCAATCCCTATGCCATAATTCCATAAATACGTGCACTCTGCAAAAAGAGATTATGCCCTCAACAATGCCCACCACCATCCATCTTGTTAATTATAAATCATAGAGTTTTTATCAAAAAAAAATCATAGAGTTGTTAATTGATTAGATTATTCATAAATATAAGGAGAGGAAAAGTGGCCATTCAATGCGGTGTACTTGTACAAAAAAGAAATGCTAGTATAGCACATATTGTAGTGCACCCGTGGAATTTAATTGGGTTTCATTATTAAGGAGCCTAGAGCAATAAAATGAAATGAAAAATTTAGGTGCTTGGGGCACCAAGCGTGATCTATTTTTTATAGGGGCAATAATAATATAGATCGATTTTATTGGTGCATTAATTGAGAGAGTTGATTTTGTGTGGTTGCAGTAATAGCCTAAAAGGTAACTAGTGATGGAAGTGGTTTGCAAAGTTGCGTGTGGGTGAAGGTGCCAATATATATCTACCTATATGCATCTATATCTTTATCTATATTATAGTAATAGAAACGGAGGGAATTCACGTTACCAGAAGGAACACATTTATTACAGAGCCTCTGGTTAGTATTTTATTCATAACATACTTATATAAAAATCAATATATGAATGATGATAATAATAGAATGTATAATGGATGTGGGTGGAATTGATACAATTATATGAATATGCAGATGGGATGATCGCTATCAGATTGACCGGATTATATTATTCAAAAACATGACAGCTCATTTGTGCTGATGAGATTGACGTTTGATACATTCTCTTTGGTTTTTCATGATCCACACGTGTGTGGCACCTTCCCAAGTATTGTCTACTATCAACACACCATTTGACGTTGATGTGCACAAAAAATTAAAATAGCCGATTCTAATTAAGCAATCTATTTACCACGATCGATTATTATTGTACATTTGATTGAGCAAACATAAAATGCTTTTAAAGGAAAAGTTCTCTTTTATTTAGCACGCTCATCATAATTGTGAAAATTTTGTCGAGTTCTTAAGATATTCATTCATGAAATTAAATAATACATTTTTAAGAAGTCGGTAAGAATTACAGGTTCACATATTATTGTATCGGATAAATTACCAAAATATCATGTTCTTTATAATAAACTAATATTATTCGAATCCAATATACAAAAATGTGAATTTAGATCACATGTATGACGGATGATTATTTTAAATAAAATTTTTAATGATTTTTCGATAAAATATTTCAGCTTGATTTTTCCTTATTATCTTTTGAATCAATTCACATGTTAAATTAAACATTGTAATGAAGTAGCTATGCTTCTGTATATATGTGAACTCAAATCAAACTTAAAATAAACATGATGCGTTCAAGTAGTGATATTTCATTTAGATCGACTACATGCTAGTATATATCACATAAAAGAAATTCATTACTATCATTTATATTCATTTTGGGAGGCTTGAGCTCTTGAAGAATACCAAACAGGGACTGTGTACCAAACAGAAAGCAACAAAAACAAGAAAGGTGATGTGATATATAATGGTTTGGATTTGATATATGGGGACATAAGGATTGTAGGAAAGCTTGGTACGGGCATTATGGGAATGGCAGGCTGTCTCGTCCCCCTTTACGACCAAAAGAGACACAGAAACGACCTATCCTTTTGATTTGACTGTACATCCATTAATCATCTCAACTAATTATCTAATTCCAATTTCCATACTACAAATCAAAACAAATTAATACAGAAAACTTCAATAATGAAACAAAATTTACAAGTAGAAAATTAAATATGCATGCCTTAAAACATAAGTAAAATGTATTTTATTCATTTAACATGATAATTTTTAAAAAAACATGATAGAGGGTTTTATTATTGGAGCGTTGGCATGATCGATATATATAATGGGGGAAGATATCATAAGGGCGCGGGAAGAGTGATTGATTGATTAGAGTAATTTAAAAGCGAAAGGCGCATGCGACATAGGCAGAGTTTGTCGTCACTTCGGTTGGCATTACTTCATCATTCATTCCCCAAAAAGCCAAATGCCAAGAAGCCCTCGTGTGCAATCTACATATACGTACGTGTGTAAGTGTGTCAAAATCATCAAAACCTATTGAGTAGTATCGAGTAGTATATTTGGTTTTCTCATGCATGATGGATGCCAAGTATTAGTATAAACTATATATAAAGTGTGTATATGGTGTGTATTGTAATTAATTAGTGAGTGCACTATTGTTAAAAAGACATGATAATGCAAGCGTGTGTGTGGGAAAGGTGTTCGTGAAGGGAAGATAGGGTAGGACAGTGAGATTATAAATGTATGTACGTGCGATATTTTTGGATGAGCATGATTAAAAATTTAAAGCTGGCACTCGATATTCGGGTGTGTGTTTGTGGTTTATTGTAGACTTTAAGCTGAAATGAATGAATGAATAATGAATGAGTGGATTTAGGTAGTGAGTGGGCGTGGCTTATGACTAACCACGTCCACTTCTACTCTTTTGATATATATATGTTCATTATTTGCATTCACACCCTTCCAACTTTCCACCACATTACCCACGCTTCATTATTTTTCACCTCCACTTTTACTTCTTTTTAATCTCTCACCCTTCCTTCTAATTATGTTTTCTTTCAATGCATCTTCTCAGCTTTAATAAAATTGAAACCAACCACACCCTTAATACTAATCAAACAAATTATCAACTTATTACAATTTTTTCCAAATTAAAATATATACACCGCCTTTTCACACATATTAGTTCATTTAATTTGCATTTAATATACCCATCATTTATTTTATCTACCAAAAAGGTAAAATCAAGTAACTGTATTATAAATAAAATGGTTATATATAACCAGTGCGTGTGTACTCAACTCCATCTAAATTACAACATATGATAAATGTAATTAGATTTATACTTAAGTTTATAAGTAGAATAAATCAGTTTCGAGGAAAAAAGCAATAACAATAGATGATATAAAGTGATTAACTTTACATGTTTTAAGTTATCCGAAAAAGTCGCAATGATATTATCATTAGGATAGGGCGGGGTGGATACAGAACCATGCACAATGCACCTAAAATTTACATGGGATGATGGAAGGCAAGGTAATGGAATTAATAAAAACAAACAAGGCCCTATTGTTTTTGGGCTGGACCTGATCCACGGCTTTGGCAAAAAAACATACTTGATCCATGACACGAGATTATTTGGTAAAGGCTTGAATAATAAAAAATTCCATTCCTCCCATTATCCGAAGTGTTTTGGGTAGGTCATCAAATGTGTGGCCAAGTCAAGAAGGCCTTTTGTGTTTTTGTTCAACCCTTTGGGTTTTCTTTCTGTCATGTTGAACCTCTTTTTTTTCTGACACTCATCAAGTTAGGCTTCTTTGCTCACTAGGTGAACATGTTAGTTTCTATGCCCTCAACTTTTATTTTCACAGGATTCACCATATAAAGCTAGAAAAAGAGTTATCATGCAAGTTGAAATAAAACTCTTGTGGTCTTGTGCACAGTAAAATCATTTTTTTAAAAGCCAATTCATACACATATATCCACAAACATTGTTTCCCCCATTGTTTCTCTTTATTTTATTAAGTGAACTCCCATGTGCATGCACACCAATTTCTAGTAACAAAACCAACTCAATAGCATTATAATCTAATGAAGTAAACGCACTGTATGAAAACAAGTATGTTTTCAGTCTTCACTCTTTCTCCCATAAAAGTAAAACAGTCCTTGATTGGACACAGAAAGTAGCTCACCAAAAAGCACTTAAAAGACTATACTGCCACCAGACAGGCTCAATTGTGTGGATTTTTCTAGCTATAAGAAAACAGGAAGGGACCATTTTTTGCCACGCTCTTTGTTTTAAGCCCTATTACGTTGTAGTTTGCTCCCTCCCTGACATTATTCCTTTTCATCAGGACATTGCTTCCATTCCTTTTCTCTATATATTTCCTTGCCCCTTCTAAATTCTCCTATTTTCACTGTACAAACAGTGTCACTCTTTAATGAAAGCCCCACATCCAAAAAATCAGAAGGCTCAATAATGCATTAAAATGTCCAATCCTCAAATATAATTGGCTCCATTAAAAGCAAGTTTTGTGACACCAACACTTGAAAAGACGTGGATTTTCTTTCTTTGCCTTGTCCATATTTAATTTAACATCACCTTCATCCCCATCCCCATCTAAAATCCTACTTTTCCTCTTTTTGACCATTATCGATCTCATTTTTTTAATCAACCTGTATGGATTAGAATCTGCAAAGATGTATTTTCTTCCATATTATTCTCCAAGCAGCCATGTGCGTCAATATACTACTTCCATAACTTATTGTATTTTCTAATTCTTTTTTAGTACAAATACAACAAAACACCTGGCAATGGCATCACACATACATACCAAACCCACCAACCTCAACAATGTCTTCTTAGTCACACCTACTGGTTCAGCAAGATCCATGGGGAATAATATAATACAGGCCTTTAGATTTTTTTTAAAGAGTTATATGTAGAAGGGACGAAGGACGATATTTTTGTGGATCACATGGCTTTTCTGTGGAATGAGCACCATAATGGACATAATATTGCATGTGCAATTTGAATTTGTCTAATGTGTGTGATTGAGATCTTCAACAGCAATTAGGTTGTGCTACGTATATGAATATTTGGCCACACACGTACGCAATTATCTCTGTTGGTGAATCCAGCGATTAATTATTTATGATCCGTTGGATTAATGTTGATTGGTGCACTTTTCTCATTATAATATTAGAATATCGAATTGTGAGCTTGCTGAGTTCTCTTTATGGGATCAACTATTGATACATGTGTGTTTAGAAGACACGTTGAAAATTTATTTCTTGGAAATGCCATTTGTGTTCATTTTTTATGAGATAGGTCTTGATCTACGTCAATTTAATATCTGTAATTTTGTGATAGGTTTTATTATATACTCCAATGGTTTGATCTACTCATGGAAGGAGTATAATGGTTTTATATTTTTTAAAGAGGACTCAGTTAGTCATATATATAGTTAATCATATGAAACTTTTGAAATGAAAATGCGAAAAATACTTGACATGGTAAAAATTCACAATCCTTGAGAAATTCTTACATTGACCCAATAATGCATGGGATTTATGGTTTATAAAATTAGAATGTACCAAATCTATATTTTAATACAAGAGCTAAAATTAAATGGAGGGAGGAGCTAGAGAGTAATTTCAGGAAGAAAAAAATGGTGAAATTACTTGCCATGTAGGTTTCCACCTAAAAAGATAGCAACGATGAATTTCTATGAGATGATATTTGAAGGATTCAACAGATTACTGGGTTAAATTATATGATTCGATGTATTTTAATTGATTAGATTGTGTTAAGAACGTGATGGAAATCTTTAGTTAAGGGAAAAAAATGAACGTGAAATCCCGAACTCGTACCAGAATTTCCCCTACATCACATGGCTAGAAATTCAAATCAAAGTTGTTTTTTTTAAGCATGGAAAATCAAAGTTGTATATTAATTACTGGCACAAATCTTTGGGATTGTTTTGCGCATTCATTTAATTCAACATCAAGTGCGTTAGTATTAATGAGTTCAAAGTTATTTCACTTAATTGGTGATATCAGGTTATGACTAATTAAGGATATCAAATTAAACTTGTAAAAATGATGTGAAATGGGATAGTAAATTTAAATTGTAAACTTATTGTATGAGTTTATCTTTATTTTTAAACATGTATTTATAATATAAAATAAAATATAAAAATTAACAAAAATGTGACTTGAAATATAATTTAAATATAAATAGTTGATATTAAACATATCATCAACATCCATAATTTACCTATCTCAATAAAAAATTTCCCATGAAATTTATACAATGGTAAGTTTGACATGTAAAGACGTTCTTTCTGATAAAAAAATGTAAAGACCTTCACTTTGATTACAATTAACGTGAATTTAAGTGATTCATAATATATTTTGATTAAGTAGAGATATAAAAATGTAAAATCGGTGATATAACATCAATGGTAATGGTTATAAATCATTAAAGACCTTCACTTAGCTTACAATTAACGTGAATTTAAGTGATTCATAATATATTTTAATTAGTCATGATTTTACTTTTATATGATTTTTCAAAGATTTAATTATTTAACTTTAAAATAAATAATACACAATTTTATGCAATGAGTCTTTAATGATAATATAAAATTGAAAATATAACCATTTTTTGTGGATAAGATATTAATATGTCAACGATATAATATTATATAGAATTTTATAGTAAAATTAAACAAAAAGGTGACTCCAAAAATTATTTTTTTTAAAAAAAAGTGGAGGAATGGAGAGGTGGGGAGACCCCTTACCCTTTGCAAACACCATATTATTTATTTTATCGGGACCACGATAATACTATGAAAGAGATACATAATACTACCTCCGGTCCTAAATATAAGACCTAGATGACTTTTTTTTGGAAAGGTTAAGACTGCGAAATAAGTTATTAAATTATGACATATTTGATATATTTTTAGATTATCCATTAGTTTATAGGTAAAATATACTAGTTTAAGGGAAAAATTAGGTAAATCATCAATTTATAATTAACTTATTTTACTTTTTTTAGGATTTTTCAAAAAAGTCAACTAGGTCTTATATTTAGGACCGGAGAGAGTATAAATTTAAAACAGCAGCATTACTTTCTCTCCCTGAAAACCGCCCGCAGTATTATCACTTTTTTTTTTCATAAGCAGTATTTTTTTTGAGCACACACATAAGCAGTATTAATAACTTTGCAGCATATACTGATATTTTTTTTCCCAACGCCATATGCTGATATACACATATAGCAGTATTATTAGTTCAACTCTTTTTTTTTCGGTAATAGTTATCGACAAAAATTAACAATTTGATACGTAAAAATGCAAGCACTAAATTTCTAAAATACTGATTAATGAGTAGTTGAACACACACACATACACAAGAGTATTTCCAAAGGTGATATGGCAACCCTATCACCGCACCGATCGAGGATTCCGCAGTTTATGCCAAATTTATAATCATCTTACCCCTAATATAATATTAATAAGTTATTGTCATTATTACTCCCCCAATTTCTTCTTCCTTGATAGACCAAAACATCATTGTCTACTAGTCTTCTCTATATAGCGATCATAAACACATAATAAGTCATGACACACACTGTGATTGCCACAAGGAATAGCGAGAGTTGCCAATAATTTATATGTTATTTTCATGGATTTGAAGACTGTTCATCTTTAAGGTTAGCTTTCAGGATCTTATATTTTTATTCTTGATTACCAATGACTCCTGATCACACGTTGTGATTTCTTTTTTTCTGTTTGCCCCCTTACTTTAGTCTTACTTAATAAAAGGTTATATAATGTTAAGGTGTTGGATTCAGTGGAAATCGTTGTTACTAACAAAAAAATGGTATACAGTTGGGAAGTCGCTTTACATAACGATGTTTGCTGTATTTGTTACTGATAAGTCACTCTTGTTCATGTTATTTCAATGAAATGGAATCGTTGTTTTTAGAGCAGAGACGAAAATGAAATCTCCAGAAAGTTAATTAAATTATTTTGGGATGACTAGTGCAGTGTTTTCATAATTAAATATTTTTTGGGATGACAGTGCAATGTTTTCGTTCTCATCTCTTTCCTGTATGTGGATTTGCTTGGGATTGTTGAGAAAGCAAAATAATAAGAAAGTGAGTGTGACCAAAAGCAAAGTAGAAAAAAATCAATCGGTTGCACCAAACCTGTAATTATTTAGAAACGGTACAGTAGTTGCATATCTATCCCATTATTGATTCCTGCTCTGCCATTCAATTCTCACAACGTAGCCCTATTCAATTCAATCCATGTGTGTTTGTCTGTGTTCTTTGGATTTATAACTTGTTTTTGCAATAAAATGTTCCTGATAGTGCCTATTTCTTTTGCTAGTTTTTTGGAAACAAAACAAAACATATCATTTCCCTTTCTTTTCAATATTTCATATCAACCCCTAGATGGAAAACGTATGGTTTATATGCATTACTCCTTTATTTTATTTTGTTTGTATTACAAATCACAACAAATGTTGAAAAACATGTTTGAACCGTTCTGCTATATTGTAGTTTTGAAATTTTGAGAATAAAATCAAAAAGTTTTTTTTTTACAAACTAAGAGTGTTCAAAATTCACAACTATTTTGAAAGTCATATTAAAATATAAAATTTAAATTTAGAAGATTTTATTTATTATTTTTTAAAGTAGTACAGTAATAATTTAGCATTCGAAATGTTCTAAAGTTGATTTTTACCCTTTTTGTTAAATGCATGTATCTTTTAAGATTCTACAGTTATGATATAATTATAATACTAAATATATAAATCAAAAGTTGGCCATTGGATGCAAACTTGTCATTTTATTGTAATGAAGATTCTTTCTTTTTTTAATAGCAAATGGAGATTCTTATGTATCCATTACAGATTGTGCTCGTATGATTACAATATGTTCAGGATATACTAGTACTATCTATTTAATTAAGGGAAAATTAATTTGAGTCCCCCACAAGGGATTTAATACTAGAAAAGTCCCAAAAGTTGAAATAACCTCACTTTAATATATTTGAAGATTGAAAAGACACGTTTTCCCCTGACAACTTAATGGGCAGCCGTGACAACTCGATGGGCATAACTTGACAATTGAATGGACAAATGTGACAACGTGTTGGACATGTGCTTTAAGTTAATTGTCCAAACTCTTAAGTTAATGGGAAAACCTGACAACTTAATGGGCAGCCGTGACAACACGATGAGCATAACTTGACAACTGAATGGGCAAATGTGACAACTTGTTGGGCAAAAGTGACTTTTCAATTTTCAAGTTTATTAAAGTGAGGTCCCTTGGGACCCTACATTAATTATTTCAACTTTTGGGACTTTTCTAGTATTAAGTCCCTGTGGGGGACCTCAAATTAATTTTCCCTTTGATTAATCACCAATCATAATCATCATCATAAATCAATTAATATCATGCAAAAGGTAATAAACTCAATTGAAGGGACTTCAGGCAATCAAGGAGGAGAATCTCATAATTCATACATACCATTATGACGTGTTTCAAATTGGTCTATTTAAGCTGTAGTACTATATGTGTCACCACCTTACAAATATTCTTGTCACGAAAATTGATTTATATTTTATTTTTTTAGTTTTCTTTGGCGCGTACGCTCATAACATATAAAAGAGAAAGAATCCAAGTCTCACCGATTCCAAACATCAAAATCAACGGTTTTTAATTAACGGTGCCACTGTCTGTGTCATTTGGAAGCTTCCTTCCTTCCAAGTGGATAATCATTTCCGAATTTTAATCTCTCCTTTGTTCACATTTGCATTATTATATCTCATTTCATCCAATTAAACTTTTTTTATCCCCATCTCACCAATAATAATAATTTGATCTTTAAATATAAAATTCATCACCAAACTTTCTATATTTTTGTCTCTCTCCCTCTGAAAATCTTATCAAGTTTCTTTCTTTCTTTATTCTTCTTACAGTGACAGGGTCTCTCTTCATATATATAAATATAAATCATATAATAGATATATCACTTAGCAACAAGAGTATGGGATCAAATGGCAGAGAAATGAGAGGAGAGGGACTTCTCTCGTAATAGTCCAATCTGAAGTTGCAGTTCATGCACCACGTGAGTTTCTACTCATAGCTTGTTGCTGAAATAAATCCACTCAAAAGGACAAGCCCCAATTTAAAGATATTTCCTTTTCCCTGAAACATCTTTTGCAGAAAGGAGAAAACTTGATTCCTTCTTTTTTAATGTGATAGAGAATCTGATAGCTCTTGGTGATACAAAGTAGTAACAAAAAAAGCCCCTTTCCATCTCATTAATAATAGGAACAAGCTGAAGTATATTAGTATATACATACATACATACATGCAATTCAATTCAATTCATACAAGACCCTTCTCCACCATCAACTCCTGTTTTTCCTTCCTCTAAAATTTCAATCTCTCTCCATTAAATTCCAACCACAAAGCCAAACACAACAATAATCAAGCTCAAACCTTATCATCTAAAGACTTGGTTATTATGTGTGATGTGATTCATGTAATCAATCTTAGACCTTAGATATTGTTCGCCTGGTGTAATTTATATTGCCAAACACATAAAAAACTTAAATCACATAGTCAAACACAACAATAACAACTACGACAAAACCTTATTATCTAATTTAGTCATTGATTGACAGATGTCATGTAATTCATGTAGCTGATATTATAGATGTGTCATGTATCTATGTAACCAAAGCCAAACATGTACAAAATATGATACACATATAACTTTTTTTAACGTAATGAAAAGCAAACACAAAACACAGACAGAAACAAGAAGCACGAAACCCAAACAAAATTAAATCAGAACTGAACAGAGAAGAAGAGTTAGTTGGTGTATTGCTGTAATAAGAAACCCTATGTCTTGTTTTCCAGTGAACACCTGCCACTCATAGACCTTCTAGAGTTTCGAGTCATTGCTTTCCCTACAACATCATTTCCTCTCTCTCTCTTCCTCCTCCTATCATTACCATCTTTGTTAGCTGTAATTCTATCAACTTTGTTAAAATAATCCTCTGCTTTTTCCCTTCTCTCCGTTTTCATTATTTCTCACCCCATTGTTTTCACCATTCATGCCAACTCTATAATCTACTACATGACCTCCTTTTAGAAACATGTTACAGACCCGTGTGGCCTTAAAATCATTCCCATTAATGCCCCCTTTAATACCCAAGATTTCTTTTTTCTTTTTATATTTACTCCCTAGTCTCTGAAATTCATGAAAAGCAGATTTTCTTGATTCTCTCAGTCAAAATGACAGCACAAGTGCACAACTTTTATATACTAGTGTCATATAAATAATAAAGTAGTTAATTTATATTCTTATTAGTTGTCTTCATTAGTGTTATTTTGTGTGATGTTTATATATAGGTGGTTGAGGAGATTATTAACACTACTACAATATATATAGAGAGAATTACTATATATAAACATGAAAAGTTGAAAAGTTTAGGGTGGTTGTGGAGGCAGAAACAGCAGAAAATAGTGTCTTGTTTGCTGGGCCGCGCCGTTTATGTTTGTCGCTCGTGCACTTCACAATATTATCAATCCCAAAACTCATTCAGATCTCGAGACACAAAAAAAAAAGATATATGTTCCAAACCAGATTTTTTTTTTGCATTTCATGGAAGTTGTCAGCTTTGCCGACATATATGTTACATGAAGAATACTGGTTTTTCATTTTTCATTTCTGAGTTGACACATACTACTTTGCTTTCCTTGTTGCGCCAGTTTCTCTTCATATTAAGTCGTGGCATTCATTTAAACTGGTTTGGAACTTTTGGGTTTGGTTCAGAGTATTGGAAGACTTTGAAGTTTTATTTTTTTTAATATTTTGGTCATTGGGTGCCTAATAAATTTGACCCATCACTTGTTACATTAGCCGCTAAAACTGGGAGGGTCGGTGACAATGTTTCATTTTGTTATTGCTGTGAGTTGAAGACCTCTTTATCCACCAAAAGGTTAGCCAATGTTCATTACTATACTATTTTCATTATTCATTATTCAATTGTATAAGTCCATCGAGCTTCGGGAAATAGTTAATTGATAGAGTGTGTATATGTATATTTTTTATGGTTGCTTTACTATTATGGGGTCCTTCTTGTGGTTTAGAACATGCGAAAAACGATTGTCATTGGTTGTCTTGTTGAGCTTCTAGTTGGTACCTCGTACTTAGCCTTCTATGCTTTTTGTGACATTTTTTTTATTATCTTGGCATAATCAGCGAGAAATTTTCGGACACCAATTCGAGGTTTGGGCGGGTTGCTTTTTTTTTTTGGTATTTGAAGAGATTATATATATAAGGTGTTTGATTGGTGTATTGTTGGGGGTGAAAAAGTATTGGAATTGATTAATTTTATGTGGGACAGGAGGCTTTGTCTCTCTGAGGACAAGATATGCTTAACTCCAATGAAGCAGATATTGAAATGTTCTTTGACTCATCAGATGTTCTGCCACCTCAAAATTTTGTTCTAGACCAAGAGTTTGGATATGAAGTTTGGGTGAATAAGCCTGAAAGTGTGAAGGAAAGAAGGCAAAGATTTTTCCAGGAAATGGGGTTTCTTGATACTTCATCAAAAGTTTGCTATGAAGAAAGCAACATCATAGAAATTGAAAGGATAATGGAAAGTCAAGGCGCAGAGTTAAGTGCCTTCAGTTCTTCATCTTCTGAAGCAAACGTCTTGTTTGATGAATGTAATGGAGATGTGAACTTAGAGAGGAAGGTGTGTGAGTCATTATCATCTTCTTCTTCAGGTGAAGCTGAGGTATCAGAAGAATATCAATATGGTCCATTTGATATGAGTAAAAGGAAAATGAAGGGATGGTGGAAGCACTTTATGAAGAGCAGGAAAACAATTGGAGGGAAAATGAGATCAAAATTGAATAAAGAGATGAGTAAAAGTCGCAGAATTGATGTAAAGCAGAACAAAAAGAGGTGGATGGAATTGAGTGCCTTGTATTTAGGACAAGAGATTAGAGCTCATGAAGGCCTAATATGGACTATGAAGTTTAGTCCTAATGGCCAGTTTCTAGCAAGTGGAGGTGAAGATGGTGTAGTACGTGTGTGGCGTGTTATATCAATGGATACATCGAGTATTTCCTTCAATGCAGAAGAGATAACTTCTACTAGCAAAGTGAAGCAAGAAATCTCTTGTACTTGGAGGAAAAAGTCAAATATACCCTACATGGCTCTTCCAAATACGGTTCTCCAAATTGAGGAATCACCACTGCAAGAATTCTTTGGTCATACTGGTGATGTCTTGGATTTGGCTTGGTGTGATTCAAATGTGAGTTCAACACACTTTTCTTCTGTTATTGCAACCTATCCTATATATTATGTGTGTAATTTTTAATAGAGCTGATCTTGAATGCTTGGTTGCAGATTCTTTTGTCATCTTCAATGGACAAAACAGTTCGTTTGTGGCAAATTGGTTGTGATCAATGTATGGGCGTATTCCATCACAATGATTATGGTAAGTGATATTTGTATGAGTCAGACCTTACCTTTTTGGCCATTCCTATAAATGGAATTATAACTTTTTCCTCTTGTATAATTGGAACAGTGACTTGCATCCAAGTAAACCCAGTTGATAATAAATACTTCATCAGTGGGTCTATAGATGGCAAAGTCCGAATATGGGGCTTACATGAACAACGTGTAGTCGATTGGGCAGATGTTCGAGATGTGATTACGGCTGTTAGTTACCAGCCAGATGGGAAGGTATATCACTCAATCTCATCTCATTACTTTCAGGTTTTCCAGTTATCATTCCGTTGAAAATTCAGAACTACATGCATGAGACTGATCAACTTTGTTCTCTCTTGTGTACCCAGGGGTTTGTAGTTGGATCCATCACAGGAGCTTGTCGTTTTTATATTGCTTCAGGTGTGTACTAGTTTGTTATAGTTTATACATAAATGAATCCCATTGAAAAGGTAAAAAGTTTGAGTGACTAAACTGAATTTCAAATGGTATAGGCAAACACTTTCAACTTGAGGCAGAGATATGGGTTCATGGGAAAAAGAAATCAGCTGGCAACAAGATTACTGGCATCCAGGTTTTTAATCTTGAAACTTTTTGCCTACTTTATGCTGCAATCTTCATTTCATTGAATAACATATTAATACCCTTTTTCTATTACAGTTTTCACAGAAAAATCACCGGAGAGTTATGATTACATCAGAAGATTCTAAAATCCGTGTGCTTGATGTTGATGGCTGTGAACTTGTGCAGAAATTTAAAGGTATGGTGCATTAGTCAAAAGAGCATACTAACATAATTTTGAATGTTCACTTGGTTTCTTCAAAGATAAGCTAACTTAATTTTATTTCCTGTGCAGGCGTTACAAAATCAGGAAGCCAAAGGTGTGGCTCATTTACATCAACAGAAAATCATATCATTTCTGTTGGAGAGGACTCCCATGTGTACATTTGGAATTGCAATGCCTTGGAAAATTCATCATCCAAATCCATAAAATCTGAGCGTTGCTGTGAGTACTTTTCCACTGAAGGTGTCACTGTGGCAATACCTTGGTTGGTAAATAGCACAGAACAAACAAGCCTATGTGGTAACTCAGAAATGCAACCATTCCAAGAGGCCCGTCCTAGTGTTAGAGAGTCAGAACGTTTTTCTCTTGGTAATTGGTTCACCTTGGAAGGGGCATGCCGCGGTTCGGTGACGTGGCCGGAAGAGAAACTTCCAAGTTGGGATTTACCATTTTCAGAAGATGAATATGATGCCATTGAGATGTGCAATGAAAGGGGTGGGCCAGAAACATGGGGACTATCCTTTGTGGTAGCTGGTTTGGATGGAAGTATAAAGACATTCCATAACTTTGGATTGCCTGTTAGGATTTAGGACTTTTTGTTATGGCTATAGAAATTCTTTAGGTTCCTGGTGAATTAGCTCAGGTTTAGAAGAATTTTGTGTATTTACAATTGGTTCCAATTGATTAAGTGTGGCTATGTAGGGTAATCAATCAGGCCACAAGATTCATGAGCCTTTCTGTGGATATTACTTTAACTTACACATGAATACATATTCAAGATATGCAATCATGAATTTTATGAAGTTTTGAAACCCTCGTGTCCTTCTCAAGTTCCCTTGGAGGTCAAAAGTACTCATTCTAACTCTATTCACTTGACATTTCTTTGCAAGAAAAAAATATCTATTATGACTAATTATCCAATGATTACTTGAAAAGTAGAATTGAGCTGAGGGGATAGGAGTAAAAATCTTGCAATCCTTTTTTAAAAAAACAAGCAAATCTCTTTTTGGACGAGCGATTATATTGTTAATTACTATCAATTTAACTTCAAACAATGTATTACTCCACCACCTCCTAAATATAAAAAAATCTAGTTTTTATTCATTTTTCAAAAATTACCCTTTTAATGTGGCCCAAACAATAATCAAGTGTGGGAGTGAAGTTATGTATTTGAGGGATTTTAATGAAAACATGTGAAATAAACTAAATTATCAAACACTCTTAATTTAATTTAATTAAGTAAATATGTTGTATATTTAAGAATGGTGGAATAGTAATGAAGTATCATTGCTCTATCTATTTTTTTTGGTCAAACATTGTTCCATCTATTGGAATCGCTAGTGATAACGGTTTTTTAATTTCCACATGGACCTTTTTGTTCTGTGTAGAAAACAGAGTATTGTTTTATTTCTTATGCAAATAATTTGTGTATTGAATCAAGAGAAATTTATAATAGAGTTAGAATCTGGTTGTCCAAGTCATCTGTGTTGAACCAATTATAAGCAAACACCTCAAATATGATGTGAATATTTTGATTCTATCTGATACACCAAAAAATCTTCTTGAAAGTAGTTTATAAAAATTTCACAATTATAAAACTCATAAAATATTACTAGTGGCAAACTAATCTTCAAAGCCCAAAGCACGTTAAATTGTCCATCACATACTCACACAAACTATTTAACATACGCCCAATTGAAAAGTACTAATATTATTGAATTGATTGAATGAGATTTAGGGTGTTCACGAGACGGAGTCAGGATTTGAGAAATACCCTCGTCTTTTGTCCCATCCAAAAAAGGCTCAGGATGGAATTTCCGTCTTGTCTCAAGTTTCGTCCCCAAACTTTGTCCCGTCCCAATCACAAAATAATTTTTTAAAATTTTTTATTTAAAATATTTACTCAGACATCATATAAATAAATGACACATGGAATTTCGTCTATTCTAAAAACTCCAAAAACATTGCACACCCATAGGTGGGGTATTTGGTTTTGGGAGATAATAGTTGTTGTTGCCTTGTTGGGCTGACAAAACATGGCCCACTCAATACGATTTACCGCCACTAATGAATGTAGAGTGTTATGATTTGTAATGCCAAAAATCGAAACTTTTCCCTGTCAGTGTTCATGCCTTGAAATTTGAAACCATACCATATATATACATATACACACATATATATACACATACACATGGAAGAAGCCTTAGCCTTTGAGGTAATACCACGTTATATTTTACCTTCATCATCATGTTTTTCATCACCCTCATGATGTTTCCCTCGTCTTCTAACAGTTTTCTAAATAATAAGGTACATTACATTACATTACATTACATCCTCTGTTAGTCCTTTTCTCTTTTTAAGCCATCTTATTTTTTTGTATGAAACAGTGAACATGTTTTATTTTCTTTTATTTAAATGTATGTGCTTTTTAGTGTAGATACGGCAAAGGGAATAATAATAGTGTATGTGTTGTTCGAGAAAGATTCTAGTATTATCTTATCGTAATGTTAAGCTTTGTTTTTGTGTGTGTGTGTGAAAGGTGGTTTTTTTTATATGATACCCATCTCAAGAAACATTCCTAGACACTTGGATTTGAAGAAAATGAAGGTATCTATATGTATGTTCATAGGTATTTGATGTACTGTTGAATTATATACATTGAAGAATCAGATGTGTGAATAATGTGTAATATGGTCCTTTTTTAAAGTATGCATTGTATTTTTTTTTTTTGATAAATGTGCATTATTTCTTCTTTTTTTATTCAATTTCTTGTTCCTGACGCTATTTTGGTATTTCATTGATTAATTTTCTTCTCCTTGTGCACTTAATGATCAGTATTTCATTTGGCAAAGGTTAATCAAGCACTAACCTGATGTGTTAACGTTTAACTTGTTTATTTTGTATCTAAACTAACTGTTCCATCATTAGCTAAGTATGAGAGATATTTAAATTTACTCTGGCGTTTCTCGACCTCAAATTTTATTAGTAAAAAGTAAAATATCATGAAATAATGCAACTATTACTATCTATATGAAGTGTTTGTATAATAATTATCTTGAATGATCTTTTCAGATAAATATTTGTCAAACATGTGGTGATAAAGGACATTTGGACAAGCTTATATACTGTGTACAGTGTAAAGTTTCAGCTGAGCATATGTACATTGCCAATCCTCTTTTAAGTTTTATGGCTTTATCAAAAGTGAAGACTTGATAAGATTAGTGCTGACAATTTATATACTTGTGTAGTTATTGTATAGGGAAGTTGCATGAATATAATGGAACAATTGGCTGGAAATGTGCCGAATGCTCTCTAATTGATGCCAAGTGTAGATCAGAACCATTGAGGAGGAGTGCCCGCTTAAGTGAAGCCATTCAAACTAAATATGTCAGGGTAAAACATAAAAGGGAGGGCCTTGAGGAAGCATGTTTAGTTGAGTTATGCAAGGCAGAAACTTGTAAAGAAAGTCAAGACTTGCCGATTAAGAAGAGAAGGTGCTTGGATGTCAAAGATGAGATCTTGATCGATGAGGAGTGTGACAAAGATGTTGACACTAAAACTGCAGACACTGAAACTTTTTGTGAGCCTTATCTAGAAAGTTGCAACTTTAGTCAGGCCAACCCAGCTTCTTCCCCAGCTTGGAGGTAGAACTTTTTCTCTATTTGCTCATGTGGTGTTTGTGATCATTTAATGTTAGTTTGATATAATTTGATAGACTTTAATTGGTCTTAGTTTTTTTCATCATTAGAAACCCCGTGTTTTGAAAATCAATCATGGTGGAGGCATGCTTGAATCTAATCTGTACGCTGCATCTATGTTGAGACAGTGTTACTTGTTTGGTTCACAGTGCTCTTGCTGAGTAATGTTTAGGGCCATGTTTGGTTTGGGGTTTGGGAGGAGCCTTATTAGAAGTCATGGTCTAATGGGAGCCAAACTTTGGATTTGTTCTTAAGGCTTGGGACAATTGTGAGACTGGGATTTAATTTAATGTTAGCATCCTAAGCCTATATCTTGATTGGGCTTTATTAGAGCTGTGGCTGGGCTTACTTGAACTCTAGTCCACTATCATTTCCCATCTGGAACCTGGGCCTGCTTTGAAGTCCATTTTGGGAGTGAAAGCATTTAAAAATTAACAACCTCTATGGTTTTACTTGTTAGTCTGATGTTCACTTGTCTGAAAGTAGGTGTTTTTTTCTTAAAAGATGAAGTACTTTCGTTTTCACTTGTCTGAATAAAATTAGTTGGTTCTGACCACACGCACTTTTATTCTCTTGAATATTTAAAAGCTTGAATGATGGTTTCGTCCTTTCTGAACTGCATCCAAAATTTAATGCAGAACCAAGCATACCACTGATTGCAGATCATCTCCACTTGGTAGTCACAAGTGCCAAGTGAGCATGTAGTATTCGATTTAATAGTGATAGTTTTGGTGTTCAATTTTGGACGGAGATTAAATGGAACATGAGAGTTAAATCATAGATCAGCTGGATAAAATGATACATGACATAAACTAGGACAAGAACATTAAAAACATCATGTCATTGTCAAAGGCCACCGTTGAGTTTTCCTCTGTCAATGTTTACTTTATTAATTTTTTTGAAGGTGTAAATAAAAAGCATAGTTCTTATTTGTGTTTTACTGTGAGCAGTGGGCAGTTGAGAATCAACAAGTTGATTCGACTTGGCGTTGGTGCTCATATATCAACCTTGGCCAGTCCTAAAGTGTTGTCTACCGTGAGTGGTCTACCCCCAGTGGTTGACGTAAAGTTATTATCAAGGCGTGAGGTATGGCCGCCAAGTTTTGAGAGACTACCACCTACTAATGGTAACATTGGTCTTTTCATTTTTCCACAAAATGAAAGGTGCGTTTACTCATCATTAATTCCCACACACCAGTGTTGTTTTCTCATCCATGTGTTTAAAATTAACTGATATGAGCAGTCTCTTGTTTGATCAGTGATGAAAAAGTGTATGATAGGGTGATAAGTGATGTGATTGAGAGTGATTTGGCATTCAAGGCAACCATCATACCCAATGTGGAGCTTCTCATATTTTCTTCCCTAGTATTACCATCACAAGATTGGCGTAAGCTTTGATGATTGTAGTTCATATGTGAAGATAACAGCAACACACATGTATAGGAAAGATTGATATGAACATTGGTTTTGTTTCATTTTGCTTTGCTTTGCAGGATTGTCTGGCAAGTATTACTTATGGGGCATTTTTAGGCAGAAGAAAGCAGGTGATGGTGATGTTTGACTTAGGACTTAGTGATCACTCTGAACAATTATATCATGACATGTACACACAAACACAGACTGATTTAGTGAGACATAGTGAACAATAGGGATTAGGATCACTTTCATGAAGAGCTTTTTACCATTGAAGAGTAGATTTTTCATGGTCACAAGAAAAAGAACCACCCACAAATGCTATGTTTACTTGTAAATTTTAATGTTGTGTTGCTGTTGAAGTTGAAGTTGAACTTTCCTGGCGGGGTCCGAGAAATTGTATCTGAAACGACTTTTCTTACATAGCTAGCACGGGCTTTTATTTTGACCCACTAATTCTATTATCCATTTGCTGCCACCTAAAAGCACAACAAAAGTTGTATTAGTACCTTCCTCCACATTTCTTAACTTAATGTGAAATTTCAGGATTATAAAAAGTAGAATTATTTATTTCTTGTTTAATAAAGTAAATTAATAATAATAATTTTATCATATGCTCCATTAAATATCAATCATTGAGGTTGACATTCAAGATAGGAAGTGGGAAGGCAACTACACTTTATGATTATTTTAATTAGAAATTAACAAATATTGTAGTATCATATGCCTTCCCTTCCCTCCCCTCCCTATTTGTCTTGACTTTCATGCTAACTTTTCCCTTTCATATATTTAATGACTTTTTATTTTTTTTAAGGAGAACATTAGTAACATTAACCCAGTTGCCCCCTGTAAATAATAATGCTACCCTATTCTATTTACAAGACATTTTGAAAGTATTTCATAAAGACCAAGAAAAATCTTAAATCTTAAATCCCCTTAAGTCTACCTTTAAAATTGGTTAACTTTCTAATTTTATTCATATTTAATATACATTATAGTACCACATAAAAACAAGTTTAGCGCATAATAAATGAATAGTCATATAGTACACTCACACATAAAATTTGATGCCTATAAATATAATATTATAAAATATTTTCTTTTTCTCTATAAATAGCGCGACATGAGTAATAAATATAGGGTAAAAGATCATATTTGCCCCGGAAGTTTTCACTGAGGATCAAATTTGCCCTCAAAGTTTACAAAAGGTATCAAAACTACCCTTCTGTTAGCCAAAGTTAATTTTGAGCATTAATATGGTCAAAACTCTCCTATCCCATGTCACATAATCATACATGTCATCTAGAATATGTCATGTCATCGTCTCTTTTCCTCTCACCCTCACACCACCAACTTCAGGCCCTCCCTCCACCTCCGTTAATCGCTGACACCGCTGGCTGGAGTGAATGGATTCACAAAAAAGTTGAACAACTAAAGGACAATTTTTTAAGGGAATAAAATCCGAGTGGGAAAAGAAACAATTTTTTAAGGTTAAATTCTTTCATTAGACCAATAATCAATTTTTATTAAATCCATACATGAAGTCAAGTATATAATGGATGGATCGTTGCTGGTGTTTGGATCCCACCACTTTCAATTGCCGCTTGCGTGGGTTATGTTTGTCGGCGTCAAGGATTAACGGAGGTGGAGGGAGGGCCTGAAGTTGGTGGTGTGAGGGTGAGAGGAAAAGAGACGATGACATGGCATATTCTGGATGACATGTATGATTATGTGGCGTGGGATATGAGAGTTTTTACCATATTAACGCTCAAAATTAACTTTGGCTAAAGGGTAGTTTTGATACTTTTTGTAAACTTTGAGGGCAAATTTGATCTCAAAAAAACTTCATGGGCAAATTTGATCCTCAGTGAAAACTTCCAGGGCAAATATGATCTTTTACCCAATAAATATATGTATTCATTATTCATGGGATTGGACAATAGATTTTGTCCATGGATACAATGAGCACATTATTTTGACAAATTAATTAACTAAATATTCTCATAATCTATATGTTAGTTTTACTATCTTAATTTCTTAATTAACCACCATCTTTCATGTGAAAATGGGAGTTGAACAAGGGTAGATGGAATTTAGATGTAAAGTTCCTTTAAATTAATGATATCCACATTTATTAATAAAAGTATTTATTCATTATAGTGGCAAAAAAATTTGGGAGTAGTCATATGCTTGTGGGCTTTGAAAAAGACAGTTATGCTTATGGGGCAGTGGTCATCAATAGGATCTGTTCGTTCCCCCTTCCTCTATTTGGTTTCTTGCCTTAAACCTCTGAAACGAAAATCCTTACAATCATGCATAATCATGGTTAAAGACTAAAAATAAACAATGCAGAGAAATGAAAGCTGAAATGTATCATATAGTCCTTAACTAAAAATCACAAATTACAAAATTACAAGACTAATTAAAATTACAGAGGCTGACGTAAAGATGAATGAAATCCACAAGCTCAAAAGTTAGTAACAACTAACAACATTGATAATGTTAAACCTCTAGCAGCTTCTTTAGCTGCCTTTCATCAAAATGTCCAAATTTCCAATAACCAACTTTAATTACCTCAAAAATTAAATTCCAAAATAAAAAAAAAAAACCAAAACTACAAGTCAAAGATGCTAAAAACGTCCGGCGACGGCAACGGCGAAGCGATTGTGGTCGGAAAAAAACCCGACGGGCTCCCGCCATAGCCCGCGGACCAAAACGGGCTCATATCATGAAGCCACGTCAGCATCTCCGGATCATTCGCCGGAGAAAAAAACTCAGTTGAAATTTCCGGCAAGGTCGCCGGCGCCGGCGACAAAATTCCATGAAACTGACTAACTTCAACTCCTCCCAATAGATCCATCATCATGTCATCATCCCCACCATTCTTCCAAAACCTCTCCTTCTCCTTCTCCGACGGGCTCGTCTTCTCAATCGCCGCTAGCCTCGCCGCCGGCGACACATCTCCGGCAGTTCCGGCCGCCGGAGACGAAGGTCCGGTGAGCCGTTGAACGACCTTCATGAAATCGTCAACCTGGACGTGAATTACCTTCGGAGACACCGAGTAAATTATCACCGGCTCCGGCGGCGGCGGTGGCCGGGAAGGCGGCGGAGGGTGGTGGTGGCCGTACGGATGAAGAGGTGGTTTTCTGATCTGGTGGGATTCTTTTCTGACACTTAAGGGAGAGGGACGAGGGCCTTGGAGTTGAAGTTCTCGTCTCAACGGAGGAGGGGGATTGTCGCCGGCGGGAAATTCCGGCGGCGGATTCATGAGGAAGGGTGGAGATGAGAGAGGAAAGGAAGAGGGTAGGTATGTTGTACCATTGTTTTATTTATTTTTTGGGGTTGTGAAGTGATTTATAGTTATTACATTTCATTTCATTTATTGACTTTTCTTACTTTTCTTTTTGATAGTTTGTTGACTGAAACATAACATCACACGCCCTTTCCAAGACTTTTCTTGGCTTCAATTTTTGTATCCACTTTTCTTGATGCTCATTCAAAGTCTTCATGCATCAATTTTAACAAATGGGTGTTGGGTTGATGAGCTCCACTTAAGCATTGAGATACCTCATCAAATTCATGACATTGCATGACTTGAACTATAACTAAGGTGCTCTGCATTCTACTATATTCAAGTATTCACTAAGCATTTCACTAGCTTAATATATAGACTAACTACTCTTTGAAAGTTTCTAATACTACAAGATGAAGTTGACTTTTATTGAAAGATTAAAAAAGGTTAATAGGTCATTTATTATACTATATGTTGTGTTTGACTTTTTCTATCTATTAATTATAAGTCGTTGTTGACTTTTCTTGGGAGAGATTGAGGCAGCTTAATGAGTCTTTTAATCATATCATATGTAATGTATTTTTAGAAATTTTGCTAAATCAAATAAATTAGTTTGAATAAAAAATTCACACAAATCAATTCTTAAATTGCTTATTTAGAATTCTTTATGTTTTTTGAAAGAGTTAACTAAACATTATAGTAAGTAAATGATGGGCATTAATGTATTATATTAATTATTACTTAACGAATAAATTAGTTGGGATAAAAAAGTCAGTTCAAATAAAATAATAAGCAGCTTAAATGATTTTCTTAGAAATTTGAAAAAAAATTCAGTTTATATATTAATTAATGGAGGAAGATGGAGTAATACTACTCTCTCACGTCCTAAGTATATTGCATTTATAATTAATATGTAGTATCCATAATTAAAAGAAAAAATCAATTGAGAGTAATAGTACGTTTATCGTGTTAATGAACAGGGTTGCATTAAAAAACTACTTATAATGACAAACTTAATTAGCTTAACCAATTATTTTATTCCTTGCTCATTAATGTACCGAAAGTCGTATGGTGAACATGGTGCTTGACTCGTTTTCTCTCAAACTTTTCTGTTTTCTTCCCCATTGACAAAAGATTTTCAAACCCTTCGGGGGTTCTTGTTTTCAAACTAAAACTAGATACACTATACATAGAAACAATAAAGGCTATTGAAATCTGGTTATGTTCCTCTTTTGACATTTCTTCTTTCAATGTTGGTCTTCCATCTTGGTTCATCATTTCAGTCGTGGTCTAGATTCTGAAAGTAAGGATAGTAGTGCCAAAGCATCAATATCCTTCTCAAAGTGGTACACCAAATTAAAGCGATTAAAAGGCTACTTGAAGTTGAAATTCTAGGGGTTAAGCTCTGAATGAAGTGAATGCTAATGGACTCGATATTGGACTTTATTTTGACACGATATTGGACTGATTTGTATAAAATTCCAACATCACATTCTAGAACTGAATCTTCTAATCTCTAATGCACATAAAAACTTCAGACCAAAAAAAATGCACATAAAAACAAATTTAATATGGCAAGCAAAACGGCTTTTGGTGTACCCAACAATGGGCTGCAATCTCTCTTGGACTTTCACTTGGAGGTCTATTAGCCCAATGGACATGATTAAATATATAAATGACTTAATTGACATGGGCTTTGTATTTTAACAGATTTGGGACGGATATTTAAATGGATGGTTGGCCCAAAAAGACTCAATGGAATGGCGCGAAAAAAATGTAGAGATTCTTTTTTGTTTTGGTCAAAGAAAAAAATGTAGAGATTCATAGCAGGGTTAGGTCTAACAAGTAGTTAATCCATCCCAATTTGGCGCAAATTAAGTTCAAATCATCGCTAAGAGATGCACCCACTTCTAATACTTATAATAGTAAAATTACCTTTACTTTGTGAATATGTGTGGAGATTTAATGATACTCTTTTTTAACTTGACAAACCAAAGTTTGAATCACATTAAAAGACATTTCGACACTTAATACTCAACAGCATTTTGAACAAAATTGCTTTAAAAATTTATATGAAGATACATGTACTCAAGAAAAACAAAGTGTGGAGTTTTGTGGTATGAAGATACATGTACTCAAGAAAAATTTGTAAGCATTGCACCTACCTATCAAGTATCAAATCTTGAGCTGCCAGCGGAGGGAGTTGAGTTGACCCTTGAGATATTCATGTTTTATCATGTTTCTCTCCAACCATGCCATTAACATATTATTAATGCATGATTAGGGACAACAATTCATAATTTAAACCAAACAAGAATTTGATGAGGCATTCTTTACAAAGGGAAGCAAAGGATTGAAACAAATGGCTTTCCCTCAATTGTTAATGTTATACTATTACACATTCATTTTTGTGTAATTTAATTTTGATGCCAAAGCATGATCATTTATTCGTCCATCAACAGATTTAGTAATTCTCTTTGATGCTCAGGTTTCGATATAGTGGGTCGCTTTAGTAGTTTGGTTTCACCTCATGAATTACATGTTCTGTTTTTTATTAGTGAACCAAGCGTAGCTTTATTTGCATTGATAATTGATAATAACTTAATAGCTAAGATTATCACGAGCTCAAGCATATCAAACATTACAACGAGTCTGACATCTTTTGTTTTTTTGTTGCAACCACTTCAAATGTTAAGGTCCTTGTTACCTTCCAGATTCTTGACTTTTTTTTACCATAACCAGATTCTTGACTGAAACTTTGCAATGTCGCATCTCGCTGGTACAAACCGAGCATGAGAGGACTGCTTCTAGTTTAAGAATGCATGTGTAGAGATTTTTGTATTTGTTATTAATTTTTTTAAAAAATCATATCAACTATTTAAACTATACTCAATTAAAAATGTTCAGAAGGGCAAAAACATTCGGTTTTATATCAATTTTTTCAAAGTATGCTAGAAGACATGTAGAAAAAAAAATATTTATTAAGAAGGATTAGGGCAAAGTCACTCAATAAAACTTCCAAAACAAAAATAGTTTATCCTCATTCAAATGTGGGCCATGATGGGGCGTCTGTTAACAATTCTATGCATTTAGGGCGATATTGGTATATTTTTCATATTTTTGATGTGATATTAGCTTTGGAAAACTTTTGGAACAAAATCGCTATCCAGCTAACACGTCTTTGGGAAAATTAGTATTTATCCCATTAGTTAAACTATGATCAAGTAAAAAATGTTCATACCTAGTTAGTAAGAAAAAATGTTTGCGTTTTATCAAGATTATATTTTAGCAAATCGTTGTATTAAGTTTAAATGTATAAAAATCACTTGAAATGCACTAATAGAGCAGAACAAGACCAAGGTGATCAAAACTCACACCCCCTTTTATCTAATTAAAATATATGAAAAATGGATAAAAATAATAAAAAATATTTTTCCTCATTAAATTGAAAAAAATTTGCACATACTCTCTCTAATCCTAAATATAAGATCACTTTGACTTTTTTTGTGATTTAAGAAAGACAAATAAGCCACTTTATTTTAATGTGTCTTACATGTAATTATATTGTATGATTGTTTATAAGTAAGGTAAATTAATTTTGAGAAAAATATAACTATGTAAATTTTAGATTGATTAATTTTGTACAATTAATTTCTGAAAAAAAGTCATAGTAATCTCATGATTAGGGTATGAGAGAATATTACCTAATTTTTTACTTATATGTGGGCGTGTATTGGTAAACTTTATTAATGAGCGACGTCTCATTATTATATGACAATAAACTTAATGTTTTATCACGCTATATATATTATAAAAATTTAGGCACGCCACACAGCTTATTTAATCGTGCAATACGAGACTTAAAATTGTAAACACACGGGCTTCTAGATAATATGGTTTATTTGGTTATCCTTTTTGTGTCCTTGTCATGGCCATCGCAACTTAAAAAGATAAGAATATTCGACACAATATACTATATATATACCTTAAACAAAATCTGCTGCTTTTATGTTTAACCTTTTCAAGTCATAAACACTTTTACCGTGTACACATAACAAATCAGAATTGCTTAACCTTATCATGTATGACTCACGTTATAGCTGTGATTTTCCACCGCCACTCCCACAATTTCATTCCTTTTTCATATAAATATGTAAATATATAAATACTCCTCTCTATCCTTGAAGTCCCGCAATTCTCTATCCTATTGCTTGCTTTCCAAGATCCATTTTATCATTATCTCTCTCTGTACTTTCTCTGTAGACCATTGAGGTCAGAGACATGGCTTGCTTAGAAGATGATGAGCTTGTTCAAATGGTACGAGACTTCATAGAATCTGAGTCATCAACCCCCACAGAATCTACTTCATTAAAGCCTCATGCTTTAACTCATCGAACCAAGTGTTATATTTTACAGGTACTTCACAAATCATGAGTCATATCCAAAACTTTATCTGCATCGTCTTTCTGAGTTTAATGAATACAATATATATACTTGTCTATAGTTTGCTAATTTTGTGCAATGGAATTAGGATGTCTTAAGGAGTGAGACAATATCCGAGGCTAAAGTTTTAAATTATGTGATGAACTTGAAGCGTATGAGAAGCACAAAGGATGCTAACAACACTTCAAGTCTTAGGAAGTGGCTGGTCTTGAAGCTAAAAATGGGTGGCTTTGATGCTTCTCTTTGCCACACATGTTGGTCCACCTCTTTAGGATGTCCTTCTGGTGGGTCTCTTTTAACATATTCATTTCATCTCTCTAATTCTCTATAACAATTGAAAGATTAGAACTTTATTAACTATTTATTATGTGGTTTATGTGTCAGGCGAATATGAATATGTTAAGGTGAATATTCAAGAAGGTGAGAATGGAAGTCCTGTGAGGGTAATAGTGGACATAGACTTCAGGTCCCAATTTGAACTTGCTAGGCCAACACAATATTATAGGGAAATGACAGAGTCACTGCCAGTGATTTTTGTGGGGGTAGAGAAAAAATTGAAGAGGATAATATCACTTCTTTGTACTGCTGCTAAACAGTCCTTAAGGGAGATGGGTCTGCATGTGCCTCCATGGAGAACAATTTCTTACATGCAATCTAAGTGGTTTTCTGGGTGTCATCATAGAGAAGAACAAGGTTTTGTTGATGTGAGGGTGAAAGAAGGTGAAGATAAAATTTGTGAGTGGGTACCTCCAATGGTGAAACCAAGGAGAAGAGACTTGGGAGGGGCATCTGGCTTATCTAGACAATTTTCTGACTTGACCATAAATTGTTGCTAAGCTCAAGGGGCTCTAAGATTCCTGATTATCCAATTTTGATTGAGTTTGTAGTTTTTCATACTATTATATTCACATCAAGCTATGATCATTATAGGGAATAATCTTGACTTGTCATACATTTATTCAGAGCTCGCCTTGATTTTATTTATTTTTTTCAGTTTTATTTATCCAGCAGGTTCTTTTTCTTATAGCAAACCCCTTGATATCTCAAATATGTACCCAATTCTAATTACTTTGGGCTGAGTTGGAATGTTTTTCTATAAGATTTCTGATGTAGTTGTATATTTGAATGCATTTTTAGATTTCAAAAGTGATAATGTTAAATAATCCATTTTTTATCAACAATAAGCCAATTAATAACTACAAATAATGAGTTCTATTATTCATAACTTGATTTAGAATGATGATTATTGCAAGTTATTCTAATTATAAATATAAGAATCAGCTAACTACCCAATCCATACTTGCTGGATCAAAGCTCAAAACCAATTAAAAGTTTTCCTTCACAATTTGAGATATTAGGATTGGTTTGGAGATATAAAGGGAAGTAATAAGAAAAAAAACTGCCATAACTCCTTTCTTGTTGAACCCTCTCTTCATACTCTCTTTGTATCATGTTGATGTACATCTGTCTCAGCGAATCAATCAGCAGCTTTTAGATACGTTTGAAATTCTGCAATTAAATCATGAAAATTAAGAAAATCGGTTAAATTAATTATTTATTGTCTTAACGCAAATTAAAAATGTGTTACTTCACATGAACTAGCTAGCATTGAAGAAACAAATAGCATTAGACATTAGAGGGAGTCCTAAAATTGTGAAATTAATGATGTTAATCTGAAAGAAAATAGTGAATGGTACTCACATCACACACACTCACTTGTGTGTGTAAAGACTGATGTTTAACTTTCGGCCCAATACGTTGCTTTCTTTTATTAAGAGATAATGGTGATGTCTAACTTCCTCAGGAGTTAAGGCTTTTGTAAATACAGCGAGTTCAGTTTAAACATTTTTTTCGGCCAGAGAGTTGAGTTAAACTAGTAGTACTAATTAAGAAGTTTAACTTCTCGTCTCTACCTACTCCAACCAACACTCCTATAATAAACATCACTATTTGCTAATAGATATCTAATATCTTCACATTTATTCTTATCTTCTATATTTTGGTTGGTAATTGTGGAGAATCTTTCCCCTTTACACCACCACATTTTAAAAGTGTCACTAGATACAAATCTGGTTTAGGTGATACTGATACAAATTTTGCCCTTTCCATATAATAATATATAGGTGAGACACAAATTTCAGGAGGAATTATTCTCTCAAACATCTAGATCATTTGAACTACGAAACCAAAAACACAAATCTATGAACTAGTTCTAGAAACAAGAATCGTGCTTTGTGCAGTTGTGTTTAATGGCGGTGGGCCTTATTCTCAGCATTTAGCTGCTTCAGGCAACGCCACCTACTGTGTAGTGACAAAGCCTCACTGGTCCCTACTCTTTTTTTTACCCTTTTAGTTTCATATATCCCAATTTACTGTTTAATATTTAATGAACCACAATAATAAACTAAAGAAGGGGACAAAAAAGCCACTATCATTATTACTCTTTACAAATTCCATATAGTGCTAGTTCCCATCAAAATAATAATAATACAAGATATTTGTTAATCACCTCAATAATTGAAGGTTTGGAGTTACAACAAGTAATAACGATCTTGTCATCTAAATGTTACAATTTAAATGTTATCCAAAAAGTGATGCCAACAGGTATAGATAAAGACAGGAGTGAAGTGGATATATATGAGAAGGAACAAGAAATAAGTATAGAAATGGGAAAGAGGTGGTGTAAAAGAAAACGAAAACTGGTGGCATTGAGGAAAAACAAGTGGCATAAGAAACCATGGGTGAGAGTGAGATGAGACTGAGACCATCATGTCACTTTCCATCTTCTCTTCCTCCAATTATAAAAATGGTCCATTCCCTACATAACTTTAAATTTCCCTCTCCGCTTTTATCATTTGTATGGCCACATTGTCCTGTTTTATGTCTATGCAATGTCTTAATTCAGACAGATAAGATTACAACCTCGTCATCCCTTGCCTTCTGTCTATCCACTAGTGTGCACTCATGATTTCCACCAGGAAAATATACTTCACCCCATTTGCTACATTTGTAGTGTACTAATACATTGTACCCTGCTCTAAAATCATACTTCCTTGTCGGTTATGTGGCCCAACAATGAGACCCAAATAATGAAGCTGGATCATGTTGAGCCCAACAACGTAATGGACCTGAAAGCAAGGCCCATTACAATTGCCAACGTGATTTCTTAGGCTCATTCTGCATCATTGATGATCAACTACTCCCTTTGATGAACATAGTTTTGAGACTTTTTTTTTAGACTTGATATTGGTTTCTAAACATATGATGTATTTTTAAAATTCTTTCAAGTAACATATTTTTTCAACAACAATCGAATAACTCAGCTAATATTTTTATTTCAATCAAATATTCCCACAGGCTATAATTACAAGAATATTTTGACTTTTTGTGAAGGTTAATTAAGCAAATTAGACAACTAAATTATAATATATATTACATATAATTAGATTATATATAATTTATAAGTAAAATAAATTAATTTTGAGAAAAAATTTAAATATAAACAATTTAAGTGACTTACTCTCTCGACCATAATTTTAAATCACTTTGAATATTTAGAAAAATTAAGGACGCAAAATTAATTACTTTACAATGTTTATAATTATATTTTTATATCAAATAAATTTATCTTACTTATAAATGATCATATAATACAATTATATAATTATATGTAAAATAGGTTAAACTTAAACGATTTTTAAACTTACTTATAAAAAACAGCCGTTCCCAAGTTAACAGCTAATGGTTAGAGTTTCTTTTCATGTTTCGTTTCATTCTTTGGAACTGGTGTTCATGAATGTATCCGCCTGATTATATAGTACGCCACTACCATAAAAAGTGCCTTTCTCCCATATATAATCGTAACATGTTTCGCCGAATCCGGAGCCATTGAAACTATTCTGAATTCTGATGCCTCAAGGGTTGGACTGCTTAATCACATTTTATTCATTTCTTTATTCTTTAAGCAACGTAGCTAGTGAATCATTTCACTTCTTTAGACCACATACTGCCCACTTATATTTCTGTATTCATATTATAGAAACAAACACTTGCATGATATATATGCGTACAGCCTGGATTGTGGGACCTACTTCATTTTTCATCATCCAAATATCCAACATTTACGTTACATTTCTTCTGTTCTCTCTGTTTCTGTAAGCTCATATTACCTAAAGTTACAGTTGCTACATCAAACTGAATACATAAGGAGTTAACTATTATTCTGACGGATATCAAACAAGTATCAAGTGTTTGAATTAACAGGTTGTGAGTTGTTCTAGTTTTATTGGTAGTCTCGTAGTTAAGTACTACTAAGCAATAATTTTGTAACATGCGATTGCTAGTAGAGTTAGACACGTGTGAAGAAATAATTGGACGGCAATCAATCAAAATGTGTTAGTTGTGATATTCAGGTGATCCAGAGATTCATTCCATTATTTTTCTTCCTGCCTACCTTATTTCCCTATCATTTATAGTGATAATGAATAATTTCCAACATTTTTGCTTACGGATTGCTTAGGATGAGGACATTTTTTTTGCTCAGGAAACTTAGGATGAGGACATGAAAATATCGTTTTTATGACAAGTTTATTGACCAAAAATAGCACGTAGGCAGGCAATACTAGCAACTCCTCAACCACCACAGAGAGCTCTCCTTGATCCGTGGACTTATGATTGATCACGTCTCATCAAGTGGTCTGCACCTCGTAAGAAACAAATATCTAAATCATGATTTGTGATTGTGGCTCTTATTAATGCAATGCTTATTCTGAAATCTTGGCCTTATCCTCTTTTTAGTTTGCATATAAATCAAGTTATTGTCTGCCTCTTTTTCTTTTGAGAGGAAGACACTCAGCTGCGTGAATTAAATGTGAGGGGACCCTGTTGATACCTATTCTTTTATTTAGTTTTTAATTATGGTACCTAACTGTACTTTTACCATAATTAAATTCTTTATTTTTGTTTTTCAAACACAATTAGCTCCTATAAAAAGACTTATCATGTTAATAGAGCGAAGTTAGAGGGGCTAACAATGGTAATTGAACAAAATAAATGATTTAATTAGGATATAAAAGGCAGAAGTACCAAAAATCAAGATTGAAGAGAAGTATATGTACCAAATAGCGGACAAAAAATGAAAAGAATCTGTCACAATTTTATAATTGATAAACTACACAGGAACAATCAATTGGCAAGGTGTACAAAACATAATAATCTTTTGCAATATGTCAATATGGTCCAAATGTAATAAGAACATTGCAAACATGTTAATTTCCTTAACATGCCCGAATGATCATCTAATTTTTACAAAGTAGGCCACAAATATGACGAACATTTGGGAAAATTAAGAGACTTATCTATTCCCACCGTTTTTATATCATTATGACGACGTTTCCACCTAATAAAACATTACTATTATGTATTTGCGCACATTTACCTTTTTCTTATTTCTCTAAGTGAAATTCGAACAAACACTTACATAATGTTACCTTCACACATTGGTCAGCATTATAGCTGTCTGATTTTAAAACATGTAAATCTCAGAGCTCATCTACTGTCATAATTCAACAGAGAATGGCCAACCAAGTGAACCAGCCCGTGTCTGCCGGGATGCCACTTTTCTTGGTTCAGTCATATGCTTGCTTGAGCATGCTTAGATTGTGGGACAACATATTGTAGCACCATCATTTTTTTCTTTTCATTAGTTATTTTGTTTTTTATTTCACTTCTACGTAATACTCCCTCCGTTCCTAAATATAGGACCTAGATGACTTTTTGAAAAATTCTAAAAAAAAAAAAAAAATAAGTTAATTATAAATTGATTTACCAATTTTTTTTCTCTTAAACTAGTTTATTTTACCTATAAGCTAATGGATAATCTAAAAAGATATCAAATATGTCATCATTTAATAACCTATTTCGCAACCTTAATCTTTCCAAAAAAAAGTTATCTAGGTCTTGGGAGTAGTATATTTGAGGTGGTGGATCGAGCACTTCTTCTACACACTTGCCCAAAAAATAATTTACCTAGACCTTAAAAAGTAATAATCTACTACCTCATCTCATTTTCAACTCATAAGCCCATAACTATTACAAATTGTACAGGGTGGCTACTTCAGTATGAGAGTGAGATCTGTACGGTTGAGTTTGCTTGTAGTATAGTACACAGTCTTAGGCCTCGATGTTTCCAACCTTATCCATCTCATTAATTTCATATGGTGCCTTGTACTAGAAACAATATCCTGATTTGTATATATGTCGTGCATGAAGCTATGTATTGTTATTAATTAGGGTATTGATCTAATATATGCATGGTATGGAGTACTAATAAGGGAATACGATAGGGATAAAACAATGGAGTTTGGTGAAATGGTTGGTAAAATGACGCCTAAACTAATATCTTCAATATTTGAAAGACGGTTAATGAATATTAATGACAGGTATAGTAGTGTTATAAAATAGTAAACTTTATGAATAGAACTATATTTGTTAACGAATTTTCAAATCAAGAAAAACAAGATCCTTAACAACGCTTAAAAAGGAGATCATGTTATAATGATGAGTCTGCCCACCATGGAAATGAAGATTAGGAGAAGAGAATGAGAGATGTGTTGCATGCTTTCCTTATGACTTGAGTGGTCAAATGAAAGCCATTATTTGGTTTAGGTATTACATAATCCTATATCACTTAGGAAATTAAGTAGAAAAGATTTTCACCTTATTTGACCCCCTCCCTTTGGGGTCTTCAAATGATGAGTCGTAAAATAAAAGTAGTACAGAAAAGGAAAAATTAGGAACAAGAATGAAATCAAGAGATGAGGCAGAGTTTTTGTGAGCCAATGCAAGAATGAAAGTGAAAGAACAAAGAGATATTCTGAAAGAAGTTACTCAGCTGATGAGTCTATATTGACTCAAACTCCTCAACTATGCCATCAACATTCAATAGTCCCTTCATCTCTCTCTTCTTCACACATTTTAAAGCTCCAAACTTCACGTTGCAATATAGCAGCTTTTACTTGATTTCTATATCTGAGAATTCCAACAGCTTCTGCCTAATTAAATCCCTGTAGCCCTGTACTATATTCTTTTTTCTTACTTCATGAACTTTCAGGTATTGCATCCATAACTTGAAAAGTAATATAATATGGTCACTTGGCATTTTGATTGTTCTTTTATTGGTTCTTTGAACATTATTTTATCTTTTTTAGCTGGTTTTTAATGCCTCAAGTTTACAATAGTTGGTTTTTCTTTGTGTAGATCAGATGATGATATGAGAAGTGCAATAATGGGTGCTTCTACACATGCCATTGAAGCTAGACACCGCTTCTCAACTTCCATGTCAGTGCCTTAATTACTCTCTCCACATTTTGCATAACCATTTATCTTCATTTAGTATAATAAAAATAAACTTAAAAGAGACTACTTCACCTAAGCTTATTAGCAGCCAATGTAATCCTATATCATAGGCTCTATTTTTCTATTATTCTAGCCATTTTGTTTATTTTACATCTATTGCAGTACGGGGCTATAATGAAAAACTTTCTGTGAAAGAAGTACTGTACAAAGTCTGATATTAATTTAGTTCCTTGCACCTGTTATGATTTTAAGTATCATTTTTAGTACTGTCATGTCCTTCTCGGCACAAAGAAGTAGGTTCAGAGAGGTAGCTTTTAGTGAGATCCTTACCTTCCTCCAAAGCTTCATTGATAGACAAAGACGTTTTATCTTACAAATATTTGTTATTTAAACTCAAAGAAAGCCATTCAGCAAGAAGTTATATTAGTCTCAACTCTTAATCATATTGTTTTAAGTGGCAAATATAAATAATCAAATACTCCCTCCGTTCCTAAATATAAGATCACTTTGGAGAAGTGGATAAGTTCCTAAATATAAGATCACTTCCTATTTTATCCCAAGTTTTGCCCAAACTACCCTTATACTCTTTTTTTTCATTGAAAACCCTCCTCCTTTTAAAGTTAAGTAATTGAGGGGATTTTGGGAAGATCATGTAATTTTATTGTCTTCCTTAATCTCCCAAATTAACCAAAGTGATCTTATATTTAGGAACGGAGGGAGTACCTTTCTCCGCATCATCACCAGTAATTTAGTTACAAGTATACGTATATAAATCAATTAATTGTTAAATTTATACGTGGCAGTAAAGACTTGTACAAACGAAAATTGGCAAGAAGTAAACGCAAAGATGAACTGGAGAAGCCATTCCACTTGCACATCCAAGATAGGAGCTCTAAATGCAGGCTTTCTTTCTTGAAACTCATCCTATTATTAATCATTTGTGGCACTTTTGCAACACTCATCTACTCTCCTGAGGTTTATGACACCAACATCTTATCCAGCTCTACTTCACGGTATGATTATACATGATAACACCCTGTAATATATCAATACTAAATGTATTGGCATCACTTTGTACATATTTTTTGGGTTTTGTACAAGATATGATCATAGAAAATTTTGTGACAGGTGGATATGGGGTGGTTCAGATTCTCGGTACATTTCAAATGTGGACATCAACTGGGATAACATATTAAAAATCACTGAAATTTATTAGGAAAGATGAATCTCAAGGTATTGGGCTAGTAAACTTCAATAAGAGTGAACTACACCAATGGGACAAGCAATTTCCTGATGCCACCCACC
The DNA here is from genome assembly GCA_029929735.1 of Mimosa pudica. Taxonomy (NCBI): domain Eukaryota; kingdom Viridiplantae; phylum Streptophyta; class Magnoliopsida; order Fabales; family Fabaceae; genus Mimosa; species Mimosa pudica. The sequence continues at coordinate 16,629,756 of JAKELP010000014.1, read as the reverse complement.
ATGTTTTGCACTTAGCTTATGCTGCAAGAAATGTGACATGGGAGTCCCTTTACCCAGAATGGATTGATGAGGAAGAAGAGGAGGAAGTTCCAGTTTGCCCTTCTCTACCGAGTCTTAGATCTCCCGGAACAAGGCTCAATCTTATAGCTGTGAAGCTTCCTTGTAGAAATGGCAAGAATTGGTCTAGAGATGTTGCTAGGCTACATCTACAGCTTGCAGCTGCTGGCCTTGCAGCCTCTTTCAAAGGCAATTACTCTGTATATGTCCTTTTCATTACCAATTGCTTCCCAATTCCAAATCTTTTCACCTGCAAAGAACTTGTTGGACATGAAGGGAATGCTTGGCTATACAGACCAAACCTAAGTGTTCTGAGACAGAAAGTTCAGCTCCCTGTAGGATCCTGTGAACTTGCACTTCCTATGAGAGGCAAAGGTATTTTCTAGCCACACATTTATTTGAGACATACTCCATCCTGTCTTAATTATAAGACCACTTTCACTTTTATTTTTAGAAATTAAGGATGCAAAATATATCACTTTAAATTGTCTATAGTTACTTTTTTTATTTCAAAATTAATTTATTGCACTAATAAACTAACATGTCTGTTAGAGTACAATTGATATTGTAATTAGAATTACAATTAATTTAACATGTAAATATGTGTTTGTCATGTAGTGTAACAATAAAGATTCCTTTGGATACAAGGAAGATTATTTATATTCTACAAAAAGTCAATGTGATCTCAAATTTATGAGAGGGAGTATATTTCATGTAGAAATAAAAGCTTTTCATTAATATCTTTATTGTTTCAAAATCATTGACTTCTTTAACATGCTTGCATATTGTATACAATGATATCACTTGAATTTCATTTCATTGTAGCTCAAGATCCAAAAGGCCACTTTAGAAAACTAGCTTCATATTTGCAGTGTGATTGTTCTACATTGTATTGAATGATTTTCTAGTGACCAAATTGATAATGAAAAGACATATCAGGGACTTTATTTTCCTAGAAGATCTTATAAAAACAGATATCTAAATCTAAATTGAACTAACTGGAAAATCAGAGCTGGTTTACACGGGAATGTGCACAGAGAAGCATATGCAAACAATTCTTCACTCAGCCCATGTTTATGTGTGTGGAGCTATTGCTGCAGCACAAAGCATTCGCATGTCGGGATCAGCTCGAGACCTCGTTATCCTCGTCGATGAAACAATCAGTAGTTACCATAGAAGTGGTTTGGAGGCAGCAGGGTGGAAAATAAGAACAATCAAGCGGATCAGAAACCCAAAAGCTGAAAAAGATGCATACAATGAGTGGAACTACAGCAAGTTCAGACTATGGCAGCTCACAGACTATGACAAGATCATATTCATAGATGCAGATTTGCTCATTCTAAGAAACTTAGATTTCTTATTTGGCATGCCAGAAATCACAGCAACAGGAAACAATGCCACGCTTTTCAACTCAGGTGTCATGGTGGTTGAGCCATCAAACTGCACATTCCAACTTCTAATGGATCATATCAATGAGATTGAGTCCTACAATGGTGGTGACCAAGGATATTTAAATGAAATATTCACATGGTGGCATAGAATTCCAAGACACATGAACTTCTTGAAGCATTTCTGGGTTGGTGATGAGGAAGAAAAGAAGCAAATGAAAACTAGACTATTTGGAGCTGAGCCACCAATCCTTTACGTGCTTCATTACTTAGGCATGAAGCCATGGTTGTGTTTTCGTGACTATGATTGTAACTGGAACTTTGATATATTTCATGAGTTTGCTAGTGATGTTGCTCACAGGAGATGGTGGAAAGTGCATGATGCAATGCCTGACATATTGCAGGAGTTTTGCTTGTTGAAGTCAAAGCAGAAGGCACAGTTGGAATGGGATAGAAGGCAAGCTGAGATAGCAAATTACACAGATGGACATTGGAGAATCAAGGTTAAAGATGGACGTTGAAGAAATGTATAGATAATTTGTGCTCTTGGAAAAACATGTTAAAACATTGGGGTGAGACTAATTGGACAGACGATGAATCTTACACTCCAACCCCACCTTCTATCACCACTCTACCTCTTACTGCTTTATGATTTGAGAGTTTCAAGTTTTGTTTGTCCAATATTTGAGTGTTTGGAATATGAGAATGAGATAAACCATACCATTTCCTGCTTCCTTGTTTTTGCATTAAAAGTATCCATCCTTTTTAAGAGGACTTTCTCATAGTTTAGGAAAAATAATTACCTGCTCAGTCTTGCTTCCTATCCATTACAAATAAAGTAAATATTGCCTTGACTCATTTATATAAGGTCTGATTTACTAATTTTGAGACATAAGAGAAACTGAATAAACTACTTGATTCTGTCATACATATGACATTCTCATAAATTTATGAGTGTCATTCTATTGTATATCCATATATAAGTCATACTAATTAGTTTAGAGAAACGGACCATGTATGACCAAAAGTCAACCAAACGCTTCTTTTGTCAACAAGCCAACCAAACTAACTAGTAAAAATTGTTTATTTGGAATCCTGTGTGACATGGAAATACCACAGTAAAACCTCTCATAGAGTGTTGAGGTTTGGTATTCTATTTCTAACATCCTATCCACTATGCCCACCGATAAGGTGGGATCCAATCACTTCCTTGAATGAAGTTATCCACTGAATACACTGAAACATGTCGTCTAGGAATTTCTTTACTCCATTCCACTCTCCTACTCCTATCAGAAGCTGGGCCTGTATTATCACACTCCCCATAATATATTGTATCCAATCCCTCATCACCCTCCCATGGCAACCAACCTTCAGGTGATATCAAAGAGTCCAAAACAGAATGAATAAACACAGTTCTTGAATACAACTTCCATGGCCTCCCTAAAAAGTTTCTATGCACTTTTGGATTCTTTCTATACTCTTCCATGTATGTCTTTGTCCCAGTTACCACACATTTATAAAAACAAAGCCTGTGGATTCTGCTGGGTCTGATCTCCCATGTGCTGTTACTGTATTGGTCTCACCTATTGTGTTGTTCTCTCTTTCACTTATTATAATAGCACATTGTTGGAAAAATGCAGCTGAGTTTCCAAATATCATGTCCACGTTTCCTTGAATTCTACATGATTTGTAGAATTGTCTAAGGGAATGTGCATATAAGGTGTCTTGATTCCCTTTGAATTCTACGCTTTCTAGTACACAGTAGTCACTGTCTGATCTGAATGCTACTGCTTGTGAGCTTCTGATCCTGCTGTGTTTGGATTGTTAAATTTGCTGCCATGAATCCATCTCCAACAACTCCTGTCACATGTAATTGATTATGTCATTAGAAAGTTCGTGAAGAATAATAATAATAAAATAACTCAAATAAAGGAGATCTAAAGTCACAACATGACTCAACACGTTCATTGTTCCATTTAATATTATTGTTCACACGAGGATTGCACATTTTGTGATGTCACATGGAAAGATACTTGCTATCCTATGTTATAAGCAAGACAGAGACTTACTTCTATGTCCCCTGCCCTTTGTTTCTCTTCTATTGCTTGTATTAGTTCATCTCTTACCAGATCTTTTCAAGCGTACGAAACGCAGCTACTAGATCCCATCGTCTAATGTCCTACATGAAAGTAAGGTAAAACACTTAAAAAAACGACTTTTTCTTTTACTATACTACTTATTACGTTTCATTCTAAATATAAGACTTAATTGACTTTTGTTTAGAATACTAAAAAAACAAAATGAATTATTTAATCATAACATATTTTATATACTATTAAATCATTATATGAGTCAAATAAGTTAGTTTAGAGGGAAAAAATTGGGAAAATCAACTTTTGACTCCCTTATTTAACTTTATTAGGATTCTAAAAAAAAGTCAAATAGATGAATGAATAAAAACACGAAAAAAAGCGTTTTTTTGTGTTACGGATTAATGATTGTTTTTGCGTAAAATTTGTCAAAGATGAGCTGATAGATTTCCCAACTGCATGTCCTGAGAAAGTGACCATGGTAATGAAAGGTATTCAGTGAGTTGTCGTGTAGTTAACTTTCCACCAAACACACAACCAAACAATTCACTGACGTACTGAACCCCACTGAAACGAAGTAACTCAATCAAAAGAAAACAACTTTACTGATTGATGCATATGCTAACTTATTCACCCGTCATATTTCCTACCACATACCCCCTGGTCACTAACTATATCATGGTGTTGACTTCTCTAGAGAGATCAAGCTTAATCATGCATGTGTGATAATCACACTAGAGTTTTTTTCTTTTAACCAATTTATTACTTTACTTACAAACTAATCTATAATTGATTATCTAGCATATACACACACATACACATGCATATATGTGCTTGTGCATATCCCTTATAAATATATTTATAAGGGATAATTTGAAACCGGTTTTCCTACTCATCAAAAGAATTGTAGGGAGAGTTAGGCATATGAATCTAGATTGTCTATATTTCATTTAGGCGGTTTGAATTTGATTTTGCATTGTGTACTAATAATCAAATCTAAACTGCACATATGTGATCCAAACGTTCTAGATTCCCCTATTCTCCTTACTCATCTTTTTGATGAATAGTTAAGAAAATTGGAAAAACGAAAACATATCAAAGAGAAACTCACCGACAGTGGCTGAATTGTAGGTTGTCATTCCAGACTGACCAACATGAGCAGATCCAGAAATAATGGTCCTACCCATGCCATCACCCAAAAACGTCAAATTCTTCTTCTCCCACCATACTCTAACAGTCTCATTATAAACCCCTTCTCTTATATAAATCACATACCTCCATTCACTATCATTGCTAGCCCCATCCACAGCCCCCTGCACAGTCTCATAATCACACCACCCTCTCCCCTTACAAACCGTCACATTCACCGTTAAGTTTAACGGAAACCCCCCCGGATACCCAAACCCCTTCACTTTCCTTGACGGCACCTCCCAAAAATTTTCCCTCTCCGTCTTCACCACCTTCCACAACCTCGTATCACTCCATAAACATCGTACGACACCATCATACTCAACGCATTACTAGAATACCTCACAAGTGTGTCCATAAACTCCAACGTGTCATTTATCAAAACAACATCATTCCCATACACGTAACTCAACCCTGACATGCAATCATATTGGTAAGCCAATGCTGCACTCATCCATGCACGTGCGTCCTTCATTTTTCCTAGAGGTAACGCATTGTTGACCTGTGAGATGCGTTTTTGAGAGTAATGTAATATGTCATGACAACTCTCGATGGCATTAGTTCGGTTGAGGTAGTTGTTGGTGGTGTTGTGTAGGGAGGAGATTTTGGTCTGAGCTGTTTGGAGATTGTTGGTGGATATATTGATGGCATGTTGAATTATTTGAAGGGATGAGGTAATGTTTTGAGGTAGGCCATTGTTTGGTTTGGTTAGGGAAGAGAGACATTGTTGAGGGAAGCGTGTGGCTTGACATGCTTGTTGGATAATGGAGAGGGAGGAGACGGTGGAGATGATGATGAGGAGGAAGAAAGTGAGGATGATAGTATTATTAGAGTAGGCCATGATGAAGGTGGTGATGATGTGAATGTTGTGTGTGTGTTGTGTGTGTGTGTGTGTGTGTTATTTTTGGAGGGTGATATTATAGATGGGAGAGAAAGGTGGGGTGTTTCTAAAAAATGGATGGTGAAGAAATAGAGGAAGGTTAGAGTGTGATGATTGAAAGGAGGAGGTGGTAGATGACCCGTGAAGATGGGGAGAGTAATGTGACAGTAGTCATGTGTAATAATGTTAATGTGTATGTAAGAGAAGACAAGACGGGGTCGTTGCATGTTCATGAGGGATTGAGTGTCGGTCATCCTTGTTTCTTGTTTGTTTCCCATTCTAATAAAAGAAATGGGATGAACAGTGTTGGAACTTGAAAATCCATAATTGGAAAAAATCGAGTTTACATTTTTTTAATTGGCTTAAGTATACTTTTGGTCCTTTATGTTTACATCAAGTTCCAATTTAGTTCTTTATATTTGGAAAGTACACTTTTAGTCCTTTTTTTAACACCGTTAACTTAACTTAACAGAAAATGCTAACTTAACAATTTTAAATGGTTATTAAATACTGAAAAAATGTTCAGATTAAAATATTTGAGTGTAAATATTCTTATATTTTCAAAATTTATCATTTTTGGTCCAATTTCATTATAAAATAATAATTTAAAATTGTTAAGTTAGCATTTTCCGTTAAGTTAAACTAACGGTGTTAACAAAAAGGACTAAAAGTGTAGTTACCAAACATAAAGGACTAAATTGAAACTTGATGCAAATATAAGGGACAAAAATTATACTTTAGCTTTTTTAATTAAACTAGAGAAGATAGATTAACTATAATGTGTGTTACGTGATTTAGAACATTTTAGAACATTGTAATTACATTTTAATTTAACTTTAATGTGTAGTTTATAAGTAAAGCAAATTAGTTTTTTATAAATTGCAAATTAGTTTTTTTAAGAGAAAGTAACATATGAATATTTTAAAGGGATTGATTTTACATTTTAATTTCTTCAAAAAATATTTTATTTTATATTTATGAGTAAAAAGGTAGGCTTTTGAGTTTTAATAACATAAGCAAAAAATAACTCCTTATTAATCAAATGCTATAAATAGAGTTTTTGGCCAAAAATGCGATAAGAAGATGATACATGCGAAAGTTATAAATTTGATAAAATAAGTTTGGGTCTTATGTGTAGGGACAAAATTTCTATTAATGTTTCATTTTTAAAAATGTTTAAGGGTTAAAAATATACGTGTTTTTTCCAAAAAAAAATCACTCAATACTAAATACTACCTCCGGTTCTAAATATAGGACCTAATTGACTTTTTTGGAGAGATTAAGGTTGCGAAATAGATTATTAAATGATGACATATTTGATATATTTTTATATTATCCATTAGTTTATAAGTAAAATAAACTAGTTTAAGGGAAAAATTAGGTAAATCAATTTATAATTAACTTATTTTGTTTTTTTTAAGGATTTTCTAGAAAAAGTCAATTAGGTCATATATTTAGGACTGGAGGGAGTACTTTTTTGACTAATAAATATACATAAATTGTCATCTTTGGTTGACAATACACAAAATATATCAAAAGTATATAACAAACTTAGTGAAATTGAAAGAGAGAAGTTAACATTGTGTGGTTTTAACAAATTATGTGACTTTTAAAATAATATAAAAGCTTATGTATTTGTTTGGACCAAAAAGTATCCAAAGCTGAGTGATATTTTGACTATGTATGTATGTATGTATGACTAAACCATTTCTAAAAATCATAAGAAAGTTGAGTGTGTCATTTATAGAGTTTGTTAAAATGTTCTACGCGGATCAATTCATTGTTATGATTAAATGATATATTTGACTTATAAGATTAAGTGGTTTGCAAGATAAACCTTCCTTTATCTCATGTGGCCATATTTGTGGTGGCCCAACTGCTCCCACAGCCCAATGGATTGACCCATCCCTGATTCTTACTTCTCAAACAGTCATAAGCATTGAAGCACCCTCGAGGATTTTATTTTATTTCCAATATGTGTGTGCAATGCATGTTCATTAGTACATTTACTTTGGCAAAAAAATAAATTAGTACTATTTAGTATATTTAGTATTTCCCTTCAAGATTGGTGATGACTGATGATATTGATTTAGGAAGGGAAAATCCAAAAAAGAAAAAAAAACAAAAACCACATAAATTTTAAGACCTAGATGATTTTGAACAAAAAGAAAAAACAAAAAATAGTTAGAAACATTAACGCATTCCTGAACAGATCCTACATTAATAAATGAAATGTGGGAATTCTTGCTTGAAAACCGGTGCACCACGTCATTTGTTGTTCGACCAATATCACCTAACCATGTAAGGTTTTATTTAGAATATCCAATTTGATTTAATATCCTAAAAAATCTAACACATTAAAAAATTATAAATGACAAGTTTTCATTGTTTTCCATTTTACATAATAAAAAAAGTATTGTCATTAGTTATTTAATATTTTTATGAGTTCACGTCAGATTAAAAATTACAAGTAAGACTTTACATGTTTAGTTGTTTTGCTACTATAAATGACGCCACGAGGTTCACACAAAAATTTTTTATGAAATGGGTACTTTTATGTGGGAAGAAGACATACGGACAAGGGATAACCAAATGCATTTATCTCATATATATAAAACAAAAGTACTTTGCCTAAGGGGCGTAGATCAGCTAGTAAGAAAGGGGGAGGTAAGGCACCGCGTACCCACCAGGTCATGGGTTCGAACCCTTGGGAAGTCGTTACCCCAAAATGGGGAATCCCGGACACCAAAGGCTCTAAGCAAAAAAAAAAAAAACAAAAACAAAAGTACTTCCACCATCATCAGATCAAATAAACAATACTGACAAAATTTTAGGGAAAATCCCAAATAAATCCCTCACAATATCCAAAAGGAGGAGTGGGAGAACCTAAACTTCCAAAAGACTATGAAGGAACCAGCACCTACCTGCCATTTTAAAATTTTGTGAAAAGACAAAATTGCATCCATCCTAAAACACAAATTACTACCTCACCCTAAACTAGTCCTAACATCCACTCTCTTCTCGCAATTTGTTTTTTAGGATGAGGCAATTTTGTGTTTTTGCAAAATTTTAAAATGACAGGTAGGTGCTGGTTCCTTCATAATCATTTTGGAAGTTTAGATTACTCGCTTGTCCTTTTGGGTCTTGGAAGAGATTTATTTGGGATTTTCCCTAAAATTATTTTATTTCAAAATGACCTTTTTTATAGAAGAATACAAAATAGTGATGATAAAAATGTGGAAAGAAAATTTACATTCATTAATTTATAGAAAAATCTACTCAAATTTAAATGTAATTCGACCAAAAACTTAATTTAATTGATATCTTATTCCTTAACTTTTGTAAAATAATAATAATAATTAATTATATTTTTGGAAAATGAAAAGGTATTACTAGAAAGAAAGATATTTGTGGGGGTTAAGGTTAAGGTTAAGGTTATAATGTTGACAAAAACAACACTACACTACACTTCAGCTCTGTGTTTCTCCAAAGCAAAGGCTTTTCTTTCCTTGCCATGGCGAAACAATCACATTCACGCCTTTCTCCTCCTCAATGTCCTCATTTCTAGGGTTTCTCTTTGCACTCTCCTCTCTTTTTATCATGTAAGTCCCCTCTCAATTAATCTCCTCTATTCCCCTTTTCCATGCCCAATCTAGGGTTTACGTCGTTCTATCTTTAATAATAAGTCTTGCATTCATTCTCTTTCACTCAAAATGTTTACTTTTTTACCCTTCTATCATGCAATCTGGGCCTCAAGACTGTATCTTTGATTGGGGAGGACTTAGTTTTCGTATTCTTTTTTATCTTTCTGTCTGTATCTGTTGTTTTAAAGAATTGAAATATTTGATTTTTGGATGTGGAAGCTTATGTGTGGTGATATTAGTAGCTAGTTAGTTTTACTGTGTTGGTGTGTCTTCCCATGGAAGACTTGGTATCTTTGCTACTACCTCTGTTCCTAAATATAAGATCACTTTACCTAATTTGATTAGATTAAGGATGCTAGTTAAGTTAGTTATTAGCACATGATATTACTAATCTACCCTAACCATATACCTTCATTCTCATTCTCACACTCTTGCTTGTTTATTATGCATAACTATTATGAGGGCTTATTTGAAAAAAAGTTGAGAAAAAGTAGAAAGTTGCTTATATTTAGGGACAAATTGAATTTCAAAAGTGATCTTATACTAAGGAATGGAGGGAATATTTGTGATTTTGCCTATTGGGGTATTGTACTTAGGAGCCACTGAAATTAGTGTGGATTCTGATAGAATTTGTTATTTTAGTTTAGTAATAAAATAAAGCAAGTTTCTGATAGTGTGTCTTGGATATAATGTAGTAGCCTTTTTAGCTTTCATCCGAGTGTGAAGCACTTAACATGTTAAATCTGCCCAAAGGTTGTTCAAGTGATTTTGATGGAAGAAGATTTATTTGGTCAATCTCACTTCTTGACCTTATGGTTACATCTTTAGGGTTTCGTCTGTATTCCCTCGTTGTTTGCCTAGATGATGAGACATTAGGTAGTACTGTAGTAGGTTAGGCACTTGCCTATATGCTTTAGTTCTTTGTATCTCAGTAAGAGTACATTTTCTGAAGTGCTAATATGAGATACAATTTTTCTGCAGTAATGTCATGTGATCAGTGCGTGAAGATGTTTCCAAGTTCATACCAAGTAGCTGGTGTAAATATGTTTCAAATGAGATTTGGTCCCTCTACAAGAGCGAAATTGGATATTTTACATATTAAACAATATATTTAGGTTTTTGGGGTGGAGATTATTTCAATATAATCTGAGATAGCAGCATAAACAACTGGCTAGTTCTCACAGGAAAGGCTGTTTCACCCTATGTAATAAAAATTTACAATTAGTGCCAAATGTGCATCAAGAACAGTTGTTGAAGAAACCTGTGCAATAGATGTTGTAGACAGACCAATCTTCTTGTGTGGTCAATTGTTGAGTGTTACAATTGGGGAAACACACTGCAATATATGAGTACAAGTGTTGTAAAGATATTGTACAATTTATATTATGTATAAGGTTTCTTCATGTTTTATGGAGGATGTGAATATGGACTTGGAGGATAATTGGGGAGTTTGGAAGTGCTAAATTGTTTTGTTTGTTTGTTTAAAAAAAGTCAAAGCACATTTGTTGTCATGCTGTTAAATCACATTGTAATCATTTCTGAAAACCTGGATTGTTATGTTTCTCTGAAATATTGGACTTATTTGCGGTGAAAGAAGCTATTTCCACTTCTGATGTGTATGGAATGGTGACCTTGCTTAAACTTTCATATATAAATTGGGTGTAGGAATAAGTAACTAAAATTGCCGACAAGATATCAATCATTTTCTTGCTTAGGAATTAAATTGGGGCTTATTGTAGCTAGCTGTATCGGGCTATTCTGGATTCCAAAGAACATATGATAGTATTTCCTGTGCATAGATTGACCAATGATATGTAAAGTTGACCACGTTAAGGATCCTTTCTATGAGTATAGGTATCTTGATTCTTGACTCAGTGAGTTCTATTTCAGGTGACAAGTCTTTCCTAGTGGGAAAACATGTCACATAGTTTCATAAGCTGAGGAGTAAGCAATGCTTGTTAGCACACAACAGTACAACACTTAAGAAAAGGAACTATGTCCGTGTCTCTGAGACTATGAATTTATGTCCATGTCTGATACACTCAACACTCATTTAAACATGAGGATTTTTAGATTTTATCCAGTTTGAAGGTAGTGTTTCCCAATTTTTTATAAGTACGAGGATTGAGAAAGAAACCAGTTATTATTATTTCAAAGTTTTATGTATTTTACCTAAATGATATGTAACTGGAAATATGCAAACAAGTGCTTATATGTTGGCAAGTTTTTTGAAATGGAAATGCATGTTTTTGTTGTATGGATGTGGCCTAACATGGTTCTTATTTGTCTAGGGCGAAATAATCATGAAGTTCTGACTAAAGTTTTTGTTAAAAAGAATAAAAAATGCAGTTCAGAATTCAGAATTGAAATTTGAAACATATTAGAGACAGACTTATGATTGGCTGCACTTGCAATTGTAATTTATGTGGCATCAGACTAAGTCAGGGATATACTGTGATTTATGTTCAAGTCAGCAATTGATAGAACCTAAACTTACTCTAGTTTAGGGTCCATTCCTCACCCCTTATTCCTCCCTTCTTGTGCTGGCTTTTTTGTTTATTGTTTTGTTTTTGGTCTTTTTTTTGGGGGTTGGGGATGATGTGATTCTGCTTTTCTAATGTTAATGATTGCGGCAATCTTGTTGAACTTATCTTGAAACAGGTCATGCAACATTTATGCCTCTCTAATGTTAATGAATTATAAATGGTCATTCCATATGTAAATGGACTGTATTATCTGATCATTTGTATCATGCCCTTCCTGCACCCTGAATTTCCATAGGTTATTGAATGCAGAAAATAAAAAGGCCAACCCAGTTCTCTTATTGATTTTATGTATTCTGTGCTTTAAATGGTCCATCTTGACGTACTCTGCTTGCTCTCCTTTTATTGTGGAATGGCATTAATCTACTCCATGGGTCTGGTGTAGGGAAGGAAATAGAATGAGAACGTTTCATTCAAAACTTAATATAAACTCCACAATCTGAGTTATGAATTTGATGGTTTTTACTTTGATGTGTTCAATCCAGTGCCCTGCACTAATCAGAAGGAAGCTATAAGTCTCTGGGAAGTGGAATGAGTGGAAGTGGTAGAAGGCGTTCCTCAAAGTGGGATTTAAGAGATGAACCAGAATTTGTGCCTGACAGCAAGCAATTGCGATCCGGATGGTCCTCTGCCAATGTTACTGGTGGCAATAGTTCAAAGTGGTCTCACATGGAAGGGAGTGAGAAGCTAAAACCTAATCTGCGATTACCATTTAAGGAACCTTTTTCTGGAGGCAGAGTTCCTCACAAAGATGATATTATGAATAAAGACTATAATAGAGATTTGGATTCTGAAATGGAATGGGACGTAGATGAAAGCTATGGAATGAAAATGTCTCCAGGGTTGGAGGAATGGAAGCGTAAGAGGCGCAGTCATTCCCCACAAAATGGTTTGGACAGGTCAGTAAAGTTTAATTTCCAACTCAGCAGTCGGCACTTTTGGGATTGTGTAAATAAGTTGTACTCTTGAACGTGGTGTTGCATTTCTTTCTGTCAGTGTCACACTTGAACTTTTATTTATGGTGAACATGAACTTTTTTATTTCTCTCTATTTTGGATATTTGACATTGAGTTGTAATTGATTCATGTTTATGTCAATTAAATGCCTTTTCTGCTCTTTGCTATGCTGTTTTGAATTTATTGGTTATGGTCCTATGGGTCATCATGATGTATTGGGTCTAGTTTTTGTTGATTCAATGTCTTTTATTGATTGTCTATCATTTCTTTGAATGTTGTCATATTTAGGAGTAGAAGTCGGAGTCGGAGCCCTGCCCATGGTTTTAGGTGGGAATCAGGAGTCAATGACAGAAATAGAATGAGAGCTGGAGGATTGCCTCAACCATGTAGAGATTTCGCTGTTGGAAAATGCAGAAGAGGCAGCCATTGCCATTTTCTTCACCATGACAATCATAATTATGAGGATGGCTGGGACGCTAGGGACAGGAAAGATGGACCTTCTAGATATTCTGCTAGGAGAGGAAGATCAAATGAGACTTGTATCCATTTTGCACAAGGCAAATGTAGAATGGGAGCATCTTGCAAGTTTGTGCATCATAACGATTCTGATGACATGAGCAAAGGAAATGCAGATGATTCAACTATAGAGAGGGATTTTGATCAAAGGCGCAGAGAGAGTTCTTTTGAGCGTGGTGGTGTGGGCATGAGCCAAACCGCTTAAGTGATACGCCCTGCAAGTTTTATGCTGCAGGTAATTGTCGCAATGGTAAATATTGCAGGTTTTCTCATGATAGGCTGAAATCTAGGAGCCCAAATAGAAGATTAAGAGATGACAGGTGGGGAACAATCCAGGTGGTGATCAGGCATTGGATAGACCAAGAGGGGGTAGCTCAGTTAGTCCTGGTAGAAGGCCGAGAGATGATAGATGGGGTCCAGAAGGCAAAATGGTTGCCATGGATAAAGTGTGGGATGGTCCAAAATTGAATGACGCTGTTGCTGTCTCAGATCCAGTAAAGCTTGGTGAAGATAAGAGTAGAAATATGGGTATTTCAGAACCTGGATTCACTTCTTGGCCCAGGGCAGACGGATGGGGAGATAATGTAGATAACAACAAAGTCTATGCTGAGCCGCCGTTTGTAGGTGACAAAGAAAAGGCAGGGCAGTGGAAGGCAGAAAATGCTGGTGCTACCACTGCTGCTCCCCAATCGATTGGGACTGACAAATGGCTTGTTGATGGAGAAATGTCTCCTGATTGGAATTATGGGGGTGGATCTTCTGGGCATATTGAAGAAAAGAGTGGGCAGAATAAACATGGTTTGACCACGGTTGGTACATATTTGGCCACCTCTGAACATCACAGGTTACAAGTTGCTTCAGGTAATTGTCTGCTTGATGTTTGTGGGAGTTAACGTCCTTTGTTTTTAAATACACCTTATAACACTGAAAACCAAGATTTAAAGCAGGATATTGCTATTGCATTGACATGTAATGATACGATTGACATTCAGGAATATCCTGGTTCTCACAAAGCCAATTTTTCAATTCTGTCAGGACAAGGTTTCAATCAGAGCTCACAGAATGCAAATGCTTTGCGTCCTTCTAGCAGTAATGCATTAGAACATAGTCAAGGAGCACTCCCTGTTGTTCCTCCACTTGGAGGGACTGCTGAAGTTATACAGAACCAAGCGTCTTCTGTAAAAAAGTACAGTGTTGAACCAAATATCATGGATGCAAGCTTGCCACATGTTAGTACAATAAATACTCCATCTCAAAATATGGTGAGCAATGAACAGCTTGCTCAACTTAGCAGCCTCTCCTCTTTGGTTCAGTTCCTGGGTACAGGTCAGCAACTCCCACAAATTTACGCTGCACTAAATTCTCATGATGTGAAGGATACATCCTCCCTAGCCAAAACTGAAGTGTCTAGGGAGCCTGTTTCCAGTGCATACATCAAGTCAGATTCTTTTATTGGATCTCGGAAGCAGTATGATCCAATGAGTGATAGTATGGAGCCAAAGAAGACTGATGCAACTGGAATTGGGCCAGCCTTTTCTCCTAATAATATAATTGTTGATGGTTCAGGCAAACAAAATCTTGGTGATTCAAGTAAGAAGGTTTCAGAAGAACAAACTGTCAAGAGTGAACATTTAATCCCATTGCAGTCGGGTTTAAAAGTTGAAGGCAACAAAAACAATGATGTGGCAGTTGATGAAAGAAAGATTCTAAAGTTGATGATAAAACCACAAAAAATAATGGTCCTTCAGAAAATGTGGACCAAAGTGGGCCTGATGAGGCAAAGAAGACAAAAGATGTGAAGGGGATTCGTGCTTTTAAATTTGCACTGGTTGAGTTTGTTAAAGAGCTTCTGAAACCAACATGGAAAGATGGTCACATCAACAAAGAACATTATAAAACCATTGTGAAGAAAGTTGTTGATAAAGTAACTGGTACCATGCAGGCAGCTCAAATCCCTCAGACACAAGAAAAAATTGATCACTATCTGTCAGTTTCTAAACCAAAGCTTAACAAACTTGTACAGGTCAGTTCATTTTTATTAGATCTTCTACAAGGCTTAAATGTACGTTTGTCATATTTCTGTTGAACTACTGGCCACACAATTTTGAGCAACCGATTATTAAATTGAACTGTTTTTTGATAATTTGTTTTTCATTTCATAGTCTGATTAATTTGTTGATTTAAAAAAATAATCTAGTAATTTTTTCCCTAAGGATGAGTATCCCTATCATACGGAAATCTTATCTGTTTTCAGATTTTTGCTTGTTTAATTGTGGATTTCTAGCTTACGTGATCTCTAGCTTACGCCGTTTCTGAATCTGAATTTGCTTTTGGGATATTTTTTTTTCTATTAAAGTCTAAGTGTGGAGCAAAATGATAAGTGATAAGTTGCGTTTTATTTCCTTGTGTTGTAGGCATATGTTGAAAAGGTTCAGAAGGCTTAGGAAGTTGGCCATCTAAGCTGTCGTAATACATTATGATAAGGGTCATTATTATCTTCAATGTGTACTATATTTAAGTACCTTGTAGATTTTTTTTTTTTTGGTTTTTCTTTGTCATTTAGTTGATAGTTGAATTGAGTTTCTTTACAGCTCTTGTTTACCGTCAGACTTTGATTATTCATTTTTACTTTTTGATAACTTCCCCCTTTTCTTCTGGGAAAAATTTTTGGGTGTCTTTGCTATCAGACATTAATTGTCACTTACTCATCTGGCATTCATTTTACCAGGACGTTGTTAGCTTTGACCTTTTTTTAGGCCTTTTTGTTGCCTGATTTCTTACATCCGCGAGAATGGAAATCCCATCCTCCTAAATATCAAGATAATATATATATTCATACTGTTTATAATAAAAAGTTATGCTTTATTATATTATGAAGGGTTAAGATGCAAAAATACCAATGTGATTGTGACAAAGATGCACCCAATACCATGTAATGTTTTTGGAGCAAAATTAACTATGATATTTCAAAATTGGGCCAAAAGTAATTATGTTGGGGCAAAATAACCATGTTTAAAAATCATGCGTATTTTTGTCTCAATTTTGAAATGGCATGGTTACTTTTACTTTGAAAAAAATTGCATTGTGTTGGGTGCACTTTTACCATAATCATATGAGTATTTTTGCACATTAGTCCAATTATGAAATGCATAGATAAATGCTGTCCAAATATAAGATAAAATAATTTGGTTGAAATGACCCAAAGTCCAAGGTAAAATATTTTATTATGTTGAATATTTGACCCCAGCTATTATATGCATTAAATGACGTTTGTTTACATGTAGAAACATTTCTACCAAGATATTTATATGAACTGTGCAGTACTAATATCCAAAGTTGAAACTTGACGGGTTGACGTGAGTGGTAAGTACTCTCGTCCCTTAAGCAAGTGATTGAGGGTTCGATCCCTAACCTTTGCGAATGGAGCAAATTCACAAGCCAGCTGTCTACCCCCTATATGGGACTTCAGAACAGCGAAGGATTAGTCCCACTTGACACGCGGGTGGGATACCCTTGGGAAATAAAAAAAAATATCCAAAGCTATTACTATATAGTCTTGATGATTGCATTGTGGGTTCATGCTTCAAACGGAATTAAACTATGTAATCATTACTTTTGTTTGTTATAAGCTTTATATAATCTAGGGGTATGAACTTGTAAAGTGTAATGGTCACACGATCAAAGCGCGTGGTCAGTTCATAGATAAGTTAATAGACTATAATTAGGCTCCAGTGGATAAGTCATTTTTCCTTACCGCAAAGAAATTAAAATCAATATGCCATATGTATAAAAGAAACACTATGCCAGCAATAGAGTGGACTTATATATGATTTTGGAAACGCTTAATTTAAGATCAAGCCAATAAATTTGATGTGTCAATGATAACGTCTGAGAAGAAGAATTCAACTAGAGAACCCCGTTTTTCAAAAGAAAACGGGACATAATCATCACACACTTTGTCTCCTATGTATAAGAAAATCAGTCATTTATGGTGATGGCGTAATTAATAGTAACACATAATTACGAGAATCTTATTGACATTATATAAATTACAATACGGTTCTATTTTCTGTTAAAATAAACCACGGTTTGAATGTGCATTTATAACCAAATGATTGTCCCATTATTACACTTCCTTATAAAATAAAATCCTATTATTACACTTAGGATTATGAAGAATTAAAGTGTTGGGTTTGATTGATTGATGGATCGAGACTTTGATATCAGTTTCCATTTCATGATAAACAATCGAATTCCTTCTCATCGTTTAATTTGGTTACATGCATATTTTGTGCAACTATTGGTCACACGCACATGTAAGTTTCATTTTTTAGATTTAGTTCTCAATTGAAGTGTCTCTCTACATAAATCTCTATTAAATTATTTGTCCAAAAAAAATTAAGTGCGATATTTAATAAGCTGTTGTTGTTGCTCCCCCCCCCTCCCGCCCAAAAAAAAATCCAAATGCTTCTTTAAAATCACAGACTTATCTATGACGGCTGACCAAAATCACAACGCTAACGAAATGCCATGTATGGTCATGTTGTGATGTTAGAATAAGTGTGTTTTTGTCCCTTTTCTGCTCGTGATAGTTTCTGTAATTCATTATACTTCCTTGAATAATTGATTGGAAATTTGGAATCGCATAAATATATTACTTTTTTATCAACATAAAAATATTACTTCTAAATAGGAGTAATTATAATTTTAGAATCTTTCATTCATACAACTTTACTACAATAATGCATGTCGTTTAGCGTTGATTGCTAATATGAATAACGAATATCAATAATGACTTGGTAATTTATCACATCAATTATTATAAATCTCCGTACGTTATTTTTATTTCCTGCTCCTAGTGAGGATTTAATACAGGGGGCCTTCCTTGTTTGTGTCTATATAGTAAGTTTTGATCGCTAGTTAGAAAAATCGTTACTTATTCATAACCTAATCATGAACCCGATTCTGTCACATACGTTGGGGGTCCAGAGAGCATCTCGAAAGGAAGGGAATTCAGCTCTATGCAATAAAAATGACATACTACCATTTATAAGAGGACTCAACACAACCACTTGGAAACCCTACAGCTTGATCCAAAATTTAAAACCAATGTGTTATATAGGTTGTCTCACTTGTATACAATTATGGACATCATGGGCATAAGTTCATACCTCTTCTTCAATTTGACTGATCTCTATTTTCCCAAATCAAATCAAGCTAGCTCGCTGATATTTTTATATCTCAACAATATAGATTTCATCAATTCTGAATGGTTTAATATGATTATTGGTAACTAATATTTGATTGTATTTTTATTCTAGTCATTGTATTTTCATTAGGATCGGATTTTTCAGAATTTAAGTATATTGAACAAAAAACAAAACTCATCAACAATCATCAATCTCACGCGAAATCCTTGTATAATTAATTAATATAGATACAAAAACAAAAAATTTAACTAGGCAAAGGAATTAAGTCTAAAATTAAAGTAAACTATAAGAAATAATGTTATTATATTAACTAATATATATATATATATATATATATATATATATATATATATATATATATAGGTATTTCAACTTAATCAATGTCATGTTTGAGCTCAAAATATGCACTCATAGTAATTAATTAGAGATAGTGAAGTTCTCTCACTATTATTGTCCATATTCCCAAAAACCAGATAATTCATTAGTGGCAAATTCAAATACTAATGGATTAATTAAAAAGTGTCAATTGCATATGATGTAGATAATGAAGTGGTTCCTTTTGATTGCGATTGCATGCCAACCAAAACCCCAATGAGAGGGAAAATAAAGAAAGATGGTTGGGTACAACTCCAAAGGAGAGCTTTCCAAGGGCAAGAATAGAGGAAACAATGATAAAAGGACCTCTGTTTATCTTTTTCCCAAAATGGAAAGTGTGAAGTTGCTCAGTCAAGCAAGTCAGTGAAGTCCGGACTCTGAGGAGGCCAAAGCATTTTGAATTCCATGACACAATAACTTCTTTCTCTCTATTGGAATTATTAAATGGAGGTGGAAAAAACAAAAGTCATATATTAATGCATTGGCCTGTCAGATCTGTGACCCAATCCTCCTCGTAAACATACACGTCTTCCTTATATACTCACTCTTGTCAAAGGCTGCCTACTTCCCCTTGTGATATTTGCCCATTACCCCCAACTCATCTTTTATTCACATTTATTTAAAGCTGGTTAATCTCTCTCTCTCTCCCTTGTAGAATTCAATTCCTAACTTCCACTTTCCTTCTGTTTGTGTTTTGGAAACAAAAAAACATTTATTACCTCATTCCTTAGCTCAAGTTTCTTTCCCCTTAAAGAAACCACACATCATTCAAATGCAACCAGAAACACTGCTTGCTGGTTATATTTATCTATATTATCGATCTATACATACTATATATCTGGTCCTTTTCTTTTCATAGTCTCACAACATTGTACTTACTCATCTTTCTGTCCTTTTTATAGGAGCCTTAAATTGAGTGTATATTTGGATTAGGCGATGGAGATTCGGGATTTTAATTAATTGTGATTTGCATAAGTGATATATTAATTAAGTAGAATCGACATTAGGCAATCTATATCTATTTGGATACTTTTTTACAAATAATGAATCATATCCGCAGTTTTGATTATTATTCATTCATTAAAGGTACTTGTTGATATATAATTAATAAAAAACATGAATTTAATAAAGTTTGTTAATATAGTTGCGTAAGTTTATATATAAGATTTCAAATTTTAATAAATAATATTATTGTAGTAACATTAAAACCTTGCCCACTTTAATCCTTTAATTTGTAGAGTGATTGGTTAATTATTCAACTACACCCTATTTTTTGTTTCAAAATAAAAGGTAAATTGCATAAAAACACATGTTACTTTATCGGAGATGTCCCTGAAGGGACAAAGCACGCATTACTTTTGTAGAATTATACAGAGTAATAACCTTTTTTCCTTAAAAATAATATTTAATTTATGTATATATTCTCTGTTAGTTTAACTTATGTAGATGTTCTTTAATTAGTTTTTATTCTATTCATAAATTTACTTTCTTACAGATATTTGTTTTGATAACCATCTTTAGCATAAATAAAATGTTTTAAGATGGCTATGTTAGTTCACACACACACACACTGGAGACTCTAAAAAATAAGATGGCTAAACCTATAATAATTTGTTAAGCAATAAAACGAAGTTAAATTAAATAAACTGGGTCGAGAGATTGTTTTCAGGAAATAGGGACGTTTTTGTTATTTGTGATTTATCCAATCGCAAAGCAAATTTCCCATGCATCACTTTTGTCAAAAGCCCTTAAAAAATACAAATCATGATAGAAATTGCACTGTCATATATGATTTTAAAATGAATACTCAATCAATATTAATTAATCGTATAATTACTTTTTAGCTCACTCAGTCTTATTTCAATCTCCACCTCTTAACCAACTATATAGGCATTAAAGTTGTGGCCTCTTGATATGAATGTACTTGAAAAAATTTCATTTCTTTTCTGTTTATTACTTTTAACTCATTTTTATTGATTTCTAAAACATGTAATTATCGATCAAGCTCTTATGAAAAGGTTAATCGAAGGAGGGAGTACTGATTTTGCGTCAATGCAATCCAAGGGATAATAATTTACATGTAGGTATGTGTGTGTGTGTGTGATGATTATTCCTTTTTAGGGTTTTGGTAAGTTTGTAGTGCTGAGCTCTACATCATGAAAATTAAAAATAGATATAATGATTCTTGTTGACTATAAAATTAAACTAGCTGCCACCTATATCAAATAGATGGATTGAATGACCTACTTCAGAGTTCACATACATGATTAATGGTTCTTATTGTCTACATAACTTGGCTGCAAACATAACGCGCACATTCACACGGATGGAGAAATTAATGGCATTCAAGTTCGTGATATATTTAATGAGGACAAGTAACTTTAGGACTGAAAAAAGAGAGAAAATCGAAACAGCGTGAATAAAGAAATATCGTACGAGAAGCGAGGGGGAAAATCTCCACTGTCCATTAGGGATCAAAGTTTATTTTTCAGATTCTGAGAAAGCGTGGCCGTAGTTCTAACTTCTAAGTTATTAGTTCTTCTTTTTCTTGAACTTTAACCATTCATTTTGGTTATGTATTTGAATCTAAACTACAAAAAAGAGGAGGGCTGATCCAATCATGTCCCTTACTAGCATCTATTTTTTGAACTGGAGCTCACACTCGCGTACTCTTTTGTTAGTTCTTGTTATCATCATTGTAATGCAAATCCTAAACAAATTATTGCTTTTTTGTCCAGAAAATCATAACTCGTTTGACTTATTTAAGAAGATTAAAGAACCTAAATAAATTATTTTATCATAGCATGTGTTATTTTATTTTAGCATATGTTATACTCTATCTGGGATCGATTGGTTATCTTTTGTACCCGGTCCACCCATTTTTTGGCATTAGTTCTGGTTACGGCGATTTTCTCCCTATAGATTTCAGTGAAGAAACGGTCGTTTTTCTAGTATTGTTATATACTGGCGGCCACTTTCTCAATTTGTCTATTAGGGTTAGGGTTTCATGTTGGGCTATTAGTTTGCTGACATTTTAGATTTGTTTGTGATTGACTAATTATACTTTTAGTTTTTTATGTTTGCATCAAGTCTTATTTCGATCCTTAACTTTGAAAAGTGTATTTTTTGTTTTTTGTTTGCTAATGCTAGTAGTTTCAATTATTAACGGAAAGTGTTGAATCAACAAATTTAAAGGAGGTGTTTTATACACACTGACAAGATATGATTAAATATTCATTATTTAGTTTAATAATTAAATATATATTTTAGTATTTGCTGTTTAATTTTTATTAATATCTAACTATACAATCATTATTTAGATTTACAAGGTCATCATTTTACATCAAATAAAACTAATAGTGTTAGTAAAAAAAGACTAGTTATACATGTTTTAAAGTCAAAGGACTAAAAGAAGACTTGATGCACATATTAAGGGTCAAAAATATACTTAGCTTTTGTTTTGTATTTCCTGATTTTTTTATAACAATAAAAATATATATTCGGTCAAAAAAATATAATATCTTTATCACTTTCCGATATTATAATATAGTTTTCTGAAAAGAAATTAATGAAGAATCTGCAGAGACTAGAGGGAGTTCTTATTAGTTCATGGATGGTACGGTGGTGGTGGGATCCTTAATACCCAAAGCCAAGTGATATGAAACGGCCTATCCATGAGAAGAGATCGAATGATTGCTTGGGGCATGCGCAAGTAAATATTAGAACAATACAGAATTTATTACCTGGGTTTATACAATGGAAAGTGATATACAGATACCAACATAGGAGTATATAGGTACCCTTCGATATGTACATATCGAATACAAATTTAAGAGTTCACCTTTTTGTCCAAATATATAAGCTTAAATTTTGTACAAATCACTTTTTGTACAAAATTCAAGGCATATATATTTAAAAAATATATATATGAATGTCACGCATGCATACGCGACACACATTTATTAAATAATAAAAGTGTCGATCTTTTTGACGTGACATATGATTCATAAGTAAAAAAAAGTTTTTTTAAAAATATATATCACTAAATTATATTAATAAAAAATAAAGTGCCCTTTATCACATATCCATGTTTTGCGCTACAAATCAAGTAAATTTTCAAAAAAAAAAATTGTCGCACATCGGTTTTGCGTAACATTTTTGGCGTGACTAACGACCATATTTCTTGTAGTGTGATGGAATAGTATATGTTTGTTGATAGGAATTTCATGTTTAATAGTTTAATTGTAACATCCCAAATTTTAATAAGGTTAATTGGAAATTATTGAGGTGTTATTTAGGAAATTTAAGTTTTAGGGAGAAATTTATGGAGATTTATTGTTATTAAATCTTAATTTTTGGAATTTAAGGAAATATAGTTAAAATAATTATTTGGAGTTAGAAACTTTGAGGAACAAGTGTTTGGGATAGTAGATAATGTTATGAAGGAAAGAAATGGAAATAATATATATAAACTTTTGGGCTAAAAAAAAATATAATTCAGAATGAACGATAGGGTACTTAGTGGTAATTTTCACATATATATATATATATATATATATATATATATATATATATAACCACTCAACTCCTTCCTTCTCCTTCACTCCCAAAACTCCCTCCGCCTCCGACCCCTCTCATCAGACCCTCCCTCCTCTCCTCCGCCTCGCGTTTTCCGGCGGCCAAAGGGGCGGCAGCGCCGACGACCCCCTCACAAGTCCATCGTCTTTTCCTCTTCCCTTCATCATTCTCACCAAAACCCATCTCCTGTCTCACTCCCTCGCGTCTTCCCTCCTCTGTTTCTTCTTCATTTTCCGGCGACCACAGCGGCGGACGGCGGCGGTAATGAACGGTAAAGCTTTGACTTCCTTGTGCTTTCGATCTATGTTCCTTTAATGTTCCTCACTTTTTCTCTTTGTGTCTCTGTTATCTCCATCCTCACCACCGTCAGCGACGCCGACGACGGAGCACGACGGAGCTGACCGCCGTTTAGACACGCCAATCCATACTTGTGTTTAGGTGAATCTCCCATCTCTGTTTATGCCATTTTTATCTTCATTTTGGGCGAGTTTGAGAGTGGGTATGGTCTCTATTCTTTTTTGGGGTTGGTGTGGTTAAAATCTTTAATTAATCTTTGTAGGAGCATATACAAGTTTGTTGGAGTCTTAATCAGTTCTGTATGTGTGATTATAAAACATCTTCCACTTTTGTTGTGATGGCCGAATGAGATTTGGAAAGGAATGAGGATTTTGTTTATGTGGGGTGTGATTCTGTTTGTATGTGATTGGGAAAATGAAATTATTTATGTCTAGAGGTTTGCATATTATTTGGGGATTTTCTAGTTCTACTTTTGTTATTGGCCGAATGGATTTCTAGGAATTTGGGGACTGGTCTGTTGTGTAACATTGTGACTTGTGAGACCATGTAAAATCTGATTCAATCAAGCTTCTTATGTAATGAACTGGTCATGTTTAGTTTGCTTAACTACTTAAAACTTGTTTTGACTAGATGTGATTGAACAACTGTAAGTATGGTCATATTGTTCTGGAATGTTTCTGGGTGATGTTTGGGACTGTGAATGCTACATAAATAGTTGCCAATATTTTATTGTTTATAGCCACAATTGGATTTAAACTGTTCAAGTGCTAAATCCATATAAATTAGTTTTCAGTGATAAGCATGAATGCAAAATTGTTCAATTGTGAATGAATTTCCCCTTGTTGTTGTTGCTGCTGTTTTCAACGATACAAAAAGTATATATATCCTTAATCTCAAGGGACACAAGCAAGAGAGAGCTTAAAATGTTTGAATTCAGTTTTAAAACTAATATTGGACCTAGAAATATGAAGTTTAAATTGGGAATATCTTATTTTCTTTTGTGCAGGGCACTTGTTTTATTATTGTTGTGATCTTTTTAATATACTTAAGAAGATTGTTATTATTGGATTGATGTCAAAGATACTTCTAAATGTAATTTAACTATAGAAAGGAGGAGCTAATGATTAAATGGATCTTAATTCTGAACAATGTGATTTGTAATTTCAAAATACAAAGGAAATGTAGGGATTTTTGTTGAACTAGATGGAGTAAATGAGAGATGCTTAATTGTGGATTATATGTGCTACATGAGAGGTTAAAAATTGAGTATAATGTGTTGAAAGCTTGAATTATAATGGATTTGATTATGGTTTGAAGCGTTCAAAAGTTTGATGCAAATAGTGTAGGTGGTAAGTATGTGCGGGAATAATATGAGGAAATTACATGGTTCTGATTTCTTCATGGCTGATCAATGTTTTAAGTTTAAATTGAATGGGATGAAGTATGTGATGATGGTTTGGAAAGTGATCTAGAAGAGGAAGGTTGCTATTATGCTTGTGTCTAGAAATTTAATTGTGTTCTTTGTGAAATTCTGAAATTTGTGTTGTACTTGATGTATGAGCTATCCAAGATTCAAATTAGGATAAAAATGGGCATTGTTGATATTGCTAGCAAGGTGATGCTTAAAGTTATTGAAATAATTATTATAGATGGTGATTGTTTTGAGTGGAAATTCATGTGTATGACTTGTATGTGATGTTATTATAAATAGTGTTCGAGGAGTTTTAAATTTGTGCTAATGGAATAAAGTTAAAAATTGGAAAGGGTGAGACATTGTTTTGGTTATGTGTTAAAGTTAAGAATTGGTTAGTTTTACTTGATGTGATTATGCTTATTTGTTGATGTGACTTATGTGGATGAAAGTGAATTGTATTGGTTGAGTTGAATTGATTCATTAGAAAAATAAACATAAGGGGGTTTGGGTAGTAACATATATATCATGCGAGAGAGACGTCAAAGTGTTATAAAGTGAAATGGTATTAATTTATCATTTTGTATCCTATCATTATAGGAGGAACTAAGAGGAACATATTTGGAGGAAATCTAAAGAAATGGTAAAGACGAACGTCAAAGTGTTAAAGGGCGGCAGGTAATCACACTTAACCTTGCTATAACATTGAGGGTGACGTTAGTTAGGGATTTTGTAAAATCCCTTTTCACCCTCTATATATATATATATATTATCTTTAAAAGGGTATTTTTATACAAAACAGGCTATCGGGTGCCTTTCAAACACGATTATTTTCATATAAAAGGAATTTGAAACATTATACATATTATCCTGGCTGGTGTTTATTCTGGTATGATGTGAGAGGTTCAGATGGTATTATGTGAGAGATGTTGATAGTTAGGTTGAGGGAATAAGTTGAATAGTTGAGATTGAGATAGTGAAGGGAATGATAATGGTTCATGATATTGATGATGAGATTGAAATTGATGGATATGAATATTGTGAGGTTTGCATGACACTGATATACATACGTACCATCGCGCGATGATAACTGTCGATAGGCCAATCGACAGTTATTTGTACTGAGGATCCTTATCAGATTGATTGGATCGGGGATCATAGGTCGACTTATTGAGAGAAGTGACCTACGATTGTTTTGGCATTGAAGAGCCCAATCGCCCCTACGGTTGTTTGGCATTGAAGAGTCCAACCGTTCCCGTTCTGTAATGGAAACAGAATTGGGGTTCCCTCTTTGGAGATTGCCAGAGTGGGAAATTGTCCCCTCATTATGGAGAGGGACACAGTGTCAAATCATATAGTGAAGAATAGATGCTTGAATGCACCGTGGTGGCACAATGCATCTTAAGGTGAGTGTGAGGGTTGTTGTGGTAGTGTTATTTGATTGGAGTATGGAAAGATGAAATTTAGTTAGTATGGAATTGACTGAGGGATGTTGAGTGATACATGGGAAGTAGAGATGATGAATTTGAGTTGATTGAGACGTGACAGAAGGATTTAAGTGATGGATGAAAGGAAATGAGAAATATATATATGTATTATTGATTTTAAAACTGTGGTACCCTTTAGACGCCCTCACTACCGCACATCTCACTGTTATGGTGAGTTAAGCGGTGATTACTGGGACAAATTGTCTCATCCCACGATTACTGACATTTTTGCAGGTATTCATGCACAAGCGCAAGCATCAGGAAAGGGAATTAGGTTTCAAAGGTTATTTAGATAAGTTAGTTGTGTATATTGCCAATTTATATAGGTCTGCATTCGTTTCCGCATGTATATATATCTATTTATTTTTAATATCAATTTGTTTTGTTTATTAACCATGTTAGCCAAATCCTTTCTAACATGGTTATCAATAAATTATCCATGATAGCAGCTGTGTTGTATTAGTTTATTCTTTTCTATCATGGATAATATTTTAATCATTAGGATATTCTTTTTCTAACTATGATAGAGATATTGACATTATTGGAACTCCTTTTTCTATCATAGTTAGGAAAGAGATTATTGAATTAAAAGAGATGTCACAGGTTAATTAGGGAATTAGTAACATAATGTTACATTATGTGTTGTTTGTTCATGTAATTTGTTGGTATGTTTGTGAATTCATGCATTTCTTCTGTTGTAGTGTACTCTTTAATTTATGTGACTTTTCAATACAAAATATTATTTACTTGTAAAAGAAATAGCGCCAAAACTCTTATAATCTCTATTCATTTTTGTTTTCCTACCTATACGTTGCCCTAACTCTCTTTCATAGTTTTTCTACTTTAATTTGTCCCTAACCCAAACTGCAATCTTTTACTATAAAGTGTATTTTGATAGTTGAGCTTTCATATTAGGGATTGAAGGGAGTATAATATTAATTATACTCGACAATTATAAAGAAAACGATCTCTAAACAATGGTTCACCGTCAGAAATATCAGCACAAGTCTTCGTAGATTTTTGTTAGCAGGTTTGTTGGCTTATTACTCTGTGTATGATGCTTGTGTGAATCAGAAACTTCCTAATTACGCATAATATTTGACTATTAGATTATTATTATTATGGACTTATGGTAAATAAGGCTCACGAGTTACGACTTGTGTGTTATCAATTTGTTAATGCTCTACATTGTTTTGTTCAAAAGCATTCATGGCCTTAATTAATATCCGTGCATGTAATAATAAGGTGGATTAATCAATCAATTTATTTTTAATCAAAATTAATCAATCAATTTCACTATATACACATGAAGTGGATGAAGCCCTTGACGACTTTGAATTTTCATTCCAAATATATTCCAAATATGGTTTATTTGATTTGGGGATTGACACCAATACGTCAGCTTCTCTTAGCTTTCTTCAAATGCATGTATCATATTTTTCCTAACAATTTGGATGTTTGAAAAAAAGGCACGCACATAACGTTTTAAAATTACATATCCATGTTGAATAATGAAGATAGATTTGCTTTCATAAAAGATAGAATAATCTATATGACCATCATCAATTCATATTTTCTTTTTTATGAATACTAAGGGTAAAAATGAATGTTTATATTAATCTAAATGACATCAACAAATTAAAATTCCACGTGTACAAAAATGTAAAGTGATATAAAAATGAAATAATTAGGCTTATTCCTGAAGTTTAATTAGGCTCATCAACATAAGCACTAAGTTTCATAATGCTCACCCTTCCGCACATGGAAAATAAATCGGCAGCTTCCTCTTTTTTAAATATTCTAGTTGGTTTAATTTCAACAGCACGGTACCAATTACATAACAAGATCATGGTGAGGCTGGCTGATTTCATATTTAATATAATTTGATTATCGTTGATATTGATGTTTCGAACGGTCTTTAATATGAGAAATTCAATCATGGCATTTCAAGAGTACATATGACGCTAGCACAGAAGCTGCCAAATTTTGTGATTATGGCTTTGTTAAATATGTCCTTGCAATTAAATCAGATGTCTAGTACCATAGCTAGTTCGATCAGATCAAAAATGAAAGGGAGATAGCTAGATTATTGAAAGCCAAAAACATGTTCTTGTATATCAATACGACCGATCAAATTCATGTCGTCATAAATGAATCCAAGATTCTGAGCGCCAATCAAAAGCTGTGGAAAGTGGAAACATTTGCACTAAACTAAGGTGATGTAAATTTTTTCTATATTATTCCAAAAGCAACAAAATTCAAATAATTAAGATTTCATATCTTCATCATCACGTAACTAGACACGTATTCTTCCTTGATAAAAACATGATATGTGTATTAAAATTAAATGCAAGCTTTTTCTTCTGTCTAAATAATAACATGATTCACAAAAATGAGTAAGGTAAATTGGATCTTGAGAGATCCCTCAAAGTCAAAACATATCTTACAACTCATTGAGTGCTCCTCCAAGATACTTATATAGCTACCTTCACTCATCACTCACCCACTCACTATACTACATATCTGAATGAGAATTGAAGAGTTTGTTGAGTAAGTGTAATACACATTTGCCCCCGGCCATATCATCAAATTTCTTTAAGAAATAATATCAATTTTTAATAATAACTATCCGAATAATTAATTTTCAGCAACCATTGACTAGGAAGCTTAAAGAAGGATAATAGAGGAAAGCTGTGAAAACAAGGAGTGGAATATATATATAGGACCTCTTGGATATACTTATACCTACTCTTCGAGGACGGCAATGGAGGTAACTACTTACAAGATAACAAGATAATGGAATATAATGATTAAAAATTACAAAATACAAATTTAGGAAAGTAGCAAAAAATTAAAGGACAAAAAAGTGTGAAAGTGGAATGAATTAATGGCAGGGAATGATGACAAGTAAGGAGAGGATGCATACATATAAATGTTAATGCAGAAGCAGCCCAATGATTTCAGTGTACACAAAAAAAAAACAAGTAAGTAGAGAGAGAAATTAACTAGTATTTGACCCATCGTCCGTGGGTTCAGTGGCGAAGGGATTGAACAATGAGCGTCGGGTTGTCCACCACGGCGCGAGTTCGATCCTGGGGAGTGACACTTTGTTGTGTCTCCATCGCGGCGCTTGGGGAGGCATCTCCGTAGCTAAGTGAAACTGGGAGTAACCTACCTGTGTGGACAGACATAAAGGGCTTGCTGGTCATGCTCCAGAGCCCACAGGGACAGGCCCCAATGGATCATGAGTTAGGTGCCCTGCCCTTGGATTGGGTTGAGCCTAAACCCCTTCCTAAAATTTATGTATCAAAAAAAAAAGAAATTAACTAGTATTTGCAGTTAGACTAACTCCTCCTATTGGCGCAATTCTCTTACACACCTCGTACCTATATAGACTACTTTTTTCTTAAACCCTATTGATCCATCATTAGCATATATTTGCAGACCCAGCAGCTATAGGTAAATATTGAAACCTAACCTATAGTCATTGAATATATCCCTTTGCTAGCTATATACAACTTTTTCTTTCGAACTCATTAATTATAATCTATATCATATACTTTTTGCAGTTACTCGTTTCAGTAAAATCCAATCCCCTCTCAAAACCTAAATGCTTCAGTCTCTTATATCACTCTCTCTTTTTCCTTTGCCGGGGCCTTTTTTGGTCAGCTATGCTAGCTACCTACATAAATAGCTTTCTTTTGAACCATCAAACCCAAAGATTATGTAATTGATCAGAGAAGGAGAAACCCTCAAGTTTCGTTAGCCACCCCTTTCCCCTTCTTCATATATCACCCTTTTTCAACCTATATAAATATACATATAAATACAGTTAGTGGTATGTTTGTTTCCCGTCACAAACAAAGACCAAACTGATCAAGAACAATCAATATAGATATATATATAGATACATCACATCCATTGTCTATCTCCTTCTCTCTCTCAT
Source organism: Mimosa pudica (assembly GCA_029929735.1). NCBI lineage: Eukaryota > Viridiplantae > Streptophyta > Magnoliopsida > Fabales > Fabaceae > Mimosa > Mimosa pudica. Next base: position 16,599,190 of record JAKELP010000014.1, on the reverse strand, counting down.
GGATATTAACCAAAATCCTACAATGTTCATCGCAAGCGTTAGTAACAACACTTTCACCACTTGGAATTTAGACAACATGGAAACGGATCACAATGTCCATCACCAAATCCCTATGTGTTCATCTTCTTGGCCCAACTACCCTAACTACCTTCAACAACAGGCAATAATACCATCTTCTTCTTCAGGTTTTCTAAGCAACAACGACATCGTTTTAGGGGAAGAAGAAGAAGATGAAGAAGGAATAGGACTAGAGGAGGAAGAAGAAGAACTTGGGGCAATGAAGGAGATGATGTACAAGATAGCAGCTATGCAACCAGTGGACATAGACCCAGCCACCATCAGAAAGCCAAAAAGGAGAAACGTGAGGATCAGTGATGACCCTCAAAGTGTGGCGGCTAGACACAGGAGAGAAAGGATTAGTGAGAAAATCAGAATACTTCAAAGGCTTGTCCCTGGTGGCACCAAGATGGACACTGCCTCCATGCTTGATGAAGCCATTCGCTATGTTAAGTTCTTGAAGCGCCAAATTAGGCTCCTCAAATCTCCACCACCACCACAATGCATCACTCACAACACTACTAATTTTTCCAATGATAATATTCATAATGATCAATATTGGCCTTTTGCCCCAACCTCGTCTTCATTTCTACACTTTCCAACAACCGCCACCACCTCTGGCGTGGGCTTACCGGTGAGACTGGGGCTTGGCTCGGGATATAATCATGAGTGATAGATCTTGAGGTAATTATTGGGTAACTATCATTATTATGTATGTGGCATGGATCATTGTTGTGTGCATAGTTAATTATGTGTGTTGATTAGTCATTTGTGTTGTGTGTGTGCCTACTGTGTTTGAGAAGAGAAATAAATTGGGATCTGAGAGGAGGTGGATTAGTAAAATGGAGAAAGGGATGATGATCAATCAAGTTCGTTGGTGCTGAATATATTGGACTTGTAGCGTAGAATGGTTATATATAATGGCATGGCTTGCATCGATTATATATGCTGTGATCTATATATTAATTTATGTGTGAGATTAATTTGACTATATTGGAATTATTTCTATGCCCGGGTTCAAAGATTTTCAGAGAGTATTTTTGTCTGATCTCTTGCTCAGGAAGAATATTATTGACTCTATGAGTATGACATTATATATCTCGGAAATTGATGAATACATATAATTGACATGATCTTCGCTCTTTATATATGTGTACGTGCGCACCATGTTGGCATGTATACTATGAGTATGATATGTAGAAATAGCAATTCTGGGCGCAAAGCAAAGCTTTCATGTGTGAATAACGGCTGTGCATTTAAATTGAGCTAGAATACACGCACACAAATGCTTTTATTATGAGTGCTGTTTATTATCATAATTTCTGGCAATGGTGCGAACAGAAGAAAGCCCTGAAGGGGCCAAAGCGAAAACGATCGAGACTTGTAATTTGATAAAAGTAACTTAAAGCTGAAGAAATCCTCATGCTATTGTGTTACAGTTACAAAGTGACTGTGCTCAAAAGCTAACTGAAGCAAAAGTTAAAGCTCATATATATATATGGAGATGTTGTGTGTTTGTGCGTGCGTGTATGTAACTGTTGTCCGTATTTTCGTGTGTGTGTGTTGTCTGCAATGCATGCCAGTGCTTTAATGACAATTAATACTATACATGAATTTCAGAGAGGGGCATAAAAGGGAATTAACCAAACGCACGCGCACGTACATTCTTATGCTCAGGTTACGTTGTGTTATTTGTTTTTGGTCTCGAAGTTACGTTGTGTACACACACACACACAATATATATACACATAATATATGATGCAAGCGAACTTTATGATATATATATATATATATATATATATATATATATATATATATATATCTCATCGGGATTCAGTTCTGTTTGAGTTCATATATAAGAAAGTTGTTATATTAAATCTGCAAATAATCAAGCTACTTCATCCATTTAAGAGCACTTATTAGTAACATGGATAACCCGATATTTAACTGCAGTATAGAATACAGATTATATTTATTGGATAATTACTTGATATGTTGGTATAATATATTAGATTATGGTACAAATAAGCAGGAGTAGAGATTTTTTCATTTGTTTATACTATTATACTTTTATAAGTTAGTTGGTAAGGTAATGGCTTACTAAAGCTATTAAGAGGGGGGAGGCTAAAAGGACATATTTCTAACTGTATGTTGGCGATTCTTCTTGTTTCCATTCCCATCTCGGGGTCAAGATTTCTGCTGAGGAGTAATATCAACTTGAAAGTTTCTTTGGGAGTAATATTACTGTGGAAGTATTAAAATGGATTAGTTATACCTTTATCATTAAAATATAAAGTATTAATGTAATGTCCAACGTTAATTTTCTAATGGAAGGAACATGGTAATATTGGTGCCTTAGCTTTTAAATGTTTGAAAGCCATCCTAAACCCAAAAAAATTATGGCAAAGTAGTTTCTGAACGAAAACTTTATAGACAAATCTGCACATCAGTCCTAATTTATTTATTTTTCCACTGCATGTGTGTAATTGCGTTGTTTCCTACTCAATATATCTGCTCTAGTTATGTGGCATAATTAGTTGTAAAATTACTAGCTCGCTACTATATTAATGATGAGCAATTATGCTCGGTAAGATGTGTTTGATATATTTGCACGCCTGCCCGGTAACATGTGTGTGTTGGGATGACGGACATTTTAAGTGCATTCCAAAACAGCCTAAGGTAAGTTTGTTGAATTATGAATTAATTGTGTGTGTATATGTATACAAGTTATGTTTGCATTTCCATTACAAAAAACTTTAGGGAGAATTAATTAGAGTTCCATGGAAGAAACATAATTAAGATGAGATCACATGAGTTGTAATTATCAAGTTAAAAGTTGTTCTTATAAGCCATGAAGTTGTAATTTACAACTCGTATGACATCATTTTAATTATGTTTCTTCCATAAGACTTCTAACTAATTATCTCAAAGCTTTAATCATTGTAATTTAATGAAACTCAATCAAATATTATATATTCTTTTCAATATGGGGCTTGTTTTCTCAATATTCTCCCTAGTACTTTTTTATTATTTTCTGATTCATTTTTTCTTTTCTCTTGTGATTGTTTTTCTTTTTCAGTTTGGGAGGTCACATGTCTCGTTATATATCTACAAATATTTTTTTTCTTTGATTCTCCCCATTGATCAAGTAACTAGTGTAATACATATTAAATTTGTCTTTATCTATTACAAAAGTTTAAACTAATGTAATGTAACTCGACCCAACATTTTATACTATTAATTCACCTCTCAATTTGTCAATGTGATACTTTTTTCTTAATAATGTCTACAAAATATCTATAATAGGTCAACTATGATTAGTACGGAACACCCAGCCCCCAGGCATATATTTCAAAATAACTTTCTTCTTTACAAACTTATGTTTCAAGAGTGTGAAGTGTATTTACATTTTTTCTTCTGATATAGTGTGTTTTGTTAAAGATAATTTTCCTGCAACTGAAATTTGGTCCAAATGCAATAACCCAGCCCAATATACCTCTCTTGCCTTCTTGCCCAATAATATTCAACCCACTCCAACTTCTTTTCCCATAGCCCAACATTCTCGGCCCAACACACAACATGGCCCAACACACTATATGGCCCAACATTCTCTGGGATCTCTATAGTAGAATGAGTAGTGGTTGACACCACTAGTCCACTACATGTTCATTTTATCTGTGATGGAAATTAAGTTTAAGAAAAGGAAAAATATTCTTTTGATTCTCTATTCAATTTCTTTAACTGATTCTCTATGCAATTATTCACAACACATAACAGAAAGTTACGTAGTACTGTAAGATTGAGATGTTAATTATTGTCTGCATGTCCATGACTCATGGCTTTGTTCTCGAATCTCGACAGTAATAAAATATAAAAGAGAAGATAAAAGCCAGTACGAAATAATCAATCACTATATGCCTTTGAGCTAAAGAAGATACTGTTCATCTCACGAAATAAGCTGTTACATGCACTAAATTAGTCAACATTAACATTTACCACCCTAGAGAACATGCACATGTTATCTTATTTATAAATCACTTTTAAAATGTTTCAAAACAAAAAACTTTAAACTACATATTAACTATGTCTTAAAATTTAAGAATTTTCTAGCTTTACGCCCGTTTAATATTCATAGTATCATACAACAACAAAATCTCTACGTGATGAATGAACGGAAAATTATACATTCATGTGAAAAATCTAACCAAATAAATTATCAATGAGAATAAATAAAGCATTATCACTCTGCCCTATAAATAATACGCAAGAGTATTAGTATGAAATCTTTGTTGCCATCACCAATCACCACTCAGAGGTCACTGATGAACTGCAATAAACTCTTTTTGTTGCCTTTGTCTCCTCTGGTGATCTCTATGTTCTTCTCAAAACAGAGAAAATTCACTCACATGAAGAATATTTGACTGTGAACAGAGCTAAGCATCAACCACTCACAATCATCAGCCATTTCAGGCCTACTAATTTGAAGAGATATTTCATGAATAATCTGAGCTAGTGGAAGGGAAAGGTCCCCTTGGTAGAATTTATGAAATCTTCCACCAATGTTTATCCCACTATAACCAGGAGCTTTAACTAAATCCAGCTTCCTCAATTTCGCTCTAACACTTGAAACACCTTCAAGCATACCATGAGCTTCATATATACTACACAATGCTACATAGTTGCTAGCATTATTTGGTTCTAATTGAAAAAGGTGATAAGCTGCAATTTCTCCAATCTTAACATTCTTGTGCATCAAGCAACCTGCAAGCAAGGCACCCCAAATACTTGCTGTTGCTGATGATTTCATACTTTCTAATATCTCAAGTGCTTCCATCAGATATCCACAACGTCCCAAAAGATCCACTATGCATGCATAGTGCTCTACACTTGGCTCAAATCCATATTCAGAATAAACTGAGTTGAAAATTTGCATACCTTGATCAACCAAACCTGAATGGCTACAACTTGCTAAAATTGCTGTGAGTGTCACAGGATTTGGTGTAAACCCAATGTCTATCATTTTCTTAAAGAGATTTAAAGATTCCTCTCCCTTTCCATGCATGCCATAACAAGATATCATGGTAGTCCAAGTGACCAAATTTACACCATCCATGTTCTTAAAAACCTTGTCTGCATAATTCAGACATCCACACTTACCATACATATCAATTAACGCATTCCCAATGGCAACATCTACACTAAAAACAAAACCTTTAATGATTTGACCATGCACTTCTTTCCCTTTCATCAAGTCACCTTCCCTTCCACAAGCATTTAAAACACTAGGAAATGCCATACAATCAATCTTAACTTTACTCAAAACCATTCCCCTAAAACATTCCAAAGCATCCACAAACAAGCCAGCCCTTGCAAACCTTGAAATCATCAAATTCCACACAGCAGAATCCTTAAACACCATATCAAAAAACACACACCTTGCCTCACTCATAGCCCCACACTCAGCATAATATTCCAACACACAACTCCCAACAACAACATATCCCTCATATCCAAGCTTCATAACAAAACCATGACATGTCCTACCAAGAGAACCATCACTATCACCTAATCCAATACAAGCCTTAAACAAGGGAGGCAAAGTATAATGATCAGGCCTAAGACCCACATGCTGAAATTTATGAAAAACTGCTACAGCATCAGAAAAGAGAGAACTTTCAACATAGGAGGCAATGATGATGTTCCAAGAATGCATGTTCTTGTGGGGCATTTGATTGAAAACTTGGCGTGCATGTGGGAGAAGTCTGCATTTAGAGTATGCTAATAAGAGATCAGTTTGAAGAGTGATGTTGTTAGGAAGTAAGGCTTGGAGGAGAATCTGTGCATGGCACTGTTTGGTTTGTGAGATGGAAAAATTATGTAGGCAGCTTCTAAGAAGGGAAGAGAAGTAGAAGGAAGCTTTCTGAGACATACCATTTATAGTAACACCGTGTTTTTACACGTGTGTTTGGAATTTATTTTTGTGAGTGATGGAATTGAGACATCATGCATGGCCTTAATTACACCATACCAAACGGACCCTTAAAAGTTTCAAAGGATAGTGAGTTGACCAAAAATGAAAAGGTTGGATTTTCTCCAAAGCAGTGGTTGAATATCAAAATATGCGAAACAGGCAAACTCTGTGGGACCACTTACAGTTTGCTCAAATTTCTGTGGGCCAGTCTGTAGTGAAAAATGTGAGAAATAAAATAAAATTGGCGGCTCCAAAATGGATTGCTCAGCGCCTAGTTTATTCACGAGGATTATTGCTGAGAAAGTTAAATAAATTAATTATAAATTAGTAAATTGTCTAATTTTTTCTTTATTGTTTATTTGACTAACACATTATCTAATACTACCTCCGGTCCTAAATATAGGACCCAATTGACTTTTTTTTGGAGAGATTAAGGTTGCGAAATAGATTATTAAATGATGACATATTTGATATATTTTTAGATTATCCGTTAGTTTATAGGTAAAATAAACTAGTTTGAGAGAAAAAATTCGGTAAATCAATTTATAATTAACTTATTTTATTTTTTTAAGGATTTTCTAGAAAAACTCAATTAGGTCTTATATTTAGGACCGGAGGGAGTAGTACATAAAATACTTTATTATTAAGTAGTGGGTTCCGCTTCTTTAATCTCTATATATATTAGAAGTAATATATTTTTTATCATTGAATTGAAATATATTAAATATTTGTCTAACTTTAATAAGGTTTAAAGTCTAATGTAGTTTTCTTATTCGACAATGTAATTTCTTAAATCAATCTTTCTACAGGAATGATGCTTTGTTTACTTAACTTTTTTATATTCGATAAAAAGGTGAGTACCCACAGGAACTCAGAAAGCATATAAAAAATTAATTACAATCTAGGATGTTGCCAAACTGTGGTCAAATAGAAGAAAAACTTTTATCAAAAAAAAAAAATATAGAAGAAAAACTACAACTTTCCCGACTTAAATGGCTTAACATTGATCTTCTAAGTACTCATTACATTAAAATTCCTATCACTTTCGCAAAGACATGCCATCCATTCTGTTCCAAAATCCTGGTTCAGACAGAGTCAACGCCAAGAAATAATGGATTTATAAAGTTCAAAGTTTAGCATCAAACGTTTGGCACTAACACGGGAAATGTTGCCCCTAGCAAAAGCAAGACTATGAGTGCTAGCTCCCTGAATTAAAACATATTCATACTGTTACTATTTTAAAGCATAGAAACACCACCTGGTTTATACACTTTGCCCATAATATAACATGGATCCCACTGAATTGCATTACAACTTTGAACTATATATGCTGATCATTTCAGTGCCTCCTCTTAAAAGTTCAAAGTTCTTTCATTCTTCATATATACTTCTAATCTATATTGTTTATCTTGCACATATGTTTCATTTCATAAGGAATTCTTTATACCCCATTATGTGGGTGATGGATTTTGAGAGGAGGTTTTGGGCAGAGAATCACATACTTAGGAGAGATCCATCCATAGTTGAGAGGACCATATTGACTGAAGCATCTGATGATGATTTTTGCAACCATTCTGAATCATTTAAGAAGTTGGTAGAGATGGGACTTCCTCTTCAAGAGTCTGTGGAGGCCAAATTGGCTTGGCTTCGTTCTCAGATCATTGGTGATGATGCAGAGTTTGATTCTCCCTTTGGAAGAAGAAGAATTCTCTATTCTGATCATACTGCTTCTGGTCGTAGCCTTCACCACAGTGAAAATTTCATCATCCATCACCTCCTTCCCTTTTATGGTACGTAGATTTATCACACTAGTACATATTCTCTCCTATTCTAGTTATAATATAAGACCCTTTGATTTTTTTTGAAAAATTAAGTATACAAAATTAATCACTTTAAATTGTCTATAGTTACATCAAAACTAATTTATTCTAGTTATAAATCAACTTATAATCTGATATATGTAACAAATGTTATAATTTAGTATTCTAACTTAGCTTCCTTAAATTTCATAAAAAAAAGTCACATAATCTTATATTTAGGACAGGAGGGAGTATATAATATAAGTCGGACAATGAAAGATTGAGATGTGATAGATTGATCTTGGTCTTTTTTATCACAAGCTTATGTTTAATCCTGTTTTGCTTCTGTATAGGAAACACTCACACATGTGATAGTTATGTCGGAGGTCGGATGACAAAAATGGTGCACGAAGCAACTGATTACATCAAGACGTGTTTAGGCGGTGGACAAGATGATGCAATTATATTTTGTGGCTCTGGCGCCACGGCAGCCATAAAAAGGCTTCAAGAAGTAATGGCTATTTCAGTACCTTCTATATTAAGGGACAGAATTCTGAAAACATTGAGCTCAGAAGAAAGGTGGGTTGTCTTTGTTGGACCTCATGAGCACCATTCAAACCTCCTTTCATGGCGACAAAGCTTGGCTGAAGTCATAGAGATTGGCCTTGACCATGAGGGCTTGCTAGATATGGACACGTTGAAGCTTAAACTTGAAGCTTATAAAAATAGTGGCCGGCCCATATTGGGATCTTTCTCAGCTTGTAGCAATGTCACTGGAATCTTCTCAGATACTAGAGCAATTGCTAGACTTCTTCACCAATACAATGGCTTTGCATGCTTTGATTTTGCTGCAGGGTATTTGAAATTCTTTATTTTTTCTTTTTAATTTTTTATGTGATGAAGGTTCAAAACTTGATATGATTTTTGGCTTTTGTCTTAGTGGTCCATATGTGGAGATTGACATGAGATCAGGACAGAGTGATGGATATGATGCTGTGTTCTTAAGTGCACATAAGTTTTTGGGTGGTCCTGGTTCTCCTGGTATACTCTTGATGAGCAAGGCCCTTTACAGACTAGGATCTTCACCACCATCAACTTGTGGTGGTGGAACTGTTAGCTACGTCAATGGCTTCAATGAAAAGGTAATTCATAAATATGAGAAAATTATAACCAGGAGATCTGCAGAAGATAGAATAATGTAATGTGGAATTGATGAGAGTCTTAAGTTTTCATAAATAACTTGATATATTAGTCAATGTTTTCTTGAACAAATTTGGTGAATTCTTCTGGACTATTGACATTGCAGGATACATTATATTTGGAGAGCATAGAGGAAAGGGAAAATGGAGGAACCTCTCAAATAATCCAGACGGTAAGGGCAGCATTGGCTTTTTGGGTGAAAGAATATATTGGCTATGAAGAGATTGAAAAACGGGAACAATGGTTCATAAACAAGGCATTTGAGAGGCTTCTTCCAAATCCAAACATTGAAGTTTTGGGAAACTTGAGCTCCAAGAGGCAAGCTATATTGTCATTTCTCATCTACACAACAACCAATGAAGGGAGTGATATCAAGGATGAAAAGCAAGGGAAGCTTAATCTTTGGGCTGAGACTGGAAATAAAAGAGGTAAGCCTCTTAATGGTGCTTTTGTTGCAACTCTTTTGAATGACTTGTTTGGCATCCAAAGTAGAGGTGGGTGTGCTTGTGCTGGACCCTATGGTCACATTTTGCTCAACATCAACAAATGCCACTCTCTTGCTATTAGATCAGCAGTTAAAGAGGTAAAAAAATAAACCTCAATCTTACTAAATTTTATGAGCTTCACAATGCAAATAATCTGTATGTTATGACAAGTTTTTTAATTAATATTGTGAACAGGGTTATGTGGGAGTGAAACCTGGATGGACTAGAGTTAGTTTTCCATACTACATGAGTGAAGAGGACTTTGAGTTCATACTAACAGCCATGGAGTTTATAGCAGACTATGGCCAGCGATTTCTTCCATTGTATAACTTCAATTTGAGAAATGGAAGCTGGAGAATGAAGACAGAAGAACTTGGGAAGCTTGGAAAAGAAGACAACTGCAACTCTTGTATTCATTTGTTGGATAAAGAAGGGAAAGCTAGAAGGAATGAGTCTTACTTAGAAGCAGCTATCTGTATGGCTAATAGGCTCCCAAAATTTCCAGCTCAAAGTATACTTCCAGAGAACATAGATCCCAGTGTCCTCCATTTCAGGGTTTAATTTATGTTTTTTCCTTATACAGCATACAAACTTTGTAAATATACAAAATTTGTTGTCATTCAATATGTCTTTACTATATGAGCATGTTATGCATTCTTTTGTATGCATTGTCCTCTGTTTCATAGGGGGTACTATTCTTGATGGAGTGATGAGAAATAAAAATAATGCTCTTTCTGCCTTCACACTGTCGTTATGTTTTTGCCGGATTTGGCATAAGAGTGGCACAAAACTTTTACTGAAACTTAAGGAAATTATTTAGATGACTAAATTATAATATAACTCACATGTAAATAGACTATAACTTGCTCTATGAGTAAAATAAATTGGTTTTGAGGAAAACAGATAACTATAGAAAATTTAAAATAATTAATTTCATACCCTTAATTTATATCTATGAAAATCAAAGTGGTTTGTAAGTATGAGTGGAGGGAAAAACTTCAATGAAAGTATTAAATAACTCAACTGCTTATAGTCAAACTTGATTGATGACTCATAAACAATTCACACTTTATTTCGTTTAGAATTAGAAGGAAATTAAAACACTTCATTGATGTTATGAATGTTAATAAACATATTTTTTTAAAAAAACAATGTGAATTATTTGCACGAATCATTATCCAACTACTAAGATTACAAACCTTAACTGTTCTGCTATTATTATTTAGACTTTAGTAGTTTAGTTGGTCTGAGTCTTTATAGTATGTAATCAATTATTTTTCAGAGGCCAATACGGCAATACCACAACTTCGCGAGCAATGCTATAGCTCTATGAGCCACCTTTTTTATTTTCCAATTTCTACCCTAGTTGTAGTCTTATTTCTTGGCTTACAATAACTCTACTGTACTTTAGTATCTTATCCACAACTTTCAAAGTATCTGATTCCATAACTACCTGTCGTATATCCCCTTATCCCATGCGATCTTAAGTCCATGTAAAATTGCCCATAACTCCAAAAGGAAGTTGTCATGTCCACCATCCTTCCACATGAAACTCATTACAAATTCACCTCTATCATTTTTTATGATTCTCCCACAACCCCCCAACTAAGAAAATTGTACATTTACCTTGAACCAACTCGAAGGTGGGAATGTCCAACATTCCTCATGATCAACTACTGGACTTCCATTTAGCATCACTTTGATCCCTTCAAGCACTTCTTTGAATATAATTAAGCACTTCAATAGTATTTTGTGATTTTGAATGCACCGTCTCATTACTTATAACTCTATTTTCAAATACCCTCTCATTTATTCTTAACCATAATGATTACTCTAATTCCCCTGACACATCTCACATCTATCGAAAATATTTCTCGTCAGCCACTCCTTTAATTCTCATCTAAAGAATTGTGATTGCTTACTTTGAGGAATTACGTTTAACCATAGCCTACGTATTTCATGACAGACATGAATGCATCTATGAGGGGTCTGAAGTTTTTTTAGTGATCTATGTACAATGTGAGGTTTAAAAAAAAAGCTTCACATTTCATGTCTTAAAGGCTATAAGTTCGCTTAAGCCTCTGTAACCCACATATAGATATAGACTTTTAGTAGGTCTCAAAGCTTGCATAATTACAAACTATATGCTTTGAATATGTTTCGGGCCTATTTAAATCCTACATCTAATGAAAATAAAATGTGATTTAATAGCATTTATATATAAAAAGAGTATAAAAGGAACATATTGTTATAAATAATTATAATAGAAAAGGATATAAAATTTAAGTATAGAGAAATTCATCCCTGTTATATAAAAAAAATTATCCCACTGAAATATTTAATATAATGCATGTTTAATACTCTTTTTCTTTAATATATTAAATAGGGCAAACCTGAATACTTATACGCCAGCCTAGCTTGTTTTTGCCTAGCTTGTAATCAAATAAGCTAAGCGAGAACATACACTAATCAAGCATAGCTAGGTCGTAGACTGGCCTTCCCAAAATGATCTACATATTCTCATCCCCAAATTACTACTCAACCATTAAGGTCCAATATTTGGATTAAAAAAACGGAAAATGTTGTATAAATCATTAAATCCCACTCGGAATTCAGTTGATGAATGAGACAACAATAATATATGTATCAATCATTAATGTCTAACTTTTTTTAAAAAAAATAATTTGTCAACAAGGATCCTTTATCTACAAATAAATAGAAGTACACCCTTTTGCCAATTGCCATAAAGAAGGCCCATACATGAGAGCATTAAAAGGCAAGGCTTGGGGTTTATCCATCTGTCATAGTATATGTATACACATACAAAAGATTTGATTGTTTTTTTTAAAATTATGCAAGTGAAATAAGCAACTAAATCATGGCATTATGTATGTATTATTAGATTATAATTATTTTATAATTAAATCAATTAATTTAGAACATACAAGAAAATAAATTAATAGTGAAAAATTAGAAAAATCAAATTATAATTAATTATTTAATTTCATTAACATTTCTCTTTCACAATTAGATTGCATATTTAGAATTCGATGGTGTTTGAAAGGTACAGTCATTCAATATTGAACGTGAAAAGTAGATAAACATTTAAATCAAGCAAGCTCTGTGGGGCCCAATTAAACTAGATAGATCTGTTTATAACTTCCATCGAAAAAAGGAGATTTTTTGAATTTGCAATCTACCGTGTGCAAGATTTTGAAAAAGAAAATTTCTTTATAACCGCCGCCATGAAGCTTGCACAAGATTCTGTGCGTCACTTCGTCAAGTTTATGTGTAAAGAGATTTTTATGATTATGAGTTTGTGATTAGTAATATTTTTGAATTCTACCGTGTCCATATAGGGTCCTAACATCGAAATTACTGAGGTATTAATAAATAAGAAAATTATAATTTCCTAAGAAAATTAAATATGTTATGAATAATAAAAGTATGAAAAATAATATACTATTTTTCAAGAGTTCTTTCATTTATAAATGAATAAATGAAAGAGAATATACTAATGTGTTAAATACAATAATAGGAAAATGAAAACATAGGAAAGGAAAAAACTTACCTCAAGTACTTGACATAAATTACATTCATTACCCAATAAGAATTTGAAACATGTCTAACTAACCCCATACACAACTAACACATGGAGGAGAGAGAAAATCAGGAGAAAGTGGTGTGGGTTAGTTGGACATGTGTCAAATTCTTATTGGCTTACTGGGTTATTAGTTGGACATGTGTCAAATTCTTAGGAGAAAGTGGTGTGTATTAGAAAACTGGAAACATGTATTTAATAGTGATAGTAACCCAAATATTATACTCCCTCCGTTCTTAAATATAGGACCTAGATGACTTTTTTTGGGGAGATTAAGGAAGGCAATTAAGTTAGTTTCTTTCCAATAATACCCCTCTTTAATTATTTTCACATTCCCCAAAAATCCCCACCCTATCCTTTTCATGGCCGATTCCGATAACGACTCCGGCGGCGTCAACGGCGGAAACGCCGACGGCGATATTTCCACGAAGGAGCAAGATCGCTTCCTTCCGATCGCGAACGTAAGCAGGATCATGAAGAAGGTGTTACCTGCGAACATGAAGATCTCGAAGGACGCGAAGGAGACCGTACAAGAGTGCGTATCGGAGTTCATAAGCTTCGTCACCGGCGAGGCCTCCGACAAGTGTCAGAGAGAGAAGAGGAAGACGATCAACGGCGACAATTTGCTTTGGGCGATGACCATGTTAGGGTTTGAGGAAGAAGAAGAAGGGTAATTTAGGAAAAAATGTGGCAAAAAATATATCTAGGTCTTATATTTAGGAACAAAATAAACTCTCTATCTAGGTCCTATATTTAGGAACGGATGGAGTATACAATAAGAGATAAACCACTTCATATTTTACTACAACTTTGTGTTTCCGGAAAGAGGGTTGAATTTGAAGTTTGAATGAAACAAATAAAAAGTGAGGATGGGACGAAAAATAAGAGAGGGAGAGGGAAGGGGTAAAGCTGGGAATTCCGGCTCACCTCTCAAAAAACGAAGATGTCTTGCAACCTCGGCTCACGCTTCATTATTCCAAACATTTTTTTATACACTACACTCGAGCATGCTGCAAATAACTCAAACAATAAAACTTCTTATAAAAGTAATTTTATAAATATGATTCAAATTAGATTCAAATATACCAAGCATTATCGAATCAAAAAATCCAATATTTAATACACATATAAAAAGAAATTAGCCAAACACCGAGCTAAGTCATAAATAATAAGTATAGTAGCATGTTATCTACTCACCACAATTGAATAAACTGTTACATAAAATCCACATAATACAATTAAATAAACTACTACGTGAAAATCAAAAACAAGAAGAGTGAAAGCAATGAACTACGTTAAACATTCAAAATTAGTGTCATTATCATTTTCTTTGACATCATCACTATCATTAACATCAATGATATTTTGATTTCACTTCCCTATGAGTAAACTCTCCTTATTTAGTAGCAAAAATATTAATAAATCTATTGTCCCACTAAATTTTTAATATTATTCACCAACAATATGACTTTAAAGAAAAGCAAAAAAAGGCTATCTTGTTTAGACCCGTCTTCTTTTGGGGCTCCAAAATAAAAAATCAACTTTTCGAACGAAGGTTAAGTCCTTTAGTATTCGACTCGAATTTCCAACTATAAAAAAGGATAAGAAGAGTTTTTTAGATCACTATATAAAAAATAATGGGATGACCCATCTAACTTAATTAAGTAAGATGGGTCCATTTAATAATAATAATTAAATGGAACAAGCTTATAAGCTTGTTCCATTTAACATGTGGTTGCATTTATGTTCCATTTTGACAAGTTTATAGGCAATTTTAATTTGCACCCAAACAAGGTATACTGTACGAGCTTGAGAAAAGTTCATGTGACATTTTTTATCCTTAACCCACACACATGTATATCTATGTATTAGCTTAATGTTAATAAATTTCAAACCTGGTAGAATAATCCTAATCAACGACGCAACTTCTCGATCACTCTTTCTCGCTACTAGAATTATTATTATTTTCTTTATTTTTGTTGAATTTTTTCAATACACACATAAAAAAGCATGTAATGATTACAATCTGGGATCGATGTCGACAAATTATGGTCACACTCACACATTAAAACAGAAGAAAACAAACTACGTACTATCATTCAATTCCCGCCAAACGCGTCTTAACATCAATCTTCTAAATACCAATCACATAATAAAGATCCCTTTAATAATATGGTAAGATGAAGATGAGTTCCTAGCTCCATGTTTCCAACTTCCAAGTAACCAGAACTTGACGCTGTTTACATATAAACAAGTGGTCTTTATGATTTGATGATGGGGTTCAAAGTTTTAACAACAAACATTTGGTGCTATTAACGTGTTAAATGTTTCCCTTAACTAAAACCATATTCTCTCTAAACCTAGAGACACACCTCATTCCACATGGGCCATAAGATATCTTGCTTGTATAGAATTTTTTGTTATTAAAAATACTAGATCGATGATATGATGCTCCATCTTCACATGAAAAATATTCATAAATTAACACTTATATATATATATATATATATATATATATATATATATATATAAATTATCCCAACCAATTTCATTAATAGCTTGAAATATATACACACCCATAATTTATTAACGCCTCCTCTTAAAAATTTTAAACCCACTCCATCAACTTGGTCCATCTTCATCATCTTCTTGCGCCTATATATGTCTCGCTTCATCACGATACATACATACTTAACGTGTGTGATGGATTTTGAGCTGAGCTTTCGGGAAGGGGATAATGTATCCTCGATTGAGAGTGGGAACAATGACCATACTGCCACTGATGAGGCTTGCATTTTATCAGAAACATGTGATGATTTTTGCAACCACTCAGAGTCGTTTAAGAAGTTGGTAGAAATGGGTGTGCCTCTTAATGATTCTGTGGAAGCAAAACTGGCATGGCTTCGATCCCAGATAGTTGGTGATGATGCAGAGTTTGATTCTCCTTTTGGAAGAAGAAGAATTCTATATTCTGATCATACTGCTTCTGGTCGGAGCCTTCACCACACCGAAAATTTCATCATCCATAATTTCCTTCCCTTTTATGGTACGCAAATATTTATCACCTCATTATTTTAATGTAATAATGGTGCACTGTTGTTATTGGGGCAACTTGTTAAATTGATTTAAAAGTTATATATAGCTTTGAAGTATATGTGAAACATCATATATATGTCCCTAAAGTATTTATTTGGCTCATATTTGCCCCTAAAGTATGCAGAGGATCATATTTGCCTTTATAGTTAAAGTTTTAACGGGTTAAGGGTCATATTTGCATCTGAAGTATGTGCAGAGGATCATATATTTCAAGGGAAAATATGATCATTTGTGCACTTTTTCGGGGAAAATTTAGGTAAAAAAATATTTTAGGTGTAAATATATATGATCTTCTGTGCATACTTAAGAGGTGGGTATGAGCTTTAACCCTTGTTAAATTCAATACTTATTATCACATATGCTTAATATAATATATTTAACTTATTTGATTAAATAAAAATATTGGTTAAAATGATATGAAATTGTTAAAACATTATATCATCAATTTATCTTTAGTATCACATTACAGTCTTGCTTGTTTTTTAGTGAAGTAATCAATAGAGATACTTTAGTAAAAAGTTGAGATAACATTTAAAAAGAAATCATATCATTAAGATAAAGTTTTCAGACTTATTATATTTGAGAAATGAGACGAAATGCTGGTTGAAGCTTTTTTTCTCCCCACATATGTATATCAGTATATATAAGAGTATGATGAGATGATTGCGATAGTCAAAAAAAGAACTTGGAGTATAAACTTTTTTATTTCTTTGAATTTCATACTCATTCAAAACTACTTTTACTCTTTATTAAACTTTCACTTGATTTTGGTTTGGTGTCTAAATTTTGATATAGATGGTTTTTGTCCTAAAATTGCAAATTTTAGTTATGATCATTGCACTTTGGAATGGAAGTTTTTGAACTTACTTCACTCAATTTTGGTTTTCGTCCTTCAATTTTTATGTTAGTTTTAACCGAGTCCCCAATCTTTTCAAACTTTTTTTAAAAATTTCAGGACCCAAAACTAGTGGGGGTTTAAGGATCAAAACTATTGTTTTAAAATTCAATGATCAAAGCTAAAATTGAGTAAAAATTTAAAGACTAAATTAAATTCACCAAATTTAAAATTTAGGGATTAGAATAAAAATGAATAAAAGTTCAAAAACTAAAAGCAGTGTTTTTTCGCCATTAACTAAAGTAGGATCAATCCTTTATAGTTTATAGGGTTAAGGTGCATTTCTAGTACTCCACAATATGGCAAAGTGCACTTACAGTAATACACAATTTCGGGGTGCATTTGTGGTAAGCAAGAATAAATATCGTTGCACCTATAATAACTCCGTTAAATAAGTTATCTTTGACCGTTAAGAGTAACATTTGACTGTTAAAAGGTGACATGGGGAGGGGGAGTTAATGACGTGGCAATGACTGGACGGACATGTGGCAATGCATGCTGACTGGATTAAGTTGTCAGGCCAAATTAAATTGAAAAAAAAAGGGAAAATTAATTAGAGGTCCCCCACAAGGGAGTTAATACTGGAAAAGTCCCAAAAGTTGAAAATATTAATGTCGGGTCCCTCCTCCCCCCACCCCCACCCTTCTCCCCCACCCTCCTCCCTCACCTGCCCCCCTTCCCCGCCACCCTCCCCCTCCCCTGCCACCCTCCCCCTCCACCGCCACCCCCCTACAGCGCCCCCCTCCCCCGCCACCCTCCCCTCCACCCTCCCTCTCCCCCGCCACCCTCCCCCTCCCCCGCCACCCCCCCTACAACGCCCCCTCCCCCGCCACCCCCCCTCCAGCGCCCCCCACCCCCGCCACCCTCCCCTCCACCCTCCCCCTCCCCCGCCACCCCCCCTCCAGCGCCCCCCACCCCCGCCACCCTCCCCTCCACC
This sequence comes from Mimosa pudica, assembly GCA_029929735.1. Classification (NCBI taxonomy): domain Eukaryota; kingdom Viridiplantae; phylum Streptophyta; class Magnoliopsida; order Fabales; family Fabaceae; genus Mimosa; species Mimosa pudica. The sequence continues at coordinate 16,581,149 of JAKELP010000014.1, read as the reverse complement.
CTCCCCCTCCCCCGCCACCCCCCTCCAGCGCCCCCCACCCCCACCCCCACCCTCCCCCTCCACGCCCCCCACCCCCACTCCTCCTCGCGATCTCTCTCTCTCATCAGATCGCGAGGAGGAGTGGGGGTGGGGGGCGTGGAGAGGGAGGGTGGGGGGTGGGGGGCGCTGGAGGGGGGGTGGCGGGGGAGGGGGAGGGTTGAGGGGGAGGGTGGCGGGGGAGGGGGAGGGTGGCGGGGGAGGGGGCGCTGGAGGGGGTGGCGGGGGAGGGGGAGGGTGGAGGGGGAGGGTGGCGGGGGAGGGTGGCGGGGGAGGGGGGGCAGGTGAGGGAGGAGGGTGGGGGAGAAGGGTGGGGGTGGGGGGGAGGAGGGACCCTACATTAATATTTTCAACTTTTAGGACTTTTCCAGTATTAACTCCCTTGTGGGGGACCTCTAATTAATTTTCCTTTTTTTTTTCAATTTAATTTGGCCTGACAACTTAATCCAGTCAGCATGCATTGCCACATGTCCGTCCAGTCATTGCCACGTCATTAACTCCCCCTCCCCATGTCACCTTTTAACAGTCAAATGTTACTCTTAACGGTCAAAGATAACTTATTTAACGGAGTTATTATAGGTGCAACGATATTTATTCTTGCTTACCACAAATGCACCCCGAAATTGTGTATTACTGTAAGTGCACTTTGCCATATTGTGGAGTACTAGAAATGCACCTTAACCCTAGTTTATACTATATGGCAAAAATAATATTTAAAAAATTAGATTATATTGGTTTTTATCTCGTTTGTGGGGTTGATCCTATTGTTTTGCAAGACCTGAAACCGAGCTTAATCATGCAAGATTTGATTGTATGACAGTAACATGACGTGACTATGCTGATCAGGTGTTTGTTGGGATCGGGTACAAAACAATGAAACATGCTGTGATAAGTTGGAAACTGGCCGAAAAAATAGAAGGAAACCAATGCACTCATATATGTTCAATTTTTTATTTTACTACATCGTGACTTTTAATGTTTTAAAAAGTTTTAACTAAACAACTAATTTTTCCAATTGACGCTATTAATTCATCTATTTTTGTTTTATTAGTATAATTAACATTTGCATAGAAGTCAATGATGTTTAAAAAGCTAAGTAAATTTTGAGCATTTAATAACTATAAAAATACCCGTACCTATCCTTATAAAAAAATACCCGTACCTATCAAAATCAAAACTAAATAAAACAGGAAGGTTGAAAATCTTTATTAAGTATCTTTGGATAAACTTTGGTCCATTTGACTTTTGTACCAGATGTTGCTTTAGAGAGTAAGTCCAAATTAAACGATGCTCCTTACCTCAAAGTCAGAATGAAAAAAATTAATAGAACTATCAAGTATTATTATCAAATAATGCGTCTTTTAATTTAACAATGGGAAAATATAGGTAATATAGACTTGATCATTTCTTATAACAACGAGTATCGTTACTCTATAAATTGAAATTCTATAGATGCAAAGTATATTAATATTTTTCAAAAAGTTCTAATAAAAAATTATGTATATATTTTTTAGTTTTCTAGTTCTTAATTTTAGTATTTATTATACTATTTATCTATATTATATTATATGAACTTCTACCAAAACTTTAGATGTCAAATCAACTAATTTTTTATTTTCAAAGAATATAAAGGAATCAGTGAGTTAAATTTGTGCCATTATGACATTTTAATACTTCATCCAGTCCTTATTAAAAAATTACTTTGACTTTTTGGGATAAATTAAAGATGTGAATCGTATAGTACGGTTACATGAAATGTAAGTTAAAATTAAGGATTTGGCATGAAATGTAAGTTAAAATTAAGGATGTGGGTAGTATAAAAGCTTGTAGTTCAATCGTAGAAACAGTTTTAATTGTGTAAAATTAATTTTTTTAAATAAAAAACGGAAAATCTGAACATAAACTATTACTTATATACGAAGTCTTTTTTTACTCTAAATAAAAGTCATTTGCCAACAAATCTAAACGCCCCGTGTTTTTTCAATGATGATTGAAACAACAGACAGCAGGAAGCTTTATCATGTCTATTATGATGAAGTACTTGCCAAGAATTCTTATACATCAATAGTAACATTTTTTTAATTTGAATAATTAATAATAATGGCATTATTAACTACACAAAATTCTTATACTCCCATTATCCCATATATAGTGAAAGGCTGTCAAGATAATAAACATTTTCCTTATTTTTAACTTTTTTTACTGAATAATAATGAGTAATAAAACGTAAGAGTGTAGAGAGAGATGAAAATAATAAATAATATCCCTATGTTCCTAAGCATTTTTTATAAGTTAAGGAAGCTAAGTGAGTCACTATTAACCATGATGTTTTTGTGTTATCAGATCATATGTTAGCTTAATTGTAAATCAATAAACTAATTAAAAGAAAAAATTCAGGTAAATCAATTTATAAACAACTTATTTAACTTATATAATAAGATTGTTAAGAAAATCATTGTTTTCTATATTTAAGATTAGAGAAAGTATACGAATAACACAAAAACATTCACATGGAAAATTATTTATTTATCACCAATTTTATTTATGTGATTTAGATATAGACTTCTCACCATGTGGATCAAGGTCAATAGCATATCAATTACTTCGATCATCAATCCTAAACATGCAATCAATCTAAATGATTTTATTAAATTAAGGTGTTAAGTATGTAAATTAGTATAGTGTATTTTTCAAAAACACCTCAGTCATTTGCTCTCATTCTCCCCGTCATTTCTTAGTTTTTTTTAACCAAACCCACATTCCATAGTTGACTATTCCTGGATGAGGACCAATAAAAGATAATTTGAAAAATATTTGCCAAAAATTGAAATTAAGTTTTATACTCCTATTAATGACGAACTATCTAAATAAATTAAATAAGGGGTGTATATAAGACATGAGAAGTACTAACATTTTGGGTCTTTACAGGCAACACTCATACAAGCGACAACTACGTCGGAAAACGAACGACAAAAATGGTGCATGCAGCAACCGATTACGTAAAGACATGTTTAGGCGGTGGGCCCCACGATGCTATATTCTTCTGCGGCTCCGGTGCCACGTCAGCCATCAAAAGGCTCCAAGAAGTGATGGCCATTGCTGTACCTTCCACCCTAAGAAACAAAGTTCTTAAAATATTAAGCCCACAAGAAAGATGGGTTGTCTTCGTTGGACCTTATGAGCACCATTCTAACCTCCTCTCGTGGCGTCAAAGCTTAGCTGAAGTCATAGAGATTGGCCTTGACCATGAGGGTTTGCTTGATATGGACTTGTTGAAGCTTAAACTTGAAGCTTATAAAAATAGTGGTCGACCTATTTTGGGATCTTTCTCAGCTTGTAGCAATGTCACTGGAATTCTCTCAGACACACGAGCAATTGCTAGACTTCTTCACCAGTAATATGGCTTTGCATGCTTTGATTTCGCGGCAAGGTATCTGATACTCCTTCCTAAATATAAGATTTATTTAACTTTTTTCGTGGAAGTTAAGGAAGTAAAAATTAAATCAATAAATTATAACTTATGTCATATATAATTAGATTGAAAGTTAGTTTATAAATAGAATAAATTAATTTTGGAGGAAGAAGATAATTATAATAATTTTAAAATGATTAATTTTTCATGTGGTGTGGATTTTTTTTACTGTTTTGTGTGTTGAGAAGTTTGAAACTTGAAGTGATGTTTGGCTTTTTAATAGTGGTCCACACGTGGAGATTGACATGAGATCAGGAGAGAGTGATGGGTATGATGCTGTGTTTTTGAGTGCACATAAGTTTCTGGGTGGTCCTGGTTCTCCTGGTGTACTTTTGATGAGTAAGGCCCTTTACAGACTAGGAACTTCACCGCCATCCACTTGTGGTGGTGGAACCGTGAACTACGTCAATTGCTTTGATGAAAAGGTAATTCAGAAATATGAGATTGTGAAACTATGTAAATGCAATAAGGTAGAAAATTTAGCTAATTTTGCTTGTAGGGAAAGCCTGAATTATTCTTTGTTGAAATTAGAATTATTTTATGTGGAATTTGATGAGAGTTTTGGTTCCCTCAAATCACTTGAAATATATTGATTATGAAATACTTATGCTTGAATACACATCAAGTTCTTAAACAAACTAACTGGAATCTTTTGGATCATGGATGCAGGATACATTATATTTGGAGAGCATAGAGGAAAGGGAAAATGGAGGGACCTCTCAGATAATCCAAACGGTGAGAGCAGCATTGGCATTTTGGGTTAAGGAATACATTGGCTACAAAGAGATTGAAAAAAGGGAACAATGGTTCATAAACAAGGCACTTGAAAGGCTTCTTCCAAATCCAAACATCGAAATTCTTGGAAACTTGAGCATCATGAGACAAGCTATTTTGTCATTTCTCATCTATACAACCACCAATGAAGGGAATGATATCGTGAAGGAAAAGGAAGGGGGGCTTAATATGTGGGCTGAGACTGGAAATAAAAGAGGTAAGCCACTTGATGGTGCTTTTGTTGCTACTCTTATGAATGACTTGTTTGGCATCCAAAGTAGAGGTGGATGTGCTTGTGCTGGGCCCTATGGTCATTTGTTGCTCAACATCAACAAGTGCCACTCTCTTGCTATTAGATCAGCAATTAAGGAGGTAAAAGAATTTCTTACTCTCACTAATTTTTTTCACTTCACAATGCAAATAGTTTTTTTTTTTGTAAACAATAGTTTTTGTTGATTCAATGAATAGGGGTATGTTGGGCTGAAACCTGGATGGACCAGAGTTAGTTTTCCTTACTACATGAGAGAAGAGGATTTTGAGTTCATACTAATAGCCATGAAGTTTATAGCAGACTATGGCCAGAGATTCCTTCCCTTGTACAGCTTCAATTTGAGAAATGGAAGCTGGAAACTGAAGGCTGAGGAACTTAGGAAACTTGTAAAAGAAGACAATTGCAATTTTTGTATTCATTTGTTGGATAAAGAAGGGGCAGTGAGAAGGAATGCATCTTACTTACAAGCAGCTGTGTGTATGGCTTATCGGCTCCCTAAGTTTCCAGCCCAGACTATACTCCCAGGGAACATAGAGCCCAATGTCATTCATTTCAGGGTTTAATTTCTTTTCTTCCCTCCTATATTGCATACAAACTTTGTAAATATACCAGACTTTGTTGGCATTCAATATTATTGTTACTATATGAGCATGTATTGCATTCTTTTGTATGCATCATCGTCTGTTTCTGCCTTCATACTATCATTATGGTCATAATCCCTGATCTCAACTAGTATTTCTTTCTGAGATTTTAGTTTTACCCAGTCCAAAGTTCACATACTAAGATGCGGCTAAAGATGTGACTTATACATATCAGGCTGATTTTATTTTTTGTTTGCCATTAGTACAAACTATTTTTTGTTAATTAATGTGAATTTTGGACATTTACCACTTCTAAATCTTTTCTTAAAAGACTTCTTAAAATATTTTAAGATAGTAAAGTATTCTAAAATCTTCAGAATAAATTCGAACTATAAAAATGTTGATAAAAATATACACTTCTTTCACTTCAAATCACGAACGAACTATATAATAAAAAACAAAAACTAGAGATCAGAGAACAGCTGAAATACTCATACAGGATCAACTTGGCTAAATCGGTATATATGATTAAAGGCTTGAGGGGCCTGGAATCAGATAACTGACAGCTTAGACATTGAACCAAGCGTGTCAAAAATTTCTGGTTTCAACTAAAAACCCATAAAAATTTCCTTGTCTTCATATCATTTCTCGTTTCCTTTTAGAACTACATATGCATTCTGGAAATGGATTTTCATAAAAGGACTCTTCTGTCCTAAAACGTGCTCGTCCTTTAATTCCAGGCAGAGGACCATATCTTTTCCTTGGAGCTCCTTGCCTAAAATAAGCAATAGGCAAGATCTTTCAATCTCAGTAACTTACAAAATGATGTCAGATTGAAGCAGAAGAGGGGAAAAGGCATGCAGATTTATAGGACGAATATTAACTTATAAAAAAGAAGGACATGTCACAAGTAATTTTAAAATCCCATATTCCAAGGGTGAAGATAAGTTCTTTGGTCGTTACCTGCTTCTGTGCATCTGCTGCACCAGTTTTGAAAGTGACGGTCCTTCCTCTAACTCACCAGTTTCCATTTTATCAAAAATTTTAACAAGCCCTTTCCTGAAAATTAAGAGGACGATAACATGAAAAATTGGGAAGAATCAAGCCCTCAAATTATAAGCCATTTTCTCTTGAATCGTAGAGCTGCTCAGTTACTCCAGATATATTTATTCACATAACTCAGTAAAAATCTAAATGTAGTAATAGGTGTATAAATATTTCATTGCAGACTAACTGGTAGGCTGCAGCAGGCAATGCATAACTAATTGCGTCAGAAGAAGCCAAAGAAAATAGAAATGGTTGAGCATGTAATAGAAACTAGAATAGTTTAGCGTCAATTAACAGGCATGGAAAGAGAATGATGATGATTTAAAGAGCATAAATAAAAAAACCTAGAAAGTTCTAGCGGTGGTTGAAACAATACCTATCTGGGTTGATTGTCTTGCGGTGGCCTAAAAACCTACGGTGTCCCTCAACAGCTCTTGCCATATTTCCTGAATGTGATGGAATAAAAACATCACTCTCCACAGAGATTATGTAATCCAGTGCTGCAGTCTGAGATGCATGTTTTCCGAATACTTTCAGTTCCCCAGGGGTTGCGAGAGATTCCTGAGATCGTCCAACCGTTTTAGTTAGGTCAACAATATACCTCACCAGCAGATTGTTGGTCATTTAACTATTCATTAACATATATGAGTATACACAGACCTTAAAAATCAAATCAGGGAATCGGGATGAGAGCTCTGAAAGATGAGAATTACCACCATAGATCTCCCCAGCTGCAATGTATATCTGTGTTGATGCTGGAAAACCAAGAGCTTGAAGGAAAATTCCAACCTCCTTAGGAGTCAGTGGACAAAATCCTCCAATTCTCTGTTCAGTTGCATTTATCTTTTTCACCTTCCAATGATTTGTGCTCTCTCTATAAAAAATAGAAATGAATATAAACAATATATATCTTTTGACTGATTAAAAGTGTGACTTCCCTGGAATTATACATGTAAATAGAAGATTAATATCACTGTTCTCACCTCATTATTCTTAGCTCTTCAGATTCTGCATCTGTCAGACCATAAGTGCAACCAGTAAAAGACAGCATATCTTTCTCATATCTCAGATGGAGAGCGATATATCTTCCCCCACGTGATCGCAGCCGTTCCACCAACCTCTGTTTTTTCACCGTCATGCATGCTCAGAACCTAATTTACCAGGAAGCCCCAGGAAGACCTCTTAAATGCATTACCAGTGAAGTGTATGGTAATCCTGGGATCGTATGCCTCAATTTCCAATATAATGCAACGGAAAACTATGAAAGTTTTGAACTCAAGGCTTCAATCTAAAAACCTTTATTTTCAAATTGTTGAATAATTGTGCGCACGCATGCACACACATATTTAATTATAACCTTTTTAATAAATAATATCCACAATTTAAAATTAGTCACTAAATCCCATCATAACGTTCAGATCATGTTTAAGATGCTAAAAATTGCACCCAAAAAAGGACTAAAATAGAAAATCCAACCTTTCCTAAAGTCTCAATTGGAGGAGAAAATTGAAGTGCAGCATAAAGTGCACGACATCTCAACCTCTGGATGTCAAGAGGAAGATCATTGTTTGCAAGTCGCGAATCTGATTTTGCTACATGTATCACCTGCAGTATTGATTCAAAGCCTTATTCAGACAGATAGACCATGAAATAAATTATTAGGATCCAGGTACAATGACATGAAATGAAACACCAAATAACAGTAAAAAAATATATAATGGTAAATATCTCCCATTAAGTTTTTTGCTTGCTCATATGCAAGTAATCGTTTTGACATTGTATGCATACAACAAAGCCAATGATCCTCATTATCTAATATGGACTCTTTTGGTTTGATACAACTATCCTATAAAAGGGTACAGAGAATGTGCCCTGTTATTCGATAATAGAGTATATGCGGAAGAAGCCACTAAAGCCTCCAGTCCCAGGATAGCAAGGGAGGGGCAAGCTGAGGGCATTTCGTTGTCAACTTCTGAAGATAGAGAGTTATTGGGGCAGTGAGAATCTTTTAGGGGTATGAGCCAGTAGTGTGGGCATGAAAACCGGCATAGCTCTGGTGAGGAGAGGGTCTGACCTCTTGAATGTTTCAAGTTAGGGGGTAATTATTTATTTGCTCCTTGTGTGTTATTTTCAGCATATTCAGGTTACTTCAAGGTGTCCAGTCCTAGACCTTAGCTCAGAGAAATTAATTTATTTTTGTGATTTTCTACTTTCCATTCTATAGCAAAGAGCCCATAACAGATTCCTTAGCTTAACAATATATCAGTATTTTCCGAGTTTTCATCATCTCTATCCATGATACCTGATAGTCATTCCATAGCTTTTTCATCTCTTCATAGAAACCCACACCAGACCACAATGTGAAGTGTTTTCTGGCCCGGGGGACAGATTCCAAGTTCTTGGGAAGTTGCTTGACAATTCTGACATCTCCTTTCAGGGATTCTATGAAATGAAACCCATCAAATATATCTGAAAATACACTGCACACAAACTTGAATTAAAAAAAAAATCCACTAGGAAATGAGACAATGGGCATCTAAGGAGTTAAGATCATATCACATTAAAATTTAATAGATGTATGCCTAGAAGTACCTAGAATCTTGCCAGAATGATCGTTTATCAAGTTGTGGGATGACTAGAGTTGCATTCATCATATGTGCCACAGCCACCATATCTGCAATCTATAGGAAGAAGATTCAGTGCTCAAGTAAAAAGAAAAATTTAACGCAGAACAGTAGTTCAGCTTTAAACTTAAGTACTTTTTAGCCCAAAAAAGACATCATCAATGGAAGCCAAAACCCATCTGGGAAAATTGCTATATTGGTAAGAATCACCAAAAAGCTCTTGCAGTAACTCTTGGACAATATTTATGTACAAATAATCACTTAAATTATCCATTCCACACAAAATCACATGGCATAAGAACAGTGATTTATCTTAGATATGAAAAGTCTAAAGACACTGCAGGAGAGAAAGCAACTTACACCAGTTCGCATTTGATTTAGTCCCCCATTACTTCTAACAGTTAGATAACGATCAAAACCTTGGGCACCTAACACAATGAAGCATATTAAACAATGAGCAAGAAAGTTAACATGCATTAAACTATAACAGCAAAGACATTCACAGGTCACAAGAAATAAAAAAACTACACAAGTTAAACCAATGCAGAAGCTATTGCATAAATGTTACATCATATATAACACCTTTATATTTAGCAGTTGGCTTGACACACTGATGTAGACCATTACTAAAAGGAGGGTCCCACAGTTTATCATCATGCACCTCCAGTGTAGGTACCTGTATATATAACAAACAATGAATTGACCACAATAGTTAACAAAATCCACAAATCACAATAACTTAGCTAAAACAAAACAAATATGTAATTTTCTTCCAAATAACAAAAAAAAAGATGAAATTTTGAATCAAACCCAATAAAGAAAGGGGGAAAGATGTGAAGTGCAAATAACAAAAAAAATTGAACTAAGCTAAAACAAAACCAATAGGTAACTTTCTTCCAAATAACAAAAAAAGATGAAATTTTGAATGAAACCCAGTAAAGAAAGGGGGAAAATATGTGAAGGGCAAGTAACAAAACAAAAAAAAGATGAAATTTTGAATGAAACCCGAGAAAGAAAGAGGGGAAAGATTACATGGGGAGGGCGAGATTGAGCAGAAAGCAAAGGGTGTGAATGTGATTCATGTGCGGTGATATTTCTGAAGGAATAAAGGAATAGAGAGAGGGAGAGAAGAATGAAGAAAAGGGTGTAGATGAGGAAAATGCGGATAGGTAAAGTTCTGGGGCGAAGTCTGGTGACCATCTTAATCTTAAGTATAGAATATAGATCTGTGTTGAAGCATCAGCATCAGCATCAGCATCAGCTCTTTCTATTCATGATCATCAAATCGAAGACGCATGAGAGTGACCGTACAGTCTGTTATGGTGTGAGTGGGAAATTGGTTCCGTGAAGGAGAAGGATTAGCTGTGAATCAAATCATTGAGATGGGAATTTGGTCCAACAAAACATTTGAAGATCCATGGAGACCACCATTTTCTGTTATTTATTTATTTATTTATTATTTATGCCTTAAATACCAAAACCAACCACTTATTCTCCTTATAGCGGGTAATTTGTTGCTTGGTATTAGAGTTTAGCGCAAAAAAAAAATATAATTAGAGAAAGTGATCTTATATTTAGGAACGAAGGGAGTATTTCTTGAGAAAATATGTGAATCTTCTTAATATTGCACACATTTATCATGATAATTTTTTAAGGGGAAAAATATAAAAGCATTAATAAATATGAAAATGGGTTAGGGACAATGTAGAAAGAAACACATTAAATGAAGAGAGAATGTGAAATTAGGTTTTATATTTTGGACCAAACACATTTAAATTTTTTTCACTTATATTACGAACTACTAGATGGAGTATAATTTGCATGACATTGAAATATGATAAAATATTGTTTGAGGGAAAAATAATTAGAAGGGGAATTAATTAAGATGATGTTGTATGGAATTTTAATCACTCACCTATACCTTGTCATCTTCTGGTTAAAAGTTGTTGTTTAATTCTCCGTGTGAACATCTTAATTAAATTTCTTTATTTATACTTGTAATTGTACTTTTTTTTTATTTGAAGAACGTGAATAAAACTTTGAGGATAGTTGTAGTTTGCTGTTATTTCTTTTTATATTTATCTTGATATAGGCCCAAGTTTGGTGGCTACAATACTCAAATGCCAGCCCCAAAGTTGATATAGGCCCTGATTTAAAATTCAGTCTAATCAAATTCAACCTTTTTTCTTGACCCGCTTGGAAGTTCAGCTTGAAGATTAGCTCAATTGTTTAATCTCTAGCAATAGCATCTTCCTGCCACATAAAAATGAGCAAGAATTGACAGAGTACTACAATGCTTCCTAGGACATAGTACGAGCTGCCGCCTAAGCTCCTACAACATTCTACTTCAGTGGCTTCACCTGCAAGTTGACAAATGTTACTTGACATCCTAAGAGAATCAGAACTTCGTATGTAACAATACAGCCTCAATAGGAATAACTGAGATGGGTCCATTTGGACAGCAATGGTACAAGACAGATACTTTTTCTTGTAACATTCACCTCATAATTTTTGTCAACATCATTTATCATTATTCAACTAAGTTAAAAGATGCCTCAAATATTTAAACCAAAACATCTCTCCTCCTGTACTAGCTAGTACACGTTCTCATATCCCAAACATGGCTCAGTTCCACCACCATACCTTATTGCTCTTCATCACCCTCGCATTTTTATTCTTGTTCCTGCAATCTTCTGGTTTGCTCATCTTTACCTTGTCTTTCAATTTTCAACATTAGAAAAGCATCATATTCTTTATATATGTGGCATGAACTAATTGATCATCCATGATTCCTTAATGTTTCAGATGGGAAGGTAATGATGGAGTACATAGGAGCAACTGGTGCCCCTGTAACGTTTGATCCTGTACCTATTCAAGAAGGCATAGATTTCCACTTCATCCTCGGCTTTGCAATCGATGCAGACCAATCTGGGAATTCTCAAAACGGCAAATTCTCACCATATTGGGCACAAACGTTAACACCAAATTCTGTGGCAGCTATCAAAGCTAGCCACACTAATGTTAAAGTCATGGCTAGCCTCGCTGGTTGGAGTCTACAAGACAAAGTCATACGTTGGTATGACCCAACAAATCCTCATCTCTGGATTTCAAATGCTTTCTCTTCCTTAAAAACCATAATAACCACTTATTATCTTGATGGAATTGACATTGACTATGAAAAATTCCCAACACAAAGAAACTATACTACTTTTGCTTTTTGCATTGGTGAACTTATCACCCTATTGAAGAATCAAAGTGTTATTTCTATAGCCACTATTGCTCCTTACCATCTCACTTTTGTGCCTTATGTTGAACTGTTCAAAGGGTATGCCAATGTTATTGATTATGTGAATCATCAATTCTATACTGACAAGGTTCTGACTCCTGTGAGTTATTTGGAGGATTTTAAGATTAGAGGTTTGGAATTTGACAAGAATAAGTTGCTTCCAAGCTATGAAGTAAATGGAAGGGGGATGCAAGGAGATTTGTTCTTTATACTTTAAGTTTGTTGGAACAAAATGGGTTTGAAGTTAATGGTGTCATGATTTTCTCCGCGGATGCTAGTGCTGCTGCGGATAATGATTATTATTATGAAAGAAAATCACAAGATTTCTTGCTTGAGGCCACTCATGTATGATACAGTTTGAGATGAATAATGAGATGAGTTTTTCGTTTTTTATGCATGAATTTGTAATTTGACTCTTTTTACACACAAAATATCAGTGCTCCCATTGATATTTTTTATTGGAAAAATTAATTTGAGGTCCCCCACAAGGACTTAATAATAGAAAAGTCCCAAAAGTTAAAATAATTAATGTAGGGTCCCAAGGGACCTCGCTTTAATATATTTGAAAAGTGAAAAGTCTCTTTTGCCCCTCCCCTCTTATTACTTCATGGGAGTTGTCACATTGGCCCATTAGCTTGTCAAGTTATGCTCATAGAGTTGTCACGGCTGCCCATTAAGTTGTTAGGTTTTGCCCATCAATTTGTCACACATGCCCAACAAGTTGTCACATTTGCTCATTCAATTGTCAAGTTATGCCCATCGAGTTGTCACGGCTGCCCATTAAGTTGTCAGGTTTTTCCCATTAACTTAAAAGAGGGGAGGGGCAAAAGAGACTTTTCACTTTTCAAGTATATTAAAGTGAGGTCCCTTGAGACCCTACATTAATTATTTCAACTTTTGGGACTTTTCTAGTATTAAGCCCCTTGTGGGGGACCTCAAATTAATTTTCCCTTTTTTTATTTCCAATGGAATGTTAATTTTAATGGGGAGTTTTCCTTATAATAACTAGATAATACTACTTCCAGTCCTAAATATAGGACCTAATTAACTTTTTTTTAAGAGATTAAGGTTACGAAATAGGTTATTAAATGATGATATATTTGATATTTTTTAGATTATCCATTAGTTTATAGGTAAAATAAACTATTTTAAGCGAAAAAATTAGGTAAATCAATTTATGATTAACTTATTTTGTCTTTTTAAGTATTTTTTAGAAAATGTCAATTATGTCTTATATTTAGGACCGAAGGGAGTATATTCTAATTCTAGGGCTATGTAGTACTCCCTCCGGTCCTAATTATAAGTCGCCTTTGACTTTTTTTGGAGATGTTAAGGTTACAAAATACTACCTCCGGTTCTAAATATAGGACCTAGATGACTTTTTTTTTGAGAGATTAAGGTTGCGAAATATATTATTAAATGATGACATATTTAATATATTTTTAGATAATCCATTAGTTTATAGGTAAAATAAACTAGTTTAAGGGAAAGAATTAGGTAAATCAATTTATAATTAACTTATTTTTTGCTTTTTTATGATTTTTTCAAAAAAGTCATCTAGGTCTTATATTTAGGACCGGAGGGAGTATGTTATTAAATTATGATATATTTGATAAATTTTTATATTAGTCATTAGTATATAGGTTAAAAAAACTAGTTTAAGGAAAAAAAATTAGTTAAATCAATTTATAGTTGACTTATTTTGCTTTTTTAGAATTTTCTAAAAAAGTCAAAGGCAACTTATAATTAGGACCGGAGGGAATATCTTCTTTTTCCTACGGAGGGAGTATCTTCTTTTTCCTTGCTCTTGTTATATGTATTGACTTAAATCATTCTTAACGCGCATAAACCGCGTATTTTAATAGTTATATTTGAGATTAAGAAATCACGTGGCCTAAGTGGTTTTGAACTCAACCTTCATGGACACTCTCGTCCCATTTTTGTCATGTTCAGATTTGTTTTCAAAGTTCAATTATTTATGTGTGTTTAATTCCTTCACTTTTCGAAAAATGTGTTAAAAAAAAAATTCCTTCACTTTTCAATGGTTATGAAAATGATACTTTTATGAATTTTTAAGGGAAAAAGACAAATAAGTCTTCCCAATTTTTAATCGATATTCACTAGTTAGTACTCCCTCCGGTCCTAAATATAAGACTCAATTGACTTTTTTTTAGAGATATTAAGGTTACAAAATATGTTATTAAATTATGACATATTTGATATATTTTTAGATTATACATTAGTTCATAGGTTAAATAAACTAGTTTAAGGGAGAAATTAGGTAAATCAATTTATAATTGACTTATATTTTGTTTTTTTACGATTTTTCAGAAAAGTGAACTAGGTCTTATATTTAGGACCGGAGGGAGTAGTTGATATGACTTTTGATCCTTAAATTCTTATTTAGTTTTACTTTTGATTTGATTCCTCCCTAGAGTCGGCATTGGTTTTGATCCTAAAATTTTCAATCAATTTTAATTTTGATGGTAAAACTTACGGCCAATTTCACTCTTTCTTATGCTTTAAAGATTTTTTTTTAGTTTCTAAAAGTTCACCAAACAAAACTAAAATTGACTACAGTTTATTGACCAAAACTTTTAATAATTGTTGAAAATTTAATATCTAAAATCACCAAGTTTAAAGTTCAAGGATCATAACAAAAAATAATTAAAAGATCAAGAACCAAAAAAATTATATTAGTTCTATAGATCAGAATTAATTACAACTTTTGCCAATTTTTTCATAAAACACTAATTAAACGTGGAATTGGAAAGGAAATAAGTGAAGATGTTTGAGTTGTTTTTTGAAAATAAAACCTGTCATCCTAAGTCTTATTAAGTCTTAAGTGATAGATTCTATTGGAATAAATAAACAAAGTAATAAACGATAAATCCGTACGCTTTCTATTTAAGTGCAACCATGTACTATAAGTTTTAACTTGAATCTTCTTCCATCTTAAAAGCATCTACAGAACAAAAAGACCAAAAAGGAAAAAAGAAGTAATCAATTATTTTAAGCCTTAAGTAAATTTTAGCATTCTCTTTGACACCTATATTTTCATTCACCAGAATCATTACTAGAAGATCTAACAAATAAAAAGAATAGAGCTAAAATTCAACATTCTCTCCATTACCTATATTCTCAACCACCATATCTGACTTATATCCAAAGAAAAAAAACCTGTTGCCTTTTTCTCCTCAAGGAAGCTTCAATTTAAAAAAAAGAACTCAAATTATTTAAGATCTAACTTATTTTAGAATTGGAGGGAAATATGTTATAAAAAAAAAGAATTGGAGGGAAATAAAAGCTGAAAAGCTAAAAACTGAAAAGCACGGAGCTTACAGTTAAGCGTATATTAGCGCTAATTTTAATTTTTAATTATACTAATCAAATTCTTAATCATTTCATTTTTAAATTTTGGGGTCTTAATTTTTCTCATTGTATTCTATTGGACCTTCGTCTTCCTTCTCTCTCTTCTCAACGACCACCACCACCACCACAAAACGCCGTCGTCTCACCAAATTCATCGGCGATCAATTTCTACATTTGATTCATTCACACGCTATTTCACACACAAGATCAGATTCTCCCTTTCCTCTTTCCTCACTTAATTAATTAATTCAAGCTCCTTTTATTTTTTCATTTCCTGAGAATTTCTCTTTCAATTATCGTATCACTTGCTGCATTCGCTGTTTAATTTGCTAAATTTTGATGAATTTACAGTAGACGTTTGATTTAGACAAGTGATTAGAGATTTTTACGTGGATTAGGGTTTTAGTGAGCTTTAGTTTGTTTGATTGTATTGAAATTGAGGTGGTTTTTGAAGCAGGGACGGAGATTAGGGTTGTGCTGATTTTTGTAGGGTTGACTGGGGTTTGAATTTGGATTTGGTGATGGTAGGTTGAAAAATATGGTGAGGTTTTTAAGTTTGGTTCGTGGATTTGCTGATGAGCCTAGGGAAATTACCTCTAGGGGTAATGTGACTAGTGAATCTAGTGAAAATGGGTGGCTCATTAGGTTTTTTGACTCAGCTTTTTTCTGTGAATGGATTGCTGTTAGCTACTTGTACAAGCATGATCATGATGGTGTACGTGATTATTTGTGTAATAGAATGTATACCCTTCCTTTACAAGGACTTGAGAGTTATTTGTTCCAAATATGTTACATGATGGTGCACAAACCAAGCCCGTCTTTGGATAAGTTTGTCATAGATGTGTGCTCGAAGTCGCTTAAGATTGCTCTGAAGGTGCATTGGTTTTTGTTAGCGGAGCTTGAGGATTCTGATGATAATGAAGGGATTGGGAGGATTCAGGAAAGGTGCCAGACGGCAGCTACATTGATGGGCGAGTGGCCGCCTCTTATACGACCTCAAACGGAGCCTCCAAGCCCCGGAGGGAAGAACATTGTTTTGAACAAGTTGCTGTCATCGAAACAGCGTCTGTTCTCTCTAACATCTTCGCCCCCCATGGAGAAGTCTGTATCGTTATCGTCCTCACCTTCTCCCGGGAACAATTTGCAAGAGGATGGTATTGTGAGTCCAACATCCCCTGATGAGAACAACATATTTAAGAAACTCATGCCAGGCCCAAAGGTTAGAGATGCTTTGCTTTTTAGAAAGTCGGCAGATAAGGATGATGATGGATCTGAAAAGGATGGATTTTTCAAGAGGCTTCTGAGAGATAGCAAGGGTGATGATGAGTCGGGCTCCAAAATTCGTGATGCATTCCTCTTTAGGAAGTCATTTGATAGAGATGAAGAAGACTCTGAAAAGGATGGCTTCTTTAAACGGCTCCTTAGGGACAGTAGGGACAGTAGAGGTGATGATGGAGATTCTGAAAAGGACGGTTTCTTTAAAAGACTCTTAAGGGACAGTAAAGGTGAGGATGAGGAACTAACGTCAAGCTCAGATGGTTTTTTCAAAAGATTGCTCCGTGATAGCAAGAATGATTCTGAGGATAAAACGAACACCAAGACAATGGAAGAGGAAGAAAAAGAGGGGTTTTTTCGCAAGTTTTTTAGGGAGAAGTTTGAAGACAAGAGGGATGGGAATGATGGGAACAATGAGAGAGATAATTCTCATTGTGAAGAAAAATCTGCAAAACATGCTGAAGAGGATGAAAAGGAAGGGTTTTTCCGTAGATTTCTTAAGGATAGATTTGAAGACAAGAAAGATACAGATGATAAAATTGAAGAAGGTACTTCCAATGGCGAGGAAGAAGAGCTTTTTGAGTTTTCTTTGTTCAAAAGACTATTTCGTGTGCACCCTGATGATGGTAAAAGTAATTCAACCAATGAAAGCAGCACAGGTGGTTTAACTGAAAGTAGTCCAGGTACAGAGAAATTTTTTCGCAAATTGTTCAGAGATCGTGACCGTTCGGTAGAGGACTCAGAGTTATTGGGGTCAAAGAAGAACAAAGAGGTTTGCTAAACTTTGATCTGTCTTTTGTTGCTTTGTTTTTGAAAGTTATGACCACTGGTGGAATTAAAACCAGAAAATAATCAGTAGTTTGAAATCTTATGTATTTTTCCAGGTTATGTTGCATATAAGGTATATTTTCTCATTTTATGAAAGCAATGTATGTTAGAATCTGAGGATGCATACTGGACATTATACTGTTACGGAGTTAGCATCTACATTATTGTATTGATGAAACACATCTGCTGCATGCATTATGATCAAGTGTATGTCTTTCTAAGAATAGTTAATATCGGAACGAGTTTTCATGCCGTTAACACCATCACTTGGCTCATGTTTGATGGGTCGAATTGTTCTTTTTGCTCTTGTACAACCTGTATAAATGTCCTAGTGTTGCTTTTATTAAACCAGTGCTACGGTATGATATAGGTTAAGCCAATTATGTATTGAGATATTATTTCTCTAGTAAAACCAAAGCAAATGACTGTTTTATCTGCACTATTTGGGTATCAAGCATGGTATTTTTTTGCATGTGATAACATGATCAAGTGATATCTCTGATTATAGTTATAAACTATAAGTTAGAAGTAAAGAGTAGTAGCAGCATTAATTCATTCTGAAATTTGTTTGAATTTCCTTTTAGTTGTCAAACACTGGATAAAGGGCAATTTTCTGTGTATCACACTATCATTGCCTTAGTTGGATATATATTGTATCAATTAATTCATTTTCATGTTACTTTTGTAGCAGCGTCCTGGCTCACCAAAGCAACAAAGTGAAAAGTCAAATGCGAAGCCACCACTACCAAACAATGCATTGCAGTTCCGCAAAGGGGCTTACCATGAGTCATTGGAGTTTGTGCTGTCATTATGCGAGACATCATTTGGATTAGTGGATGTATTTCCAACTGACGATCGCAAAAGTGCTCTTCTTGAGGTAATTCTCTTGCATTTTTCTTGGATGCATTCATTATTTTTTAGTCAGCTGATTGGGTTAGATCTTTTCTGTTGTGATGTTTTGACATATTTTTTCTGTTATTCCCGTGCTTATAGTCGCTTGCAGAGATCAATGTGCATATCGAGGAGTCTCAAAATTCTGGAGGTACTTCTTAATATTGGGTATTAATTACATGAGTAAGCAACATGGTATTGTTAGAGGTGTGAAAATTAGTACTCCATCCGGTTCTTAATATAAGACATATTTAGGGAGATGGTCTTGGTCCTAAATATAGGGTTTATTTCTGATTTTATCCATTTTTTCCAAAATTATGCTCATTATTGCCCCTTCAATTTGGTTACCAAACAAAAAAACAGAGAATACTTCCTCTGTGGGCATGTCAATTGAATTACTGTATTTCATTGCCAACAATTTTAATTATTTCCTTGCTCTTATGTAAATTTTTCTTGTGATATATTTCAAGGACTTTGTTTTCCTTTGGGAAAGGGTATGTATCGTGTGCTTCACATACCTGAAGATGAAGCTGTTCTCTTAAATTCTAGGGAGAAAGCGCCCTACTTGATCTGTGTAGAAGTTTTGAAATGTGAAATGCCAAGGTATAAGATAATTTTCATATTCAGTGAAAATGGTCTAGGCATAATTAATATCTGCGACTTATTCTCTTTCCTACTATTTTCTTAAAAGCAATTTCAAGGAGGCATCTAGCTCTCAGAAGCTTTCTAAAGGTGGAATTCCTTTAGCAAATGGAGATGCCCTCTTGCAAAAACCACCGACCTGGGCTTATCCGTTACGGACTACACAAGAGGCTTATCGGAATAGTAGTGATAGGATGTCCAGGTCAACTGCTGAAGCAATAGACCAGGCGATGTCCCATGTATCTGAGGCTAGAGCCAAATTTGTTACTGTAAATCTTTCTGTGGAAACACAATTATGCAGTCAACAGGATAAGACTGAAGTGGCTGGTACCCGTGGCAGTCGACATCATACTTCAATTAATAGGGGTGCTGTAAGAGAAGTATCAAGATCAGGACATGACAGTGATTTGGAGTGGGTGCGTGTAGTGTTGACAGCTGATCCTGGGGTTAGAATGGAAGATATTGATGATCATACACCAAGACGCCGGAAGGAACATCGCCGTGTACCAAGTATGGTGGCAATTGAGGAAGTGAAGGTGAACCTTTGAGTGACTTTAATTTCTTTTGACTCAATTATTGTCTTTATTTCCCTCTCCACAAGTAAGAGGAGGTCGGTCGAGTTTTTTTGAGTATTTTTGCTAGCATATGTACACTGTCAAACTTTTCTGTTTGGAAGGGCTCTGATTTTAGTTTTCCATTTAAGAATTTCAACAGACTAGTTGCAGAACTGATGTGAGACTTCTAAATTCAACCTGATAATGATATATTGATGAAGACGAGCGAATGATAATAACTCATTTATTGTATTTACTAACCTTAATTTTCTATTAATGGGATAGTTATGCCCTTGACTCAGATGCCTTCAATGATAACCATAATTAATCTTAAACTATCCTTTTAAATATTGATAAAACCATTAGGCTTAATTAGAAAATGACATCATTCTTAGATAATAAAAAGTCTTCCTTTTCATTCTGTGTCAGTGGATTATTCAAGGTTATTCTGCGTGGTAAAAGATCTTTTCGTTTTAATTGTTACGTGTAGTGTAAATGATGGTTGTGAAATGAGTCATAACTGTATGCTCTTTTGCATTATTACTTGACATTTGTTCATATTAGTCTAAACCGTGCTTTAAACATTTCATTTTTGTTTTCAAACTTTTGTTAGGCTGCTGCAGCAAAAGGGGAAGCACCTCTTGGTCTTCCTTTGAAAGGTGCTGGTCAAGATTCATCAGATGCTCAACCAAGGGTACATTATAAATCTTAGTTTATTTAGTTTAACATTAGGAACGTGGGGTTTTATATTTGACATAATTTTTCTCGACAGGTGAATGGAATTACTCCAAAAGCGAGTGATGCCTTGTCTGGTGAACTTTGGGAGGTTAAAAAAGAGAGAATAAGACGGGCTTCAATATATGGAAATTTACCTGGCTGGGACTTGCGATCTGTAAGTTCACTTCTCACTTCTATATTTTCTTTGTGGGTTCTGTTCCAAATGACTTTTATATTTGCCCTTTTGTTCTGTCTCTGGTTTTGGAAAGTATGATTGATTTTTATTCCAATGACTTCTGTATTTTCTTTGTGGGTTCTGTTCCAAATGTGTGCATTACATTGCTAAGCTTTGTGCATAATAGTCCATTTTTCACATAGGTTATTGTAAAGAGCGGCGATGATTGCAGGCAGGAGCATCTGGCAGTTCAACTTATTTCTCACTTCTATGGTAGTTTGTCTTTCTGACTTTTCCTATTCTTTTTTCATTTTTAATGTTAAAATTTAGCCAATGTTTTGAGTTTTATAAATTAAAAAGGTGGTTTTTCTTCAAGTTTAAAATGATTGGAGGTTATTTACACACTCAAAATTTGAGTTTTATATGATTTAGGCATTTGGCCAATGTTTATATTATCATCATATAATGCCAGGTTATTACAGGATGCAGATTCTTGTCTGTTTGTATTTCAAATTAAATTGATTTGTAACTACATTTTGATGCCAGATATATTTCAAGAAGCTGGTCTACCCCTCTGGTTGCGCCCTTACGAAGTTTTGTGTACCTCTTCTTACACAGCTCTAATCGAAACAATTCCAGATACAGTATAATTCAAAATCCATGCTTTCCATTATTTGAAAATATTTATATTCCTATTTACTATCTTTAATGAAATAACAATGTGTGATTTCTAGGCTTCTTTGCATTCAATCAAAAGTAGATATCCATACATCTCAAGTTTAAGGGAGTTCTTCATTGCCAAGTATCAAGAAAATTCTCCAAGTTTTAAACTCGCTCAGGTAATTTAGAGATGCAACTTGTTTGAGAGTAAATATGTTTTACTTCTAATGCTTCCCTTTCTTTCAAATTTAGTAAACAGTTTGATTTATGCAAAATTAATACATAAACCCATCAAATATGCTCTCCACACCTTCAATTATTGAACATATCACTGCTCCTTATATTCCCCACTCTACTCCTTTCCATTCCCTTCCACTGCAGCATTCATAGTGCTGTTTCTTGCAGGTTTTTATATAGAAATTGCCTGTATTTCTATTCAAATGATGTTATGATTCTACTAACTCTACGAACTCGTCCTTGATTTTATATTGATTTGGAGAAAATATTTTTTTATTGTTTAATTTGATAATTGTCTGTTTTCATTGATCCAGAGGAATTTTGTTGAGAGCATGGCCGGATATTCCCTAGTGTGCTACTTTCTGCAGGTGTGTAGCTCTTATGCTATGTACATAGATGTGGTCCCAATATATGATGCATTTCATGCTCAAATGGCGTTTGAACTGTATCAATATTTACTTAATTGAGGTTCAATGGGCTGTGTTCTCCCCTTTTCATTGTTGTATTTTTTTTTGTGCAGGTGAAGGATAGGCATAATGGGAACCTCTTGTTGGATGAAGAAGGTCATATCATACATATTGATTTCGGCTTCATGCTTTCCAATTCTCCAGGTGGAGTTAACTTTGAAAGTGCCCCGTTTAAATTGACACGTGAACTACTTGAGGTAAAAACTAGATTGTTTGTTGTTTAATATATCTTATTTTGAAAGGGTTAATTTGCTCAGATGTATAATGACATTTACAATGCAATTGCACTAGGTTATGGATTCTGATGCTGAGGGTGTTCCAAGTGAGTTCTTTGATTATTTCAAGGTATTAATGAAACTCTTTACCCTTCTTTGATCTTTCCCTGTTTTTCTGCCTGGCAGATAGTCTGTATTGTTTTGATTTCTTAATTTGTCATGTTGCTTTGACCCTTGTATTTTAGGTTTTATGCATTCAAGGATTTCTTACTTGCCGCAAGCATGCTGAGCGCGTTATTCTTCTAGTGGAGATGTTGCAGGTAACAATATGAATGTTAGCCTTCTGAGGCACCATTATCATAAGTATAGTATTCCCTTGCTTACTGTCCGTTTTGATAAGTGTCTGTTCCTTGGAAATAGACAAAGGAGCTCTGTGGTATGGTCTACTTTTGGTTTTCAGCCCAATCCTGATTCAGGATGTCTTTTTTCTCCTATGCCAGCTCCTATCTGTCAATTGTACATCCACTTAATTTGTTTGATAGGATTAATTTGGTTCTTGTAAAAGACCTTTTAAGCTGTCTACTTACTGAATAAATCACTTCAAAATCCTTACTAAAAATATGTAAAGGAAAAAAGTGTTATCATAGAGATGCATGGCTACCCCCCTACACCTTTTTTTTTGGAGCCGAACTTTACTCTTGCACATTTATATGTGTAACTTGCCCATTGTCTTAAAAAGAGAATGAGGTTACCTTTTGCCTTTGCTTTGCTTTTTCGGTGATGCACGGATGCAACCTTGTGGGTTTCATCTGGCTTGGTCAAACCCCTATTTTGACTTATTCTCATCCCAGTTACCATTGACAGTCTTTACTCTCATAACTATGAAACTCTTCTATTGTATGCATGCGTATGTGGGGCCATGGAAGTAAATCAGAAAATGCTTTCTTGATTGCATTTTTCCTGAACTACTTTTCGTTTCTGATGTTCGGGATTAGGATTCGGGATTTCCTTGCTTTAAAGGTGGCTTACGGACAATACAGAATCTTCGAAAGCGCTTCCATCTGAACTTAACTGAAGAGGTTTTATTATTCACCCTATTTTTTATTAAACACAATGTTGTTAATGTGATTCACCGGTTGTCATGATTGTGTCTGTTATGTTTATCTCTTTTCCTGCAGCAATGTGTTTCGTTGGTGCTTTCACTTATTAGCAGCAGCCTGGATGCATGGCGGACAAGGCAATATGACTATTATCAAAGGGTTTTAAACGGAATATTGTGAAGTGATATCCAGCAACCACTTGCTCCTAACAGTTGACCATACAAGCTCAGTGAATGCACTCCAAGTAAGATTGAATCACATTCTCTAGTCACTAGAGAGTGATTGGCTCACTACTTCACTGTGGGGTGGCTATAGAATTTGGTTTAGATAACGGAGATACAAATTTTATAGGCGGCAGTTCACAGCCTCTTCTCCAGGTGCAACCAAGTTTCTAACCGTTGAAGCTTTGGCACAATGAGCATGGTCTACACTGTATATGTTTTACTAGTTTCATGTGATATGAAACCGTGTTGATTTTTGGAAAGTTGTATTATCCTCCTAAATGCTGAGAGATAGTGCACCATGTACAGTGATTTTTGTGGAAGTACAGAGCAGCTGAAAAAATGGCTGTAGAGAGTTTTGTTGGCGAGGCCAAAATGGTCTACACTCCCCATGATTCCCAATTTCTCATTCAATTTCTCATTCCTCTTTTCATTGTGCCAACGTTTTCATTTTTTTTGTCAAAATAACTATTCCATTATTTTAAAAAACAATGGTATAGTTGTTTTGACAATAAAACATGTCTCCATATCAGTTTTATAAAACATGGTTCTTTGTCACTTCTCTTCCACAATCGCTTACACAATCTTTTTTCCCTTTAATATGAAACTATTTTGATAAACTAATATTTTTCCTATTTTTCTCTCTATTTTTAATTCCTCTAATGTTTTAAATATTAGTTCAAAATTATATATTTTAGTTATATTAACTAAATTTAATATCCTTCTTTTTCTATTCTCAATTTTTCCGTGGAATTTTTTCCCCAAAACTTATTCACTTATTATATTCCTAAAAAACAATTTTACACTTTTTTAGTATTTTATTTACTCCCCCTGCCATTTAAACCGTAAAAAAATGGAAATTGCCCTCCATGATCATTCTGATTATTGTAAATGCAATAATATGCTATAATCTATTATATTCTTAAAAAATTGTGCAATATTTTAATTGGTCCACTTGCTGCGTTCTGATTAGACCACTTGGCAACATCCAAATTAATTCTATTGATGACTTTAACTTGTAATATCTTTTTATTGTAACGAAGTTGTCTTTATATAAAAAGAAATGTGTGATACATCAATTCGGTAATAAATTTGTGATCAATTATTTCTTATTTACTTTTTGCCAGCGTGGCAATTTCATTTTTAATTTATAATGTATTAAAGTTAGCATCACTAGTTTCCTAAACAGAAGCTAGTGTAAGTTAAGGATTTAATTCATAGATACCAATCAAAATATTGATAAAAGGGTAGCATACTAAAAGTATAATAGATCTTTAATTAATCCAACGATGCAAAATTCATTAATTGTGCCAACCTTTAGTACAGAACTTTACTTATTTTTCCAAAACGAGAATTTCCTATTTCCTATTTCCTATTTCCTATTTCCAATATGACTTCATCATTCCAATCACCAACTGGTGCTCTTAGCTTCCTCAAGTGACTATTAGGAGAGTAATATACACATACATATGTGTGTATGTGTGTGTTACATTGGAAAAACACATTCTACAGCTAATTCATACATTTACTAAATTGTGATTATTTTGGATGGGGAAGACTAAATTGATACCGGGTTTTAGGTTTCATCCTACTGAATTTGAGCTGATTAAGTACTATTTGAAAAGGAAGATCATGGGAAAAAAATTTCCTATTCAAGTGATTGCTGAACTCGACGTATACAAATACTTTCCTTGGGACCTTCCAGGTGCGCTGCCTAAAAATTTTGTTCTTAGTCATCTAGTTTGTTTTTTAATTACTAGCTAGGTGCATGCACATATTATAATATATGATTGTATTTTAATTTCTAACAAGGTCTTTTCTAATGCAGATAAATCTATAATGAACAGTGAGGATTCGGAATGGTATTTCTTTTGATTTCTCAAGGGTATCCCACCCGCGTGTCAAGTGGGACTAATCCTTCGCTGTTCTGAAGTCCCATATAAGGGGTAGACAGCTGGCCTGTGAATTTGCTCCATTCGCAAGGGCTGGGGATCGAACCCCCAACCACTTGTTTAAGGGACGAGAGTAAGTATTTCTTTTGCCCTGTGGCAAAGAAATATAGTTATGGACGTAGAATGAATAGGAGTACAGAAGTAGGATATTGGAAAGCCACAGGAAGGGATAGAACTATTTTGCATAATAGTCAATCTATTGGGATGATGAAAGTTCTTGTGTTTCACTTGGGTCGACCTCTACAAGGAAATCGAACTGACTGGGTTATGCATGAGTTTAGGCTTCATAATAATGATGATCTATCCCACAAAGGCATGGCACAGGTAATATTATAATTAACCGGTGTGTGTGTCTGTGTGTGTGACAAATTAAAAAAAAAATCTTGTTTGCCTGATGATCGTATGTATTGTTGAATTTCACTAGGTTAGCCTAATAATTTCAAATATCGCGATCGTCCATGTGTTGTTTTTTTGATTTTTTGTACCTTTTATTTCTTGATTATTGTATACTAGCTCTAAGTTACAGTTTGCTTATTTGAAAAATTAATGAAGGTAAATTAACTATATGTGAAGGTAATTATATTTATTACTTTTACTTCTTCTGTGCAAAAAAAATATTTATTATTTTTACCTTACTCAGATCATATAATTTACCATAATATGCATGAATATTTCAAATGAAGTTCATCATCTAATATGTGATATAACTTAGTAATATATTTAAGTTCCTTACTCCCTCAAATTAGTGAAATTAGTCTTATATATATCCCTTTGTGATCTTAACTATAAGATCACTTTAACATTTGTTTAGAAATATAATTAATGATCAAAATTAATCACTAAATTATATTGTCTATAAATATCTTACTTTCTTAAAACTAACTTACTCTACTTATAAACTAACATATAATCTAATTACATATACCATATGTAATAATTGAGTTATTTAATTTGCTTCCTTATCTTAATTTCCAATAAAAGATCAAAGTGGTCTTATACTTCAGATATGGAAGAGATCACATAATAAAGGTGATATATGAGATTATATATTTAGATGACTAATTGTATGCTCATGAATTGACGTGGTTTGATTCAAGTATTATTGTTTTGAACTATATATACTGCAGGAGTCCTATGTACTCTGTAAAGTGTGCAAGAAGGATGGTCGTGGTCGTAGATATAATGGTAAAGTGTTTGAGGATGAAAATTGGGATGACGAGGAAGACTCTCTTTCTACTACTACTGCTGATCATCATGAGCAACCACTTCCCATTCTGCCTTCAGTAATGAATAAAGACGAAGTTTCTCAAATTGCATGTGATGATGAGGACGATGTGTCATGCTTGTTAGAATGTTTTACACGACAAGAAGAACACAACATATTTTCTCTGAATGGACACAACAATACCAAGGTGACGATGATGAGTAATATACGTTACGTAATACTACTACCTCCGGTCCTAAATACAAGACCTAATTAACTTTTTTTTGGAGAGGTTAAGGATGCGAAATAGACTATTAAATCATGACATATTTGATATATTTTTAGATTATACATTAGTTTATAGGTAAAATAAACTAGTCTAAGGGAAAAAATTAGGTAAATCAATTTATAATTAACTTATTTTGCTTTTTTATAAGATTTTCTAAAAGAGTCAACTAGGTCTTATATTTAGGACCGGAGGGAGTATAATTTTTCTTTTTATATTTACGTTCATGTGCTTTTGTTATTTTTTGTGAAATCAAAAGGTAATTGATTTTCTTCCTGGATTAATTCACAGATGAATGGTGGAGGAAATAATTCTGAGGAGAAAAAAGATAGTGAGGATATACCATTGGATGATGTTTTTGGACACTTGGAAAACCTCAACAATTTCGCTGCATTATTGGAAGAAAATTTGGCTTTCTCTCAAGTTTAATTTCCTACAAAGCCAAATCATCATTTTACTGCAGATCAATATGGCTCTTGTTGACCTTGTTCTGATCGTTTTGTTAGGTCAGGTCCTTAAAGAACATAATAGAAATGTGCTTTAGTTTTAATTAAATATTCAGACTTTTAACATGGCTCTTGTAATGACTGATGAGATAGAAAGGCGGCCATACAATTTTCTTTGAAATAACATGAATTTGATAAACTTGAATTAAATGCTTCATATTGTTTTTTTTTTTTTTGAAAAAATTAAAGTTGAAAAAATCCAAATTGTTTATATTGGTTTTTACTATAATCCAAGTGGTAGTTAGACATTAATCATTATTAGTCAACTGAGGTTGGTCCAATTGGTAATGTGGTTACTCATAACCCATAAGATTGTGAATTTAAATCCAATCAATGTGAGGACTTTGTTGATGAGTGATCTATAAATACTTCTATAAGTGTTTTTTAAGTTTGGAGACATGTTCTGGCCCTAGTGAAACCCGAGACCAACTCATCACCTAAGCTTTTTGTAATAAAAAAAGAGATTAATCCTGAGTTACCTCTACAACAAAGCGTTTTTCAAATACACGACTTTATACCCACATACCATCATGTTTAAAAACTCATTCTATTACAAAGTATTAGATACTGTGATAGTACAAGTAGGATTGAAATAAAATCAAAGTATAATACATATGATCTATTATATATAAACTTATGGGTTATTTAATTATAATGATTTTAATTTGATAAGGAGAAATCTCAATTCAATACCTATTGAATTTCAAAATCATCTTAGCTAATTAAGTAGTAGAGAGATTAATTAGTTGAGTAAAAACATTTAGGTTAAAATCTCCTTTCTAGCTAGGAATTTTAAATTCATGTCATTTTTTTTTCATTCCCTTTTGATAATTGTCTTTTAATTTTTTACTAAAAGTAATAGAGATAGTTTTTTTATAATTTTATTTACTTAATTAATTTTTTATATAAAAAGAAGAGTAGGCACAATTAGAGTCGAAAAGAAAGGTTGGCACAAGGTAGAGAGAATTGAGGCTGTCCCTCACGTCAAGGACAGCCAAATTAAAGCTGTTGTATTTGTTTTTATCACTAACTTCTAATTAAGTTGAAACACGCCTCCCTCTCCCACATCCACAATATTGACAACACACACATTCATATTGCAATAAATTAGATAAAGCTGCACTGTCCAAGCCTGTCATAGATTCCATAAATTAATTACTCCCTCCGGTCCTAATAATAAGTCGTCTTTGACTTTTTTGGAGATGTTAAGGTTACAAAATATGTTATTAAATTATGACATATCTGATAAATTTTTATATTAGTCATTAGTTTATAGATTAAACAAATTAGTTTAAGAGAAAAAATTAGTTAAATCAATTTATAGAAAAAATTATTTAGGATTTTCCAACAATGTCAAATGCGACTTATAATTAGGACCGGAGGGAGTATATACCATCCTTGTCAAATATCCATCACAGACCTATATAGGAATCCTACCGAATCCGACCGTCCTAACCTAGTACTAGTACTACTATACTTAGATTGCAAGATATATAACTAAATGCACGACTAAATTAAAATGTCGCGATTTCGTCGACACTCCACATCGATCAATATGTGCTTAATTAGCTAGCTTATACGAATGAAATGCACTGAAATGCACTCAACAATATCCCTTTTTGTCCCATCCCAGAGCTAAGAAAAGAGTTCATTGCCAAGAATGTATATTTTGATCTACTTTTAAATAAAGTTCTATTTTAGTTACTTTTTTTCTTACATGTTTGGAATAGTGTTAGAAGGGTTTAAGTAGTGGGATGCAAAAAAAATGTATATTTGAGTTTGTTTGGGATCACTTATTTATCTTAATTCAACAGAATTTGTTTACAAATTAACTTCCATCATACATTGAAAAAATAATTAAAATACATCAGCTAAAAATAAGTCAATCTAAACATAAGTTTTGTGATAGTTTTTAAGGAAAATGATTTATGAGAGTCGTGTTAAATTAAAGTTGAAAGAAATTCTATCTCTTTTGACGCATCAACTTCTCATACTAAAAAACTAATTTTTTCAATATCACATTCAAATTAAACAAATTTATATGTTAACCGATTGTTTTTTAACAAAATTCTATCCATGTATATAAGTCACGTTATACATATTGACTTTGAATCCTTATCAAGACTAAAAGACTTATGAGTTATGACACATCGAATAAAACTAGAGATGGAAATAAGTCAAGTCTTTATATATATATATATATATATATATATATATATATATATATATATATATATATATATATATATATATATTTCTTGATTTCCCATTAAAACACAAATGTCCCTCAGCTTCTAAAACTTAAACCGAAAAATCTAAAGGGTTCAATGGATTACACCATAATGCACGAACTTTGCACGTTCGATCAGCTAAATGTAAGAATAAATAGATGGAAGATTCTGCAAGATATATATACAAGCAAAAGAAGGTGACGTGAGGATGGTATAATCACGTGTAAGATTGTTTAATTGGCCGCCACGGCAATAGAATAGAATTGAACATCAAATACTGTACGTCCACGATTACCTATTCACACCCTATCCTCGTCATCCCAGTCAACAACGTACGACCAATTATCGTCAAAGCCAACCAAACTCACCTTCATAATTTAATTTTCCTCTCTTCCTTCCTTTTTGTCGTACCCAACCTTAACACGTATGCCCCCGTAACCCCATAATTTCTCCTTTCGAGATTCTCAAATATGCTTCCATGTCCCCATCACTCGCCACCTGTCCCATTACGTGCTACCACCATCTTCTCTACCACACGTGTCCCCTTTGCGTGTCACCCTCCCCCCACCGCCATCAATGTCAATACTCTCTCTCTCTCTCTCTCTCTCTCTCTCTTATGTTGGTGTATATATATTTGTGTTTGTGTCATTGTGTGTACATATTTGTGGCCACTATTATCGAAAGCGTTTCATAGTAATCAGGAGGGGATTGTTATCATTAGTATTGGTGTTTTGTGTTGATCGGATTAAGATGGAGGCGCCTATGGTACAGATTCATAGGACATCGTCCATTGAGAGAGAGCCTAGGACTTTGAGCATGCAGCAAATGCAGTCTGCTAGAGATTTGGCTATTTTCATCTTCAACACCAAGACCTTTGATGAAGCTTCCACAATCTTCACTCAGGTACCATGCACCACCACTTTGTCCATCATACTATATACTCCCTCTTTTCGTAAAGTCCAAGATTTGAATTATTTTGGTAAATATATAAGAGTTCATCTCATATTCTCTTCTCATTTAATGCATTTTTTATTAATTTTTATTTCTTATTTTCTTTCATATTTGTTAATGTTTATATATTTCTCTATCATAATAAATATGAACAATATTGAAAAATAAACATTATAACTAAACATTCAACTAACTTTTATATTAACTTTTATATGTTTTCTTAATAAAAAACTTTTTTTAGTAGCTAAGCTCTTAGTACTACTATATATAGCTATATGCTACATGCTTTATCATCTATAAAATACAAGAATCAATTGAGGTTGATGACTTTTGATTAATTATGATTCTTCATAAGATTAAGGTCATTATTTGTGTGTGTGTATTTCTATTATTGAGTATTTGTGGTGGGGTATGTATCAGGGATTGCAGCCAGTAGTGAAGGCGGCGTGTGATATGAGGATGATGGATGATATAGATGAGAGAGATGAAGATGAGTTAAAAGGTGCTGAGGCAGATGCTGCAGCTTTCAGAGACATAGCTTCTGCTCCTTTCTAGTTATATAGTTTATTCTTTCTTTTTGTAAATAGAAAACGTCAATACGATAGAGCTGGCTATACATGCTTACCGGCCTTGTATATATGCACAAAGCAAAGCTTCAAGTTTTGGCCTCTGATTATTTATTCCATAATCATGCTGTTTGCTAAAGTTTATTTGATACAGAAATAAAACGGTATATATTGGTGGGACATTCATATAGGAGCATAGTGAGTTCTTGAGGTCTGCAAATTAAAAGCTAATTAATATTTGCACGATTGTGATAATGAATATAATGATAAAGGAAAATTATATATTATTCTATTTACAATGATTACTTACCATATTACTTCCTCCGGTCCTAGACCTAATCTAATTGACTTTTTTGAAAAATCCTAAAAAACAGCAAAATAAGTTAATTATAAATTGATTTACCTAATTTTTTTCTTTAAACTAGTTTATTTTACTTATAAACTAATGAATAATCTAAAAATATATCAAATATGTCATGATTTAATAGACTATTTTGTAACCTTAACTTCTCCAAAAAAAAATTATCTAGATTCTATATTTAGGACCGGAGGTAGTATTTAAAAAGATTCAAGATTTTTCGGCAATATTAATATCAATACTCAAGAACCAAGATGAGCAAGGAGATCGATCAATCAAGAGGTTCTAAAATTGTTTGCTAAAACGAAAGATATGTACTAGCTAGGGGTGCTTTGGCTGATTGATATATAATTGAATATTATTAACTAAGACATTATTAAATCAAGCATATGTTTAATTGATGATGATAATCTAGACCATTATTTTGTGTGTGTGTGTGTGT
The DNA here is from genome assembly GCA_029929735.1 of Mimosa pudica. NCBI lineage: Eukaryota > Viridiplantae > Streptophyta > Magnoliopsida > Fabales > Fabaceae > Mimosa > Mimosa pudica. Next base: position 16,549,208 of record JAKELP010000014.1, on the reverse strand, counting down.
GTGGTTGAGAGATTGATGTGATGTGAGAGGATGGTTGGGGTCTTAAAATAATACTTACATATGGATATTTGAAATCCAAATGATCATGTATGAGATTAAAATTTGAAGCATTTAGATCCCATTATATGTTAAAACTTTTTCCATTATGATGACAGGATGGAATGTGTACCTCAATTTAATTCAAATAACGGTATAGATCACTGGTGATGCACCATGGAAGTAATAAAAATTGCTTTGAATTTACAAATGAATTTGTGATTAGAGTTTGTTTGGTCGTGAAAGAAAGTTAAGAATTAGAAATGAAAAGGGTAAGAGATGGAAAGTAGGGGTAATGATGAGAGAGTAAAGTTTGTGGGCCCCAAGATAAGTGTGAGATGGAGAGAGAAAACTTGGGCCCCGGGATATATGTAAATGACCATATTACCCCCCTAACTTTTCAATTTTTTTCATCTCACTTTCCTTTTCTTCATACAACCAAACAAGTCATAAGAGATAAGAGTGTGCTTGATTGTGTGAAAGAAAGTAAAGAATTAGAAATGGAAAGGGTAAGAGATGAAAAGTAGGGGTAATGATGAGAGAGTAAAGTTTGTGGGCCCCTTGATAAGTGTGAGATGGAGAGAGAAAACTTGTGGGGCCTGAGATATATGTAAATGACCATATTACCCCTGAACTTTCTAATTATTTACATCCCCATTTCTTTGATTCTTGCTACCAAACATAAAAGGTGATTGGACACATCGTACCACTACCACTACTGCACACAAGAGTAATGCCTAAAGAGAACCATCCTCACAGCAAAGAATAAAGAATTATTTGTGTAATCTATTATTCATTATTTGAATGGCACTGGAAACATAGCTCCAATTCTCACAGATATAACATTTCATCCAGGGAGGAGTTGCAAAGAATTAAGATTATAGTTAGGTCTACTATACTACCAGCTCATAATAAAAGTTCTCCATCTCAAAATTGCTGCATTAATTAATTCCCTCTCAAGCCTATCCATAATCCTTAGCTTGAAAAAATTTCCTTCCAACTCTCATATTCTTTAATCCATCCAATTCAGTTTGGTGTTCACTTATTCTTCTTGCCACCTGCAAGAATTCTCTGGATCTGAAGCCCTCTGCTAAATGCTTGGTTGTATAAAAGCCTGGTTTGGAACTCTGAAACAAATGGGAACCAAGCCAACATTGTAATTGGTGCAAATATAACTACCCCCATCAGGTAATCATACCCTCTTGCTAGTGCTCTCACAGATGACCACATTCCAATTGCTTTCACCAAAGGCCTGCATGCTTGTGCTATCTGCTCATCATGCAACAACACTCATCATTCGCAACTTTAAATATACTACCAATTTATTTGCCATAAATATGAGGGTTTTTTTCATTTCAAACTAATTTGTTTGACCTATAAACTGATGTATAATCTTACTATATATAAGCTATTCAGAAATATCATTTAATGTATGGTAGTTTACTAGACTTTTTTTAATACTTCCAAATTAAAAAATTGGTCTTTATATAAAGGAAAAAAATCTAGTAAAAATAGTTTTCATTAATTAACTACTCAATTAAGCTTTTATATATAGAGAAAAAACAAGTACCATGACAAGCGCCCATCCTGTTGGTAAAAAGGCAAGTAGACTTGCAAATATGTCACCAACTGTGAGATCCAGAAGAGTGAACATCAATACCAAACCAGCAATGAAGCCAATAAATAAAAATGATTTCAAGAGGCGGAACATCAGCTGGAAATCTGCACTGAACTTCTTTCTACCCATAGACACAATCTGCAAAATAGATTCAGATGGATCCCATTATCAATAAACAAAATAATAATTTCTAAGTAACTTGTTCAGAATGATTTTATATAATGAACATGTGTACCAACCTTGAGTATCACCATAACAATTAGTATGACTATCCACGAGAGAGCATAAATCTGGAGAGAATTGTAAACAAGTCAGAAAAAAAGCTGCAACCAGGACTAAAAGTAAACAACTTGAAGTGCAATATAGTGATGACTTATTTCATAATTACCATGATGCTCTTATCACCATCAAATACGTGTAGGCGATACACAATACCATACTGATAGATAAAGAAGCGCAAGGACAGGATAATCTCCAAGATTCTGCCTGTAAATCCAGTGTGTTGGAGATGTTCTTGTTCCTCACCCCACCATGATTCCCAGCTCTTATTGGAAGGAACACCAATACCTCCATGACTATTGATCCACTTAGACCAATCATCCCAATCCTCTACAATCTTCTGCCACTCAAAACCCGAAGGGTTAAAGATGAAAGGAGCAAATAACCAAGAACACACCATAAACCACATTGATCCAGCCAGTAAGATATATGTTGTAGAATCTTTTGGATATCCATAAATCATGTAACATATAAGCAATATAGCTAGCTCTAGTCCTTTGACAAAGTGGCTCCTTGAATATAACCTATAGTTATCTGCAAACTTCTCATGCCTGACCACGAAACCACGTCCGGTGGCTCTATACTTAGCGCCGCCGTGCAGGAGAGTGCGACCGAAGTAATGCATCCTTGTTCCAAGAGAGAAAGTGAAGAAAACAGGAGAAAGTTGTAACTGCATGATTATGACATCTGTTAAAGCTGTTAGGAAGCCTCTCTCTAGTCCAATTTCCATGACCATAGGAAGAATCATGAGAAGGCCTATCTGAACAAGAGATTGTGATGCCATTGCTGCCTTTAAGGGGTCATCTCTGCTTCTCTTAGCCACTCTCATTATGGATTCCTCCATTCCACTCAATGAAAGGTAAAGTCTTCCATATAGGAAAGCATAAACTGTAATCACCACAACCTGCAAGTTACAGAAGGAAACATTAGTTCTTGTTCTAAATGCAGGTGGACAGCCAGCAATTATACCTCAAATACTAAACATAGTAGTTAGTTTAGATGTAAGTTTCGTTTTAAATATAAGACATTTTTTTCATTCTTTTTTCATACATGTTTCATATTCTCAAATTAGTCAACTGTCTTTTATGTTAAGCATCAAAGTAGTATTTATCAGGCTTTATATAGAAATTTTCTGCTGAATTCTAGATGGATTATAAGCATTACCATTGAGCTGATGTAGAATCCAACAGTGGTAAAATAGCATGACAACATGCGGAAGAAGTCGAAACGATGTCCCAGCCTGTAGATATCCCTACTTATAATCTGCTCTCCATTACCACAAGCCACTTTAGCTTCAAAAAGTGAGATTTGGTTAAGCCCCACATCTCTACCTTTTCCAACTTGGATATATTCATGATGAGTGATATTTCCACGTCTTAGTGTTGAGTTGAAACCTACATAGTAAAAGTCCTTGCATGAATAGCAGCACAAAACAGCAGTTTAGAAAGATGTTTTATGAATTTATATGTACCAGCAAAAATGTCCTCGCTAAGATTGATGCCACGAGAAGCCTTGCTTATTCCTCCACGTGTAATGTGGAAAAGTCTATCAAAAACATCTGGATGACCATAGTGGAATCGAACCCTGTCATTGAACAAACCTTACAGTAAGAAAGAGAATGTGTGTGTATCATATACCATCTAATAAGAAAGGGTCTATTATTGTCTTTGTCTTGTTTTTAACAGGAACGTAATGCATTATCATCCAAATGAAACAAACAATTCTAAGTCAACCATCTAATATAAGACAGTGGAAAAGGAACTTACTTGAGGGGTTTTGCCAATACTCTCTGACCAATTGTGACAAAACTTGTTTCTTGGTTTGACATAAACCAAGCCAAGGATGAAACACTGTAATGAGTAACCAAAGTTATTAATAATTTCTTGATGAAAAAATAAACACCAATATAAAAAAAATGTCAGTTCTATGTTAAAGAAGCTGCAATGTACCTGCCAGTGAAGATATGTTCTCTAACACCTAATATAGTAGGTGGACGGACCCCATGATCTCCACCAAATTCTTCCAAAAGGTTACGCATTTTCAGCGCTTCCTCCAAGTAATTATCCTGGAAGAAAGTTGGCCATCTTGTTAATAATATGTTCACATTATCAACTTGTTGCAGTGGTGTAACAATTTTTAATGAACTTTTACCTGGTTCATGTCTATAGTCTGAAGGGCTTCCCCACGAGTGAAAATGATGGCATGATTCTGATTTTCAGGCTTTCCTTCTCCTAGCTTTGCTGGACCAGGCAGTTTTATTCTATACACTTCCTGCAATTAAGAAACAAATACAATGTCATTTATGAACATACAATTTGTAGATTAAAACTTCTCTTGTTAAGTGTATGTATTTACTTGGTCAAGATTGTTCACAGCTTTGATCAGTACAGAATAATAAACTTTCTGGGACTTTCCTCCATCTCTTTCTTCAACATCATCAATATATGCCACACGAAGAGTGGGATGGCTACATATGAAGTGAACGTTAGGATATCCAAAAATATTAAATGCAACTAAAAGGATCTGATTTAATTAGAATATCAGCCCAAGACACATACTTGACCATCAAGTTTAAGATATCTGTTGCACGACGATCACCACTACGTTTTTGATTTCCATAGTTCTGACATGTAGCAACATATGTGAATTTCATGTCAGCCACAGACTCTACATTGGCATATAAGGATCTATGGCTCCTATTTTCTTCATCCGAGGGATCAGTGAGAGCTTTGTATCCATCAAGTATCTCTAATGATCACAAGAGAGTAAAACGATTAGTATACAAATCATATTAGCAAATAACTTACACATTCATTTCCATGATGAGCATAACAATGCATTTCCTAACAAATAACAAAAAAAATCTTCCATTACCTTTATCATTGGCCATATCAAGAAAAGCCTGAAGCTTCAGAGCCCTCCTGTAATACATCATTCCCCTAACTGCAAAAATAATTTATTAATAAAAGAGATTTTCAGCTAAAAGAGAATAATTAATAGCTGACCAAATTCATCTTATACCTGTTCTGCATAGGGTTTGTCCTCTTAATGAAGCCCAGAGTCTAAGCTGCAATACATTCTCTTCTTTCTCCATTATGTCACTGTATGTTTTACAATCAAGACGCTCCATGAAGTTATTCCACTCATCTGAAAAATCATAACATACATTTTAGCCAGTATTATCTCCATAATTTTCACAAAAACAAGGTCTCATCTTAATAGTTAAAAAGTCAAGTTCAGTTAGTCATTCGAACCAGGGTAGATCTTCTGCAAGTAATATATGGTTGACACACCATCCTCATTTTCAATCTCAAGGTCATTCTTTGAATAGATAGTCTCTTCACTATAGTATGGAGTTAGGACACTGCAATATAAAGGGAAAAGGCACAACATGATTGTAAGACTTTAAATTTTCTGTGACAATGAGGAATGTGTACAAGAAAAAGCATGTCTCAGTTGTTTTGAGCATGCACACACATATCTTCATCAGACCTGAAAGAGAGCATTTTACGGACACGTGGCGCAAGTGGCATATCCATAAACAATGAATTAGTGAAGAAAGCAATCCTTCTGCGAGCCTCGAGATTTGTAGGCACATCAATGGCGGATTCCTTCATCGTCAAGAGAAGATGTAGGCGTCTTATCTGAAATCATGCCAAGGAACCATAATGTTTCATTACTTTTAGCAGCCTCCTGAATCATCCAACTGGTGTGTGTGTGTGTGTGTGTGTGTGTGTGTTTTAACAGTTACAAAAAATTATTTACCCGTTCCTCCGATTTTTCTGTAACAGGAGGTGGAAATTCTATAGCAGGTTTTGCATCAGTACCATCAGCAAAAAGTTGGCTTTCAAAATCCTTACTATGACCAAGCTCCACCAATTCACTGATGAACACCATCACAAAAAATAAAAGTCAGAGTTCAATTCACCAACATTTAGTACATGAAGTACAAATTTAGTGCATGTAGTTTACTTACATGCTTTCATTCACCATCATATCTCTAGTAACCACTTCCAGCATATCTTGCAGCAATAGTATTACAGCCTGTCGCTTGGATGGATCTGCTGCTTTCTATAATGTGAAAGGAAAGTACAAATTTTAGATTGAAATATATAAATCTAGACAAGAGCCATTTGGAATACATATTTTGCAAATATAGTTGAATTACCAAAATTTCTACAAGCTCCACAAACTTCTTGCAAAGGGAAGGTAGAAAGGCTAATTGGAAATTGGTAGTGAGTGTGTTCTTGGCGATGTTGCTTTCAACTTCTTTGATGATGATGGATATTATCCTGTTCCACAATAATGATTTCAGGTGAATTGGTCAAGTCATGAGATATGAATATGCATCAACCTTTTTGACACAAGACCAAAAGCTACCTTCTCTCCTTTTCTCCGACCACTAGAATATTCAGAATATTTTTGAAAGCTTCATAGCATTCAATCACAGCACATTTCATGTATTCATCAGCACATATACGCTTCCAAAGATCAGAGTCTTTTCCACGGAATTGAGCAGCCATATCCACTGCTACTGGAATCTGCAAATGTTAAAAATTGTGTCAGCTACGTTAATTGTTGACTTGACAATCATAAAAACATCACAATCAAATAAGCCACACTGACCTTGCTAGCAAGTAGGAATGGTGGCCACTGAAATATTTTCAGGTTAGGATCTGATAATGAGTAAGGAACCAACAGAAGATCCACCTCCCTGGAGTGATGAAAAAAAATGGTCATGCAAACCAATCATGAGTAGGAAGAAGAGAAGCTATGTGCATGAAGTAAAGCAAAATATCAAAAGAGTTTGGCTCTGAGGCCTTGCCTATCACTTAAGAGATCTTCCTCACGGAAACAGCAAATAATTTCATTCCATAATTGAGAAAATTTAGCAGCTTCACCCCTTCGGCTAGCGTTAATCTACACAAACATACATACAACATGAGATGAATAACTACATTTAGCCTCACTATTTAGCAATGAGGAAAGAACAATACCAACCTCGGCAAATTTCTTGGACAGAGAGAATCTCTTCTTCTTTTTCTGATCAGTAGGCACCAAGAATGTGTTGAATGCACCAGGCAATGACTGGAAACGTGATCTTAGCATGCCCAAAGTTCGTATCTATTGTATTTTACACAAAAAAAAAAAGAGCACAAATATTATCATCCTAAGTTTTCTCCTTACTTTGGCAAGCCAAAAACATGATAAAGTTGATGATAACCTCTCCTAGACGATTGAAGGCTCCATAAATTCCACCATAAATGGTTGAGAAAACAGAATACCAAATCTGAGTGTCCATAAAATAAACCATAATTACTGGAACCCAGAGAGCCACTATTGCACCATAGTTGTGATGAGCTGCACCGACAGAAGATCATAGTTTGACTAACTAGTACAGAGACAATTGTTTATATTAAACTCATGCAGAAGGGAAAGAAGATAGAGTACCATTAGGAAAGAATTCGTGCCAAGCATAGTTGATATGATCGATAGTCATTATGTCCTTTGTGGGATTAACTAGAGGCTTGATCTGCAGAGAAAAAAAGTGTTAGGAAACAGACTAGCTGGTAACTAGTGTGTGGACTAAAAAGAATGTTACACTTGCAAAGGTCACCTGTACGAAGAAGCTGAATGCAAACTTAGATGCTAGGAGCAGGAACCAGAAAATAGTGTACCTATAATAAGTTAAAGAAGAGTATTGATGATTATGCAAATTTCTGGTTTTTTAGCCAAAGGAAAGGATCTTAATATAGTTTCAGAAACAAAAATGTGTGTGTAGAGCTTACTTTAGGAGAGTAAATAGGCTCTCATGCATTCCCCTACCAATATAGATTCTTGGCTGCATACAGAGAAAAAAAAATCATTCAGAAGATGAACATTGCTTTCATGTTTTAAAGATTGATACTCGCTAATTTTTTTACATTCATGAGTTTGAAACATTCGGTGGAGAAGAGTGACTTTATAGTTAATTGTAGCAAGCTTAAGCAAAAGTTAAGCCATGAAAGTTTTCTTGTAGTGATGCCATTCATGAATAGCAAGAAAAATATGTTAACGAAAAATTGTAGTTTGATCAATCTCCAAAAGTAATTCATTGAATTTAACGTATACTGGCTCTTAGAATACAATATCTTTGAAGTACCACACTTGGTTAGTACCACCGCTTGCTATGCACACACAAAGCATAAGCATGTAACATGAATTCCAATCATGTTTGAGTTACATTTATATATAAAATATTAGCCATGTAATTTAGTTTCAAGGCATATAAAAACAAAAGTTGACTTTATATTGAGAGCAATGTGTAAATAAATATACCTGTGACCACCATAAGAAGAATCTAACAAAGCGCCAATCTGAGTTTTCAATCCAACGCCGTAGCATGGGGAAAACAAAGAGCAAAGCTGCTAGTACATTTGGTACAAGATACAACAGAACAACCGCAGCATACAAAATTGGAAAGTCCGGGACTTTTTGTGATATTTTGGAAATGAACTTTAGTTCATAAAATTTGTTGAACACCTTGTCTAGGCCAAGAGGTAAAGTCACGGAGGATTGTATGTAGCAGATTGGAAGAATCGCAGCCCATGCAAGACTAACAATAAGCTTCAGAGTTGTTCTTAGCACAGAACTGAATTTCCATCTATGATGACCAGGAAAGAACAAGATGATGTCCAATATACCTGGATCAAAATAAGATAGAACAAATATATTAATGGAAAATTAAAGGCAGACAATAAAATACTCCATCCTATCTTAAATATAGAATCTCTTTTACTTTTTTTCTGGAAGTTCAGGAAGCAAATCAGATCACTAAATAATAATATATGCTACATGTGATTGGATTATATATTAGTTTATAGGTAAAAAAATTATTTTTGAGGAAAAATATTGCTAAAGACAATTTGAAGTGATTAATTTTACATCCTTAGTTTTTCAAAAAAAAGTCAAAGTAGTCTTATATTTAGGATCGAAACGAGTAGAGGCAGTTAAATGAAGGCATTGTCATACTCTGAAATAAGCGTAGACCGGCTGCTGTAATGAATATGCTAGAGAGTTTATATAACATCTTCATATGAAATATTTCAACCAGTGGAACATCTTGCCATGCTATGATGAGCATTATCTGTCATAATGTTCAAGCAGTGTTATGACAGTTTTTAAAGACAAATGTTGATATTAAGAATTTTCTTGATAATCAAATATATACCTGTAAAGCCAACAAATAGAATGTCCAGAGACGATCAAAACTGTGGAAGATGTGCCAAAATGTTCTGGTCTCCACAAAATTAGATTTGCCAGTGCTTCCATGTGTTTTAGGAGGACCACTCTTCCTTCCCTTCTACAAAATGTTTCATAAACTCTTAATAACTAGGAAGGATATAAACTTTTCTATAGTTAGGGGCACGAAATTATATAATGCAGATACCTGTGGCTTGACACGTGTCGATTTGAAAAAATCACCATCATCACGCATAGGCCATCCAAGAGAAAAGCAATCAGGTGACCTGTGAAAGAATTTGATATGATAAACCATTTTGTAAATTTAATGAAAAATTAGACAAGCCAAAAAAGTCATTCAGAATGATCCTAAAACTCAACAGACCAGAAATACTCATTCAGATCATCATAGTTGCACCAACTTGAATGAGGAGCTGTTCCATTCATGCTCTTCTGTGATTCCTGAATAAATCATGAATGTGTGATTCATCAGTTGTGTTTCTTAGAGCAGAAGTAATCCAAGTAGAACGATAGTGCCCGTGTCAGATGACAACATACCTTTTCGATAACTCGGTATATGGGAGTTATGACCTTACGCAGGAATGCCTCATCATCACCACCATATGAAGGCTTGATATTTTCACCAGTAACAATGCTGACATGTCCAGCCAATAGGCCATGAAGCTCATATGCCATCTGAAAATATAATTGGTTTGTGTTGTCACAATCATTAAAATTGAGTTCTATAACACTTTTTACCCAAAATCATTTTAAAAGGAAATCAGGCATAATATGTAGTGTCATAAGTCATGGAAAATCTGCACTCACATTGTGAAATATATAGCAGAGACATTCTGGCATGAAACGAACATTAGATGCCTCTCCCCAAATTAGAAGATACAGACCCATGTAGAGTAGCTTCCTTTGTTGTATATCCTGCTCATCTTGAGGGAGTCTGCAAAATCATTGTGCACGTTCATTGTTAGAAATATAGGATTTTTGTTCTTAAAGAAAAAAAGGTCATCAATAAAGAAGTAAAAGTAGGCCACTGATATAAATGTTAGATATGATGCAGGTACTACAAATTCAGTTCTCACCGTAGACTATGCCTTCGTCCCATAAATTTGCACCACTGTTTGTAATTCTTAAAGATTTTATTCATCACTTCATCAACAGCAAGATCATTAAGCTGCACCAAACCAAAACAAGAAAGCCAAAAATCATGAAGCTGGGACCAGTAAAAATTAGCCAAAACAAAAGGAATGCTTCTCAGACTACGTGCCTTGTTAAGTTGTTCAGGTTTTGGATTTTGCCTTATATGAGAGTTAGCAAGAAGCAGAATCAAGTGCTCCCTCTGGTTCATAACACTGTCCCTCTGTGATCAAACAAACCAAATGCATTAACATGATTTCTGCAAGTTGCACAAAAACATTGAATTCAAATATGCACATAAATTTCACTCCAGGTACATGCCTGAAACCCAAACATGGCTCTAAGCCAATCAAGAAGATCTAAATCTCCAGTTTTCTGCCTCTTTTGCTCAAATGAAGATGGCCAGTTCAAGCCATGAATGTTACGAAGAGCAGAAACAGCAGCATTGATCTGTCAAAAGAAAGAAAACAAAAAAAAAAACTCAGGTGTAATTCCTAAAAAAGCCTCAAAGTTGCTCATCAATTTGTAGTAACAGAAGTAATACTTCTTCAAGTTGCATGATAGGCTGAGAAGCCCCAGCAGAATCCAGAGGAAGAATATTATAAGGCGTGTAAATTCCTGTCTTCTCCTGGACATCTCTAGCAGCCTCAATGATCTGCATACACAAAATTTATTGCCATTACAACTCAAGCATTTGAAATTGAACTATTGCAATGGACATAAAGAGAATGTAAACTAACTAACCTCAGGTGCTACTTCTTCAACATGCTCAGTCTTGTTAACAGCACAAAGCACCTCAAAAAGCACCCCAGCAGTTTGGTAAGCTTTACCAAGCTGGGCTCTATAAATGAATTTATGAGTCAGTAAGCATGCAATGAAAACATTATGTAAGTAGGCTAAAATTCATGAATGTGTGTATGTACCTATCTGCTTGCTCTCCCTGTGCAAGAGCTCTGACATATTGTTCATAGTATTGCTTATAATATGCCTGGATTTCTCTTGCATCAGTCTTCTTAATACGAGCTTCCAAACTGGTTGCATTGTCCTGAGTTTGAGAAATTATATTATTAGCCAAGTTTAACACAGTCCTCTATTCAATTTCCATAAACCAAACATGCATGCATGTGAAAATGAAATGTTCATATATATACTTACCCTCTCCAACCGCTGAAGCAATAGCGTCTTGAACTGCCTTACACCACGACCACTTGAGCTTTGATCTAACCGGTGCGCTTTCTCAAACGCATAGAAACGACCTTACAATAACACACACAAGTTTATTAAAGGTATATAACATTGATCTAAGTCCTATACATTAGGTGTTTAAGCTTTTGTGATAGAAAGACAGACATAACATATACTCCCTCCGATCCCTAATGTAAGAGCTAGCCGTCAAAAAAACCCTTCTTAAGAAAACATGTGAATGTTAGTTGGGTGTCTGGAGTTAATGCTTCTTTTCCAAAATTGTCCATATTTATTATAGTACTTTTAAGAGAGAGAAATATATAAGCATTAATAAATATGAAAGAGAGTTAGGGGTAAAGTGGGGAAAAATGCATTAAATGAGGAGAGAATATGGGGTGAGCTCTTACATTAGGGACCAAAACCATTCAAATTTTGGGCTCTTACATTAGGGACCGGAGGGAGTACTACATAACATATAATACATATATAACATTGATGCAAGTCCTATGCACATAGGTGCTTAAGCTTTTGTGATAGAAAGACATACATAACGTATAACATATATATGTGCAATTAATTCATATTTCAATGGAATTCGATGGACATACAAAGGTAAGCAACCCGAGGGCGCTCGTTTTCGATCTCATTCGCAATGCGAAGAATGGGAGCGATGGAAGCGAGCGAAGAAGGAACAACTTCATTGTCAAAGACTTCTGTGGAGAATGTTGAGGCAGCACTTCTTGATGGCCGCCTCACCAGCTGCTGTTGTCCCTGCTCCGGATTACTCGCCATTGTCGTCGAAAACCAAGAGCCTCAGATCTCACTCACCATAACTCAATCCACAGATTAATTTTCCAGATAAGCCCTGTCAGATCAAACAACGTAACTTCAGCAACACGTTTCATCATAGCATAAAAACCAAATCCAATTCTACATAACACTGCTGAAATATGACATGTTTCTCTTTCATTCACGTAAACTTAAGCCAATGTATGTAAGTGTAACATGTCAATCCATGCTCTCAAAATTGTATGCTTTATGACACTCCCACATCCCAAAGCGGACAACTGTGTACGCATGCATGCATATATACATACAGACACAAACACACGACATGTTTCTCTTTCTTTCACGTAAATTTAAGCCAATGTAAGCGTAACATCTTAGTTCATGCCATCAAAATTGTATGTTCTATGGCACATGCACATTAAAAGCGTTGAGGAGTTCTCAGAGCAGATAATTTCGAGAGCGAAACCTTTCAACATCATGTATCGTCAAACTTTATTTGATATTGTAGTTTATATATGAGCTTATCCAAGAGAAAGACAAACATATATAACATAACATATCTATATACGCTCACAATCAATTCATATTTCAACAATGCCACGGGAAAAGGTTAGAACAAACGTGTGATCAACGTCGAATCTAGATGAAAATAGCTCCAAAATGAAATAAAAAACAAAGGAAAGGAGAATGGAGAATGTAACAAAAAAAAGAAAAGTGAATGAGAATATTGAAAGGAAGAAAAGAGAGGAGAAGGGACCTGAGATGGTAGAGTCAATGTGAGTGAAGGGAGGGAAGGAAGGAAGGTCAAAATGATATGTTGGGAGGAAGAGAAAGGAACAGACTGTGCATGTTGAAAAGGCGGGAAGCAACGGTGGAAAGAGAATGTGACAGTTGAGGGGGCATGACACGTGGCAATATGGGAGCTGGGAATAGAGGGAATGAGAGAAGGGACGTTATTCTCGGAGGGAGGGACAGATGTGAATATATTAAAAATGAATATGAGAAAATGGGAAGTACTTTGAAAAGACTTTTGAAATATAGCAATAACAGAAAATTTCAACTAGTTTTAGATTGTACATGTGGGTTATTTTCTTTTGTGACTAAATTATCATTCGATAAACTTAGTGCTGCCAAAGGTGTGCATGAAATTAAAAAATAGAAATACTCTTAAATAAATATGGATCGGAGTTGATTTGATATTCTCTTTGTTTTTAAATATAAACCTTGTTATAATCACATGATTTTAACAAAGTATCCTGATTATTTGTCTTTATTTCCACCCTCCCTCGCTCATTTTTATTGATATGCGTCTATAGGGATAATTTGAGGGAAATTATGACAAATTAAAATGAGATTTTATATTTATAAACAAATTCACATACAAATAGAGAGAGAATTCAATAGAGAGGTAGTTTGTAATTGTGCAAAGATAATAAAACTAAATAGAAAATTAGTAAACTCGTGCATAAAGAGTTGGTGGTCTAAATATATAGTTGGTAAAATATGGTATATAAAAATTCAACAAATGCATATATTTGAATGCGGTAACTCTTATAAAAAGTGGGTACATTTTTTAAACACTCAAGAAAAAATTTGGCCAACTTTAAACACTCAAGTAGTCCACTAAATTTTGGTGAGGAAATAATAATATCAATATACCATGTAACTATCATTTCCCAAATTCATTTCACCCTTTCGTCACCCCCTATTTTGAGAGACTTTTGTTTCTTTTTCCCAAAGAAGAAAGGGGAAGGAAAAGAAAGGAAAACAGTACTGTTGACGTGGTGGCTTTTGAACGCTTCAAGTTTGAGTTCAATGGAGTTCCGATTTTCTCTTTTTCTCCTCCCCCTTTTTCTCTTTGCATGTTTTCTTTTCTGACCTGGTTGCTGTGAGTAAATAAATATATAAAATAAATTACCAACCTGAGTCAACTTCACAAGTCAACATGACTGTTTATCTTGGTGATTCTTGTGGATCACATGTGTCACATTCACATGTGCCAGAGTACAACACAATGCACTTTGTTTCTACTAAATTGAGTCGTCCCTGGCGCTGGCGAAAATGTTTCTAGTGGCATATTATTATTCAATATTTTATGATACATGTGCACGTTGATTTGATCTTATACGGTACGGATGTATGTTAGTTGTAATATTATTTTCTGTATTAAAACTTTTTATACGTATTACTCGTATGGTAGAAAAGGCTAATTGAGCTGACGCAAAATTTTTTATACTACCTTCGGTCCTAAATATAGGATCTAATTGACTTTTTTTTGGAGAGATTAAGGTTGCGAAATATGTTATTAAATGATGACATATTTGATATATTTTTATATAATCTATTAGTTTATAGGTAAAATAAACTAGTCTAAGGGAAAAAATTAGATAAATCAATTTATAATTAACTTATTTTTGCGTCTTTTAGGATTTTCCAAAAAAGTCAACTAGGTCTTATATTTAGGACCGGAGGGAATATGTATTTTAAAATTGGTTTTATTCTTCTACTCTACAATTATTTTCTTGACCCCTCATGATAAAGCCAAGATGCACTAGTTCCTTTGCCTTTCGTCTGAAACAAATGGATTGCTTCTAAGAAATTAACTAAAGGTCAGCTCTATTATTTTTTCCACTTTCGAGAACCCCAAGTCAGCTATGTCACGTAACATACGTAATATGTATACAATTATTCAGATTTTTTTTATCACACGATTATTAAGAGATTGTTTAATTTGTTTCAAACAATATGCATACATGGGGATGTACTTGGGAGAAAGTATTGTTTAATCGATATTGTTATTAGATTGATTGTTTAATTTCTCCTGGAAGATGAAAATGATGTGGGAAAACAAACAAGAGAATGATGTGTGGGTCTCAATTTTTTTATTAAATGTTTGTAAAGGGATGGAATTAATTAGAATGATAGAACCAGAGTAGAAGTGGATTTTAAATACACAGACAGCTGTTATATTTTTTAAAACAGGTACAATGCTGGTATGATACAATTAGTTAACTTTGGCACTGCCCATTGTTTTAAGCCTTAAGGTGAAAGGATAGGGTTGTAGAGTGGGGTGTGAATATTAATATATATTAATACCCATAAAAAAGTAAAATACTCTACTTTCTTACAAAAGTGTTAGTATTTTTTAAAAAAATCAATAGAGTTGACCTAGATAGCTATGCGAAGAAGCAGCATAGAAAAAGGAAAAAAGAAAAGGACTGAAGTTGGCTAGAGACGACCAATGTGAAGAGTGGTGAAATGCCGTGGCGCTTGTGCGGCAGAGGCTGAAATCCCAACAGTTGACAATTACTAAAAGTCCAAAGCAACACTCAAATCTATAATTATTGGTATTTGGCACTACTATTAATTACTCCCTCCGGTCCCTAATGTAAGAGCTAGCCGTAAAAAAAACGCTTCTTAAGAAAACATGTGAATGTTAGTTGGGCGTCTGGAATTAATGCTTCTTTTCCAAAATTGCTCATATTTATTATGGTACTTTTAAAAGAGAGAAATACATAAGCATTAATAAATATGAAAGAGAGTTAGGGGTAAAGTAGGAAAAAATGCATTAAATGAAGAGAGAATATGAGGTGAGCTCTTACATTAGGGACCAAAACCATTCAAATTTTGAGCTCTTACATTAGGGACCGGAGGGAGTATTATTTATGTTTTTTATAACATTATCTATAGTTTTTAATGTAAGGACTTCACTGAATCAGAGAGAATGATAAATCTGTAGGGAAGAAAAAAGAAAGATTGATAAATCTAAGCAAACTACGCTACTACTGGCCTTAATATAATTGGTTGTCAGCATGCGATTAGACGGACTTAATTGGAATATTTTAAAAAGGAAAATCAATTGCGGTTAATCACTCATGTTTATCCTATATTTTTATCAACTAATTAATTTACCCTACTTATAAAGCATTAATTAGTATATAATCCAGAGAGATATAACATATTCTAATAAATAAGATATAGGATTATATTTAATTAGTTTTTTCAAACTTTGTGATAAATTCAACAATGAAGTACTTAATTTTAACATGTGTTATGTAATATTTTTGAACAGAATGTGTTTTTCATTAACATATATATCGGTGTAATATTATGACAAATTAATTTAACTTTAAAAAACCTATGGATCTATGAGGTAAAATATATGATGAAAAGTCAACCCCAACTAAGGATAGAATATATTACTCATTCTCAAACAATGCTACTCCCTCCGTTCCTAAATATAAGATCACTTTGGGTAATTTGGGGAGATTAAGGAAGACAATAAAATTACATGATCTTCCCAAAATCCCCTCAATTACTTAACTTTAAAAGGAGGAGGGGTTTTCAATGAGAAGGGGGAGTATAAGGGTAGTTTGGGCAAAACTTGAGATAAAATAGGAAGTGATCTTATATTAGGAACTTATCTACTTGCCCAAAGTGATCTTATATTTAGGAACGGAGGGAGTATTTGAATTCGACTTGTCATTATTTTCGTTCATTAAGTTATGTATCTGTACGTCTTGAGCGAATATGATCTATAAGAAGTACAATCCCTCCGAGTTTTCATATTTTATGTACATCAATAATAGGATGGTGTGTATAAAATGATAAAAATTAAACGAGTGTTATTATTGTATCCTATTTTTTTGTCTAAAACTGGTTTGATAGGGGACAGGGGGAGTGATATTTTTCATCTCTATTTCGCGTGCCATTGCTTGAGTGAAAAGGCAAAGAATAATTGAGTGGAAATATGATGTGAAACTTGGAACTTGGATACTGTTTACATTGCTATCCATACAATGTGAAATGGATGAGAATAAAAATGAGGAATATGCCAAGAAAAAGAGGAAATATTGCACCAATAATTATCCATGACATTAATTTCCTCACAAGCCTCACAGAGTTTTATTTTCTCACGTTTTTCTTCATTTGCATATTTAATATTTATTATGGATTCTATCTTTATTTCGTCCGGCTTTTTATGTCCAAGTAAACCTATGAAATCGGACAAAAATACCTGATACGGTATTACAAATGTCCAAGTAAACCCATGAAACCGGACAATATTACTTAATTAATGTGGTTTTATCAGTGTTCGTTTGTTATTTTCCAACCTTGCAAACAATGAAATCTCAATTCTAATAAAATCAAAAATAAAATCTCAATTCTCGTTCTCTCCCGCGTCATGAAGGTAGTGTTTTCCTTGAAAGGGACAATTCATTTATGTGGCCATAATGATAATGCTACATCGTCCTGTTATCCAATCAAAAGGTAATCATTGATTAATTAGATTTTATTACTCCCTCCGGTCCCTAATGTAAGAGCTAGCAATAAAAAAAACGCTTCTTAAGAAAACATGTGAATGTTAGTTGGGTGTCTGGAGTTAATGCTTCTTTTCCAAAATTGCCCATATTTATTATGGTAATTTTAAGAGAGAGAAATACATAAGCATTAATAAATATGAAAGAGAATTAGGGGTAAAGTAGGAAAAAATGCATTAAATGAGGAGGGAATATGGGGTGAGCTCTTACATTAGGAACCAAAATCATTCAAATTTTGGGCTGTTACATTAGGGACCGGAGAGAGTACTTCTTATAATTATCGTTTCCCATCCCCTATTCCCTCTTTATATTTATCATCAACAACTTAATGGTTTGACGCATTTGTTGATTTATGATCAAAATGCAAAATTAGAAAAAGAAAATAATAAATTATATGAAAGTTGGTGAATTTTGATATGAATAACTTAAGACTAGAATGGAAAAACGAATAATTAAGTATTTAATATAAAGTAAAATCGGGTTGGTTAAATTGTTGATCTAATTATCATAAAGAGGAAACAGGAGAGGAGAGAGGGAAAAGGAACGTGAGGGTTCCTATTCCATTATCATAAATAATTTAAATACACAACCATGTAAAAGATTATTTTGAGAAATAATTTGATTTTCTGGCACAGAAAAAGAAAGCAGTTGATTTTAAATATTTCTTTTTCAATCTACCTTAAGTACATTAAATATTAACAGCCAAAAATAATGTAAACTTTTTTTTATCGAAAAATAATATTAACCCAATACAAGTGAAGTGAAGAGTACCTAACACACTAGCTAGACCTTTAATGTACATGTAACAAATAACAAATCTTTTAACACAAGCAAACAATCGAGTCTTTTCACACGTACGCAGCCGCTTAAGCATACAATATTGCTGTTTGGACATTTTGTTTTGTTCAAGTTTGCTGTTTGGACTTTGGACATTGGATGCTACGTATAGCAACGCTTCGTTATTAATTGTTTCAAATGATCTTATATCATATCATGAATGCGAACTGAATATGCACACATAAAAGTTGTTTTGCAACATATAAAATATACTCTATATATTCTTAAATATAAGACCTATTTAATATTGTGAGTTTATTCCTTAATATATATAAGACATGCATCTTTTTATTTTTTTCTCAATTTTTCCTTAAAATATCATTATTAAATCACCTCAATAAGAACACAAGCTAAAGAGGACGGGGATAAATTGAGGCAGGTGATTAAGGTTCTTTAGTAATAACAAGCAATTGCGATTAACATTTTAAGTATATATAATCCAAATTAAATAAGTGAATATCTTATTTTTATTTTGAGCATTCATAATTATAAATGGCTAAAGGAGTGATGATTTATTTTGAGCATTCTCAAACAAGCACCTACCTTCTCTTCACCGGCCGACTAGCTAACTTCAAGATGCTCGTTACAGTAGTAGTAAAGAGTGTTCCACAGATGCTGGATCTATTTGTGTGTGTGGATATACACATAAACACCTCAAGACAATTCCCTTGTATCAGCTGAAATAACGTTTCATCCGTTCTATAACATGCACAAGAGCCTATAAATCAAATCAATATATAAAAATTAACAAAACTAAATAAATTACTTTTTTATATATGCATATACCATCTAGCTAAATAATATTCATATACTCCCTTTATAAACCTACAAGTAATGTATATGTGCGTGATGTGTGTGCAGATTTTTTTCAACACTGTCTACTAAGTAGACTTTTATTAGCAACCGATTAATACGAATTTAAAGGTTATGAATGATTTTCACATCAAATTCCCCACGAACAACATTCTCTTATATATCCTTATATGGAGCAACCAATTAACCTACATATGAGTTTAATCAACTTCACGTTGTTCCTGTGTGTGTCTTATATATATATATATATATATAATATATATATATATATATATATATATTAATCGGTAATGATTTCATAGCAAGGTGGTTCAATTTTCAAGAAGACAATGCTTAAGATGAAAACTATGCCGGACTTAAACTTACAACAATTTTTACAAACCTATAATGTGTACAGATAATAAAACAAGCTTTCCTTTGGGCAAAAAAAAAAAAGCTTTCCGGGGGACAAACTCAACGACACTATTGGGGAGTTTGGGAATGAGTTACGTTGACCTTGTTTAATTTTAAACTTGAAATAATAAAATAGTTTTCCCACTCGGCTCAAAACCCAGTCAAAAACATTGACAAACTCAAACTCAAACTCAAATGAGACTTGATCAGACGAGCGTCTTAATCTGAAATCGTCTTACCTTTTTACCTATTTATTTACCAAACCATTGTTGTCCGCCAAAAAGTTGCCCGTATATGTATAAAATGTGCAACTGTTCCCCAATATAATTTTATTGTTGATTATAAGAACCTAAGATCAATTGTAAATGTTTATAATTTATAAACAACACAGCATTTTAATTTTTAATTCTTTGAACCTGACTGATTGACTGACAAATTTTTTTAAAAATAGATTTTGCAATAAATAAACAAATAAACATATGGAAATTAAAGTTGCAAATAAATTAACATTAAACAAATTAAAACTGAAAGACTACACAACTCAACTTGTTGTTTGATATGGGGAGGAAGTGATGAACTTGTTATGAATAGTTTTATAAGAAAATTGAAAAGGGTGGCTAAAAAATTTTAATGAGGATGACATGTAAAATTAAAGAGTGTGAAAAACTAATTAAACAAATTTTAATCTCATTTCTCTGACGTTTTTAAATATTCGAATCCTAACATTTTTAATATACTCTCCTTTTCAAATCTCTGGTACCAAACAAGACTAATTATTTGATGGCAAAAACATATTTTTTTTAGATAAATGAACTTAAAGATAAAAATAAAGAGATTACTTGCGATGGAGTATTTTTATACTACATGGTTCATAAATACATGTGGCTAAGGAAAGGGCACAATCGGTACTACCACAATGCCACAATGGGGGGGCATGTTTCAATTATTTGAGTACATAATAAATCAACGTGTATAGTAACTAACTCCACCAAAGCAATACGCCAAATTATTGTGCTCGGGAATCTTTACAATTTTTTTAGTTATAAAGACATCATATATATGGATAGAGTTCAACAAGATGTCAAGATGGGATTAACAAATAAGAACGCCATCCTCAAAAATTTAAAAATTCACGCATTATATGTGTGTGTGTGTGTGAATGATAAAAGAATCGTCCCTTCTGTCCTTTTAAGTAAGTTATTTGAAAAGTTTAAAATAATAAATATTTAATTTTCATTTGCACACTTTTTTAACCATAATTTCTGTTTTTACACTTGATATATAACAATTGTAATTGCAAAGAGGAGATATATAGAGTGAGTATATAATATTTTGATACTCCTCTTTGTCTTTAATTTAAGATCAAACTATTTTTTAAGAAGACTAAAATGGCCAAATAAATCACATAAATTTAATATATGTTAAATATAATAAAATCACAGGTTAGTTTTGAAGGTAACTTGATTTTGGAAAAAAAAAAACGATAATCAAAACTATCTTAGAACCATTATTTTCACGTCACATTTTAAAAAATAACTTGATCTTATAAATACTTAATAGATACTTTGTTTGACTATGTCTTATAATTATGATAAGACATGCATTAAAACCCGAGTCAAAATTTACATGTCACTAAACCTAAGAAAGCTAACATTAAAACAAAAAGTACCAAGAAAACAAAGTAATTAAATAATAATAATAATAATCAAGGGAAAAATCGTGAATTAAACCAGAGCCGTTACAAAACACATTCTCATGCAACGAAACAACAAATGATCAAATGATTAGAAACATCACTAGCAAGTCGTGTAACATACATCCAAAGCAAGAATAACAACAGAACTAGTAAATATGTATACCACCAATCAAGACATTTCAAAATTCGATTGAACGTAAACCAAACCAGAGCCGTTACAAAAACACATTGTTACGCAACGAACGACAAATGATCAAATGATTAGATGCATCACTAACAAGTTCGGTAACATGCATCCAAAACAAAGAATCACAACAGAACTAGCAAATATGTATACCACCAATCAAGACATTTCAAAATTCGATTAAACGTAAACCAAATCAGAGCCATTACAAAGACATATTTTCACGCAACCAAACGACAAACGATCAAATGATTAGAAGCATCATTAGTAAGCCCCGAAACATACATTCAAGCAAAGAATTGCAACAAATCTAGCAAATATGTACACCACCAATCAAGACATTTCATTCGATACCAAACCAGAGCCGTTACAAAACACATTCTCACGCAACCAAGCGACAAATGATCAAATGATTAGAAGCACTAGCAAGCCCGTAACATCCATCTAAAGCAAAAAATCATAACAAAACTCGTATCAAATGTGTATACCAATCAAGACTCAAGACATTTAAAATTAGTCAAGAAATTCAGAAAGATATTCTTCCCCCATAATAATAATATAATAATAATAATAATAATAATAATAATAAGTGTATTTAACTGTTATTACAGTTACAGTTACCCTCAAAAACAGGCATGTGCTACAAAAAACAAGAAGCAACAACGTAAGAAGTAAGAACAAGATACATACGTTTCTCTCTCTAAGAAAGAGGGAAGTGACTTCCTCGCTTTATCCAACCACCGTCGCCGTCCTTCTCCTACCACTTTCTCTCTCTCTCTCTAAAAATCTCTCTCTCCTTTTCTCTTCTTAGCTGTCCTTCACTGTACACTTTTTGTTCCTTTCACCTCTTTCCTCTCTTCTTCCTTCCCTTCTTACAAATCACTCCACAAAAATCACTCCCTCCTTTTCTCTCTCCCTCTTCAACCAAAAAAAAAACTCACTTTTTTCTTCTCTCTCTCTCTTGTTTAGAATGCCAGCTTGGTGGGGAAGAAAGTCCAGCAAAAACAAGGAGCAACAGCAGCTTCCTCAGCCTGAATCTCATGGTGGGATTCACTTCAATTTCATCAAATCCCCCATCAGAAATGGAAGAGACAATGGTAACAGCAATAAAGCTAAGAGCTTTGACGAGGTCTCTTCTGGTATTTCAACTGGGATTCTTTCTCGTACTAGTCCTAGGACTAGTCGAGATTTGACTCCTCTTATTGGTGGATCTTCTTCTTCTGGCTTCTCTTGCTTTGATTCTGATGGTGCTGAGAAAATTGGCCACCCTTTGCCTAGACCATCCATTTCTTCTCCTCATAGTCTTGTGAATGATCAAGCAGATGGTGATGCTTTAGGATCTGCTTCGATCTCTGGCTCAAGTGTTAGCTCTTCTGGGTCTTATGATCATCATCCAATTGAGAAGTTTGATGGCATCAGGTTTGTTTTTTTTTGGAAAAAAAATTGCTTTTTTTTGTTTACCCCTTTTGGATTTTGTGTTTGGTTTGTTATTTTTTTTGGAAAGATTGAATTTTTGCAGAAAGGTAGATTTGGGTAATCATCTTTCAATTAAAGTGGCTTTTTTTAGGCTTTTAGGCTTTTATCATCATCTATTTATGTCTCCTTTTTCTTTCTCTCAGTTCATGATTGATTGTGTATGGTTGGCCTATGGTTGCTTATTTACACTTAGCTTGAGGATTACCTTTAGTGTTCCTATGATCTTGTTATTATTACAACCAATATCCTTGAGAAAACTAGCTGGCTGGCTATTCTGTGTATTCACTTTTTTTTCAGGCTTTAATTTTTTGTCCCGCCGACAGTCTTTTACTCTCCATATTTTTAATTCAGGTCAAGACAAAGAGTCTCTTAACAAGATGTGTTTTTATTACATGTTAAAAGGTCTTTGATTAATTGTTACTAACTGCCTGTGAGGACATGTGAGCTTAAAGGAACAAGTGAGATTTATGATATGAAGGCTGAGTATAGAATGTTCTGTCCTATCCTTTATCTGTTGTATTCACTCTGGTCTGATCCTTATCCTCTTTACCTAATTATTGAAGATTAAGAAAAGGAGTTGAGTTAGTTTTTCTGAATTATCCGCCTGACCATCTCATTTATTGTGACATTGACTTTCATTTTACATTTGGATGGATAGATGGTGCATTAATTAGGGAGAGAAATAATTAATGAGATAGACAAAAGAGAGTATGTAGATATCCTCTCGATTATATGCTTCTGGATCTGTAGTTCGGATAGGTTAATGTGTTATGCAACATTTATACATAGCAGTGGCTTCCTTGAACTCTCAGATGTGGTTACTTTTAAGAGGGGATGCTGATTTTCTGTATATTCCTTTTAGTTCCATGTAAGCAACACACGTAAATAAGAGATTGATTTTCGAATTGGCTTGTTACGATGGTTTTTGCGTCCTACAATCTACTTAACTAATTCATTTCGTATCTTCTGCCAGGGGACGGGGTGGTGATATGAGGATTACCATGAGGTCAAAAAGCCCAGGTCCTGGGTCTAGAGGGCCCACCAGCCCAACTTCGCCCCTCCATCAAAAATTGCACGCTCTGAGTATTGACTCTCCCCCCGCAAGCAAGATGATGGAAGGAGTGAATGCCATCCATTGCCTCTACCACCAGGTTCACCAACTAGCCCTTCTACTCTCTCCAATGCAAGAACAAATAGTCTTCCAGAAAACACTTCCAACATTCTGTCCAAGTGGAAGAAAGGAAAGCTTTTAGGACGAGGGACGTTTGGTCATGTTTACCTGGGATTTAACAGGTAATTTTATTAATATTGTTGTTCTGTCTTGTCCGATCATCTGAAATGCCTTTCATTAATTTTTTTTATTTCTTCTGAATAAGTATTACAATTTCCATTTTTTACATTTCCATACTTGTCGAAACTATTTCGATCTCTGTTTGCTCTACCACTCTGATTTTTCTTTTTGGGAACTTTGATAGCGAAAGTGGACAGATGTGCGCAATAAAAGAAGTCAGAGTTTTTTCTGATGATCAAACATCCAAAGAATGCCTCAAACAACTTAATCAGGTTATTCATCATTCTCTGAAGATTTATGCCAATGATTTTTCATTACGTTCTATGGTTGTTTTGCATTTCTTTGCATTATTGGGATTGAAGTCTGTTTTATTATGTCGAATTATCATTCAGCCGTCTTGAAAATTTATTACGCTCTGTTCATTTTATTGCAGGAGATAAATCTGCTCAGTTCGTTTTCACATCCCAACATTGTCGAGTACTACGGGAGTGAACTGGTATGGCTAAATATTCATATTTTAGATGATTGAAATAAAAGAGAATCCATTTATTAGTATTTGACCATATATGCCATTTATGCAGGGTGAAGACACACTTTCTATTTATTAGTATTTGACCATATATGCCATTTATGCAGGGTGAAGATACACTTTCTGTTTACTTAGAATACGTCTCTGGCGGTTCCATCCATAAACTACTTCAGGAATATGGTGCATTTAAGGAGCCTGTTATTCAGAATTATGTTAGGCAGATTGTCTCTGGACTTGCCTATTTGCATGGAAGAAACACAGTGCACCGGTAAATTCATTTTTGATTTGATTTTTAGCCCCTGTCAATACAAAAGCTTCCACCCTATCAATGAATTTTGTGACCTTATGTTTTAATACTAGTTTAGAACTTACTGCTAGCAAATTAACTGAGTCACTCCAATTAAATGGAACCCTGTGTTCATTAGATGCTATGTGAAGTTTTGCACTGATAGTTGATCAAACTAACACATTGGTTGTTCTTAACATATAGCACTAAATAGAAGTTTCTCCGCCTGTTCTCTTATTATTTTCCTGGTTTCCTTTTGTAGGGATATCAAGGGGGCAAACATACTAGTCGATCCTAATGGCGAAATAAAGTTGGCGGACTTTGGAATGGCTAAACATGTGAGTTCATCTTAAGCTGTAAATAACGAACTGCTACTTCGCTGCATCAGAAGTATATATGTATTGCTTCTGTTGCAGCAAAATAACCAAAGAATGGCAGCATATACGTGAGTGACTGCTTAAGTATGCTTCTTTTGATGAAGGTTTAAGTTTTCAGTTCAGTTTTACTCTATATCCAGATGCATCCCCCCCCCCCCCCCCCCCCCCAAAAAAAAAAAAAACAGTCAAATGCGCGCATGCATCAATCACTGTTGTTACTACAGAGGAGAAACAACATTCTTACTCAATTCATTCACTTTGTCTAACAGAACTAATAGGTTATCACTAACTAGTATGCTTCTACTTCTAAGTAGGGATTAACTTAAACTTCACTACTCTTTCACTCATCTCTTCGAGTCTTTAGAACAATAGGGCGTAATGTTTGCTATCAGGAAGCAAATATAGTCTGGGGAGCTAAAAAGTTTATTTTTTTGGGGCTTATGAGATAATCATTGGCGTTTCATTTGTTTTGCACAGATAAATTCTTCTACCTCCATGCTTTCTTTCAAGGGAAGTCCATATTGGATGGCACCGGAGGTAAAAATTATCCCTCTCCTTTGAGATTGCACAGTTCCTTTGTGAAGCAGATTCTTCTTCGTTCCACTATAAGTGATGCTTAATCCTTGTAATTTCGTTTTTAGGTTGTTATGAATACAAATGGCTACAATCTAGCTGTAGATATATGGAGCTTGGGATGCACAATTCTGGAAATGGCGACATCAAAACCTCCATGGAGTCAGTATGAAGGGGTACGGTTTTGGATAGTTTAGAAATTAGCATATATGGGCAATTATTTTATCAATCCTGTGACATATGAGGGACCAACACGGTTTTTTATGTTGAATTCAACAGGTAGCTGCTATATTTAAAATTGGGAACTGTAAAGATATGCCTGAAATTCCAGAGCATCTTTCGAATGATGCCAAGTCTTTCATACATTTATGCTTGCAAAGAGATCCATCTGCTCGTCCAACTGCTCAAAGGTTGCTAGAACATCCTTTTATTCGCGATCAATCTGCAACAAGAGCTGCCAATGTCAGCTTAACTAGAGATGCTTTCCCCTATATGTTTGATGGAAGCCGGACGCCGGTATTGAATTTGTTTCTTATTTTTCTCTGAAAGAGTATCTTGCCTTGATTTAACAAATGGCATTTTTTGTTTACTTTTGTTCTATGAAAGTATAATTTTCCATGATTTATCAAATGTCAATCTTGATTTATGGTCGCTAAATCCATATATAAGTTCACTCCATCCTGGTAATGTTAACCGATAAAGTGTAATGATCATATGGACACACTTTCATGACAAAATATATACCAGAATTTATACGCAGTTGCACAGGCACTATTTTCTTGTGATGTCACAATGTTATGTCATGGTTGTTATAATTATTATTAGCTTTTCTTAGATTGCGTGCGAATGAGTTGGTTTGTGTATTGTTTTATCACTATTAGACTTCAAAATATGCCCAAGAAGATATTTATAGTTGCTTAATCGTGAGGATACATGAGCTGGATCTAACTCCTCACATTTTGACTGGATTGCAGCCACATGTAGAGCCTCATTCCAGTAGAACAAATATGACGTCATTTGATGGAGATCATGCCACAAGGTCAACTCTTGCAGGCTCAAGAGCATTAAGGAGCCCAAGGTAAAACATTGCATCTGTTTTTAGTAGTTATTATTATCATGACTTGGTTCATCTATCATAGCCAGTTTTATGTTCCACCATTTTTTATATCATGTAAACTGACCTGATAATTGCATTCCCCTTGCTCAGAGATAACACAAGAATGATTACATCTTTACCTGTATCACCCTGCTCAAGTCCATTGCGGCAACCAGCATATAGGAGCTGTATGCTTTCTCCGCAACATCCAACTTTCGCGTCGGTGGGACAAAGTACAACCTACAATTTTAACGACCTCTCTTCATATCCGGTGAGATCGAGCACCACCTTCACATTAGATCCTTGGAATGAGAGATCTCCATATAATGGCAACACGCCGGGCGGGTCCCCAAGAAGGAGACTCATTTGAAAACCGAGTGTATATACAACTTTAGAACTGAATGTCTTTCTTGGTCTCCCTTCCTTGCACATGTGGTTGATTTCCTATTGAGTATTCCTAATTGATTCTTTAGACATGAGAAGTGGATAAAGGGAGGAGGCAGTGATGTGATATTGAGTGTTCAAGGACTTAGGGAGACCTTGGCTGCTTGTAGCAAATACTTGAGTATTATTGTAAATGCAAGGTGCTAAGTAAGTGCTAACTGTCGCCTATACAGTACACACTTGATATGTTGTATATTAGATCATGGCAGAAGCGGAAAGTAAAGAAAAAGCAATTTTTCCATAAACTTTTATCCCTTTATTTCTTGGTTTTCTGGTTGGACAAAACTGTTGGTTGGTTTTGGTGTTGGGGGTAAAGGAATGGATTTTAATGTTGCTTTTGCTTGGTTTTATTAAAGAGTTTTATAATAAGATCAAGGAAAGCAATAATTTTAAAGGATCATGAATCACCAAAATGCCAGCAAAAGATATATTTTTATAGGGAAAAACAAATGGACGAATATGCCTTCAAATGATTAACACAGCTCAATTGTAAATGATAGAAGATGAGTAAGGAGCGATGGAAGCTCCTATACTATTCTAGGAAGATCTTGTACAAAAGTATGAGAGGATAAAAATTGGATTAAAGTATAGACATATGGGTTTTCTTAATGTAGAGGCCTATATAAATAAAGGAGAATTAGTTAAATTTTGGAAAGTTTGAGAAGTGCATATAAGCCCAGTAGCCTGATGACCAGTTCTTGACCCAATCCGGTCCTATGCAAAAGGCAGTCAGTCACAACATAGCCTGAAACCAACCTTGTTAGAATGAGACTGACCCGATCATTGGACCACAATTATCACACTGTTTCATACTTTATTAATTAGTTATTTAGTTTTAAAAAATTAGTTTATTACTTTTTTTTTATCGAGAAAAAAAAATTAGTTTATTACACTTTTTATTTTGTTTCATTAGTGTTATTATTGGAAGGGGAAAGTGAAGTAAAGACTTTTTATTTTATTGTACCAAGAAAACTTAGGGTTCCAAACTTCCATTATAGTATGTCATGTGGCCTTATGTAATGAGAAATTGCACAAAAATACTTCTATGCTATTTGTAATTAACCATTGAGTCCCACATCATTGTCATTTTCCTAATTTTTTTTACCTCGATCATTTTCCTAATTAAATAGTAAGATGAAGAAAAACCTTGTAGGGTCATTTCAGTAATTTGCTACATTCCCAAATGTGGTTGATTCGCGCGTGTTTCGTCTTCAAATTCCTGATTCCTGAATACCATTTCGTCTTCTTCGATATTTCTAGGGTTCTTACTGAATCAAGAGAAAGAGTTTTGAAATGCCGATTGAAATGCCGAAGGGCTTGCCTTTCTCGGTGGACACGTGGACGCCTTCCTCCATGAGAAAGAAATACCATTTCCTCACGCACGCTCACAAGGACCACTCTTCTGCAATTTCCTCCTTCTCTTCCTTCCCAATTTATTCTACTCTTTTCACCAAAACCCTAGTTTCACAGCATTACCCTCAGGTATTGTTATATTGTTATTTGTTTTTACTGCTTTCTTCTTATGTTTACGTTTGAATTGAGTTTTTTTTTGTTGTTTTCGCAGCTTGAAGATTCGCTGTTTGTTTGTATTGAGGTTGGTCAATCTGTTGTAATTGATGATCCTGACGGCGAATTCACTGTTACAGCCTTTGATGCTAATCACTGCCCAGGTATTATTTATTGCCACTAATTGAATTATTAAATTATCACATATTTGATATATTTTTAGATTATTCATTAGTTTATAGTTCAAATAAATTAGTTTAAGGGAAAAAATTAGGTAAATCAATTTTTAATTAACTTGTTTTTTTAGGATTTTCCATAAAAAGTAAAACGGTCTTATATTTAGGACAGGAGGGAGTATAAGATAAGATCATTTTGACTTTTTTTTTTATATTAAGGAAGTTAAATAAGCCACTTAATTTTTTAACGTATATGTGATTGTATTGTTGGATGATAACTATAAGCATTTTAAAGTGATTAGTTTTATCACTAATTTCTCCAAAGAAAGTCAAAATGTTCTTATAATTAGTAGTTGTGGGAGTATTATTGAATTTTATTTCAGTGAATTCTGTTGTTTTTGGTTTAGATTGAGTTACTTTTATGTCTTCAAGTTGGATGATATAACCTTTGTGATCGCACGGAATCATTAAGATTGGATGTTATTGTTAGTTTATGTTCCAAATATATGAGTGCTTTCTGGTTTAGTTTTGTATGGACTTTGATTTTGAGCAGGAAGTTGCTGGTTGAATAATAAGAATGTAGAAATTTTTGGACAGGGATTGGTTATCTTATCTTATTTTTCTTTCTTTGGTGTGGATTTTATTGAAATTCAGGAGCAGTGATGTTCTTATTTGAAGGCAACTTTGGTAATGTTTTGCACACTGGAGATTGCAGACTGAGCCCGGAGTGCCTGCAGAAGTTACCTGAAAAGTATATTGGGAAGAAGGGAAAGGAACCAAGGTGTCATCTTGATTGTGTTTTTTTAGACTGTACTTTTGGAAGTTTCTCTCAGGGGATGCCTAGCAAGCATTCTGCAGTTCAAAAGGTACATTTTGATGCAGTAGCATGTTTAATTCTGCCTCTTGAATATGACAAGTTGACAACTATCTCTGTGACTTTCAACATTACATATTATTTCTTGAGATCAAGTTGAATGGCTTAATTCAAAATGTTGAGTAATTCAGGTGTTCTTCGTAGGTGTATGTGAAAATTTTGACGTGGAAGTTTATTTATACAGATTTTTTTTTACCTGAAATTTCTGCTGATTAAGTGACTGATTTTTTCCAAATTCCATTCAATCTTTGCTTGATGTCAAAGGCTTCAGTCTGCAGTGCTCCCTTTACCCACACACGATTTACATATGCTGAAATTTAGAAATGTCATTATAGATAGGTTTCTAAATTCCTTTGTTCCATGCTAATTTCTTTTTACATGCTGCGAATAGGCAATTTCAATTTATAAGATGGT
Organism: Mimosa pudica; assembly: GCA_029929735.1. NCBI lineage: Eukaryota > Viridiplantae > Streptophyta > Magnoliopsida > Fabales > Fabaceae > Mimosa > Mimosa pudica. Next base: position 16,518,642 of record JAKELP010000014.1, on the reverse strand, counting down.
GCATATTCATTGATGATTTCATCTCATAGTTTAGCACATGGCATTGTGTGGCAGGTTATTAACTGTATATGGAAGCATCACAATGCATTGACTGTGTATCTAGGCTGTGACCTCCTGGGTCAGGAAGAAATCCTTGTTAATGTGTCTAAAACATTTGGAGCCAAGATATATGTTGATAAATCCGAAAATCTAGAAAGTTTCAAGAATCTGACTCTTGCAGCACCTGGAATCTTTTCTGAAGATCCATCTTCTCGGTTTCATTTGTTTGATGGATCTCCCGGATTATATGAAAGAGCATCTGTAAAGCTTGTGGAGGCCAGGCGTAATCACCAGCCAGAGCCTCTCATAATACGCCCTTCTGCACAGTGGTATGCTATTGAGGACAAGGTCTCTGAACTTGAGAATGCCAAGAAAAAGAGAACGCATGAAGCGGTTAAGGATCAGTTTGGGGTTTGGCATATCTGCTACTCAATGCACTCATCTAAAGAAGAATTAGAATGGGCACTTCAACTTCTTTCACCTAGGTGGGTTGTTTCAACAACCCCCAGCTGCAGGGCCATGGAGCTGGGTTATGTTAAGCGGCATTGTTTCAGCTCAAACATAGCCCTGAATAAGTCTCTCTGTAAGATTCTGGATATGACTGTAGAAGCAAGTTCAGATGCTGATACATCAATTACATTTGTAAACACCAAAAATGTATTTGAAAAGACCCCTCAGCCTTGTGCTCAATCTCAAGCACCTGTTGAAAAGAGCACTGAGACTAAGGCACTAGGAGAGGCATCTCTTCCAGGAAAGTTGCCTGTTACATTATTTGGCAGAGCGAGACTTGGTTTTCAAGATGTTAATTTTTCACATGGAAGGAGTAATATTATACCCACAAGTGATCTTTCACCTACTATTTCAAGTAATCCAGGACAAGAATCATCATCCCAAGAGGGGGATGCTGAAGTAGAATTGGACAAGTCACTAGACAGCAAAAACGATTTACATATGGTAAAGTATCTGCAATCGCAGGATCAGGAGACAATAGTTCGTAAGAGTACCACTTATTTAAACGTTGGATCTTCAGGTTTTAGTGAAGGTTTTAGAAAGTTGTATAGGTCAATGAACGTTGCTGTGCCTGAACCCCTTCCCTCGTTAGTGGGACTTCTGAATTCCAATAAACGTCGCAAGAGGGGCTAAATCATTTGTATTTGATATTCAGAGAGGTATATTCTTTATAGATTGCGGGGAAGCTTGCTTTGTTCATTGTCAAACTTGCTTCTTCTTTGGTGGAAATAGTATTGCAAATGTATTATGTTGCACTACATCAATCACAAAATAGAACTTGCTTGTTTCATACTTGTAAATGCAGATTAAGATGAATATTATTTGCATTTTATCGATCCATTCATTTTAAAATGATTTTCTGATGACTCCACGCTGTGAATGTGTTAAGCAGAGGTCATAGTCTTTCATAGACGAGCTTCTCTGACTGCAAGGAAAATAGAGAATACCAGGTCTCTCAGTTCATATGCATTGGTGTATAAATTCTACTATGCCTAAATAGTTATTTTGATGTGTAGATTTAGTATTAATCAGATATAAAATAGCCCGTAGAAACATTAAGAATTATGTCATTTTGTAGACCCTATTTAACAATTTTTGAGCAGTAACTCAAAATTGTTATTTATGTTAGGTGTCATCATACCACACAATTGTTGAATACTAATTAGAGATCATGTACCACTTATTATAATCATGTCATTTATTGAGCTTCCTTAATCTCATCAAATTGCTCAACTAACTCTTAATTTGTAGTACTAATAATTAGAATTGACATAGAGAGCTGAATCATGTGCATTTAAGAATTATGTCTAGCTATAGAACAAGGCGTACAAAAATCTCCACCATAACTTTTGCTGACCACTAGAAGGAAGTTGTGAAAAAACATACCTTGATAAGCATGTCTGTAGGAAGCCAGGCTGGAGCAGTGGGAATTCCTACCCATGCAATCTATCAATAAAGTATGAGTTTTATCAAAAGAAATCTTAGCACCTCATATTGTACTATAACTTAAAACTGAATCGAGTACTTAATATAGCATGCCATTAGAGAAGCTGCTGATTCAATTGTTGCAGCCTCTGTGGTTACATTTAACCAATATAAAAATAAAAATTGCATTGCGAGTCAGATACAAGTTATCTTACAAGTGCATATTCTCCTGTTTCAAATATACGAAGGTCCAACACCTACATGATACAAAAGAGAACTAACTGTATTAATTAAGTGTCTGAATTGTAATTTCATCTAAACATCTAAGGTTTAACCAAAGTTTGCTAATTTACCTCTCCACGGTCTTCATAAATGTAGTCTAATCCTTTGTAGTAAGGTGGGTGCCCAACAGATAGGTACTGAAATACTCAAACTCACCATGTCAATGGACAACACTACAAAAAAAATAATCTAATAAAGATGTTGAAAATGGTTCTCCTCCATACATTGATGCTATTAAGATACTTCTCTTTGTCCACCCTCACAATCTGACCTTTCTTCACTGCCCCACAAACACATAATTTTCATCAATACTTGAAAATAAAATGAAAAGAAAGAAAGAAAGTAAGAAATTTGAATAAATGTTGATGTTGGGTTCTCACTGGAGTAGACAGGTTTTTTGGGTGTTTTTGGAGTAGTGGTAGAAGGTTGAGCATTGGAGGAGGATGCTTCATTGTTGGCTTGAGAAGTGTTTGGTTTATCTGATGCAGCATCTGGTTGCTGAGCTCGAATAATCAAAGTGGATGGGAAATGAAGAGGTTTAAAAGTTTTGAAGGTGTGTGGGAAATGAAGGCAAGATGAGAAGGACTTGTGAAACAAAGAAGTTCCTGTGAAAGCCATGAGATAGACACAATTGTTGTGTTGATCTTACATTTTAAGCAATTGTGTCTATCTTACAATTTAGAGATAAGAGATTGAGGAAAGAGATGAGGAGGATAATACTTTTCTCCCAACGGCCAGATTTGCATGACAAATATTTTGTGGGTTCAAAGGGAAGTTTTAATGATCAATTATTTGCCTCTGGAACATTAGTATTTTTAAGGGAAAAAGAAAAATAAAGTCTACCAATTGGTAAAAGGACAATTGAGGTTGCTAAATTGTAAAAAAGACAAGTTAGGTCATAGACACCTAATACACATTAACAAATTTGTGAGAAAAAACTCAAATACTACAACAACAAATCAAAATATAAAATATATGAATAAATATTATTATTATTTTTTTGATAAAATGAATAAATATTATTACATAGAGTAATTATCCAATCAATCAATCAATAACCAGAGTTTTTATTAAATATTATTAAATCAATATTATTAAAATGTGATATATTGTAATATTTAATATTAATATAAAAGTTAATATTTAATATTAAATATAAATAAACTACAAAATTTCGGATTTTAAATATATCTGAATTAAATAATTAATGGGGAATTTGCACTTTAGTCCCTGATAAGGGAAATTAATACTGGAAGGTCCCAATACATTCCAAAATAATTATAAAGTCCCAGGGGACCTTTCCTGCAATTGTTTGCTCATCTTCAATGACCATTTTGCCTTCATTAAAGATGGTTGTCATCCCACTGGTCCCTACAGGGGGCTATGCTTTCATCTTATGAGGGCAAAATAGTCATTGAAGATAAGCAAACAATTGCAGGAAAGGTCCCCTGGGACTTTATAATTATTTTGGAATGTATTGGGACCTTCCAGTATTAATTTCACTTACCAGGGACTACATTGCAAATTCCCCATAATTAATTAACTTTTAAATCACCAAATTGAAAATCAAAGCCAAAATTCTAAAAGCACTTATCCAACCGAAAACCCAAATTGAGTTGGGTTCATTTTTTATTTGGTTTCGTTATTGTCACCCCTATCATATAGAATATGAGAATTAGCACGTAGCCCTCATAAGAGAATATGAACCCCTTATATAAAAGACTACGTGACTCTTCTTGCAAATTAAGCACTTTACATTATTTATAGTTATCTTTTATCTCAAAAGTAATTTAGTTCATTTACAAAAATAATCTATTTTACATACAAACTAATTTAGTGGTGTAGTTTGATTATTTAACTTTTAAAAAAATCAAAATAATATTATATCTTTGTCAAGATAGATAAAGTAACAAAAACAAAAAAAAGGCAGGAAATAAACAGAAGTCCTATTTATGTGGAACCATGAAACTCAACTACAAAACCAAACCCAAGTGAACGAAATCAATGAACTTACAAACGTAGTACAAAACAAAGCAACATAGTATTACATTAGTATGTAATGAGTCTTTAGGATAAAACTCACCTCCCCTGATAGGGAGATAGTAGTATCTTTATGGTATGATTGAATGTATGTCACTATTGTATTGAGAGAGTCTTGTTTTTCTTTTAAGAAATGAAGCATTGAATTATAGTGAAGCATTTTGGTTTCCTCACAGATAACGAAGGTTACTGTTGATATAGTTATAGTTCGTGGGCTGACTGGCTCTGATGATGGCTTGCAATCCATGGCCAAATATGCAGGGACTGTGCTACCATCATTATCTCGACTCATAGCTGCTCCAAAGGTGCTTCTAAAATCCACTTTGGTGTAGGAACTAGGAAGAGATGATCCATTTTACATACATTGTTCTTGAATTTTTCGACGCTTCCAATTTGAATGCAAAAGAATGAATAACTCAACTGTTTTTTCCAAAGAACTTAGTTAAATGTTCATACAAAACCATGAACTATTGGGGTGTTTCAAGATTGTCTCACAAACTCTTAGGTAATGCACTTTGTTTTCTAGCCTTACATAGGTAATGCACTTTATTTCAAGATTGTCTCACAAACTCTTAGGTAATGCACTTTGTTTTCTAGCCTTACATAGGAGCATGAATTTGGTGTCACCATAGTCCTATCATTCTGGTTATATGTTTGTTGGTTCTATTGTGTTTTTACAACAAGGATCTTAATTTGATCAAGGTTTAAGGGTATCTTAAAATCCAAAATTACACTGATGTAGCATGTAACTTGTGGCGCTCTTACCAACACCCCGGGGCACCTGGTCACTAAGTCAAATACTGATCACTAAGTCACTAAGTCACTAACTCATGGGGTTTTAATTACTATGCATATTACTCATGGGGTTTTAATTACTATGCATATTACTATGCAAAATTACACTGATGTAGCATGCAACTTGTAGTCCTATCACTATGCATATTACTTAGTTGTCTAAAAAGAATTAAGGAAAACTCATGAGGTGACATTTGACTTAGTGATCAGTATTTTTATTATATAGCTAATGTATAGATCTTGAAACAATGACCTAGTTAGTTGGAGTAAGATGTCAGTGCAGAGGATGGTTCTGAATCTGAAGATTGTTTGATGTGAAAGTAGCTGACTAGCTGCAGCATTGTTTCTGATGTGATAAGTGCAAATTTGTTGAGATTTAAGCTATAGGTGAAGTAATGGACTAAAAGGAGATGCAATTTAGTTGTGCTCTCCTGTCATTCTTAACTGCTGGAGCATTTATATGGATAGAGGCCTTTCTTACATAAGCAAGTCCTGGATATGTCTTATTTCAAGTTACATTGGTGGTTTGAAATTAAATATTTCTAGTCAAGACCGCCGAATTCAGGTTAATCCGCATAGCTCCTATCATCAATTGATATATCAAATATATTTTTCTGGAAGATCTGTACATGGAGAATTGGGAAAATTTGAAATTGATAATGTTATCAATCCTCGAAATTCAGGGACCATGTATTGTTCCATATTAAGTAGAAGTTTGCACGTATTTAGTTTTTCTTTCAAGTGGGAGGTGAAGGAATTTAAGGTAGGCTCCATTAATGGTGTTCAGCTGTTATGCCACAAAGACCAAGGAAGACTGTCATTTTTTAATTGTTGCAAATTTATTTAATGATTTTAATGGTTATACTAATTGTTAAGATTATTTTAAAAGCAATGCATAATTTTTATGATTGATATTCCCGTCGTTTTTTCCTTCTCTAGCATCTGTTACTAGAACGGTGATGTATCATGTCTTATATTTAGCTCTTGTTGCTGCAGAGCGATCCAATGATGATTCTTTGTTTAAGAGGGAAAAATGGAGCACTTGAGGAACTTGGCCGCATTGAAGTAGTTTTGAATTCCCTGAATCCCACTTGGATTAGTAAGCACAATCTCATGTACCATTTGGAGGTTGTTCAGTTTTTAGTGTAAGTTTAAATGCTGATATTTTTACTTTCACAAAGCATATGACCATCTTGTTGTTTGACCAGGAGTATCTCTTTTAATATTTTCACATCACAGGTTTCGTGATGATGTTGACACTCAATTTCACAGTGTAGATGTAAAGGTATGGTATTATGTTTCTTGCGTGCTTTAAAGTTATTCCTTGAGAAATTTAAACATATGATGAAGGTTTTTTATATTCTTTTTGTTGTCATGAAAAGATAATAATTCCTATATACTTCTGATGTGCTTACTAATTTGATGACAATGTCCTATCAAGTTGTCCTATCTGGATTGTGACATGCTGGTTGGCTTTATGCAGATGCTTATGCTGGAAGAGCAGCAATTTCCTGGTGAAGCAACCTGTGCATTATCTGAGGTAACAATGCTAATGTAGTTTTTCATCATGTGATGTTTTGTAAGTAGATGAAAAGCCTTTTCTATACAGTGACTTGAAATGTAAAAGGCAGGGATAAAAGTTCTGGCAATGAACCTGGATCTTTCTGATCTAGCATTCCTGATTACTGATTATCTCATAAATTTATAGTCACCCATAAGGGACTTAATAGTAGAAAAGTCTCATAAATCTCATATATTGAAGTAGGGTTCCCAGGGACCTTACATTAATATATTTCAAATACAAAAAGACCATGGGGTGAGCCATGGCCTCATAAACTCCATATGTTATACATTCGTCAATGTTTGCCCATTAACTTGCATAGGGTGAGCCATGGCCTCATTAGAGGTGTCCATCATCTTGTTATACGTGCGCATGACCTTGTCATTCCCTGCCCATGACCTTGTCACAAACTCATAGGGAGCGGCAATCTAGGCTTTTTGTATTTGAAATATATTAAAGTAAGGTCCCTAGAAATCCTACTTTAATATGTGGAGTTTATGAGACTTTTCTACTATTAAGTCCCTTATGAGGGACTGTAAATTAATAGGAGTTAATGTCTATTTTTCCTAGCAAGTCTAGTAAGTACAGGGTCTCCTTATAATAGGAAAAAAAACTTTGTTTTCCAAAACTCTTATGCTTATTGGAGTTGTCAGATTCGGATTATACCTACAAACTTCTCCATTATCCATTTCTAATATAAGTTCACCATTCTTTCGTGCCCCCAATATGAAACAAAAATATTTCTTTAATGTTGGGGTTGAAAAAATATTTGTCCATGTGTCGTGGTGTCCATAATGTTTCATGATCCAGATGGAGAGAACACTTGGCTGATCTCCTTCCCCATCAACATACTCTATTTGTATAACAAAAAGCGAATCTCCCGTGGTGACAATATCATTCCAACCACGATCAGGCAGTGTACTAAGATTAGTAGGAAGCAATATTTGTCCAAATATCTCAGTTTTAAGATCAAATGTAAGAATACAGAAACAATCCTCCTTTATGTCAGACGCCATCCAATGAAGTACATTATTAAAGAGTACATATGAAGAAGAGCCATATGAATTTATATACCAAGGCATATCATATGCAATAGGTTTCCATGACCATGTGACATATGAAAAAACATAAACAGAATCAATCTCTTCATCATAACCACCTCTTGTCCCACGATGAAAAATGATCAAAACCTTAAAATCAATGCTAACACTATCAAAGGCAAAGCCTATATCAAAATATTTCTCATCATCCCAAACTGTTGGGTGGGGAAGCCATACATATTTTTCAATACTTGGGTTCCACAGAATGATTCTAAGAGGTGATTTGGTGGTAGCAAGACATACTAACCCATTGCTCACACCTACTACTTTGGTGTTTTTGAAATCATCAATAACAGGACTCTGTATTGTGCGAAATAAATCAAATTGGTAGTTATCACAATGGAGTCTATAAACTGGTGTGCCTATAGGAAAAGAAATGCATACCCTCCCGAAATGAGATTTTCTCTCGTCAGGAGAAGGAGCTTTATTAATGAGGACATGCTCTTTACAATAATCAGAATGGATGGATATGAAACGGGGACTAGAAATAAGATGGTTCCAACTTTTGCACACGAAGGAGCATCGATATAGGTTGTGTGCATCTAGTTTAAGCAAAATTTTCTCAACAACTTGAAATAGAATAATGAAAATATCGTCATTGGAGAGTTCGCCACTACTGAGTTCTCCTTCCATATAAGAGTGCACTGAGTTCGACACAAGCAATTATGTTCTATAGGATTCATAGAGGTGGGGCGACTAAGGATGTGTACTTGTATTTGTAGTGGTAGCAGGATACTTGTATATTTATATCTCATCTCTTTTTTTGATCGAATATTTATATCTCATCTCGCGCGTGTGTATATAAATATAATACCATGACTAGTTCTTAATTCCTTTTTTTTTTGGTTTAGCGTTGATCTTTTCAATAGATCCTCATGATTTATTTTTTGAATTTGACAAAGCCCCTCCTAATTCCATGATAATGAAACACTATCGCAAAAATTATAGAAAAATGTAGAGATCAGATTCATTCAAGAAATAAAAATTTAAAAATAGAATAATTCAATCAAAACAATATAAATCCAGAATATAAAACATAAAAGTAATGAATCAGGAATTTTTCGTTCAAAAAAAAGAATCAGGCATTAAATTTTAACCCAATCCCCTTATATATATATATATATATATATATATATATATATATATATTATAATATTTATTCTTCGGAGAATTCTAACAAAAATCAGCTGATTGAGAATAATATATTTGTTTCTGAACAAATTAAAAAAAATTAAGGAGAATAATATATTTGTAAAGCAAACCTGATCACTTAATTCTGAATTTATTGTTCAATTCAATTTATTTTTACTCACTTGCCCATTTTTTCCGCTCTATATTACTATATTCATGCTTAGTATTATAAAATTAGATGAATGATTGAAAAAGTAACATAAAATTAGTATGGTTTTGTTTGAATGTTTCTTTTTGTGATTTATAACAAAACGGGTAAATATTGCTAATGAAAAGCATAATTGGATTTTTGGATTTAGTTGTTACTTGTTTTGATTTGGAATAGGTTTTAGTGCTCATAATAGATATGATTAGAGGTCCTCCTCCACTTTTAATTGTTCATATTTTAATCTTGAGAATCCAAATTTAATATTTTAATTTTTTTTGTTTAGATTTATATGAACTGCTTTTTTTGGCAGAAGTGTTCAAATGTTTATGTTTCATAATATGAGTTGGAAGGTGTTACTTTATTTGCAAATCAGAAAGAGACAAGGTTGGCATAGGAAAGCTAAGCTAACAATAGAGGTGGCAATGAATTGCTATCCATGTAAACATTTACCGGGGACATGTCTACAGTTAACAACCCTTCATTTTACTATTAAAAGAAAAAAATCATATCTGTCAAATTACATGCAATTAATTAACATATATGCCATTTTTTTTACCTTTACTACTATATCATATTGAGAGGATATGTGCTATTATGTACTAGTATATAAAATTATTTCCGTGCATAGCCAGGTTACGCCACTTGTTCATCTTGATGAGGAGAAGCAAAGGGTACTTTTGCGAGGGAAACCTGTGACAGTGATGGAAGGATGCATTCTAGTTTAGTTCTCTTTCTGGCAGCATGTTTATATATTTAGCATTAATAAAAGCATCATTGGATGGCACTAAAACTATAGTGCTGTTAATGTATGATTGACCTTCGATCTCATTATCCACTACATCAGTTTCTCTTTCAATTAGCAATCTAGCCTTCCCATGGCTTCCGGCTTACTAATTTGTAAATGACTATGCATCAATCATCCATAGTTTGAGTTTTTGAATTCCTGAAGCTACACAAAAACATCATGTGGTTTATAAACGAGAGCTAACAAAAATATGTTGAGTAATATTGTTTTGCCAGGGAAAATAGGTAGCATATATGTTCAAGGTGTAATTTGACCATTAAAATATTGAGGCATACATACTCGTCATAGTATAACTAAATTTTTAAAACATATTGATTACCAATAAACTTTTAAGACTAAATGAAAGTGCTCTCTAAGTTAAATATGGGATAAGCACCGGTTCTGGTGAGCTCCACGACCCTACTCGCTTAAACTTTTTATGTTCAAAAAACTTTTAAAACTAAACAATTTGGACAAAGCCATTATCCAATTTGTAAACATCATAACACATATAAACAATACTTTGCATGACTAATAAACTTGTCTTGTCTTAATGGTCATGCATGCCGTAGATAAATGTCTAGACCACTCATGTACTGGATTAATTATTCTAAGTAATGAAGGTTATATCTCTTGGCCAAAAAAAAAAGATAAATGTTTAGACCTTAATTAAATTGCAGGGGTATTCCGGGAAATTGATATAACAATTATTCAACGCCCTATAGTTAAACACAATCGGATCTTTTGTTCATGAAGGTGGTGAGGAACTGATAACCTTAAAAAGACAACATAAGCTGGTAGCTTCAACTCCAACTTCAACTTCAACTTCAACTACCCAATATTTTGGATTCTCTTTCTGTAACGAAACTTCCTCTACTCAACTTTCTTCCTTTCATATCCATTCTTTCTTATTCTCTTTATTCCTCTCTTTTACCTCCCACTTTTGTACCTTCTTTCCCTTGATTTTCTAATTTTCTAATTATTTTTTTACTTCTGCTAACCTTATTAATCAAAACTAAAAACTGGGTTTTTGTTCTTATGTTTAATCAAGCCTAAAGTCCTTAACTTTAACTCTGTAGTACATTATGCTGTTTTTTTTTTTTTTGCACTTGAAAGTTCATTAGATTGGTTCAGAAGCCAGGAAAGATTCATTTTTTAATAACTTTTTTCCATTCTCTGTACTTGGTCTCACGTGAAATGAAGCATAGTTCAAATAATGAAGTTGACTTGGAAAATGGTAAGTTGGATAAGAACAAAGAGAGAACTTTAGCTAGTGGTGGCAGGGTAGTTAAAGTTCACAATCAAGCTTTACTGTCTGGACTTGCATATTGCTTATCCTCATGTAGCATGATATTGATTAACAAGTTTGTGCTTTCTAGTTATGATTTCAGTGCTGGGATATCTTTGATGTTTTACCAGGTATTTAGCTTTAATGTTTGTCTTTTTATTGGTAAGGTGATTATTGATGTAGGTGTTGACCATGCTGGATTTTGATTTTTTGTAAATGCAGAATCTTATTTCTGTGAGTATTGTTTCTATGTTGAGCCTTCTGGGCCTAATATCAACTGAACCCCTAACATGGAGATTGATGAAGGTCTGGTTGCCAGTAAATGTTATATTTGTTGGAATGCTCATTACAAGTATGTATAGGTATGTCGTTTCCTAGCTTTGGGTTGTTACCATCAAATGCTAATGGCTTCTTATGTTTATCTTGTCTTTCTTTATCCCTAACAGTTAGATATGAAAGTTGAATATGTACCAACCAATGAGTGTTGAAATCTGATTTTTTTTTTTTTTTTTTTGCAAAAAGTTAGAAATATTGTTAGTTTATGGACTTAGATACTATCAAACATGAACTGTATTATCCAGATATCGACCATCTGCTTGAGTGTTAGTTTATGGATTTAGATACTGTAAATTAGGTTATTACATCTGGTGGTGGAGTATTAGTCACTATGTCATTCTTGTTTGGAGATTTTTGTGTAATTTGTTTCTTAATAATGTGCAGTTTGAAGTATATTAATGTAGCTATGGTCACTGTTCTGAAGAATGTTACAAATGTCATAACCGCTGTCGGTGAAATGTATCTATTCAAGAAGCATCATGACAGCAGAGTTTGGGCTGCTCTATTTTTGATGGTATGTTGAAGATCTTCTTAATTCTCTTGTGAATCTTGTGACCACTCAATTTCGGTTATTTGATGCCAATGTTTATGTAAATTACAGATTCCATGTGTTATTCTTGTTCAAATTTTAGTGTGTTTCTTGCATCTGCCTACACGTTTCTATTTTTCTTCCTTTTATTCTCCGTGTTACTCTTGTCAAGATTTTGTTTCCTCGTAGAGGAGAAATGATGCAGTAAGCATGTGGAATAATTTATTTTTCAAACACAACAAATATGTCATGCATCAAAAAACAGCTGGTTTCTTGAGTGGATCTGGTGTTAACACTTAGAATGCTGGAAAGTTAACAAAACATATTCAGTATGATATAGTTGCTGGATTTCTACTTCTTCTGTCTCCCATGTGTGGCATACTTTTACAGAGGTGCTGCTGTGCCTACATGAGTGGGTAGATTATCTTTTTTTATTCTTTAAATATAGCTACATATATTTGACATCTTTTTGAGTTGTTTGACTCAATTGATGTGCAGCATTGGGAACATGATATTTTACATAACATTTAAGAGTTTTTGGTTAAAATCTTAGTAAGTTTCCCTTTTCTGTGCAGATAATTTCAGCAATAACCGGAGGGATAACTGATCTAACTTTCCATGCCGTTGGCTACTCATGGCAGATTGTTAATTGCTTCTTGACTGCATCATATTCTGTGAGTATATAACTCATGCTTACTCTTTCTGTTGAGGCTTTGACATATATTGAGTCTCTCTTTCCTTTGTATAATATTTTTATCTTTTTATTAATTTTTGATTTATTTACTCTCAAAATTTCACTTATTTGGTTTTAATTTTATTGATTGTTTGGCTGTCTTATTTTGTTGCTGCAGTTGACTCTGCGTAAAGTCATGGATACTGCAAAGCAAGTTACAAAATCTGGAAATTTGAATGAGTTTTCTATGGTCTTGTTGAACAACACGCTTTCTTTGCCTCTGGGATTTCTTCTGATTTTTGTTTTCAATGAGGTTGATTATCTCATGAGAACGTAAGCCCCTCTTTTCGTAAATTATGTGTCTTGCTTAACTTCATATTAAGAATAGGCTGTCATTCTGTGTTTCTGCTTGTACAACACAATTATAATGTCTAAAAAAAATTCACTCCTCCAGCGTGGTTCTTGATTCTATGAATTTTATTGGACAGGCCACTTCTGAGACTGCCTAGCTTTTGGTTAGTGATAACCTTAAGTGGATTTTTGGGGCTTGCAATCAGTTTCACGTCCATGTGGTTTCTTCATCAGACTGGGGCTACAACTTACAGGTGTGGTCAAAAGTAGCTTCATTCTTACTATTTAACACAGTTCACTCAAGGCTTTGGTACATTTGTTCTGTAATTATAGTGTCCAACACTATGCTATATTAGAGAACTGCCAGTGTGTCATGATCTAATCACTAGTCTATGATCTGCAGCCTTGTTGGTTCATTAAATAAGATTCCTCTGTCAATTGTTGGCATCCTTCTCTTTAAAGTTCCTACTAGTTTGGAGAACTCTGCTAGCATCTTCTTTGGTTAGTTCTCTACACTAACTAACCTGAAATTGCTATATTGTTGCTGCATAGAGCACATGACTCAAAACTTAAATCACATTTTATTGCAACTTGTAGGTCTTCTGGCAGGAGTATTTTTTGCAAGAGCCAAAATGAGGGAGAAATCTCAATCCTGAAGAGCCCTATATTTTTGAATGAAGTGGTAGTTGAAATCATGTCTGTGAGATAACATTGAGAAATACTATCAGATAAACTGATGGCATTCTTTGTACATGTAATTTATATGGGGTTGATTGAAGTAACCCTTGTCCGTACAGATATGGGACTGGTTTTTACCTTTTTTTTTACTTTGTGAAAATATGGAGCTTACGATCATATAACTCTGGCTCCACTTGGTCGGATAAGACTTTGTTGTTGTAAAAATATGAAGTGTATAAGTTTATGGCCCCATATTTTTGTGGATCTTTTGTGAGGTCAGCTGCTGCTAGCTTTGCTACATTGCAATGAACAAACCCCATTTTTGTGTATTAGTTCCCCTTGGGGGGAAAATGAAAATTTGGATTCTTTTGTTACGGGTCAAAACCCATTTCATGAGTTAGTTTCCCCAGTAAATAAATATTTAAAACTTTGAATAAAAATGTACCAAAATTAAGCAAATGAATGAATCAATATAATTTCAAATATAAACAATCCATTAAGAAGTAGACTTTACAAATATGAACAGAGAGCAGCTTTTCTCAATTAATTACCCCCATAATAGGGAAATTTAATTAGAGGTCCCTCACAAGGGAGTTAATACTGGAAAAATCCCAAAAGTTGAAAATATTAATGTAGGGTCCCAAGGGACTTCACATTAATATATTTGAAAAGTGAAAAGACAATTTTGCCCCTAGCCTTAAAAAAAATTTCCCTCCACCCCCCTCCCCCCTCCAGCCGCCCCCCACCCTCCCCTCCAGCCGCCCCCCCCCCCCCCCCACCCTCCCCCTTCCCCTCCAGCCGCCCCCCCACCCTCCCCCCTTCCCCTCCAGCCGCCCCCCACCCTCCCCCCCTCCCCTCCAGCCGCCCCCCACCCTCCCCCATAATAGGGGGGGAGGGTGGGGGGCGGCTGGAGGGGAAGGGGGGAGGGTGGGGGGCGGCTGGAGGGGAGGGAGGAGGGTGGGGTGGGGGGGCGGAGGGTGGGGGAGAGGAGGGAGGAGGGTGGGGGGGTTGGGTGAGGGAGGAGGGTGGGGTGGGGGGGGGGTAATTTTTTATTAAGGCTAGGGGCAAAACTGTCTTTTCACTTTTCAAATATATTAATGTGAGGTCCCTTGGGACCCTACATTAATATTTTCAACTTTTGGGACTTTTCCAGTATTAACTCCCTTGTGGGGGACCTCTAATTAATTACCCCCATATATAATTCATATATAGCAGGAGTAAAATAAAATATATACATTATAATTTTAAAAATACACAATTTAGAGCCAATTTAGACATTAAATTAAAATGGGAGATAAAACAATACAATCTCTGAGAAAACAAAGTTTAAATACTCCCTCTATTCCTACATTTAATATCACTTTCAAATTTCAATTTGTTTCTAAATTTAAGACACTTTCTAATTTTTCCAAACTTTTTCCAAAATAAATCCTAATAATGCTCATATATAATGAACAAGTAAGAGAGTAAAAATAATGTTATATAATTAAGATAAACTAATAATGTCATATATTAATAACTAACTTAACTAACATAATTAGCTAGCAGAAGGGAGGTAAAGTGATGTTATGTAGGATGGTTTGTTTATAGGACTTGTGGAATAAGGTGATCAAATTTGGTACAGTGTGAAACCACATTACCTTGTGTTGCAGAGAGAGAAGTACGGAGTATATGATACAATCAAACATCTTCTTCCTTCCTTCTACTGTGTGAATTAATTGTACATAATCTTGATAGTAGTAATAATAAGAATGGAGGCTTCACAATCACAGAGCGAAAACCCTAACCCTAATTTGAGTCCTAACCCTGGGATGGCTAATTCTTTGGCGTCTTCGATGCCTGTGTGGCCCACAATCGACGGTCCACTTGGTCTCTCCGAGGAAGATTCTCTGAATTACGCGCGCAAGTTTTACAAGTTCGGTTTTTTGCTTCTTCCTCTGCTTTGGGCTCTCAATTGCTTCTACTTCTGGCCCGTTCTTCGCCACTCTCATTCTTTCCCTCGCATTCGCCACTGTACTAATCTTCCCTTTCTTTTTTCCTTAATTTATTATCATTATTATTATTATTATTACTATTTTAGGGAAAGGTTTATCTGAAGGAAAGAATAGGGACATAGCAATATGGCATGGCGTCGTGTGATCCATGTAGCCGACCCACGTTGATTCATCACTGATTTGTTTCTTTCTTGACCATAGATAGTGTTTTGTGCTAAATTTCTGATGAGTGATGAGTATTAGAGTTGTGTTTGTCTAGCAGTTGAGAGTGCCATCTTCTTCAACCTTTCACTAGTCCTTGAATTATTATTGTGTTTTAGGTCTGCTTTTAGCACTTGGCAGAAATGGCTTGTTTACAAAAACTTGGGTGTTGAAGTTATTTGTTTATAAAATTGCTTGGACTTTTTCACGTTTGAGTTCCTGAGAATTGCTTGACTGTGGGTGTCTTGTCGTTAATAAGGGAAAAAGGCTTTCCGTTTTGGTGTTAATTAACTGATGACTGGTAGTGAAGGGGGAAATGTTGATGAAAGAATGTGCTGCAGCTAAAATTTATTGTATTTTTAACATTCTTTCTTTAAACCAAGGTTAGATGCAAAGTGGAATCA
This sequence comes from Mimosa pudica, assembly GCA_029929735.1. Taxonomy (NCBI): domain Eukaryota; kingdom Viridiplantae; phylum Streptophyta; class Magnoliopsida; order Fabales; family Fabaceae; genus Mimosa; species Mimosa pudica. The sequence continues at coordinate 16,502,313 of JAKELP010000014.1, read as the reverse complement.
AGCAATACTATAAAAGGTTAAGATGCTGTGTTATATGCATCACTAGTATTGTTTATCAGCTGCAATAGACTGAGAAGTGAGAATCCAATCTGACAATCTGTTGGATATTGGATGAACTCTAGGTATTTTTCTCTCGCACTGCGTATAATAACCGTCTTCACCTCTTGTTGTAAGATGTTTGAATACTTAATATTCCTTTTTTTATCATTCTGCAAGATTGAAAAGTGGTAATATGGACCTATTTAAGTGGTTAAGGTGGGAATCCGCATAAAATACATATTATAGAATGCCTTGGAATTTCCCTCTTAACTTGTATAATAGAGTTGGTTGACATACCTGCATTTGTTAGTAGATTTAGCTTTTTTGTGAGAAGTAGATAGGCTTGGCTGTTTTTGTGAATCTCTTCCATATTTGTGGAGCTAGTTGTTTGTTCTCAGTTAATCTAATATCTTGGACCATTTTTTGTACAGATGTTGTTTCATCAGCAGTTGGGTTTTCTGTATTCGCCGCCCTACTCTGTTCATGGGCTCTCACATTTGCCATTGGAGGAGAACGTCTCTTTGGTCCTATTTGGAACGAATTGGTTATGTACAATCTTGCTGACAGATTAGGCTTGACCGGCTGGAGCTAGTCCTATGAAGCTATGTTGAAATAATACAATGATCCATGTTTTCTAGTTGATTTGTTTCCTGGCTCATAATTGGATATCCATTAGTATATATTCCAGGATATACTGTAACATCTAGTTTTGTTTTGACAACTTGATTGCAAATGAAATAGATGAAGGGGCATGCTTGCTTTAATTGGTCGATCATAATTTAATTCACACACACACACACACACACAAATATATATATATTAATATGCATTAAATCAGACGATTTAACATTTTTTCAATAAAATTTTTTTGGCATTGTATCATAGTAATAACCTTCTCCTGAGTTGACAACTCCAGCTGATCGTTGAGAAATAGAAAAAAAAAAAGCAGTCTTGTAAAATTTACAAACCCCTGTATGTAAATTTTCTAGGGGCATTTATTAACCTCAGATACCAAACATTGGAAGAAGTTAATTTGTTACCTCGTAGGAGTTAAAAAAGAATGTTAGGTGGGGAGTGGCTCAGATATCGCATTCACTGGGAAGAAAAGATCACTTGGGAGGCATAAAAAGAATGGTATGTTGATTGTCATATGTTACTGAACTAACAAAATAGGAAATGCCACAAAAATGAATGACCCACCTCCCAAACTTTGATCTCACCATTTATAGTATGCTTGCCAGCGTCTAATTGCTTAGCACTCATTTTGATTTCACCATTTATGGAATGTTTGCCAACGTCTAATTGCTTAGTGCTGAAATGGAGACAAAACTTAATCTCTTTTATCAGCTAACAGCCAGGTTTAGGATGTCACTTGCTTCCTTATTTGTCTTCACTACTTGCTGCCATACTCCCTCTGTGTGAAACGGTAGATTTGGTCACGTTATCCAAGACCATGTATGTAAATGTAATGCAGCTAATTACCCTTTGATCTATTTTTTTTTATTATAACGCATAACCATCATGCCACCTGGGCTGACATGATTTCCTCAAAAGTAGAATACATTCGTGTATGTATTATGTAATATACTAGCTAGGAGCTTGTATAGCATATAATGACGTACATGATGTCAAATGCTATAATAGTTATTCTGCTTTTCCAACAACTTAGACCAACACTGCTGTAATACTATAAATGCTAGTACTGGGATTAGAGGTTAAGGTTTGTTACAGCGGTACAAGGACGAAGTAAGAATAACGACTATCATCATAAAATAACAAAAAACCTTCGAGATGCACAATATTTTTCTTAATTACCAAATTTGAAACTGCTAATTTTGCCCTGATGACTAAAGGTTCTATTATTCACTTGTTCACATTTCTTTTCTCCCTCGGTCAATTTATGACCAAATTTAACTTTAAATACAATTTTACTTGTGACAGTGATTTACAAGTTTCAACAGCTTAGCTTCCAAATTAAAAGTTTAACATGCAACACCATTACCTATAGAGTATATTAATTGCAGATGTTGTGGATATTTAAACAGCTTCAGACCTTCAGTAATTGATGTGTGGAGGTGTCCTTATTTTCAAGCATTTGAAGCAAAATTTTCAATATGATTTGGGACTTGTGACGTTGATCTTTATAAAAGTCTTTGCAGATTATAGCTAAAAAGAAGAGCTCATTTATCTCCCAATCAAATGTAAATTAATTAACACTGCTTAGTTCGAGTGATATGACTATGTTATAGAGTATATAATGGTACGTAGAGATTACTTGTAAATAAGCTAATGGCGGTGGTCATCATTTCCTTAATGGGAAAATAATTGGCTTGAGCACTAAGCTTTATGATATCGTGGGGCATAGAATCTCAGTCAGTTGAGAAATAGTGAGAATACATTTTATGTCTAGAATCTCTTTAACACCTTCACGGATAAGAATTTGCCACAAAAGAAGCATAACATACGTACAAAAACACATGCATCGTCTTTTGTGTGTCTACACACGCATGGCTACAAAACTCATACCTGATGCCAACAACTATAGCTTCTAATCTTATAGCGTTAGAATTCAGTTAATTTTTTTAACAGAAATATGAATATCACTCACTAGTTAGTTCCTTTCTTCATCATGACTTGAAATAATAATGAGCAAACAAAAAAAAACCAAGGTGTTATAGAAGAGGTCAAATAATAATCCTTAAAAGATAAAACTCAAATGCACAAGGCAGATATATTAATGAAATTCTCGTATTGTTAATGCCATTTTTAACTATTGAAATTTGAAGTTTCGTACTTGACCTTTTTTTCCCTCTATTATAATCTCACTTCACTGGTCTCTATTTAAAATCCAACATTGTGAAATGTAGAATTCAAGGAGTTAATGAACAATAATATAACAACTTGTTACGGTGAGAAGTTAAGAAACAGACTTTTACAGCACTTGCTTTAAACAAGTTGGATTAAAAATTAATAATGCAGTATATCATGGCAATATAATTGACTTTGCTGGTTTAAATTTAGGATTTCTTGTTATGAACATGTTTAAGATGGCCCATGAAGTATGTAAGCCCCACAACTACACCATATGAATAGAAGCTTTAGAGGAAAATGCTTATTGTTTTCTTCCCAAGTGTGCTAAGAGTACAGTTGTACACCTTTAATTGCTCAAAGAATTTTCCTTTTTCATACCCTCAAGTTGGTTTTGGGCAACCACTCACACTATAACAGACATTAATGAACTTCCATATCTGTAGCCCCTATTAAACTGCATGCAACAAAATACTTCCATACTTGAAGAATCACAGAGAAAGGAAGATGTTTGAAAGTGGGATTTCCCCCGTCAGATACAATAAGCACATGTCCTTTTTTGGATCTCTGAAAGGTGAGTAATTTGAGGGAATTTGGCTAATTCTTTATACTCACTTTCCATATCTTGTAGGCACAAACTAAAGGGATTTTCTATCTATATAATCCAACACACCAAAACCTCTTTTTCAAGCCTCTTCTCCTTTCTCTTTCCCTTCATCTTTCCTCATTCTTATTCATCTAGGTAATTGTTTAAGTTCAGGGAATTAACAATGTCCAGAAGCAGTGGTAGTGAGACTAAGAGTTGCAATAGAGGCCATTGGAGACCAGCTGAAGATGAGAAACTGAAACAGCTTGTGGAACAGTATGGTCCTCAAAATTGGAATTTCATTGCAGAACATCTTGATGGAAGATCAGGTAAACTAATTAGTGAATGACATTATTTATAACTTTCCTTTATTTTATCCCATAAATTATCAGATTATGTAATTTAATTTGAAGAGGTGGTGAAACATTTTTTATGCTAACTCTCAACTATTAAAAAATGGGCATTTGAATTTTGGATTCTTTTTTTTTTTAAAGGGAAAAGTTGCAGATTGAGGTGGTACAACCAACTAGACCCAAACATAGTGAAAAGGCCATTCACAGAGGAAGAGGAAGAAATACTGCTAGCTATACATAAGGTAAAAGGAAACAAATGGGCTGCAATTTCAAGGTTTTTGCCTGGAAGAACTGATAATTCAGTCAAGAATCACTTCCATGTCCTAATGGCAAGAAGAAAGAGAGAACGTTACACACTCTTTGGTGACACCAGAAGCAACAATATCAATAACCACACTAGTCTTAACAACTTCACCTTTCAAAACAACAGAAACATAGCACTGAATCCTTGGAATGCTAGAAGTGATACTTCAACTATTATCTCATCAGATTTACTTAGTTATGAAGCTTCTGGTGGTTCTGCTGCTAATAATAAGCCCCACATTGATCACTTCATTAATGCTTCATCAAGTCCTGCTTCTTCTTTTTCTCTTGGAAGTTATAAAAGTTTTACTGCACCTGGAAATCCAAGTATTGGTAAGGTGGTTCCTCTTCCTCAGAGATTCTCAAAATCTGACTTTGTCCAAAGAACTTATGAGGATTATGTCATCAAAGGCATGACAGACAAGAAAAGTGTGGAGGAACATGTTGAAAAGCTTAATAAGGATGTTTCATTTATAGACTTTCTTGGTGTGGGAAGTTGTTCTGCCAGCGATAGTTGACTTTGAAGCATTTCCATTAAATTAAACATAGTTGTTTGCTACATATGAGAGTAGTGCCTAGTTTCTGATTTATGTGGTTCGTTTTTCTTTGTTGTCTTTTCTAGGCGTAATTCGGGAATAATCTTAGTGTTTTTCTTGAGTTGTTAAATTTTATGTTATTAGTCTTTGGTTAATTTTATTATGTTATGTCTTTTGTTCTGATTATAACATTGATGCTTTAAGAGGGAACAAACTTGCATTTAGGGGCTTTATTTTGTCATCATTACATTCATGCATGTATTGCAGAGAGCAAACCAATCAAGTATATGCTAAAATCTGCAAATTATCATTAGAGTTTAGGGGCTTTATTTTGTCATCATTAGAGTTTCTATGTTGATATTCTTCTATAAAGGACGATTTATTATTTGTATGCGTGGAAAAAACCTGTAGAAAAGGACGTATTATTTTAATTTAAGCTGGCACAGCTAGCAAGCAACACACGTGGAACGAAGAAAATTCGACATATAAAAAAATGAAAGAACAAAATTTACATCCTTACTGTCCATTTATATATTACCCTCAAATTGCAGTCACCATTAGTTTTTTTTTTCGTTATATGAATTTTAAAAAGGCTCCGTCCTTAATACTCATGTAACTATTTTAAAATTAATTAATAATTAATTGTATGTTTATTTTATTTAACAATCGTCTAGCTAGTATCCCTTGTTACATCAATAATTAATTTTTAATATTTGTATTAGTGTGCTTATTACACATCCTTCTTTCTTATTTCATTTTACTAGCTCATATACTAGTGCTTTCTTCTACCGCCACTTGTAAGGCATTATAGCTATTCATGTCCATTTTACCCTTTCATAGAAGATCAATTTAAGCTAAGTTTGAATAGTATTGGATTAATATCAATACATGCAATGTATCTCTAATAATAACATTATGATGTACATCTCCCAAAATTAATGACTATTGATGAGTTAAATGAATTATGTTCCTACACTTAATATCATTGATTCATGCATGCATAGGGGTCGCTAGTAAATTAACAATAATTCATGAAAGTCATAATTAGATTCGTGATTAGGGAAAATGTTTATAGTATATTGAAAACAAAAATAGTAATAAATATACTACCCATGTCGTAATTATAAAACCATTTTAATTTTTTTTTGAAAAAATTAAGAATAAAGAATTAATCATTTTAAATTGTACATAGTTTCCTCAAAACTATTTTAATTTCATTATAAACCAACCTATAATATAATTTATGTGACATATGTTATAATTTAGTAGTTAGTTTTCTTAGTTAACTTCAAAAAAAAATAGTCAAAATAATCTTATATTTATTATCAAAGAAAAAAGTAGCAAATTACCTCTAAGTCAAAGTACTTCCATTTCATAAAATTCTTCTATGTGAACGTATATTTTTAACATGTTTTCATTCAACAATAAATATACTTGGCAAAAATACTACTCTTTCGTTCCTAAATATAAGAACTAGTTGATTTTTTGGAGAATACTAAGAAAGCGATTTCAACCACTTAATCATAACATATTTTGCATATTATTAGATCATATATTAGTTTATAAGTCAACTAAACAACAACAACAACAAAGCCTTAATCTCAGCTAAGTGAGGTCGGTTACATGGATTACACGACGTCATGGTGATCGATCAATAGTCATATTTGGAGATAAATCTTTGATCAAAAGATCTCGTTGAACAATTTCATGAAGGGTTCTCTTCAGAAAATATAAGTCAACTAAACTAGTTTAGAGAAAATTTAGGAAAATCAAATTTTCATTACCTTATTTAGCTTTCTTAGAATTGTCCGAAAAAATCAACTAGCTTATATATTTTATAATGGGTCATCATCAGAAAGACATATGTCCTCACGTAATAGTAATAATAGAACTTGACATTATATAAGAGGATAATGTAAGTATGCCCCTACATACAAAATTCACAAATAGTTGTAGTAATTTTTAACATATAAACACCAAGATTTATCTCATCACACCGTTAATTCACGAAGGCAATAACATAGAACCATCATGTCTTTGAGCCAATAATCATATAATCTTATTGATAAAAAAAAAATAAATCCTAGTCCGCGCCGTACGCCTTTCAAACGACACAACATCTGATGTCGTTTACGCGCGCAGCTAAAATAGAAAAAGAAAAAAAAAAGAAAATGTACAAAGTTCGCACATGTTTCTTAAACCTCTCGAAGTTTCATCTTACAATATCTTCTTAAACCTCAAATACTATCTTACAGTATTTGAGGGGAGTATATATATCATCCCCTAAAACCCTTCTCCACTCAGCTGTCTCCAAACACTCACAGTCACATATATCTATCAAACTAACATCAACATGCCCACAACACAACTTCAAACTATCATCATCATCATCATCATCATCATCATCATCATCACTTCATTTTCAACATAAAGGTTCCTTTTTTAACTCTTCACTCTCTCGGTTAATTAGTCTGCTTTGCTTAGCTACTTCAAAAACTATGTCAAATTGTTTATTTGACTCTATCTGTAAAAGGGGTTCTCTCATATTGTTATAGGATATACTTTGCTTCATCAAAATTTCATCTTTGTTTTGAAACTGTGTTGAATTCTGTGGGGAAAACTATTTTTTTTTTAATTCTGCATTATTTAGTGATTGAGCCTGTTTGAATTTTGTTTTTGTTTTGTAGATGTGGTTATAGAAGTTTGAGGGAGAAAATGTCTGTGATTGAATCGATTGCCAATATTCCTTTGCAAGACCCAACAAAGGAGGAATTTTGTTCTGCTGACTTGACTTGGACTAAGTTTGGAAACGCTGAGCATCATGATGATGTTGCTCTTATTCCTTATGAACGAGTTGATTCTTTCATGGTTGGTGAAAGCTTGAATGTAGAATGTCCTACACAGTTTCATATTGAGAGAGCAAGAAGGCGGTCGTTGGGTAGCTTGAAGGACTACAAGGATGATGAGTATCTGGAGTATAGACTGTATGTTCTAGCATGTCTTTTATTGTTTATTTAAAAAAAAATTAAGTTGTTTGACATTGCATTCATGTGATTGTCCAATAGTTTGCCTGTGAAGCATATGCTTGATTTTTCATCCCCCCCCCCAAAAAAAAAGTTCTTTTTTGTTATTCTGTTATCATTTGAAGTGCCGGCTTGGCTCAATCGTAAGCTTGCTTGCCGTGAGGCCTGAAGTCGGGGTTTAGAATCATCCTCTATGCATAAAACATAGGTAAGACTGTCTAGTATATTCCCTTCTCCAGCACCCTCACCGAGTGGGGACTAGAACTGGGTTGGCCTTTTGTTATTCTGTTATCATTTGGGGTTGGCATATAACAACAGAATGGCAACATGATGTTATAAAATAGTTGATTTTCTGGGGAAGTATCTGCATTCACATTCAGGTTTCCAGTACTTGTGTTGTTGATTTTGAATCTTTTTGTTTATGTAGGTTTTGGTGCTCCTTTGGTCCAGAAAATTATGGGGAAGGTGGAGGCATATTACCTAGCAGAAGATATCGGCTTAATACCCGAAATCGTGCTGCTAGACCTCAATCAATGCGAGGTTGTACCTGTCACTTTGTTATCAAACGTCTTTATGCCCGTCCATCACTTGCACTTATCATATACAATGGGAGGCGTCATGTTAACAGGTCTGGTTTTGTGTGCCATGGACCACTTGACAGAGATGCCATCGGCCCAGGTGCCGTAAAAGTTCCATATATATGTAATGAGATTCAGCAGCAAACATTATCCATGATTTATCTGGGCATTCCAGAAGAAAATATTCTGGAAAAACACATTGAAGGAATTCAACGCTATTGTGGTTCTAATGCAAAAGTCAAAAGCCTTGCCTCTCAGTATGTCCACAAATTAGGGATGATTATCAAAAGGTCCACCCATGAGCTGGACCTTAATGATCAGGCCAGCATTCGCATGTGGATTGAACGAAATAAGAAGTCTGTATTTTTTAACCAGGACACTTCAGAGTCAGACCCTTTTATATTGGGAATCCAAACAGAATGGCAGTTGCAGCAAATGGTCCGGTTTGGTCACCATAGTATTGTGGCAGCTGACTCTACCTTTGGCATTAAACGACTCAAAGTAATTAGTTTATGTTCTTGGCCCTTTATTTTTTAGATGTGAAAGAGCTTTGGGCATTGTGCTGAGCTTGTTTGCTTTTCTTAATTGCAGTATCCTTTGTTCACGCTACTTGTTTTTGATTCAAGACATCATGCACTTCCTGTTGCATGGGTCATTACACGAAGTTTTGCAAAGCCTGACGTGTCAAAGTGGCTGAAAGCTTTGATTGCTCGAGCTCGAAGCATTGAACCAGGCTGGAAAGTCAGTGGGCTCTTAATTGATGATGCGGCTGCTGATATAGATCTTTTGAGGCAGGATTTGTTGCTTGTCAGGTTAACTTAATTTAAAACCTCTTTATTATATATAATTGTCTTATTAGGATTTTTGGCATAAACAGAGATATATTTGGCTGTCCAATCCTATTTTCACTTTGGCGTGTTCGGAGGTCATGGCTAAGAAATATTGTCAAGAAATGCAGCGGCATTGAGGTTCAGCGAGAGATTTTCAAACGTCTAGGGACTATAGTAAACGGCATATGGACTGGAGATAACACGTCTGTCGCATTGGAACAACTTGTCATGGATTTTGTTGATCAAACTGCTTTCATGGAATATTTCAAAGCCTCCTGGGTGCCCAAGATAGGTTAGTTGATATTCTTCCTAATCTCTTTCATGCACCGAGTAACTTAAGAAATGCTCATCTGACTGAACATATTGGTGATGTGGCATGCATGCTTGACAACCATTAACCACAAATGAATTGAAAATGTCTTAAAAATATATCTTCTGGTTCATTAATTAGTCTTTTGCGTTCCCCTACCGCTTTCTGGAACAGAAATGTGGCTTTCAATGATGAGAACTGTTCCATTAGCAAGTCAAGAAGCTTCTGGCGCCATTGAAGCTTATCATGTGAAACTGAAGGCCAAACTTTTTGATGATTCACATCTTGGAGCACTTCAAAGAGTCGATTGGTTGGTGCACAAGTTAACGACGGAACTCCATTCAAGCTACTGGCTTGACCGATATGCTGATGAAAGTGATTCTTTCCTGAATGTAAAGGAGGAATATATTGCTTCTACATCATGGCATCGAGCGCTACAAATTCCTGACTCTGCTGTTACTTTGGATGATAAGGACCACCTCTTTGCAAGAGTCATGAGTCAGAAAGACAATACTTTAAGACATTTAGTGTGGAATCCTGGATCAGAATTTGCATTTTGTGATTGCTCTTGGTCACTGCAAGGTAATCTTTGCAAGCATGTAATCAAGGTGAACATGATGTGTGAAAATAGTCGCGGCTCTCAACCATCCCTTTCTTTTTTATCATTTCAAAAGGTTTTGATGGATCTATGGACAAAACCGAAGGATGATTCAGTTGCATTGGATGTGTCAATGGCTTGGACCTGCCAAATGCTGGATCAAATCCAAAAACATGTTGAACTGAATAACTCCAACGATATTGGTGCAGTAGTGAAAAATATGCCTTTGAAATGGGTTTCGAAGAAAGCTAGAACCTATCATGGCAAACGATCAACTGTGGCTCTTCCTTCTGGTAGCAATATTGCAAAAGCTGGTGTTACACATAGGAAGAATCGAAAGCGAAAACGATTGTCACGAATAAGATAACCACTTTGGTTGGACTATATTAAATTTGTTCTGGGATAACTCTGGCCAATTAACTTTGGATTTCATCCTAAGAATATTTTATAGCTTTCAAATGTCAGTCTTCCAAACTGTTGGACCGTCTTCAAGGCTGTAGCATTTGCCAGGATTCAATTGTTGGTATGAGTGATAGGAAATAAAGGGAAATATGTTACTTGGATTTGGCTTTTGTGATTTAATTATGTTAGAAAGTTTGTGAGTTTTAGAAGAGACCTAGGCAAGTAGCTTATTGTCCAGAATTTGCATGCCCTTGCTTCTAGCCCTTTCTGCATATCAATACTCAGAAAGAATGGAGAAAACAAAAGGAAAGCTCCTTTTTATTTTTGTGGAGCCATCAGACTAGGAAATATTTTCAGATTATGACCAAAGCAAAGACTAGCTATCAAGATTTCTTCTGCATTGGAAGACATTTCCGACCTTCTGATCATTCTTCACATTTCCATATAGACATGTGCTATTATTTTTCTTGTATTAGTCCTTTTTCCTCTTTTTAGAATTTGGTGTCTTTTGAATTTCAAAGTTCTCTGAGAAGGGAATATTGTCATTTGTCATACACGTGGAATTTGTAAATAGAGAATTTTTTGCTTTGTTGAAATAAATTGATAGATCTATGCTTTTGAAAGGTGATAGGTTTGAGATCAATTCTTAGTTATTTCCATTCATATATGTACTGCTGATGGCGACTTTGATCATTTTCACTTTCATGGGGAGAAAATAGATGGAATATCTTGTGTACAAGTATTGATTATTATGCTCTTTTCTTTCGCAGTTAGTGTGTTGCATGTGTTTAATCATATGCACAGACACTCTTAGCCATACAGAACATGTATGTGTAGCAAACTCGCTTTTGGAGAAGTTTGTTTTTGAGCTTGACATCCGTTTGCGCTTGGTTTGAATTATTCGGATGCCTTGTATCTAAGAAATGCTAGAACTGTAAATGCAAATGTGATAGCACTGAATGGGCTTAAAAGCATGCTGCTGGTATATAATGGTGATGAGTTGGACATTTAGACCCAAATTAAGTCTGAACATATTTTAAGCTATTTCCCTAGATGCTTACTGGAACCAACCATTATTTTTTAGTGGCCAATAACGGACCAATAGCACACTTTTATGTTTGGTTGGGGAGAAACTTGGGGAGGAGAAAAATGGGGGAGAAAGGGGGAGAGAAAATGAAAAAAAAAATTGAATCTTAATCCTTTTTTACTTCCTTTTAGACGTACCAGAATAGTTATCTTCATTGTTAACATTATCATCTGAAGCATCATTGCCATTTTGTTGCCACATTGATCGAGTCACGGTTGTTATTCATTTCTCTTAAGTAGTGTAAAAATGAAACCCTTGTCCTCCAAAAATGAAACCCTTGTCCTCCAAAAATGAAACCATAGACCTTGTCAACAAATCTCATCTTAAAAATCCTCACCTATATGTATTGAAGGAGTAACTTTTACTAGAACCGTACCGTTGATGACTTCAAATAATGTGACTTGAATTTCAGTAGCTTACAAACACACATGCACTAAATTAATAATTTTTGTACAGATACACATGCACTGAGAATTATACGCGTTAGGCATCTCAGCACGTGAGTTGCCAAGAGTGTTTATTAAAATAAGGTGAATAGAATCTTACCACATCGTTCCATGATTCAAACATGCACATGCACAAACAGGCTGAACATGATTCAATTCCATTCCTAGGATATTTATATGAACTCAAGCAATCACCGACATACACAAAGAAACAACTTGACTACATATGTTTTAGTAAGTCACGTGAAGTTGCTAGTTACATCAAAATGCTGTCATGTTCTGTCCAAGTAAAATGGTCAAAGTCAAAGTCATAAATTTGTGAATCTATGGTTCTGTTCAGAGATGGGGCAGAAGCAGAAGATCCCATCCCTGGACTTTGACTATTGAACACAGACAATAGTACAGCAACCGCACGACCACGATTAAGACAAAAGTGAAACAAACCTTTAGGGAAGATAAATACTTCACCAACATTAATCAACTTTTGGAAAATTTTATTTTGTGTGTCTAGAAATCCAGCAACCACTACACCTTCAACAACAAAGATCATCTCAGTGGCTCTTGGATGATGATGAGGTTGTACCATGCCATCAACACCAATGTCAGTTCTACCAATTGAGAGGCCAAGAGTGTTGAGGCCAGGAAATTCTGAGGCAGATATTATTTTCATGGAGGAACGTGCAATGTTGTCTGTAGAACCAGCCTTGCCAAAATCCATGTTTTTAAAATTATGAGGAGCTATTTCTGATGGGTTTTCACAGGGAAGGCCATTGATGAAGATGCCTTGTTCTTCACTTGAAGCTGAAGGGCAAGTGTCCTGCAAATTATCACAGTCTCCAACACAGACTTCTATGCTTGTGATGAAAACCACAAAGAAGAATATTAAGAAATGAGGAACAATATAAGTCATCTCAACTCTCCACTTAGTTACCATGTTCCTTCTCTTGTTCTAAATGAATAATATATATTTATATATCAGTGCTGTATCAAAAGATTGTATTAGAGTTTGCAAGAAATGCAAGTTACAACTGTCTTGGAGTTCACTACTGCCTTTGCTATAAAGTGTGGTGGAAGAGCAAAGGAGTGCTTTGCTTGGAAGAAACACAATGCAGAACATTGGACCTTTTATGTTATATGGGACCATGAATACCTGAAATTCCAAGATTTCTATTAGATGGCAGGCTCATTGTTTTTTAAACTTAAGATTCTGTTCCTGAAATTCCAAATGGGGACAATTAGAACTGTTTCTTTTTTGACTGGCAGCTTCTGTTATATGAGAAAGGGTCTAAGTTTTGAGTGATACTCATTTTTTGAATGGTCAATTTACAGATATCTTGTCAATTTTTAGGTAACCTTTCAGTTTAAGATGAGATCAGATTACATTAACATCGACAAACAGAATTTTGTCTTTGCATGTGTCTCTTTCTTGCTCCTTTCTCTGATATGATCACTTCAGAATTAAAATGTAATTTATAATACTCTCGCGGTAACAACAACTCTATTACTTGGCTACTCGGTTCAATTAGAAAGGAACATATGTTAGTGTTTTTTTTAACACAAAATATATACTATCTCCGGTCCTAAATATAGGACCTAATTGACTTTTTTTGGAGAGATTAAGGTTGTGAAATAGGTTATTAAATGATACTCCCTCCGGTCCTAAATATAGGACCTAGTTGACTTTTTTGAAAAATCCTAAAAAAAAAGCAAAATAAGTTAATTATAAATTGATTTACCTAATTTTTTCTCTTACACTAGTTTATTTTACCTATAAGCTAATGAATAATCTAAAAAGATATCAAATATGTCATGATTTAATAACTTATTTTGCAACCTTAATCTCTAAAAAAAAAAGTCAATTAGGTCTTATATTTAGGACCGGAGGTAGTAACATATTTGATATATTTTTAGATTATCCATTAGTTTATAGGTAAAATAAACTAGTTTAAGGGGAAAATGAGGTAAATCAATTTATAATTAACTTATTTTGTTTTTTTAAGGATTTTCTAGAAAAAGTCAATTAGGTCTTATATTTAGGACCGGAGAGAGTATTAGTTTAAACACAGATGATAGTACAACAATAAAGTAAAAGAATACTTCTCCCATTTTAAATATCACTTTTTTTTAAAGTTAAGTAAATTAGACCATTAAATTATAACATATGTCACATTTAATCATATTATATATTAGTTTATAAGTAGAATAAATTAATTTTGAGAAGAAAAGATAATTATAAACAATTTAAAGTGATTAATTTTGCATCATTTCTCCAAGAAAAGTCAAAGTGGTCTATACTTATATTGATACTTCAATTCATTGGCGTTAAAGAGTAAATGGACATGAAAGAAAACGCTAAAAGGGAAATAGATAAGCCATCGAGAGCTAAAAAGAATGATCTTTCCCTCTATATCAAATATATTTTTCTACATTGTTCAATCTTTATGTATACCCTCTTTCCCCAAAAAAGAAAAATTTGTATACATCAATAATTCCGTGTATAATGACATGTTGCAAAATCCTATATAGTATACCCCTTATCTCAATAAGGTGCACCTGCATGCATCTTTATCTACCATGGGGAATCACATGGAATTGTATCAGTTGAATGAAACTCGGCATTTTGCAATCAAACTCCCCAGCAATTCATCTGTACCAGCCAGGGCTTGAAAATCACTTTTCAGTAAGGTTAAAGTCAATTCAAACCAACATTTTTGTGGTCCAAAGCCTCAAATAATAATGGAATCCCTCTGATTTCCAAGTGCATCTTGTAAACTTCCATGATTGTTTCACATGATGTCATGAATTTAGACACCAAGATGAAGTGCCATTGTTATGCAACTCAGGACATGGCTCAGGAAACACCTCACTAGCAAAGCCAGAAATATACTCACAATGCCATGCCACAGGGGAGTGCACGTTAATCAGGCTAATATTTTTGAAGCACAAATCTTCATATGAAGCATCCTTTATACCTTCCAACTGTGCACCTTTGGCTGAATCTACACTTATCACATTACTTATTAAAATGCCCTTGAACTTGGGAACAGCTTTTGGATCCCATCCATCATCAGGATGGTCATTTGCACCACGGCTAAATTTGATGGGTATCTTGACTTTCTCCATTCTTATGTTACTTATGGTGACATTTGCTATGTACCCTCCTCTACCATAATCAGACTTTATACGTACACCAGCTGCAGAATTCCAAACATGCAAATCCTGAATTGTTATATTTGAAATTCCACCAGACATCTCACTTCCTATTCCCACACCAGAACAAGTTGGTGTGGTGCCTGAAACTCTCCTTACTACAATATTGGTACTTGGACGAGCCATAATGATTCCATATTGATCCCAACCGCTTTTGATGGCTACAAGATCATCCCCACTTTCTATGTAGTTATCTTCAATGCACACGTTGGTACTCGAGTCTACATAGTCAAATAGGAAATTCACAAATCACAACCAAGTAAATATGGCATTCCTTTCATTTCTTTACATAATTTCAAGCATATCAAGCCAAAAGCAAAGCAGGAAAACAGAATGCAAGTGATGGATAATTAAAAAAGGAACAAACCTGGGTCTATACCATCAGTATTTGGGGCAGTGAGAGGAGCTAAGATTGTCATCCCTTTGACAACAACATTTCTGAAACAAAATATAGATGTTGATCATGTTTCTGCAGTAACAAAGCTAAGGACAGACAATGCATACTTATTTTAATTGAGTTCAGTAAATATAACATTTCTCTCTTATAGATGACACCTGCAGTAGATTGGATGAATGGTCCAGAAGGGGGAATTTCTGAAGGTGAGGTTTGAGATCAGAACATTTTCTGAGTTCATTAGCTCAAGGAGGTGACCTCTTGTGTGCACCAATGTTTTGTTCCACCAAAGGTCCCACCACATTTTTCCCTGACCATCAACTGTCCCATTTTCTCCTGCAAAACCACATAATTATCAAGTACCCTGGAAGACTATGGCAATAGTCAACTATATTACTTGTATAACTAACAAGAGTAGTCTTCGGAACCTGGGCTTCTAATGGATGTCATGTGAAATATAATCACACATTTTAACTTAAAATTTTTAAACTAAAACTCACAATGAAACAGTTGCAAACAAGTTCTAGTACCTGTGATGACAACATTTTGGAGTCCATTTCCATGTATAAGGCTAATATGTCTTCCTCCTAGCCTTTCTCTTCCTCTTCCGTAAGATGGCAACGGCTCAATTATTGGCCACTCTTTTGAATCCTACCAATCAAAATATTATTATTTTTTAAAAAAACAAAAGAACAGTTCTTCATGTACTATAACAGGTTCACCAAAGGGACTGTGTGATTTCCAAAATCCCATTAAAAGGGATTGTCCAGATTTATCATAGAATCGAGGGTCTAAACAATAATGGAAGAAGTAAAAAGGGCAGCATTTAACTGTAAACGTCTTCAACTCATTAATTGAAAATCACTCGCCTGCATCACCATATGGTAGCAAATGCAGCACTATGCTTATGAATTATAGTTTAATCAAGCTTCCTTAATTATGGTTGAAGCCACTATAAATAAAAGTTTGAATGATAAAAAAAGCAAAAGGCATTGAGTGTTAAACCATGGCTTCTCGTTTCTTCCATCTCACCATCCAAGTACAGCAAAACAAATTCAAATGAAAACTAATTGAACTCAAGCCTCAAATTTAACACATAACAGTTAACTAATCACAATTTAAGAATAATAATAAAACACATCTAACACAAAACCAAGCCAGATAGAAAAAAAAGCACAAAAAGTAGGCAAAAAAAAAAAAGAAAAGGGCAAGAGCTTTAAGAACAAAGTACAATATTTACAGCTTACCTGAGAACACAAAACTAATCCCAATCACAATTTAACAAAAAAACAATAAAAAAAGAACTTTTAGAATACAAACAAAGTTACCTGAGAACTAAGTACAATACATACAGCTTATCTCAGAACCCAAAATAACAGCACCATCTTGAAAAGAAAAAGAGTGCAATCAAACACACAACAGTAAAACTAATCACAATCACAATTTAACATTAACAAACCACATCTAACAAAAAACCAAGCCATATAAAAAAAACTCAAAAGTAAAACAATAAAAAAAAAAGAACTTTTATCTCAAAAACAATATATACTCCAACTTACCTGAGAACCCAAAATAACAACACCATCTTGAAAAGAAAAAATAGTAAAATCAAACACATAACAGTAAACTAAAAACAAAACATATCTAACAAAAAAAACCAATCCATATAAAAAAAAACACAAAATTAAAACAATAAAAAAAAAAGAACTTTTAGAACAAAAAACAATATATACTTCAATTAAATTACCTGAGAAGCTTTTATGAGAGCACCATGTTGAAGAAAAAGAGTGAAATTACTAGTAAGATTAAAACTTCCAGTGAGCCAAACTCCTTTAGGAACATTAAGCTGGGACCCACCAACATGAGTAAACCTCTGCATGTACCGTACAGCCTTCTGAAACGACGCCGTATTGGAAGTCCTCCCATCTCCCACGCCGCCAAAATCCTCGATCGACATCACATATTTTCTTCCCATATTGCCCCCAAAATAATCATCCCCGCAGCTCACCACACCATCGCCTGATGACGTGTCACTTTCCGTTACCGTCAGAGGCAGAGGCAGGCGTAGCGGAAAAATCATGGCCGTTGGATGCTGAAGCGAGATGAATAGTATTAGAGTTAACGTCAGAAACATGAGTGCCCATGAGGGTTTCTTCAGATTAGACAGCATCGTAAAAAAAAATTAAAAAAAAAATCTTTTTTTTTTTTTTTGAAATTGTTGATTTTGATCAGGTTGAGATCATTGATTAGTGTGTATTGGATTATGTTTGAGGGGTGTTATGGGATTGAAAGGTAGTGTGGTTTTATATTTGATGGGGTGGTTTGAAGGAAAAATGGAAGATATGAGCTGAAACAGAAAAACAAGGAAGGAGGAGAAAGAGACAATAATTTGCAGATTTTCAAACAATTTTGTTTGGTATGTGGCCATGTGGGTCCCTTTTTTCTGATCAAAAAATGTGGGTCCTTTATGTGTGGTTTCATTAGTTAATTCATAAAAAAAGTTTACAACAATATTGAATGAGAATTAAGGAGAGAATTAGGAATTATTAAGACTCTAGCTACCAAAACAACAACAACAACAAAGTCTTATCTCACTATGTGGGGTCGGCTACATGGATCACACGACGTCATTTTGTACAATCAATAGTTAGTTGAGTGTCTGAAGTTAATATTTTTTTTTCAACATTTCTATATTTATTGTGATATTATTAAGAGAGAAAAATAACTAAGTATTAGCAAATATGAAAAGAGGATGGTGGCAAAGTAGTAAAAAACATTAAATGAAAAGAAAATTTGAGGTGTACTTTTATATTTTGGATAAAATCATTTAAATTTTTGGATCTTATATTAGAGATTGGAGGTAGTATTTAGGATACATCATGATTCATGAGTCTTGATTTCTTAAACTAAAAAATTATTATAATAAAGTTGGAAATCATTATTTTGAACTTGTTAATATAATTGTTAATTTTTTTAAAATTAGCCATGTACTAATAACTGTGAAACAGGATATCCAACTTTATGATAATGTAATTTTCTACTCGTATTTAGGTTAACAATCCACAACATTACCCTTGACATGAGAAAAATGGACAAGTGGCTTATGTGGTCATGTGGATACTAAAATAAATTATTTGGAGTATCTAATGTTGATTTCATAAGATATGAAATTCTAATTCCTTATGAGGAAATGATTTGCAAATTCAAAAGTTTGGTTTGAATTTTTTTTTTTTTGAAATAATGATTTATTTTCAATTTCATAAGATTTTTTTCCTTTGAAGTTTCTAAAAAAAAAAATAATTTCCCCAGATTTCTTTTTCTTGTGAAGCATGAGCCATGCAGCATCTAGCTGCCTGGCATCATTAGAGACCGCTCATCACGGGATCGTCCTGGTTACTTTTTTTTATTACTCCTATTTGCTTAACTAAAATAATGTTTTATATATTCTCTCAGACTCTACCCTTTTTCTGTTGGGGTGTCAGACTTTATCTGAACCTGTGGTCCCTTTTAAGTTATACTAGTGCCTTAATCTAGGGGAGGGCATCACAGTCACATCATCGAATATTACATTAATAATCAGACCAGAGCCACTGAAAAATCGTTATGGCCTACACATGACTTTTGTCACTACCCTAGTTCTTAATTCATGATTAGTGTTTTTATATCATAATTTTCGATAAGATACAGCCGGATGAATCAGTTCATTATTTCAAAATTACACCTAACTTTTTTTTTAATGATCAAAATCATATTCCTAATGTCGTTATATATATAAGTTACATTTCTGTAACATGACTTTTTTTGCCAGAGCTGTAATTGTGTGTTAAACTTTATTACAAGTTGTTAACAAGTTTGTGTGTTAAACTATACTCCATTACAGGTTGTACGTTAACAAGTTTTTATATTAAAGAAGATAACTAGTTTTCACATGCAAGGTCGGTTGTACACGCTTAAAAACCATGTTCACGCAAAGCCCCTCATACAAAATTAGTTTGCATTTTTTTTGCCAGCTACAAATTTATTTTTTTGGTGATCTGAATAGCTACAAATTTATTTTGTACATGGAATTTATAAGGGGTGACAATTAAGTCTGTCCATGGTTTAACAATAAATGTGGGATAATTATTTAATTTGATTTAATTAAGGACATTGGTTAATTTAATAAATATTCACATCATACCACCAAAACCCTCTACCAATCTACATTTATTCCTACTCTTTTCCTCTTTGCTCATTCTTTATTGAAGGACACTAAATGGAGATAAGTTAGCGATAATGTGATACAAATGTATTAGATGTATAAACTGAATTTAGGAGTAAGCACCTTAATTCCTGAATAGGTATTATATTAATAGAGTTAACACTTTCCTTTTTGACTTCTTTTTACCCCTGGTTTACAATTAATATGCAAGGTTAAAATAGAGCTCAAACAATCATTATCTTATTTTACATTAGAATATTAAATATAGCTAGATTATGTAGATTAGATCTGGACACTTCTATTCCGAGTGGAGGGACGTTATCTATTCACTATTTTGAGTGGCAATAAAACTAGTTTTCGAAATTGAAGTTTATATTCCTGGCAATATAATAATAATTTTATATTGATTTATTATAGTTGCTAATTATTCCTGCAGATTAATTAACGATAAGTAGAATCCATCTTTTGAAGGCGAGTCATCAACCTCTGCGACCAGCTGTATCCCAACTTTTCATCTGAGGTGAATTCAGAAAAAGTATAGTAAAAGGTTCACTGAATAAGATTGGATCGTATTAACATAAAACAATCCTGGCCAGCAGATATGAGATACTGTAGTAGCTAAAAGAATAAGTTTTGTTCACACCAATCGTCCATCTCCATGAACCAAAAGCTTTGAACGCTCTACCGATCTTCGAAATGCAACATACAAACAAACTTGTAGGTTTGCTTAATGAAACAGCTTGTGAAGAACCAATCAATACACAGTAAAAACAACAATCATATAGATGTATAGGTTGGTGAAGAAATTGAGCTGCTTCCTTTAGCTTCTATATATTGCTGATATGGTGATTATTTGAATTCCGAACACCGTTTTCTATTGGAATGATGAATGATACGGGAAAATATACAACACCGAGACTCACCTCATAAGAGCTCTAATAAGCAACTAGATCGAACTTCCGTGCGTTGCACGGAGGCTTTTATTTTATTAAATTTAAGTATTGTTACAATGCAACCACTACATTTGTTTTGTAGGAGAAACAAAAAAAAAAGCTTCCTAACGGCTGCAACCATAAAGGATGGCTGCACACAAAATAGCACAACATAGCTCAAAAGACCACTTAAGAGTGCAAATAAAAGATAAGGGGTTACAGAACAAAAAATCCAATGTCAACTCCTGCCAAATGTACATTCTGCAATGATAGAACAAATTAAATGGTGGGAGGAAAAGCAACAATTCTTCAAAAAAAAAAAACTTGCATATAACCAAATAATAGAGACTTTTAGTAATATTCTACAAATGAAATTGGCATGGGATAAATGTATAACATGATATAGATGAACATGACTAAATTTTAATCCACAAATGCATAGTACATGCAACAATTAGATCATGCAATTGAAAGGAGTGATAGGAACTAAGATATAACCAAAAAGTTTTAACAGGTATTAACCAATACGTCCACAAAATTTTCGTGAAAAGAGACATTTCTTTGACCTTTCAAACAAATGTTTGCGCTGATATTATCGTAGGCATAAGGAATTGAGTTTTTTTTTCTACTGCTTTATTGAAAGATTGATCATTATGAAAACTTGAAATATTCATGTTATATTAATTAAACTAAATGATAGATCTTGCAAACACTGCAACAATACTTGGAAATATTTGCTAAGAGGTAAATGGTGGTAAAAATATGTTGCATTCCTAAAAGATTTACTATCTAGGGATATAGGGCTCCACCTCGGTAATAGCAAATTGTTCTCTGCTTCAAATAAAAAGACAACAATAATGTCAGGCAGTCTACATGACTAAATAAATAACATTGCACAAAACATAATCATTTCGAGCTTCATAAGCATGGAAATAATCTGCTATTACCTTCCAGCAGAAGCAAGTTTTAAGCCATAGTACTGAAGTTTCACTTTCCTGCTAGTTTCAGTGACTACAACTGCCCACATAGTTCATCATGTAAATAAACCCAACACTGCAAGCACATAAGGCCACCAAATAACAGCACTCACTGCAATATCATAAGGTATGATAAAGAATTAATGATTTTATCAAATAGATATGTTAGTAGAAAAGTAAAAAATATCACATAACAAATAAATCGCCCTTCTATATTGGTAAGATTGGTCAAATTAGATGGTCATATGAAATTTCCTGAAAAAGATCACACTCTCCCCTTGTCCCTTGTAATTGTGGCTATGAGATATATGCTATTGTCATTTTTGGAAAAAATCAATGAACATGCATGTCAAATGAAAGCTAACAGAATCAGTTTTTCAAAATCCTTTTATCTGCAGGTAACATTTATCAGGACAAATCGGAACCATGCATTTCTTACAACATAATGAAGGACATTAATTCTGAATTGTAAACTCTTTGGAGTTTTAATTTATACTTCTACTTTCAATGGCTAAAGAAACAAACATGCTAGATTATACCATCATCTATTGATTTCAAAAGCAAAAACGAAAAGTATCTTCTTTTATGGTGTAGCTTGTAACTGTAAGATAGATGCTAATATAAACAGACATAACTTTTATAGTTTAGCTCAAATTTCCATACTTATCATCCTAGGCTAAGTATATATTTTACTCTTTACCATAGTCCAATGACATCATACATAGGAAATGAAATATATCATCTTCAATAGGCAGTTTCCTTTAACAATAGGCAGCTTCCTTATACAATAGAAATAAAGACTTGCAGAAAAGAATTCCATATTCAAAAATCTTAATCAAACACAACCTTGTGAAGTCTAATTAATTAAAATGATTTATTCAGCCTTATCTCCATGCTCCAAACCCTTTCTTTCTGCTTCCGGCTTGAGGATTTTTTCTGCCAATTCTTTCTCTTTTGAGATAAGGCAGCTAATGAGGCATAAAGGGAATGAAAGAAAGTAAGGGTAAATAGAACACCTCAAGGAAGCTGAAAGATGGATGCAATGAGTCTATAAACCAAAGTCAGAATTGTCATATCAAAGTTCCACTAACCAAAGATAAACAATACTACTAAACTGGCAAATTGAATTCTAAAAAGAAGACATACCTTAAAGGCATGTCGTGCTTTACATCCCATGAGCTGCAAAGTACTCTGCAAAACAGGACATGTATATATGACTCCTTACAAATATGACAAATATGAATAGTGGGCCCATTGAAACATGTTACAAAAAGCAATCCCTTGAAGAAAGAAAAACATTTCATTTTTTCATAAATAAACGGTCCTGAAAAATTGAAGAGTAAGTAAATGCTCCCCTCCCGACACTCGACTCCTTTGAGAGGGATTTGATTAGGTGAATTGAGTTGATGTCCCACTCTTGAACACTAATAGAAAAGGGCATAATCAAATAAAAACGAAAATAAAAAGAAGATTAATAAGCAGTGAAGTAAAATATTTAAATTAGGACTGGAATAAAAAGAGAGTAATACAATAATGAGATGAAATGAAAAAATCAATTCAATCAAGATATAAATCCACTAAACTAAAACCCTAAAACATTCAAATTATTCATTACCATCAAGCCACAACAACAATCACTTCATCCTCCATATTACCCAAGTAAACATCAGAAGCACAATAATTAAATAGAAAACAAAAAACCAAGGTAGCAGCGACAACAAACTCGTGAGAAGCAAGGTTTCGAAAAAAGCGACCAAATACAAAATGGGTAGAAATGAGAAGAAAAGAGGCAACTCACCTAAGCACAAATGGAGCAAAATATGTGAAGCTTTGTTCATGGAGAAAGTTGTTGTCATGATGTGGGACAAATGGATCTTGTTTTGTAGTTGGTTTGTAAAGGAAAGGGAGGTATGAGAGTGAAGTGGAATGGGGAAAATGGGAGGAGGTGGTGAAATGGAAAATAGTAAGAGAGGAGGAGTTGAAAGATCTGTGAGGGAAGAGAATCGATCATAAGAATGGGAAGGAGATGATGGGGCGACGGTGAAAAGAGAGAGAATGAGAAGGAAATCAAAAAAGGAGGTTGGAGAAAAGAGGCTGCAAAGGAGAAAGAAGGGGCAACATAATAATAATAATAATATTCTGAAAAGAAGTATGGGGAAGTTTTAAATTTCAAATTTCAAATTTCAAATTCAACCAAAAAATTAAAGCATTAAAAAAAGAGGAAACTCTGGTGAATAGTAAAATGAGTCTAGGGAGGGCACTGCACGGAAAACGATGGAGAAAATGTGAAGGGAAAAATTGGCGGGAGGTTTTGCTATTATTGTACAAATACCTTTGAAAATCTTGGGGGCTCGGGGGAGAAAATTATGGGGAAAATGGGAAATTAAACAAAATAATAAGCGCTGAAAAGAAAACGGTGGCAAACAGTCATGTGATGAGTCCATTTTCTTGTCCAGCAAGATTGAAATGAGTTATCGCCTTTCATTTTCTCTTCCCCATTTTTTCCTCCCAAGTTCTCTTCCAACCCAGACATCATAATAGTGTTAAAGTTCTGAATGGAAACAACGTAACAGAATGATTAACATGAGTAATCTAACATTTTAATGAAAGGATTGATAGTACATAATAACGTGCGGATGTACCTAGATGAGTTAATATAATTAAATATTAACTGATTTATGAATTATGAATGTCGTAATACTCTATTACTTCCTCCGGTCCCTAATATAAAAGTCAGCCGTAAAAAAAACGCTTCTTAATAAAACATGTGAATGTTAATTGTGTGTCTCAAGTTTATTGCCTCTTTTCTAATATTGCTCATATTTATTATAATACTTTTAAAAAAGAGAAATGCATAAACATTAATAAATATGAAAGAGTGTTAGGGTCAAAGTAGGAAAAAACACATTAAATGAGGAGAGAATGTGATATGAACTCTTATATTTTGGACTAAAACCATTCAAATTTTTTGCTCCTACCCTGTACTCCTTCCGGTCCTATTTATAAGTCACCAACCGCCACTAAATTTTGGTCCTTAATATAAGTCGCCAACTACCACTAACTCATTAATTAAAGTTTTCCAAATATACCCCTGTCATTGGAAAAAGAGATCTCTGCATTTACTTTTGCTTGTCTCATTATGACTTGTGAGGAGGGGCAAAGATGGAAATGAAAAATAAAACAAGACCAATTTAATGATGTGACAGCCACTAACCGTCATTCCTTGGTTTTTACAATATGGGCGGTTGACAACTTATAAATAGGACCGGAAGGAGTATTAGGGACAGCTAGGAGTAATCTAGAGAGCGACATTTGGAACAACGATCAAAATTGCATGGATGCGTGGCATGAATGGACTGACTGGCCGGTGAGTTAATGTCATGATACACCTTACTGGACAAAACCTAGGTCCAGCTCATCATGTTATTATGTCAGGTTCTGAAGTCAACATATCTTTTTACCGGAAAGTCACACATATCTATACATTCTAATTTGGGTTAAACATACTTTTGGTCCCTATAGTTTACCCCAATTTGAGTTTTAGTCCCTGCAGTTTTAAACTGATGGTTTTAGTCCCTATAGTTTACTTCAATTTGGGTTTTAGTCCCTGTAATTTAAAACCGATAGTTTTGGTCCCTTAAGTTTGCTTTGTCTATAGGAGTTAGTCCCTAGACTTCAAAAAGGACCTAAATTTGATTTTAAGAGAGTCAAATGTGCTGATGTGTCATGTATTAGGTTAATTTTGCTGAGATGATATGATGACTAGACAAGATGAGTTGGATATATGATTTTATTAATAAAAAATAAAAAAAATCATCTCCTCCCTCCCTCCTCTTTCCCATCTCCGGCCACCCCAAACACCCACAGATCTCACTGCAGAAGACAGTGCATTTTCAAAGCAGAAGGTTCTCCCTATCAAAGTCCAAGATGAGGTAAGACAATTAAATTATTTCATCAACTGAACTATTCCATTCCAGTCATGCCGACTTTATCATATGGGCCAGCTTCGAATTGTATGCTCCAGCATGTTTCTCATCGATTAATTGATCTCTAAATCTGTTAAGCCCAATCACCAAAACAACGCATTGTTTTCAGTTTACATAGTAGAGAACTTGAGTCTACTGAAATGAGTTTTTCCATCATGCCCAACATATCATCAGATTTGAATTCCGACTGAAAAATGAAAACACAAACTTCTACTTTGTTTGACGTGGAGAGGGGTGAGAAGTTTCTTGCGCTTGCTTCTTCTGCAATGAGATCTGTGGGTGTTTGGGGTGGCCGGAGATGGGAAGGAGGAGGGAGGGAGGAAATGATTTTTTTTATTTTTTATTAATAAAATCATATATCCAACTCATCTTGCCTAGTCATCATGTCATCTCAGCAAAATTAACCTAATACATGACACATCAGCACATTTGACTCTCTTAAAATCAAATTTAGGTCCTTTTTGAAGTCTAGGGACTAACTCCTATAGACAAAGCAAACTTAAGGGACCAAAACCATCGGTTTTAAATTACAGGGACTAAATCCCAAATTGAAGTAAACTATAGGGACTAAAACCATCAGTTTAAAACTGCAGGGACTAAAACCCAAATTGGGGTAAACTATAGGGACCAAAAGTATGTTAAACCCCTTCTAATTTTATGTGAATAAATAGTCGCACATGGTAGCATTTCAAAAATCGAATATATACATGTGTTGAGAACTTTTTCTAATCAGTTTAAGGAAACGATTTGGAAATTGTTAGGGATGGGGAACCTAACCCAATTCCCAACTGGAAGATTTTATTTTCTCAGAGAGATATGCATGAGCTCAAATGGCACGCTAATGAAAGGAAAATACTATTTTTTTTTAAATATTTGTTATGAAAAATTACAAATAATACTCCCGGTTGTGTCAAATATAAGATCAATTTTACTTTTCTTCAAAAGTTAATAAAGCAAATTGAAACAAATTAGAAAATATATTATATTAATTATATTATAAGTCAATTAGTAGAATGGATAAGTTTTAGCTAGTTAAAAAGATATGCACATATAATTTGAAGTAACTAATTTTAAACCCTTAATTTAAAAAAAGTGAAAGTAATTTGATAATTAGTATTGGTATATTTTCTATAAAGTAGAATACCACTAGTGCACTACATCTTTTTTGTCAAAACTAACTAACTAGTGCACTACATCAATGATAAGCAAAGGTGTTGTTTGTTTTACCTGAACAAGGGCTTAGCTTATTAATGATCATTTTTATAATTTTGTTTGGCCTTCAAAATGATAAGTTAAGTGCACACGACGTTAGAATTAGAAGCTCCCAACTCGGAAGTGCGAATGAGTGACCATGACTCTTTCATTTTTAACCAATTATCAAGAGTTCAATCCTTGATGTTAGAGAAAAATTAAATCTCCAGGCCAATTGTCCCACTAAAAAGAGAAGTATAAATCTCTCACCAAGAACTCCAATATTCCCTTTAGAACTGCTAATAGTATAATACTACTTTCTTTATTAGTTCTAAATATGAGATCTAATTGAATTTTTTGAAAAATTCAAAAAAAAAAAAAAAAACAAAATAAGTCAATTATAAATTGATTTACCTAATTTTTTCTCTTAAACTAATTTATTTAACCTATAAACTAATAGATAATCTAAAAATATATCAAATATGATCATA
Organism: Mimosa pudica; assembly: GCA_029929735.1. Taxonomy (NCBI): domain Eukaryota; kingdom Viridiplantae; phylum Streptophyta; class Magnoliopsida; order Fabales; family Fabaceae; genus Mimosa; species Mimosa pudica. The sequence goes on along the minus strand of JAKELP010000014.1, from coordinate 16,475,032 downwards.
ATTTAATAACATACTACTACCTCTAATCCTAAATATAGGACCTAATTGACTTTTTCTTTGAGAGATTAAGGTTGTAAATAGGTTATTAAATGATGACATATTTGATATACTTTTAGATTATCCATTAGTTTAGAGGTTAAATAAACTAGTTTAAGGGAAAAAATTAGGTAAATCAATTTATAATTAACTTATTTTGCTTTTTTAAGGATTTTCTAGAAAAAACCAATTAGGTCTTATATTTAGGACCGGAGAGAGTATTTTGTAACCTTAGTTTAAAAAAAATAAAATAAAAGCAATATTGCGCGAATGATGAATGTGTAATTAGTAATTAGAATGATTGATGATTAAGGAAGCGAGTTAAGGCGGGAGATAACTGTAGCTTGACTCAGTAACTCGGACGCGTCTCTCTTTCTTCTTCGTTTTCACTTCTCAATTTCCCTCTCCATTCCGATCTCACTCTCTGGTAAACTCTCTCTCTCTCTCTCTCTCTCTCTCTCTCTCATGTCGGTGAAATTTTATTTATTTTTTTGTTTCCCACTCGATCATGATATTTTCGTAACCCTACAATAGTATATTGCCTTAACCAAATAATTGTCAAGATGAAAAATTGATCTGCTGTAGTAATTCAAGCATTAATATTGTTACAATTATTTATTTGATATTGGATGTTGTTTAGGTGAAAGAAAGGCATTGGACGTTGATTTGGTGGATCGAATTAGGAGGATAGTAGTTGAAATGGATTCAAGCCAAGCGGAATTCGATTATTTGTTTAAGCTATTGTTGATTGGGGATTCTGGAGTGGGTAAAAGTAGTCTCCTTTTGAGTTTCACCTCCAATACATATGAAGATCTCTCTCCCACAATCGGTAAGCCTTTGAGTTTCAGTATCTTCATTATGAATCTAGGTTTAGGGCAGGCTTAGCTTAATTATATGCTTTGTGATCCCATTTTTGGGCTTTTGGGTATTCCTGTATATTGGACTGACCGAAAGATGATAAATTTGAGAATATAATACTATCTCCTCCGTTACTTAATATAAGATCATTTTCCCTGATTTGATTAGATTAAGAATGTTAGATAAGTTAGTTATTATCATATGATATTACCAATTCATCCTTACCATATACCTTCATCCACACTTTCCATCCCTTGTTTATTATTGACAAGTACTATGAGGTTAATTTGGGAAAAGTTGGGAAAAATTAGAAAGTGATCTTATATTTAGGAATAAATTGAAATGTGAAAGTGATCTTATATTTAGGAATGGAGGGAGTATTGTATTAGACTATTAGTATGGACTGTAGACTTATTTCACTCAATTGCTTATTGATCTGATTTTTTTAACTGTATGCAGGGTTAGTGTATGTTGTTTCCCGTGTCTGTGTTTTAATTTCGATGAAGTATAAATTGATCATTTGAACAAAATATAACTATTTGTTTTTGCAATGTGTTCTGATGTCAGGATGTTTACTTGCTTGACAATGATTCTGATTGTTCGTGATATGGTTTGAGTCTCATGCCTTAAGAGCATGTTTTGACATCAACCGTGGATGAGCTATCACATGCTTTTTGCTTATTGTATTGTTTCGCTTTTCATGTAGGTGTTGATTTTAAGGTTAAGTATGTCACAGTGGGAGGTAAAAAGCTGAAGCTTGCCATTTGGGATACAGGTATATATGCGTACCATGATGTTTAAATTCTATACCTTTCGATTGAACTCCTTGCCTAGTTGGGCCTAATTGCATACTGGCAACAAAGCATAGCCATGTTTGATTGAAATTACTTGTTTGACTATGCAGCTGGTCAGGAGAGATTTAGAACACTAACAAGTTCTTACTACCGTGGCGCACAAGGCATTATTATGGGCAAGTGTCTTATATCTGATATATCTCCAATTTTTTTTTAGTCATCTCTCAAATATAAATTTGTTTAATTTGATGGAATTTTTATATCCGTTTCCTTTAGCAAGTAAGAAAGAAGCATGCAGTTTGTCTTTTACTTATAAAAGTTCATAATAAAAGTTGAGAGGAAATCTGGCAGTAGTCAGTTATAATTCATAGTGCAATTGCTAAATTGAGGGCCAACATACTATAGTGTGTAGCACATACTTTCATTGCACCATATTTTTTATAATACATCAATCATCTTTGAAAGGTTAATAATTTATATATTTAGAAAATTAACTCAGGCTTCATTCTTGGAATCATGATCTACGTTGTATGGTTTAAGTCCTACAATGGCATCTCTGGCAAAAAAAGTCCCAAAAGAACATAAATTAAGAAGACCAAAATAGAATTAGATGATGGAAGAGTGGAATTTTAGGGAAAGACATAGTGAGGGAAACAATGAATACACACTCTCGTTTCTCACATTGGAAGGCTGGAGGCCATCAAATGAGAAGCTCACATGAAATTTTGAAACAGTGTTGTCAGGTTTGAGGGAGAAGATAAATCTTCATTTCGTGCTGACACATAGAATGGAGGTGGGTAGGTTTCATTATTGATTATTGTAGGTAGAAACTAGAAAGTATGGAATTTACTAGGACTGAAGAAAAATCATTTGAATGAACTCATACTTGATGGCATATTACGCCCTTTAATAAGCATAATTAAACTGCAGGGAGTGGTACATAATCTGCTAGAACTTTTCCAAGCCGTCAATTTTTTGAATTGGACTATAGTTAAATCATGGTTTGCCATTTGCATTATAGTTTCCTAAAACAGTCCAATGAAATATCTAAATTTATTGTGCTTTTTAAGTACTTCAAAATAATGAAAAATCATTTTTGTTTGTATTTTCCTTCCTTTTTATCAAAAAAAAATAATGAAAAATCAATAACACTGCCCTCTCTTGCATCTTATGCTAAGCTAGGTAATTATATGTCAAACTTAGTCAGCATCAAACCCGGTATGAAAACTCCTCTCAAAGTAATGACGATTTGCATATGGTGCTAAGTAATGGTGGCTTTCAAGAGCATTGTAGAACTAGAAACTTATAATAAATAGTCAAGGGTGGGTGAAGGAGGGATATTAAAAAGTATTGTCAATTATACCCCCAAGCATCAAGCCTCATTGTATCATATGCTTTGAGTTTCCAAGTTAATCTGTCCAACTGAGATTCAATAATTCAATGACCAAACTGGAAGTAGTTTTTCCACAGAATATGTCCTGAAAATTGGTACGGGATGTAATTTTTGGTTGGTCATGGAGAATCATCTCCTCATCTGATTAGGTGTTTTAGTGCAGTTTTAGAAATTAACTGCTTCGGTTCCTCCGTCTAATGCAGTTTATGATGTGACCCGGCGAGACACGTTTACAAATCTATCTGAAATATGGGCAAAAGAAATAGACCTCTATTCTACGAATCAAGATTGCATCAAGATGCTTGTTGGAAACAAAGTAGATAAGGTATCTTTCTTCAACAAAATTTACAGCCATACTCTCCCATCCCCTCTCCCTTTTGTTGTTCACTTTCATATTATTCATTTTGTGTATTTCTCAATCACATTAAGATTTTCATTTATATTTCTGTAAATTTTCAGGAGAGTGATAGGGTTGTGACAAAGAAAGAGGGGATAGAGTTTGCCCGGGAATATGGTTGCCTATTCATTGAGTGCAGTGCTAAAACACGAGTCAATGTACAGCAATGCTTTGAAGAGCTTGTTTTGAAGGTATGCTATGCTATATATTTGCCCAGTGTTTAAAGTATTTTTGCTGCAATCAGTATACTTAGTTTTATTATATTTATATGCGATCATTTGAATGTATTTTTTAAAAATTTTGGTGAATCTTCGTCTACATTTTATATTGATTTGTAGTTTTAAAATTTTATATATGATGATATCATGTCACTTATTCTATAATGAGCTAATTTGTTTAGCTTTATTAATCGCTTTAATAAATGTTTTACATTTATTAATCGCTTATTGAAAGTCTTGCTGGTGTGACAAAAATTATAAAGAGTAACGATGGTAATGGTTAATATTTTGATGAATTTTGGCAGATTCTGGATACACCTAGCCTCTTAGCAGAGGGCTCCAAAGGAGTCAAAAAGAACATTTTTAAGGAGAGGCCACCTCCATCTGATGCATCCACAAGTAGTTGTTGCTGAAATCGTGGCACTATTCATCTCACTATTTAGACCTCAGATACGGGTACAAATATTCTCAGAATCAGTTAAGTATCTCAAATTTGATGGATTTTAACCAATAGATGTCATTTTTCAATTTTCAGGTTCCTGTTATGAATATTAGATTATGTAATTTAATGGTGATCTGTGGCTTTTTCGGGGGACCTTTTGATCACCATTTTGCAACATTTTATGACCTGTAATCATGTCATAGAGGAAGACAATCATACATTGTATTTGTATATAACGTCTATGCTATATTATTCCAACCTTTAAACCTTTCAACATGCCTGTGCGTATTTTTCTGTTTGTTTTGTATTCTCCAACGATTGCTTGGTGCTCATCTTCAATTTTCCTCAATCCTCTTGGCCTCCACGTCATTCTTCAAAGCTCTAACCAGCCATTGGGCCCTTGAAGCTGCTGGGTGGCATGTTTTTGGGCCTCCTTATCCAATCGTTCCAACCTTATGTCAGGTTACCCATCCCAACTCCCTCGAGCCTATTTTGGACAACAAAACTAAACCACAGGTAACCCTGTTTTAACGACAAATTAAATTATTTTCGCTTTTAAATAATTATAAAGAAGGTAATAAGACTTTATCAAAAAAAAAAAAAAGAAGGTAATAAGACCGCACATCCCATTAAGTGTTAAGAGTTGGGTGATATATTGCAAATCAGTCACAGATAGTTTTATTTGTTTACCATCGAGTAATTCATTAATCATAACTCCCGTACTACTTATACACACAAGTTATTTTTTTTGTTACACAAGTTATATTATTTAACGAAAGAAGAACGGAAGTTCAAGGTAGGGAGCAAAAGGGGATATAGTAGACTGATTTTATTTTCTTACCTGCCTATCACATTAGTTGACCAATGGTATGCTTGATAATGACAAATTATAAATAATGTCTCATGCTTTGTAAAGATCTTGTTTTTAGAAGGAAAGAATAATGTGTTTGAACCTGAAGAATCTTCAATTGCTACACCTTTTACAGTCCTAACCTCAGCATTGATAGATGAGAGTTTTCTGTGTTGAGGGATTTGACATATTCTGTGTATGCAGAGGATTAATTTTGTAAGGAAAAAGGGGGGATACAGTTTCATTTGGCCAGAGGGTTGGTATAAAATTAAAAAGGAAGGAGGAAAAATAGGAAGGCGTGGGAGGGGAATTAGATTGGTTAAAAGAAAGAGATTTGACCAGATACCTTTCTGCAGATTCTTAATTGAATTGGAAAGAGCAAGCTTTTTGGATTGTCTTTTTATGCAGCTAACACCACTAGGCTCTGGCCACTTCCCACCAGCATGTGTTGGAGTGAGTGCCTGTCCCTGTGCTTCATTTCCCTTTTCTCAAATGCCTCTTACTGTGCCTCCCTCTACCCCTTCTTTTCTTTTGACTCCCATAAAGTTTCCCCTCTTCCCTCCTTCCTTCATTCTTCCATTTTCTTTATGGTTAAAAGCATAGCATTTTCATTCCATTTTTTCTCCTTATTACTTTGAGCAGTTGAATTTGATTTTTCACTTCATTGGCCGCAATTCTAGACTCCAATGATATTTCCATACACTCGTGTCTTATTTCCCCCTTTCATTTTTGTTGAAGTCATAATTCCTAACTACGCTCTAGAAAACACAAGTTGATGGCTTCTCACCACCCCCATCACAAACGTGAATAACGATAAAATTTGATTTGATGAGTCCACGGTTTTTTATCACAATCCTAGATTATATTCGTTTTCTTAAGGGAGAAAAAAGAATCTTGCATGAACTTTGATAGAATATCTTGTCTCGAGATCTTTCTGGTCCAACAAACGCACTAACCGGTGAACAAAAGCCGGTGAACAAAAGCAAGCATGTGAACTTAGCATTTAAGAAGGCCAATTGCCCCTTTAAGTTCAGTAAGTGGAACTAAAATGACCAAAATCTTAACATTGATACGAGCTAGTTACTTTTTGCCCAAAAACAAAAACAAGCTCGCCACTTGTTTTCATTTTCCCCTTGTCCTTAAAATCACTTTATGAACAGAGTGAATATTAAAGGTCATTAATGAATAAATTGTACACATATGTTAAGGAGAAGCTTGAGGGTGAAAGGTGGGGTGATGGTAGAGGAAAGTAAAGCGGCAAGATTAGAAAAGGGGATAGCTTTCTCTGTTTGCAAAGGAAAGGACAGGAAGAAGAGGAGATTCCATGAAACCTTAAGTCCCATCGCATCAAACTCCAAACCACATTACATAAAATCACCAACTTGTCTCCCAAATATGCTCTTCCTTCTTTATCTTCCTTTACTTTCTCTCCATCTCTCTCTCACCATTAACACTTTCCCATTACTTTGGGCTTCTTCACTCTCTATCTTTCTTATAGCTAGCTATCCATCCATCCACTCATTCTATTCTTTATGATATTTGCAAAAATGAAATATTGGATGGTATGCTCTTATCATGCATATTAAGCTCCTTTTATCATTCATCATATATATTTGTCTCTCTTAAAAGTTAAAACCTTTTTTTGAGAGAGTTTTCCGTGACATTACTTGTGAGGGAATCGAATTTTAATTGATGAAAATCTAAGACAAAATAATCAAAAGGGAAATTTGAAAAGAAAATAAAGGATAAAATGGAATCTGTGCTTTGAATTCAAGGAGTTGGTGTCTCCCATTTGAACCTAAATATCAAAATATAAGTGCTTGAAAACCTTTTACCAGACTCATTATCGTGGAGATGTGACTCCATTTGTTTCTTCAGATTAAGCCCTTTCAAATGAAATGAAAATGGACATATCAAATCAGCCAAAAAATGTCGAAAATTTAATTTTATTTCTTTCTCCCAACTTGATTATGCCCCCCCCCCTAAATTCATCACTTAAATTATTAATATGGGTTAACTCCCTGATTATTTTACCTATATGACAAAATACATGAACAACTTATTAAATTTTTTGATCCAAAGAAAAAGATAACATTATTTACTTAGTTAAGTTGGTTCGTTCATTCACCATCGTCCAATAGGGAAAGCAAATCTAAGGAAAGTGAGATCTTAATTGTCGAGATGACCAATCAATCTATCTTTTTCTTTTTTATTAAGTCTAATTTAAAATCATTCTACAAGTGTATAGTCAAGAAAGTGACACCCTTCTTGTCGAGTTCTCTCCCTCTCTAATGATCACGTATTTGTTTTTTTTATATATAATTTTCATGTCATACACTCATATTAAACCAAATTATCACTCATTTACTTCTATGTTTAACGTTGAGTACGTTAACGTGAGTCATGCTTGTAATTTTCCTTTTGTTTTGTAACCAAGAAATACCTACCGAAACACTTTCTACATCATGGAGAAGTTCGGCCTGCGTGGAAATAGAATTGTGAATAGCATAACTCTCAATTTTGCTTGTCATCCTTGTTAGGGTCATGCTAATTTTTTCTTTTTTGTTTTAATTTTATGGGATAATATCCGAAGGAACTAAAATGCGTGACTATAGCCATGATATATTGTGATTTCATATTTCATAATTACTCATTTTTAAAAAACATTTAGATGTAAGAAGATATAAAAGGTTTTGTCAATATTATGTATTGTAATGTATGTCTTGATTGAGATATCAATCTTTTTATTTGATCAAAAAACAATATCAATTTTTTTACGCTAATACACAACAAAATTGTCATTATCCCAATTAGGGGTATGCACAGTACCAGACGAGATCAAGACAACCTTGTCACGCTCATGCTGATCGAAGGGTTCCAATCCCGTCGAGATGGGAAAATCCTGATTTTTTTAATTTAAAATAGCTGCTTATATAAAAAAATATAGCTCTTTAGGTTTATAACAAACAAAGAAATTAGCTCAATATTGCTCATATAATACGTCTTGTATGAGGCTAAAAATTTATTGTAATCTTATTTTCATAAAAAATGTCATATATGTTCACAAATAATACAAATGACACAAGTAAGTGTGTGTGTGTGTAGATATATATATTTGAAATGAGACAGGATCGAGACGACCTCGTTTCGTGTCTCATTCTAAAGACGATTTTTGTTTATTTTCCCATTTTATCTTGTCACGAAAATTTTCAGGGCATGAATTTTCCGTCTTAAAATGACCGGAAAAAGATGGGATGGATCGGATTGACGGGGAGAGGAAAGTCTTGAACACCAGTGTGGATTGGGTAATTTATTCATTTTTATTTTAACAGTATGTCAAAAATATATTAGACTTGTGTACACAATCACTCTTGCAAACGTTTTTGTCAAAATGTCAAGGTTAAATGCGGGTTATATAGGACTTGGTATGTGAGGTCAAAAAAACAATATAGGACTTGGTAAGAATGATTAGTGGACATACAAAAACAGCTTCTAACCGTGATTTACAGTTTATCAAAGCTTGTCTTAACACCACACTCTACTTAATCCATTAAATCATACTCTACTTAAAATAAGCATGTCCAAACAAACACTTAACATTTAGCCATATATAAACTTTAAATTTCATCTAGCACTTTGCTCAAGCATTTCCCCTAACCTGATGTCCGCTTGTTTAGAGAATTTATTAGACTGTACTATGCTGGATTAAAAACCGAATTTTTTTTTATGTTGTCATTGTATGATGGATAATGTTTGGGCGACGAGAATAATTCACAAGATCATGAAGTGAACAGAAAAAAACAAGCGAATATAGAACAATGACTACAATAATTAACAAGACTTCCAAACATGTATAGACACAATCACACAAGAACAGCTTTGTATTGGAATTTATGTTCACAAACAATAATCTACGCTTGTTTTGGTACATTCTCAGCCCACTTGGATCTCAACAATTTGAGAAGCATTCTTGCCTTTGTCTTTGTCTTGGCACTACATTGACTCTGCAGAAGTAAAAGCAACTGAGTTAATATTCCTTCTTCAATAGCTTCATCTCTGGCTCTCCCACTTTCCCTGCAAATCATCATCAGTAATCCCACAGCATTCTCACTACAATCATGATTACTCACTCTAAACACCATCTTCACCAAAGTTCTAATCCCATTTGGACTATTCACTAATGCTTCTTTGCCTCTCTCAATCACTAGAAGCTTCTCTATTATCTGCATCCCCAATGGAGCCAAGTTCTTCTCTCTAGCTTCACATCCTGAAATGTACCTTATGACTCCATCTATTGCTCCTGCTTTTACCAGATTCTCTCTATTTGATTGCAATGAACATATAGCTGAAGTGGCTTTAATTGCAGCCCTGGAAGCCTCACAGTTATTTTGGCTTGCAAGATGAACAATTTCACTGAGTAGTTTCTTGGAATTTCCAAGCATAACAAGTACCTCTTCTAAATGAGCTGATGCTGCTGAATCTATAAGATAACATAGACTAGACTTAATATTGGGGCTTCCCTTTTCGAATAATTCAAGATAAGATTCAAAGTTTGGTTCTTCTTTGAGCATATTTAAAGGCTCTAAGGTATTGTCAAGGGGTAACAACTTTATAATGCAAGAAAGAGCTAGCTCTATGAACTCCATGTCATGTTGTTCTTTGGACATGTGAGCACCAAAAACAAGTCCTAAAAGAAGAGGCAAGAAACCCAATTGAAGGAAGCAAGACTTCTTGAAAGAACAATACTCATCAGACAAAAGCTTGATTTTTTCTAGTGCTTGGAGTTTGTTGTGGAAGGTGGAAGATTCATGAGATTGAAGGGTACGTTTGAGAGAGGCAAGAGAGTCTATGGTTTTGGAGTTGCCAAAGTGGTCAAACTGAGGATAAAACTGAAGCCACTGGTCAATCAAATGACGAAGAGTGTGATTAGGAACTATAGACAGATCATGAAGCTTCTGCATTGTGACAGGACAAGTGAGATTACCTTGAGAAAGCCATCTTTCTATGCTGGACCTATCATAAGTTTGGCCTGTGCATAAGGTCACTGGATCTTCAAACAAGTCTAGACTTATTGGGCATCTGAACAAGTGAGGAATGGTCATTTCAGCTTCGTTCATGGAAGAAAGCTTCAAGATTTTCAATCCAACTTCTGTGGTGTGTGAACAAGAGGTGAACAAGTTGCAGATAAAAGCTGAAAGCTTTACAGCAATATGGCTAGAAAGTGTAGGAAATAGAAGAAGAGACAAGCATTGGATGGTAATAGAGCATTAATGCCTAGAAGAAGGGGTGTCAGAAAATGTTAAACTTTTTTTTGGACTGTTTTAGGCAATAAAAGCCTATGAGACAGAAGAAGCAGAAAGTGTTGCTGAGAGACAGAGAAAATATAGTACAAAAAATTTAACACATGGTAAGGAAGCTGAGAGTTAATATTTCATTAGAGAAGAAGGAAGAGAAATGGTGGTGATGGTATAGAGAAGATGAGAGTTTTGTTGTAACAAGAGAGGAAGGAAAAGTGTAATGGTTTTGGTTTAGTTAGGGGAAAGGGAGGGAGGGAGAGGAAAATGGGGAAGGCCAAACAAGGCCTTATGTTGTGGGTTGGCAACTAATGATCTAGAATAATTGTGGGGAGGATGGTCCCCACTATTCACTTTCACTCTACATCAGTCCAGTCAAACTGACCCACCAAAAGATAAAAATCATTGTTTATTATGTCTTCAAGTTTGAATCTACCAATCACTTGACTCACCAATAAACCAAAAGTTGAGCTTCTTTTCCTTGCCCCCCCTGTATTTCAGGAGAATTTTTCTCACCCTTCAATTTCAATTTCAATTTCAAGTCTTATAATTATTTTCTTAGAGAAATAGCAGTATAATTATTATAACAAATAAATATAAATTCCAAATGTATTTTAGTTAATGTATCAGGGTAGAAATATTTTAGAAAATTGATGAGTTTATATAAGTTTGACTCAGTTGTAACTTAGTCTTACTTTTTAACTTAATGCAATTCAGATCTTGTAATTTAGATTTGTTTGTTTCACAAAATCTTATGCTACTACAATTCAATATAATTATTTGGTTGTATCACAGTCCATGCATTTTGACTAGATACTCAAACTCTATGGCTCAACCATTTAAATATTAGTTTATAAAAATGTAAGACATATAATTGTGTAAGTATACAATAATGTCTAATCAAAATTATAAGATTGAGATGTACTTAATTAACTTTAAGTTTTACTACTAGTTTTGAATAAGGTCAAATTATAATGATCACATATCAATTTTCCCTGTATGTTTTTTTAAGGCTAAAGTATACTTTTAGTCCCTTATGTTTGCATCAAGTTTCAATTTAGTCCTTTATGTTTGAAAAGTACACTTTTAGTCCTTTTCTGTTAACACCGTTAGTTTAACTAAACGGAAAATGCTAACTTAACAATTTTAAATGGTTATTAAATATTGAAAAATGTTTAGATTAAAATATTTGAGTGTAAATATTCTCATATTTTCAAAATTTATCATTTTTTGTTCAATTTCATTATAAAATAATCATTTAAAATTGTTAAGTTAACATTTTCCGTTAAGTTAAACTAACGGTGTTAACAAAAAAGGACTAAAAGTATACTTTCCAAACATAAAGGACTAAATTAAAACTTGATGCAAACATAAGGGATCAAAAGTATACTTTAGCCTTTTTTAAAGACATTTATTGTTCATAAGTTTAAGTCCTAATTCTAGAGAGATTAATGAAGTTAAATGAGCCATTTTAGAAACGTTTAATTTTTTATTAAAATGCAAAAATTTCAAGTAAGAAATTTATTTGTAGAACTTGACAGCAATTGCTACCACTAGTGTTTTACAATTTGGAAGTGTGCTTGGTGCTGTTAATGAATAGAAGGATGAGACAAATTAAAATGAATTAAATTAAAGGTGGTCATTATGTTCAGGAGAGGGGCAATAATAGGAAGGGAAAGCACTATTAGACGATGCTTTATTAATAATAAGTCACTACGTGAAGCCAATGATATCTTTGCATTTCATTCACTTAAATCTTAGTGAACCCATTTGATTCAAACTTCAATTATAGGACGATTAATAACTCCCAATACGTATTTGTGATTGATATTTATTGATGTTTCTCTATATCTATGGAGTATACACATGCATGGACCCTCACAATTGACTAATATAACTTTACTAGGCTCATTGCACGTTGTCAAATTATTATCAACTGATCAAATCACTTGGTATCCATCCACCATCTCATTTTCATTTCAAGTTGCTTTCGTCCTTTACTGATAAACAATAATTTTTAGTAGTATACATGTTAAAGACGTCTCACTTTTCATATAATGATCTCCCTTCTTTTCTTTATGTTGATACTGGTGCATCCTATTTTTATTATTATTTTAATCTAATGTTGATTCCACTGTCCACTACCAGAAAAACAATGCCTTGTCACGGGTCATATGTGGCGTATGAGTTAATGCGTCACTTTTTTCCTCCAAACGCGACAAATTTTTCTCAAAAATTCAAACATATGTGGCGTATGGATTCATGCGCCACACATACCCTCCACACTTTCTCTAAAAAATTTAACTTTTTCCCCGCCACTCTCCCCCACTTTCTCCCTATATAAACTTCACTTCTCTCACATTTTCTCCTCCCCACTCTCTATTTTTTCCTACTCTCTCCCCACTTTCTTTTCTCCTCTTTCTCTACTCCATCGTTTTCCTCCTCTTCACTTCCATTCTTCATATTTAATTTCTCATTTAACTAATTATACTTAATTTTTTTTGCAGGCTCATTGTTTAAAATCTTCCACAATCTAAGGTATACACTTTATCATTCGTTAATACTTCGTTTTTTTTCTCATTCATTATAATTCAAATTCTTTTATTTCATTATAATATTAGCTTTTAATTATTTTCCCCTCTACTCCCTCTACTTCAAACACTCTCTTTCCTTCTTCCTAATTATTATCTCCTATTTTTTTATTTTTTTAAAACTGCAGCTTGCCGAGGAAGAAGCTTCCTCGGCAAGCTGCAGTTTTTTTTTATTTTCACTTCACCTTATGTCGCGCATGAGTTATGTGGCGTATGATACGTGACACAAGTTTGTTACGCCTCGATTTGTGGCGTATGGATTTCAACGCCACAAAATTCTTTCCTACGCCACATACTTCACAATTTTGCCCATTTTCAAACGTGACTAGCAGACTATTTTTTTGTAGTGGTCTAATAAGGGGAATAGGAATAATCAGTGATTCACATACACAATAGAATCTGTTATCGTTTTACATTCGGCAGTTTAAAAAAAGAATAGTTATTTGTGGATGCTTAATTTAATATGAAAATCAACTAAGCATGACTTAGTCTTTGTTCTTGAAAATTGTAGTACGCGACATGCATCTCCGTGACTCGCTGGCTCCACTAATCAATATTTTTTTTTATAAAAGCGCTATCTCAAGTGAGATGTAACCAATAAAAGACGCTACTACTATCTTAAGTTCTAACAAGTAACAACATCCACCCCTCAATAAAGGTTGGTAGAATATACAAAAACTAATGAATGAGAATGTTGTTAGCTAGCTATAACATTTTTCTCTCCAGGAACATGTTTAATCTGTAATGCTCATTTATATGAAATGGTTGATAAACTTTAGAAATAAAAAAGGCTATATAACTATGACGTATATTATATGATTACTTGAAATATACTTACGCATGATCAAATGTCTCAAACTCATGGGGTGTTTTGTATGGATCAATAAATTTCATTGTACTTAGTTAGATGGCTACTCAAGTTGTAAACATACTCTATGTCAGAGATAACGTGTGTGTGTTAGACCGACCTTTGAAGCTCATAGTACCTGGTTATGTTATTTATTGTTATGATCCGGGTAATATTTTTTAACAACGTACTCACAAGTGTATCAATAAAAGATCTCGTGATAGTTATGCGTCTTGCATGATTTTTTCTATGGTTCTTCCGTTCTTGTATTAAAAAGTAACATTGCAATTTTTTAATTATAAGAAAGGATAAAAGGAATGTTAACTTTTTAAAAAAAATAAGGTAAAGGAAATTGAATTTACAGTATATATTTGTCCTTATTAAATTCATAGTTGAGTTATTATTTAAAAAAATCAAATCTGCCCTTACAAAGAATAATGAATTACACTTTTCAGGACGTGAATAATAGAAAATTGTATCAAACTTAAAATACACGTTTCTTTTTTTTTAAAAAAAGCTGTATTTAATGCTCCACATGATAACTTATTATAGACAACGTACGTTTTATTGATTGTAAGTACGTTATATCAGAGATATTGGTAATGTTCAATTAAAAAGGAATAAAAAGATTTAAAACCAGGGCTGGGGTGGGAGTCCTAGAAAAGACTAGACGAGGGACTTTCGACCGGAGGCAATTCTGTTTGGAACCATGCAAGGAATGTGAGGTTTGAGTAAAATAATTAGGAAAATTTAAAAGAAAACAAAGACGCACTTAAGCTAATAGTAATAGTACTAAATTTATTATTTTCTCTCATCTTAATCATATGTCACCAACTATAAAAAAATTTGAACGTTAAAAATCAAATTTGCTCTAAAAGTTGACAATTTTTTTTTAGGATCAAATTTGTCACGTAGATTTTTTAAAGATCAATTTTACCTCTAAAGTTTTCAAAATGTATCAATTTTACTCTGTAGTTACCCAAAGTTAATTTTGACCGTTAAGTTGGTTAAACATCTCACATGTCATGTCACATCAGTCACTTCAGTCACTTGACTCACTTCAATCTCACTTGACTCACTTCAATCTCATTATGTCATCTCACAATCTCTTCCTCTCATTCTCACTCTCAAGGTCAGTTCAAAAAAAAAATTCTCACTCTCAAGGCAGAGCTGAAACTCCTCACCACCCTCCTCATCCTCTGCTCCCTTGCCATCCTTGCCACCCTCCTCCTTCCCTACCGCTTCTCCATCTCTGCCTAAGTTCTGTGCCCCTACTTCTCATACTACAAAATAGAGAGGAATAATTTTCTAGTCTAGTATATTCTTTCTCTTATCCTTATTATAAGGCACCGACTATGAATTCTCACAAATTAAGAAATTTGCTTAACATTATTAAATATGTCTTCAAAATCAAGTGATTTACCATGTAGTCCTCATCATTTGTATCAAATTCTAATATTCCCTCCGGTACATAATATAAGAGTTAAACCGCCAAAACATGCTTCATAAGAAAACATGTAAAAGTTAGTTGATGGTGTGGAATTAATGCATTTTTTTCAATATTGCTCTTATTTATTATGATACTTTCAAGAGAGAGAAATACATAAGCATCAATAAATATAAAAGAGAGTTAGGTGTACAGTAAAGTAGGAAAAAATGGATTAAATAAGGAAGGAATGTGAAATAAACTCTTATATGTTGAAGCAAAATCATTCAAAATTCGAGCTCTTATATTACGGATTAGAGGGAATACCATATTAATGATCACTTATCTCTCTACCATCATTAAATATGAGTATATACTATAAAATGTAATCAATGCTCATCGAAAACTACTAATTGCCATGTAAAAAATATCAAGAAAAACTACTTATAATGAAGTGTTGGTTGAACTGGTAAGTGAGCTCCAACCCCGTAAGGATGAGAACGCGTGTTCGAATCCCGGTAAGCGCTCTCATTGGGAGATGGACAACCTTGCCTATGTGGGCAACACTCTACCCCTTGAGTCCGGATTAAACTGAGCGGTGATTAACAAAAATAGAAGAGGACAGGCAAAAAAACTAGAAGATTTGAAAATAATAGACATAATAAAATCACATGGAGAGAATAATAATGGTAATAATGATGGGAAATGAATTAAAGGGCTAAAGGCAATCTTATATTGGATTCCCCACATTCTCAACAATCCGTGTTTCCATGTTTTGACATTTTTACTCCTCCCAACACTCATTTTATTCCCTCATTTGTCATTTCATTGCTTATTCTTAAATATAAGATCACTTTTTTTAATTTTTATAATTAAACAAAGAATGTTATTTAATTTAATTATTAACACATGATATTACCGATTTAATTTAATAATATACCTATATGGCTTTATGCTCATTCTCCCTCTCTTGCTTGTTATCATAGATAAACATTATTATAGTTGATTTAGGAAAAAGTTGGGGAAAATTAAAAAATGATCTTATGTTCAGGAACAAATGAAAATTTGAAAGTGATTTTATATTTTAAAATGGAGGAGTATTATATTCCACATTATTACTTTACTGGAAAAAATCCACAATATAGACTCTGGCTTAAAATAAAAGGTATTTTCAATTACATAATTGGGATTAAAAAACAATGAAAAATTCATTATATCCATCTCAATTTGTTTAGATGTTTTTATTTCTCTTATCATTATTTTACATGTAATTCAATCATCTAATCTTATTTATAAGACACTTTCAACATATTCTATACGAAATAAAAAAACCTAAACCCTAGTAGTTATGCCTTTAAATTTTATACCTTTTCAGCTTTGCTTCTAATTGATATCCACTGACCACTGCACAACATGAATAAAGGGTAAATACATTGGCAGATAAAAGTTATTTATATGCCTTATCAATATGTTCAAATAAGACATACATTATCTCTCTACAAAAGTTGCACAAAAATGTGGCAGAACTAGGCTATATATATGCCTGCAGTCTAATTCTAAAAATATCCGGGCTAGCTTTTTATGGTTTGAAGCTCGACCTGATTTTAATCAACCTAATTTTAAGATTGGGTAGAACATATCATCAAAGTCATAGGACATGTCATATTGATCCTTGAGCCTTTTGATCTTATAAAAAAACATATATAGGTCCTTGAGTTTGTCTCAATGAAAGAAAATTAGGGAAAAGAAAAATTGATATAATATAATATTATATGGTGTCGTAATTGGTAAAGATGAAGTATTAAATAATTTAAATATATTACTTTTTATTAAAAATAATAATATTTCTAAGTTAGACTATTTCGAGCGGCACCAATGATCCTAAAGTTTATATATACTCTTGTCTAGGCTTACTTAATGACTTTAAAACTAATTAAGCCATGTATTAGATATCTGAATCAGACCACCAGTTTTTTGAACAGTCTACTTATAAATAAAATTAGAACGATAAATAGAGATAATATTAAAGTAATTAATAACTCATTTTTTAAGTGTCTTCCAAGTTACAAACTTATATTCGAGTATTTCTTGTTTGATCACTTAAAAATTCTTCATTTCTTCAATTTCTTACCATCTCCCACCCTCTCAATTTTTAATTGACCTATTATCTATCTATAAATCCATAATAGCTTCCTTACAAAATTTATACTTCATAGAAAATTAATAGACATCTCTATTGTGATTACTATGAAGTTCTAACTTCTAATAATTCTTCTCATATTCAAGCAACCATCAACGCATATATGCACTCACGCACATCAAACTGAAAATTATAATTCTGAGAACTATAACATATTAAACGATATTAAGGTGAGGGTTTAAAATGGACACTTAAACCAACAGAAAATTACACAAATAACAGTAATTATTCTGATGATGCAGAAACAAAATAAATAATGATTCTGGTTTCACAAAATCACAAAGAGGGAGGACAAACTTCATCGTTTATAGAATTTAATTATTGGTCTCTGATGAGTTCAAGCCTAAATATAAAAACATCTTTGTCAAGGAAACCAATTCTAAATTAATATTGTTCCCGGAAGAACAGGTAAGTTCGGCGGAGAAGAAGAAAATGGAATGGAGAAAGAGACCAAACAACAAAATGACAAAAACACTTTTATTTTTATTAATTGAGTAGAGATTATTGTGGGCAAATTTGGGCCTTTTGAACACTATTTTGTCCGCCATTGGAATATTATTTCAGCCTCCATTATCTAATGCCAACGCCAATGCCAATGTTGAATATCCCATTTACTTTAATTCTGGTTAGTCAAAAAAGACATATCTACAAACCTTCCATTTAATTCTTCATTTTGAAGCTTACATGCGCACGCAATATATAAAGCTTATACTAAAATCAAATTCAGATGCATATTTAAATACATAATAAGCCAAAAGTCATCACTAGATTAAACACCATGTAACAGGTTTTACTTGTGAACCTTTTTTATTAGTTGTTTTCTTATACTATTTGATACCTCAAAGAGGCAAAAGTAGACAGTATTAAAAAAATAAGCCAACTACTTAAATACAGACAATGCTGTTGTGATATAATGGCATCACTGTACAATATCAGGCATTCAGGCTATATGATGTGTATTCCACTATAAAAATTAGGCGGAAAAAAATCTTTTTGTGCTAATTTGTTTATGACCTAACCTTTCTAGTTTTTTACTCCGTCTCAACTTAATCCCTTAACTTTGACTCGATACAACTTAATCTCTATATTGTTAACCTTTTTATAATTAAATTCTGAAGTTATTTAAAATGAAATCACACGCGCGCGCACTCTAAATTAAAGGTCAGCTACTAGTACTAAATTGTTAAATTTCTTAAACTATTGGAGTCAAGTTGAAATAACTTAGGGATTGAATTTGAACCGTGTTAAAACTATACTCATTAAAACTGCAAGGATTGAAAATTTATTTTTTTAAAAAAAAATAAATACTTTGAAGAAAATAAGGGAAATTGAGTATTAAAAAGGGAAACTCTATTCATAGTCCTCCAGACAAAGCAACCA
Organism: Mimosa pudica; assembly: GCA_029929735.1. Classification (NCBI taxonomy): domain Eukaryota; kingdom Viridiplantae; phylum Streptophyta; class Magnoliopsida; order Fabales; family Fabaceae; genus Mimosa; species Mimosa pudica. The sequence goes on along the minus strand of JAKELP010000014.1, from coordinate 16,456,306 downwards.
GAATCTAGATGGTCAAACAAAACATTTGAACATTCTGACAAAGACACAGATGAAGGCAAAACCAGAATATCTTGGTGGTGCATTTCATCCACCATATTCACAGTAGTGCTTCTGATAACTAACAAGAAGATCGTTTCATGTAGCTCATGTCAATTTGCTTTTGATAACAATTCAACGATCAAATTATGAGCCTTTTGCATATATATGTGTTGGAAATTAAAGAACAAAAGAATGACGAGAGAAAAGGAGAGGGGGGAAGCCACGTAAATAATACTGGCCACACTTTATTAATAATAATGAGCCTATTTATAGGCGTTTACAACGGAACTAGTCAAATAACAACTTCCTAAAAACATGACGAGAAAATCGCAACTAACAGATTTTCCTAATTATTTAATAAAAACAAATATGCTAAACAATAAAACAATTGACTAAGTCAGTGTTGAATTATTCTTCCAACAATATGCCACCTTTTTAAAGTTTTCAAACAATTCAATCATTACATGTTTCCAATACATTTTCTTGTGCTCCACACATACTTTAATACAACAAGCTCCTTCCTCCATCATTGAATTTGCCAATTTCATGCCTCACTCTTCCTCGTTTCAGAAAAGAGTGAACCATTTCAAGGGTCCACTGTGTCGATGGTTTTTAAAGTGTAATTATAGGCCACTTGTTCAAGGGTGTGCCAAAGTCATACCACTACGTGCATCACTTGAGTACATATTTTAATTCAATACAGAGAATATTATGGCGTGATGAATCTGCAGTTTCCACTTTTATTAACAGGAAGAAGCAAAAGGAGTTTAGTTTAGCCTTGTATTGTTTTGATGATTCTTTACTGCAACATGTTACTCATAATCCCATATATGTTGGCTTGATCTCATATTATTAGTTTTCCAAATTGTAAATTCACTCGACAAACATGAAGTTCAAAGGCAAGCTTATTATTGAAATAAGTAATGACATGGACACTAGGCCTATAACTACACCGAAACATCTGATGGGTAATCTAACGGATGTTTTCTAACAGTTTCTCTCAACCATTTCTCTTGTTCACCAAGGTTGAATGGTGGGACATCATAAACATCAGAGAACATATCTGCAAGTGGTGGTTTTTCTTCTTTCTCTGCCACCTGAATCGCCTGCAGAAGCTGTAGCAGGAAAAAAAGACACAAGAATGAGAAACGTTTTCATCTCTAATTCACAGCTGTTACCTAATGGTTTGTGAATAGTGAGGATTTTATAATTTTTGATAAATATATGAAAGCATGAGTCTTAAAATAGAAGTACAAACTGCACCAAACAAATCATGATATCACACCAAAATTGGGTGAGGCAAACTTTAGCGATATAACATAAAGTATCAACTAGGTGGCCCAATTTTCTAAGGGTGAAATATTACCTGCTGTCGAGCATTGTTCCTAAGCTGAGATTCAGCGTCCGAATTCCACCAGCCATTTCTTTCAATCCACTTTCTAAATCTAGCTACAGGATCTCGTGCCAACCTCCACAATTCGATTTCATTGGCCGGGCGATACTTGGTGGAATCATCTGACGTGGAGTGATGTCCCACTCTGTATGTTAGGGCCTGTGGAAGAAGAACAAATATAACGTTGGTCTGCCACTTAACATGAGTTCACATCACAACACATGTTGCTGCTGCCTTAAAAAAGGTGCACCCTCACCTCAATCAGAACTGGTCTTTGCTCACTGATTGCCATTTGACGAGCAGTTTTAACGGCATTGTAAACGGCAAGGGCATCATTGCCATCGACACGGATGCTGCGAACTCCATAAGCTTGCCCCCTCACTACAACACCATCACCTATGCATACAAGGAAAACCAAAATGTAAGAACTATTGCATTCAGACATTGTAAAGCAGTTATATGAACTTTATCAAAGAGAGAGTAACAAAATTAAAGAAAAGTAAGGAAATTACTTCGAAACTGATCTGAAGTAGGGGTGCTAATAGCCCATCCATTGTTCCTGCATAAAAAAATAACGGGAGCCTCCATTACAGCCGCAAAATTTAAAGCAGCATGGAAATCTCCCTAATAACACAATCAGTTAGAGAATATTGAATAAGTACTTTTGAATTAAATCAATGCAAAATAGAATCGTATGGAAAAGGTAAAGAATTCTAAAGCTGTTAAGTTTTAGCCCGCAAGTGATACTTTCTGACCAAATTCCTCAAAAGTGCTGACAGAACTAGATACAAGTTCTTACTCCATGTGGGGTATTAGTTGTCTTAACATTTCTATTAATTCAGTCTAAAAAAATCTCTTGATAGATGCAACTCTCACATGACAGAAATTAGGTAGTAGTTACCTCACTTGAGCCTCCATCACCAAAATAAGTGACAGCACAAGCATCCTTTTTTTCCATCTTTAAAGAGTAAGCAGCTCCCACAGCATGGGGAAGTTGCGATCTGGAATGTCAATACGAATTAGGCCATTTTGCAATTAATGTCAATTTAAGGCATGATGAGCTAAACAAAAAGGAATAAAAGTTTATGCACCAATGCAAAGTTGAAGAATCTAAGATACTTACGCAATTGTTGATGCTACAGTTACGTAATTGAGCTTCTTAGACCCATAATGGGCTGGCATCTGCCTTCCTTTCCCATTATCATATTTATTGGAAAAACATTGGTTCGCGAATTCTTGCAACGTGAAACCACGCCATAGTAAAACTCCAGGTTCCCTATACTGCATGTTGAAATCTGTTGAGGTGGTAAAATAATAAAGGAAATCCAAAAAAAAGGCATAGCTTAAACTCTAGTTAAAATAAAAAATGTGAACCAAAAAAGGTGTCCATCTATATGTATAATGCATGAGCATGCAACCTGAGGGAATATGAAGTCTTCCATGTTGAGAGCAGCAGCTGATGCTATATTGATAGCCTCTTCCCCAATGGTTGTTACATAAAAGGAAATTCTGCCTTGTCTTTGTGCTTCATAAAAGATTGTATCCATTGTTTGAAGAGTAACCATGTTGTGGTACATTTTGACAGCAATTTCCATGCTTACCTAATATTTATGGCATCTATCCACTCAGTTTTTCATAACATTATCATTTAGTTCACTTAAATGAAAGTACAAATTAAGACCTGCTCAAAGCCATTGCCCAGAATTGGATTCCCATTGTCATCAAGTACCCTGTAGCAGTGTATTCTCTCCACAGGAGATTCAGATATGAACCTCATTTCAGGTGTGAATTTCACTGTTCCTCCAGGAAAATCTAAAACCTGTCATATCCATTTTAAAACATTGTGAAAGAACGAGCTAGTACTAGGATATGAGTTCTCTATCAATTAATTCAAACATTAATGAAAGGTATATGACCCTCATGTAAAGTTAAGTCAAACACTAAAATTGACTCATGTCAAACCTAAACATGTCTATATCTAAACTTCAAATGACATGAGTGCCCCTGTCTGATTTAAAAATGAGTCATACTGAATTTGTGTGAAGAGTGCATGAGAAACTGAAAGCATCCACAACGGATTAATTACTTTTTAGTTTTTTAGTTAAGGGCCATGATCACCACTTCATTACATAAACTGTTCACTTCAACACACTTTTTAGCCTTTGAATACACATGTGCTTAGTTGACTCTTTTAGAAAAATGAAAATAGTTCAATAACTTAATTATAAATTGATTTATCTGAATTTTTCTATAAACTACTTTATTTGATTTATAAACTAACATAATAATACACAAAATACTAAGGGGCCTCCTTTGCCTTTCTTTAAGTAAAAAAAAGTTAATGTGGTCTTATTCTCATGTTTAGAGAGGGAAGTACTAGTATGTATGGTTAGGGTATATTGGTAATATCATGTTATTTTAACTAATTTAACTAACATCTTTAATCTAATAAGTAAATATTTTTTACATTATTTAGGACGAGTACTATTTTTTTTATGAGGGACCTAATACCGTTGGACTTAACGGATTCTTCTTATTTTGGGCTTCGATAGGGTGTAGCGGCATAAATGGGTCACAGGCCCATTTCCATAAAGAAATAGTACAAGTATATTATCATTATCATTAATAAAATATTTGCTGTATCTGGAAATGAAAATGACGATTCTGCCCTTGGCATTTTCTTCTTACCCCAATTGATTGATGAGTGAAGGTGAATGTAGTTGTGATTGGTAAAAGCATATGGAAGCTTAGGAGTGAGTACCTGATTCTCATCGGCATGAGCAGAAGTCAAACGATTTTGAGCTACCGTCGATTCAAATCTGCCAAAATTACTGAAAGAGCCTCCTTGAATTGAAGCCATCTTCGATTTCACGTGGCGGAGAATAGTCGTCGATTTCCTCATCATGTTTAGAATAGACATGAAGTTCAAAATATTTAGTTTGGGAAGAGAGTTTAATTAGTACTACTAGTACTTAGCAATTGCCAATGTCTTAATTGCCCTTTACATATATTGGTTGGGAAAAGAAAAGGGCCAATAGTTTGTGGATTGGGTCATTGGGTTTAGGTTGAACTTTGAAGATATGGATAAAATAATGACGTGTTCATGTTTACCCTCAAGTTTGATGTTAGTCTCATACTTACTCATTATGCATGAGTATTATATTTGCCCTTATAGTTAAAATATTAATAATTAAATATGATCTTTTGTACATACTTCAAATGCAAATATGACTTTCTTATATATAAACAGGGTAGATTTGACCCTTTGAGTATACTGCAGGGTTAAATATGATCCTTGGTGCATATTTCCAGGACGAATTTGGGTCGAAAAATACTTCAGTGGTATATTGGTATATATAATTCTCTGTGCGTACTTTATTAGGGGCAAATATGACACTCACTGTTTGTTTGTTTGTGAAAATAAAAAATATTAATTCAATATGTATACGCTGTGTTGTCTATCTAAGTTTGTGCTGCAAGCATTCACAAGGCTATTTTCTCATTTTTTATGATATCCTTATATCAAAGGACAAGGACTATATTATTTAATAACCCAACCCCATATCTAAAATGTGATTCTTTTTTCCAAAACAAAATAATAATAAGACCAAATTAAGAATTAATTTCGAGTCTTGCAAGTCCACTGGTATTAGATAGAAGGGCCCCTTTTTGTATTGTTTTTTCTCCTTCATTGATGAATGATGGCTTTCAGGATATTGAAGTGCCGGATGAGGTGGTTTTGTGGCTCGTAATTTATTCTGCCTATTTGTTTCAGGTTTTACTCCCTAAACAAAAATTTACTTAAAGATTTTGCACATGTAAATCCGTCCCTTTTCTTCACCTTGTTGTTATTCAAGATATTTTCATTCGATAAAATTTTGCCTCTTTATTTTTTTATTGGCCAGAAAAATTTTGCGTGTTTATTGTATGAAGTGAAAAGTGAATATCCACATGCAGAGCCCCATCTAGATCCAAATACAAAAAGAGAATAGGCATTCTATTAGAGCATATTAATTTAATATCAAAGTAGGGTGAGCCAAATATTTTTTTTTCGGCCAAAAAAAAGATGCTTGATATAAATTATAATGAATTAACATCTGGTGGTCCAGGTGTGAAAAGTAATAAAATGCATGTTTATTATTGAACCTTAATCTAAATAAATTAGGTAAAGCATAGGGAATATTATAACAGCTAGTATGGTACTAATATGATGCTAAAAGTAGAAAGTAGTAAAGTTGTTTTATAATACAAAGAAAGAAAATAACATGAGCTGCATTTTGGGAAAGCTAATGTTCTCAGGTTTACCAAGAAGTTGGAAGGCAACATCAAAGCCATTACACAAACAGATAGTACAATTTAACTTAGCTATAGATTGTCACTTAAGTATATGTAACTTTGAACTTTGACTATGCAAGTAGTTCTTTTCTACTATATAAACATATATAGCGTCATTCTAATAATAACTCAGGCTGATTTCTTCAATATCATCATCCAACGATAAAAACACTTCATCCAGCAATGACAACTCTGTTCTGCTGTCATCTTCATCTTCACCATCATAGTAGTTCACTTCTTGCTTAGAATCGCTATTTCTTTCATAAACACGGCATAAAGCCCATTTGCTCTGGCTCTGATCCTGTGCAGATTTTTAGCAGAGATCAATTGGAGGTTTAATCATTTTATGTGCTACCTCAGTCCTAAATATATGATCCCTTTGACTAATTATTTGTTGTATGTGGTATTACTACTAACTAAATAATCTAAAACAACAACAAAGCCTTATACAAATACATGGGATCGGTTACATGAATCATACGATCCTATTATGGTCTAGAAGTAAGAAAATCTTTGGATATATTATTCACTAGCTAAATAGTTTAAATGGAAAAAAAAAACAATCACTTACTGATTTTCTTCTTCCTCTGGAACTTCTATGTGATGTAGTGTTACATCCTGATGAGCATAACTGATACTCCTGCATTACCCAGCTTGTTTCAGTTCCTTCTGGAGCTTCTCCTATGTTGAACACAAGGTACTTTTTGATTCCCACTTTCTTGTCAGCAGCCGAGACAATAGACTCCGTGAGTCCTATTTCTCTCCAATACCCACTTTGTGTGGTTCTGTCCTCCTTCACTTTGGTGAAGAAATAGTATTGATTTCCACTTGACAAGGCAGTACCTGTTTGTTTGTGAATTTTGAGTTTTAACTTTCATTCATCCATGCATATCTTATGTATGTGTCGTTGTGAATGTGAAATATTATTGAACTAGTTGACAAAAAGGTAGAAGCATACCCTTTAATTCCCATGGATCAGACGAAGGAATATCAAGATCAGGGATGATGTTAGGATGGCATGGTAGAAGAGAATTTTTGCTGCATAGAAAGTGAAGGACAAGTTCTTCATCAGTTGGAGAGAAGTGAAATCCAGGTGGGAGGTTGATGCTTTCATCTGCCATTATTTTCTATATTTTTAGTATGTGTTTGTGGACTTTGGCGTGTGTGTCAGGTTTAGGTATTATATATAGTTATATAGAGAGAAGGGTTTGGTTGATTATGATTTAAATTTTAAAATAAGAATTGGGTTGGTTAGAGAAAGACGGCGATACGTGGAATACCATCATAAGAAAGTAGGACCAAAGAAGGACGAAGCTGGCCAAGGATGCTACTAAAAGAAGTTAGCTGTAATTTGATCGTTTAAGTTATATATTAATTCATTGCATATAATCCAGTTAATTTGAATGGAGCGATTTTCGTTCTTTCTTTATATCCACTTTTAACTTGGAATTAATTATCATAATTCATGAGGCAATATGGGAATTAGCCTTTTTTAATTTCACCTTTAACTTTATGGGTTCCATCACCTGTGTTTGCTGCATGCAAATTGCAGAGGTTAATGCTAATAAAATAGTTCTAAGCAATGATCAAGTTTCCCCTTAAGCTAATATTATCATTATAATCCCATCCCCACCAATTAAAATGCATTTTATTTACTGTACCGCACAGGTAATTTGATGATTTAAAGAGATTTTTTTGTCACTGTTTGAGCAACTTGTACCTTTTTACTCTTTGCATGAACCAATTAGATAATGTATAATCGATCTCAGCTTTGGTCAATATGATGGTATACGATTGTGTGGAAAAATCCAATAAATGATGAGTCTGACCCCAAAAAGGTCCTTTTGGATAACATGGGTCACAAGTGTTCTCGTTCACATTTGCCAAATGTTCATGACCAAAAATAACCTTAGCCGTCCTTTATGGGGTCAAAGTGTGTGAATTATGAACTATTCATACATGGTTGGTACTCTAAAAGATTAATTTTAAAGGCAACCCATTTTGAATCTTCATTATTGCTGCAACGTTGGACGAATCAGAGGGTAAAAGGAGGCTGGGTAAAGCAGAGACATATCCTTTAATTTTGGCTATTGAAAAAGAGGGAATCAATTCAATTGAGATAACTATCCTTAATGTGTTTTCCTTGACTAAATTCCTTCAATTCATGTTTCATTTTTCAACCACGAGACACCAAATCGACAATCAGAATTCATCCTTCTTAATCATAGCTTTAGGTTTTCTAGATATGTATAATTCATCACTTGTCTTTATTCATGACTATGTTCATGGCTTAGTAATCTGTTTTTAGTAAAACGATTCTATCACTTAATCAGACAAATGGATAAAAACACAAATAAAGCAGCCCAGAATGGAATTTGCTGCATTACGTAAGAACCTAACCAATAATAGTATATGACTTGATGGCTTCACAAATCATTACACTTCACAAAAAGCAAACATTATGCTCTCTCACATATGAAGTAGTTGGGAGGTCACCCTTAGCCGTCGTTAAGTTGATCCTTGGACAAGTGTTTTCATAATGGTGCATGCTTTTGGCTTTAGGTGGCACTTTGAAGCTTATCCCCTTGTTCTCTGCAGCTGATCTTGGCCATGATAGATGCAAAAATAAAAACAAAAATTGCATGGGGTAAAAACTTTAACTTACCATCGTGTCAAGTTTTGATATGAACTGTTGTTTTCGTTGTTATTATTTAATTGGACCTTTATGGTCTGTCGTATAAAAATAGACTCACACTTCCTTTCTATGTGTACTATCACCAAACCTACCAAATTGTAAGCCCAGCCGCATTGCTTTTTTTTTTAATTGCTTCCCCCGGTGTCCCACACCCTTCGGGTGCAGACTAATCCGGAGTCGCCAGCCGGGATTCCCGTAAACGGGGTGACTGACTTCCCGGGGGTTCGAACTTGGCACCTTTGGGCTAAATGGCTGAATCCACACCTTGGGGATCCTCTTCAAACCATCAAGCTACGCCCCCCCGGGCCCCAGCCGCATTGCTTTAACTATCATTTCATTCATCTACTTTCTATTTTGAGATTGATGACTAAATCTAATTTTTTTAAACTTTTCTTGATGGATGGTTAGGAGATTTTCTTTTTTTCTAAAAAAAATCGCTTCTTTCTTAAAGTAAGTTTTTTCCCTTTAATTAATATTTAGACATTAAAATTTCATCTAAACCAAGCAACATGGTATATATCATTTAGGATATTTTACAGAGATATTTAATCTAGACATGGGAAAATTAATTTTAGGTCCCACCCAAGACACATAATATAAGGACCCACCAATTAGTCAAATTAAATTAGGATCTCTAGAGACTTTACTTTAATTATCTCTTAGGAGAAATTTGCCCTTTGACTTTTTTTTAATTAATTAGGAGGGCAAAACAGTTTTTTCTCTTGGAAGATAATTAAAGTAGGATCTTTAGGACCTTACGTGAAACCTTTCCTATATTATATGTTTTGGATGAAACCTGAAATTAATTTTCTTGTAGACATTAAACAGAATAAACCGTGAGCTAGGCTATATATCCATCTGTAATATATCCATCTGTATTAACTTTAGGATAACCTTGCCTTCTTTTTACTTTTTCTTTATCCTTTCACCTTTTAAATTTATAATTGCTATCTTTATCTGACTGCTTCCGTCTTTCAACTACGAAGGGTTAAATAGACGGAATAGTTACTTTACATGCTTTTTTTACTTCTCGATCATGTGGTATGATATATGGCTAGAAAGCCCATATCTTGATTTTTGATAGCCATATTCTTGAGAGAGAAGCGTTACTTATGAGTCATGACTTGTGATCTTACGCAGCATTTACGATAGCACAAGGCAGTTTTCTGGGTAAAGCAGGAACATAAATATACAAATGTTGGCGCAAAGCACTAAATACGCACTCCCAGATTTCGTCTTCATGGAGCAATCCTTTACAATTATATGGCTTGTACGTGTTAAGTGGGACCATACCAACGTGTCCATACACCAAATGGATATGACAATAATGCAAGCGACGTTTACATGCAAGCAAGACATTGGATTTGACTTTCATAAATTAAAATTGTTTAAAAAAATGTGTGAATTTAATTTTTCTTATGGTGCAATCTTTTGCTTCGCCTTCTTATATGTACAAATTCAGGTGCCAAGCTTTGCAATGTGTCTGCCACTGAATATGTAAAGAGAGGTGAGTGGGGTCCGCCATAAATCTTTTTACCAGCTCTTCAATATTGGACGCAACCATGCAAATGCAGGCATGTTCTTGTCCTTATTGTAAAGTTAGATAGTGGAAATCAACACGTGGCCATGACCATTGAAGCATCATGAAAATTCGCAGTGCAACTATAGAATTGGCAACAATTTATAGGAAAGCCAGTGGCTTCACAAAAACGACAATAACAAAATATACACATGCTTGCTTGCGTCCAATACTGAAGAACCAGCAAATTAAAGATTTGAAGCGGCATATATATGAGTGTGAGCAGATTTACATCAGCATGCATGAGCCGTTTATTATTTAAATGAGCCTTTTCTCTTTGTTGTTAAGGTCCTAAGTGGGATTGGAATCCCATAATTTAGTAGCTGCTATGAATGTCTATTAGGTAAGTACTGTGCAATTATTGGTATTATGTGGGGTTTGCATTCCAGGCTCATCTCCCCCACTACTCATCTCTCACTCATCTTCAAAACTGCCTCCTTTTGTGTGAAACCCATGTGTCTCTCCCTCCTTCAAACTCTTCAGCCTTCTCTCTCTCCTTGACCCCACCAATCACCACTGACATGGGACGGGATTCCCTCAAAATCCCTCCCTCAAAATCCCTCCTTTTCATCTCTCACACTCACATTTCTTCTTATATTTGGTCATTCAGATTCATTTAAGAGCTCCTAATTTGCTACTTGTACCATTAAAAATAAAAAAACATTATAAAATAAATGAAACAACTTTAATTTTTTTATTTTTGAAAACTTTTTAGCATAAAAATTTTCAACTATCTAAACCTATTTCATTTCAACAAATGGATCTATTAGGGATACATACTTATTCAGTTAACTGTAAAATTATTTTACAGTTAACTGGATAAGTCTGTATCTCTAATAGATCCTGTAAAATTATTTTACAAGTAACTAGATAAGTCTGTATCTCTAATAGATCCTGTAAAATTATTTTACAGTTAACTGGATAAGTCTGTATCTCTAATAGATCCTTCTGGTGGGGTCAAGGAGAGAGAGAATGGGGCTTATTTATTTTTGTCAAAAGGCTGAAGAGTTTGAAGGAGGGAGAGACACATGGGTTTCACACAAAACGAGACAGTTTTGAAGATGAGTGAGGGATGAGTAGTGGGGGAGATGAGCCTGGAATGCAAACTCGTATTATGTGTAGTTACCGGATAGGATCGGATAGGACGTGACTTAGTCGGTTACTCACTCGTGGACTCTAAATACAAGAGTGTTAGAGTGTGTATGTGTGTTTTGTCATTCACCCTTGTTGATTAATTAATAACTAACACTTCATTAACTTTTAATCTTAGGATTATAATGTAGAATAAGGTAAGAATAAAAGAGGGTGTATGAGAATTAGAGAGATGGAGTGATAGAATAAGAAGAGGAAGAGGAAGAGGAAAAAAGTTAGAAGAGAAGGAAGAGAGACATATAGAAACTCAATATTAAATTATTCAAACTATAAGTGTTTACAAAAAAAAATAGTTGAGGGCCTATATTTTGCTGTTTTAATCTTTGTTTAATTTATATATATATAGCGCCACTAGGAGCAACATGCATGTGTTTTTTTAAAATATGGCATTGTTGCGCACCAGAGTGCAACAAACTATTGTCTTCTCTATAAATAAACAGATTCTAATTTCATGCTCATCACTTGGATGAGAAAAATGTTCTAATCATTAATATAAACCTTGGATCGAATTTAATGGTTAGATTTACTTTAATTTAATTTATATTTTGAATAACTTTTTATTTTAATATATGTAGAATGTGAATGAAGATGGTCTTGTAACGTAAAAATGATTTAATCACTTTAAAATTAATAAATTACAAATTTTTTATGTGAGCCGTTGAGTTCAAAATTTGAAAGGTTTAAATTTCACCACAATGATGAAAAAGTGTTTTCTGATCACTATGATGAGTGTGGAATAATGACCCATAAATATACAATGCACATCTTTCATTTTTCCTCTTTCTTTATTTCCTTCATCACCACTTTAATTCTCCATATTCGTCCCACTCTTTTTTTACTTGAACCTACGTAAGTAAATATTGACGATACTTAATAAATAATAATCATCTACATACATGCAATTGTATTTCCATTATTTTTATACATAACTAATTGTCTTTTTTTTGTAAATTATTTATTTAAACATTATATTTTTTATCGCTTACTATTTTATTTCTTCTATTAGGTCTCTATACTCTTTAACAATTATATTTAATAACCATTAAAATTATATGAAATGATAAATATGAAACTATTTATCAAATATCTATGCCTGATATGTATAATAACCTTCTACACTTTCTCTATTTTCATAAAAAAATTTGTTATTGCCTTTTTAATCAAATTTTGAAGCTTTTTTTACGCTTCTGATTTTTTTTGATATAGCATTTCATGATTCAATTGCGTGACATAATGACGAGTTTTTTTATTTAATTTTGCACAGTGCCACAATTGTTGGCGCAACATACTGTTGCATGATTTTTTTTTAAAAAAACATTCCCTTGTCATGCTTAACATTGCTCATGTCGCGTTTTCAGTGGTGCGACATAAGAGTTTGTTTCGAGCTTTTATATCACGTTTTGAGAACTTGTGATGCACACTTGTTGTCACGAATTATTCGTGACAAGACCCCTTTTTCGCCTGTGACGACAGTTTTTTTACATGTAGTGAACATTGAATAAAAAAAACATTGTCAATAATCAAATAATCTACGGTTAAGGTCCTTTTTCGCCAAGTAATAACCATAAAAAAGATTGAGTATTTGGAAGTAACTTGAGTAGCCTTTTCACCCTAACTAGAAGTATCTAATTGGTTTGCAAATGTACCCCCATTGTTTGAAATGTTACCTTTGATTGTTAAATCCTGCTTTTTAACATATCAATGCTGATGTTGCTTTGTCACCATATAGATGTCATCATTTTAAGGTCTATTTGTTCTCTAAAGTAAACTATCAATGAACCTTTTTCCCCAGAAATATTTAAATCATATCATTATTTTTGTTCTTGACCATTATTCAATGTTAAATTTGATTGTTAAGTGACATGACACTCCATATCCACCAAATAAACTATCTCATGATCACTACAAGTTAGTTTTCAGATATATCTAGAAAAATTTTAAGGAAAATGAAAAAAACAGTAAAATAATCATCCCTCCTCTACTCCCTCCCTCCACACACATTAGCTTCATTATCATCATCTTTGTCTCTCACTACTTGAAATGACAAAAACGGACATTACACCTATATTTCATTTATATTATTTTTGAACAATAAAATGTTAGCTTTGTATATAATCCAATTATTTGTTTTCTTTAATCACATTTCACTATTTTAAAACTTGTGGTGATGAGATGACTTATTGAGGGTGATTTGAAAAGCTACAATTTGTAAATGGTCAAACTAATCTCATGTTTGATTTAATAGTCAAACTCACTCTAAATATCAGTATGAACGAATTCGCTACAATTGTCATTTAGATACCCATGGGGCAAAAGCCCTCCTAGCTAGTTACTTTTACGGTAACATTGGGATTTCAAATGGTGAGTTGGTGACACATATATGATGAAAGAGTCAAGTCAATATCAGTGATTTAAAAAGAAGATTTAGCGATAGGATAAACTCATTGTTATAATTTGAACATTTTTAGAGCACAATTGTTCCTCAAGTTTCCTTTGAATACCTAGTACTTTTTTAAGCTACTTCCAAGAATCAACCCTATAATCTAATAGTATAGATGAATATTTGTGTGGCATGTGTTTAGGCCACGGATTCGGTGCTGTCTATAATCTTACATCGCTGCTGCATGTCGCTCTAATAATTAAAAACAAAAAACAAAAACAAACAAACAAAAGTGTATGCTTAACCGAGAAGAAAAACTTGTTATAGTACAAGCCATGGTCACGGGCTCCATTCCATTGAGCATCCCTCGGGCCTCAACAGACAAAGTGAGAGCTCGTGACTTCAGTAGTATCCCCAAGACACGTTATGACTTATCACACACATCACTCTTTTCTGACAAAAACAAAATTAGCGAGTGATGATGACGAAGAAGTTACTGAAACAGTGCCACCGATACCTCTCAATTCTCTAATTCATAATTAAATGTTTCCTTCCCATAAAAAGCTCCCCATAACAATTTGTTTGGCATACACTCATAACAAATTAAACAATAAAAATGCATTAATACACACACACATAGACATATACATATAATTTTATTTTGCAATTATGTCCTGCATGGAAGAAGGCATCTTCTTTCAAGCATATATAATACGCAGGGTCACATCACATAATAATCCTACTTTTAAGCCCCTTGTAGGTCCAAGCCATTCATTATAATCTTCACCAAGTTGATAAATACAGAAGCATCACGAAGACAAATAAGTGATTATATGTGTTTTAAGCCCCTTGTAGGCCCAAGCCATTCATTATATCTTAACCAAGTTGATGAAAACCACATATTTATAAGTAAAAGAAACATCGATTTGATACCACCAAGTTATGAACATGACACCTTCAATTGACTGATCAATCAGAACTTCTTCCAATTCTTTAGCATTTTTAAGTTCACTAATAACGGAATGGGACTGTGATGATGTTGATAAACACCTACAACTTTTTTTTAACGTGTGAGAGTGGAAGAGAGAGAGAGGAATTCACGGGAAAGAGGACAAGAGGCAAGAGATTCTTTTTTTGAGCTCCTAATAAAAAGTCTTTTGGTATTAATGGTCACAGAAAATTTGAAGGTGATTATGACATGTTATAAGTGGGTGGGGCAAGGGGCACTTGGGTGAGATGTGGATGACTGATCGATGAACTGAAATAATTGGAGAAGAGGTCACGGGTGCTTCCTCTGTCACACTGAATCATATGTTGGAGTGCAGGCTTGTTCCTTTTTTCGTATGTAAGACCAAACATCTTCTTCTTCGATATTATTACTGAAGTTAGGCTATTAATATATAGAGATTGGTATGTAAATGTTACTCATGTCCATAGGCAGCATGAGCATATACTATTTAGATTTACTAGCTAAACTCTCACACATATTATATGTTAGTTTTACTATCTTTGATCAATAACCACCTGACTTTTCTCAGGCAAGGGTTGATGAAGGAAAGTGTATCCTCAATTAGAGGTTACCTTGTTTGTAATCTTGTTTGAAAGTTTATGACATTTAGCTTTCCATTAAAAAAAAATACCATACACGTTGTGACAATGACCAAAACTCGCACTACTACTCCTTCAAAATTTCAAATATAGCCCCTTTCTTTACATTGAACTTCCTTTGCACATGATAATCAAGATTTATACTGAATTTAGTACTTTACACTTTGCCCCACCAACTCCTGTATATATCATTCCCAACTTGAATCAATCTAAAACATGAGCCTCATATATATACATAAAGTTGTTTCAAATATAATTATCTCTTCATGAATACATACAGTACACCCACAGATGATTTTGGGTGTACCTATAATCCAATCGGCTCACTATGTGCTCATCAGAAATAGTAGCATTGATTAGGACTCAAATTAAGTCCTAATACAACCATAGGATTTCTGGTGTGCCTAGGATCTGACTGACTTTCCCGATACCCACATGAAATCGGATCACCAATTGAAATTCGTTTACATTAATACGGAAAAAGCACCATGAAGAGAAGAAAAAGAGTTTATCGGAATGTTTTCTTTTTCAATTGACATAACTTTTCCCAATTGACCTCAACCCCATATATGCATGGTATATATGGAAGTTACATTAATTTAAATTTCAAATCCATTGAGAAAAATTAATTCTTTCAACCCATATTTCTCTATATTTATATAATAGTCTCAATTCTTATTGGGCTTGGATTTGAACTCTAATTCACCATTTATGGGCTGAGTATATTTTTCTAACGACACATATGCATGTGAACAGGGGAAGAGAACTTAGGAGAATTTTTTCAAGAAGTTTTTATTTATTTAGTTAGAAAACTTAGCTGTTACTAGTTTAGCCCATCTAATAGCATATCTACCAAATGTGAAGTCATTTTTATTTGAATACTAAATCATGAAAGGAAAAGACTCCAAAGGAACTGGTTCTCGTTTATTTACATTCATAACATCCAAAGATCTTCTAAACGCTATACCAGAATTCACCTCGTCAATTTCAACATTAAATAACAAACCCTTCATTTTTTTTTACTTCTCATCCATAACCATGTGTCAAAAGCAGACTTTGTACTTGTATAGCTTCAAATATTCACGTGAACGATTCTACTTTCCCATGTCAAACATGACAATGGAAGATATATATCTAAATTCTAATACAAAGAAACAAACAAATACCCGTGAACCAAGTTTGTAAGCCCGAGGACCTCATTGTCTTAAAATTTTGCTACAAGAATCTCTTGATCATTGCTTCACAGTTTTTTTAATTAGCTGAAGCACAGACCCTGGACTAAACTAGAAAATAAGCAGAAAGGAAGAGAGATGAATGAGTTTCAAAATCCAATGTTGAAAGAAAGTTGTGAGGTTGAAGCAGTAGGCATTCACTACAAGATCTGCAAACATAGAAACAAGCATTACCCTTCAAAACTGTTCAAGAAAACTCCACAACTGAATGAGGAAGAAGATCATGTTCAAGCACAAGCAAGTAGGGGAGTGAGAAATGTACTTAATGATGTGAACTTGCAAGCCAAGCCAATGGAAATTCTGGCCATAGTTGGTCCAAGTGGAGCTGGAAAATCATCACTTCTTGAGATTCTTGCAGGTAAACTCACTCCACAAAATGGCTCAGTCTTAGTGAATAACAAACCTATTGATAAAGCTCAATTCAGCAAGATTTCAGGTTATGTTACACAAAAAGATACTCTTTTTCCCTTACTTACAGTTGAAGAAACCTTAATGTTCAGTGCAAAATTGAGACTAAAGCTTTCTCCACAACAGCTCATCTCCAAGGTCAAGTCACTGATTCATGAACTAGGACTTAGCCATGTTTCTGGGACTCGAATAGGAGACGAAAGAGACCGAGGAATTTCCGGCGGCGAAAGGCGGCGAGTTTCTATAGGTGTTGAAGTCATACACAATCCAAATGTTCTAATTCTGGATGAACCTACTTCTGGTCTTGATAGTACTTCTGCATTGCAAATAATTGATATGCTTAAGGTCATGGCTGAGTCAAGGGGAAGAACTATAATTCTCAGTATCCATCAACCTGGGTTTAGAATAGTGAATTTGTTTAATTCTATATTGTTGTTAGCCAATGGGTCTGTTTTACACCATGGTAATGTGGAGTTGCTTAGTGTGAATATGAGATCAACTGGTCTAGATCCTCCTCTTCACATCAATGTAGTTGAATTTGCCATTGAATCCATTGATACCATTCAGCAACAAGGGAAATGTAAACTTGTTCAGCATGAAAAGAAATGTGAAGATGTAGAAGATGAGAGTAAAAGAAGTAGAGTTACCCTGCAACAGCTTCTTCAGCAATCCTGTGTAGTTGAATTTACCTGTGATTATGCTAATTCTAGAGTGAGTGAAACTATGATTCTGACTCACAGGTTCTTCATGAACATTTTTCGTACAAAGGAGCTATTTGCATTTAGGACCATTCAGATGCTAATGTCAGGGCTAATTCTAGGATCCATCTTTTGTAATCTTAAGGAAGATATAGTGGGAGCTGCAGAAACGGTGGGACTATTTGCTTTCATATTAACATTATTGCTAACAAGCACAATTGAAGCTCTACCAATTTTTCTGCAAGAAAGGGAGATTCTAATGAAGGAAACTTCATGTGGTAGCTATAGAGTATCATCTTATGTGATTGCCAATGGTCTTGTTTACTTGCCTTTTTTACTTATCCTAGCCATTCTATTCACTGTACCCTTGTACTGGCTTGTGGGGCTGAACAGGAATTTCACATCATTTCTGTACTTCTTGTTGCTAATTTGGTTAATTCTCTATACTGCAAATTCAGTTGTGGTATGTTTCAGTGCTCTAGTGCCTAATTTCATTGTTGGCAACTCAGTGATCAGTGGTGTGATTGGATCATTCTTCTTGTTCTCAGGCTACTTCATATCAAATAAGGAAATTCCAAATTGCTGGATTTTCATGCACTACATATCTCTTTTTAAGTATCCCTTTGAAAGTTTTCTCATCAATGAGTTCTCCAACTCAAGAAAGTGTTTGGGATATGTGTTTGGTTCATGCATGGTGACTGGAGCAAGTGTGCTTAAAGAAGAAGGATATGGTGAGGAAAGTTGTAGGTGGAAGAATGTGGGGATCATGGTTTGCTTCATTTTGTTCTATAGGTTTATTTCTTATGTAATTCTTAGATATAGATGCTCAAGAAGGGAAATTAAGAGCATTATCAAATGAAGAAGGTGATGACTCAATCAAGAGAGAATTCAAATGTCCTGGATTTTGTTCAGAACTTCAGACATAGGACTTGGGATAGAGTGTCTTATATGTACAGTATATTATATTGATGAATATTAATAGCAGGCTCAGCTAGTATCATGTACCAACAGATCCACTAACATGATGTTGATTTCTCTTCTTATTGATTTTCTAAAGATTTTTTATGGTGATTACCCATCTTTAGCCTTGTACATGAAATTCTGGTTTTTATTCCGTATTTATAGTTTTCCCCCTTCCTTAGTGGCTATAGCTTATGATGCAGTAGACAATATTTTGTTTATGATTAATTTTTTTGGATAATTTAATGTAACTAAATTTAGAGGGTGAAAGTTTTGAACTCCATCACTTTTGAAATTGCATTATTACTTTTTGTTTACGAAGAGTTAAGTGTTTACTAAGAATTTAAAGCAATTTTGTCTTCATTAATTACATATTCCTCCCCTTCCTTTTTCTTTTTGATCGGGAAGCATAAATTTTTTATTAAACTATAGAATATAAAATAAGTCTGTAAAAAAAATTCAAAGTCTGTAAAAAGGTAAATATGGATAGGAGTGAGCCGTCGTCATTGCAAAAATCCTACCATCTTCTTCATCTTTCCTTCATGAGAATTTGTAGGTAGAAAAGAACTGTCACCGGTAGAAAAGTCATTGAGTAGTGGTTGTTCAAAGAACTATACCAAAGGATCCACACCTCTTATCGGCAATAAACCAATCAATTTGGTTTTCAAAGAAGCTCCATGAGTAGATCTCACGGAAACGAACATACCCACAAAACTAATACATAAGATGAAGATTGAGTAGAAGAAATTTCTCTTGTCGTCAAACCTCCTGAACCAATTTGTTTGAAAATGAAAGAAACATAAAAGCAGACCAATAAAAATGATGGACGTCTCCTTCCCCTGCATGAACTGAGGAAGGAGACGCCGATGAAAAAATTCATACAACGACGAGAGAAGAGATCCCACCACCACCCGAAAAATTTGAGGGGAGGGGAGAGAGGATAGAGTCAACTCAAGAGAGACGGCTCTAGAAAATTTTTATGGAAATCTCCTCCCCTTCCTTTTTCTTCAAAAATCAATTTTTTTCCATTATTACTCTCTCTTTTTTTCTTACTTTGTTAATCAGTGTATGATAGGAAAAAATGTTTATTTTTCTTTCACAATTATTTTTAATTAATTTTAAATGTTTCCCATAAACCACATAATTCAACCTTATTATTTTTTCACCTTATTTAAATATTTCCTCCCTTCCTCTGTATAATATCCCATTAATTTTTTTAAAATAAGAAATCTAACAAAGTCATTTAATCATAACAAATTTTGCATACTATTAGTTTATATGTAGTTTATAGATCAAATAAGCTAATATTATTAAAATAAGTTTAGATAAATCAATTTATAATCAACTTAGTTGAGTCGACTATGATTTTCTTAAAACAAATAGTAGAGAATTAATTAGAAATACTAGGAGAAATATTATTAAGATTAGATGTTCTCATTTGCTTCCCAATTTCAGCAATTTCATTTTTATATAGATCAAAGCATTGTGTGATTAAAATTGTCACACTATCATAGATTCATACAACTTTCTTTACAAATACTCCTACATAGCAACAAAATCTCTAATAACAAACATAAATTTGTACAGATAATCTATCAGCAATTTTGTTTCTAGTTGACTTCATGTTTTCTACTCTCTAATGATGCTTCACGATGTTACCCTCTCCTACATTAACAAATACTCATTCCTCATTTCTCAATGCATCACCACCAAAAACCTTAAACTTGGCCAAGCCATACATACCCACCTCATAAAAACCTCACTTTTCTCCCACTCTTTCCTCACAAATAGTCTCATTGACATGTACATTAAATGCACCTCTCTTCAATGTTCCCAAAAAGCCTTCCATGATCTTCCATACAAGACAACACGTACTTGGAATATGATCATTTCCTCGTACTGCAAAATGGGTTCTTTTGACACTGCATTCTCACTGTTTGATAAAATGCCTCAACCAAATCTTATAACTTATAATTCATTGATTACTTGCTTGACACGTCATGGGTTTCATAATGAGTCAGTGAAGCTCTTTTGGGATATGCAGAAGGGTTATGATGGTTTGCTTTTTGATGAGTTTACTCTTGTTAGTGTTGTTGGTAGTTGTGCTGCTTTGGGTTCTATTCATTGGTTGCGCCAAGTGCATGGGATTATTGTAGTGTTGATTGGTTTGGAGGTGAATGTTATACTTAACAATGCTTTAATTGATGCTTATGGAAAATGTGGATTATGCAACATCTCTAGTTCTATATTTTGTAGAATGCAAGAGAGAGATGTTGTGTCTTGGACTTCGATGATTGTCGCTTACATGCGAGCTTCTAGATTGGATGAGGCGTGTGGGATATTTGGCGAAATGCCGGTGAAGAATACTGTGTCTTGGACTGCTTTGATCACAGGTTTCACGCGAAATGGCCACTCTGAGGAAGCTCTTGATCTTTTTCAGGAAATGCTGAAGGAGGGGGTATGGCCTAGTGCTCCAACTAATGTCAGTGTATTGAGTGCCTGTGCAGATATGGCACTTATTGAAAGAGGTAAACAAATTCATGGTCATATTATCAGAAACAGCGATAATGGGTACTTATCTAATGTGTATATATCTAATGCTTTGATTGACATGTACAGCAAGTGCGGGGACATGAAATCAGCTGAGAATTTGTTCAACATTACTCCTTTAAGGGATGTAATCTCTTGGAACACATTAATAACTGGGTTTGCCCAGAATGGCCGTGGTGAGGAATCACTGGCCCTCTTCAAAAGGATGATAGAAGCCAATATAAAGCCTAATCATGTGACATTTCTTGGTTTGCTATCTGCTTGTGACCACGCAGGCTTGGATAATCAAGGGCTAGAATTGAAAGACTTGATGGAAGAGCAGTATGGTGTGAAGCCTAGACTTGATCACTATGCTATATTGATTGATTTACTTGGGAGGAAAAACAGACTCAAGGAAGCACTGGATTTAATCGAGAGAACACCGAATGGTACGGATCACATTGCCATGTGGGGAGCACTATTGGGTGCTTGTTATGTCCATGGGAATTTGGACCTTGCAAGGAGGGCCGCGGAAGCTCTATTTGAGCGGGAACCCGAAAACACGGCTAGATATGTTATGCTGTCAAACATATATGCAGCATCAGGAAGATGGAATGATGCAAATAGAATCAAAGGAATCATAAATGAGAGAGGCTTAAAGAAAGAGGCAGGTTTCAGTTGGATTGAGGTGAGAAATACAAGATATAAGTTCACAGCCAAGGACAAGTGCCATGGCCAGATTGTGGAGATATATGATATAATCAGTAAACTAGTTTATAATATGAAAGATGCTGGATATCAATATCATATTAGTCGCCCTTTTCTTCCAGATGAAGATAACAATTTCTGCTTCTATTAGATCATATACTTGTCAGTTTTATTGTTTGGAAATAGAAATTCTGATTTAATGTGAATAATATGCTGGCTGAATTGAGGATTCATATGCAGTTCAATGCTATTTAGTATTGCTGTTGCCTCTTGTACTTTAAGAATGTATGCCAAATTTGGCAACGAGTTCCTCACTTTCAATTGTATGTACAATTTTGTCATGAACCCATTTGAGTAGTTATAGGAATTAATTTGCATGAGCACCCACCATTCACAATCTGAAAAGTTTAATTTCACTAATTATAATTATGCTGTAAATTATACAGATTTCTAACTAAATTATACGATTTATTTATTTCCCCGTATTCTCTTCTTATCTTGCATTGACTTACTTCGGCATGGCAGTGACCTGTGGAATATCAGTGTGTGGGTGTGAATAAACTAATACTCCCTCTAGTCCATAATATAAGAGCCAAAATTTAGATGGTTTTAGTTCAAAATATAAGAGTTCATCTCATATTCTCTCCTCATTTAATGCACTTTTCTACTTTGCCCCCAACTTTCTTCCATATTTATTAATACTTGTGTATTTCTCTCTCTTAAAAGTAATATAATAAATATGAGCAATATTATAAAAAAAAAGCATTAACTCTAGACACTCAAATAACATTTACATGTTTTTTTAAGAAACATTTTTTTTAGGAGATGACTCTTATTACGGAGTGGACATAGTTGTAAAAAACAAGCTCATTAATTGAGCTAAAAGCCGGGTGTTTTCACAATGTGAACAACGATGGACTTTTGATGTGAGCGTGGGTTGAATTAACTTACAAGGCAAACCAAGTTGAGGTGGAGAGAGTGAGGGAATTTCGTATTGACCTTATTGAAGATAATCCTCTGTTCCATCAGCGCCTCCTTGTCCCTCTCAAGACATGAATGAAACATACCATAAACGCGTTTCCTTAATTTTCTTTTCTTTTGCTGAAACTCGTTCATAGTTCCACGTGTAAGAGTTGGTTGATGTTAACTCTTAGCCCAAAATATAAGATTTCTTCCTACTCCCTCCGGTCCCTAAGAGCTAGCCGTCAAAAAAACGCTTCTTAAGAAAACATGTGAATGTTAGTTGGGTGTCTGGAGTTAATGCTTCTTTTCCAAAATTGCCCATATTTATTATGGTACTTTTAAGAGAGAGAAATACATAAGGATTAATAAATATGAAAGAGAATTAGGGGTAAAGTAGGAAAAAATGCATTAAATGAGGAGAGAAGATGGGGTGAGCTCTTACATTAGGGACCAAAACCATTCAAATTTTGGGCTCTTACATTAGGGACCAGAGGGAGTATTATATTTCATGTATTTATCATTTTTCCGGACTAATTTGTTTGAGTTTATAACTAATATATAATCCAATAATGAACATATTTTTGTTTTGAAATATAAAATATTATGTAACATAACTCCTTTAATCTCCCAAATTAGTCAACTGAACTTTTTATTAGAGGGAAAGTAGTCGTATTAAACAAACCAGACGTGCACTTGTTTTGTTCGTTACATCATTTTTACATCGAGTAACGTCGTGAACCTCACCGGCGGATTATTGATGCATGCAGTACCATATCCATCCTTTTTTGGACAAACAGTACCATATCCATCTTAACTATAGTACTTTTGGAAAAAAAATGAGAAACCCAAAAAAAGAAAAGAAAAGACTATCGATGAACTAATTGGGTTTAAGATCAAAAGCATGAGAGCATGTGCTTTACATCTCGATCTCCCACTACTACTAAAAATGAATTAAGTGCAACTGATCATTGACATAATAATCTCCATATATATATGGCCATCATTCACAACGTACACAATAACAACCAACGCCTGCATCTTCAAAATAAACATAAGAATTGAACACAAACACAGATATAACTTAAAAACAGAAACGAATATATAACTAGAGACTCGCTAGCTTAGCTTGCCTTAAATATTTTAAGGCCTATATCAAGAAAAGAAGTTAAAGGTTCTGCGCAGAGTGACATTAACTTTACGGAGCATACAAGAAAAGATGCGACGCTTGATAAGCCCTCTCACTGGTAGCATCACTCTTTCACCATTACTCCAACTTCTCCTCTTCTCCTTCTCCTTCTCCTTCTTCATCTTCTCTTGCAAATGCAAATTTAAAGAACCTCTCAACTTGGTATAATCTGCCATTTCCCTTCCTATGAAACTTTATATATGTATTTGTATATATATTACTCTTGAGTTTTGTGTGGAAGAAATATGCGCTATGTGGGTGTATATATATAGTGGTCCATTGGGTCGGTGATTGGCAACTCTCTTTTTCTGGTGATTACAAATTTACAATTACAATAGAGCGTTTGACTTGGGGTACGTGATAATATTTTTAAAGGACCCCACGTTGACAATTTGGGTTAGGACTTGAGAGGAAAGTGCATGGAATACATGTCAATGACGACGCCCTCCATCCCATTGACCTTTGCTCCCTACTCTTTATCATCACGCCAAAATGGCATATGCATAATTAAAGACAAACAAACTAAAGACAATCAATTACGTTGTTGTGCATCAAAATGGAGAATTAGGATTAGACAAATCCCAATGAATTACTAATGACAAAAATTGATGATAGGTGAAGATGTCACTGATAATAATAAATAATAAATGAAAAATACCATTAACGACTCATCAACACTTATTTGATATTAATTCTCGTATATGAAATCTTAATATATTGTTCCCTTTAGCGTTTGGCCCAAATTTTAACAAATAAATTCAAGATATTATTAGCCCTTGTTTTCCTTTGTTTTTTCTCTCAAGAATATCCAACAACTAATATAGTTAAATAGTTAAAAGCTAATCCATTTTCTTTACATAATAACTAAGAATCAAACTCTTAATTGACAGCACTTACACTTTAGTTATAAATAAATAAAGCCATTATTTTCTTAATATTATACCCATGTTCCAAAAATATTTTACATTATGTTTTCCCAAAATATGTGGCCTTAGAATTTTAATGAGTACATAGCCATGTAAAATTTTCCCTTCAATAATAGTAATTTGTATATAACCACAAGCCAGATCAAAATATGATTTTATATAGGAACATTATAGTCAAATATCATCAAATTGAACTGCATGCAAAAGCTTGGAACGCATTTAAAAATTGTGTGTTGTACGCTTTTGAGCTTTTTTTATCGGTTATTGCATTTTCATTAGTAAGAAATACACATTTAATCCTCTAATCTTGTATATAGTTTCAATGTGATATCTGAATTTTATAAAAAAGCTTTTTAGTCATTTAACCGCAATATCTTTAGTCTTAAATAGTGTATTATGTTAAAAATATTTAAAAAATTAAACTATGTATTTTAACATTTTTAAATGTTATAACAACATTGTAAATTTTACATATCTGCTTTTGTTGTTGATAAAATTAATAACGTTAGGATTAAATGGTTTATGAAACACTTAACCAAAATATACGCTTTTTTACAGAGCTCTTCTAAAGAACTAAGCTCATACTATTTTTATCTAAGTTGGTAGGTTAATGGAAAGATAATGACAAATACATGTTTTATCATATTTTCTCCGATCCCTGCAGTTTGAAAATTGGAATTTAGTATTTTTCTTTGTCTTCTTTTCGTCGAAGAAACCATAATCCAAATGGGACATAGGTTGGTTGGTCAAAATCAACTTAAATTTTACCTTTCTACTATTAATATAAAATGGATGTTGGGTCGTCTAACAATTGCTATAAATGATCAGCTGACTTGGGTCTAACCACCATATGAATATAAAGGTATAGAATATGATTGATAACATTATTACTGATTCCATTTTTGTTAAATATTTTGAAGTGTGTGACACAATTTTGTGTTTATTTTTATTTGAGCACAAGGTTGAGCAAACTGTAAAAACATAAAATTGTTTCGTGCAATAATTCACTTTAATGTAACAATCACGAGCTTGTTTTTTTGGTTGACTTTACTTTTTCCAATAGTCAAGTGGTATAAAGAATTCCCATAAACCAAAACTAACTAAACGCATTTTTTTCATATTAGTGACATACAAAATGACGACTTCCCCTCCCCTGTGGAAATTTTATAATATCTTTCAAAATAAAACCTTTCAAAATTATGAGACAAGCTATGTTTAAATTGGAAAATGTATACTATCAAAAAAGCTTGGTCATTATCCTTGACACTTGCAAAAAAAATGTAGGGCATAAAATCATAGAGAGATGGGGGCCGGGATAAATAGAGTCATGAGATGTAGTCACTTAAATCTCATATCCACATACTCCCTCCGTTCCTAAATATAGGACCTAGATGACTTTTTTGAAAAATCCTAAAAAAAGCAAAAAATAAGTTAATTATAAATTGATTTACCTAATTTTTTCTCTTAAACTAGTTTATTTTACCTATAAGCTAATGGATAATCTAAAAAGATATCAAATATGTCATGATTTAATAACCTATTTCGCAACCTTAATCTTTCCAAAAAAAGTTATCTATGTCTTATATTTAGGAACGGAGGGAGTATATTTTCCCCGAATAAAAGTAAATTTTTTAAGAAAAAATCGTAATTCGGTGTGTCAATATATATATATATTGGGTAACTTAATTTCTGCGATATTTCTTGTGATGAGTCAGATAAGGGATCGGAGTTCATAAGGCGTACGTAAAGTGACAATTATGATGAACTTTTCGCTTGGCCACGTGAACGAGAGAGACATGCACCATCCACTAAAATCGATCCCGCATATACGTGTTTTGGGATATATGTGCGTGACTGCGTGTAATACTTGGACGTTTGTTTTTTTCTTTCTTTTTTTTGGGGGGGGGGATAAAATAAAAATTGTATGGGTTGAGATTTTTTAAAAATTATATAAAAATTAAGCAAAAACTTTATTCCTTTGAAATTTAACCCATGAATTTTTTCCGCCTTTCCATATGAGCCCTTAGATGCACATGCATGCACTTCAATAATCAACCAAGGCCAAACTTTTCTGTGCCATGCAACTATCATCAAAACTAGATTTTTATCCTTTGCGCACAGAAGTTATTAGTCCAAAAAAATACACAGAAGTTAAAACTAACTAAAATAGAAAATGAGCTAAGAAATTTAATATTTTTGAGTAATTATTTTAGCATTAAAAAATGAAATGTGTGAAGTATCCAAAACAATTCAAACGCTATCACTCTAATTCTTTTGTATATCATATTATATATAGATAGATAGGATATTTAGGTTTGTGTTTTAAAATTCTATACCAATTTGGTAAGTTGTCGAAAAGTATATAGTGTAGGATAACTAATGACTAAAAATCAATTCCAATTAAATATTTATAAATTACAAAAAAAGTGTTTCTCAAATCCATAATATGAATTTATGAGGCAGAGTGATCCAATCGCTGTGAATCTCCTGAAAATTATTAGCGTGAGATTACCTAAATACTATTATTTTACTTTAAAAAAAAGGGTAAAGGGTCAAATCTAGCATTGAACTATTGGCAAAAGTACATCCCACATAAAAATGAATCTCGTAGCTCAAATCTAGCACTGATCAAGTACAAATTGGGTCAGATATAGCAAAACCGTCAAATTTGACTGGTTTGACCGTTAAGTTTGACCCGAGTATGCCACGTCACCTGCCATGTCACCCAAGTTAGGCCACGTCACCTGTTACATCACCCAGTTATGTCACGTCACCTGCCACGTCATCACCACATATATAAAAAACTTTAAGGTTCACATTTAGCACTCAAGTATTAGTAAAGTTCACCCAACATAAAATAACAATTTTGAGTTTCAAATATAGCACCCATCAGTTACAAAATGGTTCAAATGTAGCAACTACGTCAATTTTTAGGAGTTTGACTTTTAATTTTGACCTGATTAGGTCATGTCACTTGTCACATCGCCCTATTAGGCCATGTTACTTGCCACATCATCATCATCTTCACTACATCATCACCACATAAATGAAAATAAATTTCTGAAACCCACATCACCCTATTACAAATGTTGCAACTTCGTGAACTTTTCAGAGTTTGACCATTAATTTTGAACTGATGTAGCAAGTGACATGACATTTTAGCTGAAAGATAAAAGTGTCATGTCACTTGCTACATCAGTTCAAAATTAATGGTCAAATCCTGAAAAGTTCACAGAATTGCTATATTTGTCATAGGGTGATGTGGGTTTCAGGGATTTATTTTCATTTATGTGGTGATGATGTAGTGAAGATGGTGATGATGTGGCAAGTAACATGGCCTAATAGGGCGATGTGACAAGTGACATGACCTAATCAGCTCAAAATTAAAAGTCAAACTCATAAAAATTGACGTAGTTGCTACATTTGAACCATTTTAATTTGTAACTGATGGGTGCTATATTTGAAACTCAAAATTGTTATTTTATGTTGGATGAACTTTACTAATACTTGAGTGCTAAATTTGAACCTTAAAGTTTTTCATATATGTGGTGATGACGTGGCAGGTGAGGTGGCATAACTGGGTGATGTGGCAGGTGACGTGGCATAACTTTGGTGACTTGGCAGGTGACGTGGCATACTTGGGTCAGACTTAACGGTCAAACCCATCAAAATTGACGGTTTTGCTACATCTGACCCAATTTGTACTTGGTCAGTGCTAGATTTGAGCTACGAGATTTACTTTTATGTGGGGTGTACTTTTGGCAATAGTTTAGTGTTAGATTTGACCCTTTACCCTAAAAAAAATGGTCATAGTTTGAGAATGTATAATTTTATCTTTAAATTCACGATAGTTGTAATTTCAGTAAAAGAAGTTATGTTATTCATAAACCAATTTTGTATTACTTATTAATATAGTATTATATGAAGCTTTTTTTATCCGAAATATATTATATTATATGAAGCTAGACATCTTAAAATTGCAGTTATTTGGTAAGTTATTTGCGGAAAAGAAATATAGTCTAATATGAGATGGAAAATTATAATTAATGACAAAAGATATGTTCCAATTTAAGAATCTAAGAATGACGACAAAGTATCTCCGATTCTGCTAATATGAAATTATGAGTGTTTCAGTCCAAAAAAAAAAAATTATGAGTGTGGAAGTATTATTTCAATTAAGGTTATTTAACATTTAAAATAATATCCTCTTTTTTGAACTGAAACGTTTAAAATAATATCCTATAACATCTTCGTATATAATCATTGGTCAAATTTAAATCACCTTAATTGACAAATAAAAAAATTTAATGTCGATAAATCAGTTCCAATTAAGAATTTATGAAATACTAAAAAAATATTCCCCAAATCCGCTAATCTGAAATTATAAGCGGGAGTATCCAATTAAGGTTATTTTTTTTACGTTTGATAAATAATGTCTTAACACTTGTGTATATAATCATAAGTCAAATTTAAATCACTTTAATATTTGTATAAAAAATTTAAGGATAAAAAGTTAAAATTAGAAATGTATATTGATACTCCATATTTATAGAAAATGAGATCATCATTCACCTCCACGAATGGGTATAGTTAGTTACATATGTCCATCGATGTTAATTAGGAAAGTGACTTACCAAGAAAAAAAGAAAGCACTGAACCTGAATTGACATTATGTTTTTATTATCACGCCAAGTCCAAATAATCAAGTTCACGCGCATATCGGCATATGACAGTCATGACAAGTATATCATGCATCTAGATATATTTTGGGAGCGGGAGCAATAGTGCAATAGTGGCAAAAAAACTCGTCTCATTAATTTTGGGAGTTTCCTACCCTACTCACTTAACATATGCAAATCTTCCATGCATCTAGAGACAGCTTATATGTCAAAACCAAAAATAGGCAGATCAAATTAATTAGACATGCAATTGGGTAAGTAATGTAACATTTATTCTTTGATTGAGATAAAATAAAACAAAATAAAACTATGTGTTGAATATGGAAGGGTATCTGCATATTTAGTGCCCAACATTTTATCAAATCATATAAAACATAAATAACAATTTTGATGTGCAAGAATAATATTAATCAAATAAAAATTGTATAAACATAAGAAATCCATTAACCATTTGTGCCAACCTTTAAAAAATTGCAAACATGTTTGTTGATCCCACTTCACGATTTTTTGAAGGCCCCCACAAATGGTTAATGGACTTCCTATATTTTCATCAATTTTGTTTGATTTTGATGTATATCATGCTTGCACTTTGAAATTGTTATTTATGTTTGAAATGATTTGCAATATTGTTGAATACTAAATATGCATCTTTTATCTAATATGAAATATGTTGCATTAAAACTAGTCGAGAATCTTACACATTAAAGAGATAGTATATTGTTTAAGTAAAAGGAATTGCATTAAAACAAGTAAAAGAGATGATATGTTTGATAGCAGATATGAATTAAACTGAGATGGGAAGCTAATATACGCTTTTGAGATTATTTTTTGCAACAGAGTTTGAATGACACATATTCGTAGGTGAACTTTTCAGAAACATCAAATTATTGTAGCAGATTTTATTAATTTGAACAACTAGAAAATTATTCGTTAGAATTCATAGCAATATGTGCGTTGTATTATTTTTTTTATATTGTTCTGAAAAAGTTTAGCTAAGTTGAGTCCTGGGGCTCACTAGAGTTAGAATTCATAGCAATATCATAATGTTACAATTCATAGCAACCTGTACGTTGTATTATTTTTTTATATTGTTCTAAAAAAGTTTAAATGAGTTACAGAGGTACTTACAGGTACTTACAGATCGCTCATCAATAAGGTCCCCACATCGGCGAGATTCAAACCCACAAACACGTAATTATGAGTCAAACCTCTTTATTACCAATTGGACCAACTTTTGTTGATGTATTATTTTCTTTTCTTTTTTGCTTGAGCGCTGTATTATTTTCTATTTTACCTTAGTGCTGTATTATGATAGTCAGGGAACAAAAGGAAACCAATAAAGCAACATAACAAATGTGAATGAACTAAATTGTCAATCTAAAAAAATGAACAGATTCCATCCAAACCTACAAAATACTCCCTCCAGTCCATAATATAAGAGCTCAGCCGCCAAAAAAAGGCTTCTTAAGAAAACATGTAAAAGTTAGTTGGGTGTCTGGAGTTAATGTTTGTTTTCCAATATTATCCTATTATGATACCTTTAAGAAAGAGAAATAAATAAACATTAATAAATATGAAAGAGACTTAGGGGCAAAGTAGGAAAAATTGCACTAAATGAAGAGAGAATATGAGATGAGCTCTTATATTTTGATCAAAATTAAATCATTAAACCACATGATTCAATATGGCCAAAAATTCAAATATTGCATAAGACTCGTCATACAAAAACAACCTGAAGTTTTCTCTCCCCCTATAAGTTGTATTCACTGTTTTTATTTTCCTATATCTGAGCAACAAGGAGCTCATTCCATGTGTCTGGAACTCCAGGTAGGCACCAATGCAAGCAATCGCTTGCATTAAGCATTCTTCTTTTAATATAGCGAGAGATATGAGCCTCATCCCTTAATTGTGAAATACCAGTTATATCCAATATCTTAATCTTTGTACCCTCTAAAGCACTCTCAACGGTTAGATCCATTGATCCTTCTAGTACAACCTCACTTCCATTAGATAATGGGATGTTATTATCACAGCTGCCTCCACTGTTCCAATCTCCATTGAAGAAATGCCTAGGTGACAATGTCCTAAAGAAGGCTTTGAGCCTAGGATGTGAAGGAAGTTGTGAATTAAGCCATTTCACAACACTGAAAACTGTGAAGTTTTTGGCATTTTCCATTTGAGCTAGCTTTTCATCTTCATTTGGCTTTCCATTAACATGTATCACCCACCTGTTTGCATTAAGCTTCCCAAGGTTCCAATGATGGCCTGTGTTAAGGATCAAAACATCAAAGTGATGAAGGAAACGTGTCATGAAATTTGGAGGGTGATCTAAGTGCATGGCCACATTGGTGAGGGAATCCCTCTTATTTAGAGGCTGCAAATCACAGAGGGTGGATGACCAATAATATAGAATTGTTGTGTTAGTCTTTGGAAATCTGTAAGCCCAGCCATCAGGGCGCTTAACTCGCCTGCGCTTAATAAGACCATACTCATGTCCTACATCTTTCACTTCAGGGCTTGGTTTTCCCCCAGAGGCCATGCACATCAAAGATTGAAATTGTTGCCTCCCCAATGAATCTCCTATGAATGCAATTGTTTTGTCCTGCATTCTAGAGGCCAAACTAACAGTAAGAAATTTTTTTCAATAAATTAAAAAGGTTAAGAGTCATATTTGCTCCTAAAGTATGCGCTGAGGATCATATATGTCCCTGAAGTATTTTTCGGCCCAAATTTGCCTTGGAAGTGTGCACCAAGGATCATATTTGACTTTGAAATATACACAAAAATCATACTGCCCTGGAAGTATATTAGAAAGGTCACATTTGCCTTTGAAGTATGTAAAAAAGGATTATATTTAACCATTAATATTTTAACTGTAAAGGGAAAACATGATCCTCATGCATATTTTAGGGGTAAATATGAGCCCAGAGATACTTTAACGGTAGATATGATCCTCCATAGATATTTAAGGGGCAAATATGATCCTCAAGCCAGTAAAAATGGTATATTTATGGATAAAGTTTGTGTTAAGCCATCTATTATAGACAGTAACACAGCCACACATCATAATGTTGTTAAGCTATATGCTTCAAGTATTAGATCAGGGGAATAAATGGTTATACCTACTTTCTCAAGAACTCAAAACTGTCAAACTCTTGTATATCACAATTTTGTGGTTGCCAGCGGAATCCCTCATATGAGAAATCTGGTCTCTTAGTTACTCTACATGCCCACATGGTCGCTAACCACTGTTTACATCCAAAGCCAGAGTACAATGGTCTCCTTCTGTCTGAAATCCATCTACCCTTGGCGTAATTACAGACTGCAGAGATGATGGAATTCAACTTCAATATGTTGGAATTTAATTAAAATTTAATATAAATTTAAATTGGATTCTAGGCTCAGGCTATCAACTTGCCTATATAATAAAGCCCTCATTTGTACTTACCAATATTTGCACAATATATTTAAGGATTGACAATATTCCTTCAAATTCTGACAATCAATCAGTCTTTCATCCAGATAATTATTCATGCAGTTGTGCCATGTTCAATGCTATTATGATCATGCAAACAAAAATGAACCTACCCTTGCTTTTTGAAGTATTTTGACTGTATTGCATTTGAGGAGATTCCACTTGTATAATATCTTTAGCCATTGCACTGTCACTATTAAGTTGCTCTCTGATTTCAATGTCTTTAGTGGAACTTGAAGATTTTCCTTCACAATGTGTACACTTTGAAGTTCCCAATAGATTATTTGGGGCTTCAACTTGCAAGCCTAGGCAACGATAGCATTATATATAGAATATATTCTCAGAAGTAAAAAAGTTTCGAATTCTGTGACAGAACTTGAAGAGCTTTATTCACCTTTTGTCAGATTTTCAGCTCCCATTGAATTATTTGAGGCTTCATCAATCAATCCTAAGTCAGCAAATGGTAGCAATTTTAAATCCACTTTTGTTCACCAGTGAACTTGGAAAGTACAAGCAGTACATACGCAAGCAATGAACAAATTTTTCATTATCAAAAGTTCAAGGATGATGGTTATTCTGTAAGTCATGTTCGTTTGTATAAAATCACTAAATTCCAACGGAATAGGATAATTTAAGTAAGAGTGTGCAACACTGTGCCCTCCTGCCTCTCCAGATAACTATTTTCTACAGCATAGATACATTTTCTATTTGAAGGAATTCAACTAGTATATTACTGAATACATAGAAAAGTTTACTAGGCAGTGAATATTTTAACGTCTTATAACAATATATAAGGGAGTATTACTTGTCTTCATACTTTGTATCACCTCCATATATTTTTTTTATTTTTCTACTGAAAACACAAGTGGATGACCAATTAAATTGAGTACACATGTAGTAATGAATAGAGATCAAATCTAACAGGAAGACAAACCTGCAGAAGACAAATTAAACCTATCTTGTGCTGACAGATAGGTTCTGGCTAATGGATATTTCCATGTCCACTGAAACGTGGTGATAAAGACAAAAGCAAGTAGAGCTAGAGAAATAAGCCTCCCTTTGAAGCCATAATTATTTGTCCCTTTCATCTCTGCTAGCTAGTGCATTAGCAACCAAAGTTTTTTGCCTTTATCTAGGAAATGTCCATAGGTACCATCACAAAATATCAACATCACATCTTCTTCTGGTCCTTCCAGGGCTTGTCTGTTTGGGATATAGAACAACGACCATTAATAACGACTTTCACAAAGTATTTCTGTCCACAAGACAGTGATAACCCACATTATCCCGTATATAATTATAAATTCAACGATAATTTAAAAAGGAAAAGCCCCCAAAAAATACCGCTTAAATTTCTTATTTTCAGATAGGAGATTTTGATTATTCGAGTAACTATTTTGTTAAATAAATAACCACTTTTACAACTCAAAATCACCTATGCAAGATATTAAAAAAACAAAATTCAAGGGATCATTTTCGGGGATTTTCCCCCTTAAAAAGTAAACACTTAAATGTGTCTTAATTAATTGAATTAATTAGCATTAATTGAATTGAATTGAAAACCATTGACAAATTAGCATTAATTAATTGGATTATGCATATCAACTGAGAGATATGTGTCTTAAAAAAGAGTGAAGAAGGATCGTTGTCTAATCAGCATGCTTATGTAATAAGATTATATCATTACAGTAGTAAGTAATATGAGACAGTATTAAATATTGAATTCACTTTCAATTCAGTGTTCTATTCTTAAGCTTATTATCATCATTCTCAAAGAGATAATAATATTGTTATTGAGATCGATATAACAGTATTAATGTGATCTGGCGCTGCAATTTATGCTAATTATACCAAAAACGCAGTATATAGAGAAATTAAGAATTGCATTACGTAACATAAACTGCTAGAAGACTACGTAAAATCAACAGAAGCTTAAATTATTCTAAATAAACTTTCTTCGTAGAATAACGATATATGGTTTCATTGGTGGCTGAGTTGAAGGTGTATAGAGTTTCATTATGAAATCGTAGATTGATACATTGAACAAGAATTGGCGGGAAGGAGAAGAAGTAGGAGACGTACCTTATTATTTATTGGATATGATGTCTCTTGAAAAATCCAGAGCGTCTAGATTTTAGCTTTGGACCAGATAGAGTGGCAGGGATAAGTGTGTGTGTGTGTGTGTGTTGGTCATGCAGTGAGAGATGATGAATTCAGTACTCAGATTTTACCTTTGGATTAGGTAGAGAGGTAGGGATAAGAGTGTGTGTGTGTGTGTGTTGGTCATGCAGTGAGACGATGAATTCAGTACTCAGAATTTGCATGGACTTGAATGATATGAGGGTTTGTTGCCTCACAGATAATGCACGAAAGAATTTGTAGTGATCACTTTTTTTTCATTAACTAATTGTATTTTTAATTTATTATACTCCATATGACTTCTTCCTTTGTAAATTGATGGTAAAAATAAATAAAATATTTATAAATAGGCAAAAGCGCTGATTTGATAATTAACTATTTTAGTTTGGACAAAATTAATGAATGATAAAATCGGTGCTGAATGTTAATTATTAGTTATGTGGAACCTTTCTGATATTTTTTCAAAGTGAAAAAAAAAAACTTTTTGCCCCTCCCATCAATTTTTGCCCAATATGTTTGCAACCAATGGATATATATGTTACAACTTACAACTACTAATATAGCAATATCTAATTTCAATCTTAATGTTTTGGCGAAAATGAAAAATGAATACTTTGTGAAGTTTAATTTTGTATAGCTAATTTGCAGCTGTGAAGACCATTCTTGAACCTGTGACTGTTAAATAGTGAAGATGTCCTCTTAAATTATGAAAATGAGAAATTATTTATCTATCATTTCCTTTTCCCCTTTGTAATCGCAAACTTCTTTTAAGAAAAACTTGCGTCCTTGTTTTTGATTAATATGTTTGTCAGCGTGTTTGGATGTCCAGGTTTTAATTTATTAAATATATATAGTCTACTTTTTTTTTTTGCCAGTAATATATATAGTCTACTTACACCATTAGCCGGATAAAGCTTGTATTATTAGTTTATTACAATGTAGTACGACAAGAATATTGTAGATAATAAAGACAAGCTGCTTAGCTAGAAGCGGAAATGGGACAAATTGTTATTATATCTTAACTAGAGTTGAATTATTCATTTGCTCATCAACACATTAACTTCTTGGTAATGTCATTTTAATTTGTCTATACTCTATATACATGATGTAACTACACTACATTGTTTTATGAAATTATAACATGACATATGGAGTTTTTTTACAATAATTTTGTTATTGTACCCTTTATGCAAATTAGGTTTAATTAATGAAATAATGAATACGTACCGTGTCACTTATCCATCATGTCTTTAATTAAAAATAAAATATCCCAGTTAAATTTTTTATTGAAATAGAATTAAAATTAAGAATAAGAGAAATTATATAAAATGCTTGTTAAGGAATTTTAAGACTCCAAGTGCTTATGAAATTTAGTAAATGTTTTTTTTTACTTCTCAAGTCCGGATTATTCAAAGAGATCCGATAAATAAGAATTGGAGAGTTGAATGTCCTAACTATTTGGATAAGCTAATGGATAATAGTTTCTAAAGAAAAAAAATTGAAAAATAAAACCTTTTAGATAATAGATTCTAGAGAGTTATAAGTTGAGTCTTCTCTTAGGTTTGACTCTCTTCTAACTTTTGGCGGTGAAAACTCTTCTTTCGTCTTGGAGACAACGACTCTCTAACCCAAGAGTTTCATCTATTGTTATCTATGCTTTATTTTGCAAACCTTTTATTTTATGTCTTTTATCTTTCACTTCTTATTACAGTGAAATTATATTAATTATTTGACCAATAATAAAAAAGATGACAAGATATGGAGAGTATCTTATAAGATTATGGGAAAAAATTGCTTATTGTTTAGCATACGTTTTCTATTCAAAATCTAGGTTGTTAGGAAAATAGATTATTCTAAAACAGTTAGCAATATTTGTCTAACTTAATCAAAATTGAGTTAAATGCTATTCTGAGATAGTTGATGTTGATTGTTTTGCTTTGATTTTGAAACCTAAAAAAAAAACTATGAGTACTAAACAAGCATTTTTCAATCAACAATGAATGTTGATTTAAGTCAAATTGCATCTAATGAAAATGATTTCTTCCATTCTACTATTCTAGTGTTTGCATCGTACTATAAATTGAAGTGCCAAGGGTAAACTTTCTACTTGGCTCTCTCTTTGCATTCATCTTTCATATGAATGCCTATGGTTAATTACACTATGAGAAAGAAGGCAATGTAAAATTCATAAGAAAACTATTAAGCCATCAAACTTCGAACAATAATGGCAAAGGAAAATGATTAATGAGGTTACCACTTAAAAATATTGGATTATAAAATCAAAGCAGTGGGCTACGGACTAGGGTGTTATAAAATCACGGGTCCGGATTCTCCCATAATCTTTCTCAACTCATCCCTCATAATCCCCCCATTTTACCTATTGAAATTCATCTAAGAGTTCATAATTTGCCACTTGTACCAATTAAAATAAAAAAATATGTATTATAATATAAAATAAATGAAGAAATATTATTTTTTATAATTTTGAAAAAATTTTAGCATAAAAAATTTCAATTATCTGGAACGACAGTTAACTGGATAAGTCTGTATCTCTTATAGATCCTTCTATTGAATAGGTCCAAATAGTTGAAATTAATCGTTCCAGATAATTGAAATTTTTTATGCTAAAATTTTTTCAAAATTATAAAAAATAATATTTCTTCATTTATTTTATATTTTAATACAGTTTTTTTATATTTTCAATGATACAAGTGGCAAATTATGGACTCTTAAATGAATTTCAATAGGTAAAATGGGGGGATTATGAGGGATGAGGAGAGAAAGATTAGGAGAGAATCCGATTCCTAAAATCACAAAGCACAAAGTGAGATGACAGATGCAAATGGAGGTGGCCCACAATGTGAATGTCCAAATTACGAACTTGGGGCCCCACTTCATGCAGTGAGGTGCATGTCCATTGTTTTGTTTAACTCACCTTTTAGGTTGTTTGCACTTAATTGAATGAATCCCTTTTGTGTCGGTGTGTCCTTGAGATTCCCATACTGTGGATCCAATTCATTTATTAACAATTATCCCTAAAAAAGACCTACTTTGGATCCATTCTTATTGTGGGTTACTACTCTTTTATAATCACCAATACCCGTGAATATTCCATTACATTATACCACTACATTAATCAAATTCATTAAAAATTCACGGTACATTTCAGGAATCAGAGGTCAAAACTCTATGCAATGATATTTAATTGATCGTGATTATGAATCGGAAACGGTGGGTTTATACTTTATATGCCCAAAATCACCGGCCTTAACTCCACATCACGTGTTGGGAAACATGAAGAATATTGTAGGGGTAGCATTGCTTGAACGACGTCGTAGTGTCACTCTCTCACACATTGAGGAATTTGTTGTCAAAATGGAGGTCCATGACCCTCAAGTCACGGGCATGGCACTTTCACGTTAGGGGCTTCAAAAATGTGGCCAATCCTGTTGCTTTCTAGCTCATGCAATCAACATCGTTACAAAAACATTGATCAAGACATATGACTTAGTTCCTTTTTTCCCCTTCTTTTTCATTGGCCAATATAGGGAAAGACTAATCGGATCAAATGGAAGAAAGTGATGAACTTGTCTCCCAACAGAAAAAGGTGAATGTACTGTAGACCGAGTCTGACAACTTTCAGAATTTTTATTGGTTAATTAATCTGCAACTCTAGGTGAGTGGTTTAATTGGTTAAAATAATGCATGCAACAATTAAGAGACTGTGCACAAAATGTGATGCAGGATGGCCAAGGGAGAGAGGAGAGAAGCTAAGGGAATTAAAGAAAAGTTATGCTGGAGTTCCACAAAGAAAGAACGGGTGAATTTATAAGCTGATTGGTTTTGCCGTTTTGGTTGAATGGTGAGTAAGCTGATGAAAGTGTTCAGTTCGACCCTCAAACATGTTCGAATCGAGATCATATATGCATATAAATTGGGTCGAATTTTTTTCAATAACATTCTTCACATAATCCACGTAAACGTCAGCTCCATCCATCTAAATCTAATCATCAATTTGAATAAGCAGAAAGGAATACATCCATCAACTTATCGAGTATCTTTTTTTTTTTGCCAGAAACTTATCGAGTATCGAGGGATCCAGAAACTTATCGAGTATCGAGGGATACTATTTCCATATAAATCAAATTAGGCGATTAGTTATTAATATCTCATCCTAATATAAATATTAATGATAAAAGATAACAATCAAATCAAAATTAAAACAAAATATTCTCTAACAATGTATTTAAAAATTCTGTTAACTAACTATTTTACCACCAATCAATAAAATAAATTTGTTGTCTTTGTTTTAAGTGCAATTCTCTCATTATCAGCCTACATTCTAATGAACCAGGTTAATTAGTTGTTAACAGCGTTAGTTAGCTGCGAATTAAGTTAGCTGCGAATTAATAAATAATCGCTCATATTGACTTGCAAGTAGTCGAGATATATTTTAGTAATTAAATTGCTCATAATTATATTCTTCCCACTTTTTTACTATCCCATCTTAACTTCAAATTTTCCATTGCGAAAGAATCCATGCGTGCTTCCATAACAACATTTTGAACTCCTTTCGCAATCATAGAAAAACTAATTTAATCTAAATGTATTATGAGTACTTTGTGTTAGGCATAACCAATTAAACAACAAAACACATCTCGAATGATAAAAAAAACACTCCTATGATGTGGTTGTAATATATAATTACGTGAAACCTCACACTACATCACATGGCACACGATCTGCCTACTTATTCCACTAAACCCACCATCTAAGTTAATGAATGAGTAAAGTCTAAAGAAATACTATTTCAAAGTGAACCTAGTGCAGCTTCTAATGATTTGAACAAAAAAAAAGTACAGCTTCTAATGTGGTACGCACAGCACGCATATATTGATCCCCTCCTGACAGCAGTGAGATAATCCTAGTAGTACATTGGTTGACACAGAAAAAAATCTGGCCCATATATTAATTAAAAAGAATTACTTTTACATGAACATTTATAAAGAAACTCGCGATCTCAAATATACTCCCTCCGGTCCTAAATATAGGATCTAATTGACTTTTTTGAAAAATCCTAAAAAAAGTAAAATAAGTTAATTATAAATTGATTTACCTAATTTTTTCTCTTACACTAGTTTATTTTACCTATAAGCTAATGGTTAATCTAAAAAGATATCAAATATGTCTTGATTTAATAACCTATTTTGCAACCTTAATCTCTCCAAAAAAAAGTCAATTAGGTCTTATATTTAGGACCGGAGGTAATAGTTCAATTTTAAAACCAATTATTAGCAAGTATACATTTGGAAAAACTGGAGAAGAAAAGGGTCTTCTAAAATATTTTGTAGTTTTAAAGTGTAAATAGAAGGTAATGCCCCCACAAACACTGTTATATAACCTAACATCCAAATTACAGAATCAATTTAGTAATTCTCTTTTGAAATAAAATAAGGTTGCAA
Organism: Mimosa pudica; assembly: GCA_029929735.1. Lineage (NCBI taxonomy): Eukaryota > Viridiplantae > Streptophyta > Magnoliopsida > Fabales > Fabaceae > Mimosa > Mimosa pudica. The sequence goes on along the minus strand of JAKELP010000014.1, from coordinate 16,415,760 downwards.
AGTAAATCACTTTAAATTGTTTATATTTATGTTTTCTTTTTTGGCTTCCTAGGGTGTATCCATTCACGTGTCAGTTGAGTTTAATCACTTTATATTAAGGGTAGACAACTAACATGTGAATTGCTTTTTTTATTTGTATTTATAAACTAATGTATAATATGATTACATGAGCATATCCTAATATTTAGTGGTATATTTCGCTTCCTTAATTTTTCAACAAAAAAGTCAATTTAATCTTATAATTATAATTAAGGCATGATGTATATTAATTAAATATAATTAAACCCAAATCGAAGCGGCTTGCGAAGTTGCACAAGAGTAAGGCACTAACTCGGGGGTGCAAGCAAATCGAGGTGACACGGATATACGGACAGGCTGTTGATTGGATCCGACTTCCTTCTTTTTTGCAAAACTAAATATGCTTTTTATATTGGGTATAAATTGTAGAAATCAATATTAAACAAAATTTAGGATAATTTATGGAGTATTAGTTTAATCTTTTTTTTTGATAAAAAGATATAAAACAATTACCCAGCAACAATTACTGAGTTTCTACAGTAAGACAACAAACTCAAATCAAAAACCAATTTTGATTTGAATTTCTTAAAGTGACTAAAAATATGAATTTCTTACAATCATTCATCAATTTTGATTTCTTGCTATGAAAAATATTTGATGATTACCCATTGGTGTGGTTGAATGGTGAATCGATTGTCTCTTAGATATGAAAGGTGAATTGATTCTCTAATATTAATATGTCAAAGAAACTATAAAACAATGTTGTACGATTATATATGGTTTAATTATTTTCTAATCAACATGGCACTCACGAATGATTATTTTTTTTTAGAAATTTAAGTTATGCTCTACAACTACGACCTTGCTAATTAAGAAGGGTTAAGGTTATATATATAAAGCTCATATTTGTCCCTAAAATATATTTTATCCAAATTTCCCCTGAAAATGTGTGCACATATACTAATAGTTGCTTTGAAATATGCACAAAAGATCATATATGTCATTAAGTATGCACAAAAGTTCGTATTTGCTCTATGCACAAAAGATCATATTTGACCATTAATATTTTAATAATAAAAGACAAACATCATCATCCTTCATACATACTTTAAAGACAAATATAAATTCAAAACTACTTCAATGAAAAAAATGATTACTCATACATAATTTCCAACCAAATACTACTCTTAATTAAGGTTATCAAACTTGTGAGTTTTGGTAAACTCGTAAAAAGAAGTTAAAATCGGATCATGAACTTGAATAGTAAAATCGTAATCGTTTAACTTTATTAATAAACATGTGTTTTCAATATATAATTAAATAAAAAATACAATAAATAACAAGAAATCAACTTAAATATATTTTAAATACAAATAGTTGATATTAAATATATCAACACTTATACTTTATCAACCTTGATAAAGAAATTCATAAACAAATTCACCGAATAAGATCAAATAAAAATAATTGAAATGAATTTTCACACAAGTTAACATGAATGTCTATAAAGTAGAACCATAAAAACAGTCAATTCATGTAAACTCGTAATTTTCTACTAAGACACATATTTAGATAGAAACGTAAAAATGCTTAAATCGAAACTCATAAGTTTGACAAAAATACCCTTAATGCTTACTATATATGAATAATAAAATTGACCCTCTGCCACCCTGGGTTTTACTATTACAAGGGCCGCCTTTGTCTCTCAGTGTCCACACCCACATTTTAGTTTTAAAATTCCACGTCACTCTCCTCGTATTTCAAGCTCATATCTCGTAGTATCATTTATTATGATTGCCCTTAAACACGCCCATACCATGTATCCAAACTCATTCACTTTCTTTCTATAAAAATAAATTAAAGTCTCTTCCTTCCTTTTAACCTTCCCCACATCCCTCCTAACACTTCCAAGTCTCTTGTTTTTTCCTTCCCCACTTCCCTCCTAACCTTTCCTTCCATATCCCTTCCTTCCCAATGAATTTTTAAAATCCATATCTTCTCTCAACATTTCTCATTCCCTACCCAACATCAAAGGTCCCTTCAAAATTCTCTCTTTTTCTTCATCTTCACTTCTTTCCTTGCCTTACCTTTTTCTTGTATATTTTTTTTGCTGCCTCCTCTGTTTTTTCTTTCTTGTTATGTCTGTTGTTTCTTGGGTAAAAGTTTTATTTTCATGCTTTAGATTTGACTTCTTGACACTTTTATTCATGTTCTTTTGTTGTACAATGTAGTACTGGTCGTGTATTCATGTCTTTTGCTTGTTTTTTTTTTCATGTTGGTGTAAGGTTGGTTTTTTTGTTATATTTTTTTCAGGGTTGGTTTTAATTCAACTGGGTTTTCTTTCTTTGCCCATAACTTGTTTAAAGTTTATTACTTTTCCGTTATGAGTTTGATTCTACCATCTTGGTCAAGGTTCAGTTTTTTTTTCTTTTTCTTTTTTCCTGGTTTTTGGTTATAGGGTTTCTTGAAGTGAGCGTTAAAACAATGTTCTTTCTTTTCTATTCCTTTTTTGCGTGTTTTATTTTCAGGACAACTTAAAAGGTTATGTTTTGCTGACCTGGGAAATGTCTATTCAAACATTAATGTATATTAAGTTGGTTTGATTCTGTGGGCGGTTTGTGAAACCATTGACTGCATAAAGTTATTAATCAAGTTACAGAAAGCAGTTTCTGTAGTTTCCATAGCATTAGTCCTAAACAATGTTAAGTATGTTCTTTCAAAGCACCTAGAATTATGTGACATAGTTTTTTTTAAAACCATGGTATTATGCGGGATATGTAAATCTTTCAGATCTTCCTTAATATAATGATATTAGATATGGCCAAAAAAATATTAGAAAAAAAATCTTTACTAATACCAACATGAAAGTGCAAGTTGTATCAGATTTGACCATATAATGTGTTTGATTTTATTTGAGTTTTTGTTTTAGCTAATACATTGAAAATGTGAATTTGCACTTTGTATGTGTGATGTGCTTTTCCCATTTTGCCAGCGAATTGTGCCCATATTTGGCAATTGAATGTTTCCTACATATGAGCCTACAATGTGAGAGGTGTTTAATTCTTTTTCTCTTCATGACCAGGTCTAGTTATCAGTAAATAGGTGCGCTCCAAAATGGCTACAAGCAAATATTCTAGACTAGACAACAAAAGATCATCAAGTAATGGGTCAACATTGGCTGTTGTTACATTTGTGGGCCTATGTTTGATCGGAATTTGGATGATGACTTCGTCGTCGTCGTCATCATCTGTAGTTACTGTCCAAAATGCAGGTGTGTCTCAGGAGAATAAGAATGAAGTAAAAGAAAAGAGTGAGGTTGAAAAACAAGTGACTGACAACAACAAGAGTAATTCTCAGCAGTATGAGGATACTCAAGGTGATTTGCCTGTGTCACTGCTGGTGCTGATTTCATCCCATGCCTTGATAATTGGAAAGAAGTTAGAAATCTCCATTCTACTAAGCACTATGAACATCGAGAAAGACATTGTCCTGCAGAAGCTCCTACCTGCCTTGTTCCTCTTCCTGAAGGGTATAAAACTCCTATTGAGTGGCCTAGAAGTAGAGATAAGGTATAAGTTTGGCTAATATGCTAGTTAGTTGTCATTCTGTTTGACCTTTTAATCTCCTGTCAAATAATAAGTTTAACTTAAAGTGGGATGAAAATATTTCACATACTTTGTCTGTTGAATTCACTCAAATCATAGTTCAATGTTATCGTTCTTTATCTGATTGTTTACACCTCCCTGAAATAACATGTTCTGCTCCTGCAGATTTGGTATCAGAATGTTCCACACACTATGCTTGCTCAATACAAGGGGCACCAGAATTGGGTAAAATTGGCTGGCGAGTACCTTACTTTTCCTGGTGGTGGAACTCAGTTCCAGCATGGGGCACTTCATTACATTGACTTTATACAACAGGTGATATATCCATGTTTATCTTGCCATTATTGACTCTATTCACCGTTTTTTATGTTAAGATCCATCAATATAGATATTATGCTGCATATTATATAGATCCATATTTACATGTTCAGTACCCTATGGTGTGTGTCTATATTTACTTTCTGGGCATTGTTGTGCATTTTGCTTACTTAACAAAGTTTGATGCAGACTGTACCTGAAGTTGAGTGGGGCAAACACACACGTGTGATATTAGATGTTGGATGTGGTGTTGCCAGCTTTGGAGGGTTTCTTTTCGAGAGGGATGTCCTCACCATGTCATTCGCGCCGAAGGATGAGCATGAAGCTCAGGTACAATTTGCACTTGAAAGAGGAATTCCTGCTATGTTAGCTGTCATGGGCACAAAAAGGCTTCCATTCCCTGGGAAGGTGTTTGACGCTATCCATTGTGCTCGTTGTAGAGTTCCATGGCATATAGAAGGTATTTTAATTTCCTGATTTTTTATTTAGTGACCAGATAAATTCATATCAATCCTGGTTTGATAGTTCTGTGTATCTTTTTTGCTGCCGTTGATTAGATGAATTTAAGGTCATTCTAATTCAAGGTTTTAATACAACAATAGTTTTTTTCATACTCTTTTTGCAGGTATTTAGATTTAAGACTACTTCTTTACATAGATAATTAGGTTGACAATTCAAGGTTTTAATGCTTATCCCTGACCCCATAAAGTGGGTTATGACTTTGTTATTGTTGTTACTGCTGCTTATTTTTCTTCTTTTGGTGCAACCTCAGGTGGTAAGCTTCTCTTGGAGCTGAATCGAGTATTACGACCTGGTGGTTTGTTTTTGTGGTCTGCTACTCCTGTTTATCAGAAGGACCAAGAAGATGTTGAAATATGGGAAGGTAGGTAAAAAATAAATAAATGTTTGTTTGTCTCTTATAGCTTGCAAGAGTACTTATTATGTCCCTTTTGTTCTGTCAATTTATTTGCAGCCATGAAAGTTTTAACGAAGGCTATGTGCTGGGAAGTTGTGTCAATCCAAAGGGACAGAATCAATAAAGTGGGTATAGCTATTTACAGAAAGACAACATCTAATGAATGCTACATGAAACGTTCAGAGGAAAAGCCTAGTATCTGTCCAGACAATGATGATCCTAATGCAGCATGGTATATTACTCTCTTCAAACAAATGATATATTGGTAGTGTTTTGATTGAGTCACAAAATTGGGTTGAAAAAGTCTTCATTAGCTGCTGCTACTGCAAAATTTTCCCATCACAAAGTTTATCTTATGGACTTCAATAAGCCAGTTTATAACATTGATTTTGTATATACATTTTTAATGTGATAGGAATGTTCCATTACAAACTTGCATGCACAAAGCACCTGAGAGTTCAACTGAACGTGCATATGAATGGCCAGAAGAATGGCCAGCAAGACTGACCATACCACCATCGTGGTTATCGAGTTCCCAAGTTGGAGTTTTTGGAAAGCCTGCCCCTCAAGATTTCGCTGCTGATTTTTATAAATGGAAGCGTATAGTATCTAGATCTTATTTAAATAAGATTGGAGTTGATTGGTTAAAAGTTAGGAATGTCATGGATATGAGATCTGTCTATGGAGGGTGAGTAACAAGAATCTTCTCTTCTCTTTTCTTTTATTTCTCCATCATAAGTTGCTTTTTCTGAATTATAATATATATTTCTGTCATCCAGTTTTGCTGCAGCTTTGAGTGATTTAAAAATTTGGGTCATGAACGTGGTTCCAATAGACTCACCTGACACACTTCCTATTATCTATGACCGTGGCCTTTTTGGCATATATCATGATTGGTGTGAATCATTCAACACTTATCCTAGGACTTATGATCTCCTCCATGCCAATCATCTGTTTTCCAACCTTAAGAAGAGGTGTGTAATGCCTAGTTGTATTTCTCATGATTAGCAATATATTTTAAATCTCTTTGGTTTTGCTAAATGTTTTCATATTTTGTGTGTCCTCTTTCAGTTGCAATCTGACAGGTGTAGTTGCTGAGGTTGATCGGATTCTTAGGCCATCAGGAAAGCTTCTCATTCGCGACAAATCCGATACGATTAAGGAAATTGAGGGGATGGTGAGATCTATGCATTGGGACATTCTAATGAGTAACACTAATGGCAATAATGGATTTTTATGTGCCCAAAAGTCTACTTGGCGACCTGATAATAAGGAGACATTATTTTATGCTCTTGCTCTTCCTAAAGAGCTTCAACGTGATCAAAATGTGGATAATGTTATACCTTAGGAGGGGGACCATATTTTTTTATTCGGGGGCCAAAATTTAGTAGGATATCTATTATTAAAAGCTTGTCCGATTTTTATATATCTCAATTTTACAGGGTTATTGTTTTTCTTGATTTTGTTTGCGTTGTTGGTAATGCAGTCAGTTTTATATTTTGTTCTTGTAATTGTAAAGGCCATCTTGTTGATTGCTAGAAGTCTAATAAAATTCTTTGGTATTGGTTAGGATTAATTAAAAGAGACAGTGCTAGAGCCAAAGACACTTTTGCATCTTTATATAGTGGGCAAACTTGGAGTATATTTTTATTAGTATTTCTTTTCCTTCAATCCAAAAGCATCTTTTTGCATTTCTTTAAAGCGTAATGAAACAAGTCGTTGGTCAAAAAGAAAAGATTACACTGGTGAAAAAGAACAAGCATTTCAAAAAGTGGACTTTCTTTTTGGATCATTTTGAAATATAACAATATGCAAGTATATTAAATCCTAAAATTATACTTTAGGAGCAAAGCAAATGACAATCAGCTCTATTAGTCAGGGCACCTAAAACTTTTTTTTTTTTTGCATCAACGCAGCATCAAATCGAGAAGGAGCTCATATAACCTATTTCAGTCACGAAAATTCGGTTTATTGCGCGTCATTTTTAAAATTATTTAGCGGAATAAAAACATTATTATAAAACATTTTTTTGATCAGGACATTATTATAAAACATTTTTTTGATCAGGACATTATTATAAAACATTTTTTTGATCAGGACATTATTATAAAACATATACACGCCTAATTCTGACGTTAGAATATGACTAAATGTTTCTGCCCCCCAAAAAAAGGATGAGACTAAATACTCTTTCCATGAGCAGAAATACAATTAGATAAATTAAAACTTTGTTTTCATCTAACAAAAATGAATATAAATTATTAGTATATAAAAGATAAAGGTATAAAATTTAAGATATTATGTATGCCTAATAATTGTAATATAATGGAACAAGTGACCATTTCATCATTGTCAGAATCAAATTTAAATCAGATCACATCATTTAAGATATTATTTCCTTTTCTATTTGATCAGGTCATTCTACGCATTTATTATAGCGTAACTTTTTCTAGTCATATTATCAATCAATAAGAGAGTAATCTTCAAAGAAAAAAGTCACTTATTTATTAAGATATTTTACATATCTTTTTTTTTTTTGGTTACAGATATTTACATATCTTTGCACAATCAATCATTCCACCCCATTTGAACAAAAAAATCATTCCACATTTCCACCCCCTCTTGACATAATCTACATATTTTAGAAGGACTTGGTCGTGGCAATTCTACATACATTAAGAGCGAGTCCCGGGGGTCTTCTCAGAAGAAAATAGGCCAAATATACCCTGTTTAAATTTTTTATTTTTAAAATTAATTTTTTCGCTTTTTCTGGTCTAATTAATTCCACTTTGCTTGCCTATTTACATGCCCCTATTTCAGTTCATCTTGTGTCCCATAACTATACAAAATCAAATTCCTCTTCATCAATAGCCTCACACAAATACCACTCAATCTATCTCTAGAACATGGAAGATGAGAGCTACAACAATTTGACAAATGGGGTCATTTCAGAAAGCCCTCAAAGTACTTCCTTAAAGACATCAAACAACAATAACAATAGCAACAGCAAAGAACAAGATAGGTTTCTTCCTATAGCCAATGTGGGAAGAATCATGAAGAAAGTGATACCTCCAAATAGGGCTGTACAAAGACCGGGGGAGACCGGGCTTACCCTCAGCCCGAGGTCTGGTCCAGCAACCACCTCGGGCTGGATTTCGTAACCCGAAGTCCGGTCCAGTCCGATGGAAAACCCGACCAAGATCGGGTTGGACAGACTGGACCAGACTAGACCGGGTTTGTGGTCTAGGTTGGGCTTAATTTTTTCAATGAACCTGCACTTCAAAAATCCCAAAAACTAACAAAAGAAACCAAACAAGATAGATTCCTTATGTCCAGAAGACTTAAACCAAACCAAACATAGCATTAAGTTTTAGAAACCCCAAAAACTAACATGATTCAACATACTACGTTAAGCACTTTTTAGTAAAAAAAAACCCCAACTTTTCACTAACATCTTGAAGAAAAAAGACTTTGCTTCTTTACTATAGAAAAAGTTTCACAAAGATTTAAGCTTGATGAAAAAAAACTCGAACTTTTACTAATATCTTGAAGAGAAAAGGCTCCGAGATTTTTTTTACTAACATCTTGATGAAAAAGATTCAAACTTTTACTAACATGTTGAAGAATAAACATCTTGATGAAAAAGACTTGAACTTTTAGTAACATCTTGACGAAAAAAGGCTCAAACATCTTTTTTACTAACATTTTGATAAAAGAGATTCAAACTTTTAATAACATCTTGAAGATAAAGGCTTAAGATTTTTCACTAACATCTTGATAAAAAAGACTTGAACTTTTACTAACATCTTCAAGTAAAAAAGATTACAACTTTACATACCAGAGATTGAGAGAGAAAATCAAAGTTCGACAAATAGCAAGTGGAGCAAATGATAGAGTAGTGATGGTGAGGAGAAGTGAAGATTTTAGGACTTGAGATTAGGGTTCTATCATTCTAAATGTGAGACTGAATCATAGAAGAGCAAGACTCTATAGATAAGAGAAAGTGAGAAACTGAGAAATCAAAGAGCTTTCTTGTATGTGAGAATGAAGCGTACAAGCTAGAGTTTTACCTTTTCTGTGACTGCGTGAATGTGTTGCTTTGAGAAGAAGAGAGAGTTTAACCTTTTTTGTCTCCATGTACTGTGAAGATAGAAAGCAAATGGCTCTCATTCAGCCACGTCTTGTTGCTTGTAAAGTTTAAAAATAAACTATGTTCAATAAAAAAATACATAGTACATAGCACACTCACTAAATAGTCGGGCTGGACCAGACTTGTTGGTCATATATGCTAACCCGAGGCCCGGTCTTACCCGGACTTCGGGCCAGGACCCGGTCCAGTCCATAAGCTGGTCGGGCTTTGTTTTTTCTTTTCGGACAGACCAGAACTGGACCGGGCCGGTCCGGGTTGACCGGGTTACCGGGTTAGCTGAACAGCCCTACCTCCAAATGGGAAAATCTCAAAGGATGCAAAAGAGACTGTTCAAGAATGTGTTTCAGAGTTCATCAGCTTTGTAACTGGGGAGGCCTCTGATAAATGCTTAAGAGAAAAGAGAAAGACCATTAATGGTGATGATATCATATGGGCCATCACAACCTTAGGCTTTGACAATTATGTTGACCCTTTGAAATGTTACCTTCAAAGGTATAGAGACTTAGAAGGAGAGAAGCTTAATCTCCCAAAACAACAACGTTCTGAACAAAGGCTTCCCTACCAACACCACCAAAACCAAAACCAAATCCAGCCTAATGATAATAGTATTATGATTAACAATAATAATTTTCCTCTAAGTAGTTTATACTCTTCTACAAATCTAATTTCTCAGCCTCCATTTGTGCCATCTGGCTAGCCATATAGTACTCTACCTTTCTCCTCGAATTCTCTCAAACAGGACCAGATTGATTCGGTGGGACGCTGGTAAGACACGTATACACACACATAGGCAATGGAAAAAATGTGTTATATACGTCCTAGGTTATGATTGCCTTATATATGTTGTAATTAAGGCAATAATGGTCTTTCTCTTTTGCATTAATGGTTATGATTGTTATATACGTCCTAGGTTATGATTGCCTTATATATGTTGTAATTAAGGCAATACATTTTTTCCATTATTTCCTTTCATAAAACATTTTTTTCTTATGATGAAGATTTCAATAAGTCTTCTTTTCGAGAAAACTTCCAATATACTTTTTCATAAATAGGTATAAGTACACTACGAAATGTATTGTTTTGGTTATGTGAATACTTAAAGACACTTTTGCTTCGTTTTCATAGTATAAAAATGAAGAAAAGATTCAAAGGATGTCATTGTCGTTTGCATCATAGCTAGCTAGATTGTAGCTAGAGCGACCTATACGTAATTATTTGCCATTATATGATAGATCGATCGATGATATTGTTAAGTCATTTTTAGTGCATGTGATTGTGGTAAATACGTTTGGTTAATTTAATTTTTCCTTAGTGATGATTCTCCTTATACGTGTGGTTATTTCAATGCACATCTGTCATGAAAATCATTCATGATAGAATCTCAGTTAACGTGAACGTACACATATGTAGCTTCCAAATATTACTATATTGCTTCAAATCTTGATTAGAGAAATTAACTCATCTCTAGCTCTAGATGATCAAGAAAGCCCTCTTTGAAATTTGCTGGTTGAGAGTAAGTGATCAGCCTCATTTTTTTTTATTTGCTATGTCATCTATATTCCATTCTTGCTGCCATTTATATAAATTATGAACCTCACACCTCATCACAAGTGAGCTTATAATTAATTAACTGTATGTGTCAGTGTCAAGCCGACCGTTCACACATATACTTAGTCAATAATATATATGATTTTTTACAGATATATACCGTCTCACAGTTCATAGATTAATTACTGGCGTATTCATTTTGTATCCAATGAATATTAGAGTGATTAACCAAACAAGTGCTAATCTCTATAAAATCTTCATTTACTCTCTTCATTGTATACCTTGACACGTAAATATATTGCTAATCTCAACCTCCAAATTTCTTTGTTTACATTTGCGATACTCACCAAAATTACATTCATGCATGATCTGATGTGTAGGCGATGATCTTAATTACGCGGCCTAAAAAAATTCTGATTCCATCAATTCTTAATTTTACGATAATATTTATGTATATCAAAACATGAAATATAATAAATGATTGTGTATATGATTGTGTATGTGAGAGAGTATATCTCACATAAACCGCAATAAATCGTGAGCATGCATGATGCATATGTGTGTGAATGTTTGTGGCCCTAACTAAATCGTTATCCACTCCGTTAGCTTGTGACCTTAATTAAAAAAAAATCGTTCCTGCCGGTACTATGTTACCAGTTAGCATCTATATATACATTTTTAAAGGGAAATTAATTTGAGGTCCCCCACAAGGGACTTAATACTAGAAAAGTCTTAAAAGTTGGGAAAATTAATCTAGGGTCCCAAGGGACCTCACTTTAATATATTTGAAAAGTGAAAAGACAGTTTTGCCCCTAGCCTATTAACACTTGTCACATGTGCCCAGTAACTTGTCAAAGTTAGCCCAGAGAGTTGTCAAGCGTGCCCAGTAACTTGTCATTTTGCCCTGCCCATTTACTTAAAAAATATTGGTCATTAACTTGTTACACATGCCCAACTAGTTGTCACATGTGCCCAGTAACTTATCAAGGTTTGCCCAAAGAGTTGTCAAGCGTGCTCATTAACTTGTAATTTTGCCCCCATTAACTTAAAGAGTATTGGTCATAAGTTGTTGCACATGCCCAACTAGTTGTCACATGTGCCCAGTAACTTGTCAAGGTTTGCCTAAAGAGTTGTTAAGCGTGCCCAGTAAGTTGTTACACCTTGACAAGTTACTGGGCACATGTGACAAGTGTTAATAGGCTAGAAGCAAAACTGTCTTTTCACTTTTCAAGTATATTAAAGTGAGGTCCCTTGAAACCTTACATTAATTTTCCAACTTTTGGGACTTTTCTAGTATTAAGTCCCTTGTTGGGGACCTCAAATTAATTTTCCCATTTTTAAACATATAAAAAGTTATGTGCATCTTTTATACATAAAATGATTAAAATTGCTTTGCATGCATGATTAGATGTACTATCAGTGTAGTTGTTTCCGTTCTTAATTTATGAGCAATCACCTTATTTTGCTCTTCAAGTAATTATCTTGGATCACTGGTCACCCTAAACTAACATTGGGTACAATTCTACCCTTGAAGTAACCAAAGTAGTTCAATTTTACCCTCTACCGAATGTAATGTTGACACGTGGATAACATGTGTTAACATTACATTCCACGTGTCAACATTGCATTCGCTAGAGGGTAAAATTGAACCACTTTGGTTATTTGAAGGGTAAAATTGAAGGTAAAATTGCATTCCAGTGTTAGTTTAGGTTGCCCAGTGATCCAAGGTGGTTATTTGAAGGGCAAAATACGTTCATTACCCTTAATTTATCCATATTCAATTTCATCAATTACAATTTTGTTTTAAAATAATTATTTAATCTGTCGATATTACAATGATGTAATAATTATTATGTGAAGTCTATACAATAATGAATTAACTGCATGCTTCATGTACTTGAGAATTTTAATTTCATTTGTTTTTTTATCGAAATTTTCATTTGTTTTGAATTACACACGCACACACACATATAAATACGTTACATTGATATTGGTGAATGAATACTACTATTTGTATTAATAATATGTTCATGAATAATGTTGTTTGTATAATTAAAAAAATTATTGATTTTGATCTTTATCATTTGTCAACATTCGATTTAAGTAGAAAATATATATATATACTCTTATGCCCTCATAGACACGTACAATAATATCCATAGTAAATTGTAAATCATAATCAATTTTTAATTAGATTACCATCAAGCACTTAAGTGGATCAATTTGTCATACGGGGTGTTACATTTTAACTTATGGTCTCGTCGCACTGAGCTTTAGCTATTTAGTTGCAGTAATTACTTTGAGGTACAACAGTTTCCCATTATAAGCTTAATTATATCCACATAAAATAAATATATCATATATTATTAACCCGTTAATCCAATATGCAATGTTCCATGATTTCAATAATAGCTACGGCGGCTGAGAATAATTAGTCAAAACTTCTCATCGTGAAAATTATCGTCTAATAATTAGCTAAGATAAAAGAAGGAATATTTTGACACGCAAAACGACAAACCATATATACATAAACTGGACACATAAGTACAAGCACTGCATTTGTGAGAGTGCATGTGAGCATCAATCAGCATATATATGAACCAAAATACGTGATAACCCTCCAACACAACATAGCAGGCATCACTATGCAAAAAGACAAACACACACATATATCCCCAAGACACGACATGACACCCTCTTGAATTCAAAAAACTGGAAACAAACAAGAAGAAGTAGGGCATTTTTAAATATTGTACGTTCATTAATTATCTAATTAAGCCGAGTCTGGGGATTGGAGGCGAGAATTAGAGGGAAGCCAGTTGATGAAGCTTTCTAATGTGGCCACGTCAGCTCTATAATGCCTCTGTGTGAAGTCAAACAAATCGCACCATTTGAAGTCAGGGTACTTCCTTCCTTCTTCTCTCTCCATCAGATTTTCTGATGGCTTCACTGTTTTGTCGTCTCTTGGGCTCACAAAATACGCTAATGACCTCCTCTCTTTTTCTTTGTGTACCAATGCTCTGTGCATGCAGCTCTTGTATCTCCCATTAGACAGTGCCTATATCAGTCACCAATGTTATCATTATATATTAAGCTCACTGATCAATTTCTATTGCTCACTATATCATTATATATTAAGCTCACTGATCAATTTCTATTGCTTATAGTATTATTTCTTCCTTTTCTTTTATGGATATTATAAAACTCATGTAACCCTAACTATTATTAATATCATTTTGTCTTTTATTCAAAAAAAAATATACTACACACACAAAGACACACATATCGATTAACTTTTTCCTCCTTCGAGATAAGTTCAAATTAAATAGCATAATATGTCACATCTCTGATAATAACCCGCGTATACGTAAATTACATCAAGTAACAATATCATATCATACTATGCTCTTTTTTTTCTCTTTCAGTTAATAATAATCAGCCATCATGATCGTCTGCCATGTGGCGATACCTGAAATAAAAAAAATGTTAATGATAGTGGGAAATGCCCAAATAAAAAGTCAATTCACATGTGGAAAAGTATACAGGCTATTTAACTTTCGTGATTAATGTTGAAGTTACTATAATAACGTCTTTATATAAAACAAATATAAATCAAATTAGCTAATTCGTCAAAAGCTATATATTTTTTGTGGTTCTCTTTCTCTGAAATACAATTTCTTCATGATCAAAATCTGGCTGACCAGATCTCCTGTCTATCCGTGTCGTTTGTCCTTTTTTTCTTAAACATTCAAAAACCTCATTTATTACAGATTAATCAAGCATTGTGCTCATTTTGTTTTTTTTTCCGCCAGAGTTCCTATTACCCGGAGAAATATGTTGGGAGCTGCTTCTTACAACTAGCATGATAAAGGCTGTCTTATAATTAATTAGTTTCATATATAAAAGGATCCGATTTCCTTATTCATAGAAAAGATTAGAATTTAGAAGACAGAGCTAGCTAGACATATCTAGACCAAACATGTATCTATTAAAACAGATACTAATAGATATATAATATATATCAAATATAGGCTATATATATAGTTGAGATCCAATTAACAAGACTAGTTTTCTACTCATCTTTTTTATGAGTAAGTTTCATAAAAAATACATGTTTGTGTTGTCCGATCCTATACTATGAGCCAGAGTTATTCAATGATTAATTCCTCGTTCAAAAAGCCTAGGGGTCACTGATACGGGAATATGATAATAGCACATGCAAGTCTTTAGTACAAGGGTTAGTTAAGTTTATTTGAGGGTTAATAAAATACTTTAAAATGTTTATATTAATATTTATTTTCTTAACTAATTTATACTACGTATAAAATTGTGTATATATAAGCCAAACTAATAAGCCTTGTCCAAATAAAGTATAAGTTACGAAAAATGTTTAATAAAGAAAAGGTTTACTAGCTAACATACATACCATGAAAGTGTCGCCTATGTTTACGACGAAAGCGTCTGGTCGAGGACGAACGGCTAGCCATTTGCCTTCGTCTGAAAGAACCTGTAAGCCTCCAACTTGATCTTGATGAAGAATGGTCAACGAGATTGGGTCAGTGTGAGGGCCTGTCCCAAGGGTTAGACTTGAACTATTACAAGGTGGATAATAGTTGCATCTCATCAAAGACGAGCCATCTTCAAAAAATTTCCTATAGTAGAAACGATCCATTCCCAGACTAATGGCCAAGAGCTCCATTATTATAAAAGACAGCTCCTTCATTGCTTCACAATACTTCTGATACACCCGCCTATTATTCCAAAACGCACATACACTTAGAAATTTTCTATGTATATACTACCCAGTTCCTAAATATAAGATCACTTTGGCTAATTTGGAGAGATTAAGGAAGACTTTCCAATGAATTAGGATTACATGATTTTCCCAAAATACCTCTCACTTAAATTTAAAAGACAAATAGGGATTTGAGAGAGAACTTAGGGAGCTAAGAAGTATATGGGTAATTTGGACCAACATTGAGACAAAATAGAAAGTGATCTTATATTTAGGAACTTATCAACTTCCCCAAAGTGATTTTATATTTAGGAACGGAGGGAGTATAATTATTCATAAGTAGTTCATGCATAGTAATTAGTAAAGGTGGCCAGCTAGCTAGTACATGGGAGAGGGTTTTCTCAGAATCCTCCCTCTCCTTTTCCCTCCTTTTCCTAGAGGCCAATGTAATTATATTGGTCCTTCAGATACATCTAAGAGCTCATAATTTACATTTGTACCTCTAAAAATAAAAACAGTATAAAATAAATGAAGAACTTTTAATTTTTTATTTTTGAAAATTTTTTAGCATAAAAAATGTCAACTATCTAGACCTATTCCATTTTAACAGGAGGATTTATAAGAGATACAGACTTATCCAGTTAACTGCAAAATAATTTTACAGTTAACTAGATAATAATTTTACAGTTAACTAGATAAGTCTGTATCTCTTATAGATCCTTCTGTTAAAATGGAATAGGTCTAAATAGTTGAAATTTTTTATGTAAAAAGTTTTCAAAAATAATAAAAAATTAAAAGTTCTTCATTTATTTTATATTATAAGATATGTTTTTTATTTTTAATTGTATAAGTATAGCAAATTATGGGCTCCTAAATGAATATAAATGGCTAAAAGTGAGAATTTATAAGAGGAAAAGGAGGGATTAGGAGGGGAGGGATTCTGAGAGAACCTGACCCCTAGTACATACCTCCGGCCCTAATCGTATGACTATTTTTCTAATTTGATTAGATTAATATTTGTTGGCTTAGTTAACATATAATTAATCAAATTAAAGATCTTAACTTAAATGATCTTCTGAAAGAGATTAATAAGGATTATTACTTTAGAGAAAAATAAAAAAAATGAAGATCGATATGCATTAATAAGGGTGTCAGTATCAAACAAAAGCAAGAAAGTGAAAGTGAAGGTGAAAGAAAGTTGGTTTGCATGTTCAATTAAAAACAGTTTATGTGGGCTACGGTTGTTGTGATCAGCGGGTCCAAGCAAAATTCACAATATATCGACTAGGCATGAGTGGAAACAGAGATAAGCCAGCTAACGGGATTAGGCTTTAAAATTCTACTACACGACAGTTTCTTGTCTGTTTTCCCTTCTAAAAAGGGCCAGTTCTATGATAATCATCAAAGGAACAAAATGGCAAGTGATCAAACTGGGGTAATTAAAAAAAGTTGGAGTGAGATTTGTTTTTTTAACACTCCTACATTATAATAATCGGCACTTTTTCATCATATCATATCATTGTAATAACCGGCACTTTATCATCATATATCATGAGTTACTCCTACCTCTCTTCCTTAATGTAAGGCTATTTTCAAATTTTAATTTATTCTTAAATATATTACTTCCTACAGTCCTAAATATAAGATATAAAAATCCTAAGAAAACAAAATAAGTCAATTATAAATTGATATACCTAATTTCCCCCCATTAACTAGTTTATTTGACCTATAAAAATGAATAATATAAAAATATATCAAATATATCATAGTTTAATAACTTATTTTTTTACAAGAGATAGTTTAATAACTTATTTCACATCTTAAATCTCTAAAAAAAAAGTCAACTAAGTTTTATATTATTGAGTACCACTTTTTAATTAGTCATAACTTTTCCCGAATCAATATTGATAATACTTAATAATAATAAACAAATAAGAGATAAAAAGTTATATGTACATGTGTGTGTATAATAGTTAGGGTGAATTGGTAATAATATATGATAATAAACTAATTTAATTAATATCATTTATATTTATTAGGAACGAAGGGAAAATCTAAGTATAGGACTACTCTAATGTTCGAGTTTTTTTTTGTGATTTCCTCTCTCTTCATCAATCTTAAAAGATCTAGTGGAGTCTTATGCCATTAGAATAACTGAATTGATATTAAGTTAGTATCATACGCACAAGTTAAGGTTAATTGAGCTTACCCTGTGTTTGCAAGTTGTTCACCTAAAACAGACTTAAAGTAGTCGACAATTTCAGAATCATGGCCATCGTTTTTGTGATGATACTGAAATGAAAAAATCTCTTTCCATGGCAACTTTGAAGTATAGCGATCTGCATGAGCGCCTGAATATCCGCATGCACTTCCCGGCTTCCTTTTTGCGCCGAGCTTATGGTCAAGAGGAAGCTTGAAAATGGAGTCGACTTCTTCGTGAGCGGCTCGAATCAACTCGGAGTCGACCCCATGGTTCGTGACTTGGAAGAAGCCGTGCTTCACACAAGCATCTTTCATCAGCTCAGCCGCCCCGAGTATGGCTTCCTCATCGGCTCCCATGAAGCCACTCAAGTCTATGATCGGCTCGTTCAGCTCTTCTTGTTGTTGAGTTCTTCTAGGCAAGTCACCAGATGGCCAAACAAACTGTTCTGGCATTTTGGATTGCTTTTGAAGTAAACTAGAATCGAAAATTAAAGCCCCGTTGTTATTATTATTCATCTCCTTCTTTGGTTCTTCCGATGATGGTGATGATGATGCTATTGCGAGAGACATTATACTTTGGATTTCTTGCTTGCACAGACATTTCAGGGAACATGATAGGCTATAAATAATTAAATAGAGGGATAGAGCTTATTAAAGTTGAAGTTACACATCATCACATAATCTATCATGTTTCACACGTAGGTAAAAACAATATAAAAATATTCCGCATATATGTTGTATTTTCATTATATTATTGACACATATATTGTTTATGTGCGTCAATGAGTAGACTACACTACCGTGAAGTGTGTCTGTGTGTGTATGTAGCGATATCTCAAGTTTCACCTACTTAATTACGCTTTCATAGAGAGCATGGTATGTTCAATTCGTCATTTGGAAAAGTGAACCGATTGTGAGAAAGTCACATAAATGTTTTTATACCACACTAGCATGAAAAACATATGAGGAATCAAATTTAGTGATAAGGAAAATAAATAATTTTAAGGTGATCCTAGGAACATCTAATTTCAAGAAACAACCTCTCTGCTTCTGAAAAAATACTGCAAACTACCCTTCTAACCCCACCTAGAAATCAATCATTGTGTGGAAGGCCACTCTTAATATATAAATAATGTATTATATATGCGCGCGTGTGTGTGAGAAAAAGGTAAGGGCCTTCCTGAAAAAAGGTGGATGGAAATGAATAATTAATGAGGGAGATATATAGATGGATGCCAAAGGCAAGGACGAGTGGACGCCCATCCTTTAGTAGTCCTTTCTGTCTTCTCTGATTGCTAACATATATAGTAAAGGATCGGATACACATTGCCAATATAGCACCTTATCACCTTGCAAATATTTAGTTGATGCCAAGTATAACATCTAATAATCACTTTATCAAACACCTGCCTCGTGTCCACATCATAAAAGTTAAACATGTAAATGTCATTGCAATAAATTCTAAATTTCTTCCTTTTAATATTAAATGTAAAGAAGTAAGAGTGTGTGTATATACATAATAAATGATTTAAGAGTAAAATTCATAACATTAATTTTACCCATAATAAATTTCTCTACTATGTTTTCTTATTTTTTGTAAAATGATTGACTATTTCTTATAATATGGATAAGAAGTTAGCTATAGGTACTCGAGGTGTGGTATAATATTAATTTTCTTCAAGGTTGTTGAGGATGTTTGCTAATGTAATGATTTACCTTGATCTGTACATGGTACAATAATATTGCTGCCTGAAGTGTCTTATTCCCGGGTTTGGTAGTTCAAAAACAGTTTCTACTGTTTCTGCTCGACCAAGGTAGACGATGATTGTGGGTAATGTATATCACATTATCACACATCGATCGCCATCACAGGACTGTTGCAGCTAATAACTCATTTATAACCCAAACGAAATCCGTATATTTTGATTGAGATTGAACATAATATCGGTGTTGCATGCATGAATGGACAGCTTTTATTACACGACACACATCGTGGATGTCATAAGCCCCCCTGTTTATCTTTTTGGTCATCTTTTTTAACCATCCCCCCCCCCCCCCTCTCTCACGTACACTTACTTAAACTTCCGACATTGAATCTGTTTTGAAAATCATGAACTTCCTCGTGACAGAAAAATCAGGGAATGCGACAAACATGTGGAGATTCTTTCGGATATCTTAAAAGATCATAGCAGATTTAGAAGTCATTTCATCGTGAAATAATCCATTTCCGAATTCCTAGACTTTTTGTTTCTGTTCATAGAAAGAAAATAAAAGAAGACAGCACAAATTAAAACATCATGTGATGATCCATCGTCCTCTCATGTAGAGTTACCACCGCCCTCTTGTTACGAACGTACGGTCATATTTAAAAGGAAAGATGACAACAAAATACCTCGTCCAAAAGGACAAGTGAATAACTCAAACTTATAAAAGGACAAGTAACAATTTCAAAAGGACAATTAATGAACCAAATAATTGTTAATTGGTATGTTCCAGTTATTAATAGGTGTGTTCAAGTTGTTAATGGTTCTATTTGGAAATGTGAGTTCCTTACTTGTCCTTTTGGAAGTTTGAGTTCCTTACTTGTCCTTTTGGATATTTAGAGATCCTTATTTTCATTTTCCTCGCTTGACTTAAAAAATATGGTCTTTTTGCCTTTGTTGGAACTTAAAATTTAGTTCACTGTGTTGCGACAGGTTAAACTATCTAGCTGACTAGATCCAACCCTATTGGCGTACACATCAATTATTTTGCGGTAATTAATTTGAGGTCCCTCCCAACACACATAATATAGAAAGGTTCCGCAAAATGATGAAATTAAAATAGAGCTCTAGAGGGCTTACTTTAATTATCTTCTAAGTCAAGAAAACATTTTTGTTCTCCTTATTATTTTGAGCTCATATGTTATGACTAGTGTCAAATAACTTGTTGCACATGGTCAGAACGTTGTTATTCACACTTTAAACTGTTGTGATTGGCGCCCAATACATGTAGTCAAAATGTTATTCACTATCTAAATACAGGTTCGGTCCCTAATTTAAGAGTCAACCACAAAAAGAAAACACTTCTTAAGAAAACACATGAATGTTAGTTGGATGTTTGAAGTTAATGTCTCTTATCCAATATTGCCCATATTTATTATGATACTTTTGAGAGAGAAAAATACATAAGCATTATAAAGGGGATTTGCAGTTTAGTCCCTGGTAAGGGAAATTAATACTGGAAGGTCCCAATACATTCCAAAATAATTATAAAGTCCCAGGGGCCCTTTTCTGCAATTGTTTGCTTAACTTCAATGACCATTTTGCCCTCATTAAAGATGGTTGCCATCTCACTGGTCCCTACAGGGGACTATGCTTTCATCTTATGAGGGCAAAATGGTCATTGAAGATGAGCAAACAATTGTTGGTAAGGGCCCCTGGGACTTTATAATTATTTTGGAATGTATTGGGACCTTCCAGTATTAATTTTCCTTACCAGGGATGAAGGACACCGATTTAGCGGTCGGTGTAGTGTGCCTTGGGCCTAGTCCTTCAAGAAATTTTAGAACCTCAAGGTAAGCGAAAGTTACCCCAAGTATCGTTCTCAAGGAGCCTTGTTTAATCCAACTATCCTAGTAAACTAAATGCAATGCAAGATGAATTTGGGTAAAGAAAATATATTTTGTTGATTTTTTTAAAGAGTAAATGATGGGTGCAAAACAAATAAATATTTTTGGTATTTTTAATAAAAGGGTGTGATGGAAGTGAAGTGCTCTTGGAAATGAATTTCAATGGCTATCATAGCTTTCTAAGGATTTTTGGGGAGTTTAATGCACTAATTTCCTAATTTACCAAACCTCATGAACCCATGAGTCCAATTACCTAATTAGTGGAACACCAACTAACTAGAAATTGTTAAGCCCTTTAGCACCTTTGAGTTTTCTCTAGGTTTCCTAAGGTACCAAACCTCACCAACCGGTAAGTCTAATGCCTAGTCTCATGAACCCATTTAAATAGACATTATTAATTACCCTAGAGTGTGATTATTGATTGCAATGCATTAGGTTCAATTACAATTCAATTCAACAAACTATCTACCGAGTAAATAGAAATATCTAATGAATTATAAAGAACATATGTATGACCATACATATTGTTGAGTCCAAATTCCTCATTACAAGTCAAAACCACAAATCAAACAAATCCAGTCCAATCTCAAAACATAAATGGTCAACTAAACCTAGGCAATCAAAAATATAAAAAGAAAGGAAAGGAATTAGGACTCCTCTTTGAAGAACCAAAACTCAAGCTATCTTCAAATCATTCCCCAGAACACAAAATGTTAGTTACCTCTCATATGAGAAGCACCAACAAGCGGAGAGTTGAGACAAATCATGGTGGAAAATTAGGAGAAAAAGAGGGCAAAATGAAGGTAGGAAGAGAGGAGGACAACCCAATATTTGTTTCGGCGCCCTCTCTCTCTTCCTTTCACTGTACGCGTTGCTCCCTTCACATCTCTATTTCTCGCCTCCTTTTCACTGTGCCTCAGTTTTACTCTCCAGATCTGGTCTTCGCGCAGCTCCCCACTCCCAAACACGCCTCCTTTCTTTTCTTGCTCTGTAGCTCCCTTTCTTTCTTTGCGTGCCTTGCTCAGCTCTCCACACGTGTCCCCCTCCTTTCTTTTGTTATCAATTTTAATCCATTGCTCTTTATTTTTCAGCATTTTCAGCCCATGTGTCTCTCTTTTCCTTCAGCCCCAAAAATGCACAAGTAAGCCCATACTCTCTTTAATTGATAATGATAAGGTTCATTCCTTACAATTAAAAGTGTGGCACATGAAACCCAAGTTTGACATTTTTTTTCTTCCTATGTTAATTCATAAATTTCTTATCCTATTCAACCAAAGTCAAGATATTATTTTCAATGTCAAACCCATTTAATTCTCTATCAATGACTTCCCAAATATAATCAAAATATTTTCCAAATATATTAAATAATTAATAATTAAATAATTAACAAATTGCCAAATAATAAATAATAATAATAAATAATAAATATAATAATAAATATAAATATTAATAATATTTATATTATTAACATTATGAACTAAATAATAAAAAGATTTTTCACCAAATATTTTAGTTAAAAAATTTGTCATATATTTATTTAGTGCAAATTTTTTAAAAAAAAGGTTCAAAAATTTGGTCATGAACAAATTTTTTGACAATGAGAAGTAATTTGTTCATATGCTAGTGGATTCAAGTGGTTCCACAATTGGAAGTAATTTGACAATGTATAGCATTCCACTTAGATTATCAAGACTTAGTTTCTAGTGTAGCACTATGGGAAGCAAAAGTGCTAGGGGATGAGAATCAGCTAGTGGAAGCCAAACAGGTAGGGGAAGCACTATGGGAAGCAAAATTGCTAGGGGATGCGAATCAGCTAGTGGAAGCCAAACAGCTAGGGGAAGCACTATGGGAAGCAAAAGTGCTAGGGGATGAGAATCAGCTAGTGGAAGCCAGAAGCACTATGGGAAGCACATATGCTAGGGTAAGCACTATGGGAAGCAAAAGTGCTAGGGGATGGGAATCAGTTAGTGGAAGCCAAACAGCTAGGGGAAGCACTATGGGAAGCAAAAGTGTTAGGGGATGAGAATCAGCTAGTGGAAGCCAAACAGTTAGGGGAAGCACATATGCTAGGGGAAGCACTATGGGAAGCAAAAGTACTAGGGGATGGGAATCAGCTGGGGGAAGCCAAACAGCTAGGGGAAGCACATATGCTTCCGGAAGCGAAAGTGCTAGGGGATGGGAATCAGCTAGTGGAAGTCAAACAGCTAGGGGAAGCACATATGCTAGGGGAAGCACTATGGGAAGCAAAAGTGCTAGGGGATGAGAATCAGTTAGGGGAAGCCAAACAGTTAGGGGAAGCACATATGCTTCCGGAAGCAAAAGTGCTAGGGGAAGCAAATGTTTATTATTTATTATATTTATAAATAAATAATAAATATAATAAATAATAAATATAATAAATACTAAATAATAATAATAAATAATAAATATAATAATAAATATAAATAATCAATAATTAAATATAAATAAAAAATCAATAATAAATATAATAATATAATAAATATATTAAATAATTAATAATTAAATAATTAAAAATTTGCCAAATAATAAATATAAATATTAAATAATTTACTCATGAACAATTTTTTTTAACTTTTTATTTTAACAAATTTGTACTAAAAAAATATATGACAAATTTTCTCTTAACTTTGTTTTACCTTCTTTTTTAACAAATTTGCACTAAAAAAATATATGACAATTTTTTTAGCTAAAATATGTGGTGAAATAATCATATTATAACTAATTTTTTTTTTTAAAAATTTTTTTTTTAAAAAAAATAAAAAAAATAATATTATTATATTCCACCCAATTACCTTCTTTTTTAACAAATTTGCACTAAAAAAATATATGACAATTTTTTTCAGCTAAAATATGTGGTGAAATAATCATATTATAACTAAAAAAAATTATTATTGATTTTTTTATTTATATTTAATTATTTATTATTTATATTTATTATTATATTTATTATTTATTATTATTATTTAGTATTTATTATATTTATTATTTATTTATAAATAAGCCAAACAGTTAGGGGAAGCACATATGCTTCCGGAAGCGAAAGTGCTAGGGGATGAGAATCAGCTAGTGGAAGCCAAACAGATAGGGGAAGCACATATGCTAGGGGAAGCACTATGGGAAGCAAAAGTGCTAGGGGATGGGAATCAACTAGTGGAAGCCAAACAGTTAGGGGAAGCACTATGGGAAGCAAAAGTGTTAGGGGATGAGAATCAGCTAGTGGAAGCCAAACAGCTAGGGGAAGCACATATGCTTCCGGAAGCGAAAGTGCTAGGGAATGAGAATCAGCTAGTGGAAGCCAAACAGTTAGGGGAAGCACATATGCTAGGGGAAGCACTATGGGAAGCAAAAGTGTTAGGGGATGGGAATCAGCTAGGGGAAGCCAAACAGCTAGGGGAAGCACATATGCTTCCGGAAGCAAAAGTGCTAGGAGATGAGAATCAGCTAGTGGAAGCCAAACAGCTAGGGGAAGCTAATTTACTCATGAACAATTTTTTTTTTAACAAATTTGCACTAAAAAAATATATGACAAATTTTCTCTTAACTTTGTTTTACCTTCTTTTTTAACAAATTTGCACTAAAAAAAATATATGACAATTTTTTTAGCTAAAATATGTGGTGAAATAATCATATTATAATAATATTATTTGTTTAAAATTTTTTTTGTAAAAAAAAATAAAAAAAATAATACTATTATATTCCACCCAAAACACTGTTTATGCACTCACATATCATTGTTCATGAATAGTGCTTATGAACCGTGCTTTTGGGTGGTAGGATATATTGATGATTTCGACGAGTTAGTACGCTTACTGTGAGTGTCTATTCAATGAGAGACATGCATGGGGCCAGATTGAGAGTCGGAATATTTTTTTATAAACTAATTGAGACTGACCAGATAGAAATCATTTGTCCATGGGCCCTTAAGCCTACTTCCCCTTAGAATATATACATTGACTTTATTTATACTTTTCTCAATAAAACTAATTTACTACAATAATGTGATGCTCACTGCTTCAATATTTACCATAATTCACTACCTCAAATTTAAGTATGGCCATACATTAAATGGGTGGCATGATATTTTTAGGAAGGATGACTACAATTATAATACACACTTACATTGAGCGGGGTCTTACTTGTGAGAAAGATGCATACTCCCATTTTCTTTGATATATACTCCGTACGTAGTAGCCTTTCATTTGTACTTAAAAAGGGGAAAATGACAGAAACATGTCTTCTGAATTTTGAACAGAGACTTTAACTGATTGAGTAATGATATGAATTAGTTGGGGGTGTGTGTGTATGTAAAACTATAAATCACCTATTTAAAATTTTGAAATTGAAAAGATATTATTTATCAAAAAGTTGAAAAGGTATTAATCTATCATTTCCCTTAAAAACATTACTTTAAGGCATCCAAATTTTTTTTGATCAGATAAGGCATCCAAATTTTAGCTAGAAAAATTAGTCAAAGTACATTTTGAAAATTTTATTGATTGGAAGTACCTGGATTTAGTTTGGTTATAGCTCATTCAAAGTTAAATGTATCTTTTTTCAAGTGTACGATATACCTTTATTTATCATGTATGACATTTATATAGTGAAAAAACTTAGCAAATTAATCCAACCATTTTCTCTTCCTAAAACTATTCTACATGGTCTTTGATAATTTCATTTTCTAAATAAAATTATGCAACTTTGTGATTTCTAATTGGAGAGACAACAAATAAAATAGAAATCTATGCTGATATAAGAATTTCTTTAATTGAATGTTGCACCTTTTTGGCCACCAACAAAACTCCAATGGGTACGTACATGTGACTAATTTTTCCTTCTGTTAATTATTTATATGTATGCTTTTTCATTCACATAAAAAGGAAACCCTGCCAATAATCCCTCTCCTAACTCTATCATTATGTGTATAATGGAGTATGATTAATTAGAGACCAACCACAATTGGTATAGTGACGCGAGAGTTGAAGAAATTGAATCATGAAACATGATGGGAAGAAGAGATAGATGATTTTCACGTGGCTGGGTTACATTTATACGTCATCATCGGGCCATACTGCCTCGTAGCTCACCCACATTTGATCTTAGATTGTGGTTATGGATTTTTCTTTTGCGTCATCTGACCCCTCACCCCACGTGCCCCCCACGTGACTGTAACCTCTCCTGCCAAATGTGTCTACATGTTTGACATTGACAAACTTGTCACTGTATGTCTTCACTTTAACTTGTGATTAATACATGACATCCTGACCCTTCCAGTTGCTATCGTTCTTGTCCGATCCATCTCTTTAAAACACTCAACTAATAATTTAAACTCAATGACATCAGTAATCACTCATATATTATAAAAAGTGATGATGAGGTTTGAAGTGAATATAAAAGAAATAGGAAGCCATTGAAATGGACACCATATGTATGTGTTAGAAAATGAAGTATTTGCTTTTCTATACGACTAACCACTTAGGACCAGCCTTGCATTCTATATAAACAAGGCGATCAAGTTTTTTTTCGAACTGGAAATAGGTAATTCAAGAATCATTATTTGTTTATTGGACTCCAAATCTTAGTGGGCTCCTCAATTATTGCTCGCGTATGATAGCTTAGGGGCTTAGCTCTTTACGTTATGCGTGTGTCCTATTCTTACATTTTTTTTATCTGAGTGCCCTATTCTTACATGAGTATCTTCATTATCTGATATGCTTCCATCCAAAACTGAGCACATTGTGTTTATGTTAATTAATGGCAGACAGCAAACACTAAAACCTCCTTGTCATGTCAAAAAAAGAAAGAAAGAAAGATATATTTTTATTTCAATTTCTTTTGACAATACTCCCTTTTTAATAAGTATTGATATCATTTATATCATTTTATTGGAGATAATCTTTTTTGACGTACTATTTATTATCCCTGAATTGTGAATGTATCTCCTATCAAATATTCAAACATTGATCTGTTTTATTTTATTGTTAGAGATTAACCAATTCCTAGCAATTGTTCTTTAGAGTATATTTGGTTGCAAGAAAGAAAGTAAAGAATTAGAAATGGAAAAAAGTAAGAGATAGATGGAAAGTAAAGGTAACGATAAAAAGTAAACTTGTCATTGTATGTTTTC
Source organism: Mimosa pudica (assembly GCA_029929735.1). Classification (NCBI taxonomy): domain Eukaryota; kingdom Viridiplantae; phylum Streptophyta; class Magnoliopsida; order Fabales; family Fabaceae; genus Mimosa; species Mimosa pudica. Next base: position 16,388,513 of record JAKELP010000014.1, on the reverse strand, counting down.
ACTTCACATTTCTCTCGAATTGTACATGATTTTTGAGGATACATAGATGACAAATAATACACACAATTTAAAATTAAAAGAAATGAACATAACATGAAGAGAATATACTTTTGTGAAATTTAGAGTTGACTTGTATATTTGAGGTGTAAGAACTTATCAACCCTTATTCTATCTTGTATAAGAAGAGGTGGCAGAGTCTTGGAAGAAAGAAAGAACCAATGAGATGACTCAAAGGAAGCAAAAAAGACTAGGAAAACAGAAAAGAGCTAGAGGTGCGCCTCAAGGGTGCAACCGCGGCGATATAAATATCTTTTGCAATTGATCCCAAGAACGATATACGACGACAGTCGATTCAACAGGCCCAGTGAATCGTGAGTTATATGTCATGCTCTTGGATTTGGTGGGAATCAAACTCAATTCCAAAAATCTAGTTATAAATAACAGAGAGATTAACTAATTCCTCAAAATTTTATTCCATCGGTATTTTGTCAAAATTTGTGGGGATTGCTAACGTGTCCTGGACCTGAACATTCGGCCCATCTCTAAATTTCAACGGAAAAGTTATGTTTCTAACCCAACACATCTATTATAGAACATTCTATTCACTTTAGGCCCACCATATTTAAAACGTGTTTTTGACCAATATTTCTCTTTATCCGGTGGCTTGTTTTTTTTTTCTTGCCATGGTATCCGGTGGCTTCTATAAAATACACATGCGGTTAGTCCCCAAAAAAAACACAATTTTTGCGAATATTTAACTCTACATTTTGTATACTTAATTTACACTATATTTTAATTCTTACATTTATTACGTTTTTTTAAAGGGCAAATGGGCAAAAATAGCCACCGTAAATTTAAAAATGGGCACATATAACTCTCGTAAATTTAAGGGGGCAAAACTGTACACTGTAAACCAAAATGAGGCAAAAGTAACATCTCTGTTAGGCAGAGTTAAACGTACGTTTTCCAGACGTGGCCCCATTATCAGTAAATGATGTGTCATACATTTAAGGGTGCAATATGTTGATGTGGCTTTATTTTTTCAGATGAGACTTTATTTTTTCAGATGATTACGAAGAAGTAAGGTGAATTTCACATGATTTGAGGTTCTATTTGGTTTATTATTGAAATGATCTTTGGGGGTTTAGGGTTCGTTTCAAGTGATTTAGGGTTCAACCGGATGCATTTTAGCTTCCACGGTGGATTTTGGAATTGACATGTCATTTACTGATGGTAGAACCCACGTTTGGAAAATGCCTGTTTAACTCAGCCTAACAGATATGTTACTTTTGCCCTATTTTGGTTTACAATATATGTTTTTGCCCCATTTTAGTTTACGGTGTACGGTTTTGCTCACTTAAATTTACCAGAGTTATAGTTGCCCATTTTTAAATTTACGGCGGCTAATTTTGCACCATTGTCCATTTTTAAAATATTTTATATAGCATATCTAATCTTCTGTTCATTTGAATAAACATGACAACCACAGATAAAGGACAACCTTTTGTTGGTGCTTTCTAGTTTCTGATAGATACATCATACATTCTAATTTTAATATTATACTCCCTCCTTCCTATCTGTCTATGGAGAACTTGTCTTAATTAAATATCTCTTTATGATCTTTCTCATACTTTCCCTGAACTATTTCTATCAATTCTCCTGAGTAACAAAAATGTAAGAGAGGGATGAGAATAAAGGAATGTTGTTAGGTTATTTTGGTAACTAGGTGCCTCTCCCGCGGCGCAATGCGTCACTCTTAGCTCAAATGGCGAAATGCGGGAAGCTAACAAAGCTGAAACGGGACCAGAAAATGGAACTCATTGAGGAGCACAGTGTGGGAGTAAAGTGAAATTATGACAATAGGGACTAGATTGAAAAATGCAAAAGTCTGGGAGGTAGAAACATAAATTTCCTTATGTATGGCATAAATCATTTTTTCATGCTTCCTCCGTCAGTTCTTCACATTTCTCTTCCCCCCATTTCTTTCTTCCATTTCTCTACAATGTCAGGGAACTCCTCCGGTGAAGCAATCCGATTTCTGGCGAATCTGAGATCAAATCTTACATGCAAGACTATATTTGAGCATCCTCTCTTCATTTATACCCTTCATTCTTTCGATTGGTGCTGTTTTGATAGTAGGGTTTTGTCGGGCATTTGAGTTTTGGGTGTTTTTAACTAATCAAATCAAAGCCAGAGCTTACTATTTTAGTTCCCCCTCAAAAATTTGAGCTTTCATCATGAACTATATTGTTGGCTGGGTTTGTTCCATTTTCTCTTGTAGTTACTGTTCTTGTTGATTTTTTATGAAATCTTGACCAAACTCATATGTTATGACATGATTAAAAGTAAGATTAAACAAATTAGAATTTTTTTTCAAAAGTAATTTACTATTCATGGAATCAACTAGTATTTGCTTTCCTATCAATGCAAAATTATGATTGCAGATTGTTTTATTCACATGTTTATTTGTTCTGTGTTGCAACTGAAGTAGATGTCTTTACTAATGCATGGTTTGTACTTTGTAGTATCATTTTAAACTCGTAGTCTATAACTCTTGGAATTTGCTTTTGGAGTTAGAATAGATATGGCTCTTTTTTAAACAACACATTAATTTTACTGATGCATGTCTGGTACCTATCTTAATCCTTTTTTACCTCTAGATACCTACCTTAATTGATTGAAGTATGCAATACTCCATAAGAAATGACATTTAAATGATTTAAACTGAAGTGCAGAAATATTTATGGCTGTTGATTTGGAAACCCAAGATACAATCGTAATGGGCATTAATCAGAGTGGAGTTTGAATTGGTGCTGAATGAGATGGGGTATACCATTATGCATGGCTGCTCTCTTTTTTCTTCTGATTTTCCTCTCTTTTGTTTTTCTCTATCCCATGTGAATGGATCATGTCACACTCTCTTTTTTCTCAATGCTTTTCTTATCCTCCTTTAACTTTTATTCTCTATCCCATGTGAATTCTGTTACATTCACTCTCTCTTTCTACTTATCCTCTATCTTATTTTTTTTGTACAGATCTCTTTTCCATTTGCTTATTGAACACTCAAACATGGTAACACGCATCACGAGAGAAGAGAAGGAAGTATGGGCACAGATCACAAACCATCAAATTAGACATCACATTATCTTCTTTTTCTCTGTTAGTTCTCTTCTTTCTTTATTTGTGACTTTGCTCCTTCATCCCCTTTCTCTCTTTTCTCTTTGCTCCTTGTAACATGCCAAAGTTCCACTCTTAGCATTTATGGAGCTATTAAATGCTTCACTTATTTTGATTATACATCTTATTCCTTATTTTGATTCTCTTCTTTTCCTTCCCTGTTTGCAAGTTTTACCCGTGGCTCCTTCTCCTTCCTTCTCACTTTTTTGTCTCTCTTTAAAACACTATCTAACAGCTTCCATAAGCACACCTGCAAGCAAGCCCATGCAACAACAAAAAGAAAAAACCTCGAAAACGAGTCAATCTTATCAGAAAACATGTCCTTCATTTTTCTCACTTTCTATGCACTGTCCCACCAGACAAATATTTTTAAATCATACACCAATATTATGATATTCAATTGATGCATAGTAAGTGTATTAATATGGAATGAGTTATAGTTGTGGTGCTCTTGCTTACCTTTCATTTTCCTTCTTGAATGTCTGAATAGGGCTTTGGAACAATTTTCTGCCAATGAATTCAAAAGAAGACAGATTATGTAAGAAGGAAGCCATCTCCATGGTTAAAATGAGTCACATTAAAATGAGTCACATTCTGATTGTTGCAAAGTAGATTAAACACTTGGTGGATAGAAGCATGATGGTGAAGAGTAGAGACCCCATTAAAGACGAGCTTTGTGATGCTTTTTTGGTGAGTCGGGACGAGTAGGGAGAGTGAAGGACACCGAATTAACGGTCGGTGTAGTGTGCCTTGGGTCTAATCCTTCAAGAAATTTTAGAACCTCAAGGTAAGCGGAAGCTACCCTGGGTATCGTTCTCAAGGAGCCTTGTTTAATCTAACTATCCTAGTAAATTAAATGCAATGTAAGATGGATTTGGGTGAAGAAAATATATTTTGTTGATTTTTTAATGAAGGAATGAAGGATGCAAAACAAATAAATATTTTTGGTATTTTTGGATGAAAGGATGGAATAGAAGTAATTTGCTCTTGGAAATGAATTTCAATGGCTATCATAGCTTTCTAAGGATTTTTAGGGAGTTTAATGCACTAATTTCTTAATTTACCAAACCTCATGAACCCATGAGTCCAATTACCTAATTAGTGGAACCCCAACTAACTAGAAATTGTTAAGCCCTTTAGCACCTTTGAGTTTTGTCTAGGTTTCTTAAGGTACCAAACCTCACCAACCGGTAAGTCTAATGCCTAGTCTCATGAACCCATTTAAATAGGCATTATTAATTACCCTAGAGTGTGATTATTGATTGCAATGCATTAGGTTCAATTACAATTCAATTCAACAAACTATCTACCAATACCATGAGTAAATAGAAATATCTAATGAATTATAAAGAACATATGTATGACCATACATATTGTTGAGTACAAATTCCTCATTACAAGTCAAAACCACAAATCAAACTCACAATAACAACCAAATCCAGTCCAATCTCAAAACATAAATGCTAACCTAAACCTAGGCAATCAAAAATATAAAGAGAAAGGAAAGGAATTGGGACTCCCCTTTGATGAACCAAAGCTCAAGCTATCTTCAAATCATTCCCAAGAGCAAGGAGGGTATTTTAGTAACTCATAAAGAAAAGCTTAGAAACCCTAAGCTTTAATTTTTGAGCATTCATAGTGAATGAATAGAGGAATTGTGGGGAAAATGGTGAGGAAATAAAGATCAAAAGAGAGAAAATTAATATGGAAGAGGAAGAAATGGAACACCAAAAAATGGCGCCTCCACCTTCCTCTCCTTTCACTGTTCACGTTCTGTTTTATCACTTCCTTTTTCTCTCGCGTTAGTCTCTGCGTGGCTGGTCCCCCTGCAGCAGCTTCCTCCTCTCCTTTTAATTTCAATTCATTCCTTTCTTTATTCCTTTAAGCCCAATAGCTTCCCCATGTGGCCATGTGCTCAATCCTCACTATGCAAGTAATGACCCAATTGCTTCAACTTGGCCCATACTCCTTCTTGAACCAATCAAGGCCCATTTCTTTGAATCAATTCCCAATATGGCGCTGATGATAATAATCTGAGGAAGGAGCATGTGAAAATGATATAGATAATAATATCAATTATAATACTTTTGCCTAAACCAAAAATATTTTTCTTTGTCTATTAAGGATCAAAATTGCATCTTTAATCATGTTAATTATCTCAACTAAGTACATAAAAATCATATAAATATAAGGATTTGTCAACTCCCCCACACTTGAACATTTGTACTCCCGGACAAAGACAAGTTTTAAAAAAAGCTTTGAAGTACAATGACAAGACAATTATGAGAATTCTAAGATTAAAAATGGAATGGAATAACGCTAACAATGATTAATAATGATTGTAATGAATGTGAAGAGTATGAGTAGAGAAGAAAATCACTCAAGGATAAGTGTTTACACACATCTCACCATTTTGGGTTCATTTATACTCTCATTATCCACTTTGGTACACATCCTACCATATGCTTGTAGGAATTCTAAGGTCTCTACTAAAACATAAAGTGCAATGCATCAAAAGGACTTTTGAGGGTTATGGTGATGGATAGGCCAAATGATGGAATGAGAATGAAAATGAAAAGAATTGATGTTATGCATGTTTAACCATTTATTTACAACTTGAAGTACCAATTGCACATTGCTAAACTACTATGCATGCCTTATTTTAAACTTTTTGACTTTTTCTCATTTTTCCATTTTTTTTTTCACTTTTTTCTTTTTTTTTCTCTTCTTTTTGTATTTTTTTTCTACATAACATGCTTCTTTGAAACATAATATTGACATTTTTTTTTCATTTTGAACAAAGCAATTATGCAACTTTTCTCATATTGGCAAAACAATGCAATAACATCAAATGAAGGGCTCAAATGGGTAGCAAAAGGGTATAGTGTTTAGGGTTGGTGTTTGAGATAGAAGGGTTATGAAATGAAGGCCTTTATCATACTACATTACACTATATGCAACAAGTTTTGACCAAGAATGCAAACAAGTTCTAGAGAATGGTAACCAAGTGGATTTCACTCAAAAATGAATAATTAGGCTCAAATAAACCTCACAATATATGGCTAATTCTCCTAAACTAATAAACAAATATTCAAGACAATCAAGGTTAACCATAGGGCATCAATTCCATTTACAAAATAGCTATTCAAGAGATATATCAAAAACATTATGAAATTCCCATAATTGGCAAAGTCCAAAAATATGTCATGTCCAAGGTTCACAAGTGTAAAAGTGAGGGAAAGTTCAAAAATTTTCAAAATTTTGCCAATTTGAAGCTAAAAACATATCCAAAATGCAATAACCCAAAACTTAACCCAACTACAACCCCTCCCCCACACTTAATTCCGACATTGTCCTCAATGTAGCAAAATCATGGAAAAGTCCAATTAAATTTCAAAGCATGTGGAAATCAAGTGTGGTGGTGGTGTTAGCACTAAGCACTTTATTTATAATCCTAGAAATGAGAAAAGCAACTAAAACTACCTTTTACTACTAGTTTATGTCTCTCCCCCACACTTATATTCCTCAATCAACAATAAAGCCAATAACATGAAGAACAAGAAGGAAAATAAGTGAGGAAAGAGACAACCTTGGTTATGGTATCTTCAAACTCTTGAAAGAGAAGTTCTCATCCTTGATGAGGATCATGTTGGCCTTTAGAGCTCTAACTTCTCCTTTGTTGATCTTCCTTGGTGGTGGTTGAAGTATATACCTCATATGGCTCCTACAATGATGTTCATGCAAAGAACACAAGCCAAGAGAAATACCAAATCCAAAGAAACAAACTTGGAGAGGGTTAGAGTAGGATTTAAGCAATTTAGCATCAAAACTCTCCAAGTATGAATCACAACCAAGAAAATCAACATTACTCCCTTTTGTAGGAGTGAAAGAAACAATTTTATTTTTGAAGTCCTCTTGTGCTTGCAACCGGAAAGGTGAGGAACCCAACTTGGTGTTGAGGTACACCACATCGCATTTGCAATCACAAGAGGTGGGAGGTATAAGAGTGGAAGAAGAAGAGGATTTATGCAATATGGAAGATGAATGCATTCCTAAATCGGGAGGTAGGTCACAAGACAAAATTAAATGGAAGAATTCATCCTTTTTCACAATTTTATCATTCAAAACATGTGAATCTTCCATATTTGACCTATCTAAAGAAACAAAAGAATTGAGATCAAAAGATATGCAATTTTCATGTCTATCATCAAGTGTAGCATGTGTCATGTTATCAATTGAACTAGATGAAAAAGTGGTATCATATGAAGTGGAGAGCCAACTATTAATTTGCATACAAGTAGCACAAGACTCATCACAATCACATGTGTTAATGAAGGAAGAATTTGGAGGGGAGGGGAAAGTGAATTCTTCATCATGTTCAATAGATTCAAGGAAACTCAAATTATCATGCTTATCAACACTTGAAAAGGAATGCAATTGTTCACAATTCTCCATATTTGTAACAACCAAGTTTGATGCATCATTAGTACTAGTAGATGGAGTATGCACATCACCAAAGTTCTTTGCATGCAATGCAACAAATATATCATACTTAAGATCAATACAATCCATGCACATAGTATCATCATCACAAGAACAAGGTGAAAGTTCATGTAAATCAAAGTCATCATCATAACTAGTACTTAGAGCATCATTATTACCACACATATGATTTTTACAAGCAACATCATCAACTATACAACTAACAATGGAAGTATCACAATAAGAATTTTCAACATCAAGATCTTGAGGGGATTCAACAACAATTTCTTCATCCACCTCATCATCACTTGTAACATTAACCAAAGTAGTATGAGGAGAGATAACCTCTTCAAGAAGAGGAGAAATATTACCTAAGTGTGAAATCAACTCCACTTGAGTTTGAGATTGTGCTTGCTCTTTAGTTAATGCTTGTGTGGGATTAGTCACTTGAGGGTGAGGATCAACCACTTGAAATTTGGCATTTGACTCTTGCTCCTCAACCCCATCACAATCATTGGAATCACAAGGCCATGGAGTACCTTCTTCTCCATTTGTCTTCTTCCATAGGACATGTTGCACAAAAGCTCGGATAAATTCTCCTATTTCCTCCAAACGCTCTTCCATTTCCTTTGTAAGTTTATTGGACTCCTTTAGCATGAACAATTTGGAGTGCTCACATTTAAACTCATCATATACTCTCCTCAAAGCAAGGGTTTGAGAATCCATGTTTGGGAAAGTTAGGAAGGCATCTAATCCACTAGGTTTGGGTGGAGAGGGTGGGGATGATGGTATATGATAGGTGGGAGGGAAAGGATTGTGGTAAGAGGTGTATGGTGGTTCATATGGTTGTATGTATGGTGTAGGGAAGTGGGTGGAGTGGCTTTGGGAGTAGGTAGAGTTGTTTTGTGGATAAGATGGTTCTAAGTATGTTGGGAATTGATTGGGCATTTGGTATTCAATGGTTTGGTAGTAATTGTGCAAACGTTCTCTCAAGGAAGGTTCCTCATGGCTCAAAGAATGTGAGTAACTTGGTGTTTCTTCATTCAAAGAATAAGAATGCATAGAAGAATCATCATAGAACAAAAACTCATAATTATATGGCCTAGACATGATTATTGCAATCAAATAATCTCAATATGCAAATGCAAGTAACCAAAAAAAATTAAAACAAATAAGAAAAGCAAAGTGAATTAACCTAAGATGCACCTAAACTAAATGCAACCTAATGGCTCACTTTGACCCAAATCAATCTTGAAGATTGACACAAATTTACTAGGCAGTCAAATTAATGACTCCCCGGCAACGGCGCCACTTGAAGGACACCGAATTAACGGTCGGTGTAGTGTGCCTTGGGTCTAATCCTTCAAGAAATTTTAGAACCTCAAGGTAAGCGGAAGCTACCCTGGGTATCGTTCTCAAGGAGCCTTGTTTAATCTAACTATCCTAGTAAATTAAATGCAATGTAAGATGGATTTGGGTGAAGAAAATATATTTTGTTGATTTTTTAATGAAGGAATGAAGGATGCAAAACAAATAAATATTTTTGGTATTTTTGGATGAAAGGATGGAATAGAAGTAATTTGCTCTTGGAAATGAATTTCAATGGCTATCATAGCTTTCTAAGGATTTTTAGGGAGTTTAATGCACTAATTTCTTAATTTACCAAACCTCATGAACCCATGAGTCCAATTACCTAATTAGTGGAACCCCAACTAACTAGAAATTGTTAAGCCCTTTAGCACCTTTGAGTTTTGTCTAGGTTTCCTAAGGTACCAAACCTCACCAACCGGTAAGTCTAATGCCTAGTCTCATGAACCCATTTAAATAGGCATTATTAATTACCCTAGAGTGTGATTATTGATTGCAATGCATTAGGTTCAATTACAATTCAATTCAACAAACTATCTACCAATACCATGAGTAAATAGAAATATCTAATGAATTATAAAGAACATATGTATGACCATACATATTGTTGAGTACAAATTCCTCATTACAAGTCAAAACCACAAATCAAACTCACAATAACAACCAAATCCAGTCCAATCTCAAAACATAAATGCTAACCTAAACCTAGGCAATCAAAAATATAAAGAGAAAGGAAAGGAATTGGGACTCCCCTTTGATGAACCAAAGCTCAAGCTATCTTCAAATCATTCCCAAGAGCAAGGAGGGTATTTTAGTAACTCATAAAGAAAAGCTTAGAAACCCTAAGCTTTAATTTTTGAGCATTCATAGTGAATGAATAGAGGAATTGTGGGGAAAATGGTGAGGAAATAAAGATCAAAAGAGAGAAAATTAATATGGAAGAGGAAGAAATGGAACACCAAAAAATGGCGCCTCCACCTTCCTCTCCTTTCACTGTTCACGTTCTGTTTTATCACTTCCTTTTTCTCTCGCGTTAGTCTCTGCGTGGCTGGTCCCCCTGCAGCAGCTTCCTCCTCTCCTTTTAATTTCAATTCATTCCTTTCTTTATTCCTTTAAGCCCAATAGCTTCCCCATGTGGCCATGTGCTCAATCCTCACTATGCAAGTAATGACCCAATTGCTTCAACTTGGCCCATACTCCTTCTTGAACCAATCAAGGCCCATTTCTTTGAATCAATTCCCAATATGGCGCTGATGATAATAATCTGAGGAAGGAGCATGTGAAAATGATATAGATAATAATATCAATTATAATACTTTTGCCTAAACCAAAAATATTTTTCTTTGTCTATTAAGGATCAAAATTGCATCTTTAATCATGTTAATTATCTCAACTAAGTACATAAAAATCATATAAATATAAGGATTTGTCAGAGAGAGATGGTTGCGTTGATGGATGCACCCATGATATGTTTATCAGATGAAATGAAACGAAAGATGCAATGGGAAACAGAGAAAGAGAAGTGTTTTATAGGCAGCTATGAGGTTAATTGGGGTGGATTTCAAATTTTAAATATTTTGCTTTATGCCCCATTTATTGCCTCAAAAGTAGTAGCTTGCATTAAATGCCTCAAAAGAAGTAGATGGACATTAAATGCTCTGAGGTTCACACATGCTATAAAAAAATAAAGGGAAAATGCCATTTAAATCCCTCTGAATATCCAAAAGGACAATTCAGGAACCTAAACTTCCAAAAGGACCATGAAGGAACTAGGACCTAGTTGACATTTTAAAATTATGTGAAAAGACAACATTGCCCTCATCCTAAAACACAAATTACTACCTAACACCAACCCTCTCCTCTTCTCTATTCACGTCTGAACCCTAACACACACACACTTGCATAACACACACTTGCGTCTTCTCCCTTCTCTCCCTCACGTTCTCGTCTCCTCTCACCCTACCACCCTAAGTTGACATCTACTTGCTTCTCCTCTCTTCTGCAGCTTCGTGTGCTTCGTCTTGTCGGGGTCGTCAGCTTTCGGTGGCTTTCTTTCGCCGCGGCGGCGGCGGCTTCGAGCTCGTGTTCATCGTATTCCACTACATTTCTCAGGTTTTCTCTGTGTTTCCCCCTTCTTGTTCTTGTTCCATATTTAATATTACTTATAATATCTTGATTTCTGATTTGGGAAATTTTCGCTTGTTTGCCTAGTATTACTTGAATGTTTCTGTACAAAATTATTTGTATGTAGCGAAAACACATAAAAAGTTTGAGCATGTAGAAACTGGAAAGGAAAGAAGACTTATGTTGTTTGGGTGCTGTTTTAGTTGATGTATGATTTGTGAAGTGGGATTTGGGTGCTTTTCATGTGAAAGGATTAGCTAAAGAGTGATTATGTATAATGTTCTTTTGTGGAATCTGGATATGTGTTTAGATATTAAATGAAACTGATTGGAATTGTACTAAAGAGTTAGCAACTTTGCCAAAACCTTTGGTTGTGGTTAATATTGGTGGACCTACAAGTAATTTATATAACATTAGTCTATTTATATATAGGATATGTTATGTTTTTACTTGTTTGATAGGAATAGGAATCCATTGTTGTATGTTTTAATTTTCTTTAGTCCCCTGATTATGCCTTATCACTTAAGGCTTGTGCTTATTGTATGGTAATGTCTTCTTATACACACGCCAAGTGTTTGATGAATAGCTTAAATGATACTTTTATAGTTGAGGTCATTTTCCATTGCACTAAAATTGTAGCTTTTACTTGGTTCTGGTTCATATGATAATCTTCCTCTTTATTATTTGTATGTCAGGGAGCAAATTACCTGTTAATATTGACCAACTTTTAGCAAAATTAGTCCCTAAAACTCCCTCAAGCAGTTTTGTATCATCCTCATTCGGTAAAGGGCAAGACCAAGTGTTTGAGAATCAAGGAATGACAGGGGTAAAAATATGCTTGAATATGCATGCCAAGTGTTTGAGAAAATGACCAAGAGAGGTTCAATAGTGATAAATTAGAAGACATATGAAGTGATGATCCAAGCAATTTGTGATTAGTGAAGAACAGGAGTTTCAACTTTGGTTTCGGTGGATGAAAATGGAAGAATCCCAAGTGGACGACTTTGTTTTGATGAATTGAAGGGAATAATATAAATCAAGAGGAAACTCAACATCATAGGCTAAGAAGAAGATTACTTAGTTATTTTACTCAAGGCACTAATGTTGTCATCCGTAAAGAAACTCTTTAGCCTTTTTTGTTTAGGTTATGATTTATGTAAATGTCATCAAGTACTTGTAAGACTTATTGGATCCATCTTTTGTAAAAACTTATTTGTCACACTTGCTATGGTAATAGTTATTTTATCAATTGTCATGGTTTTAAATTGATTTTGGCATTTTTTGCCCTTGCCTCTGTAGTGGCAATTACTATACGTCAAATTATAATAACATAACAGTTATTCCTTCCAACCTTAATTCTTGTTGATTTCATTGTTAATAATTATAATGTCATCGTTAACATGTATGCTGCTCTAGTTAATGGAAACATTGGTATTGTTAATGTAAATGATCTTGTTGTTAATATATATGTTGTCGTTGTTAATAAGTATGATCCATTGACATGTGAACTTCAATGTTAATTGAAATGTTACAATTGTTAATATGTATGATTTCGTTGTTAATATGTATGATGTTGTTAATAGGTATGATGTCATGGTTAATTGTAATGTTGTTGTTGTTAATACTTATGTTGTCATTGTTAATAGCTATGATATTGTGGTTAATTATAACATTTCAATTAACCACATCATCATACCTATTAACAATTGGATCATTTCAATTAACCATGACATCATACCAATTAACAATTAGAACATTTCAATTAATCACGACATCATTCTATTAACACCGGCAACATACCTATTAACAAGTGTAACATTACAATTAACCACGACATCATAACTATTAACAACATAATCATAGCTATTAACAATTGTAACATTTCAATTAACATTGAAGTTCACATGTTAATGGATCACACACTCATTAACTACGACAACATACATATTAACAAAAAGATCATATCCATTAACTACTACAACATTCAAGTACAAATTTGGTTCAATTAACCGATTAACCAGAACAACATACAACATATCTATTAACAACGACAACATAGTTATTAACAATTGTAACATTTCAATTAACTACCGCAACATAAAAGTGCACAATTGTTCAATTGGAGGTCTCAAGGGTTAATCTCACCTGTAAGCTTGATTAACCACTACAGTATACCTTTTAAAAACTGAATTATATATATTAACAATTGCAATATTTCAATTAACATGAATGAATCTTTACATAGTCAATGACAAGTAAATATAAGGTCCTTATATCACTTAATGTTTCATTATCACCAAACCAAAAAAAGTCATACACAATTTCCTATCATAATAATTACAAAATAGACATCGTCTTAAGCAACCAAATTCCCAAAAACACATTAGTCGGTGCAGACATATAGCTGGTGCAGACATCTTGAATATCTTGAAAATGGCCTCCATTATGGAATAACAACACAACTGTTTAAATTCCCTTGAGTCACCTTCATGAGCCATTTTAACCCAACTATCATAGTGCTCCAAGAAACATCATCTTTAATGGGAATTTCAGAAAACACCCTCCTTGCTAACTCAAGCTCACCTGCTTTGGTGTAACCAGCAAGCATCACATTCCATGTAGTCAAATTCCTAATACTCATCCGCTTAAACATATCTTCAGCACTCTCCAAATCTCCAAACCTAAAACCTAACAATAGCATTCCTTGTAACAACATTTGGTAGCATTCCTTGTAACATCATTTGGTTGCCACATTTCTTCAAACACCTTCCTAGCAAAAACCAAGTCCCCACATTCAGCATACATACTAATCATAGTTGTCCCAACAAAAATGAGTATCCAACCCAAAGCACAAAGATTAACCAAGAAACCTAATTCTGCAGAAAAGAAAAGACTTTAAACCCCAAATCTAGAATTCAACTACCCCAAAAGAAAAGCAACTACAATACTTCCTTCGTACCCCAAAAACATTTAAAACGAAAAAAATTCAAGGCGTTGCATTTGCATTTGAAGGGTTAAATAAAATTAAATATAGCTCATGAATTCACCTGTCATTGCACTTGAATATAACAACTGCTGAATTTCTGCAAAAATTTTGGAAGAGGGCCGATAGGGTTTGGGGATGAGGAGTGTTGAAACCTAGAAAATTGAGAGAGGGGGGCTTGGCCTACGGAGAAGCAGTGGCCTGCGAATACGAAGTGGTGGGGATGGCAGGTGGGAGATGGCGAAGATGGAGGAGTGGGGAGGTGAAGCTTTGTGAGAACGATGGAGAAAATGGGATTGAAGGTAAAAGAGAAAGAGAAAAAGAATGCTTTGAAAAAGGGGGCATTTTAGTCCTTTTGCAATATTTTAAAATGTCAACTAGGTCATAGTTCCTTCATGGTCCTTTTGAAAGTTTAGTTTCCTGAATTGTCCTTTTGGATATTCGGAGGGATTTAAATGACATTTTCCCAAAAATAAACAACTATTTGCGCCAGAAAATGGGATTTCTCCCGCCTAAAATGCTTATCTAAAGTGTTATGAGTCTATAATACAAAAGGTATGTGGCACAATTCAAAAAAATGGTGGAGTTGCTTTTATTGTATAAGTTGATATCATGTGATTTTAACTAGCTAATACAACTAACATGAATAGAATATATTCTATAATTTTCAAAAGTTAAATAAAAAAACAGAATCACAACTGCAATTATAATTCATTCAATAATCTATAATTTTTTGGCAATGTACTGAATAATCCATGTCAAAACAATACTACTATAGAAAGTATATTTTGAATGTACGTGTTACTGCAATTAACTCATGGTTGACAATCATATTCAATTTCTGTGTTGTTTTGAAGATGGTTTAAAAGAAAAATGGGAAGAAAAAAGCTAACTACCTAGCTCTATAAGTAAGGGAATTGATCAAAAGGTATTTAATTAAGGCAGCAATCTGACATATCTAAGTTATGATATACAATTTTCTCTATGCACATGTAAACATTTTACTCAATGAGTAGATGACAGCTGGAAGCTTGAGCTATTCATGCTCATGATTTGCCTTATTAAAGATTATGCACCAACTAATCTCTGCACGCAATATTTAAACTATTTATTTTGAATATCTTATTTATCTTTCTCATTGTGGTTCAAATACTTAATTACTGGAGTACTTTTTCTTTACCAATGCGAATGGAAAATGTAATACCATTACTTAAAAAATCATCTTGCTTGCTACTCAAGGATGAGAAAAGGGACCAGTCTTTTCAGTGATAATTATAAAGCTTTATTTTTCTTTAAGCAAAGGTGTTATGGCCCTTCAATAAGTTTAGATTCGCTACATTTTATTATCTCCATATTCTTGCACGTCTTCGTTGAAATGATGCTGCGTTCTCTGGATAGAAATTTTTGTGAATAGTTATACCATTCCCCATCCTATTATTATTTGTTTGGTTATCCCCATCATGTTTAGTGGGAATATAGTTGGAACACTAGCACTAAAAATAACAATGCCAATATTTAATTCCCAATCACATACTTCAAATTCAACAAAAATATTCCGCCATCCTTTGCTTGATTCCGCTCTAATCATACAACTCAATCATAAGTCATCATCAAACAGATAATTCCACTTATTATTTCATGTTGCGTGATTCCCACCAACAAACACTGTTCCTACCTATGACCAATTATCTAGAAAATATACACACTGGCACGTTACGTAAAAATAATCTTGCTTGGAAAAATTACAATGGAATCTCACCAAATCAAGGTACTCCCTTTCAAAGGTCCCAATTATAAAATTATTTTGACTATTTTGGATAAATTAATGATGCAAAATTGATCATTTTAAATTGTCTATAGTAAATTTTTCTCTTCAAAATTAACTCATTCTAATTGTAAATTAATCTATCATTCAATTACATGAACATATATAATATTTTAGTGATTACTTTACTTTCTTGATTTTCAAAACAAAAAGTCAAAGTCACCTTATTAAAGGAAGAAAAAGCGTTACTAATCTTTTGTTTGTAATTTTTGGTGATGGAAATTTCTTGGAAGGAAAGAAATGAAGGCAAAGTGTACAAGATTTAATAATGCATAAAATGGATAAAGCGCCTTTTACGACCCAATCAACAAAGGCATGTGCACTATATATTCACAAAATAATAATTAAAGAGTTTGACAAGTGCACGCATCAAAAAGGCCAAACAAAATTAACCGAATTATTATTATATACTTTATCCTTATTTTATTATTGCTATTTGCTGTACGTGCAATAATAGCTATCACCTTCTTCTTCTTCTCTCTCTGTGTTTGAAACTCAACATTCTCTCTTGCAATAATAGCTATTCAACATAAAGCTTCACAAAACTTAAATATCCTCAATCGTTTTTTGAGTTTTGACATCTCTTTCTGCTTCTTTCATTTTCTCAGGTAACTAACTTTCTCTCTCTGTATTTGACTGATTTAATTTAAGTCAAACATGCTACAATGATCTATGACACGTGATTTTGGCGTTATATTAGCTTCGCATCGTGGTTTTGATTAATGTTTTATGATGTTTAGAGTTTAAATTAACGTTAAAGTAATCTTAATGAAGTTTTGATGTTGTGATTTAGATTTAGAATATACTAAACAACTTGTATGAGTTGCTGTTTGTTTATTTATAGTTATTCTGAATAACTGTACGGATATTTCCAAAAATGTAACACTGACAGTTTTAACTAAATTTCCTTTATTAGTACCTGAATTGAATAAGTTCAGATTAATAGTGTTCAGCTCATCATTTTTCTACTTCTTTGTTTAGCCTGCTTTTGAAGTTAATGTTTCAGTGGTTGACAAGTGCTTTCTCTGAGCAAAAACAAGTTGTTTTAAAGAGTTTTGATCCGCAATAGGTTCTTCCTTGTGAATATTTTGAAGAAAGAATAGTTTGTTCACTTTTGACAAACATGCTAATGTCAGAGAAGCGTGACATGTAATTTCTGTTTAAGCTAACGTTGTTTTCAAAACATTAACTTGTCCTTTAATGTACCAATCTAATTTATTTATTCTCGCAAGAGGTAGTTCTCACGGTTGAACTCTTGTATGGTATATTATTCACTTTTTTTAAAAAAGTTTGCTTTCGTTTTTTTTGGACACACTTTACTTATTTGTTTATTGATACAGGTTGAGCAAGAGGCTTTTGCCATGGGTAATGCTGAGTCAATGCAAGAAGAATCTAAGGATTATTTTTTTCGTGGACAGTCTTCATATGCTGGGAGTTCAATGAATACTGGATATGAGCATCAACACACTCCTTATTCTAGGACGGGGAGTGCAGCCAATACTGGCTACGAGTTTCAACAAACTCCTTATGAGGAAACTGGGGTTTCAGCACATACTAATTATCCACATGAGCAGCAACATCGACATAAGTACAAGCGGCAATCCACATACATAGCTGACAATTTTAGTTCGTTAGATGAGGTTTTTGTCTTTACTTTTGCTCACTGACTTGAGGAAAATAATCAATACTTGTTTGAGTGGCTTAAAAACATTGAGAAATTTGTCAATCAATCGGTTTAATGCTTACTATCATGATGACATCATTATGTGCTTAGTAAGAGATATTGAAAATTTTGTAAGTATTGACTAGAATAATATAACTCCACTTTTGGTGGGAGGTTGCAGGTTCGAGAGCCTTCTCTCGGGAGATTTGCTGCTAGAGGTATGGCAACTCCCCCTTTAGTGGGAGGTAGAGATTAAATTTTTTAGGTCATAGGTTCGAATCAACCTCTCTGCATAAAAGTAGAGGTAAGACTGCCTAGAATGTATTTCCCTCTCAGCACACTCACCAAGTGGAGATCAAACATAGAGAAGTATAAAACATAGAGAAGTTTATCTTGGGTTAAACATAGCTAAATAACTGATCATATCACTTTTAGTTCAGTTTGATATGAAAGGAAACGATTGGTAGTGTACTACTATGTAAACTTAAATTTCTTTAATATGCTTGGCATTTCTGATTAACCTTCTTCTTACTAAAGAACATGTCACTCATTTCAGGTTGTATCCGCTTTAAGAGAAGCTGGTTTAGAATCTTCAAACTTAATACTTGGTATTGACTTCACCAAAAGCAATGAGTGGACAGGTAACAACTTGATAATGTATATCCTTTTTTACCTACAATGAGTGTAGAGAAGTTACACCTTGATAATTACAGGCAAGCACTCATTTAACCGGAGAAGCCTTCATTCTATTGGAAACACTCCCAATCCATATGAGCAAGCAATCTCTATTATTGGCCGAACTCTGTCTTCTTTTGATGAAGACAATCTCATACCTTGTTTTGGATTTGGTGATGGTGAGTAGCTGATCATAATTTTAATTTTGAAATGAGATGATATGATATGTCTTACCACCATTGATTTCAATTAATATGCTTTTGTAGCGTCTACACATGACCAGTATGTGTTCAGCTTTTATCCTGGTGAACGTTATTGTCATGGTTTTGAGGAAGTACTTGACCGCTACAGGCAGATTGTTCCATGTTTAAAGTTGTCAGGTTTGGGAACTCTATTGATCTGATAAGTTTATGTATTTCTTCCTTTGCCCTCCATCTTTATTACTAGAGCAAGTCTTATGTATGTACAGAGTTTGAGATTATACTTTTTGTATTTTACACTACCTTCCATCCTTATTGCACTTCAATCTATCTAGATCTTATAGTAAGGATCCGAGGTAGTATTAATTTTGATTATTTGATTTGTAATGGAGCCTTATCTAGCTGCATTGCATGTGCTGTTTCTCTTGATGAATTCTTCTGTCAAATTGACAAACGGCTCTAGATATATAAAGACACTGATAGCAGAATTTGATCATGAAAGCTCTCTGCCTTATCTACAGGTCCAACATCTTTTGCCCCCGTAATCGATGCAGCCGTCGACATTGTGGATAAAAGCAATGGCCAATATCATGTTCTTGTCATTATTGCTGATGGACAGGTTTTCTTGTTCATTTTCTTTTCCACTCAACTCTAATCTTCCAGTAATCATTTTACATGGTACAATTCAATGATTGTTTTTCTAAATTCTCTTAAAAATGACTCTAATAGGTTACCAAAAGTCCTGATGCATCACGTGGGCTCAGTCAACAAGAACAAGCAACTATTGATTCCATCGTTGCTGCTAGGTAATGAAATATCCTTTGTAGCTATTTTTTATAGTGTTCTTGGTAGCTGTCCTTGACGTGGAGCTTTTCTGATAATCAGTCACTACCCTCTCTCAATTGTTCTGGTTGGAGTTGGAGATGGACCATGGGATGACATGCAGCATTTTGATGATAACATCACTCAGCGCTTATTTGACAATTTCCAGGTAATGAAAATACAAGCGTGTTTGTCATACCTGTCGCTGTGATAAGTATCTTTATTGAATGAAGTGATTCTGATTTACTTCATATTTAACTCAAGCACCTATTTAACACCACATAAAACCGAGAGAATATTCTTACAAATTTAGTGTCTTCAGCCTCCTACATCATGTCCTTTTTTAGTTAAGCCCATCTCTAGGTGTATGAGTTATTATGCATCTGTTCTCAATGATGTTTCCCTCATAGGACATATCTATTGCCATTGACCTTATAGTTTATAGTTTAGAGATATATAAGCTTCCTCTCTAAGTGGAAAGTTGCGGATTCAATCCTCTTTGTATCCTTAAGTAATTAGTGCACTCCCCTTTAAATAAAAAAGGACATATATGGTTAGAACACCATATATAATAGTAAATAAAGTGATGAATAAAATTTAATAATTGGTGTCCATGAAGGAATTGTAAGTGGTTCTAATTTTATACTTGAAAAGAGACAGATTTATCTCAACAAACGCAAGAAGTTTGTGTGTTTGAGTTTTATGAACACCAATTTCAGTTTAATTCTGATGACTTTATTTCCCTAGTTAGTAACCAAATGTTCCTTTAAATCCATCAGTTTGTGAACTTCACAAAGATCATGTCTGAAAACAAGGATGCATCAAGGAAGGAAACAGCATTTGCACTAGCTGCCCTTATGGAAATTCCAATACAGTACCGGGCTACCTTAAACTTACCACCTGTCCAGTAAGCTAATAGATATTGTTTTGAATATTCATTTAAAAAAGTCATTATTGTAAAGATGGCCAAGCATCTTTTTCTTTTGCAGTGAACAACCAATAGGATATCCACGTAGACAGCCCCGGGCCCCACCCAAAGAAGTAATAGATAGTGACAATGCAAGAATGGCAGCTCCACCTCCACACATACCAAACTTTGAAACCGTTGAACCCACTGCTCCAGCTGCAGTGGAATCAGTATGTTTTCCTACTATGCTTTCCTTTCTCATTCTCTCTTTCTTGCTTATATAATATGATTGAAACTTGATAAATGCTTCTCCTGTTCAAGGTATGCCCTGTTTGCCTAACTAATCCCAAGGACATGGCATTTGGATGTGGTCACACGGTAAGTCTGTTAAATCTTCATACTCTTGTTAAATGCTGAACTCAACTTTTTCTCCTATGTCACATGCAATATTTTGATTGAAAGTCAATTATAAGGACGTATTTTTGGAAAAAAGAGTAAGGATGAAAAATTAGTCATTAAGTCTTTTTTTCCCAAACATAGATAATTCAACTTATAAGCTAACTTATAATCTAATTATATGTGACATATGTTATGATTTGCTTTGTCAACCTTTATATAATATAAAGTCTAAAAGGAGGGAGTATTTGACAAACTATATATAGAGTTTGGTCTGAGGAGATCACATGTTAAACAGATGCTTGTATCTCAATTAATCATGGATCACATGTTAAACAGATGATTTTTGTCTCAACTCTCAAGTAATCCTGGTTTGCATGTTCACATTACTAATATTTATGCCCCTTGTTTTCATAACCAGACTTGCAGGGAGTGTGGTGCGACCTTATCTTCGTGTCCGATTTGTCGGCAGCAAATCACAACCCGCCTAAGGCTGTACACTTGAATTGGTTAATTGCTCTTGTCATATTTGGCCTCTGTATTCTTTTTATTTGTTTTTTCAAAAAGAGCCATGAAATATAGGTATTAGATTGTTCTTCTTCAATCACCTGTACAGCGAAATCGAGGCAAAATCTTCATGCTCATTAAAATCCATAGTTTATTGTATTATGTTATCAACTTATTTCCATTGTAAAAAAAAGATATTACCAACGTAAAATAAAAAGAATTGATTGCGAGCTGTATCATTCATAAGATATTTTGCCATCTTTTTGAGTGCTCACCACTGATTTAAGATGAGAAAATAAAAATAAATTTCCCTTAAACATTTACATATAATAAAATTTTATTTATAAAAAATTCGATTTGTAAATATGACAATTGATATGAAAAAAAAAAATAAAAATAACTTTGTCAATATAATTTTCTTGTACAAGTGAGTTTAACTTCAATCATGAAACTTATTTGCTACTCCGGGGCAATGGGCATGTAGTAGACTAACTATGCCGATATTTTCTAAAAAAGATTATTCCTAACTATAACTTGAGTTTAACTTTGGACCAAATTCACTATTTAGATGCATTAAATTATTTTCGAAACAGGTTTCAAACGAGATTTTAAAGAATGAAAATCTAACTCCAAATCTATCTATCTATCTAAAACCTTGACATAAAATTTATGTGTTTTACAACAATCAGTTCACACATGCACACATATATACATTTAACACAAGGCAGAGAGCATGATCATAGGGCCCATAACTTTCAACAGGGCCTGTAATAAATAGTGGGCTAATTTCTTCCCCTTCCACTCTAGTCTCAAGAATCGTCATCCCGGGATTACATTCTGAATAGCTGGTGATTGATTTTAGCAAGAGGGTCAGATGCTTTGAAGCAGACAATGAAATCACGCGTTAAATGTAGATCATGCAATATCATCTCAAGATTTTGTTTTATGTTACAAAACATCTCAATTTGGACACTTTTGAATTTAGCAATCCTACAGCCATAATATTTTCATTTACCAACATCTTGTTCATTTTTCTTTTCAACCATCTTCTATGAATAAAAAAGTACTCTATCCAATCTTTTTTTTTTTAACACATTTTTCGGACCAAACACAACAGCAAAACCAACTAACGCGGTTGACAAGCTGAAGTGCGAATGTCCTACTTAATATACTCACACACACATTCCTACTTATATACTCTATCCAATCTTAAATATAATCCATAGTTGATTTTTTTCTTTTTGACAATTTCTAATTTAACGAAACAAGTTACTTATAAAATGTACCCTGAATTTTTACTATAAACTAGTTTATTTAAGTATAAGCTAACATATAGAATAATATACAAAATTATGATTAAGTAGCTCTCATACTGAAGAACATATCAATAATTATATCAACTTTCAATCATAAATGTCATGTAAATGAAGAATCAGTGACTACACCTTACTGATGACACGATCTACATGCAAACAACTAAGTGAAGCACAAATACAACGTAACAATAAACATAAATTAAAAATTCAGACCTGGATAGAATCCTAGAAGCTCCACCGGTCCAATTGCACCTTTGCTTCAGCCATATCTTTCTGTGCCTTTTTCCTTCTATAAAAAATCGGGCAATCTCGACTGAAAGAAATGGCATAGTATTAGTTATTAGAGGGAAATGAGGAACTGCTGCAGATATTTATTGTAAAATATATATTACAAACGGATAAAAAGATCAGATAAGATTGAAGTAGCCAAGGCACCACAACGTTTGATGACAGTGGTAGCATAGTGGAAGGAACCACCAAAGATTTGGGGGAAAATAACTAAAATGATGACTTGATATGATAATGTTTCTGAAAGTCAAATCGGATTTCTCTAAACCAAACGTTTGCAACTATGTCAATTCAAGCCAGCCAACCAAACTTATCCGAGAAGGGACCTATAAACTAAAAAAATGCATAAAGCATTTTAATGATGAAAAAGTACCTTGTGCAAAGAACATCCTGATGAAGGGAACCTTGGCATTCTTGACACTGTGTCCAAAGCTTTCCAAAAAGCGTCTCTAGATCAGAAACTGCAATTGGTGCACCATTCATTTTGTCCAATTATATTCAGTTTGACCCAGCCATAGCAACAAAATGCTTTGAAATTGAAGATAAGGAACTTGAAATGAATGCCTACCTTGAGCAACCGTTTTGCAGTACAGCTCAGCTTCCCTTCCCTTGCAATGCGAGCATAAAGTGTGATCTCCATTGCTAACCCAGCATAACAAGATAATATTTAGAGTTTATAACTAGTCAAAAAATTAATGCCAAACAGTGTTTGTGACATATAAATCCATTGGAACACTTCAAACATGCAGCTCCCCAAAGGGAAAAAAAAAAAGTAAATGCAATGAACATGCCATATGTAATTCTTGGCAGTTCCTAAACACAAAAATCAGCAAAAAATTTTTAAGAGAGAAGTAAAATGGGACAAGCCTAGATACAAGCTGATGTTTTTTAAAACGCAAATAATATACCTAAGTAAAGCTTTGCAACCGATGCAAGTAAGCTGTTTCTTCGCAAATTTCATTATGCCACTGTTTGATGGTGTAGAAATAGAAATAGATCTTGTGTGGCTTCCATGGAGAAGCTCCTTGCTAGCATTCTTCAAAATAGGTTCAAAAATCCTCAAAATTGGCTGCAACACCAACAATATGCTCAGGAACAAGAAAAAAACTTTAAAGGAAATCTAAAATATGAGCAGAACAAACCTTGCTAATTTGATTCTCAAGATAGTAATGAGGGTCTATTGGTATGTTGTTCTCTAGCACATATATAGGATCCTCTGACTTTTCATAAGCCTGAAATTTGTTTATTAGTCAAGGTAAAGTCCAACTTCATATACTTGGGAATATAAGGGGTGAGTAGGGGATGAGATATTACCTTCGCACCTTTTGCAGCTTTGATTATGACATAAGGAACTCTATCACCAACATTTGGAGCTGTGGCAGCATCACGCTGTAGAAAAAAAGAATCAAGTAGAATATATTTATGGCCCAGACTTCAAAACCCTTGCAAGCACCGCATGACTAAAATGATTAATATAAATTTAGAGCATGCCTTCACAAAAAAAAGTTTATTTAATATTTGAAACACATCTAGTAAGATCCAAGAGATGAAAACATACAATGGCAACCTTATAGACTAAATTGTAGATCCTAATTCGCTTTCATTAATGAATTATGACACATACTATCACATTTTAGTATTATTCAACAGATTCCAAGACTAGAATGCACCCTCCTCCCATCATTTTTAAGATTAAATGAAGGGGGCAAACAAAAAGGAAAGAAAATGCAACAACCAGCACATTCAATTATCAAAGCTAACCTTGCGCATCCTTTCAGCAAGTTCAACGTGAGCTGCTTTTACTTCATAATCATCTCCTGTCTTGGTCAATCCCTGTTAGACAAACCAATATTTATAACTATATTTGGATGACACTCAAATGAAATATTTGGATTTTTGGCAAATGCAAAAAACCCAATATTGAAAAGCACCTCCAGCACCATTTAACAATCACCCAAAAGACATCCCACCTTTGTAATAACCAGAAGTGACAAATCCATGCGGTTCATGAGTAGATCTGAAATTGCATTCTTTACATGCTGGACTGCCCCAGGGATATCCCTGTCAATGAGAATTTTGTGAAGGCAGTCATTGACCAGGTTCTTTACCAACAAACAATTATCTCTCCGAACTGTCTCAATTCCTGTTAAAAGTAAAAGCATACCACGAGTAAGAGGCATTTCAATGCAATGGCAGGAGCATCCTAACAAAGCTCAACATTTACCTTTAGTGTCCATCTTGTCAAATTTGTCTGGTTTTGTCCAAAATAAACCAGCATATCTTTTCTTGCTAATTAGGAGATACGGATAGTAAACCTTTTCAAACTCTAGTTTGATGGGCTTCAAAAAAAAATTACAAGCAGATGAGTAGAGAGTAAAGTAAGCAATATAGAGGCAATTGAATTTAAATATTTTCAAACAGGAACAGTCTCAAGCATACAAAAGTTTTTGGGGGTGTGTATTTGTACATTGTGCTTACAACTGAAAACAAAAAATCAAATATTCAATAGACCAACTAAAACCATGAACTGCTCTATCTTTACTAGTCTATGTATAACACCCCTAGGCTAGGGCCGACTGTAATTGCAGCATTGCACCAAAAATGAGATGTTCAGATTCAGTGTGTGTGTTGGGGGGGGGGGGGGTGTTCATCATTGATAGTTAGCCGATCATTGTCTAGAAAATTCAAAGAAGGTACACCAATTATGAAAGTGAAAGTGATTCAAAAGAGGGCAAATTGAACTTCTCAAGATAATAAATAAATCCAATCCAACTGTCAAAACAGGCATTCAAGCCAACCAGAAACAAAGGTAAAATTAATAAATAATTCTACATTGTACTTCATAAAAGAGCATAACACTTACTTTGATGAAAGTTCCACTTATATATTCAGCAGCCTCTTTCCCTAATTTCATAGCATCCTCTACAGAGGAAACACCGAATTGTACCATGACTGAATCAGTGTCCCCATATATAACCTAAGAGCATAAATCGCATTTTAAAATAAGTAATATAACACTCGAACAAGACAAATTCTAAGCCAGTAAAACAATGGAGCCAACTTCAAGATAACATGTGTAATTAATCAAGCTTGTATGGTGTGCTATGAGATAAAATACAAATAAATATCTTAATGCCATACCTCAGCATTGTTCTCATAACCATTGAGTATTGTAAATTTATCTTCCACAAGTTTTTTTGTGTGCTCAATCATTTGCCGACCTTTACAGAGCATCAAAATCATGCAATCATCAAACTTTTCAAATCAATAAAACGATAACTCTCACATGAGCATGGCATATTAAATTAATAGGAACACATACCATAGCTTGTTACACTTGAAGATATCTCTATGCAAGGTAACTGGCCAACAGTAGCCCCAGTAAACCCATAAACAGAGTTAGCACTGATCTGAAAAGGAAGACAGCATAAAGTTAAAACCCATAATCATCATTCTTAGTATTTGCATGAAAGACTCATGGTTTATGCACAGGTTACCTTTAGAGCCAGCTGTCGACCATCCAGCACAGCCTTCTCAAGAGGATCTTTTGCCTCCTAAGGTAGATTAACACGAGATCATTTACAAGCAGAAATCCAGTGCAGTATAAATTAACAGAACACTACAGCTTAGCAGCAGGGCTAGTATCTACTGTCAGTATTTGAAATCAAATCAGAAAGAATACCTTCAAGTCTGCTTTTGCCCTTCGACGCGCTGTCAATAACTCATCAAGAATCTCAGGAAGTATTCCCTAAGGTAGGCGGAAATATATTTCATTGTGTCAGAAACTAAACATCATACTTCACATAAATACTTATAAAATTCAATCACTTTTTGATCATGGAGGAAGAGAAGAATTGATCCAATTAATTATAATTTACAACTAACTGACCTTCTGCAAATTTGATTTAACAAATGTTTCACCAGATGGAGTTTTGTTCACAGACTCTGGAGGAAGGTTAAGTTTGCGAACATCTTCTGGGGTCACCTTCAATATGAATGGTGAACATAAAAATCCTCAATGACTCAATAGGAATTAAATCAAGTGAGCTGCTAAACTTATATGTAAGAAAAACAAAACATAACTCATGTTTATTATATTGACAAGAGACAAGGGCAAAGTTTACCAGCGAGCAGTAGCATAGATTATATGCCATCATAATTGATGGATACAAGGATGCAAAATCTAAAGTAGCAATGGGCTTTTCATAGAATCCAGCTCTTGCTTCCAATACCTGCCAATGTTGAAGTTTCAAAATGTTAAAAGGAGAGAAGAGATTTGGAAAAAGAAATGATTTCTCTTATTGATAGGTTGTACAATGGTGGTGAGACATTATATAGGAGAGGAGAGAATATAAAAATGGAAAATACAATCAATCAAACATAAATGCATATCAAAGAGATTATGCATATCAAACAGATTCTTCAAACAATATCAAAGAGATTCTCTAACACTCCCCCTCAAGCTGGAGAGTATATGTCAAGCATTCCCAGCTTGCTTCGGAATCTCTCAAATGTAGGTCGGTCAAGTGGTTTAGTCATCATATCACCAATCTGCTCAGAAGAACGGACATACGTCAATGTCATGATCCCCGCCTCTACTTTCTCCTTAATGTAATGTCTATCAATTTCGACATGTTTAGTTCGATCATGATAAACAGGATTCCTGGTCATTTCAATGCTGGACTTGTTATCACACCATATTTGCAGTGGGCCATCAAAAGGAATTCTCAATTCATGTAGTAATCTGATGATCCAGATTCCTTCGCATACACCAAGACATGCAGCTCTTAACTCAGCTTCACAACTACTTCGTGATACAATGGTCTGCTTCTTGCTTCTCCAAGTAACTAAGTTTCCCCAGAGATATGAGCAATAACCTGTGATAGATCTTCCAGTTTCTAGGTCTCTTGCAAGACTTGCATCAGTATAAATCTCCAAGTTCCTAGCTGTTCCTTTCTTAAAGAATATTCCTCTACCTGGATTTCCCTTCAAGTACCCAAGTATTCTCACAACCGCATCCATATGCTCCTTTTGTGGTTGGTGCATGAATTGACTTACCATTCCCACAGCAAAACTGATATCCGGACGTGTATGAGTCAAGTATATCAATTTCCCAACAAGTCTCCGATATCTCTCAGTGTTGGCAGGAACTCCCTTTTCCTTTATTTCTAGTTTGCATTGGTCATCCATAGGTGTCTCCTCCGGTTTTGCGCCTAGCATCCCGGTCTCATGTAGCAAGTCTAGTGTGTACTTGCGCTGGGACACATTAATGCCTTTCCTGCTTCTGGTTATCTCCATGCCAAGGAAGTATCTCATCTGACCAAGATCCTTCACTTGAAATTCACTTGCTAGAGCTTGTTTCAGCTGAACTATGGAGCTTTCATCGTTTCCTGTAATAACAATGTCATCAACATAAACAATTAAAATTGTCACTTTTTCACCATTATGTTTAGTGAACAAGGTGTGATCTGCTTGCCCCTGAACAAAGGTCATCTTCTTCAGCACTCTAGAGAATCTGTCAAACCAGGCTCTTGGAGACTGTTTCAATCCATACAAAGACTTCTTCAACCTGCACACAGTGTTATTAGGAGCTTTGACACCCTCTGGAACTTCCATGTACACTTCTTCCTCTAAGTCACCATTTAAAAAGGCATTTTTAATGTCTAATTGATGTAATGACCAATCCAGGTTGGCTGCAATAGAAAGAAGTATGTTGATGGTACTAAACTTGGCAACTGGAGCAAACGTCTCCTCGTAATCAATGCCATATGTCTGAGTGTACCCCTTTGCAACTAATCTGGCCTTATACTTGTCGATGCTCCCATCAGGATTAAATTTTGGAGTAAATATCCACATTAAATTTTGGAGTAAATATCCACCTGCATGCAACTGCCTTCTTCCCTCTCGGAAGATTTGTAATCTCCCATGTTTTATTCTCTTTGAGAGCCCTCAACTCCTCTTCTGTAGCTAATTTCCAATTAGGATCAGTCATAGCTTGCTGGAAAGTGTGTGGGATTTTCACCTGAGCAGTGTTAATTACAAAGCTCTGCATCTTTGCAGACAGATTACCATAAGAAACAAATTTCTGAATAGGATGTTGAGTACAAGATCTTACCCCCTTTCGCAGAGCAATAGGCCAGCCCATCTCTTCAGGATCTATTCTCGAGTCAGATTCATGGTCATTCCTCGGAGCGGAAGGAACTCTACTATCAGTTGCTTCATTGCCTGATTGTAATTCCTCATCATGTTGATCTTCAGAGACCATCTCAGTATTGATTTCAGCATTGTTTTCCACTCTGGGTTGAGAATTGTGTTCACTAAGGTTGTCCTGGGTGATTTCTATTTCTGGGATGGTTATGGCTCTTTCAGAGTCTACTGGGTTGGATGACATTTCAGGGTAAACTAAGATCTCTTGTTCAAGGCTTGACTTAGGTGTGGGATTCACAATTAGCCATTCTGTACCATCACTCTCCCCCTGAATGGGTAATTTGGGATAGTATGCCTCACTCTCGTAAAACACTACATCCTTTGAGACAATGGTTTTTCGGGTGATTGGACTGTAGCATTTATAACCTTTTTGACTTGGAGAATACCCAACAAATATACATTTTTCTGCTCTAGGATCAAGTTTGCCCTCAGCCTGTTTGTGAACAAACACGACACACCCAAAAGTTTTTGGAGGTAAGGTATGAATGAGTGGAGAGTTGGGGTAGGTTTCAAGGAGTTTCTGTATAGGAGTGGAGAAGTTGAGAACTTTGGATGGCATACGATTGATAAGGTAGGCAGCGGTAAGGATGGCATCTCCCCAGAATATTTTAGGGACATTTCTTTCTATCATAATGGCTCTAGTTACTTCTAGGAGGTGTCTATTCTTCCTTTCAGCCACTCCATTCTGCTGAGGGGTGTACACACAAGAGGTTTGGTGGTGAATACCTTGCTTGGTTAGAAACTCTTTCATAGAACTACTTAAGTATTCCTTAGCATTATCACTCCTTAAAATTTGGATAGAGGTGTGGAATTGGTTTTTTACATAAGAGTAGAAACTTTGGAATATTTGGTTCACTTCAGATTTTTCTTTCATTAGGTAAACCCATGTAGTTCTAGTGTGATCATCAATAAAGGTTACGAACCATCTGGCATTGGCTTGGGTTTTGGTTTTAGCAGGCCCCCAAATGTCACTATGGATTATTGTGAAGGGTGTTGTCGGCTTATAGGATAGTTGAGGATAGGTGGATCGTTTTTGCTTTGCGAGTTGGCAAGTTTCACAAGAAAATGGTACTGAATTTTTATTGAATAGACTTGGAAACAAATGCTTCATATAATCAAAACTTGGATGGCCTAACCTTTGGTGCCACAACAGAATATCTTCATTATTGGAATGCGAGCTAACAAGTGCCTTATTTGCTTCTTGTTTCCTTCGGTTAGAGCCTTCAAGATAATAGAGTCCATCCCATTCCTTAGAATTGCCAATCGTCCTCCTCGAGTTTAAATCCTGAAAAGTACACCCACTTTCATCAAAGATCACTCTACATCTCTTGCCTTTAATTAATTTACTCACAGATATCAGATTACAAGTAAGCGCAGGAACAAAGAGAACATTGTGAACTTCTAAGTGTTCTGTCAACAAAACAGAACCAATTCCTGCAACTTTTGTAACAACTCCATTTGCAACTTTAACTCTAAGATTTTCTGGACATAATCTAAGAGTTTTGAATAAACCTCTGTTTCCACTCATATGATCTGTAGCTCCTGAGTCAACGATCCATGTATCATCAGCAGTCATAGTAGTATTATGGGCTATTATGGAATTACCTGACTGAACAAGGTTTACATTTGATTTGTAATCGATAATCATCACCTGAGGCTCTGACATAAGTTCTGGTGCTTCTTCAGGCTTCACTGAACCTTTTGAGGAGCTACCCATTAGAGCTATAGGATGAGAATCTGATTTGTCAAATTTTGAAGGAGCTAATGCGGCTGACAGTGGTGGAAAAACAGGCCGAAAACACGTTTCTGGAATTTTCGGAGCTCCGGCGGCCGTGTACGGCGGCGCGTGAATTTCACGCGCCGGAGGTGTGGTGGCGCGTGGGAGCCACGCGCCACTGCTGTGGCGGCGCGTGAAGGCCACGCGCCGCTCAGAATGACGGCAGGACAGAGGTTTTGGCCGAACTCGGCCTCGCGAACTCAGCGGTGGTGGCGGTGTCGTGCGACGCGCCATGGATTGCTCCAGATCTACACCGGCCGAATATTTTCTCTCTCTCTCTCTCTCTCTCTGCGATCTCAGCGGGAACGAACCATTCTCCTCAGATTCGAACAAGGCTCTGGTACCATGTTAAAAGGAGAGAAGAGATTTGGAAAAAGAAATGATTTCTCTTATTGATAGGTTGTACAATGGTGGTGAGACATTATATAGGAGAGGAGAGAATATAAAAATGGAAAATACAATCAATCAAACATAAATGCATATCAAAGAGATTATGCATATCAAACAGATTCTTCAAACAATATCAAAGAGATTCTCTAACACAAAACAATGTATATCCTTGACCTTGTAACATATAGGCTACAATGGGGCCACCAAGACATTTAATACATATAGGCAACAATGGGGCCACCAAGACATTTAATGCAATAGTGTTTAAACTTACAGACAGAACTCGCAAACAAAATCCCTTTGGAGCTAGGAATTGTAAGGCATACATGAATGGATACATTGTCTCATGAAATATGAGAGGGACGACTCACTAATGACTCTTAACTCAAATTCAAGATAGATACAAGATTTTGAATCTAGCATAGTAACAAGCTCTCAAAAGAACTGTCCCAAAATCTTCATTTGATTGTTAAGTCCAAGGTCCTTATAAACCCCACACCAAAATCCAATCCTTGGAAATTGACACCAATCGCCTGACTGCCAAAACATCTAATCTTTAGTACTCCACTCCCAGACAATGTACAA
This sequence comes from Mimosa pudica, assembly GCA_029929735.1. NCBI lineage: Eukaryota > Viridiplantae > Streptophyta > Magnoliopsida > Fabales > Fabaceae > Mimosa > Mimosa pudica. The sequence continues at coordinate 16,356,821 of JAKELP010000014.1, read as the reverse complement.
AAAAAATCCAACATTGAGTGAATAATACAAAATCCACATTGTCATCCATAGTTAACCTTTCATTCATGCATATGTATGTATGACAAATAGAGAGCTTACAAATATCTAAAAATTGACAATTTCAAGAGAAATGAACTTACAGTGGCACCTTCATATGTACCTTGGTCTGACCCAGCCTGTTTGACATTAGGAATAACCAAGTTCTTCTGTTTTGCCTTCCTAAGAAGCTGAGACAGAACCTGAAATGTAAGAAAATAGAAGCATTTACTTCACGAATCCAAACTTGTGGTTGATTTGCATATTTCTAAATTTGACAAGGGGGAACATAACCTTAATGCTTTGCCCTCTAGAAAGTAAAAAAGAAATTGGAACACCAGTTACACGAGCCATCTCCACATAATTGTAAATAAACATCAATTTATCCAACAATCGTTGAGGGAGATATGCATCCTGCAATCAAAGGCCGAAATAAGAACTATTGGACTGGTTAGTTTTTTGTTCAATTTAACAGCTATTCTGTTTTCCACGCATTATCCACAAAATACAAAAGCATGCACTCCCTCCAATCTTAAAAATGGGATCAAATTGACTTTATTTGAGAAGATTGAGCAAGTTAAATAAACTACTTAATTATGACACATGTTACATTATATTAGATTATATACATAAATTAGTTTGGAAAAAGATTGAGACATAATGACAGCAGAGCAATAATGGCAAGACCAATCAGAAAAAAAAGGCGGAGGCAAGATCTATCGTACTTAGATTAGAACCAACTTAGATTAGAACCAACATACGGACCTTCAAACAATACACAGCAAGGCGTCGCCTAGTGTCTGCATTTCCATTCTGGAGATCGGATATAATTGAATGGTGGACATCCTCTTTCTGCAGTTAATGAATAAACTATGACGTAAGTTAATCCACATACTAAATTTTAACGGAAATCAGATAACCAGGAAAGGAAGGCAGCTTGGATGTAGAAAATTAAGAAAGTGAAGTGCAAGGGGTAACGGATTTTGAAGGAATGTTCAAGAATTTTTTTTATAGAATCAGGGTTTCTACTTTATATTTACTTAAATAGTAGAGGACAGTCTTGCCCAACATAGCAAACCTAAGAGTTGAGTCCCTGATAAAAAATAAATGCGTTCAAACCATAAAATTAAGCTGCAATTTACAAGGAAGTGCAAATTGCAGCTTCCATCAATAAAGTCCTCTAAGGTTAATAAATAATTGAATACAAGTTTGAGAAAACCAAAAATCAATTGATAAAATGTCAAAAGGAGAATCTCACCTGCTCAGAGAGAAAATGTGCTGAAACAGAATTCAATGAATAAGAACTTAGTTTGTAGTCCCGCTGTATAGCCTGTATTATGTAGATAATTGTAAAATTTTTTATTGCTTAAGTTAGATATATAAGTACAAAGACAAAAGAAAACACTGCATTATCAGAACCTGGAGCAAGTCAAACTGAACTCTCCCTTCTATGGTAACCTCTTTACTTTCCCTAGTCCCAAGCTGTCTACAACATTAAGTATCACCAAGGAAAATAAAGAGTAACTGAAAAGCTGATATAAAAAAAGATCCAATAAAGAAAAAAAATATACACAAAGCAAGTTCAAAGTTTATAATCAGTACTCCCTCCGTTCCTAAATATAAGACCTAGATAACTTTTTTTTTGGAAAGATTAAAGTTGCGAAATAGGTTATTAAATCATGATATATTTGATATCTTTTTAGATTATCCATTAGCTTATAGGTAAAATAAACTAGTTTAAGAGAAAAAATTAGGTAAATCAATTTATAATTAACTTATTTTTTTCTTTTTTTAGGATTTTTAAAAAAAGTCATCTAGGTCCTATATTTAGGATCGGAGGGAGTATAACATAAACAGAATAGATGCAACTACTCTACATAGTTATATATAAAATAAACTTTACTCATTTCAGCAATCAATTCCAAATTTATATATAAGTCTATATAGTGCTCCAATTATTTGGCTCACCAACCTCAATACAAACAAAGATAATACTATACTTATTGCTGATTATTCTATATGATTGAAGTGTGACTAGAGAAAAGCAACATCTCTAGTCGCAGCAAAAACTACATTTAAAACAATATTTTCTAAGCCAAAAAAAAAACAGAACATAATAAATATTGGCAACAACTTGGTAACAGATGTTTAGATTTCTTTACCTCGATGAGAACGTTGTATCTTTCACTCGAACTCGACTGCTCCTGATGCGTCCAAGAATTGGAAATTCTGCTATTTTCAGGGTATCAGCTCTCTGAATGGAGATAAAAACAAGTCATAGTTTAAAAAAAGCTGGAGCACAGCCAATTGCACTGAAAATTCCCACTAACTGTTAATGCCTTTTAAAAATCTCCAGAAGAACAGGATAAGTAAGTCAATCACCTCAATAAGATATGGCAAGTCAAATTTGCAAATGTTATATCCAATTATAATATCAGGGTCCACTTCACGGATGAAATCCTGAAGGAAAAACAATAATATTATTATTAAGAAGAAGATGAAGATGATGATGAGGAGGAGCAGGAGGAGGACAAAGTGAGATAATGAGTATGCAATAAAGAAAGGACTATACTCATTTATTCATGATATCGTTTAGACTACTTATATACAGGTTAAAGACAAAAAAGTGCTACTTTGTAACATAACCCACTGACGTAGTTCAAAGCATAATTAAACATTGTACCATATCTACCAAACAAGTCTTTTAATAAACTACCATATCTCAGTGACTGGAAAAAATTAAAAATATGGATCAAAACAACTCAAGCAACAGGTTTCTCTGACAATGTTCAATCAAGTTTAATGCTATTGCAATTGCCATTCATATTTATACTAAGCAATACCTTTACTAATAATAATAATAATACGAAAACAACATAAGAGGTTAGCTAAGATCGCAAAGATAAGATAGTGCATAAATAGTGCTCAAAATTCAAATCATCCTCATGTAAAATAATATATACAACTGCAAAAATAATACCCTCCATGCTAGCAGGACTTCTCTTTCAGTATCAAATGACATCACATCAGTGCCAACTATAGGTGAACATGATTTAAGAGTCATGACATTACGAATAAATGGTTGATCTTCTCCTTGCAATGTGACCAAGTTGGCAATCTAAAACATTTAAAAAAAAGGACATCAATTCAAGAACAACACGCTTATAGAAACTAGATTTATTGTAGAGCAGGAGATGAACCTGGATAACAGGATCGTGGGTAGGTTCAGGAAAATGGCCTTTACGACCAGCACACTCAATATCAAAACTCAATATGCGAAATGGGGCCATCTTTGAAAAATCCCCTTCTGGTGCATGGCTAATCAACTCTGAATACCTAGAAAATTGTCAAGGGAGCAGGGGAAAAACCAGAAGTTCCATACACAAAATGGAATAAAGCCTTGAAGAAAAAAACAAATAATAGTGCCTCATGAATAAGGATACAGGCAGTCAAACTCTAATTGGCAGTAAGATAAGTTCCTCGCTGTCTTCTTGTATTTTCCAGCAGGCACCTCTATCCAATTTCCACCAACTACATTGCAATCAATCATGAAACGAAGGGCAAACAGAACATTGCTTTCATAAGTCATAAAGCTCTTCATTCCAAGGCCATCAATCTGAATGCCTCTGTCAAGAATACCTGCCAAAATTTTAAATTTTCTCATTAAACAAATAAACTTACAAATAGACTGCTGTTCAGATGACAATTACCGAACACACACCACAGTGTGATTATAGATGGAAGAAATTACTACTACACTTGCTCAGTTATGCAGACCACATCTGTTTCATAAAAATCATAATATTACATATGTGTATGGCCAATGGTCCTAATAGTGATGCAAGAATCATCTATCAGGCAGTAACCCACAAAAGCATGCAATTGTCATACAAATATTAGAAAGATGAACAATATATTGCGTCCATTTCATCACATTTGTCCTTTTAGGAGGAAAATGTTTCATAACACATAACCTTTCTCAATTCCAAGACATTTTAACATCATTTTTATGGTTTTACCCTTGGAGTAAAATACTAATTTTAAAAGCATCGAAGTAATGTCAAAAATGAATGAGGGCCAAATTTGGAAAAGTATATATATTTTTATATTATTATGCAATTTTTAACCAGTGTACAATAATTTTAAGGGGAAAATATAATGAAGCGGGGGGAGAATATTACAAATAATTTTGATATCTTTACCTCGACAACTAGCAACCATTGTTGGCAGTGCAACTACAATTTTCAAAAATGGCTGGGAGTCCAGCTGCTGGTAATGCATAATACTCTTTCTCTGCAACATTTCAATTCGACGAACTAATTGTGGCACTTTACTGTTTCTATTGGACTCCTTCATTCTCCCCTGTAGCATCCAAATCATGCAAATAAATGAAGGCTATTCATAAACAGGGCATAATATTCTCATCAAGTGATAAGCCAAGTACCTCAAGGGTTTTATGGAAACCATAAATATCATCCGGTCTCATTCCAGGAGGGCAGCTGATGTAAAAATATGGCTCGAATCCATGAACATTGCAGCAAACGCTATGTCCTAACAAAAAAACAAACAACACAAGAATTTATTTCCATGACACGTTATTTAAGTACGAAGCAGTTCCGTACAACTAAATTCCGAAGCCACAATGACTCACAAGGACAAATTGTTCATACTTTCAAGGATGATATATAGGCCCATTCTTATTAAGAGACGTGAGAGACAATTTTTCACAAACACTTCCACTAATAAATGACTTCAGAAGATATTACTTGTGAGCCATGAAAAAGATGCAATTCAAAATTGTAAATATATACTCCCGATCCTAAATATAAATAAGACCCCTTTTGACTTTTTTGGCAAAATTAAAGTTGCAAAATAAATCATTTTAAAATGCTTCTAATTATCTTTTTTCCTCATAACCAATTTATTCTACTCATAAACTAACCTATAATCTAATTACATATGTCATGCCTTATAATTTAGTGGTCTAATTTGCTTCCTTAACTTCCATAAAAAGGTCAAAAGAGTCTTACATTCAGAATGTAGGGTAGATATATACAAATGTTCAGAGCAAAATGTGAAATAATTCGTACTCCTTATTTTGAGGTGTTGATTGCATTATGCAGACTCCAAAACAAAAGACAATGAAAATCTAGGTGTGGTTTTGAATTCTGGAATTGGCGCCTAGACAACTAGCTTAATTTTCAAATACACATTAATATAAAATTAAAAAAAAGGCAAGCTCCTTTACTAGAAATAATGGCAAATGCCTATCAAGTATGGACAGATAAATCATAAATCTCCAACAGCTATAGTCAATTCTTCAAGCCAAAAAACTTCAATCTACAATAACATGATAATGAACAAACCTTCCTTCGTAACTCCAAATATTCTAATAATAGCAGCCGGTCCAGCCGAATTAGGAAGCAACTCTTTAGGACTCTCTCCAATAACATAATCAATCTCCAGCTGCTGAAAAACTAAAATTCCAAAAAATAAAAAATAAAATAAATTCTCAGAAACCCTAGCTAACTCAAACCAAAGCAAATTCTCAGAAACAAACAGTAAAACTAGAAATACTCACTAACACTACGAGATTCCTCAATATACTCAGGCGAGAGCTTCGGACGGGTCCACTTGGCAATACGAGAAGCGAGAGCTTGGCGTTGTTCAATATCACGGAGAATGAGGGACTCTTCGTCTTCGGAAATGAGGGTTTCGTCCAGGAAAACGTCTTCGTCGAGGAATTCTTCTTCCTGTGAGAATGCTTGGGACTTGGCCTGGTTTGACGGCGACGGTGACGGTAACGGCGCCGGCGGCGGGCGTTTGCGAGAGCCGTTATTCATGGCGGCTTTGGGATTGTTGAAGAGAGAGAAAGAGAGAGTGTGAAGTTGGAGTAGAGAAATGAAGAGATTCCCGCCAGTTTTTGGTGGCGGGTTTAATATTTCCCGCCGGGTTTTCACATGGGCCGTGTGGGCTAGTTAAGGCCCAATTATATGGGCCGGATCTGACAAGAGAGGATCTGCGCCGGATCTTTTTTTTTTTTTGATAAGAAGGAAGTAAAAAACAAACATAAAATTAAACTACATCTGCGCCGGATATTTATAGTAGTACTAGTTGGGACTTGGGAGTGTGAATACTCTAGTCGGGTTGACAAGGGTCTATAGTATGGCCTACTTAAGTCTATGTTATACATATTTAACAGGGATGCTGAAGAGAACCCTATGAAGTCTGTCAGGTTGACCTGATAAACAATTAAAAAATTATTTAAAAATATATTTTTCCATCCATATATAACATATATTATACAATATTTATTTTTAATATCAAATTACTATTGTATCTTTTATGGAGTGTTTTAATAAATTCGGGCCTTGTTATAGGCTTGTTTAGAGTCATAGACTTGTTTGATTGTGACTTATTTAAGGTCTGTTTAAATATTCGCTTGTTTGTGACTTGTTAAAATGTTATAGTCTACGGCCTATTAGTCTATGACCTATTTAACAAATTGGTCTACGCCTGTCAAACTTGTTCATAGGTCAGGCTCAAGCATGAAAAATTGCCTATAATAGGCCACAGACTAGGCTCAGACCCGTTTTCAACACTTCAGCCCTAACATGTTAAGGGTCTGACATGCATTTTTTTCCACCTTCCTCTTGCTCATCTATAATTGAAGAGAGTCATTAGGGATAATTTAGGGAGAAGTTTGGCCGGGGGATTAAGGTCTTATATTTAGTAATAAAGTTTCATGTATAAATAGCTCTTATGTTTAGAAATGTAAGGATTATTAGTTTGGATGCAACAAACATGAGAATTCACAATTTTTCACAAGCATTCCACTATCTAATATAAAAGGAGTGTGAAAATATATAAACCAATAAATATAAAACTTTTCATTCTCTATGAATCAAATGTACAAGCATGTTAGGCTGAAAAATCAATGTACAATTGAAGTTTGCTATACAAGAAATCGATGTTAGTTTACTAAATCTGGGTCGTTTCTGCAGTTTTGATGAAGTTTCTGAAATTTTCACCAATTTGTTCTGCATCTTTACAGAATCTCTGTGCCATTTCTTGTAACTTTCACCAACTCTTAGCAACAGCAATTTAAACCCATTTTCTTCATTTTCTTACAGAACTTCAACCGCTCTGAGACAGCTCAACTTGATTCCACAATATCTCAGCATAGGCCTTCTCCTCTTCCTTCTCCTCTGTTGCAAAATCTGTTGCCTCAATTTCTTCCTCTCCCTCAGTAATTTCCTCCAAAATTTCATCTTCAGCATGATAGTCCTCTCGTGGCTCAGTAAGTTCAGCCAACACCTCTCTCATAGCCTGCATAGTAGCTGGTCTATCTCTATATCCATACTTAGGTGCAGGCACAACAAATGGCAGAACTATATCATCCAAGCTTGTGCCTCTAACATTTGAAGTATCATGATCTTTTGTTGGAAAAGTGAACAAAATCCCAAGTTCATAGTTGCAAACATGCAGCCCTGAGTCTAATAAATTACTCCCTTTCTTTGGTTCTTCAGATTTCATTCCAAATGGATTTGCAATTTGCCTTCCCCAGGCAGCTGCACTAAAATTATGTGATCCACAATACACCCAACCAACAGAAGGTGCATCTTTGCCTGACCAGAATCTCCTCCGTATTACCTGCTCATTTAAATCAATCAGACAAGGACGTAAAGGAAAGAAAAGCATACATTAAAAACAAGAAAGAAAGAAAATGTGAGTCACTAACTCAAAGTGAACCCAAAAACAGATAATATAATACATGTTAATCTGTTCCTAAATATAAGAGTTAGTTGATTTTTTTTTTTTGGAAAATAGGTAAATAGGTCACTTAAAAATTGAATTGCATGAGTTTTTTCTCTAAACTAATTTATTTGACTTATAAGCTAACATATGATCTAATAACATTTAAAATACATTGTGATTAAATGCTTCATTTCACTTTGTTAATTTCTCAAAAAAAGTCAACTAACTCTTATATTTAGAAATAGGGGAAGTACAAAATAACTCTTATACTAGTAGGTTATAAGTTGCGCTATTCATAAATAGTAGCAGTTTGCAATAGATATATAATTAATATTGATTGATATATAAAGAGAAAAAACAGGAATATCTCTCAACCCCAGCTTTATTTCCGACTCATGCTTATAACATGAACATACATGAACTGTTATGTAGATATATTTTTCAAACAAATCAATTTAATCATCTAAAAATGGGAGGAGGCGGTTACCTTGACATGCATTGGATGCCCTGTTCTATCATTAGGATAAGGAACGGCATCATGGAGTATATCTAAAGTCTTCAACCTTTGCCACGTTCTCTGATCAAAAGTAGACAATCAACACTTCACTAACAAAAATCTTGTAATACAAAATAACAATTCACTTTCCAAAATACAACCAAGGAATAAAAGTCAAAGCAGATTTATAACCCAAAATGTGCAATTATAATATAAGAACCCTTTGCAAATAGATTTCAAGAAATTCATAATATAATGTATGCATATGATTTATTTCTTTTTCAGATTAAATAATTTCAATTGCATACTACAGTAGATAAATATGGCACCTTCCAGGAACCTTGGAGGAAACTCATGTAGAGTTCCATGCATCAAATACTAGTAGTGCAAAAATCAAACTCCCTCAGTATACTTAAGAAACTTTGCAAAAGTAACAAGGTGACAGAGAACAAGGGTCCTGCCTCTCTTTCAGTAGACTGTTCTAACCAATATCCCATAGCCAAAACTATTAATAGTATATAAAACAAAATCTTAAAAAACAACATAGACAAAGTATTTGAAACTAAATAAATAGTGTATACGTTCCAAGAAGCAGCCCATGACCTCATTCATCTCAGTGAGTTAAGCTGATCAGCTTATCATATTACCTCTGGGAAGCAAAGAATCCGTTTTGAAGGTAAAACCCCATTACAAGAGTTCTTCACTCTTTCAATAGTGGGGAAAATGATCCTAATGGAAGGGTTTCTCAATTCTTCCCCAGCATTCCAACAGCCCCACTATCAAAAGAAATCATTAAACCAATATATTAATATATTATTAATTACTAAATAAATAAAATCAGTACCAGGTGCATCTGGCAGAAATACAAAATACTAATTTTCAGTCAGGTAGAAAGATAGATCGAAGGTTTTGAAATCACCTCAGGATCAGACTCTTCTGAATCAAAATGTTTTAATGATTTTTTCCCAGTAGCACCTGAAAATGCAGCAAAGAATTGTGGACTGATAGATGAACCGATTGAAGATGCACCTGATTGGAGAAATGATCAACTTGATTAGGAAAAACAATAGTGTAGCAACCAACTTCCAGAGAAAGAAAAAAAAAATGGCAAAATCACTTACCATATATTAAATCAGAATCTGATGATTCAGGCCATCTATATTGATTCAGAACCTAGCAGAAATCATTATAAAAAATATAAAAGTGAGTCTTCCAAGTTTATTCAGGCAAGGATTGTAGAGAACTTTGCGTCAATAAGAAAATAAACTAAGAGATGCAATCCTACAGACAAATAAAAATGTGAGAATAAAACAAACATAGAATTGAAGCAATGCACAAGAAGTTCTCACACTTAAAATTACCTCTTGCAATCTCTTCATGCCATAACATCTTTGGATTGAAGCAATAAGTGAGCTGAATGCAACAATTTGTTCAAATTGCATCATCTTTGCTATATCAACATAATGTTGACCCTGCACAAGTATATAAAATTATACCAATATCATGTCATTTTGGCGCATAGAAGAATACCGATATTACAACCTATAGGAAGACACAGCCAAGCCAATACCTCTGACACATATAATATCAATTGTACTGTTTTGCAGTTTTCTCCTAAAGCAGCTGCAAGTGCCTCTTTTGGACAGATATACCCAGAAAACCTGAAGAATCCAGCATCCCAAAGAGGAGAGACCCACTGTGCTACATTTCTAGGCAAAAAACCGAGTTGGACATAATCTACAGAAAGTATAAAAGAGAGGGATATTATTTCAGTCATATACAGTATCCAAAGTCACTAACTAAAATATATAAGCGTAGTGGAAGCAATAATTAAATTTAAAACCCATAGTATGAATAGGAAAGGCCATCACACATAGAAAAATAAAGAATTTCCAGGATTATTCACATTTCAAAAGTGTATACTGTACCTCCAGAAAATGTTCTATCAGGATCAGGAACAAAAACACCGACAGCATTTGCATCAGCAGGCACATTGTGATTTCTTCGTAAAACAATCTCCAACTTTCCAAGGGAACTCTTACATGAATATCCAAGGAAAGTAGCCAATGTTTTCAATCTTACACCTTTTGAGTCTGCTGCTCTCTGGTAAAGGTGACTTATGCCAACCACGGATGCTACAGCTGAACCTAGAAACTGAATATCATAAAATCCAAATCCACATTGGTTAACCTCTTACTTGAGTCAAATGATGCATTTTGAAAATCAAATGCAAAATACATATCTAATTACAAGTTGATTGGCAATACTGTTAGTAGTAAAGTAAAACCACTACTGTACAACCAGGGTGCAGACTCAAAATATTAAAGATCACCAAACAGACACCAGTAATATCTACAAAAGAATGCTTTGCGACAAGCAAAATAAATTGTAGTGCTCACGGGTGAGGATGGTGAGGATTCTGATATGATGGGAGTTCTATTAAGGTGAATTCCAGGAACTGAAGCTACAAGATGTCCTGTTGCGCTATCAAAATCATACTTCGCCAACTCCACAATCCAGTGGGCTTGACTGGGTACATCAATCAAAAGAGATGCCATAAACCCAGCCAGCTGAGCAGCGAAATCAGATTTACAATGCGGATGTGCCTCCATGTTGTAAACTTTTGGGAAAAGTGATGCATAATTAGCTGAGCTGACACGAGGAAAATCTTGCCACCATATGGTATTAGTCACACCATTCCACTATATATAGACCAAAAATGAAATATGTTAATAGATGAGTAGCATGTATAATCAGACAAATATACCAGGGTATTATAAATTGTGGACTAAGCATCAATAAAATTTCAGTGTATCGTAGTCCATCAACAACCAGCCTTGAAATCAAATTTTAAATAATATTTAGAAGCATTATTGTATCACAAACTATCTAATCGTGATGCCATTCAAAGTCATATCCCGACTCCTAAATCCAGCAATTAAATAAATTATTAAATCAAAACTTTGGAGCATTTTTTTCAAACTTCTATCATAAAAATTAGATTATTTTTTCTTTTTCTATGGAATCAAGAGAAATAATGCAACTATCATACCCTTGTTGCATACAAATAAATATTTTAATGAATTTTTTTTCGATAGAGTTAATCAATAGTTAATTAGCTCCACGAGAATTGCTTGAGTATTTAGCATTGATTTACATTATTTTACAGACACTACTACCACACAAGGCAAAGTAGCAAACCAAGGAAAAGGAAATTATAGCAGCAGTTAGAAAACCAAAACATGAGGGCATAGAGGCTATCATGCACGCATGCAATGCAAAGCATAATTATGGTTGGAATTGATACCCAGTAGAAAGCCATAAATCAAATTTGCATGCAAGGAAACCTAAGAAGCTCAGTACTTTTCAGAAAGAACCAACTTGACTATGATTACAGTAGGCATTTGCTTTCCCCATACATTATGATTAGTTATACACCATAACAGGAGCAATTTTTTCTTATTATCATCAGCATTATATGTAAGTATCAGCATGCAAAAGTTCAGCCAATGAAATACCTGCTTTTCCACTAAATTTGCAGATGTAATGACAACTCGAATAGAATCTTCTCTTTGCAGAACAATCAGTTTTGGATGATGGCAAGCAATCCCCCGCTTCTTACGGTCATTACCAAAAGCTACTGAATCAGGAAACGGTGGGTGCCTATTAATCACCATAAAACTTTTAGAATTTCTAAGAGGAGATGGTCTGCCTAAATAATTCAACCAACCTCTGAAACGTAAATAATGGCTTGAAATAAATCAGCATGTATTTACCCCTTGAGAGATAACTTACACTACAACTAGGTTAGGATATTCTGGGTAAGGCATAGACATTCTATCATCAGGATCTGAGCTCCAGCATCTCTCAGTGTTTTGACAAGCAATTGTCAGGGGTAGATGGAATGGAATCTCACAATATGACAAAAACCTAATAATAAAACTTGTCTTAGTATTGTCAAATATTAACACAGTTCAAGTTCAATAATCATATAAACCATGAATTGTAAAAAAGATGAATACACAGAGGAGACTGCCAGCAATTTTCGAATTTTTAAATGCAGTCAAGAAGACAAGAAAAAATTATAAAGTTAAAAATACAACAGTTTGGAGAAAAGAATGCCACAAAGAGAAATGAAACAACACAAAGATGCAAGTCACCTAACCATTTTATATCACTTGTAAATGTTGCAATAAACATCCTTGAAATGCTTTCAACAGGACAAAGAAGCTCAGGTAAAGATATGACATTATGATGGCTTGAGGAACCATAGTTTGCGTATTCAAGGCGATTCAGGTAAAAATTCTTTCCAGGTGATGAGTAAAAGACGCCCTCATGGTTTTTCAACTTATTGCTGCCAGAAGTAGTACTACCCCCGCCTAACAGTACGCCGGTCGGATTCTGATCAGCACTATCACCCTCAAAATCAACTCCAACATTTCCATTTAGACACAAATGGCGATAAATGTCATCGTTTGCCTCAATGGCTGCAACGCCCGAAGTTGACAGTAAGACACCAGTAATTTCATTCTCCCTTCGCCTGTCACCACCAGATACGTTCACCTCTTGACACAATTCCTCCCCCAAAACAGGCTTATTGCAATCAGACTGGACTTCACTATCCATTAAAAATCCACCAGTATTGCCCAAATTCATGTCATCATCACCTTTGCCATCAATACATGTATCTGGCATAGCATGCAGTATGCTAGATATAGGATCATCACTAAGCAAGATGTCCCTACACCTATTCAAAAGAAATTTTGCTCTACCAACAACTCTTTTATAATTTCCCATATCACTATCCAAACACAAACCATCCCTCTTCACAGCAAACACTCTCTTATTTCCTTTCCCACTTGAACTACACCCTTGAGAACACTCAGATAAACCCATAACACTTAAATCATTATCACCACCATTACCATAATCAATACTCTCAACAACAAATCCAATCCTTTTCCCTACACTACAACAACATTTTTCACTATTCCCACAAACCAACAACACATTATCTCCAGCAAATAACTCAACGGAATTTCCACTTTTAACCCTAACCCCATTCACAAAAACCCCATTACATGCTTCACTAAATCCAACACTCCCATTATTAACACTATGACGTGGCATTGTTAACCTATTCCTGAACTCATGAAGAATACAATTAATGGAATAATGATGATCCTTGATGAATAAAACGCCGGAAAGAATGTAAAGTTTACGTTTTGACCCATCGTATAGGATCTGACAGTGTTGCTTGCTGACGTGGCGGTCGTTGAAGACGAATTGAGAGTGGCGATGTGTACGGCCGATCGTGTAGGGACGGTTGGGGGTGAGATTGAGGGTGGAGTGGGGCCCACAGGTGGTGGTGACGTGGAATAACGGGGAAGAGAATAAGGGCACGTCGAAGTGCTTCAATTTAAGGGTAGTTTCGGAAGAAATGTGTGAAGGGATCATGGGGGATTATGAAGATGGGAAGTTTATTGGATGAATCATCATGGTGATGTATGTGTGTCTCTTGTGTTCAATTTTCGCGCCAAAAATATGGAGGCAAGGAAGGGAGAAACTTCTCTATGACTCTTTTTTTTTTTTTTTATGAAAAGACTTCTCTATGACTCTATTTGCTATTGAATGAAGAAAAAGGATTGAAGTTGGGGAGACAAAACGCCGTCGTTTAATATTATTATGATTTATGTGGCTATTTATTTTATTGTAAATACTTCATTCATCTGTTGTCATATATATATATATATATATATATATATATATATATATATATATATATATATAAAAAGATAACTTTTAAATTTTAATTCATTTGTTAATATAAAACTACTTTTTAAGTGTTCTCAACTTATACCAAATTAACCTGATAATGTCTATAAATGACAAACAAATAAGAGAGGGAGAGTGGAGATAAATGTATATGGTTAGGGTGAATTAATGATCTCATGTGTTAGCTAATTCATTAATCTAATCAAAGGAGGGAGAGACTTCTATGTAAACTTCTCTGTGAATCTGTTTGATATTGAATGAAGAAAAAGGATTGAAGTTGGGGAGACAAAACGCGGTCGTTTAATACCATTATACTGGCTATTGTAAATACTTCATCTGTATATGAGAAAACTTTTAAATTTTAATTTGTTGCTTGATATAAAATTACTTTTTAAGTGTTCCCAACTTTTCCCAAATTGACCTATAATGCTTACAAATGATAAATAAACAAGAGAGGAAAAATGTGGATAAAGGTAATTGGTTAGGGTAAATTGATGATATCACGTGATAATAGTAATTAATTTAATCAAAATTAGGTAAAATGATGGTCTTATATTTAGGAACAAAGAGAGTAGTATGAAACTTACCAAAAAAAAGTTGTTGTGAATTTGTTTGATTAGGGATATAAGTTATGTCATATTCACTTTGTTATTGTCTCTTTTGAGGGATTACTACATACAACATTTTCATTCAAAAATAAAGGCTTGTGAATTTGAATAAGGACATATCATGGTCACCCACAAAGAAGGCACATGAGATTTTCATGCCTTGTAAAAAACACGAAATGCCCCTAATAATTTATATACTATTATTCACAGGTTTAACGTGATAATTTGCAATTTTGAGTAAACAATTTATCATAAAATAAAAAAATGTTTATGATAAAATTGAAGATTTATATCTTGAATTTGTAAATACAAGCTAGAATTATGGATTTCTAACTTTATTATAATGATTTTCTAATTTAATTTTACAGTTTACATGTCATTTCAAGAAGCCAGTCCAACTAAGGGGATATATGATCTTTGGTCAAGTTAGAAATTCCATATTGCTCCCTTAGCATGTCTTATTGAGATTTTCAAGTTCAATGGACTATTTTGTCCTTTTTTAGTTCACAGCCACTTCGCTTTCATTTCTGATTTCCCTGAATTGGGTAATCCAAAATAAACCTGTAATATAATTTTTTTAAAAAAAAAATCTTAATTTAATTTAAAAACTCAAAAGGTTAAAAACTTGACTAGCTCTCATATTTTAAAAAGAAACCACCAAGTTCACCTTTTTTTTTGCCAAAATTTCACCTAAATTAAGCCAGGAGAACTGGTTAAAATTTCAAACGAAAATAAGAATATAATAGAATATCTTGGCCAAATCAATTTCCTTAGTGGGATGCTTTAAACTTCTATACAATGAAAGTATGAATGGCAGAAACAATAGATTCGTCAGAAAGACTAGGCACGCTGCTATGTGTGCCTGTATCTATATCATTGATCTTCTGTCAACACGATCATTAACGAATCTAAGATATAACGAACATATATATAGAAGACCACGAGGCCACATGCATATACAGATATTCCATTTTCGCCCTATTCACTGTAACAACTAACAAGGTCCGGTTAAATAAGATGATCAAAATATGCCGTATGCGCAATCCAGCATCCATAAAAAATGGCATCGTCAAGATAAAGTTTTTGTTCTTTAGGTGAATGAATGATACCTACTAGCTACAAAATTTCCAAACACGATTCTACGAAGCAGAAAGAAATCACATAATTAACTTAACCCACATAAATAAACGAGTTCTTATCACTTTTGAAATCAATACATCACTTCAACCTTAGACTCCATTGATACAAGAAAACATCCTATGACTTCCAAATCGCACTAGCTGCTTTTGATTGTGATAGCCACCTTCATGATCCAAGTCTCCCACAGATCTACGCCGTTGATGATGACGATGATCATAGTCTTCCCCTGCATGAAGATGATGATGATGATGTGTCACTTTATGGGTGGAATCTGCATCATTGAAGACATGGCTTTGAGATTCAATCTGAGGACTGATCTCAGCCATGTTGATGTAGCTAAGATTAGATCCTGTTGAGAGACAGTGATATTGTCGGCGAGTTTTGTTTTTCTTTAGTGCTCTGAGCACAAGAGGAAGAAGACCCTCCATTTTTTTGGTAGATATTGCTTGTTCTAAGAATGTAATATCGCAGAGTGATGACTTCAATCAAAATGCAAGACTTGGAGAAGTCAGTGTTTTCTGGGTTAGGTGGGGTTTGATATTATATGCCACAAGTGGAAGAACAATGTGGTTTCACCGTTTCAATAATTTTGGAGTTTTGACTCTTCTAGGAAGCTGCTCGAGTTCGTCACCAAATTTGACTTTTTATGACATGAACAGATAAGAAGCCAATCTTTTTGTTATTCACAAACATTGTCTCATGTCTCAACAGTAAACACTCAAAAATAATTATATGATGGATATCTCACCCAACACAAAGAAAAGGTCTTACGAAATTACGAGAAAAAAGTAAGGTCAACCGAGACCTTACTTTAATTATATTCTAAGTTAAGAAGATATGTTTGTCCTCCTTTTGTTATTCACAAGATAACAAGTGTTTTGGTGGTAAATAGTTTTGACCGCCTGTAACATGTTAGTGTTTTGGTGGTAAATAGTTTTGACCGCTTGTAACATGTTATTAGACATCACTCACAATAATATACATTTTAAATAATAACAAATGTTTGTGTTATAACAACATTTTAACCACGAGTAACAAGTTATTGGATATCAATCACAACATATGACTTTGAGTAACAAAGAGGATAAAAGTGTCTTATTAACTTGAAAGATAATTAAAGTAGAGTCCCTTTAGACCCTATTTTAATTTCGTCATTTCATATGACCTTTTCTATATTATGTCTATTGGATGAGATATCAAATTAATTAACCCTTATTATGACGTGTGACATAGAGACGTTAACTCATTAAGTAGGGTCCCCTGGGACCTTATTTTAATTTCGTCATTTTGTATAACTTTTTCTATATTATGTCTATTAGGTGAGACGCCAAATTAATTATCCCTTATTATGAAGTTTGTCACAAAAACATTAAGTCGAAAAAGTCATAAGACTGGAATTTATTGTTATGGCCTGCTAGCAGCAGAGACAAGGTCACCAGGGAGATCAGATATTTTAATTTAAAAGAAATAATGTATAATTTATTTGGCTGGGATTCTTGCTTTTTGATCCGTTCAATATAAGAGTGGAAAATTCAAGACAGGAGAAAAAAAAATTTTAATCAACAAGGAGAAAAGGACTTTATACTTTTAACAAATCCTAAGTAACGTGGAGAAGAAGATTGTTGTCATTGGATCCGAATATAAAATAGCCTTACACACACACACACCCACACACACACACAAAGATCGTTAGGATTGCATTAATTACTTGATATGCCACTTCATTGGGCGCAAAACAAAACAAAAATATAAAACTTAGGCACTTCCACTCAATAAATTAGATTAGATTAGCCATGGGAAATGAATTCTCCACCAGACTCGGGTCAAATTAACCAACATCCTAACCTTCCTCTGCAGTCCAAATTGCAAAAGTGCTATGATTCATGCAAGCACAATTAATTTTTTCCTTTGTGGAACTTACATATATGCCTTGAGTTTTGTTAACAATGGTCCCCTCTTGATCAAAGCTGAATTATTTTTGTCGAGTTTTTTCATTGTTTAGGCGCTAATATTCACAAACAGTTTAGAGAATAAAACTACTAAAACTGATGATAAAGCGCATAACTTCTCTTGCTAACTATTGTGTTCGTAAAATTCACTAGCAGTCTGCTATGTATTTCTATCCCCTAAACTTTTATATCCAAGAAAAGAAAAGGCTACATCAATTTGAAGACGTGTTTGATATACTTTAACTCTCAACACAAGGGGCTTGGTTGAATGCTAGAAAGACATTTCCTTTTTGTAAAATGTGATTCTTCATAAAAAAAAAATCGATGAAGGGTTATTATGAAAAGGCTGAAAATATTAATGGTACGGAGATTCTTTAGCATTGAGCTGCCTTAGAGGACGGGGGAAAACAAAGAATGTTGAATTTTGTAGAGAAAATAGTTTTTTTAGAGAATTGAAGGAGAATCTTATTGAGTAATCAATTAATCTTATATCTAATAGATTTAAGCAATAATCTATATATATAGTGTGAATCGGAACTAAATAGAGAAACTAGGCTTTTAACATCAAGTCCAATGTGACTTAGCTCATAGGCCCGACACTATTATCCTATATTATACATTGAACTCCAAAATTACAATACAAAATAAAACCATCTTCATATTTCAACAAAGAAAAAAAGGAGAACCAATAGCTAACTGTAACCTGTCAGCACATTTCTGCGGCTAAATAAATATGACAACTATACTATGGCCTGACCAAGCACTGGATTAGAAGGAAAATGAAAGAAGGAAAAAGAAAAGAAAAGAAAAGAAAAGAAACAGTAGGAAGTAGTAGATGATCTCATTATCCACGGTTGGGGCAAACATTAGCAAAGTGAGACGGATCCCCACACACAAAGCACCTTCTACCAGATATAGGATCACCAGTTGCTGATACAAAAGTCGCTGAAGCAGTATTAGGTCTATTCTGGCTCCCTCTACCTCGGCCGCGATATCTACTAGTATTAGATGCTCGACTATTGTTTGAGCGAGTTACACTTTCTCCTCCAATGCTATTATTGAGGCTATCCTCCCATCTGAAGGGAAAAATGTAAAGCATTATGTTTCCAAAAATTTCAGAATTATTTGTCGTGAAGCAAAGGGAATAAGGTTCAAATGTTCAATCATTCCATTGTTTAGACACTAGTGCGATCAAATGTACTTGTTATTAAAATTTGGCCAGTAGGAATGTTGTGACAATAATTTTGCTTAAATTAGTATTGACACAACTACCATCCTCCCAAAAAGACAAAAGAAACCATGTTCACACATAATAGTACAAGTCCAGTAATTTCCACATGTTAAAAATCTTCAACATTTCCAACAACATATCCATCTCAAAAAACCAAGGACCACGAATTCACATACACAAAAAAGCTGCAGTCTTGAGATGGGCAGGTGTAGAACTTCCTTCCCCTATTATTTGATGTATTTGCAGTTCTCAAAACACATGTTGTTCCACACGTATTGCATGAAATAGAAGCTTCACCTGCAACATTAAAAGGTTTCCAGGAAAGCCATGCGTAAAAATTCAACTATCAAGGATTGAAAGAACAGATTTCCCTTTATGCAGACTGAGTCAGTTCTGTATTTTTCCAAAAAAGTAAATTTACATGCATAGATATTAATTATATCCCGGGCAGAAGCAGGAAAATGATATGAAACTCAGCAAATCATAAGAAGTTAATACTTTGTGCAGTATTATTTTAGTCAATACGGACAAGGCAGGTAGCTTCTCTGGGAAGGCAAGGTAGATAGCCCAATAACCTGGGCAGCATGTCAATATTAAAATTACAAACGGGAGACTCTGAACTGAAAAATTTGAAGCCTTTCAAGCTTCAAAGAACAGAGTCCTAAATATATCAAACCAACTTCTGCCTCCAAACTAAGATAAATTGGATTTAAGAACTCTCAATAATCCATAACATATCCCCTTAAACCTTCAAAGTCCTGACTAAACCAGCAACTGCTTTCGAAATGGCAACTGAACCTTTGAAAATTATATAAATCAGCACCTCCAAACAAGAGCATACCACCAATGCATATTCCAGTGACAACACAAAAAAGGAAAAATAAAAAAGAAAGAGAGAAAGAAACCCAGAGAACCCCCAAGATTATTATGTTTGGGAATTGGGATTGTCAAGACTGAATAATAGAGACTAATACAACTGCACGTATCATTACCATGACGTCGGGCATTTCTTGAGCCTGATGATATGTGTGAAGGGCAATCATTAGAAAAATGCCCTGTTTCTTGACAGTACACACAAAATGCTTGCCTCATGTTAGTTTGAAAATTATTGCCAGGAGGTGCATTTGGTCCTCTCCCTCTTGCTGGATAACATGTAAAGGTACAATCATAAATTTTATTTTTTTTTCATTCATGAGAATAATGTAAATGGCAGTAAAACAGGAATAAAATAGGCAATTTATCACTCACTTATAACAAAATATTTTTATAAACTTGTTTTTTCTTAAAGATCAAGACGAAAAGTTCCATATGCAGGAATCTTGTTAGAAAATATGAATTGAATAAAAAAGTTCCAATCACTACAATCTTGTTCTAAGAAAATATAATTATTCAATGAATTTAATGGTCTCTTTTATAAATGGTTCATCAAAAATACTGAATTTGGATTGAAACTGCCATATGCATATTCATTACCTGATGAGCTTTGTGCATAAGAAATACACAAATAATATGAGCATCTTGGTTACATAAAACATATAAAGAAAGAAAAGCAAAAAAGATGCTGTTAGCAAGTTGTTTGATAGTCTCTAGAAACTACTTAAATAGCATATGCTATATGGAAAGCAAGAGCTTTCCATTTCCATTCCTGAAAAATAAGACATGTAATACATGCATTTCTAAATTACAAAATCATTTTTTATTCTCTCCATTTTCTTTTCCATAACATTTTTATTTCTGTAGAAAATGACCTCCTAGGATTTCATAAATAATTACATACCTGGCACACGAGGACCAGAGCGACAAATTTCTGACAATTGCGTGAGAATCTCATCACAGCCACCAATGCAACCTATCACACATGTATATAAGAGAAGTAAATGTTTCATTTAAAAAGTCTTGATCAAATCATTTGGTCTTCATTTACTTTCACTCCTAGAGCTAACAATAAGAGGTTGGTTTGTTTGACAAGAGTCTATCTTGATGAAGTAGATTCAGAGAAGAAAGCTAATTGTTGTAGTCTTTGAACTTTTACAACTCATTGCTCCATGCAAAAATACAAAAATAGAGTGAATGGACATTTTCGCAAAACTAATAGTAAGTCATTTCAACATTACAATGGAGTTGCACCTACCCAAATGGTTGACATTATAGTTTGGCGGTATCTCCAATTGGCGAAACTTGAATTGAATAAGGTAAACAGGACCTATTAATGTAATGATGTAACATCAGTAAAAATTGTGAAACAGGAATGAAGATAACTAATCACAAAATAAGCCACAAAGAATGTATATTCTATGGGCTGCCTATTTAAAATTGGTGGAAAATTAAGAAAGATTCATTTGATGTCTTCATAATTAATTCCGCTACTCTTTTTCACTTGAAGTTATAAGTAACTAGATTTTCTTTTAATTTTATTGTAAGTTAAGGTTTGTTATATTTTAGCTTTCAGTTAATATTTAGATACATAAGTGGAGTTGATTTAACGGCATTTTCAAAGTTTATTTTTATATTTGCACCATCCAATAGTTATCTGTGCTCCGGAGACAATTCTTGTACATGACCAAAAATTGTGTCAAAGGGTCAAAAGTTTGTTTTTATAGAAGTTGAAAAATCAATAATCAATTTCTTAAGTCACAAACCAGGGCTGCAAGTGTTGCAAGTATTGGTGGTGACAGTTGCTTCTGATACTGATCTTGGGAGCCAGACAGCATTCCTACACTGAGCACAAGATTAATATCCTTTGAGTCAAATTAGTCTGGAGAGAAAAGGTCAGGGGTGTGGCAAGGCGGAGATAGCCAGAGTGAGCTTTCAACGCTCATCTGGAGAAGGGACCAAAAAGTAAGGATAAGGTTTGGCACTGACACAGAGTTAAACTTCTGATGAGTCATAGATACATACACAAGCATTTGGAATTTTATCTGAGAAAGCAAATGTGTCAAAAAGACGAAAAATATCCTTGAAAAGCTTCAAACAAAAAGAGCCTTGACAAACTTTTAAAAAAGATAAAGATACTAAACTTCAAGGAAGTCACTAAAAGATAAACCTCCCTGTCAATGCCATATAGAAGTAAAGAACAGTTTAACAGGCGTCAAGTCAACCAGGGGTTTAGCATACACAATTAGGCTGAGAATAAATAACAAACAGAAACTACATAAACCAGCAATCACAAGGGTAGAAAAGTTGACATTTACTGCATTATAACAAAGGAATTCACAACGATCAGAGAGAACAAGAAAACTAACCTGTGGGAATCCCAAACATCCAACCATAAAATTTCCATCCTGGAAAAAAGGCAGTGTGAAATTTCAATTAGATAAAAAGTTTCTTTTAGAACCGTTATACTAAACAATCAAAATACATACACGGTTTTGCTTTAGCGCCATGTTTGATTCTCGACAAAGCCCACATGGTCGAACAACTACAATATCTCCAGCTGCAAGAGTTTCATTGCTGCCAGATCTATTGGATCTGCAAGGGTGTTTGAAGACCAATTAACATATTGGCAAAAAGAGCTCATGAAACTGAATGTTAATGAGGCTATCACCTTTCAAAAAATATTGCCATGGCTTCTAGAAGTTTCACTTTATTCAATCTTGCCTGCATACATTTACAAGTTATAAAATACTTTTTAACAATTTAAGTAAAAAGATATATCAATTAGGTGTGTTTCATGCCACCAACAACGCAGATGCTATTCCCTAAGGTCATTTCATATCCTTATAATCAACTTCCCCCCACCCATTTTTCATTACATTCCTTTCCATTCTGTGCATTATAATCTTTTGAAGGTTAGGTGACAGTTACTCTAACATACCAAATGAGATACAAGAAGTATAGATGAATTGAGTGGAGATCTCTTAAATGGAGGCAAATCAGAGCCTAAGGTTTGGAGAAGGCATTAGATATCCAGTAACTAAAATGCAGGCTAAGCCATGAAAGAGAAATGGAGCATAATTTGCTTTAAGAATAAAGCATTGATGAGAAAACTTATGATGAGGTGCAAAGATGTTGGAAAAGCAAATATTTCTTCCTCCAAAGAAATGCATATAATTAAATAAAAGAAATTAATTCAAAAACTCATTAGAATGCGTCAATTTGAAGATTATCATATTGGCAAGAGTTTGGAGATTCCCTTAATAACAAAATCTTGGTAACATATAAAGAAACAAGAACCAAAAAAAGCTTACATCTAGGAAGCAAGCTTTCATCTGCTGCAAGCTGCCGGCCAGAACTTTGTCTTTGGTTTTATTACCTTCACTTACTTCTTTCATGTCACGTTCCATAACTGCTCTGAGATATGGTTTCCAGAGCTTATACCTAAAGAAAAGGTTTTCCACTATTGAGATAAAATGAAGAGAATTATTATTGATCTTTTGCAATATGACAAGAGTACATTATATAGGAGAGGAGAGGAGATGAAAATAGGAAACAATGAAAATAGGAAACAACAGAAATAGGAAACAACAATCAAAAAAGTAATTTCTCCTAATCAAAATATTAAATACTAAGATTCTAACACTCCCCCTCAAGCTGGAGAATATATGTCGATCATTCCCAGCTTGCTTCGGAATCTTTCAAATAGAGGTTTGGCAAGTGGTTTAGTCATCATATCCCCAATCTGCTCAGAAGAACGGACATACGTCAATGTCATGATCCCCGCCTCTACTTTCTCCTTAATGTAATGTCTATCAATCTCGACATGTTTAGTTCGATCATGATAAACAGGATTTCTGGTCATTTCAATGCTGAACTTGTTATCACACCATATTTGTAATGGGCCATCAAAGGGAATTCTTAACTCATGCAGTAATCTAATGATCCAGATTCCTTCGCATACACCAAGACATGCAGCTCTTAACTCAACTTCACAACTGCTTCTCGATACAATGGTCTGCTTCTTACTTCTCCAAGTAACTAAGTTACCCCAGAAATATGAGCAATAACCTGTTATAGATCTTCCAGTTTCTAAGTCTCTTGCAAAACTTGCATCAGTATAAATTTCCAAATTCCTAGTTGTGCCTTTCTTAAAGAATAACCCACGACCTGGATTTCCCTTCAAGTAGCCGAGTATTCTCATAACTGCATCCATATGCTCCTTTTGTGGTTGGTGCATGAATTTGGCAACTGGAGCACAAGTCTCCTCATAATCAATTCCATACGTCTGAGTGTACCCCTTTGCAACTAGTCTGGCCTTATATTTGTCGATGCTTCCATCTGGGTTAAACTTTGGAGTAAATATCCACCGGCATCCAACTACCTTCTTCCCTCTTGGAAGATTTGTAATCTCCCAAGTTTTGTTCTCTTTGAGAGCTCTTAACTCTTCTTCTGCAACTAACTTCCAATTAAGATCAGTCATAGCTTGCTGGAAGGTGTGAGGGATTTTCACCTGAGCAGTATTAATTACAAAGTTCTGCATCTTTGCAGACAAATTACCATAAGAAACAAATCTCTGAATAGGATGTTGAGTACAAGATCTTACCCCCTTTCGCAGAGCGATAGGCCAGCCCATCACTTCAGGATCTAATCCCGAGTCAGATTCATGGTTATTCCTTGGAGCAGAAGGGACTCTACTATCAGTTGCTTCATTGCCTGATTGTAACTCCTCATTTTGATCTTCAGTGGCCATCCCAGTATTGATCTCAGCATTACTTTCCACCATAAGAGGATCCGATTCAGTGATGGTAGTATCTTGGTGTGGTGGTATTTCTGGTTGAGGATCAATGGGATTGGCTATTTCTAGTTGTGGTGGTATTTCTGGTTGAGGATCAATGGGATTGGCTATTTCTAGTTGAGGATGGGTAGGACTCTCAAGGTTCATAATTAGCCATTCTGTACTATTCTCCCCCTGAATGGGTAATTTGGGATAATAAGGTTCATGTTCATAAAATGTAGTATCCTGAGAAACAATGGTCTTTCGGGTTGTTGGACAATAACACTTATAACTTTTTTGACTTGGAGAATAGCCAAGAAATATGCATTTATCAGCTTTAGGACTAAGTTTTCCCATACCATACTTGTGAACAAACACAACACATCCAAAAACCTTTTGAGGAAGAGTATTAATGAGAGGTGAGTTGGGATAAGTTTCGAGGAGTTTTTGGATAAGTGTGGAAAAGTTAAGGACTTTGGATGACATGCGATTGATAAGGTATGCGGCAGTAAGAATGGCATCCCCCCAAAATATATCAGGCACATTCCTTCCCATTAGGATAGCTCTAGTAACTTCTAATAGGTGTCTGTTTTTTCTTTCCGCTACTCCATTCTGTTGAGGGGTATAAACACAAGAGGTTTGGTGATGGATACCTTGCTGGGTAAGAAATTGTTTTAGTGAACCACTCAGATATTCTTTAGCATTATCACTCCTTAAGATTTTGATGGAGGCATGGAATTGATTTTTAATAAAGGCGTAGAAATTCTGGAAAATTTGGTCTACTTCAGATTTTTCTTTCATTAGGTACACCCACGTGGTTCTAGTATGGTCATCAATGAATGTTACAAACCACCTAGCACTGGTTAGACTTTTTGTCTTAGCAGGCCCCCAAATGTCGCTATGGATTAAGGTGAATGGTGTGGTAGGTTTATATGATTGTTTCGGGTAGGATGATCTTTTGTGTTTGGCTAGTTGGCAAGTTTCACAGGAAAAAGGAACTGAATCTTTATTGAATAACTTTGGAAATACATGCTTCATATAATCAAAACTAGGATGGCCTAACCTATGATGCCATAGAAATACATCTTCATTATTGAAATTAGAACTAGTAAGTGCTCGTTTTCCTCCGGAATTCTTCTGATGCAAGCCTTCAAGATAGTAGAGTCCATCCCATTCCTTAGAACTCCCAATCATCTTCCCCGAGTTTAAATCCTGAAAAACACACCCAATGTCATTAAACAATACTCGACATTGCTTGCTCTTAATCAGTTTGCTTACAGATATCAAATTACAAGTAAGATCAGGTACAAAGAGAACATTATGAATTTCTAAGCATTCTGTTATCACAACAGATCCAATCCCTGCAACATTAGTCACTACTCCATTGGCAACTTTAACTCTAAGATTTTCATGGCACATTCTAAGAGTTTTGAATAAACCTCTATTTCCAGTCATGTGATCTGTAGCTCCAGAGTCAACAATTCATGTGTCATCAGCAGTCATCACAGTATTAAGAGCAACTATAGAATTACCTGATTGAACAAGATTCACATTAGGAGTGGTCTGAGATTTATTCAGTTTCTCGAGGATTTTCCTCAATAGTTGCATTTCCTCCTTGCTCAACTGATCATCATTCTGCTCAGTCTCAGTAAAATTGCTCCGCCCTTCTTGCTGAGATTTGGATTTGACATGTGGAGGTTTTCCGTGAAGTTTCCAACACTCATCCTTGGTGTGACCCTTCATTTTGCAGTAGTTACAATGCTTGTTCCATTTCTTCTCTTTGTGCTCTGAAGGCCCTCCTCCTTTAGTAACTAGGGCAGACCCTTCAGTTGGGACTTGACTTCTCTGAGTCAACTGCTTCCTGCTTTCCTCAAATTGAACTTGATTAAATACTTCAAATAAAGAAGGTAAGGGTTTTATACCCATTATTCTACCTCGTATCTCCTCATAAGCATCATTGAGCCCAAGAAGAAAATCATGTATCCTTCCTTGCTCCACCAATTGCTTGTAGTACTGTGCATCTTCAACATCCTTCCATGGATGTACTTCAAATAAATCCAACTGCTGCCAGATTCTTTGCAAAGTACTATAGTATTGGGTCACAGTCATCTCACGTTGTTGAAGATCCCGAAGTTGCCTCTTTAGTTGAAGCAACGCTGCTGTATTATTCATTGAGGAATAAGTTCGTTTGGCTGCATCCCAAATCTCTTTAGCGGTGTCTGCAAGTAGGTAACTTTCACTAATCTCATCTGTCATAGAATTACATAACCAAGTCATCACTTGATTATTTTCAGCAAACCATGTATCAAATTGAGAATCCTCTGCCTTTGGTTGAGATGCTTCTCCATTGATATACTTCTCTTTCCTTCGCCCCCTGATGTACCTTAACACACTTTGGGACCATTGGAGATAATTGTTGCCATTGAGTTTATGGTTTATAATCATCATCTGAGGATCCGAAACATTTTCCGGCGTTTTTGAAAGTTTCTCAGTCTTATAAGACTTAGTTTGTGAACTTTGGCCGTCAGAATTAGAAGAATATGACCCAAAAAGTGGCGGAAAATCCTGTGGATTCATCTTTCTGGGCAGAAGAGGAGATTCTGGAAATTCTGGAGGTATTCTGGAGGTCACCGGCGGCGGCGCGTGGCTGGGCAGCGGCGGCGCGTGGCGGAAAGCGGCGGCGCGTGGGGACCTTCAGATGGCGCGTGTGGCTCACGCGCTGCTCCGTTTGGACGGCGGCTTCGGGGTTTGGCCGATAAGAAGCTTCCGATCACTCCTAGGGTGGCGGTGTACACTCACTCGCCGGAAAACAGAAGCCCTAGATGCGCACCCTTCTTTCTCTCTCTCTCTCTCTCTCTCTTTCTCAGATCTGTTCGCCTGAGTTTTCTCTCTCTCTCTCTCTCACAGCTCTGATACCATATTGAGATAAAATGAAGAGAATTATTATTGATCTTTTGCAATATGACAAGAGTACATTATATAGGAGAGGAGAGGAGATGAAAATAGGAAACAATGAAAATAGGAAACAACAGAAATAGGAAACAACAATCAAAAAAGTAATTTCTCCTAATCAAAATATTAAATACTAAGATTCTAACATCCACATATAGTTGCCTTAATCTAAATACGACAAATACTCAACTTAACCAGAAATTCAGGAGAATGCTGAATAACTAATGCATGAGAAGGCGGAAATAAGATTCAAACATAAGCCAAATAGCCTTCTGACAAAGCATCAGGTTGTCAGACTCAACTTTCATTTGGTTAACTGACTGTAACTTTCCAGGTTCTCCAAGAAAGGCCCAATCTTAGCATATCTCAGTTAGAAACATGGCATATATTAACGAAAAACTTCTTTGGGTCCCAATTCAAGAAAATTAAAGGAGGTTCTAGGGTCAGTTGACATAGTTTCTTGGCTCCGAGTATAACAACCTAACTTTCAATGTTGCCTTCATTAGAATGAACTGTCCAAAGGATGGTGAACAATTAATGGGCCCTAATGACCCTGATTCATTATAAGGTAGGTGAAGAATTGCCTAGTATCAATATCATATACTTAGTAGCTCCTACAGGGCACAGGCCCCCAATTGTCAACCACTCCCCTCACCCAAAAGAAAAAGAAACAACTAAGTTCCACAATATGTATTGAAGCAAAAAATTGTCTATTTTAACGTAAGTTCTCACATTATTTCATGCAAGTACCACGCAGTATTACAAAGTCAATTCCTACTAGCCATAATTTGAAAACATGTTCCATAGCGAAAATTTGGCACATGCTAAAATTTAAACACAAGATCTACTTTTATATAAAAAAACTTAACAAAAAAATCGCTTACCCCATGTCATCATAGCCCATAACAAGCGCCTCACCCTGCAAGCATATTCAACTTATTACTCTTGACAATATAAATATATGAAAAGATATTGCCACACTTCATTACCAAGTTTTGATTGCTTGTGACAAAAATTTCCAGCTAAACCTATGAGAATTAAATACAAACTAACTAAAAAATAAAAAAAATTATTCTGAAGTATTACTTCATGCAAACACTTGAAAGGACTTTTTTTGGTCATGCATTTACTTTCTACGAAACGAATCTATGCATTGTCTGTGCCTTGGCAAGCAAATCTCAACTGGCAAGTTTGATAAACTTGCCATTAGCATATATTCTGTTCTTAACAAGTTTGATAAGTATAAAATTATGAAGATTCATTCCACTAATGGGATTACCATATCCATCTGCGTGTTCTAAGAAAGGTGGCCAATATCTCTTATAGTGAAGAGAATTTTTGGTGGATGGCTAATAAATATTTCACTTTCTTATATCCTCATCCAACCTTACATAGTAACTATTCCACAAGTAAACGAAAAACCAGGCAACTCAAGCAAATTGTCATAAAAAACAAGGATCAGTCAAGATATGACTAAAAAATTGACTTGAACTTACAAGATTAGTTGGCGTGAAACGAGTATTTGCATCCTTCGTTGCATAACACCGATCAAGAAGCTTCTTAATGTGATCATGCATTGTAGCATCTGTACCAATACCCTCCTTTTGAGGAAAAAAAAAAAACAGAAATCAATTTTCAATATTATGACTACATATTTTACAGGCAATGGACTGTCAAATATTTTAATCAGAAGATCCAGTCCACATCAGCTTTTATATCTTTCCCACCTTATCCATACAACTCAAAAGATCAGCTTCACTAAGAAGTGGTGGGGGCCTGGTCACTCCGGAATCAAGGGTCAATGTTGTTGGAATAAACTGCAATATCAATACTTCTCCAATGAATATTTGCTTTTAAACCATAAATACAATATGCAGTTCTGCAAATAATGCTGATGCCAATACTTCTCCAATGAATATTTGCTATTAATTTTTTTTGGTAAAGCAAAATGTTCACTAAAATTAACTAATTGCAAAAAGCTGTATCCAATATGATATCATAACCAAAAGCAGACCTGTTGACCAACAGTATAAGCTGGAATCATTGATCCACCCCAAGATTCAAAACGATAAACATCCAGATAGTTTTTCTGAAACAATAAAAACCAGCCATGTAACAACAAACGTCAGATCATTTGTAACTTTTTGTTAAAAATCCTATTTTTGGACTTGTGAATCGAATCGTAAGATTTATGATCAAGTATAAGAATGATATAATTGCAATTTTCCAATAAGAAAACATCAAATATTTGTAGGTGTTAGCATTTTAATGACAACTCACACGTACTATTTTATAAAACTAGCATTTAAAGAGTAAAAATCATAGCACTCAAAAACCAACATAAGTTAAAAGAATAAAAGTTTTCTATCATGGGATTAAGACCCGTCAGTTCTGCCTTGTATGACATGATTCAGGTAAGTTGCATGCATATAAAAGATACATGAATAGATTAGTATTGTTTCTACCTATTTTTGAATTGAATTGTAAGATACGGATCAAAAATCCAAAGATTCTAAGAAACATTTAAAACAATCTAGGAATCCGGATTAAAATAGAAAATGAAAAATATATAATTTCAATTTGACAGAATTTTTAGTTTCAGTATTACATCATGATGGGATTTAAAATAGTAAAATCTACAATGGGTTAGTTTCAATGTGACAGAAATCTCACCGCAAGTATCACCCTCCCAGTTGCAGAAAACAGTTCGCTTGCTATATCAATTTCAACAGTGGTTTCAGCTCCAACAGCAGGCTGTGAGACACATGCTAAAAAATGGCGAACAACTAACTCATACACTTTCTGTGATAACCAGGAAATTATGTGAATACCCAAGAGAAATGTAAGGTTTGTAGCTCAAAAGAGAAAAAGATAGTCATATTTACACGGTGATCCTGACTCCAACTAGATTCTCCTGCAGAAAATTTTGTGGGGTGAATTGGAGGATGGGCCTTGTCATCATGCCCTCCATTACTAGGGTTTCTCCAAAGGGAGGCCCCAGGATCCAACAACCGTTGTGCATATGTTCCCCACTCAGGATGTGCTTGTTGTTCTTGTACAATTATCTACAATTAAAGAAGAAATAATCAAGAAATCACTAAGTAAAGAATGAGCAGCATTAAGTTCAACAGGACAAATAACAACATCCTTGATCCATGACATAAATATTTGACAGAATTTCACGTTCTATATCAAAGGCCTACCACAAGCGTCCTTTGTATGAGCTTAGGACTAGCTGTGAAGAACATAGGCAGCGTTCAAGTTCAGCAGGAGAAAACAGAACAGAATTAAAACTCTTATTTGAAAGAAAAATTGTAAATCAGAATGCTTGAGTATGAAAAAAACAGAGAAAAAGACAATGTAAACCCAGTATAAAATACAAATTGACTAATAAAGGTAAGGATCTTATAGGCAGTGATTAATCATAGATGCTCGCACAAACCAAATATCCACTAGCTTAAAACTATATGTTGTATTTGGCAACGTTATTTAATATAACCAAAAAAACCCATCTTTATATTGAGGAATATCTGAAAATTATATTTCTAATCGATCTAAAAACCAAGATAGATCCTAATATATACACCAAGGAAAGAATACAAGAAAATAAAGGCTTATAAATGCTAATAAAAGCTATACATTCAACAACAAAGTAAAGGGTCAACCCAGTTGTAGTCTCCACTTGGTGAGGGTACTAGGGAAGGGAATATACATGCAATCTTACCCCTGCATTATGCAAAGAGGTTGATTCAAACCAACAACCTCAGACCCTACGGCAAGTAAGCTTACCACTGAGTCAAACTGTCCTTTCATACATTCAGAGAAAGTATTACAATAAAATTGAATTAATGTATTCGCACATTCTCCTTCAAATTGAGTCATGATATATTGATCAAATTCAACTTGCTTATGCATTCATATATGTTCTCTCTAGGATCTACAACTACAATTGTTATGCATGCTTGGATAGGAGACAAAAAGTTACCCACACGCAAATCAGTCCTTGAAGAAAAGCTATCAGTTTCTGTACGAGGATAACTGATGAAACCGGCCTGGTATAGTTCCTCCGCAACCTTATAATAGATAAATAAAGTGTGAGCAGGAGATACACCTATGAAATACCATGCAATCAAAAGCAATGAGAATATAAAATTTGTGGTTGGAATTTTCAAAATTCAACGAGGGGGGATGGGAAGGTTAATTACCCATTAACCAACATACACAGTGACATCTCTCAATAGGCTCCCCTCTCAAATTTATTCTAAATCATAAATTCTTCACTTATGGGTAAAGTATAAGAGAGACAGGTAATTTCCCATCATTATAATAAAGTAATTT
This sequence comes from Mimosa pudica, assembly GCA_029929735.1. Classification (NCBI taxonomy): domain Eukaryota; kingdom Viridiplantae; phylum Streptophyta; class Magnoliopsida; order Fabales; family Fabaceae; genus Mimosa; species Mimosa pudica. Next base: position 16,324,888 of record JAKELP010000014.1, on the reverse strand, counting down.
AACGTGCCTTTCAATTTGTAATGCTGCTGATTCTCCAATAGTGGATGGTTGATAAAACAAGTCTTATCCCACTAGGAGGGGTAAATTCATGACATATCCATGTTATAAAGATTCAAAAGAGTTTTAAGTGAGTTGTCAAAGGCCCCATATATAGGCAGAGTTGAAAATTCAGATAAAATAGATAACAACATATCCATCAACCAAATCAAAGCATCAAAAGAACTTCAGAAAAACCTGGCTCATTCAACAAAGCTATCAAAGTTGAAAGGTCACAGATGCAACCAATTAGTTGTCAAAATGATGAAAGACACCAGCAGAAAAGCTTTAAAAATAATAGCAAACTAAGTCCTGCATCATTAATGAGACATATATGCATGAAAAGTTCCTGCATCCAATACAAGTTTATAGTGCATACTAGAGAATATCCAAAATGCACTAGTGCTTCGAGCATATTTTTTCTCTTTCTGTTTTTTAATTGGAAATAGTTACAATCTAGTAGCCAATTGTTTCATTCTACGTGTCTTCAAAGTAAGTAATTTAAAGAAAGTAAACTACTCGGAGTTCAATTATTAACATCGAGGATCCATGACTCATCAATCATCACATTAGTACAAAGAATTGGATCAAATGGATTCCAAACATCTCAATCACCTTCATTGTGTGTTCAGAACTCATCCGGAAGTACCGTGAAGCACGCTTCTCAAGCTCAATGGTACTCAGAGGATGTGGAGGAAACTTCAACTTCTCCTGTTGTCTAACTTTTGTGACCTGAATATTAATCAATATTCACAATCAAACACTAGTATGGATTCTCCACAATCAATGACAAGCTTGAAGTATGACTAACAGTTGCAGTTGGTTCTTGAACACACATCTCATATATTGTAACTGCACAAGTATAATCAAACAAATGGCCCCGCCTGCCAAACTAAATCAGATTATATTCTGAGCCTGCAGTTACAAAGAATCAACAATTATAAATGCACCAAAAGATTCATGGCTTACATCCAACTGAAACTAGAAATGCCTTCATCTGATTTATGAGAACAATTTATGGACCAAAACTCTTCTGGCTCATGAGCTTGTATCTCCCAATATCGCTCCACAATAAATCCAAGTGTAGGGAACTGTGACCAAAACAAACAATCCGAAGTAATAATATATGCTTGTGCATGAAAAGCTGAAACCTTTATTACATATTATTGTTTTGAACTGTTGCAAACCTGACAAGGGCCATAACTTAAGACAAGATTTCTATCATCTGTGGCAGATCCAATTATGAAAGAATCTCTCATTAACATTGTTTGGAACCTGGTGAATGAAGCACCAATACGGAGATCTATTTCCTAAAAACAAAGCACACTATTCAAATAGATACAGCATGAGAGGATATTAAAACATATGCCATTAAAATTAACCATCAGGTTCTTATTTTGCAGGTCGTGGCTGATAAAAATGCCAATAGAACATGCTAATAGATTATCAAAAGACATTAACATTGAAGTCTAATAAAACAAAAATTCAGTATTTGAGTATGGAGTATGAATAGGCGACTCACTTGCCTAGCATCCACGGCATCAGCAAACCACTTATTCGGCTCAATAAGATTCTGCACAGCTTGATGTATTTCCCTACCATTGCATGAATCATATATCAGTGACAATCAAATTTCAAAAAGACTATCTCCAAAAGAGTGTCAAGTCATAACAAGTTTTATGTGTATCCGGTACACTAGAAAAACCTGTCAATCAATGCTGAAAAGCGAGCCCTCTTTATAGTAAGATGGCGATTTACAGCAGTGCATACTTCTACCACTTCAAATGCAATATTTTCACCTTCTCTATCACAATCAAGCCACAAAACGAGCCACTGACACTTCCTCGCTTCCTCCTCCAGAGTCTTCTTAATATCCTTCTTGTCCTAAGTTAACAGAAAACCAAATAAAACATGCGTTCAGTAAATCACTCTTCACAAATGACAAGAACAACACTCCCAATAAATTGTCAAAATCGAAACAAATACTTCCTGCACTCCAAAATATAAGACAGAATTAATTTTTTCCTTTTGATTTTTATGTATTAGTATAAACGTTCATGTGGAAATATTTCATATTTAATGTAAATAAGGTTTTTTTATTATATAGCCTCTATTAGGTGTTATTAACAAATTATTAGGTTTTATTATATGTTTTCCACATTTTAATCAATGAGAATTATATGTTTTTCTTTCAATTTTCATCTCTCAAAGTTTACATGGTATTGAAGTTTCAGGCTCCAAATAGAAATTAGGGTATGAGAAAACAAAATGGTTTAGGGAACAAACTAAGACAAATCAAATCAATTTGTAAAAAACTTATTTAGCTTTCTCAATATTTTCCTGAAAAGTCAACTAAATCTGAAATTAGGAACCGAGGGAGCATTAAAATTAACCCGAATATAAGGAATGGAGTGAGATTATAACAAGAAAACACCCCCTTATCCTAATTATAACATCACTTTGACTTTTTTCTCGAGAAATCAATTATGCAAAATTAATCACTTTAAATCATCTATAATTTAATTATCTCTTTTTAACAAAACTAATCTATTCACCTTATAAACTAACCTATAACCTAAACTACTCCCTTTATTCCTAAATATAAGATTACTTTCCTGATTTGATTAGATTAAGGATGCCAGTTAAGTTAGTTATTAGCACATGATATTACTAATATACTCTAACCATATACCTTTACTGTCAATCTGTCACTCTCCTTCTCTTGTTTGTTTATTATTGATCAGAATTATAAGGTTTTATTCGGAATAAATTGAGAAAAATTAGACAGCTGCTTATATTTAGAAACAAATTCAAATTCGAAAGTGATCGGAATGAAGGAAATGCATGTGGCATATGATAATTTAATGATCTAATCTGCTTCATTAAACTAAAAGAGAGAGAGTCAACAAGAGACCTCAGGAACAAATTTATAAACACGAGTAATGGAAAACAGACTAGACATGAGAGAAATGAGAAGCTCAGTACATTTCTTCTGTTCATTTACATATATATAGCATAAGTGATGTACAGCTGTTACACTTCCATAACTAACTACTGCCAGCTGTCATAACTAAAATCAGTTACAAGTCTAACTAACTAATGCCAGCTGTCACAACTAATTACATTTGGTTATACGAAACCATATCTAACCCTTATCTCTAATAAAGAGCATGGTATAGAAACAAAGAAAACATGTTCAGTAAATAACTCTCCACGATAAAAAAGAACATCAATCAAAAATAAAAAAGAATAACGAATAAACGATACCTCAGGAACAAATTTATGAACAGGAGCAAGGTAAAGATCAGCGGGATCACAAGAGTGCCATTTCCGGTACCGTTCGTCAAAATCGAGTTCCATGAGGTGACCAGTGACGGAAGTGAAGAGCATATGGCAAGGTTGGCCGCGAATGGTGTAATTAAACTCGAAAACCTTGTTATAGCGAGATCGACCTTCCCTCACTCGCAGGCCTTGGCTCGCCGATAGGATGTTCGCGACGGATTTGGCCACCGATGGCTTCTCCGCCACGTTGAGAACGTTGATTGTGCGACCAGTCATCGATTTGGCTTCGGGATTGAAGCTTTGTGGTTTGCGATTTTGCGGGAAAGGGTTTTTGTGAGGGTTTTGTTTTCCCGCCCAATTTTCCCGCTGAGGATATCGCTTTGACGGTATTTATTTAAGGGTCTTTTTTTTTTTGCAAGGGGTCATTTACATACACGGTTTCAAATTTAAATTATGTTTTTTATTTTTTAACTTTGTATAAGTAAATATTTTAGTTTTTTAACTTTAAAAAGTTTGTTTTTAATTCTAGAATTTTAGACTCATTTTATTGTTCATTAATTTTGAAAAGTGTGTTTTAAATCTCTAAATTTAAGATAAAGTTATGTTTTAGTCCTTTATTTTTAAATATCAAACTTTTTTCTATTTTTTCTCAACATTTTCATAATTCAATTGATGCTCCTTAGTAATAATCAAAACAAGAAAAAGAAAGGAGTGCGAATGAATATCGCGGGTCAGAGTATTTCGCTAATATTATTTGGTTTGGTTTTAAGTAACTTATTGTCCACCTTTATTTTAACATAATAACTTCCCCTTTAAATCATAACAAATCGTTCGTGCATTCAGAAAAGCGATTCTGTGTCAAACCTTTGAGTTTAACCAAACTTGTGAGAAAAATGCAAAATCAAATAGTAAATTCAAGTGTTAACTCTTTAACACTTAAGAGTTAACTTTTATTAATAAATATGTGTTTAGAATATATAACCAAATAAAAATACAAAATAACAATAATTTGACTTGAATATATTCTAAATATATTTTATATATTTCAACATGTAAACTCGTGAGTTTTTATTGAGTTTGGAGGTTTTACGAATTTAAAAGACTTGCCACACATTTTAGTCAAATAAAACCATAAAAAAGATAAAATCGGAGAGTGAGGAGATTCACACCAATGCTTTCATCCATTATTTTCAATCAAAGTCAACTCTACAAACTACAACATAGTGATGTGTATGATACTAAATTATTGACACCTCACATTAGTGTTGCGTGTTTGACCTTCATGTATAAGTTATAACAAGAACACAAGTGATTTATTATTATTTATTTTTTTTGAGCACTGACACAAGTGATTTAAAAATTAAAAAACCGATATAAAATATTAAAAATTGAAGAAACCTGTGAGCAACAAAATAAATAAAGAAATTGGGAGCAGCCACCTATCTTCCTAATTGATGAACATTTCCAATAAAACCTTGAAGCTTGCTTGCATCGTATAGAAGTCAAACAAAAAACCTCGTTGGCTAGATAAGAAACATCAACCTTCAACGGTAGACAAAAAAAATACTTCATTCCTTCCTAAATACTCCATCTATTCCTAAATATAAGACCTAATTGGCTTTTTTAGAAAATTCTATAAAAAAACAAAATAAATTAATTATAAATCGTCTAGTATAAGATTACTTTAGCTAATTTGAGGAGATTAAGAAAGACATATGGAGATGTGTGACGTTCATTCTGTTGGTCCAAGGTTTACTTGGAAAAGAAGTGGGTGTGAAAGCAGACTTGATAGAGTGATGACAAATAATTTATTCTCTGATCGTTTTATTGATGCCATGACCACGGTTCTCTTTAATTTTAAGTCTGATCACGCCCCCATTCTGTTTCAAATGGAAAAGCGTGAAAGGAGTTGTTGTAGAGAAAGACCTTTTCGTTTTGAGGCTTCTTGGGTGCTGCATAGTAATTTTAATAGTTTTGTGGAGGAAGCCTGGTCTAACGAGAAAGGTTGGAACGAAAATCTTAATGAGTTCACCACTAAGATTAACTCATGGAGTAGAGAAGTTTATGGACATTTGGGACGTAGGAAAAGACATTTGATGGGCAGAATTGAGGGAATTAATAAGCGCATTACTATAGATGGGGAGGCGCATGCGTTGAGATGCTTACAGAAAGATTTATGGGTGGAATTAGAAGAAGTCATTCTCCAGGAGGACTTGATGTGGGCTCAAAAAGCACGGTGTGACTGGTTTACTCTTGGAGATAAAAATTCTAGTTACTTTCATAAAAGAGCTAATGCTCGTAGGAGAAGAAACCGCATTGATGCATTGCTGTCAGATTCAGGGGACTGGTTGTATGATGTTGGGAAAATTAAACAAGAAGCACTCTCTTTTTATACAAATCTCTTCATGGAGGAAGGGGCCAATGAATCTTCTTTAAATTGTAATGTGGGATTCCCGGAGGTGAACCCGTTGTGGCTGAATGCTATGTCGAATAAAGTCTCACAAGAAGAAATTGAAAAAGTGGTAAGATGTATGGGATCATTGAAAGCACCGGGTCCTGACGGTTTCAATGCTCTTTTCTTCCAAAATCAATGGCCCCAGGTATGTTTTTCTGTCCATAACTTTATTACGAAGATTTTTGATGATCCTAGGCATGTGCAAGATGTTAATCATACTTTCCTGGTGTTAATTCCTAAGATTGACTTCCCGGAAAAATTGAAAGATTTTAGACCCATAAGCCTGTGTAATGTAATTTACAAGATTGTTACGAAAATTGTGGTAAACAGAATAAAGCCCATTCTTTCCAAGGTTGTTTCCCCTAATCAATGCAGCTTCGTTCCTGAACGGCTTAGTTCGGATAATATAATCGTGGCTCAGGAAGTGATACATTCTATGAGAAACTTAAAGGGAAAAAGGGGTTTTATGGCTATCAAAATTGACTTGGAGAAGGCGTATGATAGAGTTAGATGGTCATTTGTGCTAGAGTGCCTCCGTGAGCTGCATCTGCCAAATATGTTTATTGAGTTGATTAAATGGTGCATTAGTTCCCCCTCAATGCAAATTCTTTGGAATGGAAGTAAATCTGAGCAGTTTAACCCAACTAGAGGTTTACGACAAGGAGATCCAATATCCCCCTATTTGTTTGTCATATGCATGGAAAAATTAGCTCACTTAATTCAGGAGCAGATGAACAATGGTTCTTGGAAACCGATTAGATTAAATTCCAATGGGCCTCCAATTTCTCATCTTTTCTTTGCTGATGATCTTGTTATCTTTGCTGAAGCTAGTTTGAATCAAGTGAGAATAATAAAAAAATGTATGACAGCTTTTTGTAGTGCATCTGGTCAACGAGTTAATGCAGCCAAAACACGTGTTTTCTTCTCTAAGAATGTTAATCATAATGTTCGTGAAGAGTTGAGTAATGCACTTGGCTATACCAGAACGGCAGACCTTGGAAAGTATTTGGGTGTCCCCATCCATCACGAGAAAGTTAATAGGAATACTTACAAGTATGTGGTTGATAGAGTGAGATCCAGACTATCAGGTTGGAAAGTGCATTCCTTATCTTTAGCTGGCAGGAATACACTTATTAAATCTACTGTGACTTCGATTCCTAATCATGTCATGCAAACAACTCTTCTCCCAGTGAGTACTTGTGATGAGTTAGATCGTCTCTCCAGAGATTTTTTGTGGGGCTCTACTGCTGAGAATAGAAAAACTCATCTTGTTGCGTGGGAAAATGTGTGTAAGAAGAAATCGATGGGCGGCTTGGGGCTCAGGCATTCAAGAGAGCAAAATAAGGCTCTTTTAATGAAGATTGGCTGGGGTTTGACGACTAACACAGATGCTTTGTGGACTAGAGTCATTCGAGGAAAGTATAGGTGTGGTAATGATACTATCCCTATCATTGATAAAAGAAGACAAGGGTCTCGATTATGGAGTGGTATTAAAGACGTTTGGGACTCCTTTATGAATGGGATGGAGTTTGAACAACAAGATGCTAGTATAATGGCTCGTTGGAAACATGAGAAGAGTGGTATCTTTTCTACAAAGAGTGCTTATAGTATGCTTACTCATATGGAAGAAACTGAACATAACGATTGGAACAAGCTTTGGAAAGTCAAGGCCCCTGAAAGATGTAAGATGCATATGTGGTTATTGTCACAAGGTCGGTTAGCTACGAATAGTTTAAAACAGAGGTGGGGGCTACATGTATCAGGTGATTGTGATGATTGTGTAGGACAGCGAGAAGATATTATACATGTTTCTCGTGATTGTTTGCATGCACGAGAGATATGGTATGAATTGGGTATATCCATTTCAGATCATGTTTTTTGGAACAGCACGGAGGAGGAGTGGTTGAAGATGAATATTAAGGATAAGAAGCAAGTCAGACTTAGTGGTTGGAATGTTATTTTTTGCATCACTTGTTGGCTCTTATGGAAGAGGAGAAAATAAAGGGTACATGATGGCAACACTTTCACAGTAGCAGAAGCTTTAGCTGAAATTTATGGGGTGGCTCGGTGCATGCTTAAGTCATCCCAATGGAAACGAGAGCCCACCATTATAACCTGGTCTAACTCGTATTCAGAGGGCAGCATTATTGAGACAAATCAATTTCTTGAAGTGTATGTAGATGGAGCGTACTCTATGTCGTTGGGATTATCGGGTTGTGGCGGAGTGTTTCTCGACCGTAGTGGTGGAATCCTTGAAGCCTTTACTTGTAGAGTCAATGCGAAGAATAGCTTGGAAGCGGAGTTGTGGGGACTTCTTTGTGGGCTGAGAAGAGCATGGAACATGAATACTAAAATATGCAGGTTGTGGACGGACGCATTGGAGGTCATGGAGTTGGTGAATACTAATGATTTTGAGAGGCATGAGAGTGTGGAATTAATTAGAGAGATCAAGATGCTACTGAGTCAAAGTTGGAAGGTCCAGGTGGGATGGAAAAACAGGGAGAATAATGTATATGCTGACTTTTTTGCAAAGCAAGCTTTGAATTTGGGACCAGGACTTCGTCTTCTAACAAGAGAGGAAGTTGTTGCCGTGCTCGCTTCAGACGGAATAACTTGAGCTTTTCCTATTTTGTTATTTTATTTTCCGATGTATCAAAAAAAAAGAAAGACATTTAAACTACATTATCTTCCCAAAATACCCCTCACTTCACAATTACCCCAAAAAATGAGAGGGATGCTTATAAAAGGAGAATAGGGGTAATATTGGCAAAACATTGAGAAATATAGAAAGTGATCAGATTTATATTTAGAAAGAGAGGAGTACACAAAAACTAGAAACATCTCAACATGGCTATCCCAATAGCTATCATCTTGTCACTCTCCATCTTCCTCTCAATCTCTCCACCACGCCATGTTTCATCTTCTTCGCCGCCGACCATCTGCATCATCGGCGGCGGAATCGGCGGCGCCTCCGTGGCCCACTTCCTCCGCAAATACACACCCACTTCCTCTCCTCCAATCAAAATTCACATCCTCGAACGTAACAAAATCCTCGGTGGTCGCATGTCCACTGTGACCATCTCTGGTGACACATTTGAAGCTGGAGCTTCAATCCTTCACCCCAAGAATTTTCACACCTTGAATTACTCTAAGCTTCTCAATCTTGAGATCAATGGGAAGAATTCAGATTCAAATTCTGAGTCTTTGTCTCTGGGAATATGGGATGGGAAGAAATTTGTGTTTAAGACGTTGAAAGTTGACTTTAATGTTCCCTTTTTGGATAAGCTAGTGTCACTTGTGAATTCTCTTCGTATATTCATTCGTTATGGGATGTCACTTCTGAAAATGAATAGTTTTGTTGAGGTACTTGCTTCAAGTTTTGACCTTTCTTGTTATGAATGTTTTGATTATTTGTTTATTCATTTATTTGTTGTTGGGTTGTTTAGAGTATTGTGGATCGATTTGTGAAGTACTATGATGAACCGGGTTCGAGGCCGGTTTTTGAGAGCCCGGATGAGATGCTGAAATGGGCTGGTTTGTATAATCTAACAACAAGGACTTTGCTAGATGAGTTGGTTGATCTTGGATTGTCTCCCTTGTTGATAAATGAACTTGTCACTGTAAGTGCTCTTACTTAAGTAATTAAAAATGCAATTTTTTTTAATCTATCTGTTTCTTTGTTGAAGTGTTGTATAAGCAATGGAAGCTCCTCTTTTCTTTCTTTCTTTTTTTGTCTCCAGTAACGGCATTAGTATGTCATTCATCTAAAAATAGAGTTGGTGGTATTAATGACTGTTTTAAAACAGAGATAAATTGGTGAACGGTGTATTTGCAGGAAAATTCAATTAGTAGTATGGGTCGTCTCTGACATAGGTGGATAGAAATTATGAGTCTATCATTATTATTGTTCAATGAACTCATTTGTGTGCGGGCTTCAATGTGTACCAATCTAATGATGGAGGGGTTCTTTGAAAGAATTTGTGACTAAGTGACTATCAATCTGGAATAATTAAGTTTCAAGGATTGTGAAGGAGTCTTTTTAAAATGATCTGGCCCCCAAATTGAAAAACTATTGCTTATGGAGGTTGGTGGTGTCTCTGTTGGTTCTTTGAATCAAAGGTTTAAAGGTGGAGTTCTATTAGCATTTTCTTGTCAAGTGGCTTTTTCATGCGTTTTTAAATGACAAAATAGTTTATGCCCATAGTTTGTTTAGTTTTCATGAGAAGAAGTGGAAGGGCATGGTGCTTCACATTTTTTGTTATATTAATTAGTCCAAGTTAGCAGCAGGTTATGAGATTTAGGAAAACTCATCAGAACATAGAATTTTGTTCATTTGTACAGGTCATCACGCGGATTAATTATGGCCAGAGTGTATACATCAGCGGGCTCGCTGGCACGGTTTCTTTGGCGGGATCAGGTGGAGGATTATGGTCCATCAAAGGAGGTAACTGGCAAATGGCAGCTGGACTGATTAATCAATCAGATGTTTCATTGCACCTGCATGAAGAAATAGAATCAATTGCTGACCTTGGAGACTTTTATGAACTCAACTCCACCAAGGGCAACAGTTATAACTGTGAAGTTGCAGTGGTTGCTACACCTCTGGACGAGTCAGAAATTCAATTCATTCCTCAGATATCATTTTCTAGAAGAAAAACACAGCACACCTACACAACTTTTGTTAGGGGCATTCTAAACCCAGTAAGCATCTTCTGTGTCAGAAACTTACATTGTTTAACATGGACATTTTATGCCTTTTTAACTTCATCTAAAATTTCTAATTGTGATGTTTTGTGTTGCACGACATAAGGCATACTTTGGTCTCAGTGCGGCAATGGAGATTCCAGACCTTGTGGGCACAGTGGAGGATCCTGACCTTCCATTCTCTTGCATTTCAGTTCTCAAGAAGTATAATGAAAAGGATGCAACTTATAAGATGTTCTCTCGTCAACCAATGTCAGACACATTGCTGGATAGCATCTTCAGGTAAAGTATTATCAGCTAGTTGTTTAAATAATAAAGTCATGCTTCTGATCTGTGCAACAAAATCCTTTGTCTAAACTCAATATAATGTTGACATTTTATTGTGTTGTGATTTTTGCTACTTGCAGTGTGAGGAAAGAGACTATTAAGATAGACTGGCCTGCCTACCCTCACTACCATGCACCTGAAGTATTTACACCATTTGTGTTGGATGGTCGTCATTTGTATTACGTGAATGCATTTGAGAATGCAGCTAGCACTATGGAGACAAGTGCTGTAGCAGCTGAGAATGTTGCTCGACTCATAGTGTCCAGATATTTTGGCACAAAGCTTGTGGATTCATCCAAGTCTTCTGCTAGCTCTCCAGGAGAGGAACCTCATTTAGATCTGTGAATTGTAGTGACTGATACATATTGAGTGGTTTGATGTGTGTAAACTGTATAAGAAAACTGGAAGAGAGAGAGAGAGAGAGAGAGAGAGAGAGAGAGAGGGGGTACTGGGGTTCGAACGCTCTCGTCTTGGCGGTAATGGTAGCCTCCATTGGTGGTATATACTCCTATGATACTCCTTTCGGTCCTAAATATAAGACTTAATTGACTTTTTCTGAAAAATCCTTAAAAAGCAAAATAAGTTAATTATAAATTGATTTACCTAATTTTTTCCCTTAAACTAGTTTATTTTACCTATAAACTAATGGATAATCTAAAAATATATCAAATATGTCATCATTTAATAACCTATTTCGCAACTTTAATCTCTCCAAAAGAAAAGTCAATTAGGTCCTATATTTTGAAATGGAGGTAGGAGGTAGTATTTAATTATTTATGGAGTTGAGATAAAATGAAGAAATTTAAATCGTTAAATTTTCAAGTTATTGGTAAAAAAATAACAACAACAAAACTTTATCCCAATTAAATGTGGCCGGCTACATAGATCACACTATGTCATTGTGCTCGATCAATAGTCATGTTTGGAGTGTGTTCATGTTTATTTTTTTATTTGCCAAAAATTAAAAAAAAATCGTTAAATTTTGAAGTCTTATATTTTCAATCATATCTGATATTTATTTTTTTAATAAAAATACTATGTCATAATGTTGAACAATTATTATGAATTTTGAAATAGAGGTAGTAACACGAGTATAATACAATGGTTATATATAATAATATTCTCTTCCTTCCCATCAATTTCACATTTCAATTTGTTTCTAAATATAAGATCATTTTCTATTTTTTCACAGTTTTTTTCACATTAACTCATAATACTTATCAGTAATAAATAAACAGATGGAGAGTGAGAATAAATGTATCTATTTTAGGTGAATTGGTAAGGGAAAATGACAAATAAATATATCCGAATGTCCAAAAGGACAAGTAAGGAACTTAAATAAAAATTAACAGTTAAAACATAACTATTAACATTTGGAATATAACAATTACTATTGTCTGGTTACTTAATTGTCCTTTTGGAATTCAGAGTTTTTAACTTATCATTTTGGAAGTTTGAGTTCCTTACTTATCCTTTTGGACATTTGGAGGTATTTATTTATTTTCTCGATTGGTAATATCATATGATAATAGGTAAGTTAACTAACATCTCTATTTAATCTACGTACGGAGGCAGTACGAGTATTTTAAGGAAAAGTGTGTCTCTCTGATACTGAGTGCTCAAGAACTATTCATTCTATGAAGTTGAAGATAGAGAGCATCGCACGTTTCACCCTTCTCTGCCATGTCTCTAACAAGTAGTTTCACCCTTCTACAGAACAGCCTTTCCCTACAACGTGGCAGATTAACTTATAATTCTCCCCAAACTTTCGTCTCAATTTTGTTTTCCAAAACCAAATCTTCTTTGGTGACTCAAACTAGCAATCCCACATGTAGCAATTGTGAAACCTCTTTAACTAAGAGGATGTTCAACCTTACACTCATGACAATGTCAATATGGGATTTGCTCAATTCATCTAGTGCATTGTTGGCTCAAGAAATGGAGCTAGAGAGGTACACTGATTCAAAGGAAGGTTTCACTCTCCTGAAACCTTCTTCTTGGACAAAGGTAGTTTCATACTTTGACCATGCATGGATTTTTTACAATAGGCCTTTCATTCTTTTTATGTGAAGTCTATTTTTGTCAGAAATAATTATAGTTATGACATCAAATAAGACTTTTTTCTCAAGATTAAGGAATTATAATAGGCCACGGGATTTTAACACGTCTCAATAAGTTAGTTTATAAGTAAAATATATTAGTTTTGAGTAAAAAAGATAAATTAAACAATATGAACAGTAATTTATAGATAAAAGGTTAATGCTTGAACAGGTTGATAAAGCTGGGGCAACTGTGCTTTTTCAAGAGGCAAATATGGGAAGTAACAATATTGGAGTTGTGGTAAACCCGGTACGCCTTGATAGTCTTGAAAAGTTTGGAAGTCCTCAATTTGTGGCTGATAAGCTTATACAAGCAGAAAAACGTAAGGTAACTGATGAATTTGGTTGTGATGGAATCACTTCTTTTATTACCCCTTTTCTGAACAGTGTCTATATCTAGAAGAAGAATAGGAAGTTAAACTTTTTATGGACGTAAAAATTAGCTATGCCAGATTCAATCAGTGGCAAATCAGAAAAATATACCAGAGTTAAATCATTGACTGCAGCTAATGTTTTTGATAAAGGGAAAAAATATTTAAACAAGGATATTCCTAAATTTAACATATACTTCAAGGTATGGAAACGTCACTGAATGTGCTCAATGTATATGTTTATTTTCACTTATTAGCAGCCATTCCTTTATTTTCTGGTTCAGGAGAGCACAAAGGAAGCAGAGGTGATTAAATTTGCAGAGAGGTCAGGAGGAGGAGGCTTATCAATTTATGAGTTTGAATATATAGTTGACAGCACTCGGGGAGGAATGAAGAGGATTTTTTCTGCAGCATTTGTGGCCTCAAAGAAGCTCTATCTTCTTAATATTGTTCACTCTGATAAACCGGAGAGCCCTCTTGACTCTCATAAAAGAATGATATTAGAGCAAGTGCTTCATTCATTTGATGCAGCAACTTTGGTATGACTTGCACCCAATTCAGTTCTAATTCTTTCCTTCATTCCCAAGCCATGGCTGTCAAGTGCCCAAAAAGGCTGATGTACATCTTTAGCTAATTTAAAGATATTTTTTATACTGGCCCATTTTTCTAACTATCATTTCATACCAAGGATGGCCTGAAACTTCTTTCTGTATGTATTCATGCATAATTTTTGGGTACATTCTTAATCCTCAAAACTTTAAGAGTTACCTCTCTTATATCACAAATGTTACATAGGTTGCGTTCATATTTAACGACAAATAGTTGGTGTTAAAACACATGAATGAATTACAAGATTAATGGAATAGCATAGGAGAAATAGGAGTTACTCAAGAAATGATGTAGATCGAGATGGACATCCGCAACAATTTTTTTTAAATAAGTTACATTGTTCATTAGTTATAAGAAACTTCATGTTGCTGAAGAAAATGTTCATTTATTAAGATAAAATGAGCAACAGGATAATCTATCACTCACTTTGTCCTGCTTCTTATACATGCTTTGATATCCTGATGGGATAAAGACATAACTCAGCATGCAAATTACTTTGCAGCAGAAGCTGTTTTCTGACACTTAAAGATAAGCTTATAGGCAAAGAGTAAAGCTAGGCATACTAATCAAGGAATTACTCTTCCGTTCACAAAACGGGTAGACTAAGGAGGAAAGTTCTGCACCTTTGCTTTCATTTCTCTCAGTTCTTCTAACTCCTTCACCCATACACTGTAGCTTGAGTTTTTAGCCAAGACGTCTTTGGATACCTCCTTATTTTGAATAAGCTGTGCGGCATAATTGTCAAATTTCTCTATGTTATCCCATAGATTAGCCTCCTTGCTTGGGTCAGTTTCTCTTTTAACACTATCTAACCAGTCCCTTGCTTCTTCTACCCTTGCCCAGAAGCATGTATCTTGGGTCAAACTTGCAAATGTGCTCCTTGAATAATTTCCATCTGCAGCAGAAGGTGTTCTTTCCTTCCACCATCTATCAAAAATTTCATACCTTCTCTCTCTTCCATGCTGTATGTAATGTCCCTTGGTTTTGTGCATTCCTTTCCCGTAATACTCAGCAATATCTAATGGCTCAACCAAGAGTTTATAGAACTGAGAAGTATTGACCCATTTCCTACTTCTATCAAAGTCATAAGGTAGTTCATTACTCTCCATCATATCAATCACACTGTTCCAGAACCTGGCAAGTTTGAGACGGTTCATGTTAATTTTCATGCCCCTCCTTGAAGAGCCCCTCCTCTTGAACGAGTCAAAGTACCCAAGCTGATCATCTGCCTCATCACACACTGCTTTATACCATTCTATTTCAGCTCTGTAAGGTACAAACTTAGACAAGGTGACTGCTAGGCTTGCATGTTTTAGAGACGGTGAACAACCGATTCTTCTCGCCATCCTTAGGCTTTCCTTCACAAGCACAGCAGCTGATTCCTGTTTATTTCACGCTGCTAAATTTGTTAGGCATATTCATGTTTGAACTGAAGAAAAAGAAGGACACATTTCAGGGTTTATTGTTAACTGTTCAGATTTTTAAAGAATTCTGCTCAGTTGATTTACCTGGCTAGCCATCCCTGAAGACTTCAAGGCCAATTCAAGGCCAGCTTCATAGCTTGATGAGTCAGAAATGTTCTCCTGCACGCAGCTCCTCTTAAAGGCTTGCAGGGACAAATTATTTACATAATCTCCGTACTTGAGATGATCATCAATACTGCAAGATGAAGAACTAGGTGCAAACATCAAATGCATCATCTGTATTACTGTTGTTGCACTATCCACACACACTGCACCTTTCTCTGAAACAAAGACATAGCTGCCAAATGGGTGAAATGAGATTTTTGGAGATCCCTCTCCATCTGCTGCTGCTGCTGCACTCAAGTAAGCCATTACAAAGGAAAACAATTCAGCTATCTCTTGTTCATAGACTTGGACCGCAAGACTTCCGAGTTCAAGTGAAGTCATGGACATGTGCCAGAACTGAAGCAGGAAGTTCAGGTGAGAAGTGAGAGGATGTTGCAAAGGAGCAAATAGAAGCCTTGGTATTATGTCAAGATTTGAAACCACGTGACAAAAGTTGCCAACCCATCTTTCTTTGAGAATAGCTTGGTACAAAGACTTGTTTCCCATTAATGGTGAGCCGAAAGTAATGCATAAGACTGATGTAGTAGATAAGCTGGATCGGAGGTAAGACAACAACCAAATAGTGCATAGAGAGGCTATGGCTCCTCCAAGTGAATGGCCTGTGATGACAATGGGCTTTGCATTTGTACTTTTTATTATGTCAAACATCTGAAATGGTGACATTCTAAAAGGTTAGTGTATGTTGGTAATTAGGAATGAGATTAGAAACAAAGTCCAGGATTACTAGGGAGATAGTGAAGTCCTTTCAAAAGTTGTCAGCCTGAGATTGTTCTCATTATGTCGTTTTATGCATTTTTTCTTGTGAAAGAAACCTGACATTTTTAGAAGACTTGGAATTTGGAATGCCGCCAGGCAAAGACATTGGTCAGTGCCTCGGTGGGGCCCAATTCTAGTCTTGGTGTCTGGCGTGGAACATTTTCACAACACTAGTCTTGCAGTCTTGCTTCCAAAACGTTGAACAGATACCAAGGGTAAGTTTGGTTGAAGGAAGGAAAGTGAAGAAATGGAAAGTGAAAGGGGTAAAAATGGAAAGTAGAGGTGAATTAAGTAATGATGAAAAATAAAGTGTGTGGAGCCCAGAAAAAGTGTGAGATGGAGAGAGAAAACTTGTGGGCCCCGAGATATATGTAAATTACACAAAAACATATACTTTCTATACTTTCCAATTCTTTGGCATTTTTTCTAGCAACCAAACAAGCCTTAAGTGTATCAAACTGGGTCAGCTGTCCTCCTTTTTACTTTACTTATTGACTATTGAGAGAATAAATTATGAATAATCGAAATTAAAATAAATAAATTCAAGTTTAACCTACCATATCACTACTAATTAATTAGGAGTAGGACTAGCTTCGGTGATTCATTTCTCACGTGCATGAATTTAACCATTTGAACTTACTCACATCGTTTCAAAGGTAAGGCGAGTCATAATAAAAATTTATGATTTAGTAGTACTCCCTCCGGTCCTAGGACCTAGATGATTTTTTTGAAAAATCCTAAAAAAAGCAAAAAATAAGTTAATTATAAATTGATTTACCTAATTTTTTCTCTTAGACTTGTTTATTTTACCTATAAGCTAATGGATAATCTAAAAAGATATCAAATATGTCATGATTTAATAACCTATTACGCAACCTTAATCTTTCCAAAAAAAAGTTATCTAGGTCTTATATTTAGGACCGGAGGTAGTATATTGGATATCATTTCACCGAATTTTTATAATATATCTATAATCAAAATTGCTTTCGTTCTACTTAATAAATAAATTGTAATTAATAATATTAAGGAATGTTAGTTTTGAAACAGAAATCAAAATATGAAATCTCTAATAACCATTTTTTTCATATATTTTAATCTCACTAAAACAGTCTGATCACCACTCCATGTACTTAAAAAATCAGCATCATAGTGATCCCTTACCTCAGGAATATATGGAAAAATAAAAAACAAAATCTCTTTTTCAGTATTTTGAGTAGTGCAAATGTGTGATATATTTTAAATATAAACAAGTGGATGCACTTTTTTAATTTTTTTTTGTGGTGATGGGTGATGGGGTGGGGTTGGGACGCGTGGGGGTTTGATGTAGATATGGGGACGTTGATTGATAGTTAGTGAATGGCTGGAGTCCTCGATCATGACTTATTTGCGTTTCGTGACCCACCACCTCCATTCATAATATAGTACCAACAAAACGTAGAGTGACAATAATTCATCTCATCAAAATAAACTCGATCACTAGAGTCTATCTATCGTCAACGTCCGTCTCTGCTATAAAATGTGGGGTTGATAAAAATGAAAAATTCCCAAGTGAAAACTTCATTGATTGGTCGGATACATATGGACTTTCTTTGTTTACAAAGTAATCAGGGTATATCTCCTTCTTTATTCTCGCGAAAAAAAAATCTCTCAATCTTTATGAATTATATAATTCATTTATGTCCTTGAGGGCCTGTTTGATATATATATGAGAGTAGGGGAGAAAAATTGGTTGTGATATATAAGCTTACAAGTATTTTATAATAGTAGTTGAAAATTCTAAATTAATATCTTCAACTCTTTTATTTTATATTTTATCTCTTAATATATTACAACTCCATTTCTTCAATATTTAAAAATTTATCTTACAAAAATTGTTCTTCTATTCCCCTCCGGCCCTCCCTCCCCTCCAAATCCCTCATACCAGACATAAAAGTATAATTCCTAATCACAATCAGCATATAGTTAATTGCCTTCTACAGGTGACAAAATAATCACTTTAAAGTTTGGAGTCTGGATACAGTAATATTAATTGAGTAGCAAAATATAGCCAACTCTTGTTTAACCTTTTTTGTAAAAAGCATTCAATTTTGATACGTTTGAGGGCTTGTCTAATGTCTATGCCTTTTTACAGCCGAACTTCCGAAGTTAAAATTACACGGCTTCGATATGCATGAAATAACCACGTACGAAGGTTGCATGCGTGTACACACACTGACACACATGTATCAAAGCACAAAAAGAGTAAATTAATGATGGACTTTCGTCATTAAATTCCAAATCTTGTCATTAACTATTTAGTGACAGCCAAGTTCAAGATAAATTATGTTAAATTACATGTATCAGTTAGTCTATTATATTGTTTTTTATGGTGTGTATCTATAGCATGGCATGAATAGTTTTAAATAATGATTTTCGAAGAAATCAAACAAACCTGGTTTTGGACTGAGTGGAACAATGACATGAAGAGATTAAGCATGCCAGCGTGAACCATCACTGGCTCCACCATATTTCGACCCGATGAAGACAATGTCACGTCTCCAATATTATCTATGGCTACAAGGCTCCCCCAGCTCGGATCCGATGACCCGCCGGCGTTTTGGACGCCGGAGAAAGCAACATAAACAACGGCACCACTTTGCTCCGTCGTGAAACTCCACGGTGCGGTGGTGTTGGCTTGATTGCATATCTTCCATGACTCTGTTAACAATGGTGTTGATGCTAGGAATGTTGCCAGCATCTCACTGGTCTCAAATCTATCATCACAAGAAATTAAAATTAATTAATTAATATCAATATTGAGTAAAAAAATCGCTACATATATTCCTAATAAATAATACTCCTATAAGATTTGAGAGTAAAAATCATGAAGAAGAGTTGAGTACTTACGGGGAAGCTTCATTATCGGGATCCATGAAAAATGGAAATAGTCGTTTTCTCTGCGTTATTAGGAACTTCTTGGAAGGAAAAGAATGATATTTAAATAAAATGGGAAAGCTATATTTATAAGCTGCGAGTGCTCGGTAGGTTATTAGTCTGAATTATTGCACGTCTTTATTTTATCACATCCTCCCTAGCTCCAATCCTTAATTAAAACAGTATTAGGTTTGTTTTTCTTTTGATTTGAACATATGTTACACATCTTACATTATCAGTTAGCTTATAATTAGGGTAGATTAGTTTTGAGAATAATAGTAAATATAAAGCATTTAAAATGGTTGATTTTGTACCATTGATCTCTAAAAAATCATATTTAACTTAATTTTATATATATTAGGCACGAAAGGACTATTAGTTGGGTGGGGTGGTGTAGGCCGACTAATTTCAAAAAGATAAAGCAAAAAGATACTTAATTATATTATATATGCATGATCGCTTCAATCTATAATACAAAGTTTAGTTGACTAATTTAAAAAGATTTTAAAAGCTAATTAATATAACTAACAGTATATAATGTGCTACACGATAATTTTAAAATGCTTGTATATGTGTGTGTGCCCGCGCCGATAATTGGGTGAGACTCGAGAGAAAAATTATTAACTTTTAGGGTAAGATAAAATAATAATGTTTTATATTTAGTGCAAAAAAGTTAACCAAACTTTATAAAAACTATAACAAGTAGTACAGTGGTTGATTGAGCATACATAACACAGTGTATGCGTGTTTAACTTGCATGCTTTTATTGTAAAAATACATCTTGCTCATAGATTTTCCGGACATTTTAAATTAGAAAGTCGAGAATTATTGGACCATTGGAACTTTTTTGTTGAACAAGAACTTTTTATTACCTCAAGCACTAAATTGGATCTCTTTGACAAGAATACACCAGACTTCTCTAATGATGTGGAATATTAGGAAAAGTCTTGTCAACTTTTCCGTTATCAATTCACAATGATTCAATGGATGAGAGGAGTATTGAAGAAGAGAGCTCAGGAAAGAAGAGAAAGAAGGTGCCAGGGGAGGGAGACACGCCAGAAGAGACGGGACTTCATATCATTCTTTTCATGCCCCATTCATCACCACTTTTGGCCTCTTATACCAACAATCTAACCTTTCTTGATGGGCCTTTCTTTGGACCATATTATAGGCCCAATACCTTCAAGTCCCTTACACACTTCTCTTGAGTCGTCTATCAAGTCCAGATATTTTGTGATCATAACATTACATTCCCCATTAAAATAGACCTTGTCCTCAAGGTCTAACTTGGAGTAGATAGTTTGAGAAGCTTCCTGAGTGGTACATGTGGGTGGATCAAGACCATTCCAACAGAAGAAAATATGAAAACTCCAAGAAAAACATGACATATATGGGTAAACAGCACTTTGTGTAAGACTCATTTGTACCATAACAATCAATGGAAAATATAATGAAGGTCTTGGTGGAAGCTTATCATGCCATGCAATAATGGTATTGAGGTGTAGGGAATCCAAGAGATAATATGACCCCAAAGCAGCATCTAAACTACGTCCCTTAATAATAGTCAAATCAGCATTAATTGGCAATATCCCAAAAAAAATGGCAACAATGGTATAGGAATACCCCATGTCAAAGCTAAAGGCTGTTATCATCGATGCAAAGAGCTGTGACATGCAAAAAACAAGAAAATACTTCCTGGACTTGTAAAAGTTGCAGGTTTCCATTTGCCCATACAAAAGAAAATAGCCACTGAATACACCAAGCTGTACCAACAATTTGAGTAATGCATTGAATTGTTCTGGAAGTGCCAAGTTGGGCAAAAGCATGAGACCAATATAAGAGGAACACATATGCAATCTACTTCACAAGATCCCTTATAAACAAATTGCAATAGGATGTGCCGATCAAGATGTTCAAAATTTGTTGATAAAGCGTCATGAGAATATTTCAAATGGACCCCTTTATATGCAGTGCGTTTTTTAGTCTCAAATCCAGACCACAGCAATAGTCCAAAACTCTGTACCCCAGCAGCAATGGGATTGCAATTACAGATGGGATGAAATTTAGCAACAAGCTGAAACCTTGAATAAAGAAATTCCCCATGTATATTGTCACTTGTAGCAACTTTGGAATGAACTTTCCCTATTACTCTTGACTCTTCACACCATCCCTTTAAAAATAAATCATGCCATCTAGCATATAGAAAGGAAATGATACTGCACTCAGTCTTCATAAGTTCCCCAATTACATGGATCTCATCAACAAAATAGGAATAACAGGTACTCTTTACAGCTCCAGGGTCAAATACATATGTAAAGAAGAGGAACAATGAAGGAATTTCAACTAATGAGACATGAAGTCTTGTGAGACAATTGAACAAACATATAGAGTGCATTGGAGATGTAGCATACAAAGATTGGAATAGAACAAAACAAGGCATGAAACAGAAGTGTTTGGAAGGTTGTGGCTGTATCACAAAATCCATATGCATCTCAGTAAAGTCAAGCAGGCAGAGTATATATGTAAACACGATTTCAAGAGTGCCAAAATAAAGTCCACCACCTAAATGTATTGGCCAAGTAGAACTAAGACTGAACCAAGCTGATGTTGATGATTGTCCAGTAATAATAGCAAAGTAAAAACCAGCAAAGTCACCAACAAGAACATGGGATATCCACTTCATATCACGTAGCTGTTGGATAAAGATGAAAGAAGATGAAACATCCATACCCACAGCATGTTGAAGAGCACAAAGCCACAAAACTAGTTTCCCATATCTGAGAGCTATCACCAAACCGCCAAAACAATTACCAAGGCCAAGAAATGGTTGGATAATAGTGGCTGTAATTAATATGTCACCAATATTCATAAGAAAGTTGTGATAACTCCAAAAACAAGCAACCTTAAGAGTTCCTGGATCAAAAACATAAGTACAGAATCGAGCCAATGATGGAAAGCAAACATTTGAATCATGTAAGTGAGTGCAGCAATAGATCAAACACTTGCAAGGCATGACAGAAAGAAAGGCGTGCAAGGAAGATTGTACCAAAGTAAAGGCCAAATCACTATTGTAGAATAAATCAAGAACAGAAGTGATACCCCAAACCTGATTTGTTCCAATCTCTGGAACAATCATATCAAAAATAACACAAGGAACAGGTATGACCTTCTGCAATGGAGTCACGGCAGACCAAGAAATACCACACATAGGTCCGAATCGCATCTCATTGACGATAGGGAATGACTCAGCCTCGTCCTTGTTTGGAAATGTAATATCACCCTCGAGAACTGTCTCGCAATCATTGGCGAGTACCGCCGCTAATGGAGATGACAGAACAACATTAATCGGAGCTGTATCATCCTTGTTCGCAGCATTTCTACGCTCACCATCAACTAAAGATAGGTCATCTGTAATTTCGGCAGCCAATGAAAGTGGAGCATGCACTATGACTGAAGAAGAAGGAGACAAGTCATCGAGCCCTTGAGCAACCAGGTCAATTTTATGTTGAAGAGTTTGAAGCGACATCTCAAAGCGGTCATAATGACCAGAAACATGAAGAGCATGTTGTTTCATCCGAGTAGCCAAGCGTTCAAGTTGAGCATCCGTACGAGCCACACGCTGTTTCATATGAGTAGCCAACTGGTGAATCGCTGCCTCAAGCTCATCAAGTTCAGCATCAGTAAAATCCTCCGCCATTAGGGTGAGAGGTTGAATGAAAGCACCAATGTAACGGATGAGAGGAGTATTGAAGAAGAGAGCTCAGGAAAGAAGAGAAAGAAGGTGCCAGGGGAGGGAGACACGCCAGAAGAGACGGAACTTCATATCATTCTTTTCATGCCCCATTCATCACCACTTTTGGCCTCTTATACCAACAATCTAACCTTTCTTGATGGGCCTTTCTTTGGACCATATTATAGGCCCAACACCTTCAAGTCCCTTACACACTTCTCTTGAGTCGTCTATCAAGTCCAGATATTTTGTGATCATAACAACTTCTCTAATGATGTGGAATATTAGGAAAAGTCTTGTCAACTTTTCCGTTATCAATTCACAATGATTCAATGGTGTTTTGCAAGATGTTCAAAATCTCTTGAGTCCTTTATCTAGTGTATATCTTACAACTACCATGGGTTGCAAATATGCTAATCATGATGCAGTTAACTTATTTCCAAAGTCTCCTTCTTTAGACTTATGTAATGTTTCTATTATTTATAATACCATTTTGTGTTTTTGATTAAAAAAACAATCTATCATCCAACAAATTCTTATCGAAATACAAGTAATGATGAATTAGTTTATTGCATGGAATTGATTGATATTGTGGGTTACAGATGAATTCACTATATATAAGTTGTTTGAAATTAAACATTATAGAATGCAGAGGATAAGGTAAGCGTTTATTACAATCTCTCTCATTCCTCTGGCGTCAACTTACTTATTGTAGATTGATTTAAAAATTAATTTATGCTTCTTTTTTTAAAAGATAAAGCGCTTTTTAAAAGGCTAAATAGTACAGTCTTCATTAGTTACAATGCAATGAACCTATAGTGATAAGGGATGTGTGTGTGATCTTATTCACAGTTCGAGTCGGTCCAAGCACAACCGATCGAGACAATGTACGTGCGTATATATATTAGATAAGTCATGTATAGTCAATTATTGGTCAATATATAGGTGGAGATTAGTTACATGGTTAATAATGATATCTTTGTATATACCTTGGATGTTAATTTGCATTATAATGACACACTTGGATTCCAAAAGACAACACCTCGGTGTCTTCCGATCCCTTTTAATTTCCTTCTTTCTTATTATTTGTAGTTAATTTTTCCTTCCAGCCACGGCAATGATCTTTTCGATATCTCATGGTTTTTGTCACATACACAAGTAACAAAAGTAGACAAAGAAATCAACTACCTTAACGATGATGAGCAAAACACGACCTATAGAAATTTCATTGCATATAAATTTTTTTTGAAGAACAATTACATTACATACGAGCTAGCATATATTAGACATTAAATTAGTTACAAATTATACAATAATAGCTGCATATACTATATATTAACGTAAAAAAAACCTCTTGCTAGACCACTCGATCTGACAATCAAAGTATTTCACTACAATAGTTTTTATTATAGTTGCGAAAAAATGTATGTGAAGGATCTCATGCATTATGGTGCGACAAAAGGTCTGTATCACGTTTTTTGTTGTGTGATATAAACACACCAGACAAAGTCATATCACGATTATTGAAAAACACAATATAGGACCACAGGGGTGACATAATTATTATTTTAAAAAATACAATCTAACAGCCAATGTCGCACCAGCTTGCGCTACATAAACTGCTGGATTCTTTTAAAAATATTAGTGTTGGTTATAATGGAAAAAAAGAGTAGAGGGTTTTTTTTAATGAGAAAGAGTATATGGATATAATGATGAAGAAACAAATATTAGATGATGATATAATATATTTGAAGAAGCAAATATTTACATATGAGAAATTATTCACCTGGCAGAAAAATAAATAGTAGGAGATAGAAATTATATTGTTAAGAAATTTTTAACTTCAAAAATAGGAAAATGCAATCAGTTAAGTATAAGAATAGTGAAGAAAAATATTATGTAGGGGAAAATGAAGAAAACAAGTAGAATGAAAGGTGTGAGAAGGAAAAAATGAAAAAAGCGTGTAGAACAAAAGGGAAGGGGAGGGAAAATTGAAAGAGAGATATAAGAAAAATTATAGAGTTTATGTAGATGTCTTTTTAATATGTCATGCATCATGACACGACATGCATTTTTTAATATGAAAAATACATGTCACACAATCATTCGCAAAATGATATTTTAATTTTTTTTAAAAAAGATTAGCATGATGTCCCATATTATGGCGTGACAGTCTTCTTTTATAAAAAAAAATTACATAAAGGATGTTGCATCATTAGAAGTTACATCAATCTTTAGTCTTTAAAAAGTGTTGTCGCGCCCATGATGAGTGCAACACAAGTTTTTTATGTTTAAAAATGTTGTAGCACCTGTGGCGTGACATCAACGTTTGAATATTAAAAAGGGATGCGCACCTTGTAGCGTACCATTCATTTTTATAACTCAAATTTGATGTCGCGCCCAGGGTGTGACATTAGTTTTTAAAGATTTAAAAAATGATGTCATGTTATCATGATGCGACATTCTTCTTTTTTAAAAATTATTCCATTTTCTATGGAAGTTTTTCTTTATAATTATGTCACACAAATTGCTTAATATATTTAGAAAAAATTAAAAACAAATGCTTCATGTTGCACCTTAGTGGCGCGACTTGTTTTTTTCTATTTAAAAATTTTAAAAATTGATTTAATGTAGCGCATTATGGTGCGATATTATTTTTATTGAAAAATTGCTTTATGTCACAATTTTTAAAAAAATCGCAACATTCCTCTTAATTATATTGTGGATTAGCTTTGTGCGACATTTGTGGCGCGACATACACTTATTTTCTTGTAGTGTTTATACATGTTAGTTCATATGATGGACAGATCAGTAGATTTCTTTCATCACTATACAAATCAAACAGGTCAGCAGATCCCACCGTTGAAGGTGTAGAAACAAATTTCAAAATCTATATGGACTATGTTTCGACCCAAATATTTGCCGACACTGCCATATTATCATCCTGATCCTATCAACTACGTTCCACATACACCAAATAAATATAATACACTAAATGCGGACACTTCTACTACTAGAGGGATTATTGATCTTTCATACTCTGGTTTAACTCTTCTCTTTGTCTATTTTAGTTAATGAGACAAAATAGTCTTTAAACATTGGATCTTTTATCTCTGCGTGCCAACAAAAAGAACATGTGTGGGCGTCATACTCCATCAAGGAAGAACGGGCCCGTAGCCCCACTATGATTATTCCGTTATTCATCGTACTGCTGAATAATGCTCAATTATTGTTTCATTTTGGGGATTAAATGAGTTTTGCGTAGCCATCACGAGGAGGGAGTATAGCAGACGCAAGCCGGCAACTTCGAAACCAGACAGAAACATCGGCCTAACATTATCTTTTTCATGTTTTCACTTTAATTTTCACTTTTCAGCCATTATTAATTAACCTCGCTTACATTATCAATAATCCCTCGCACTGACTCACAAGCTCCTAAGCATCGTAGTCAATGGCGATTGTTTTCAATATTTGACGGTGTGCATGAGCCTGTATATATGTATGCCCCAACAACTTTTTCAATGCCCCTTCATCATTTATAAGCTAAAAAAACTAACTACTGTACATGTGTATAATTATCGATCATGAACTCAAACCTTAGCTTATGTTGTATAGTTCTTCTGATGATTGGTTATCTCTCGATTAAAGTGTCATTATACTAAGTACAAGTCTTCGATAAATCCATATTATACACTGAAAAGCTAGCAAAGAACTGGAAAGTTTAAAACCTTTTTGAGGTCCTTTATTTTGCCAGACTTTTGAGGTCATTCTTTCAAGAAAACCTTTTTATTATAAGGGGCTTATATATATTTATATATATAGTAAAACTCTTGTCATTTTTGTACCATTATATCCATTATCCACATTTTTTTATGAATCATGCATACCGATCGAGTATTTGAACAAATTGATCAATCGGGTTTGGGTCCATGACCTCCTCTCTGTTATGCCATATATAGGTGTTTAATCTGATATTTGAATGAATTTAAAAACTCAGGGATCTTGCGAGGCATTACTCTTGATTCTCTCTAATGTTAAGATGTGTTCAGGTGACCATATAATTAATTTTCACGCCAATCCAATGCTAAGAGCTATCATATGTTATGCATGTTTTAATTTGTAAGTTAGCTAATCTAATGAATGAGAATATAAGGGGAACCAAAAGCGTTCATGCAAGTCAGCCTATTATTTGGTAATACTTCACATACCAACAAAACTAATGGTGTTAATGTGTGATGAACAATATTGGTTAAAATGTGACTTTTTAATGATACTAACTTATTGTTGGGTAAAGTTCAAAAATTTCACATCATAATTATAAAAGGTGCCTCTCGCACTGGGATAATCTATTTTTCTTTTCATTTTTTTCTATCACATTTTAGAAGGAGCCCATTGTGAATTAAGAGTAAGAGAGAATAAAGTTTATTTTTTTTTGTCATAATTTCCTATATTGAACTCATAAGTATTGAAAGCTTTTAATTTCAAGTTTGAAGTTGAATTGACAAAACAAAAAAGCAAAAATTCATGAAATAAAGACTCCAATTTACTTCACTTGCCACCTTATCTAGTGTTTGATGTCAAATGTTAGTAATATCAATTAGAAAACATGAGACCGTATAATAAAAAAAAGAAAAAGAAAACACGAGACCCATATCTCATTCATTCCAACAAACTTTTATCGTGTCCAATGGGAATGATAAAATTGTCCCATTTTAATTAATAGTTAAAGAAGTACTACATTTTACCCTTTTGAAATTTAAGTATTTCTATTTATTTCCTTTCCATTCCTTACTTCTCCTCCCGGCGGCAAAAGGGAAATTTGCACTATAGTCCCTGGTAAGGGAAATTAATACTGGAAGGTCCTAATACATTCCAAAATAATTATAAAGTCTCAGGGCCCTTTCCTGCAATTGTTTGTTTATCTTCAATGACCATTTTACCCTCATAAGATGAAAGCATAGTCCCCCTGTAGGGACCAGTGAGATGACAACCATCTTTAATGAGGGCAAAATGGTCATTGAAGTTAAGCAAACAATTGCAGGAAAGGGCCCCTGGGACTTTATAATTATTTTGGAATGTATTGGGACCTTCCAGTATTAATTTCCCTTACCAGGGACTAAACTGCAAATACAACCCGGCAAAAATCCTCCAAAAACCCGCGAAAAAAAAAAACAAAAATAAAATAAAATAAAAACAAAACCAAAAACCAAAAAAAAAAACTCTCCTCATTCCGCCACCACATGTATATCCACTGACCACCTGAAAATCATTTCTCCGTCGCACCCTACGGAGAGCTACACCCTCCCCCACCGGATTATCTCCCTCACATTATTCAATAATTCTTCATTATTATCATTATTATTACCATGAACCACTTCGATGGTCTCTTAACAAACAATTTCGCCTTCAAGCCCCAAGCAAAATCGGCTCCAATGAATGCAAAATCAGTGGGATCATCATCTAATTTCGATGATAACATCGAATCTTCATCTGGGTATTCAGATACTCGCAAAAAGTTTGAGACTTTATCGAAGGGATCGTCAGATTTGAATGATAGGAGAGAATCGTCATCTGGGTTTTCAGAAAATCACAAAAAGAGAGAAACTTTATCTTTTGATGATATTTTTGGGCCTTCTTCTACTGCTAAGTTCTCTGGCAAGTCACAAAGTGTTAATGAGACTTTTCCTGTGTATGATAAACCCATTTATGATGATGATGATGTTTTGGTGTCTGGTGGTTTTGATGATTTGCTTGGTGGGTTTGGGAAGGTGGAGCTTAAATCAAAGAGTTTGGATGGGAAGAGAATGGGAAAAAATGATAGGAATGTGAATGATTTAATCATGATGCATTTGATGATCTCCTTGGTGGGTTTGGAGGAAAGAGAGCTCATAGTGACAGGTATGGTAGATGCTGTTTTTGTGGACATAGTTTATTAGTGATTAGTGGTTGGGATAGTTATGTAGCTGCCTATGCATGTGATTGTTATAGGGAATGAAAACTTGTGCATTTTAGGTTGTGAAGCTTGCTAGTGTTTAGCTGTTTACAGATTTTTGGACAATAGAGGATCTGAAATTTGAGTTTGAATGATGTGGTTGAACTGAAAGAATTTGCAAGAGTGTTTTTGAAATTTTGGATGGCAATGCATCTTTGAAAAATCACCTGTTTCATTGCTAAGATTCGAGAGAATCTTAGCAATGCATACTGAAGATGTTCTAAACATTTAGTTATCCACTAGTCATTTCTGCAACTTAATGAGGGATTAGGTGCCCTTGGTTTGATTTGTTTCAGTCTGCAATGTATGCATATTTGAATGATTCGAACTTAATGGAATGTAGAATAGCAATATGAGTTATTTGGATCTTGGAAGGAGAACTCTTTTGGAATGAGCCTATTGTAATTGAGCTTTTTTTGGCGGGGTGTGTTTGATGCTATCTTTTTTTTAATTTACTTCCTCCATCTCTTTTATCTGTCTTTTGAGGTTTTAGCACACAAATTAAGAAATACATAAATATTTTTTAATTTCTTCTAAATTTTCTAGTATGCTTTGAATATATCCTATCTATCCTCTTCATAATTATGCAATATCTTATTACATAATTTAGGTTAGTGAACATAAGGATATAATTGGGAAAATAGTAACTAATGTTGTTCTGGACATTTAAAATGATAGGTATATGGGAACAATTTTTTTCCCAAAAGGAATTACTAAAAACTAATAAATGTATTAGAGAAAAAATTGCTGTTTGTGTATTCTGAGTGAAGCATTAAGTTTACTGCTTAAAGGACCTATTTTAGATCATGAGTTAACATTGGCCGGATATTTCAAGTAGAGGTAGGATGTTTAATCCATTGTGTATGCATGGTCTGAAGTTTTTGGTTTTTGTGATGTTAATCTCTGCATCCATCCATTCAATTATTATTCAAGTGAATAAAGTAATAACAACATGCATTATCCCACTTAGCGCGTGAGCTATACGAATTGCGCAGCATTTTTGTGCTATATCAACAACCAAATATTTGGAACATAATATAGTTTGGAAAATTTGGCTTAGCTTTTCTTAAACTTGACCATTATAGTTTGCATCCTTGATTTACATGTGGCCTTTGTCATTCAGGGGAAAAGTGAGTTTTTCTTTCCAATCTTGAACCATTGTACCCAAAATAGAAAGGTTACAAATCTTGAACCTGATTTGCTTGGGAATCTTGAGATTATGTTGCACCACTTGAATTTTATTGTTTCTAGCTCAAGGTATATTGCCTTCTTCACAGGCCAGCTCCTGATATTGGTTTGACCTCAGAATCAACTGCTGGGGCATCTAAAACAACCCCTGGTATGGCAGAAGATCCTTTTAAGGTATTTGAATCAGCTTCAGCCCCCCTTGATTCATCTTCTGCTCAATATATAGATCCATTGGAGGAAATTTCTCAAATCAGTAAATTTAGTAGTTCTAGAAGCATGAGAAATGATAGTTCAGTAAATTCTAATGGGAGAGCATACGATGATATTGATCCCTTTGGGGGGCTTGGAAAATCTGTGCCAGCATTCTCACCAGTGACCAATAATAGGAAGGGCGGCAGTCCTCCACATGCAGATACAAGCTCAAATTGGACTAGAGACAGAGAAACAATGAACAGATCTTCTGTGAGAATTTCTGAGAGACAACCGCAAAGCAGGACACATAATCAGGAATTTCATGAGTCGCCTTTTGACATACCTTCATATTCATCTGATTATGATAAGCCAGTTAACCTAAGGGATTCTTCCAAATTAAACAATAATACTGGTTTTAGAGTGGCTAATGTTCAAAAGAATATGCCTCCTAAGTATGAAGAGAATTCAGAATTAGATGATATATGGTTAACGGTATCAGAGGTTCCTCTTTTCACACAGCCTACTACTGCTCCACCACCTTCAAGACCCCCTCCTC
Organism: Mimosa pudica; assembly: GCA_029929735.1. NCBI lineage: Eukaryota > Viridiplantae > Streptophyta > Magnoliopsida > Fabales > Fabaceae > Mimosa > Mimosa pudica. The sequence goes on along the minus strand of JAKELP010000014.1, from coordinate 16,294,089 downwards.
CATGGCCTGCTTCTGCCAATGCTAAAAAGAAGGCTAAAGAGGCTTCTTTTCAAAATTCAACTCGGTTCTCCCAAGGCCCTAAGTTTGCTTCTGCTGCAGCTACGGTGTCATCGCAGTTTGATGAAGTTGATGATTATTCCATGGATAGGAATCATAGCAATGATGGTGGGCATGTGAATGATCTTGTTAACGAAGATTTGGAAATGAACTATGCAGCTGCAGCTATGAAGGAGGCTATGGATAGAGCTGAAGCTAAATTCAGGCATGCAAAGGAAGTTAGAGTGAGAGAGAACATAAAGGCTTCGAGAAGCAATTTGGAAAAAGATGAGAGATCTGTGCAGGAGGATAGTGAGAGGCATGAAAGGTTTGACCATGAAACACAACAAAGGGAGAGAGAGGAAAGGGAGCGAAGGAGGCTAATTGAAGAAGAGGAGAGGGAGCAGAAAGAAAGAGAACAGCAACTTGAGAGGGAAAGGGAGAAAGCAAGGGAGATTGAAAGAGAAAAGGCAAGGCAGGCTGTAGAAAGAGCTACTAGAGAAGCACGTGAAAGAGCCGCTGCTGAAGCTCGGATGAGAGCTGAGAGGGCTGCTGCCAGGAAAGCCAGTGCTGAAGCTCGAGAACGAGCTGAAAGAGCTGCAGTACAGAGAGCTCAGGCTGAAGCCCGTGAGAGGGCTGCTGCTGAGGCAAAGGAAAGGGCTGAAAAGGCTGCTGCAGATGCAAGGGAAAGGGCAAATTCAGAGTCAAAGGAGAGGGAAGCGCGGGAGAGAGCTGCAGCTGATGCACGAAGTAGAGCTGAACGTGCTGCTGTGGAAAGGGCTGCTGCAGAGGCGCGAGAAAGAGCTGCTGCACAGGCACGTGAAAGAGCTGCAGCTTCTACAAGGGTGAATCAACAAAAGAATGAAAATGATCTCGAGTTTTTTTTTTGTGCGGGTGCACGTGCCAGCAGCGCTCCAAGGCCTCCCAGGCAAAACTCTTCTGTGAGGACCTAATACCTATGTTTGTTAATCTCTATCTGACTGTATGGTAGGTTTGCGTATTAATTTTGTGAATCTGTTTGCTTTCAGGAATCTGTGTTTGACAGCCAGTTTCAGCCAGACGTAACAAGAAAATCTACAGGGGTATCTTCAAACATGAAAAGAACATCATCGTCAACTAATATTGTTGATGATCTTTCCTCGATTTTTGGATGTAGGTTTTCATATTTTATATGGTCTTATTGTTATGGTGGTGGTTTGTATTTTAAGTTTCATATTTTCTTTCTTGACCTTTCTTGTCCCTTCTCTTTCTTGCTTTAAAGCTGCTCCATCATCATTTGGGGAATTTCAAGAGGTTCAAGGGGAGAGTGAAGAAAGACGAAAAGCTAGGTTGGAACGCCACCAGAGGACCCAGGAGCGAGCGGTATGTGTAATGTGTTATGGTTTCTAATTGATTTCTTCGTTTGTGTCAAAATGAGCTGCCAAAGCCAATGCCCTTTCTGAACTAATTTTTTGTTGTATTCATATCCAGTTTTATCATGGGCGCCATTGAGTTTGTTGAACTTACATGTATTTCCTTTATCACAAAAATATACACTTTAAGTCCATTTTAGTTTTATATACATATATATAATTTACCCACATATACACAAACAAAAATTAAGTGTAATTTTGTATCCAGTAAAGTTATAATTGTCTTGAAAGGTGTGTAGATGTTTGAAAATAGAATGTGAGTGTGTCTATGTTTAAAAATAGTATGTGAGTCATTGTTTTTAACAAAACTTAGGAAAAGTTGGTGTAATTTGCTTTTCCCCCATTATAATTGTTTGTCTATGTGACCTTTGATGTTTATAATTTATTTTAGGCGAAGGCATTGGCTGAGAAGAATCAGCGGGACCTACAAACACAAAGAGAGCAAGCTGAAAGACATGCAAGTTTTTTGTCCATTGTTTCTGATAAATGTTTTGTGTTGACAGGGCACATTATTTTTAATACTTATCCATGAAAATAAGCCAACCTGTCCTCGTGACTGTTTTTATTTTATATTCTAATTTCAAAATTTTCATGAATTTCAGAGGATTGGTGAAACATTGGACGCAGAAATTAAGCGTTGGGCTGCAGGAAAAGAGGGGAACTTGCGTGCTTTACTCTCAACCTTACAATATGTATGTACTCATAAACCTCTGCAACTGGATAATCTCTATAACTTCTCTTCGCCAGATCCATGTTATGCCCATATATTTGTGGGCTTTAACCTTTTGCTCCTAAATTTTGAATGTGTCTTTACTAGTTTTATATCGTTAGATTTTTTAGCGGTATTGATGTTTTCCCTATCAGTCTTTGCTTTTTATAACTTGGGTATCTGATACTAGTTTGTTTATTTCATGAATGATGATCAGGTGCTATGGCCTGGTTGTGGTTGGCAGCCAGTCTCTTTGACCGATTTAATTACGGCTGCATCTGTTAGAAAAATTTATAGGAAAGCTACTCTATACGTCCATCCTGATAAGGTGCAACAGAAAGGTGCAACACTTCAACAGAAATATGTTGCAGAGAAAGTATTTGATTTACTCAAGGTATTGCTGACATTGCATGTAATAAGTTTACAGATTTTAACATCACTTTTTAAACTGCACTCTTTACCTAACATGAGTTTGGTCATAATATTTTTGTTCCTTACACATTTGCATGTCTGTATCCGTAAGAGGTCTTCCATGATGTGTTGCCTTTGCAGCTCACCATATTTTAGTGATTGAACTGTTAATAGATGACTTAGTGACTTAGCTTTTGCTTCTGGACAAATATCGCCATTCCTATAATTTTGATGAACTTCCTGATCAAAAAAATAATTTTGATGAACTGCAGAGCCCAATCTGTTTTAAGCTTTACATATAGCTGCCATATAGTAGATTCATAGGCCCTGCATAAACAGCTTAACATTTGACTCACTAGAGTTTCCTCTATTTCAATGCCTTTTAATTGATAGTGAGAAACAGTTTTATATTTATTGCTTAGTCTAGAATACTTTAATTATCTGAAAGTTTGGTCGTCAATTACAGGAAGCATGGAATAAGTTCAACTCTGAGGAGCTTTTCTAATCATTCTGAGGTGGTTTGTTCGTCAATTTTGTCGTGGGGGCCACAACTTTGTATCGGCCACGTCTCCTCTCCCCAACTGAAGGAGGCCACCCTCTCTTTTCTCCATAAATCACTCCAATTGAAAGTGAAATTGCATGGGTGGTGAGATATAGCTTCTGAGTAAATTTCAGGTTGCCTAAGTCTCTACACCATGAAGTAATCTTTGGTGTAATCAATGTTCTTCCAGGGGGCTACAAGGTTTTCACAGGCTATTGTGAGTGTAGCATGGTTTCATTTGGGTGTAGAAATATCAATTCATGGGTTACTTTTTCTATTCTTGAGTGAGGGCTGTTGAGAGGTCCCTTTTTTGTTGTTCCAATTTTTTACCTGTCATATAGAACGATCTATTGATTATATATATATATACACACACCAATCATTGTGGAAGTGTCAAAATACTGGAAAACCTTCACCGTGGGATTAATCCAAGAATCAACAATGAGTCATTCGTGAAGTGCATTCAATTTATGAGATTAAAGTTGCATGTTGTTTGTGGTGTTTTATCAAGAATGTTTCCACTAATCATAGTTGGATGGGATAAGTTCTCAAGCCCATCGATTATCATAGTTGGTTTAATAATCTAAATGAAACGCATACCGACAGAGGAACATGAGAAAAGTAGGAAAATAAGTTGCCTTTATTGTTATGCATGCAAACTCCAAGCCAACGAGATTTTGCATGCATGGAGCATAACTCAATAAACATTGGTCATAAGCAGGCATATTAATCATAGATACATTTCCAAATATAAGCAAATAGCCCAAAATCTAAGCCCATAGATTCTCGCTCTATCTTTTTTTTTATTCAAACTCGTCCGATCCTCTCACACAGTCTCATACTAACATAAGTAGGAATTATGCATGTTATCTCGACTTTAACGCGTTATTTCTTATAACTAGTGATTGACCCCGTGCGATGCACGGGTATGCTGTTGTGTTATATGATTTTTCATTATCATTTGATTTTAACTATTTTAATTATAATAGTGTCATTGTAATTATATGGAGATACACTAATTAACAATTTTTTTAGAAATTATCTTTTTATCTTACAATACCTCTTATAAATTATTTTACTCTATTTTTCACCTCATTTTCTATCTTATTTTGTGGGAAAATGCTTGGAAAAAAGGGAAAGTATTATTTATTGTCGGAAATTGGTGGAATTCTAATGTAGTGAACTTTTTTGTGGGTGATTATATTACTGTTGTTATAATCAAGTAGTACTGTCGGCATGGGAAATTATTTTACCAAAAAATTGTTGATTGGAGAAAGATAAAAACTAAGGGATAACGCATTTGCAAGTTTAAAGCTACTCTATGCATGTATGATATAGTTGAACTAAAGAAAAATGAAATTGTTCCTGGAATAAATTTGCTATGAAACACTTAGCTTCTGATTTTGTTGATATTTTGGAAAGCCTCCACATAAACTGTTGTCTCCTGCGCTAGCATCTAATAGAGCTTCTTTTAATACTAAGTCTATCAGCACTTGTATGATGAAAGACTCCAAATCTGCATTCTCAAACTCCAATCTGCTAGTAGGTTGAGCATCATGAGCAGCTTCTGAGAATACATATTGATCACTACACCTAAATTTTTTCACAATGTCTTCCAGAACCTTATATGTGTGTGTGTGTGAAAAAAAAAGCAACTTCAGCGTGTACACCTCGTATATCAGCTTGAAAGTTAACATAATTTTCTTGTGCACTATCTTGTCATTTTACCTTCCAAGTTTGATGCAATTATGGGCCAATTGCGATCACTTTGTTTGATTAAAAATTAGGCATCATAAAATCACAATGTCAATTTATATAGCTCAGCATTAATCCTTAATATTAATATACTAAGCTCATCACAAATAAGTCAAATCAAGTATCGTAAAATCACCACATATGTTCAATCCAAAGAAACTTAACCAGTTAAAACTGTAGCCTTCACATTATTTCTTCTATTTACCTCATCAATTTATTCTTCAACCCCATTAAATCACTACATAGTTTCAATCCAAGGAGAGTTTTTTCTCTGCCTCATTGTCACAGATCCAAGTAAAATTTCTACTCACCAGAGTCCTACCATCAAGATGAAATCAGACATTTCAAACTAACCACCATGGCAATAGTTGCAATAACAGCTACAATAGACAAATTTGTCTCTCAAGTCTTTCAAATCATAATGTTATAATAACTCGGCAAACTTCTTAATCAATTCATAATGTCAAAAATATTTCAAAGCAGTAAATTTTCATTAATCCAATTTCTAGTACCAGAACAATAATGTTGGGTCCAAACTGATAATTAATTTTCAGAACATTCCATGTAGATGTTTCTGAGTCGTGCTGAGGGTCCTGTATCAAATCAAAGTAAACTAATAAAGACTTGTATAATATTATATGTGACTAAAAATGATGGAAGGGAAATTGACTAACTTCATGGAACCAAAGAAAATAGCCCCCAACAGTGAGTAGAATGTAATAAGAATTTGCAATGAAATGGCCCCAACCATAAATCATAAAAGAATGGGAACAAAAATGTGAAAAGTTTTGAATAAGAGAAAAAAGGGTGATGAAGGAAGTTACATGTCTACTTACAAACATTCTTTATTGTTTCATCACTGAAATGCCAAATAGATTTTATTGTTATATAATCTATGTTACCCATAATTTACTCAACTACAACAACCATTCAAGGAAAATCAGGCAAGCCATTCACTTTACAAAAAGAGGCTCTTTTACTTTTTGCACCTCTCAACTATGTAAAAATGTGGCAACACTTTTAGTTTGAGAATAAGGATAACAAAAAAGAAACCAATGGCAATCAGTAATTTATCCTAAAAAGTAACTGAAAATAACCAAAGGATATTTCTCACATGATGAAATTCTCTATTAAAAATACATAGAAAATAAATTAAAAAAAAGCTATCAACACATAATTTGTAAGCATACAACTCCAGAATTGGTGAGCAGAAAACACTCACAATAAAGTTGAAGAAAAATGTAAAAGAACTCAACTGAAGACTACTCCCACCTCCCTTTTTGATTGAGATTTGCCTTTACTTTGTGCTTTCTCTCTTTCTCCTACCTACGTCTCTTTCAACTTATTTATAGTTTGCATATCATCTACCTCAGATTTTCTTTCTCCCTACAGAACGATGAATCAAATTTTAAAATGGCTTTGAAATAAGCAAACTGAATTTCAATAGCATTTTGGAACATAAAGGTTGTTGTTTGTTAAGAAGGGACAATTGGAGCTCAGATAAAACAATAAAGGTATTATGAATATTAACAGGTAGGAGGATGAGAAGCATCTAAATCACACAATATATTAAAACATGACAATTTGACAGAGCTTAGCGAAGGCTTTTGGGAATCCTAGGCTTTGGTCGACGACTATTGCTTCAAGTGTGAAATGACAATCTTCGGTGACCATTTTCATATGTGTAAGGAGAAGAGATATGGCAATTTTGATGATCACTGGGAGAGGAGACGGAGAGTCGAGAGAGAGAATAGGATCAAAGGGGGAGAGATATAACAGTAGAGAACGAAGCTATAAGAAATGGGAAGCCAACAAAAGAACATTGAATGTGGAGTGAGACATTAATGGGTACATTGTGTATGTGGGATTCAAAGCACAGAGAGAATCAAGGTGAGCCAATCAATTGGAACCCCAGGGGTGACATTACAGAACCTGGAACCACTTCCATGCAATGTGAAAGGACATGAAGAGAAGCTGAATTATCAGTTATATTCTATAAGGTGGAGGCATGAAAAACTTAGGCGAATCCGCATATAAAACAGGATCAATGTGTGAAAAGAAACTGGATTAATACTATATAGTCCAATCGAGTAAGTTAATGCCAAATGGCTCTATTAGGACAATAATCAGCTAGAGTCCTAATAAATATATAAATTTAAGAAAATGATGCCAAAAATCATATGAACCCACTGCAAAAGTAGAGCCAAAAACATAAAAGCAAGATAAATTGTCGTGTTGATAATAGAAAATGTGATTTTTAAGTGAAGAGATTACCAAGGGAGGAAGGAGGAATAAGTGAAGAAGTAGAGTGAAGCTAAGAAACATGGTAGCAGCCATTTTGGCAAAAGATATAGCCCCCAATAAAAGGAATTAAAGCCACCATGATAATTGCCCAGATTTGAAATCAAATGCCAAACCCAGACCATATCCATCCACTATTATTATTGTATATCCTTCTTCTCTCTAGCTAAGTCATTGTGTATAATTTCTTTCAATCTGATTGATAAAAATGCCAATGGCACCGCAAATGCTGTGACAGGAATTAGATCCCTACCAAACATATAAAGCTCCCCTGCACAATCAAATGAAAAGGGTCATATCATATATATTTGCAAATGTACCATATCAACCACAACACAAACAAATAGATAATACCGTCCAAAATGGCCTTTATGGCTTTGACTTTGGCTGCATGGGAAGCATCACCACTCTCTTTAGTCACCTTAACAGAGGCAACTCCCATATGCAATTATAAATGACAAAAAAACATTACATGTAAGCTCCCCTGCACAATCAAATGAAAAGGGTCATATCATATATATTTGCAAATGTACCATATCAACCACAACACAAACAAATAGATAATACCGTCCAAAATGGCCTTTATGGTTTTGGCTTTGGCTGCATGGGAAGCATCACGACTCTCTTTAGACACCTTAACAGAGGCAACTCCCATATGCAATTACAAACGACAAAAAAATATTACATGTAATATTTTAATTAGTATGAGAATAAAACCCCACCCTTTCAAAATAAATATTATCAAAACTGCCTTCGCCATTTAATAGTATGGTTTGGAATCTAAATATCAAAAATTGAAATTCATGCTAAGAGTGATCCATTAGTTCCAATAGTATAATTGTTAATACTATTAATATAACATGGGTGGCTGTAAGATTTGTGATTAATAGACTATTATTCAAGAATAATTGAAGAACTTGGCAAAAACACAGAGATCACTTGAAGATCAATGATGTGTAAACCATAGTAACCAACAAAAGTGGAATGCGGCTTCACTGTCTTAACTCACAATAGATTGTAGCATAAATTTTATAGTAACCAATAAAATTGGAAGCAAACTCTAAAGCAAACTGAAATACATTCTATCCCAAACCTCGAAAGCCAACAATATCAACAGTATCACTATGCTTCACACTGGAATGGAAATTGGAAATTCAATTTCATTCATTTTAGAGATCCTGCATAAAAAATAAAGAAAAACCCTATTGCACTTTAAAGATATGATGAAATCACCAAACCAAAATTTAGGTGGAAAATGCATATATAAGAAAAAGTAGCTATGAGGAAGGAGTTTGAACAAAACATCACCTTATAATGGTACCCTGCTGCCACCTCCTGCCAGGAGAATTATTTTTACTTTTGCCGAATGTCCAACCTGTGGGAAAGAAAGCCACAATCAAACTGAACCGACTCTAAACGAAATACGAATGTTAGAATTTACAATGCACAACTGTTGCAGTTTTCACTTTTCAGCCTAAGATATTAAATAATGAAGATGTAAAAGAACACTGAATATTGTAGTCAAGCACTATACAAAGCCAATAAAAGACCACTAAATAATGACCCCAATATACACGTAGATCGAAGACTCAAAATAATGAGCTTTCAACAGAATCTGAAAAAGACACCAATCAACAGTGATTTCAAGATTTGATCATTGATTAAATCACTTTTATACTATTATGAGAAGTATTGACTATCAAATCACACTCTCAGACACTCAACATATAAAGGTATATATTGTCAACTATTCAATGTGCTGCTGCTTAAGTAAACTCAATTCTGCCCTTAATCCAGTCAAGCAATATGTAAAGCCAATAAAAAATACCAGGTTAGGAGAGCTCTAAATTACAAAAGGTATATTTTTCAGTGAGTGATTAGGTCAAGGCTTTCCTTCATATATCATAACAAACTTCAATTTGGACATACGGAAAACATATCAGTATTTTATTCTAATGTCAAGTACATCAATTCATCAACAGTATGCTGCAGCTCAATAATCTCAATCTGAGATGCCTTGACAACATTCTCCAAAGCATTACAAAGTTCAGATATTATAACTCCAAGGACAGATATGACATCCTCCAACCTCTAATCACATTTCATTAGAATTGAATTGAATTAAGAAACATAATTGAACAAACTTTTAAAAAACCATCTTCGCATACTCATATTGCTGTTGAAATTGATTGCTTCTTTTCATATTTTTGAGCAGACAACCAACAGACATAATCACTTAAATGAAGAAATGCATGTTTGCAATTTTCATTTTTCAGCCACAATCAAACTGAACGGACTCTTCACCACCTAGAGTTTAAAAATCTGTCATCCATGTACTCAATGGTTGAAAGTATAAATCCATACTTTCAATCCTCGTTCAGTTTTTGATAAAAAAAAAATCCTCGTTCAGTTCAATTAATTAAAGGTAAAATACATGCAGTCATTCATGCTTCTATGAGTCATATATTATGAATTCAGGGCCAAAAACTTAAGAAAATCCTTCCAAAAAATCATAGGGCAGTAAATGCTTAGGTGCTTAAAAAACTCAAAAAATCGTAAAACATGGAAGAAAGTCATAAGATAAAGATTCAGGTGCTATGAAATCCTTCCCAATATATAATTAGAATTTAGAAATATAGAAAGAGGTGAAAAAATCAGGTAAAAGAAATTAAAAATGACCAGCAATAGAGAACCTGGAATTTGTTGATTCGGAAGTGATAAACCAAAAGCGAGCTCATGAACATAAAAAATGTCTCCGCCAAACTCTCTAACCTCACCAAAAAGCTTCTCAATTCTCTGCCGCCTGGAAAAATCATGGCGAGGAGTCTCAGCGTCAAACACATCACTCTCCTCATCATCGCCTGAAATGACGCTGTCGGAAACATCTCCAGAAACTTCTTCGCACTCATCGGCAGCCAAATCGTCATCATCGTAGTCTCCGTCATCTTCTTTGGCAATTATATATTATGGCAGTGGAAACGATGAATATGAATCGGGACTGAAACCAAGCACCAAGTAAATAGGAGGTCTCTAAATTCAAAATGGAAAACGTATTGCCATAACAACCCATTAAAAGAGATCATTATTTGTATGGTGATGAAATTGAAGGGAGTGAGTTTGGGAGGAATGGACAGTTGGGAAGTGTAAGAGGCTTATCAGTTATTGGAGCATTTAGTTCCTAGCAGTGTGAACACGATGAAAAGATTCCACACGGAAAACTTATAGTTATATTAGATAATGTGAAAAAAGAATTCTAATATTTCCTTTTATATTGGAGGAGGGAGTATAAATGTATAAGTAAAGCGTAGAAATCTAGATTTACTTTCATGAAAAATATACATATGCATATGCTTAGAAAATAAAAACAAAAATCTTTCTTAATAATCAGCCTTAAAGGGTTTGTATTTCTTAAGATCAAGCAAGACACCGGCCACAGAGCCAGTAACACCCACAATCGACACTAAAAGGCAGGCCATACTAAGCATATGAAGGCAAATCCACTTCCCACTCCACTTTGCAACATTCTTCTGTGAAATATACATCCTCATTGGAAAATAAACGTTCATGGGCCAAAACCCAAAAGCTCCTATAACTCCCACTATGTCATTGAAGAATGGTAGCATCATTGATATCATTGAGGTGATCACCACCAACATCGTTCTCCATATTAGTTTAAATGGGCTGACTTTGTAATTTGAGAAACCAAGGATTGGAATTTGAAACTCTTTCTTGGTTATGGGCCATTTTTGTGATGCTCTCTTCTCAACAAAAGCAAATATAGGTTGGGACAAAACTTGGTATGCTCCAACCATGTGAATTACTACAGCAGCATGGGCAATATCTATTGCCCAATATGTGTTGTCGGATCCAAAGCCAGTAAGCAGATTCCCAGGTGTCGTGTCTCCAAAAGCTGCATACCCTATTAAGCCACAAAGCATGTAGAATGTTGTGGTTACTATAGTGCTCATAAGAGTAGCCTTCTTCATTGTCTTTGACTCTGATGGTGGAGATTTTATGGTGTCCTGTTTCAAAACTTTTGTTATAATCAAAGAGTAGCCTAAATGTCTCTATCCATATTTCCTCCCACAAAAATATGAATTTAAAATGTGCATTTTTTTTGCTGTATATACAACCCTTCAGTTAGAGGAAAATGACAATTGCACTCGGCTTCTAAGTAAAAAATATTAACTTAAGAGAGATCGTCACAAACAATTGTTAATTATCAATATTAACAACTGAAATCACGTAATTTAATAAGTGGAAAAATTGTTTATAGACTTGTTTAATACTACCTCCGGTCCTAAATATAAGACCTAGATAACCTTTTTTTTTGAGAGATTAAGGTTGCGAAATAGGTTATTAAATTATGACGTATTTGATATATTTTTAGATTATTCATTAGTTTATAGGCAAAATATACTAGTCTAAGGGAAAAATTAGGTAAATCATCAATTTATAATTAACTTATTTTGTTTTTTTAGGATTTTCCAAAAAAGTCAATTAGGTCTTATATTTAGGACCGGAGGGAGTATTAAATCTCTTACATGTGACATGTGTGCAATTGTCCTTTTGGAGGAAATCCTAGTATTGTCTAATACTATACTAAACGTGGTCATTTTATGTTTGATGCCAAGGATTGGCTCCTTCCTCGAAATACACAACCCCCCAGATGCAATGAATAATATATTATTTTTTTATACTACATAATAATTGTGTGTTCTCATAATAGTAAGTTTTAAAAAAGTTAATTTGCCTGAATTTCAATGAGAACAAGAGAGAATGAGTAGGCAAAGGCTATGTCCCCAAGGGCTTGACAGGTCCTCCATATTTTCTGGGCCACAGTGACAGTTCCGATGCTAATTACTCCCGTGAGGTCTCCCTTAAACTCACCAGTTTCTGCTACCACAAACCTCAGCTGAATTAGCCTATACATAACAAATCATGCAACATATATAACAAAACAAACAGCATGCATAATTTTTACCCGCAATTTTAAAGATCCCAAGTGCAATACCAATCAAAGAATAAGTGGCTGACATGATTGCAGCAAGTGTGGAAAGCCACCATATCTGATCAAAGTCTGGAATCTGAGAAAGGAAACATTGAGCTACCCCAAAAATGATTATATATGGAGTAGTTGACATGTGACATGGGTTTTTTCCTCTCTAGGAATGGACACAATTAGTCCTCTTTATTGACCTGGCAAACAAAAAAAATTACAGATATAGCACAATTCATAATCATCAATAACATGTGGTGCTTGAATTGAACCAATATCACTCACATCATGCTAATGGCAGCTGCTATAGTGTATCCTATAGTCATCCCAAAAAGATTCATGTATTGGAGTACCCCAATCACCTTCACATTAATTCCTCCTGCAAATTCAGCCATTCAGGCTTAATTAAACCTCTTCAACTGCATGTGAACTACTCCCCTAGTCCTAATTATAAGAGTTAGTTAACTTTTTTTAGAATAATTAGTTACGTAAATCACACTGCTTGAAGTTATTTATATTTGTTCGCTTTCCTCAAAAAATTAAATTTGTTTACTTCTAAACCATTATATAATACAGTCACATGTCACATATATTAAGATTGAAGGTCTAATTTGTTTCTTCAATCGTTCCAAAAAAAGTCAACTGACTCTTATAATTAGGAAAGAAGGGAATAAAAAATTCTGCATCATTGTTTGTGTTTGTGGAAACAGATTATTACCCAGAATGGAGCGAACAGCATCGGTGTAAGTATAATTTCTCTTTCCAGTATCAGGATCTCCTACTCGGTAAGAATCTGCTAGCAAAGATGAAGTGTAGTATGTGACTACAGAGAACAAAAGCATGACTGCAGGTCCAGCAATCCAACCCAATTGGGCCACAGCCCATGCTAAGGACAGAACTCCTGATCCTATCACAGCCGTTATAATGTGCGAACTTGCAGTCCAAACATTTCCTGTTTCATTTCATAACACACATTATATATATATATTAGTTGGATAGTTGGATGCACGAATAAATGTACATTTTTTTATGTTAAGTGACATAACATTTAGAATTTTAGTAACTAACTGGGGCAAGGGGTGGTTGAAGCAGGGGAATAGAATACTGTTAGTAGTGTGTACCAGTTCGTTTAAGACGACCATCATCATCATCATAGTATTTATTTGGAGATTGTGAATTCACAGCATCTCTGGAATCTTCAATGTCAATGTCAAAGGCTTGAAGTTGACGAAGGTTGTTGGTATTAGAATTGTTTTCAGCCATGGTAAATTGGAAAGACAGTTCAAACTTGGAAGATGAGAAAGTATCAATTCAATATCTCTAAAAAAACAGTTTAAAGAGAAAGAGAAAGAAGAAGGATAGTTCAATAATTTGGTTTGGCAGAGGAATGGGGCAGTATTTGTAGTAGGGAGGGTGCACTAATAAAAATTGAAAGAGATCAATTTGAAAATGCAAAAAATATCAGGATTTTTCTTTAAGAAAATCATAACTAAGTATTTTATTGGAGAATTAATCATACTCAAAGTTCTTTGAATGAATTATCAATCTAACTCCTAAAATTATTAATAGAACGAGCTTTTTAAGTTGTCACGGACCTCACTGTGATTGATTCCCTTATTGGGGACTTAGTTGTGAGTTTCCATTTTCTTTGAGATCTACTAGCATATGTGAAAAAGACAACAATAATGATAGCTTCTTGCTATGGAGCACCACGCCAAGCACGTTTGATTGGAAGAATGTTAGAGACAATTACATTCTTTGCTTTCAATCGCTATTAAAACCCCACTGAAAAGCATAGGACATTTTTTTTACCACATTAAGAAACATAGGACATGAAGACATGTATAGATACTTAGTTAAATTATAGTACCCTATCTATTCATATTATTTTAGGAGCAATGATCTTTTTCAATTAAATTATCAACACAATCACCTAATTATAGTTATCCTACTTATTCTGTAAAATTAATCCTTATCAACACATCTTAATTCACCTCAAAAATCCCTCTTTCACCCAGACTAATATATCTTCCTTAATTTTCACCATAAACTAACCATATTTGATTATTGTTGGAGTATCAACAGGAGTAATTTTAAAAAATATTAATAATAATTTAAAAAATATATATTTTTATCAAGATTTAAAATATATATTATGTTTACGACAAAAAGTAACTCTTCAAAAGGGTATATTATTAGTAGATATTAAGACGGGAGGGTGTAATCCATAGTCCAATTTGCTTTCTCATAACTTACCTTTTTTAGTTATGTGTTCTCTTGATGCAGTGGTCCTTTTTCTTTCCATTCTCGGTGGCCTAATAAAGTTAGAGAAAAGTACATTATTCTGTTAAGCTCGCACTGGCAATCATGTAGTCGTTCCTTTTTTTTGGGATTGAAGTCATGCTATTATTTCTTTTTACACGAGACTTACGATCAATTTTTAAAGTTTTATTCTTTTCACCACCAAGCACTTTTATCAATCATCTGTAATTGTTTCTATGTTCAAGTACTGCTTAGACCATTTATATATGGATAACATTCTCTACTTCCTTCAGCAATTCCTTTAAAGGTGACAAAAATCCAAGGTAGACGAGGTATATATGTGCGCGCAATAAGGTTTAGAATATTAATGCTGACAACTATATATATCACTAAATTAAAGATGAATGTACCATTGAAAGTGGGTTTTGAGAGATTTTGACGAGAAAAATTGGTGGTGGGCCATGGGACGTACTTGGGTAGGTTAAACATGCAGTGAGGTGAAAATGAATTTGGATTTGGATGGGGAAGATGTGGATGATTGAGCAACAAATCTAGGTGAAAGCCTAGTGTAACTGATATGATCATTTTTGGACCATATAAAACATAAACCCACAGAGTAAGAGAGCATTCTAGATACACTGGCTCTAATAGATCCAATTCATACCCTACTCTTCAGTTGTCAACCTTGTGTGATATCAAGTGGAGGAGCAAGTGGCCATCTCTCTCGAGCCAGCTTGTCAAATCCATTCCTTTAGAAATTGCTTGCACATGTTTATTATTTCCTTTTTTTTAGTAGACAAATTTTTGTACATTAGGAGTGTTCAAAAAAGTCTCATCACATTGAATCCGTGTCATTCCCGAGTGTTTGGAACAAAAAATCACATTTAGAAACAACATTTTGTTGTGAGAACGGGACAGGATGAGGTCATCCCAATGGCATCTCGTCCCGTTCCGAATGTGTTATTATATTTTCTTATTATTTTAATTTAAGATCAAACATAACACAATATATGAATAATTGGATATAAGCAAATAGCTCAAAATCTAAACCTACAAACTCTCACTTTGTCCTTTTTTGCTGTCAAACTCCTTTGATCCTCTCACACAGTCTCGTACTCGCATAAGTAGGAATTATGCATGTTATCTCGACTTTCACATGTTATTTCTTATAATGTGAAAAAAATCTAATATATATTACCTTTTATATTGGAGGAAGTATAAGTAAAGCGTAAGTCTAGGTTTACCTTCATGAAAAACAAATACATATGCATATGCTTAGAAAATAAAACACAAAAATCTTTCTTAATAATCAGCCTTAAAGGGTTTGTATTTCTTAAGATCAAGCAAGACACCGGCCACAGAGCCAGTAATAGCCACAATTGACACTAAAAGGCAGACCATACTAAGCATATGAAGGCCAATCCAGGCGCCACTCCATTTTGCAATCTTCTTCTGTGAAATATACATCCTCACAGGAAAATAAATGTTCATTGGCCAAAACCCAAAAGCCCCAATAAGTCCCACTATGTCATTGAAGAATGGTAGCATCATTGAAATCACACTAGTGATAATCACAAACACTGTTCTCCATATTAGTCTAAATAGGTTGAGATTGTAAGGTGAGAAGCCAGGGATTGGAATTTGGAACTCTTTCTTGGTCATGGGCCATTTTTGTGATGCTCTCTTCTCAACAAAAGCAAATATAGGTTGGGAAAAAACTTGGTATGCTCCAACCAGGTGAATTACTACAGCAGCATGGGCAATATCTATGACCCAATATGTGTTGTCGAAACCAAAACCAGTTAGTAGATTCCCAGGAGCTGTGTCCCCAAAAGCTACATACCCCATTAGGCCACAGAGCATGTAGAATGTTGTGGTTACTACAGTGCTCATCAGAGTAGCCTTCTTCATTGTCTTTGACTCTGATGGTGGAGATTTTATGGTATCCTGTTTCAAAACTTTTGTTTTTAGCCATAAGTAGTCTAAATGGTTCAATCCATATTTATTCCACCAAAAATAAGAATTCAAAAAAAAAAATACTCCTAGGCAATCTTATTCGAAATTATTGTCTAACACTAAATGTGGGCACCTCTCACAATCCATGCTCATCACAAAGATGAGTAATGAACTTCTGAAAATGATCTATGTCATCCACAATTATTTCATTGGTCTAAATTCATTTAAATAAATTTAATATTTTTGATAAATTTTTATTTTCATAGATACAAAATAAAAAACGAAGTAAATCTTATAATATTCATTTGTTAAAAAATTAATTATATATGTCTATAAAAAAATGGACATTTAAAATTTTTAAATCTGACTCGTCGATATAAAATTTTGAATGATTCAGGTTTTATCTTAACGATGAGAAAGTTCTTTTTCATCACTATGATGAGCACTAAATTGGAACCCCACCTCAAGTTCGCCACAATGCCAAGGATTGACTCATTTCTCGAGGCCCAGCCCCATTTGCAAATAAAAATTTTTTTATGCTAAATATATAATTGGCTTTGCTCATAATAATATATTCCAAAAAGTCGGTTACCTGAATTTCAATGAGCACAACGAGAATGTGTAGGCAAAGGCTATGTCGCCAAGTGCTTGGCAGGTCCTCCATATTTTCTGGGTCTGAGTGACAGTTCCTATGCTTACTCCTGTGAGGCTTCCCTTGAACTTACCCGTTTCTGCTACCACAAATCTCAACTTAATTAATAAGCATATATAAAACAAATTAAATCTTCTAACATATATATACATATATAAAAATAGCATGTTTTTACCTGCAACTTTAACGATCTCAAGAGCAAGACCAATCAAAGAATAGGTGGCTGACATGATTGCAGCAAGTGTGGAAAGCCACCATATCTGATCAAAGTCTGGAATCTGAGAAAGGAAACATTGAGCTACCCCAAAAATGATTATATATGGAGTAGTTGACATGTGACATGGGTTATTTCCTCTAGAGGAATGGACACAATTAGTCCTCTTTATTGACCTTCCAAACAAAAAACCACAGATTAGCAAAGTCTATAATATAAGATTCTGACCAAAAAAAGGTCATTAATATAAGATGTCCTATTTGAACCAATATCACTCACATCATGCTTATGGCAGCAGCTATAGTATATCCTATAGCAATTCCAAAAAGATTCAGGTATTGGATTACCCCAATCACCTTCACATTAATTCCTCCTGAAAATTCAGCAATTCATCCTTAATTAAACCTCTTCAACTCAACTGCAAGTGAAATACTCCTCCCACTCCTAATTATAAGAGCTGGTTAACTTTTTTGAAATTATTAGATATGTAAATCACAGTGCTCTGAATTGTTTATATTTTCCTTTTTTCCTCAAAATTAAGTTAATTTACTTATAAACTATTATAAAATATAAAATTACATGTCGCATGTATTAAGATTGAATGGTCTAATTTTCTTCCTTAATCTCTCCAAAAAAAAGTCAACTGACTCTTATATAATTAGAAAATAAGGAATAAAAAAATGTGCATCATTGTTTGTGTTTATAAAAACAGATTATTACCCAGAATGGAGCGAACAGCATCGGTGTAAGTATAATTTCTCCTTCCAGTATCAGGATCTCCTACACGGTAACAATCTGCTAGCAAAGATGAAGTGAAGTATGTGACTACAGAGAACAAAAGCATGACTGAAGGACCAGCAATCCAACCCATTTGGGCCACAGCCCATGCTAAGGACAGAACTCCTGATCCTATCACAGCCGTTATAATGTGCGAACTTGCAGTCCAAACATTTCCTGTTTCATTTCATAACACACTTATATATTACTTAAATGAGTGTTAGATGAAGCTGGGGACTAAAATATGTTACTAGTATGTACCTGTTCGTTTCAGACGGCCATCATCATCATAGAATTCGTTTGGAGACTGTGAAGTCACATCCACATCATCTCTTGAATCTTCAATATCAAAGGCTTTAAGTTGGTGATGGTTGGTGGTGGTAGAGTATTCAGGCATCTTAGATGGGAGAGATAGAGTTCAAACTTGGAAGCAGAGAAAATATTTATTCAATATAGAGAGGAGAAGGATGGTTCAATAATATAGTTGGGCAGAAGAGTGGGGTATATATTCATAGTCAGGAAGGTGCACTAGTTCAAAATTAAAAGAGACATATTTGAAAATGCATAAAGATAAATATTTCTTTTTTGGATTTAGGAAATCTACTAGAGTTTGTGAAAGGGATAACACGAAATGGTGGCTTCTTGCTATGGAGCGCCACATCAAGCACGTTAAATGGAAGAATAATGTGTTAGAAACAGTCACATTCTTTGCCTTCAATGGCTAGTAAACCCCATATAGTTAATACAAAAACATTGCACGTGAAGACATGTGTAAAAAAAATATAGACTTCATAATGAAGATGAAAGAGTACAACACAACGATATAGATATGTATATGAATCATTAGCCCAATTCCATCTCAAAACTCCAAAAACGCTTTTATTAATAGGAAAATCCCAAATAAATCCCTCCGAATACCCAAAATGACAAGTGAGGAACCTAAACTTCCAAAAGGACCATGAAGGAATCAACACTTATCTGTCATTTTAAAATTTTGCGAAAAGACAAAATTGTCTCCATCCTAAAACACAAAATTCTACCACACCCTAAACTTACCCTCACACCCACCACCCACCACTCACAATTTGAGTTTTAGGATAGAGTCAATTTTGTCTTTTCGCAAAATTTTAAAATGACAGATAGGTGCTGGTTCCTTCATGGTCCTTTTGAAAGTTTAAGTTCCTCACTTGTCCTTTTGAGTATTCGGAGGGTCTTATTTGAGATTTTCCCACTACTAATTATATTTTCTTTCTTTTAAAATGGTCTTTTATATTTTATTCAGATAATATTACGTGGTTTTTATATTTTACTTGAACACAAGCAAAACAAAATTGTTGCAACGTAACAGCCTCCTTGACTAAAGTAAGAACAATTATTAACAAAGATAAATTCATGGAATCATTTTCTGTGCT
This sequence comes from Mimosa pudica, assembly GCA_029929735.1. Lineage (NCBI taxonomy): Eukaryota > Viridiplantae > Streptophyta > Magnoliopsida > Fabales > Fabaceae > Mimosa > Mimosa pudica. Next base: position 16,274,652 of record JAKELP010000014.1, on the reverse strand, counting down.
AGAAAAAGATTATTAGAGAGAATTGTGTATATTTGTTTTGATCATCTTCACAGCTTAATTAAATTTAATTCTATTAAAAATATTTATAAATTATCTAGATGACATTTAGATGATTTATATATGCATAACTTTCTCTATATTCATCTTTTTTTTATGAATATGGAAATCAGTTCCACAATTCATTGAAAGATCACAAGGATCCAAGGTAGAAGTGGTATATGTGGCACAATAAGGTTTAGAATATTAATGTTGAAAACTATATCATCAAAGATTGATGTACGTACCATTGAAAGTGGGTTTTGGAAGGTTTTGACAGGCAAAATTGGTGGTGGGCCATGGGACGTGCTAGGGTAGGCTAAACATGCTGTGAGCCGGAAAATGAATTATTTGGAATTGGACGGGGAAGATGCGGATGATTGAACAACAAATCTAAGTGAAAGCCAAGTGTAACTGATTTGATCATTTTGAACCATAAAATATAAACTGACAGAGTAGGAGAGTTTTCTAGATACATACACTCTTATTATTGTTATTATTCCTCTTCACGAGGTGGCTGTGTAATAGATCCAATTCACACCCTTCATCGATCTTCATTGTCAACCTTAGTGATATTAAGTGAAGGAGCAAGTGGCCATCTATCTCTAGCCAGCTTGTCAAATCCATTCCTTCTTTATTAGGAATTGCTTGCACATGCTTATTTCCTTTCAAGAAGACATATCTTTATGCATAATCATTAATTAAGGGTGGTAAGTAAAACAAAAAACAAATAGTGAAATAACGGCAATCACATATTTGGTCTTCGAATATGTGTCGGATAAGGAGAGCTTCTAACGACACATTTTCTTTAAGGAAACTACAACAGAATCTATTAAGTAATGAGCAGAAACTATTGTATGGAAATAAGATAAAAACCGCCCATTTCTTTCTAAATATAAGAGCTGCTGATTGATTTTTTTAGACAAATTAATGGAGCGAAACAAGACACCTAACCACAACAAATTTTGTATATCATTAGATCATGTTAATTAGGTTATAAGTTAAATAAACTAGTTTAGAGAAAAAATCAGGAAAATAAGTTTTTTAATAACATATTTAGCTTTTTCTTATTGTTTTTCAAAAAAATAAACTAACTATTATATTCGGGAACATTAGTGAGTAAGTAGGAGTGTAGGAGGGTGAAAATTAAAGATGCTACACCTTAATTGTGAAAAAATTGAGTGCTTTAATTTCAAGTTTCAAATGCTTACCCTTTGTAAGGAATTTTTAAAGTGCATAGGGCACTGAATTCTCATTAACGAGGCGCTAGTCTACTTCGAGGCCATTATCTATGAACGATTTTATAATTTTTCCTCCCCTACAAGAGGCAGGTTATACAGTAAGAGAAGCCATGAAAAATAAAAATAAATGTGTTGGAATTTATTGTACTTGATGTTGCTCAACGGAAATATTTCATCGGAGCAGGGATGTTACTATCATTAGTTGAAGCGGTAAAGTGAAAATGGAATGGGTGCCTTAAAAGCTTAATTTATATATGACATTGATTTATAGGATAACTACATTCCTATAATTCATATATATTCAAACAACATAAAACTAAATATAAGTTTAATTTGAGGAGGTAAGTTTACTTCTAAATATAAATCATTTTTCTAATTTTCTCTACTTTTTTCCGAATACTACCCTATATATTAATGCTTCTCAATTATAAACAAAGAAGAGAAAAAGTGAGAATAAAAGTATAAGATTAAGTTGCTTTAGTATTATCATGTGATTTCAACTAGTTTAACAAAAATGTTAATCTAAAAAAATTAGTTAATACTACCTCCGGTCCTAAATATAGGACCTAATTGACTTTTTTTTGGAGAGATTAAGGTTGCGAAATAGATTATTAAATGATGACATATTTGATATATTTTTAGATTATCCATTAGTTTATAGGTAAAATAAACTAGTTTAAGGGAAAAAAATTAGGTAAATCAATTTATAATTAATTTATTTTGCTTTTTTAGGATTTTCCAGAAAAAGTCAATTAGGTCTTATATTTAGGACCGGAAGGAGTATTAGGTACCGGAGCTAGGGAGTATGTAGTTCAATTAATTATTGGAGGAGTGATTCTAGTGATTCTCCTAGACAGAAATACAACATCGCATCCTATTCAAAGTTGGTATGATGCATTTAGAAAAGAAACAAGTAACATTATGCTTCCAAATTAACGTCGTGTGCTCCTCTTTTTCTCCAAAAAATAAGTTGCTGGCCATGGTAGGCTTGACCGCTTGAGAATACTACAATGGTGACACCTGTCTTTGCTTACACTAATAATGTTAATTGAAAGGTTTTTTCAAACACTTATCCTGAATGACCGTTTTATGTTCTTGGAGAAATAAGAGCCAAACAATTAAGTGAGATAATTGTATATGTTCTGTTCATCATGCCAAACTCATCGTCTCACACACTATGCTTCCCCACCTATATCCGTTAGTGTCACGAGCATAATTACGTTGCGTACAACAATTTCTATTGTCCTTGTCGTCTTTTGTTTTTTTTTTCTGTTTTGATAAAATCAAAACCAAAGTTTGGTTTCTTCTGCTTGTTTTTACTTTTTATGCAAGAAGAAAATAGAAAATGCTATCGTACAGTAGTATTATAAGCCTGGCTTCTTTGTTTTACTCAAGGATAATATATTAATATAAAATGACAGTACACCATGGATATATTAGGCTCATCATTCTGATGGGTTCATTATAAGTAATTTAGATGAGATCGAAGAGCATAAAAGTAGACCTAATTGCCCCAACCTTATCAAAATAATCCAGAAGAAAGAATTGAGCACATAGCCCATCCTATTATTAATTAATAAGCGCCTAAAAGGACGCCAATTTTTGTTGTGTTGCGTAGTAATCCATACATTATTAGCTTGGCTTCTTCTATACAAGGAAAAAACAGATATAGCTATCGTACATTTCTTGGCCGTTTCTGTTTGATACATTAGCATGCAAGAATAAGACTAGAATGACCTATTTGTGTGTGTCAGTGTGTGTGTGTAGTTGAAGCCAGGGATTTAATTTGTAGAGCTTGAAATGTAAATCCGATTTTCTACTTACAGGGAGAAAATCACATTACAAATACATTTTGTTTAAGACTTTTTGTACAATAGATCAACCACCTTCTCTTCAAGCAAGAGGAGGAGAAGGTTCTTCTTGATCAGATTCTTACTGTATTTTTTTTGTCAACCAGATTCTTACTGTATTTGTTTTATAGTATTCGTCTCATTCACATTATTAATATATGATACGCCTTTTTCTAAATTATTGAATCCTAGTGAGATTGACTTAGTCAGTAAGCGTGAACGTGACAACTTATGTAATTAGATACTCGAATTGACCCACTAATGTAATTAGATACTCCAATTGACTTACCTCAAATTAGTCTTATTGAATAATTGAATAAAAGATATCACGTCATTATTATAAGATCAATTTGACTTCGACGTTAATGAAGCAAATTAAACTACTAAATATTACATATAATTATATTCATAAGTGAATAAAAGATATAAATATAAACAAAGCAAAGTGATTTATTTTTTGATTTTAATTTTTCAAGAAAAAACTCAACCTTATTATTTGACACACTGTTCAAATAAAAACAGACTAAAAGTTATAAAAAAAATCTGAAGGACTTGAAATAAAAAAAAAATTTGAAGGACCTATTTGGGGAAGTTGATTTTGACTCGAAATATAAGGCTAATTCTAATTTTTTTTCAATTTATTCCAAAAGTGCCACAATTGCTGTTCTTATAACATTGATCAAGAGATGGGGAATAAGGAAAATGATTGGGGTGATTTAGAAAAACAGAACAAACTAACCAATATAACCACCATCCTTAATTTAACAATTTGTAGTTAAACTAGGCAGTATAGTTTAATTTGAATAAGGTGACACTGAATCTAACAAAAAAGACCAGGGTTCAATTGAATCTAGCACATGGATCTAATGGAATTGACAAAGGCGTAAACTTGTGTGAAATAGTGACAAGACCAAATCCAGAAAACTTTTGGATCTCCGGCCCAGGCCCAATAGAAAAGGTCATTCTAGTCTAATAGAAAAGGAATTCGTTTTGCTCAATCATACCTCTCAGCTAAGAAGACTAGGAAAATTCGAATTTTCAAGTTCAACATGATTTGCAATGTCTAATAACTAGCAGTTGTTAGAATATCTATCTAATACTGATAAATAGAACATGTTCAGTTTAGTAATTTTAGACCATGATTTCATGTAAATGTAAATAAACTTAGATATTCAAGTCGCATTGATTTATATCATTAGTCACATAAAAACTTTATACAGAAAAACCCAATGTCATGCGACTCAAGAAGCATGCATAACTAATGTGCACAAAGTGGGGAAAATGTATCATGAAGTAGAAGCTACCATGTTACACCATGTAGCTTGATAGGGGAAAGAAAACATGCTTACAAGAAACTACATAATCTTAACACTCAGTAATTAGATACATTTTTTTAATTTTTCTTCTTATTATCAGCTTTTTGGGTTATGTTGATAGTAGCAGCAGATCTCTTATCTTCTGCTATCTTGGCAGAAATCTCTCCACTCTCTTCAAAGTACCTCTTAAAAGCCCTGGGAAGAAACCTTGGTATCAAAAACCCAAATAGATTCATTGAGAAATACACCAAATTCGCCAATGCCAAACTCCTCCCAAACCAATACCACGCCACATCCTGCACACCATTTACCCCTCATCATTAGAAATTATTACTATACTTCCTCTTGTATAAGGGAGTTGAACATGACTCAACATCTTTTGTAAACAACTATTAGTCATTAAAAAAAAGGTAAATACCTTTATTAATAAACACTTGTATTAGATATATCGACATGCATATATACTTGATCAACCAAGATAAAAAGAAAATTCTATATATACAAATTCCTTGAATAAGGTCTAATAAAAATTAAGAATCATTAAAATGAGTTTTAAGGCAAGTTAAAAAGATAATTTGTTAACATGACATCTATTAACAACTCTAATCAGAGCAACATTACTAGGCTGCTAGTAGAATCTGGACGAAAATTGCCACCAACCTGGGGCAAAATTAGTATTCAACCCTTTAACTAATTTAAATTGTTTTTCTTAAACAAGGTTTTTACATCATTGGAATCTTATAATATGAGTAAGAGTGAAAGTAGTAGTTAATAGTGTAGTCAAATCAATTTAAAAGTGATTTGTTTACATTTTCCTAAAAAATCATTTTTTAGTTCTTATATTTATTCATCTAAAAAAACTGTTCTTACATTAAAGACACATGAAGGAGTACATCTTTATTCAGTTTAATTTAATCTACTTGCATGAGTAACAACAATTTGACAAATATTACCAACCAACATGCGAATTGATAGCATACCTTGTAGTGAGAGTTTGCAGGCAAGGCCTTGAGGAGCCAAACATCATTGATCCAATCAAGATCCACAAAGATCCTACGAACAGTATAAAGCAAAGGAACCAAAGCTCTCACAGGATGCGAGAACAAAGACAAGCCACCTATCACATTCTCCGTCAAAATCTGACACGACAACAAGAACAAATGAGGAGTTGCCGATCTCACCGCATGGTCATCACCTCTAGCAAATCCTCCTAGAACATAAGCCAACGGCAAAAACAACCCCACAACTGTCCCAATGATGACGTGGACTCTGAACATTCTACTTCCATGGAAAATCTCTTGTGAATTATTATTAGTTCCTCTTGAAGGGAAGGCAAAACGAGAGAGGAGAAAAAGGTACAAAGAAGTGAAAGCTGGAAAGACTAAGTCTAGAAGAGGAACCAGTCCACTTGCTGAGAATACCATTATGAAGGCTACTAGTTGAAGTTCTATGACTCTTAATGAACCCATTATGCCTCCTCCTGTCACCGCCGATTGTGGTGGTTGTCGGTAAGGTTTTGTGGTGGCCGGAGATGTGTCTTGTTGTGCCGTGGTTGGTGTGGAGGATACAGCTAGTGATACACCTGACATTTTGGTTTTTTTGTTGTTTGAAGTTGAAGTGTGATTTCTGGGGATAGATTTAGATTAAATTTTGAGGATGATTATACGATTTGAATGCTAAATAAGTACAAAAGGAAATGGATCGAGCTGGAAATAAAGTATGGTGTCAATATGGTTGAGATCGAATTACATGCATGAAGCAGAATGATTTGCATAGGTGAAAGATGTTCATGTCAGAGGTGATAATATATAAAGGGTACGTGGAAGAGGGATCGGCGAAAGGTCGCCACGTGTTACCAGGCATGGGCAACACGTGGCTTTCCACGTGTTAGTCATAGTCATTCCATGTGTCACTTCCTTGCATTGTGACAGTTTATTTTTTTAAAAGATGTTTTTTAGGTAGCATATGTCAACAGGTAGATTTTTACGGGTATCATTTTGTAGGAGGTGTCATCTAGGGAGAATAATTAATGGAATTGTCGTTCTAAGAATGAATTGTAGTGCAAAGTTGCCAGGTGTGAGGGGTGTCATGTTCAGCTTATACCACACTGTTATAGTAGGGATTTATAAACTATACACATGATTTCCTCTCTTTGGTGGATGAGATTTTCTTTCTTGCTTATTCATTTTAAAAAATCAAAACAGAATGTGCAGCTTCTCGCTTCATTTATCTTGTACTGTGCGGGTCTATTGAATAGGGGTGCTTCTGTGAGCTGATTAGATCCAATACCACAGTTTGCAATTGCTCTCCTAAACCTTTTTTTTTATAAAAATCCCACCTAAACCTTTTGTGCGCGCCTAAATCTGTTTACTAAGTACTCCATTACTATCCTCCTCGGCTCCCAAATAAAATATCAATATACTTCCCACTCATAAATATAAGATCTTTTTAATTATTTTTTTGAAATTTAAGTGAACAAATTAGATAACTAAATCATAACATTTATCATATTTAATTAGATCATAGGTTAATTTGAAAGTACTAAACTTAAATAAGTTTTGATGAGGAATAAGGATGATTATAAATATTTCAAAATGATTAATTGTGTATCTTTAATTAAGTGAAAAAGTCAAATGGACTTATAATTAAGAATTAAATTTGAGGGTTAAATTAGTTATTTTATATTATTATTAATACGTTATAATAATTTATCTTGATTGTCACTTCTATCTTTTTCTTGTTATTATAGAGTAGCATTTATAGGGATAATGTACGAAAATTTGAAAATAACTGCATGATAACTGCATCAATCTCCTCATATACGTCCTAGTGAGGGAATAAATTAATATAAAACAAAAACAAGCATTATAGCATATAGCATAAACTCAACTCCTTTTTTTTGGGTTTGCATTCCCTACTCATTCTATTTTTACTCATCCACTTCTCATCTCCCAAAACACACACAAAACATGGTGGGCCCCAGCTCTCTCTCCTCCCTTCCATCTTCTCCCTCACTGTCTCTCTCTCTTAACAGCCACCCAACCGCCGCCCCAACCACCTCCTCCACTTCCCTCACCTCTCCTCCAACCTCCACTCCGCCATCCTCACTTCCGCGGAGATGGGGCCCACCATGTTTTGTGTGTGTTTTGGGAGATGAGAAGTGGATGAGTAAAAATAGGATGAGTAGGGAATGCAAACCCCTTTTTTTGATAACAAGGAAAGAAAGCATAGACTCAACTCCTTAGGAGCATATCAAGACTCAATTAGAGGGGTTTGCATTCCCTACTCATCCTATTTTTACTCATCCACTTCTCATCTCCCAAAACACACACAAAACATGGTGGGCCCCAACTCTCTCTCCTCCCTTCCATCTTCTCCCTCACTGTCTCTCTCTCTAAAAGCCACCCAACCGCCGCCCCAACCACCTCCTCCACTTCCCTCACCTCTCCTCCAACCTCCACTCCGCCATTCTCACTTTTGCCGACGCCTCCTCACCGGAATCCATAACAAATGAGTCGCCGACGTCTCCACGACGGACTCCGTAACACGTGATGAATCGCCGATGTCTCCACGATGGACTCCGTAACACGTGATGAATCGCCGATTTCTCCACGGAAGTGAGGATAGCGGAGTGGAGGTTGGAGGAGAGGTGAGGGAAGTGGAGGAGGTGGTTGGGGCGGCGGTTGGGTGGCTGTTAAGAGAGAGAGACAGTGAGGGAGAAGATGGAAGGGAGGAGAGAGAGCTGGGGCCCACCATGTTTTGTGTGTGTTTTGGGAGATGAGAAGTGGATGAGTAAAAATAGGATGAGTAGGGAATGCAAAATCCAATTAGAGGCTTCGCTTTCATAATGTTCTCAAAAATATAGGCCAATATCCTTTGGGCCAGAGGGCCTCTCCAATAATCAATAGAGAAAAAAGACAATTATATATGGGCCAGCATGTGCGGCTAATTCACATGGTGTTGTTATTTAGCTTGTTACAAGTTACAATGAAGGGAGAATTTTATTCAAACCCCTTCGCCTAACTTTTAGTTCCCAGTTTAGTGTGACAAAAAAAATTATCCCACAGTCTCGTTTATCCATTTTAACTCCAAAAAAAGGGTAAGGTTGAGGTTTTTTCTCATATTGCACGACCCCTTGAAAACTAGTATTACTATACGCAGAGTAATTAAACAATCAATTGATTCAAAGAATAATTTGATGCATCAATGTTACTAGGCTTCTATATATAGCACCGAACTTCATTTCAAAGCCCAATCCAAAACCCAAAGGCATGCACGTAGAAACAAAAGAGTTTGGTGCCTAAGAAATAAGAATACGCTAGAGAAAAAAGAAGGTTCGCAAGTCAAGATTGGCAGCTAGTGGGAAGGAGGAAGAAGGTTCCCAGAAAGTGGTAACATTAATAAAGAGACAAACACATTCATTTCACTTGGACCTACTGATAGATCCACACATCCAAACTAGATTTGGTGCTTATTACGTTCCATCCCGACAACCACATTATTAAATTCTACAAATTACTATCATCACTATTTAATGATTAATTTAATACCTTTTTAAACTAGAGTATCCTCCCAAAACCAAATGGCTGCGAATGGGAAGACTTGATGCACAAGTAATAGTAGTGCTCAAAAAGCAATAAAGTCAAGGCAGTTTCAAATGGGATTAAAGATCCAAGCTGGCCAACTTGATGGTAAAGCACAAAACGACGTCCCATCAACAATGACGAGGCCAATCACAGGCCATGAACTTTTCAAAAGAAAAGGGACCGAACCGAACCGTATAGTTTGTTCCTGTAAGGCTGTAACATAAAAAAGAAATATTAGGACCTGTCCAGATAAGTCTTGAAATATTAGCCAAGTAACATCCAGGTAGCTTCCACATAGTACCAACATCCTTATCTGCCCACGCCCCAGCTCCAGCCTACGCCACTCACCGTATCACAATATATTTATTACCATATTTATCTAATATTACTAGTATATGGATGTATGTATGCCCCATATATGGAAAAATCGACTCACTAATGATCAAGGTATTTCTCATTAGAGAGGAGGGAGATTAACTCCCCGCTACTTTGCAAGCACCTTAAATGCTGAACATGGTATCACAATCTGAGTTAGAACAACCTAATATCAATTGATCTAAACTCTAGTGATAGTAATTTACTTCACACACACACACATATATCCTTGTTATTCGCTTGTTTGTTTTTTATTAAATGAGTTTATCTTTGTGGAGGTAGGAAGAAGTTTGAAGTTCAATGAATTCAACCTTTACCTTCTTGTTTGTCTTTTCTAAAAGCATTTATTGTCAGTGGCGAGCAATTTACAAAATATCAGCAATTTACAAAATATCTCCCAATTTGTTGAATTTTTTATTTTCATGTTTAATCATTTTAAAAAAATGGTTTAAATAGTACTCCCTCCGGTCCCTAATGTAAGAGCCCAAAATTTGAATGGTTTTGGTCCCTAATGTAAGAGCTCATTCTCTCTTCATTTAATGCATTTTTTCCTACTTTACCCCTAACTCTCTTTCATATTTATTAATGCTTATGTATTTCTCTCTCTTAAAAGTATCATAATAAATATGGGCAATTTTGGAAAAGAAGCATTAACTCCAGACACCCAACTAACATTCACATGTTTTCTTAAGAAGCGTTTTTTTGACGGCTAGCTCTTACATTAGGGACCGGAGGGAGTAGTAGTTAAATATTCCCTTCGGTCCCTAATATAAGAGCCCGGAATTTGAATGATTTTGGTCCCTAATATAAGAGCTCATCTAATATTCTCTCACCATTTAATGTGTTTTTCCTACTATGCCCTAATTTTCTTTCATATTTATTAATGTTTATGTATTTCTCTTTCTTAAAAGTATCATAATAAATATGGGCAATATGGGAAAAGAAGCATTAACTCCAGACACTCAACTAACATTCACATGTTTTCTTAAGAAACATTTTTTGACAGCTAGCTCTTATATTAGGGACCGGAGGGAGTATGGTTAAATAAAATGGGAAATAATTTTTTTTTTGTCATCAAAATGATATCCATAAATACTTGCCTTTATGTTTGAACTGCTAATTACACACTTCAAAAATTAAAATAATGAGACTTATCTCTTTACCTCATCAAGTCGAGTAATTAGTCTTAAGTTGTATGCGCAGGATTTAATCCAAGAATTAGTGTGTAAAAATGTCGACGTATTATTGATGCTTGAGAATGTTCTTGCGACATGCTTTTGTTTCGGGACATTTCGTTTTCAAAAGTGCATTTAATGACAGACAGGTCAAAAGGAGCCCAGCATAGAACTACACCCAATTTAAAACGGGAAAAAAGAAGAAAGAAATCATTCAGTGAAAAAAGTAACGAGACGCCAGAATGCACTAAAAATTGGCCAAACCTACATGCCAAAACTTATAAATGGAAGCATCTAGTTTATGTAACTTTTTATCCTTTGTTTCTGACTACATATCATGTTCTGTGTGGAGTATTAGCCCTACTCCATTTTTGTACATAGGAGTACAAGTCATTACCGATATTCTTATTCTAACATTAGGTAGCATATTGGCAAAAGAAAGGCATTAGGTAGCATTAGGATGTGTTTCTTGGGGGGTTCTGAAATTGCGTGGTGTGCGTCACATACAAGTGGATCCATTTTAAATTTCAAGGGATATAAAAATTCCCATAATTAATCAGCCTCCACCCAAAAAAAAAGAGTCAAAATATCATATACAAAATGAAAGCGATATGGTTTCAGATAGGAGACATAGGGGGGACAAGAAATAGGCATAATGTTTTTTTTACCTGAAGGCACAATGTTGATTTTTCGCATAATGTACTTACCTCAGACCATACGTCGACCCCCGACCACATTATAATAGCAATGTGACATTGTAGCAACGTTCCATAATAAACGTGTGGGTATTGGCGTTGACCATTCTCCCATAGAAAGACATGTGATGACCCCAATTACAATGTCATTGTTTTATATGAACTCACATCATATCAATCATATACATTTACTAATATATAATGGGCCGTTTTTAAATATAGGATCTTACTCATATCTTTACAAGATCCTATGAGAGTTAAATGAACTGTTTATAAATTTATTTTCATGAATATTTCATCTAAATTAAGTTATTAAGTTAACTTAAAGGGAGTAATATACAAAAATAGAGTCTGTTATTATTAGGTGATGAGGTCATTACTATACTTAAATCTCTAAAACGGAATATAAAATTCGAAAGTAAACGCTAAAAATATGAAGACTCGCACATTTAGGCTTGTATTTGCTGCTTAGGCAGCTCATGCGTATGTACATTTTTTCTCTATCAATACGTATATCCCTTTACTCGATAAAATATGAAGACACGCATGTTTTGATAATTGAGGAAGAGTAAATTATGGATAAGCACGGAGAATCCAGCAACAGGATGACGCTATTTTGCAATCGTAAGTGCTGACGAGCGGTCGACAGATCCCCAAAAGTTCAAAGCTGTGATCCTATGCAACGCGGGCATCACACTCACTCAAGCACTTCCACACGGCATAGAACGATTGGAAGCTCCACAAACAAGCAGAAAAGGGTCAAGGTCAGCATGTAAAGGTGTATATTCAACTATATTTTTCTAATTAGTATGAAAAGTAATTTTGTCCATACTTTGGCAAATGCTGTGCTCAGCCTAGCCTATTTTCTTGTACACAGACACAAAATCAGGATTAAACTTTACATTTCCATACTCATTTAACTAAAGTTGTGCTTAGCCTAGCCTATTTTCTTATTTTGTCAGAAAATCTAAGTTATTTTCATCTTTATTTATTTGGGTTAAAAAATCATAACTACCCCTAAAATATATGCATGGAAGATTATATTTTCACAAAAATGTACACAAAAGATTATATTTGTTCTTGAAATATAATACAAGAAGGTCTTATATGCTCCAAAAGTATGCATGAAGGGTCATATTTGCCCATAAAGTATGCATATAAATAATATTTTACCCTTAAAATTTTAATTGTAAAGGGGAGAATATGATCCTCCTGCATCTTTTAGGGTAAATATAGGCAAGCAAATACTTAAGAAGCAGATATAATCATTCATGAATACTTTAAGAGTATATATGACCCTTAACCCGTATTTATTTTAAGGTAATTTAGGTTGTTGTTGATCTAAACATAAAAAATAGTTTGGGGAGAAAAATTACTGCGGCATATACGAATCTTCAAAGTTGGAAATTCCTACTCAATCGACCAACTAGTCAAATATGGATTATTTTATTGCATGCGCACTTAATCGGAATCTTGCAAGAATAATACTTTTTTTTTCCAACAAGAATAAGACTTCTTCTATGTGATATCTATAATCTAAATCAACCAGGCAAACATAATTCCGTGATGTTCTATGTATTTAAGGTTTGATTTGGATGGTATTAGAGATAGGTTCAAAGTTTGTGAAAAAAGTGGAGCAAGCAAGCAAGGCAAAGCGGCTGCCATTAACAATTTAACATGGTCAACGAAGAAGCCCTCAATAAGTATTGTTGAGCCGACTCTTTGAAAAAAACAGGTTGTCGACGCAAGCAATGACTGAATCACCATAAGTGGGCTCACTCGCACGTGTTCACAGTCCACTCATACACTGCCACGCGTCCCATCATCCACCCCACTTTCTCTTTCCTACTGCTTTCACACCCAAAGCCATTTCTATTCATTTCATTTATTATTATTATTATTATTATTTTCAGCCACTTTGATAAAACCACGTGTCATAATTGAATTCATTGCTTTTGCTACCTAAGTACTATAAAAACGTGCCTCTCCCATTTATTCCACGGTTCAAGAACAACAAGCAAGCAAGCAAGAGTGAGATAAGAGATAAGAAGAGAGACAGAGAAAAGTGTGGGAATTCAAGGTTGAAGCTTTGTGTCAGTACTTCATCTTAGCTTATAGCATCTGATCAGAGAAATTAGTTACTAGAAGTCTTGGGAATGAACAGTGAAATTGAGTTGCCACCTGGATTCAGATTTCACCCCACGGATGAGGAGTTGGTGAAGTACTATCTATGTAGGAAATGTGCTTCTCAATCTATTTCTGTGCCTATCATCAAAGACATCGATTTGTACAAGTTTGATCCTTGGCAGCTTCCAGGTATACACCCTTTTAATAATTTACTATGAACTTCTTTTTAAATGTAGTAGATCTTATAAAAAATTAATATTTACTTCATTATAATCTTTGGGATGAAAAGGGTATCTTGTTTTTTTTTTCTTAGCTGATGAATGATGATTTTGGATGAACAGAAATGACGAAATATGGAGAGAAAGAATGGTACTTTTTCTCACCAAGGGATAGAAAATATCCAAATGGATCAAGACCAAATAGGGCTGCAGGAAGTGGTTATTGGAAGGCCACAGGAGCAGACAAGGCCATAGGAAAACCAAAGCCTCTTGGAATAAAGAAGGCACTTGTCTTCTACGCTGGTAAAGCCCCCAAAGGCATCAAAACTAATTGGATCATGCATGAATATCGACTTGCTAATGTTGATCGCTCTGCTCGCAACAACCACAACCTCAGGGTATGCATTCATAACTATAACATAACTTTTATTTAGTATCAATTAGATTTCATGTCAATTTATGTACTTTTGGTATATTCTAGCCGCAGAATATGGTTTCATAAGTTGTAAAAAATGGCCTAGTGGCTTGTTTAGCATACTTTGGATTCTAAAGTACACATTCAATTTTGGTTTCTAATTTGATTTTTTATGTTATGGCAGCTTGATGATTGGGTATTATGTAGAATCTACAACAAGAAAGGTGTGATTGAGAAATTCAATAGCCATGATCAGAAACAGAACAAGTTTGTTTCATCAGATGTGGATGAGCATGAAACTAAGCCAAATATCAGCATGGTGGGTGATGACCAATTGTACATGGACACGTCAGAGTCGGTGCCTAGGTTGCACACGGATTCAAGTGGCTCCGAGCACGTGACATCGCCGGATGTCACGTGCTGTGACAAGGAGGTCCAGAGTGAGCCCAAATTATGGAATGACTTGGCTCTTGGATTGAAAGATGACACCTTTGATTTTGAGTTTGGCAACTTCATGGACAGTATGAATACTAACTTCATTGGATATGACGCTTATGCCCCTCAGGTTCAGTACCAAAACCAGATGAACCAGCTCTCACCTTTACAGGACATGTTCATGTTTCTTCAGAAACCATTCTAAACCCTTATTCATTATTGCCAGTAGGGAATATTGGGTCCCACATTATTAAATTCCTTGTAGGAAAATGTTGTAGTGGTGAGGGAGGCTAGGTGAAGCAGAGTTATAATGTTTTGTTTCTATTGGCATGGGTCATGTAGGATCATTAGAGTGTTCATAGGGTTCTCTAGAGGGAAATTCTTGTTCCAATGGGATTGGTAGCAGAATTTTTTCATATGACTTGTAATATATTATTTCATTTTTCAATTCAAATTTCACATTGAAATGTGTTGCAGTCTATTATTTCTACATTATATTTGAAGCACCAGAAACGATAAAGACTCATAAAACACTCCTTTGACAACAGTCTACATGAATTACAAGATCAGTAAACATGCCTAGTTTCTGCATGATTATTGAAATAACAAGCTTTTCAGAAAGAAGAGTGAAGAAATATCTTATTTAGAACTACAAGGCTCATATCTGCTGAAAAAAGCGAAGCACAATTTACACCTCATACTTAAATGGATATATATATATATATATATATATATATATATATATATATATATATATATATAACATGCTAAGAAGGAAGATTCTCACTATAACTATAATATAAAATATGTGCTTTCATTTACCAAATGATGTATTCAAACTGTCATGTAACTAATCATCCTTTATCAATACAAATCTTTGTAATATATGTTCACACTTCACACCATTCACTTGATAAGCAAATATACATACAAATAATGAAGAGAAAACAATCTTTCTAATTTGGTTATCTGGACATAAACGCACGTGCAGGACAGCCCTCTATGATTAAATGCTGACATCTTTGAATTTTGGAATCCGGTCACAATTAGCGGGTGCCCAACCAATCAACTGTCTGTCGTTGTCAAATACCATCACTTTGTCTAGCATGGATATGTCTGCATGATCAATAAATGCATAGTTCAAGAGCCATGTGGAGAAGTATCTTAAAAAGAATGTGCAGAGCTAAATGTCAACAATGGCTACCTCCAATTAGGTTCATATCTCCCATGCCCACTTCAGAGCCATTTAAAATGCCCAAGCAAACATTTCCTTTGGTCTGCACAAACAAATTGGTAAAGCCAATGACAGATAGCAACAATATATCAACTTAGAGAATATAGGGAAGGTAAGGAGTTAGGACTCACTGATATTATCAGATAAGCTTCAGGTGGAATTTCAAACTTAGCCTCACTTTTCCCACGTCTGGTGAAACTCAATGCCAAAGGCCTGAAGTATTTTTTTACTTCACTTATCCTCCTGAATGGTCTTTTACCATGCCAACAAACTGGAAGAGTCTGATCATCAGAGGCTTCCTTAATAGGCCTCCTGGTTAATTCCTTCTTTAACTGCAATTTAAAATTTAACAATGTAACATTAGAAACTTCCTATATTGTATAATGAATTCTAGAAGATCATAAAAATGGGGTACATAGACCAAGGGCTTTGTAGCCCATTAGCCTTTAGGTGAGAGGTTGCAGGTTCTAAATTCGTTTGTAACCTTAAGCAGTTAGTGTTTGCTCCTTTAATTTAAAAAATGAGGAATATAGTGAAGTTGCTTTCAACTGACCCATGAAATCAATGCTTGATAGGTTTTAGAGTTGAAGTAAGTGTAAGAGCTGCCACTGTCAAAAGTAACAGGACCTGCAACCTTCATAGCCTTCCCGCCTAAAATGAGTTCAGCTGCTCCTGCTGAGTAATGCTTACTAATACAAATTCCAAAGATATTCTTTTTAAGACATGACAAGTTCAACAACTATGAATCATTGAAATGTAGAATTGAGTATGTGAGTTCTGAAGGTGTAATTACGAATGATCTTTAGATGTCATTGGTGTCCAAATCAGACGTGAAGAATCATAAACATCTCCAAAGAAGATGTACCCTCCACCTTGTGCACTCAAACAGTGTCCAACAACATTTCTTACTAAGCCCTGACCACTAAGTTGTGATATCAAGCTGGTTTTTCCCCTTCCAAGACCAAGTAATCCATCCAATGGGTGGTAAGAATGAGCTGGAAATATTTGATCATACCCACATCTGCAATTAAATAACAAGCAAAGACTAACTCATATTTCTAATGTGACAATGACCGAGGTAGTGTCACAATAATTTGGCATAACCAAGTTAAGTTATCAAGCTTGAAGAATTACTAAATACTAACCCAAGTGCCATACGAACTTTAAGCTGGATTCCATTAGTGAAGTTGAGGATAAAAACATCCCTAACAAGAACACCAATAGTTGAATAATGATCTGCATAGTTGATTTCGTAGTCACATTGATCATCAAGATGTTGACACTCGTAGTTTTCAGATTGCTGCAACGATGTACATAGGGGATCCTTGCTGGGAACTAAGTCATTGCTCGGTTGGTACAATGGATGTGGTGTCTATGACATACAGCAACAAAACAATGTTTATTTGACTTGTTCTTCAATACAAGAAACATGTTCTTTCTCTCATTTTGCAAATTTAAGATTTGGTACCTCAGAACAACGAGTACAAGGAGCATCACATTGGAGCCATGTGAGGTCGCTACCCGAGTCTATATCAAGAAAATAAGGCCTAGGTGGGTAGCCTATGTTCATAGTAACATTGTAAAATCTGCAAAGAAAAAAACACTTTTATACAGTCCCTTTAGACATATATGGTTATGTAATCATGCTTTTATTTATAAAAAAGGAAACAATAATGACTTACGAGGAGATAAAAAAAATCATGAAAGAATTGAAAGGGAAAGTGAAGGCAAAAAGAAAGAAAAGGCCTAAAGGAGTAATTATGTGACTCACGTACCCTACAGGATAAACGTTACCATTGACTCTGAACATAATAGAAGACCCAACACGATTTAGAACCCATGATGACGTGGTTTCATCAGCTAGAATGGACTTCCTATCTTTTTTGTGCTTATCACCAAACCAGGCTGAAGAAGAAGACCAGTTGCACACCAGAACTATGAACACCAATAATCCCACTTTCCCTATCTTCATCATCTTCCAAACTCTTCTTCCTCTATGTTTGAATAATGTTTAAAGTACGTACAAGTATTGTTAAAAAACTAACGTTAGAATCTGTTTGACCATGCAAGTCTTTGTTGTTTCTTAACTGGGTTGTCTTTTAAGGATTCATTGGTATTACTTGCTGCCGTAGACATAGTTCACAAAATAAAACCATCTTTTTCCCTTCCATTTGGGTTTGGGTTCTGAAAATGACCGACCCTCACCATTGCATGGGTTTGGGATTTCTTACGATGCATGTATTGTCAAAGGTTCTTGTTCCTTTTACCAAGTTACTTACCCTTGATATCTTTTGTGTGGGTTGCATGATACTCTTAATTATGAGATCTATCTAACTATTATTTTAATATAATTTTTTAAGCATTTACCAAAGAGTAGTTGGTTGAGCTGGTAAGTGAACTATAACTCACGTAGGGATGGGAACGAGGGAAGAACTTATTAGGAGAGAGGGAAACTTTACCTAGCAACACTCCTACTCATCGAGTACGGATTAAACCGGACGATAATAGTAAAAAAAAATTTAAGCGCTTAAAATTGGACGTGAGGTTGCATATTTTACAAGTAATCATTTCAAAGGAAGATTCTCACGCACTCATAATATTTGTAGAGGCTTGCTTAAGTAAGATTTCAAGGGACCCTTGATGTTACTTGAACCGGAAAACTCTGAAGAGACTTCATATTTCTTAAATATTTACCTTTCTTTTAAATGCTTAAGGAGAAACTTGATGCCGTTTGGCTCATATATGCTAAAGAATTTCCTCATACTTCTTGATATTATCTTTAAGGGGAAATGTGCAAAATTGGCCAACACCGTGGAGCTTTTTTGGGTGCCCCTTGGGCCAAACTTCATGTTTAGTTTTGTATCTTCACCCTTACCTTTATTGATGAAATAGTTTACATTAATAATTGATGTTATGGTATTCACAAGCTATAAATTATCAACAACTCTCTAGTTCACAAGAGTGGGTCGTCTGTGCCCAAGAAAATTACCTGCCATGCCCTGGCGAGGTCCAGATCCGATCCACGACAATTCCAATGTACAAATAATTCTTAAACATAGGCTTATACAATTGCAACAATAAATCAAAGAATATTAAATATGAAAGTTATAACGTGCATTGAGAAATCTAACTAGCAAACAATGTACTTGATTTTGAAAAATTTACAAATCTATCTAGTGAATAGACAGCTAATAGATCAATGAAATTCTATTACAAATCTTGAAGCTTACAATAGGAAGGAAATGAGAGCAAAGAAGAGAGATAAGGCAGACAACAATGTAAAAGATGATGAAGAGATGTGCTAAGTGATCATCATGTCGTATGAGCATTATGTGTCCGAGAAGCCCATATTCCAAATACAAGAAACCAGAAAATGAACAAAATCGCCCAGTAACGCGCTGGTCCATACTTGATTCTGGTGAGCACAAACTAAAACAATCAAAAGCAGTCAATAATTAGCTTCTTATTGAACCCCAAATTGGATATAATTACAGATTTGCTCTAGCTAGACTGGAAAACTGTAAACACTACCTCCCAAATTTTAATTAACAAAGAAGTCATAGATGGAAAACACCTATAACCACTGAAAAGTCAAACGGTCAAAGACTAAAAACAATTTTAGGCCTGAACCTTGACTAGATGGTAAAATTTTGTGATGCATTGATAAAAGGCGTTTTGTCATTCTATGTTTTCAAAAGTCCCAGTAAGGGTACTACAGAAATCCAATACTTGAATGTTAACATGGAAAATTATACCACTAAGATAAACTATATTGTATTTCTCAGCGCCTATTTTATTTTTTCTAATGATCAATTCATCTGCCAGCAGCAACATTTCAGCTGTGCATAAGGAAACACTCAGTCCCATTTTCTCATTTAAGTGCTATTCTACGAAACAATTAAGTCTTGATGAAGCCTAATCTATTTAAAACTGATAGTATTTGTAAAAATGCAAGAGGACCAAATAATGTTCACAGTGCACTTACAAAGCGGAAGAAAACCACAACCGTCAAAGCGCATATACCTCCAAGTAGAATATGAAGACCACTTCTTGCAGTTTTCTGCACAATACATAAAATGGAATCACACATACTACTAACTTATTGCTATACAAATGCAAATCCTGAACCTAAACTCCACCTTTTCCTCAAGAACCTGCCAGCAATTATCTAATGATTCAAAACATTGACGGGACCAGATATATGAGAATCCAAGAGACTCGCCATTAATTCACAGGCTCTACAGGCTAGCGAATTGAAAGTGACATGCTATGCAGGACTAGAACTATTTCATGCATGGACAGAATCGAGAATTTCCCATGAGTACATGCCGGCATGTTTAAGCTCTACTGCCTAGGAGTAGGGTGGCATGAAAGAGTGACTTAGATTTGAACGTTCCTCAGGAATATAATGAAGAAAGCATGCAAGGTTCCTATGTGATCATATTAGACCGATTCAGTATAGCATACCTTTCCAACACGAGGAGCTATGAGCCATGCAAGGGTGACAGTAAGAAGCCCAGTAGCAAGAAGGACCCCAGTAACTTCCACTGCCCACTTAGTTGCCGGATTTTGAACAGGTGCAGCCTCTTCGGCAACACTACTTAAAGGTTGTTCAGAAACAACTAATGAAACCGTGTCCACGCTGTTGTTGTTACTGCTATTACGTGTACAAAACCATAGCGCAATTTCACTTAGCCGTTGCCTCCTGATAGCAGCCACAGCATCAGGATCAACACCAGTACTAGCATGAACTTGAGCAGGACTCGGTTGCCCAATGGCAGTTCTTTCCCTCAATGCTTCATAATCTTTCAAAGAAGCAACAACTTTATTGAAGTCTGTAATTCTGATATTTTTTGCAAGTTGCCCACATATTTCACAGATAATAGATCCATGATTGACAAACCATTTAAGAGCACAAGCATAATGTACTGCAGCAAGGTCATTTTTACAAGAGCAGCCAAGTTCAATAAGTGTATCTCGATGAGAAAGACCTATCTCTACATCAGTTTTGCAAATAAATACCTCTCCATCAGGGCTTACAAACTCCACAACCCCAGATTTACTTCCAGCATTTCTTTTAAGAGATGCATTTTTGGAAATTTCCTCACAATCTAATCTTTCTTCAACTGGAGCGATCCCCAAATATTCTAGAGCGATATCTCCTCTCTTATCAGACTCAGCACACTGGCACACACGACAATTCATCCTTGTGCTGCCCGTCTCCTTCTCAGGACTATGCTGAGAGTGAGATTCTAAATCCTCAGTCTCAACATTTGAGGAACTGTCATTGCTGACTTCTTCCTTTCCCATTGCTGGCAAACTTTCAATGCCCAGTTTCAAGGCCGAGACTGAGCGCTTAAATACAAATAAACAATTTGTGATCTAAGATTTCTGGACCATTATGCTTCAACAGGATTCACTTACTCAAGCTCATAAGACCAGCTAAAGCTTTAAAAATCGTGATCAAGAAGAAATCAGATACTAACATTCTGGCGGCATAACAGACACATGAGAAGCTTTAAGCAAACTACAAGTTGTTGGAGCAACTCCAGGAAATAATAAGCTTGTCTAAAAACTACATGACCCCACTAACCTCGACGCTGCTAGTCCAAGCCTTCTATTACCTGAGATACAATGAAATCCCCCATTAAAAATCCAAATAACGAATCATGACAATAATTAGCCCATTAGCAGCATTTCCTGGACATGAAAATAGAAGTTTCAGGACTAAAAATAACTCAGGCGTTTTTGTGAGGCCTATCTAAAATGAATGTACAATAAAAAATGTGATGTAGGGGATGAAAGCATACATTCAAAACTAGAAACTTGGCGTGGCCAAGTGGAAAGAACTTGGGGTATAGTTGGTTTAAATCTCATTGCCATGATTTATAACTAAAAAAACATCACTTTCCCCTTGAAGGAACCATTAAACGACAAAAACTCTAATTTCAGTATTCCACTACATGCCAATATCTTCTCTTACCAACACATCCTCAAATTCCGTTCTATCAAACACAGTCACAAACCCTCACTCAAAATATATACACCGATCCCAACATTTATATTCAAACAAAACAATCATTTGGGCCTCCAGGAAAAAAGGGGTGATCATAAAAATGAAAATGGGAAGAAAAAAAACCTCCTTTTTTCAAAAATAGTCACAGCCACATAAGAAAAAACAGAGTGAATGAACACATGAGAAAAACCCGGAAGGAAAAAACACAAATCTAGCAGAGAAATAGTGGATACCAAAAGGGGTCTCAGAGATAATTCACAATCCTAGATCAACATGACATAGTTAAGGAAGTTGAACTAACAGCAGTTATAACATGTCAAAATGAACAGAAAAAATAAAAATGAGATTGGAAAGTTTGTGAGATTACCTGGGAATTTGGAAAAGGAGGATGAAGGTGGAGTGAAGAAGAAGAGTAAGGAGAGAGAGAGAGAGAGAGAGAGAGGGGTTTTAGAATGGTGGGTGGTGATTCGTGAACTCGAATCCAACGCGTTATCTTTGTGTCACTTATGCCGTCAATTTGGCTACTTTATTTATTTTATTTCATTTTATATGATATATACTTTTTTTTTTCATCCATGATCAGGGTATCCCTCACTCGACGAGTGAGAGACTAATCCTCGCTGATTTGTAGGCACCTCAAAGGGTGGGACAGTTGGCCTGAGAGATTTAATATTTCTCCATACCCAACGCCAGGGATCGAAAAATGAGATTTATATGATATATACTAGTACTCAGTAAATTAATAGTCCTAAGCTAAGCAAGAGATGGAAAAAGCACACTTTTATTTACCAAACTGGGAAGCATTCTTTCAACAAATGAAAGATTGCCCTTTTTTCTTAATGCCTTCTTTTTTCTTCTCATCAGAGTTCTTTCAGAAAGACTTGCCATGGTAAGGAAGAAGGGGGAAAGTAAAAACGTAAAAAGAGCTCATTAAAAAAATTGTTTATGAAGGTTTTTTTTAGTTTTCATTTTAATCAAAAAAAATAAATAACACTTAATAAAATACAATAACGATCCTTTTTTGGCTCTCTCTTTAGCCCTATGTCTCTTATCCTTAGGAGGTCTTCCTCCACTAGCAGATAATGAAAGAGAAAATATTCGCCCGCGAAAATTTTGATTGGATTGGATTTATAAATGGAAAATACTTACCTCAAGTACTTGACCTAAATTACATCCATTAAGCCAATAAGAATTTGACACATGTCCAACTAACCCACACCACTTTCTCCTCCTTTTTCTCTCTCCTCCATGTGTCAGTTGTGTATGAGGTTGTTGGACATGTGTCAAATTCTTATTGGGTAATGGATGTAATTGAGATCAAGTATTTGAGGTAAGTTTTTTCCTTTATAAATAGGGACCAATCCAATATGGTAATAAAAGGAAAAACAAAAAATAAAGATTCGTTAGAACCTTATAAATAAGAGTAGGAAACAGAAAATATCTATTTTAGTTTTATCATAGAAGTAGTAATTGTAGATATATTATCAATTGGTTTTTTTTTAACAGAGTCTGGATGCTTCATTTTATTGGTCCAACCAAATAATTGATCCGGATCCTAAAAACTCCAGTAAAAATCAAAAAATTGAATCCATTTATAATTCTCCGTCAACTGGCTTAATAGAGTAATTTCCACTTTTCCAGTGAAATTGATTTATTTTCAATAGTTTGGCCAAAAAAAAAATTATTTTCAACAGTTGAATTAATATAGCCAAATAGGGAGAATTGCGCTTACTTCCCTTGGAATATCAAAATTACAGACAAGCCCCAGGAGACTTGGGGATGACTAATGACTAATGAGAGATTCCAATTGTCAAGTTTCATTGGAAGGTCTTATCCGTTGGATTGAGTTTCTATGCAAATTTAACCCATTGGTGGACTGCCAAAGCTTCATTGGAAGGTCTTATCCGTTGGATTGAGTTTCTCTACCTCCATTACAATTGCAAGTCTTCTTAGAGCGTGGAGTTGAGCAAATTTCTCTTTATATTATCTCAATTAAGATGTATCTTGTATGGAAGAATTTTATAGATTTTATTTTTATTGTTGTTTTGTTTTCAGAGTTTATGCTAGTCATTTACAAGACTGTTTTGATTTTGTGTAAGATTATCTCTCTAATTCGTTGTAATATTATTAGTTTTCTTTGTGTGGGCAAAATTTTTTTTAACCACCATTAGCTATATTACTCGAGTTCCTTGGTAGTAGTACGTACCAAGGATCTCAAGAGTCATTCATATTTACGTTCTTTTTTATTCCTATCTTTGTTGTAAGAGCTCAAATTATATTATTTCAGGAGTTTTTAAACACTTACTGTGTTTTTATCTTGTTATTCCTAATTAATTTTATTCTCTCTCTTCATTGTATTGTCTTTCCATAGTACATTACTTTTTATATTCCTCCTCTTGATTACTCCACCATTTCTTTCTAATAACAAGTTTGGGTTCTTCTAATGACAACATAGTATTTAATTAAAATTTACAAACTATTTTATATTATCATCATATATAACTTAAAATGCATAATCTGTTATAATATTGTAAAATGAAACTAAACATAACATTTTACATGTTATTGGATATTCAAATATAATAATTATCAAATATACTAATCAAGTTAATAATATTACTATTCAAGCAGTTGAGCTTATAAGTTATAATTACTAGTCATAAGTAGTAAGTATTCCCTCACACTTTTTCTACAAGGCACTAATTTTAATATATATATTTGGCATGACATACCTGTGCCAATGGCTTTTGCCATTCCTACGTACCCCTCTCGGCCTATTTGGTTCGAGGGAGTGATGGTTGGGAGGGGATGAAGAGAGGAGGCTTTATAAAGCATTTTGAATAAAAAGTGAAATTAATTTTTGCTCTCCTCCAAAACCATCGAATTTGGAGGGAATGAAAGTATGAGTAATTTTGAAGGGGAGAGTTTGATTAATTTTGGTTCCTTTCTCTGCAATTTTTTTATACCAGATAATAGGGAGAGGGGCACACTCAATCCCTACCACTCCCTCGCTCTTCTCCAACCAAATACTCTTTCTCGCTTGAGTTGTGAGAGCAAAGGCTGTTGTAAGAGCGAAGGCAGTTTTTTTGGTATTTTTTGAATACATTTTCCATACTTACACATAGTATTTAATAAAGTGGATGAGAGTGGTAATTAATATGATATTTAAGTTTGGTGTAATTAGTATATATGGGTGAAATCACTAAGATAAATTTGATGTGTTTAACCAATTTTAGTAATGTTTGAGACCAATGTAGTAGAAGTATGCAAGATCAATTTTAGCAATAATGTTTGAGAATTAGTTTTAGTTGGTGTTTTACATCACGGATTAAGCAAGTAATAATTCACAGCATAAAGTGTACTTATAAAGTCAAATATGCATGTGCCCGTGGTTGCTTGGGGACGGCTTTGTTTTTTGTTAACTAAACCAAACGAACGGCATAAATAGCCAAAAGCCCATATAAAACTACTTTTTTTTTATCAAACATATAAAACTACTTTAACCCATGATCTAATGCGTTAAAACTTTGTGTAAAGTTAAATGTTAGCCAAAATGTGTTAAAATTATAGTCAGTTATTTAAGACGAATAAGTATAACACGTAACTGTCATAAATTTTAGCTTTTAGGTACGATATACCAACATTCGTGTAATATTACATCTGTAGATGAGTAGAAAGCCAGGTCTAACACTATAAACGAATCAAATTTTCCTTTGTTTTACTCTCTTCTTATTTTCTTTTTTTTAAAAAAAATTGAATGATCAAATTAGGTAACTGATATATGAATGGGCGCAATTGGGTGTTAAACACATTCTTTACATGTAATCAACTCTCAACCTATTGACTTTTGCATATTAATCATTTTGAAAGTTGGGTAGAAACGTCTGATGATTTTGTTTCCTTCATTAAACAAACAGTAATTTAGACACCTTTACACACTTCTAAAATATATATATAATCCATTACTAAAGAATTAATTCATGAGCCTTAACAAGAATTTTATGTTCACAAATATGTGTTCATAAATTATTTGGAACAAGTCCCTTATTATTTATGGTTATGAAGGACAACAGGGAAAAAATCACATTGGATCTCGTTCACTAGTTAAGAATGACAGAATAACTCTTTTGTTGCTAATAACATTTTTTCTAGATCGCATCTATTTAGTTACATTAGTACTATTATCGCCATGCAAACATAAACCAAAAAAAAAACGTCATTTGGTCGTTAGACTTGAAGCGTACCATAATTAGGTGGTGGGTATTTTATTGGTTATATTGTGATGGTTGATACACACACAAATCGGCACTTACGCAACATAGTGTGGCAGTAACAGAACCAAGTTGAAGTTATATTACATATGCATATAGGTAATTAAAAAGTGCTTATTAATATATACAACATTTTCATATCGGGTTCTAGTTAAGTATCTAGATTCAGGTTCAAACTTTCTATCATTCAAAGCTGTTGAGGAATAATAATGGGAGGGATCGGAATTTCTCCTCCTCCTTCTTCATGAAGATGAAAGTGCTACAGTTTCCAACACGGAAGGTATCATCGCAGTGTACCCCTGAACCTTTCTTATTAATGTAGCCGTTATAAAAGCACAAATGAAATCCACATTCCTTTACCAAGTGCAATCCAAATTCGTTGGCTATCTCCACTATTTTCCACGCACCGAACGGATGTGCCGTCTTGTGTGTGACGTGAATTTCACCCAATTCAGCGACCATCTCTCTACTACTTTTCATGAACCCTCTCACCACTCCCTGGTGTAACCTGAAATCATACAAATAATGCCATTTTAACATAGATAGGAAACTATGACTCATCAGATTAATCAAAGAAAGAAGATATCAAATGCATATAATGTATGGAGGGTATTAATATATTCAAGTCATACCATAACATCAACCTACCATATAATATCATTGCAGGAAATTTTTTATTTTTCTTTTAATCAGAAGAATGTAAAATAAATTTATTTACATGATTTGTATTGAGTTGCTCTCTCGGAACTGGAATCCAGCGTGGGGAAAGTTGAAGATGATTCGGTCAAAACGCATGTTTTGGAGAAAGGGATGTTGGCTCATTGTGTGTGCGTCAACTCCATGCAGAATCGTGCAGCCTAGGCTTTCAAGTTCCATCAAGTTGACCAAAGCACGTGAGTAGTTCCTTGCTAATGTATCTGTAACATATTTTTTTCAACATCATCAAGAGCAAGTGTCAACATGGATTAATTAACTAATTAACTAGATTATCCCAAAAATATGTGTTTTCATTTAGCTTGAGATAGATACCTTTGGAGTCGAGAGAGGTGGCAATCATGTTTGAGGCAGAACCAAATGCCTTTGCCAAGCATAGTGAGAATGAGAAATCTCCTTCTCCCACGAGAAGTATCTTATGCTTGTTGCTGTAGTGTTGTATCTTTTTCTCTTCCATCCTCAGTACTCAAATTGGTTCACTAAACATCAATGAACCACACGAGCTAATTAACTAAAGGAGGATGAGGCCGTGAATATATATAGAAAGTTAGAAACACATGTAAGGGTACTTCGATCGATTTGATGATAATGTGTATTAATTAATTATTTTGTGCATTGGACTTGCAAATGTATTGTTAAGTTTACAAGGAGATTTTAAGAACCAAGGAGTTATTTTGTATGACATGGAACCGCGAAGAGTTTCCATGCACTTAATTATAAGTACTCTATCCACTCTCTGATCTTATCCGCATCATTGAATAATATGGGTGTTCTCTATTTCTCTCATGTTACCCGCATCATTATGGGAATTCTCTTGACAGTGAGAACTGTTGATCTTCCGGCCACTGAATGTGGAGAGTTTGTACGAGGTATAGAAATAATAAAACTAAAATACAACAGAATAAATTTTTGAAGGAAAAATCAATCTATATTATTAAACGCAATTGTGTTGTCGATTTATGAATGATTTATATTTAAAATTAATTAGAACCTCATGAAAACATAAAAGATGAACTCGTGTCTTATGGTCTATTACCTATACATTTTTTTGGTCTCATACCTGCTAAAATGTTAGAACTCATAACACATTTATAAAAAGAAATTAATTATTCTAAATGGTGATGGATAAAAAATAAAATAATAAATAATTTAATTGGAGATTTAGTTAAAACCATCATGTACCCCTATAATATCATTAAACTACCATAAATGAAAATTCATACTCCTACCACTTCGGGAACGAATAATTTTGATGGTAATTAAGGGAATAAGCCAATTAGCTTTATAACATATGAACCAATCACATACTTGCTACAAAACTTATAAGTATATATTTGACTTGAAAATCATTTGGACAGCATTGCGAAGAATTTTGTTTTTAGCAATATATGCATCCACATATATTGAATAGTTGGCACAAAGACGGAAGAAAAAGATTACCAACTGTTGAAACTTCTAAGAAAAGAAAGGCATCACGAGACAAAATCATAGAAAAATAATAACAGGTACGCTACTGACATGTTGATTAAGCAAGGTTGTTTTATCCCGATTTAAAATAAAAAGGAAAGGAATCTGTTGGTGTTCTCTAAATCTGTGTTCTAAATAAAAAGTGGCATTCAGAGTATAAAAATATGGTCTTAATTATTAGACCACTTTGATTTTTTTTAGAGAAATTAAGGATATAAAACTAATTATTTCAAAATGTCTATAATTATCTTTTTATCCCAAAACAAATTTATTCTACTTATGAACTAACTTTAATTGAATTACACGTGACATGTGTTATAATTCCATGATATAATTTACTTCCTTAACTTAATTAAAAAAAGGTCAAAGAGTTCAGTTCAAAATAAAAGGTCAAAGGATCTAATGAAAAACATTAATTAGAATCCGAGGAAGTATATTAATACAAAGCAGCCAAATACACTTTTTTTAATTAATGAGACAACCACTAATGGTTTGAAGTTACACGTGGAAACGAACCAACAACATCCTACTCGGGGAAAATGCCATGTCTTTGGGCTACAAGACCTTTGGTCAAACGGCCAAATACACACTTCATCCATGTCATTGACAGACTACATTATATCTGGTACTAATAATAGTGTAATGTAATAAACTAACTGCAGATAACTACGCTCTATCCTGACTACATAAATATGATAGCAAGTGACTTTTATCTTGAGAATAAATGACACAAGACACTTGCAATGGCAAAAACACCAAGGATGCATAGTACATAAATACTATAACCAATAAAGGGTGCTGCCTCTTATCAATTACGCCTAGACTTTTGCTGAGGGTGTCCTCCTGGCAACATCATTCCCCCGTCTTTTCTTCTCATCTGTTTCAACAAAGTAAACAAGAACATTATTAGAGAAGAGGGGAGAGAAAAATAAAAGTCCACCTCATAGTTTTTCCACACAACAGAAGAGAAAACAAAACACTGAACCTGATGACCCTGTGCAACACCTCGTGGCATAGGCATATTACCGCCCATCCCTGCCTGAGATGCAAGATTATAAGCTTGCATATGTGGCATCCTTTGCATGCCCATAACATTCATAGGCCGAGGGACAGATCTATTCGGTAAATGACCACCTGGCATGCCGCCGGAAACCGCATTTCCAGATGGTACCTGATTCAAAGATTAAAAAATAAACGCACACTTCTGGAACTATTAAGTAGAAAATGTTTATATATGTGCATCTATGTAAATGCTGCACTTACAAATTTGCAATTACATAAATTATTTTTAACGTGAACAAATGCTTCTTCAGAAAGGCAAGGAAACCGTAAATTCAATAAGGATCCATGGCATCAAATGCACCCAAGTCAAGAAGCATATGTATGATTGTCCCAAGTAATGAATATCACATGTATAATGAGGTCTTATTTTCTGAAGAATGAAGTGGACAGCAACAATAGTGGATTAGAATAAAAAACTTGAAATACTTTCTGATAAAAAAAAAAAAAACTTGAAATACTTTGTTCATCCTCTCTTTAGGAGTTACAAAAATCACATCAAGGCTTAATGGTTTTCTGTAGAGTTGAAGAGTAGATATCCCAGTGATGCTTTATCAATTGAAAAAGTAGCTTTTACTAAAGACAGATTTGGTTGTTTCTTCACGAAAACAAGGTTTTAGAAGTAGTTAAAAGAGGGTAAGCTGTGATTCCCGAAATATATACTTCACTATATATGCACAAAACTTGCATGTCAAAGTATCAGCATTGAAATAGTATTATTCTTCCAGTCCAGAAGCCGTTATCTGCGATTACGAAGAAATATATTGTATACCGTTTGAGAAGATTGCAAATTGGTTGTCCCTTCAAAATCTACTGTTGAGTCAACTGGACGAGTGGGATAATTCACCATTTTCTCTCCAGGTTGGCAGGGCACAAGAGCACTGAGAATTGATAATGTCTGATTAAAGTAGATATATTTTATGGAATACATGCTTCAATATATCAATTCAAACCAATATTACTTTTGTATAGATATAAAAGCTAATCATCAGTGATAAAAATGGATTTGCTCAGTAAAAAACAGCAGAAAATATCATAAGTAAAATTAAAAAATGGCAAAAAGAGGTCTTACTTCCGCCCAGGCTGTGGTTCCATTTTGAAATACCTAGCGAAGAAACACAAATTCTTAAAAACATGATAGATGAAAGAATAAAGAGAAACTAATTATATAAACAACAACAGTTACAGACAAAAAACCATTATGAAAAATAATGGTAATAATTCAGCCTTTCTTATGATTTAGCTATTTCGATACTTAAAAATCACATAAAAATGGACAAGTCAATAGATATGGCCATACTCATGTTCCAAGGCTTGTATCGCTGTTATTCTTTTTTGAGGATCATATCTGCGCATGGAAAGCAAATACATAAATTATTTCAACACAACAGCAAATTTACATTTAAAAACATTACACATAATGGAAATATTTACAATCACTGTATAACAAGGCAAAAAGAAGAGCTAGATTGAGTCTGACGAGCTTTTGACCAGAACCAGAAAAAGATAAGAAGAGTGTTGATAGGTGCATATAATACCCAGACGAGGGAAACAGAGTACTTTGACGGTTACATCTAACCATAATGCTTTGGAACTTGCTTCACTAAAAATTAGAAGCACATGCAAATTTTACCCCCTACATTCTATTGCATTTTGTGTCATGAACAATTTTTTATGACAACATAAGTAGGAAACAATAAGAGAATCATTTAAAAGAAAAGTAAAAAATATATCTAAAAAGCTTGGTAAAAGGAAAAAAAGCTTACTCAAGCATCTTTGATAGGAGATCAAACGCAGGACTTTTTGGAGGTAAGTGTACAACATTACAAAGGCTAGTGTTGTCACTGTTGCATAAAAACATCAATTGAGAAAATTTCCATTACTTGTGGAAGGAGTAACAAAAGTAGGAAATAAGTTCATCCTAAATTATTTTATTTTCTGAGTACTGTACTTGTGAATCATATGTATGCAACACAAAAATTAATGACAAAAAGTCACCTAGTGTACTGTCAAAAGATCTTACTATTTGCGCCCTTGAATATGCTGAACATCTGATTGCCAATGGGGAAGATATGCCAGCGTGGGCCACTTTTCTACTGTGGGATGGCCTGGCACAGTAACAATGTCCAATCATGTAACTCTGAAATATTTATCAAGAATATGAATATACCCAGCTGAGAGAAAGAAAACCTAAAGCAGAAGATTTACCTAAAACCTTGAATATCTTGTCTAGTTGATCAAGCTGCATAATTGGTACAGTGAGTTTTATTAAATAAGAATCCAAAATGGACAAGGTAATACCAATACACACATCAAATAACACAGCAAGACAGCAGCAACCACCAAAAAAAGAATCAGAAAGCTAAAGGTTACTGAAAGACACCTGAAATGGATTTGGTGTGGCTTTGACTTCTGCTCCTTGAAATAGCGGCTTTAGAGTTAACAGCTCAGCAAAAATGCATCCAACAGCCCACATATCTAAATGACTATTTAAGGATGAACAGCTGGTGAATTTTTAAATCAGATCTGTAAGCACATGAAGATATTAAAATACACAATGATAGTTCATCTTTCTTGCAGACCCTCATTGATTACTCACATCTTAGATTTAGTAAAATCCATTTAAGATTCATGCAACTATCTTAAGTTGATATATAGGTACATGAAACTAGGTACCTTGTCAACAACAGATAGATAAAAAAAAATTGAGGTACATAAATGAGAAAATAAAGACTTTTCTTTGGCCTAAAAGATAGTAAAGATTTAATTTTGATGAAGAAAACATGATGATTTCATCGTGGTATCACTCTTAAATTAACCATGTGACACAACAGTACATCAGCTTATAATTTGCATTGAAAACGTCATAAAAGCATGCAATTTCCCTGCTGGCTCCTTAACTGTCCAGAATATTAAAAATGAATAATTTACACTATAAGGATACCGACGGCACTGGTATAATGTTTTGCCCCAAGAAGCAACTCAGGTGCACGATACCATATGGTAACAACAACCTGCACATTATTATCCTCTCAATTCAGTAAAACAAACATCACCCAGATGAAACTTCAAAAGTAACAGAAATGCTCAGCTAATTTGTGCTAGGCAGAATACGATTGGGGAAAAAAACTAAAGGCAAAACTAGCTATCTGTGGAAACAAAGATAATTGAACAGTTCTATAAATATTTCATTGATATGATTACATATTTATGACACAAAAGCTTCATGAAAGATAATAAACTTTTCCTACTAGTTTACCTACTGCAATTCCTAATAACTTCATTTCCTAATACAATATTTGATATTTACACCTAGCCTATACAAATATTCTAATAATACAAAATAGGAAATAACAAAATTATTTTCATAATTCCCCACACTATCCTCCTAAACTAAGGCATACCAACAAAATAGGTACATGAACACAGGATTAATAATATTTTCATTTTATTTCAAAATTTGAATAGCAAAGTATATTTTGACTAAATTTTTTTAAGTAAAGAAAATGCCCCATACTCCATTTTCAGCTAATGGCTTTAAAGGGGCCTGATATATCCTTGCAAGTCCAAAGTCAGCAATTTTCACAACTCCGTGTTCCTCTCCATCACCCATAACCTGGTAGCAGAAAGTTATGGTACAGAAGTAAGAAAACTTAGATATTTACACACCAAAAAAACGTTGAAATGAAAGTGACTACATATAACAGTAAAGGAATGTGTAAATATACAATAATAATGCAGCTGGAGGCATACCAATATATTTGATGGCTTAAGGTCTCGATGAATTATCCAATTACTGCAGCATAAATGAAATAAGTTGAGCCCCCTATGTGTAAAAAGTTGAAAAGGAACCATATTTAATGCCATAAAAGAATACTTGCCTGTGCAGATAGTTTAGTCCATTGAGCAACTGCCAAAGTAATGATTTAACAGTATATTGATTAATAGAATGGTTGACTTTGTCCCTGTGATGTCGAATGATTTCCTGGCAATCATAATATCAAGTTTTACATTCAATATGGCTAACAAGAAAAATAGATTTCTTTTCCGCCAATACATTTCTGAAAAACCGGAGATACGATAATAATACAAAATCCATAGTAGAGCTACAATCTTAAACATTAGTGGAATACAGGAAGTTGGGTAAATGTATTATTTATAATAAAAATATCCAGGTGAGACAAGAAAACAGAACAAGTCTTTTGATGTAAAATCTACATCTAATTTATAGGGGAACATCAAAATATAAAGACACAAACATAATGTCAAATACCAAAGAATGTGTGTTTCATCAGATCTTTCTTGCAGAGTTCCGAATGAGATTACATTTTTTAATTCAAATGTGTAAATTTGAATTCTCTCCGAAATAATAAACACCTTTACAATTATACTTACATAAAGGTCATGTTCAGCATAATCAAAAGCTAGGTACAGCGACATATCCGCATGGTTGATGTGTACATTTACAAGCTTCACAACATTTTCGTGCGTTATCTCCCTGAGTAACTGCAGCATAAAAGAAATTGCTCAAAATGAATGCTCAAGGCACCAGATGCGCAAAAACGATAACAAACATGAGAATGAAAAGATTCTTAAAGCAAGTCTTCTAATTTCATTGTCCGAATACTTGATTTGCCAAAAGAGGTTGGAGGAGGCCAAGGTCCATATAAACCTAAAATCAAAATGTCACACTTGCAACAGGGCACTCAAGTCCAATACAATTGAGGTCCATAGCATACCAGTATCCATGGAAGCTCCTGCTAATCATCTAGCCTTAGGTTTACATTTAAACGTGGGTATCACCAAATGCCCCACAAATAGCCTAATACCAACAAAAATTAGGATAGACATGTCATCATGTGTGGCTTCAAAGCCCCATGTTTGAATTTTGAGCTACTAACATGAGACAAAAATCTCAAACTTTCAAAATTTACAATTGGTATAGCAACAACTTATATTCACCAATTAGCACTAAGCTTTTCCTCTCTGGTTGAGTATAACCATAATAACCACCATTCTATTCCTGACAGGGCACCAACACTAAATTGACCAATCTTGCTTGCAAATTGAGTCCAAGACATAAAAGAACAAGGCTTCAAACGAAAAACCAACAAGGGCAAAACTCAAAAGTATCATTAAGCACATATCTTACAAATTCACAGTAAAACAAAGAAAAAGGTACAATCTTTAAAACCAATATCAAAACCCCACGACCAATCTTGCTTGCAAATTGAGTACATAAAATAAAAGAACAAGCCTTTAAACAAAAAAAAAACATGGGCAAAACTCCAAAGAACTATCTTGCCTCCCCAATAATCGTTAAGCACATAGCTGAAAAATTCCCAGTAAATGTACAATCTTTAAACTGAATATCAAAACCCCACGACCAGTTTCTCTCGCAAATTGAATCCATCAAATAAAAAACAAGCCTTTAAACAAAAAAAAAACAACAACAAATGCATCACCCAAAAGAATGGTTAATCACATAGTAGCTGAGAAATTCACAGTAAAGATACAATCTCTAAAATGAATATGAAAACCCCATGTCCATAAAATAAAAAAAAAAGCCTTCAAACAAAAAAAAACATGGGGAAAACTGAAAAGAACGGTGAAGCACATGACATAGGTGAAAGAATGAGAGTAAAGGTAGAAACTTTAAGAGGAATAAGAAAAGGCGATGACCATGATTTCACGTATAGCGGTGGGGGAGACGCCGTCGCCATCTTTGGACTGTTTGAATTTCTTGATGGCGATGGATTTGCCACGGTTGGTGGGAGACTTGATGCGGGCGAGGAAGACGAGGCCGTAGGTGCCTTCGCCGATTTTGCCGATGAGATCGTAGTGTTGAAGCCACTCCGGCTTGTTGTTACTATTACTATTACTATTACTGCTGCTAGACCGATTGTTGTTGCCATCTCCCATGCCTCACCTTCAACCTACCTCGCCTCGCCCTCTTCTTTCTTTCTTCTATTACACAAAATTAGGCGCCACCGGGAAAGATTAGTTCGGTTAAGAAGCCCGGCAAAGCTAATTAGTGACTAAATTTATTGTTTATGGACACTTTGTGTAAAGTTGTAAACAATAAATATGCTACTTACAAATTGTCTTGACTAAATTTTTTGAAATTAATTTATTTTTGTATTAGCAAAATTAATTTATTTGACTTAGTTCAGTCTATATCACCATAAGGTTTGTTCTGTGTAGTTGATCGTACATGGTGGGATAATGTTTAGTCTTTGTGGTGTTGTTGTAGTTTATTTCAATTATATTTCTTAATTCTTTTTTTTTAAAAAAAAATCAATTGAATACTATAGGAATGGGAGATACCTACTACTTGTTTTTACAATTTTCCTAAATTATTCGTCTTCATACTCTTTGATAAAAATAAAAAGTGGGTGAATATGGTGTTCTATTAATATCATATGATCTTTTTTACTAGAAAATCATATGATTTTAAATAAATAAATTAATAAATTTAATCTAATCAAATTAAGTAAATAATCTTTAAATTTTATATTAAGAATGGAGGGAGTGTATGTATATGAATGATATTTATTTTTGAAGTTAAATTATTAGGATGCTAAAGAAGATAAGTATTGTGTGTAATTTATTAATATTTTTTTGGACTCAATTTTACGTATACCCTAAAATTGTTTTGCACATAGAACTTTTCTTCAATCCTTTTTCTGTTATAAGATAAAATGATATTAGCTAGCCAAAAGATTACATAATTTAAATAATATCTCTAATAGGAAAGTCAAAAGCATTACACTAATTAACAAGAAGTAAATGAATAGAAATAAAGAATAAAAACTTCAACATTAATGTATTATCGAAAGTGATTGTGTACTTCACTAAGGGAATCCAAATAGAGAAATGAATGGTTTATTTCCACATGTTCCATATGGTGGTGATTGGTGAGGCTTTTTAAACTTTTATTGGATCCTTGATCAATATTTAAAACAGTCTCGTAAAACATAAATAAATTAGTAGCCTCAAAATTTGCACAAAATGTAACAACAAATATTGGATTTTGAATATATGCATTACAGTATTGGTTTAATTTCTTAACATGGCTTGTTAATTAGATCATTAGAAATTAAAAGCACTTTCTTTGTGCTTTCTATTCTGAGTTTCTTGCAGGGATGATTGATTAAGCTTTGCATAATCATATTATTAGTACCTCCCGAATTAACAGGCAACAAGTAAAAGGCTTTTTCTGTCCGGGGGAAAAATACACAGTCCGAAAAAGGTCCTACCGGGAGTCGAACCCAGGTCGCTGGATTCAAAGTCCAGAGTGCTAACCACTACACCATAGAACCTTGCTTGTATGGTTCATTTATACGTTATTTTGTGTAGATATGTCGTGAAGTTTTCAACTCAGATGCAACTCTAAAACCAGTTAGGGCCCGTTTGCATGTTTGCATTCCGCTTATGATTCCGCTTATGGAGAATAGATTCTCCAAAAATTGCTTTTTGAGAATAGCTTTTAAGTAGAATATCTTTTCTGAAAAATAACTTTTGATGAGATGAGAGTGTTTGAATTAAACTTTTTGAAAATACTCCCTCCGGTCCTAAATATAGGACCTAGATAAAGACTTCATTTTGGTCCTAAATATAAGACCTAGATACATTTTTGGTCACCTTTTTCCTAAATTACCCTTTTTCTTCTTAACATTAGGGAAAATGAGCTCGCAAGAAATTTGATAGGGGAGGAAGGGCTATTAAGTAATTAACCTAATTAAGGAGGGGTATTATTGGAAAGACATCTAAAATTAAGCCTTCCTTAATCTCCCCAAAAAAAGTTATCTAAGTCCTATATTTAGGACCGGAGGGAGTAGCTTTTATGAATAACTTTTGAGTAGAATATAACTTTTCTGAAAAAAATTATGATGAATAGCTTTTTATGTTTCTTTTATTTGAAATAAATGTTTTTCCTAAATGAGAGATCGAAACTATCAACTTGAAAAGGAGAAAAATGTAGTTTTTCTCAAAATAGCTTTTGGAACCCTAAACCTAGTTTTTCTTTTCAAAATAGTTTATCCAAAAAAAATTGAGTGTTTGAATGTCTTTGTGTTAAACTAGGTTTGGGAGCCAGAATAGTTTTTGGAAATGTATCTAAACATACACTTAGTTTAACACGTTAAAGAACCAAGAAGAAACGTGTCAGTTTAATACAGAGTAGTTTTCAATTTAATCAACCCATTTAGTTTGATAATAATCCAATTCAGCTATTGATGTATAATAAAATAATCATGTGATCAATTCAAAGTTTTGAATCACACCAAAAACTAGTAGTAAGCAACAACTAAGTCTTATATTACCACCACCACTACTACTACTACTACTACGTGAGATCGTCTATATAGATTATACGGTATCATTGTACTTTATCATTCACTAACTCTTTAGTTTAAATTTAATTGGTCAGATTTTTCAAATGATTGAGATTTATTAAATTTAACCATTATATTAAGTGAAATTTATGAAACAGACTAGTGTATAAGTGTACTCCTATAACTTATTAATCAGTGTTTACTTTTGTCTGTGTTGCCCAATGTTCTTATTTTTGGATTGAGAGATCAAATCGCATAAAACCACAACTACACAAAAGCCTAAATAAACTTATAAGTTAGAAACTGCTTCACTTACAGTAATATTCCTATAATCTTATTCAAGGAAATTGTCTAATGTGAGCACTTGTACACATCCCGGGCACATATTTTTCTTTTTTTGGGTTGACTTTTCTCCACCTTCCCCCCTTCACTCAATGATGTTCATCGTCGACCTGTTCTGCTTACACTCCTACTTCTTGGGAATGACTTTCCAAAACCATTATTATGGCTTCTCTCAGGGACAATGTTTGGGATTCTAGATATTGAAGATACACAAACTTTTTCTTTGACATTCAAATTGGTATGCCATGATTTTAAGAGTTGGTCTGCACTTTTGGGACCATGTTTGGCTTCACTTGTAACTTCCATAGGTTTCTGAGAATCATGTGAGAAGTCTTCCAATGTTGCAAGTGACTGTAACCGCTGACCAAGAGATGCAATAGTTCTCTGGCACTCCGCAAATCTACTAGCAGCCAATGAAAGTTCCTTCTCCTGCAATGAAATATTTCACTAATTACAAACAATATTCATAAAATGGTAGACATGTAGATTTAAGATCCAACAAGTGTGAAAATCGACTAAACATAATTAATAATTTGAAATCAAGATTTAATGGTGCAAATGTAGGAATCTCGTTCACCCGTCATTAGAATCGTTAAAAATCACATGACATTTTGTGGACCCTACTTCGCTATTATTAAATGGTTTTGACGGCTAGTTAAATAAATTCCTAATATTTACTATTTTTATTTGATCAGTATTAAATCTGCAACTCAAAATTGTTATTTATGTCTGGTGGTGCAATTTACACAATTATTGAATGTTAAATATGCACTTTTACACTTCATAAAATGGTTGGTGCAATAACTATCACTTATTTTAGCCTACTAATACTAATCAAGTTCAACAAAGATTCAGGGGTCCCACTTGTTATTAAAGAGGCTTGAATTATAGGGAATTTAATGTGTGGCAAACTGACCTGCTTTAGCTTCAACTCACTGGTGATTCCTTCTCTATCCTGTATCTCAGCTTCTCTTTGAACCTGAGCATCATGCTTTATTCTTGAAAGTTCACCCTCCAACTTCTCATGCTTGGCATTATACTCAGCTGACAATGCTCGCTCCTTCTGGATCTCTTCCTCCAATGAACCAATTTTTGAAATCAATTCATGTACCTCAGCTTGAAGAAGTGTTATTTTCAAACCAAATTCTTCATTCTTTGTTTTGGCTTCCCCTAGTTCCT
Source organism: Mimosa pudica (assembly GCA_029929735.1). Lineage (NCBI taxonomy): Eukaryota > Viridiplantae > Streptophyta > Magnoliopsida > Fabales > Fabaceae > Mimosa > Mimosa pudica. Next base: position 16,235,565 of record JAKELP010000014.1, on the reverse strand, counting down.
CATACACTTCTTGATTTGATTTGTTTGCTTGATCTAACTGAGCCTCAAGTTCTGCTATCTTCAACTCCGCATCCTTTATTTGACTTTGTGATGTATATAGCTGCTCTTGGTAAACAGCTAATTCCATTTCAACTTCAAGTCTATTAGCTTCCATATTCTTTAGCTGTTCCTCCAATTCAGAATTCCTTTGAATCAAAGATTCTAAATCAGTTTTAGCTGTATTTTGGTCAATTTTAGTTTGATCCAGTGACAGTGCTGCTTCAAAAAAACTCCCACTCTCATTGTCAGGCAATGCAGCAAGTCTTTCCATCTCAAGGAAATCATCCATGAGATTAATTATCTCTATTGAATCAGCAGTATAATTTTTTCTACAAGTTTGTCCACTCTTATATTGATATGGTTCATTAACCAAAGCAGATACACAAGAGTTAGAGCGACTTGGCTCACATTCATTGGTACTATTTGCAGTTGTGTGTAGGCTCTCTCCATTTTCTGACAAGCTATCTGTGAAGGAATATACATAAACTGAGGAAGCAGTCATAGACATGTGATCATTAGAAGTGAATGTTTTATGAGCTATGGTTTTTAGTCTCCTGCACTCAGCTTCAAGCTTAGAGACCTTCAGAATGCCTTCCAAATGTTGCTTGCTTGCTGTTTCTGCAGCATGTGTACTTAAATCCCTCTCAGTGATCAAGAACTCAATTTCTTTGAGTCGAGATCGCAGCTCGAGTTTAAGGCTTGCATTCTCTTTCTCCATAGCCTCAAGTTTCTGTTTAAGATCAGAGCTAATTGATGTAGTAGTTTCTGCTTTGGCTGTTTGAAGCTGAGATTCAAGCTCAACAACTTTACCCTCAAACTCTGATTGTTTTGATTCCCAGACAAGAGAATTGTTTAAAACAGCTTCATAGATTTTTCGCTCTTGCTCTTCTCTAACTTGTTGAAGCTGCTCTGAACACTCCTTGAGTGCCATGTCAAGTTGATTAACTCGTTCTTGGAGATGTGAATTGTTCTTCTTTGCAGATTCAAGTTGTTGTTTAAACGACAGAACATCATCTTCAGCCTTCTCCCAGCCTAAATATATAACCAGAAGCTAACAACATGTAGTTCAATTCTTAAGTTTCAAAGTAAACAGAAGAAATGTACAATAATATCATAACAAATAACAAAGTCAACAGCTGACTATGGAAAGTTTTGTTAATTCTGTGCAGATAAATATAACTTTCAGGATGCTTCCTGGTGAAGTAATGTATGAATATAATATTTAAAGAGAAACAAAAAAGTAATCATTGTGAAATTTTCTACTTAATCTCCTAATTGTTTTATCAAGTCTTCTTTGAATGCTTTATCAAAGCAGCAGATAAATACCTGAGATTGCTTCCTCCGCGACATTTGCATGCTGATTTATCAAATTTTCTTTGACACTAATGCTCAGAAGAGCAGCAGATAACTTTTCTTGTAGAACCTTTACGTCAGCAACCTCTTCTTCATTTGATGCAGCATTAGACATTACTTCTGGTGATGTACTAGAAGTTTGGATTGGATATACCTTCAAAATCATAGCTAAAACATAAAACATACGAATCTACTTCTCCCCAAGTTTAGAATAATCAGAAGAACTCAGTTACACTTACAGTAAAAGCCACCATGCTTTAGGAAACAAATACTTAAACTTCCAGAACAAGCGATGATCGTTTGCATCTTGACTAGATACTACTCCATTGGGTCTTTATTATAAGGTTATTTTTACTTTTTTTAGATAAATTAAAGATGCAAAATTTATAATTTTTTGTTGAAAAAACATAATTCATTCATCATAAAACATAGTTTTAGCTACACAAAATATATCATTTTAAATTGTCTATAGCCATCTATTTTCCTCGTACTAAATTTTTTCCATACTAATTTATTTTACTTATAAATTAACATATAATCTAATTACATGACTATAATGAGAAGAAAAATAATCAAAAAAATGAAGAATCATGTACGCTAAAACAAAATGTTAAATAGAATCTATCAAAAAAAACCCACAAAAAAGAAATTTAAGAGAGAAATTGTAGTCAACTGTAACGGTTACGCCATGGCCTACCTGATCATCCAAGAATCTTTCTGAATGAGATGACATTGTTATTGAGCTCTCTGTTCCAGCTAGACTCTTATCAGATGATTTCCTACGCCATAACCAACTCCGACGTTGCATCTACAATTTAAGCAAAAATTAGCACCTTAATTAACTCGTTAAGACTTTACCTGGAAAATCACTTCACAAATGTCATTGGCTGCAATCTCAGTCTTAGCTAAAAAGTTAAAAAAGAAACCTATGATTTCTCTGGCTATGGACATTGTATCCAAGTTTTGTCTAGCTAATGAACTTTGCTCAGTACGTAAGCATAGAGTTAGATAAACTTCTAAGCAACATCCAAGTATAACCTCAACAAATTTTTAAAGAAAATAAAATAAGAAGGCGGATATGAACTTCGCTTACAATTCACTTATCACCCCATCTAACTCCATTAAAAGACCTCAAAGTGAAAAATGCACATTATCACTGTTCACTCACGTGACACTGAAACATTAATCATAGTACCCTTTTGAAATTGAAGGGGTGAAAATGAAATGCTGTATTAAATGCCCATTACTTGAAACTTCAAATTCCTGATAAAAAAAAATACTTCAAATTCAAACAAGTAGCCTCATTCACACGTTGTCCAAGCCAAACACCTCAAAAATTGAAAATTTGAAATCCACAAGGCCCCAAATATAAAAAACTAAAACTACTTAAAAAACATATTGAAATATGAAAAGAAAAGTGAGCACATAGATATACCTTAGCAAATGGGAAGAAGAAGAAGAAGATGATGATGATGGTGATGAAGGTGAAAATGAAAGCAGAATGTGAGGAATGTCAGAGGAGGGAGGAAAGAACATGTTGGGGAGATTAAGAATAAGAAAAACAGTAAGCAGGGTTTGGTTTTGTAGTTTTGTTATGGGAATAGAGACAAGAAGAGAAGAGGGTAGGACCATTTAGGAAGTGTTGGAAAAGTCCACAATGTAAGACAAATTTAACTTTTTTTGGAGATTTTGTCAAGGTAAGATAATATTAGTGTTGGGTGACTTTTCAAACAAGGAGGACGTTATTCTCGCGCCATTGGTCGTTCAGTTTCATTACCATATAACAATTATACTGTTCCCTCCCATACTCGCACATTTCACACCTCAGCTTGCGCAGTCATTGATCATGGAGATATAGCCAGCTAAGCTATGGAAAATGATGACAAAATAACAATAACATTATCAACATCATATTATTAATATTATTATTATTAAATAATGAAGATGGATATACTAAATTTAATCTAGGAATTATTTAACTACTCTCTTTGTTCCTAAATATAAGAATTAGTTGACTTTTTGGAAAATTCTATAAAAGTTAAATAGATTACTTAAAAATTGGTTTTCATGAATTTTTCTCTAATCTAGTTTATTTGATCTATAAGCTAACATATGATTCAATAACATACCGAATGTGTTAAGATCAAGTGGCTCATTTTACTTCATTAATTTCTCACAAAAAAATCAGTTAGCTTTTATATTTAGAAATAGAGCGAGTAGTACAATGCAAGGTTTTGTGTAAGAATTGGGCTACATATATGTATCAATACCTTTAGTCATAAATATAAGATTTAATTGACTTGTTAGGAGATCAGAAATTAAGGGGGCACAATAGACTATTTAATTATGAAATATTTGATATATTTCTAGATTACTTATTAATATATTGGTCAAATAAACTAGTTTAAGAGATTATTAAAAAAGAGAGAGAAAAACGATTAATAATAAATTAGATATAAAGAGAAACACTTGGATAAGTGATTCAGTTTAACTAGGAGTAAGACAAAATATATGTCATACAATTTTAGCAATAAGCAAATTATTAGTGATTTAGAGGAAAATGTCAACCACAGCTCTTTAAATGTGTCTTATAACTTTTTTTTTTGACCAAAATGTGTCTTATAACTAAGAAGAAAGGAAATATTAATTTTTAAAATTTTTGAGCTTTATAGCTTTACAAATATTTGCTTTATGCTTTTCAAATTAAAAAATCATACTGAGAATTAATGATGTAACATATGAATAATAAATAATACTCCCTCCGTTCCTAAATATAAGATCATTTTGGGGAAGTGGATAAGTTCCTAAATATAAGATCACTTCTTATTTTATCTCAAGTTTTGTCCAAACTACCATTATACTTTCTCTTTTCATTGAAAATCTCTCCTCCTTTTAAAGTTAAGTAATTGAGGGGATTTTGGGAAGATCATGTAATTTTATTGTCTTCCTTAATCTCTTCAAATTAACCAAAGTGATCTTATATTTTTCCATTACTTGTTAATTAAACCAGCATACTCTTTCTCGTTTGTATGCAAAATAAAAACTCCAAATACTTCCAAAAAAAAAATTGCGACTTCTCCCCTTTAATCAAACGGTCAACCAGTCAAAATTAGAAGTCACTTTGAAATAACAAATATAAGTATTAGTACTTCATTTATTGCCGATTGAAAAAACATTTTTATTTCTTGTTTCATAATTCAAAAATTGAATCACAATTTCTCCTTCGAAGAGAAAGAAGGGCGCGATTGAATATTACCGTTGAAAAAATGTTTCGTTGGCGCACGCGGGCAATATATATGCTCGCTCGCGGGTAATATAAATATGCGCTCGCGGGCATATACATATATGCATAATTAGTCTTCATCCTTGTTTCCGTCATCTGTTTGTCTGTCTTTGTTTTACCTTTTTTTCTTAAAAAATGTTTTACTTGGAAATGCCTAGTGGAATTAGATTATGTGTTTGTTTTCCGTCATCTAGGTGTGTTCTTATATATGTTTGGAAGAGCTTTTTGCCCTTGTTCTCTCATCATCCAATCACTTAGTCATTTCACAGTTAATACTTCGAGGGTATTTTACTAAGATTTGGTCGGTATAGCTGTCAAGGATAGAATAACATACATAACAAAACATGTTATTCCATCCTTGACAATATATATCACATGTAATTAAAATATAGGTTAATTTGTATAAAAAATATATGTTAGTCTATATAAGTAGAATAATAAATCAGTTTTGAGTGAAAAAACTATAAACAATTCAAAATGATTGATTTTTCATCTTTAATTTATTCAAAAAAGTCAATATAATCATATGATTAGGACAAGAGGTAGTATTAAGTAAATGGTTTTCGGCTTGGTGGATGGGGAAATTATTCGTGGCTGTAGTTGTTTCAGAGAATATTATCTTCAAGCCTATTGTCTAAATTGCGGTATCTTGTTCTTACAGATTAAGTAGTTTATATTCTTGCATCCATTGTACATTGATCCTTAAATTTTTTATAAAGAACTCTTCAATACTCCTCTATTCTTATATTCTAATTATGATGATGACTTTACTATGTGTTACTCCCTCCGGTCCTAAATATAAGACCTAATTGACTTTTTTGAAAAATCCTAAAAAAAAGCAAAATATGTTAATTATAAATTGATTTACCTAATTTTTTCTTTTAAACTAGTTTATTTTACTTATAAACTAATGGATAATCTAAAAATATATCAAATATGTCATGATTTAATAGACTATTTTGCAACCTTAATCTCTCCAAAAAAAGTTATCTAGGTCCTATATTTAGGACCGGAGGTAGTATAACACACATATCACAACCTAGTTTCGCTCTATTCTTATATTATTTTAATTTACCTTTAAAATAGAAAACATTGTTTTCAGAAAATTTGTTTGATCATTGGTTTTTTTTTTAATAAAGCGACGTAGTTTCAATTATTAACTGGATTAAGTGAATGGAAAATTATTTATTTATTTTCAGACCGTAATAGGTGGGCTTCAGAACCGTTAATTCTGGTAAAAGAAAATGAACGTTAATAATCACATAATAAAAGGAGACGCTTTCAGATTTTTCAGGTGCGGGAGGAAAAAGAAATATCATGAGAGAGGAAGGTGGTGGTGGTGGTTTTGGTTTCCAGGATTGAGACAGAATCTGAATATCGATCCACAAAAACGAAATAGATAATCAAAATAAGTGATCGAATTCAATATGAGCAGTGTAAGGAGGAACAACAGCAATAAGAAAGCTCCCGCAGCTTCCAAAAAAGCTCTCCCCAGCGGAAACAACAGCGCCAATGAACCTTCCTCTCCCATTATTGACCAACCGTATATATATAATAACTTCCTCATTCATCTTAATTCTTTTTTCTTATTGTTGTCTTTTATTTCCATATGGTCGCTCCATTTTAACGTTGTTCTTTTTCATACGTCATTTCGTCCTTTCATGCATGCATGCATATTGAACGTAGTTAAGTTATTTGTTAAACACTGCCTGTTAATCCAAGACCTATTGACCTGACATCCAATTAATTCGTACACGAGAGATAGGAGTGCTGACCGCATAGGGAGGATTGTCCCTCCTCTTTCGTCCTTTCATGCATGCATATTGAACGTAGTTATTTATTAAACATTGTCTATCAATCGGATGCCTATTGACCTGATGACAACCAATTATTTCGGACACGAGAAATAAGAGTGTTGTCCGCATAGAGAGGGTTGTCCCTCCTCTTTCGTCCTTTCATGCATGCATATTGAACGTAGTTATTTGTTAAACATTGTCTGTTAATTGGACACCTATTGACCTGACAACCAATTAATTCGGACACGAGAGATAGGAGTGTTGCACGCATAGGGAGAGTTGTCCCTCCTCCTAATGATAGATGATGTTTAACGTGATTCAAACACACATTATTATCATTCCTAAGGGTGGACTCATTTATCAACTCGACTACTTATAATTATTGGTGTCTTTTGTGTTTTTATATAAAAATGACAATGTTGCTTTCATGTTTTTTGGCTTGTGGTTATTTTTCTGGAAAGAACGTTAAATGAAAGATTTTTCATGGATGGGTTTATTGTTGATTTATATTATTTTTTGAAAAATCTGATTGGGTTGATTGTATTAATTTTAGGCCATCTGTGGAAGAAAAGACGGTGAAGAAGCTTCGACTGTCAAAAGCACTTACAATTTCTGAGGGTACCACAGTTTATGAAGCATGTCGCCGTATGTCAACTCGCCATGTTGATGCTGTTTTGTTGACTGATCCCAATGCTTTGCTCTCTGGAATTGTCACTGACAAGGTATATTATATGTTGGTTAGTTAATGTAGCCTTTAGAATTAGGAGGTGAACTATAGGCTTTAGATATTGACTGCTAATTGTGTTTTCAGTGTGTATTGTGATTAGTTTTATGGGGTTGAATCCTATTTTCTGTTTGATCTTCTCTCATTCTCCTGAACTCTTTCTTCCTTCTCAATCTCTTATTCCTAATTCTTTTTATTCAAAATAATAATTCTGTAACATGTATATTTATATATATAATCACTATTTTCTGATATGTCCACTGAGATAAGTGTGCATTTTTTCTCTCTCTATGAAATGTTTGAGGCTCTTTTATGTCATATGGCCAGGACATCGCGATTAGAGTTACAGCGGAAGGATTGCGGCCAGAGCAGACCATAATGTCTAAGATAATGACACGTGATCCTATATTTCTGAAGTCTGATTCTCTTGCCTCAGAAGCTCTTCAAAAGATGGTTCAAGGTTAGCTTATAACAATCATATTTATTTTTCTTGTTATTATAGATGTTTAAGTGGACAAAAGTAGTCCTGATAAAAAAAAAAGTGGACAAAAGTAGGATATCATATATCATTGCCATCAACTTATATAGTTTTGTTGACTTCAATCGATCTCTTTCCTCAATCAATTGGATCATACTCCTATATTTTAGTTACTTTATCCCACATTGGCTATTCCAGTTTGCACTTTCCTTAGCCAAAAGCAGGTTCTTATTGAGGAAGACATTATGCTACATTATAATGATAGCATTCAACCATGAGCAGGGCCTTTTAGCTCAGCTCATAAAATTAAATATTGTTTTAGAATTTAAAGTTCGCATCAGACTTCTCTGGTGAAATTACTTTTTTTTTATGTGTTCTTAAATCTTTTTCTGTTACCATAATGACTTGTTATATGTTCTATAATTTATATTTAAGTCCAATACTAATGAATCTACAATATGACTTGTGCTCAATGATTTCATCAAATGAGATATACTTTTCCTTTTGAACTGGAAGGTAAATTCAGGCACCTCCCCGTAGTGGAAAATGGCGAAGTCATTGCTTTGCTGGATATCACAAAATGTCTTTATGATGCCATAGCTAAGATGGAGAAGGCTTCAAAGCAGGGAAATAACCTTTCTGCTGCATCTGGAGGCCGGGAACGTCAACAGAGCAACAATTTAGCAGGTTGAAACAATTGTCCCTATAAGACATTAGAGTACTGAGCTGAAAAGTATTCATGATAAGTAAATTTACTGAATTACGTGATAGGTCTTTAATTTTGTCTGTCCCTTGTATTGTTGTATTAACCCTCTTTAAAGTTAAATGTTTGAGGATTTCTGTGTAGAGTTTATAGCAATGTGAGTCATTTAGCTTATATTTTTTGCAAAAATCTCTTACCTTCAAAATCGACTGCATGCGCATTATTGACTTTTTAATTGTCAATTGTAATCTTCCATGAAACTCTTGGCTTCTCATATTTCCGGTGTTGTCAATGTTTAGAATTGCTAGAAACTGTCAGTTTTAAGTAATATCAACGATAAAAGAATTGATCAGACTGTTGTAATGCTTATTCAATTGCCACCTATTTCCAACATATAGTAATGGTTCTAATACAGTTTCATTTATAGCAGCTCCAAACACTTTACTTGATACATTGAGGGAACGCATGCTCAAGTCTTCCGTATCAACAATAATCGGTGAAAATACAAAGTAATTTCCATATTACATCTTCACATTTTTGTGTTGAATGTGGAAAGAGAGGCACACATATATGCAGATTTATAGTTTTACCATGTTTTCTGTCTTTATGTGTTTATAGGGTTGCAATTGCATCAGTGGCAGATCCTGTTTATGTAGCTGCAAAAAGGATGCGAGAGTTACATGTTAATTCAGCCGTTATAACTGCTGCAGGAAACAAAATTCTAGGGATACTCACGTAATATCTATTTCTAGTTATACTTTTATTTCATAATCCTGTAATATGAATAATGGGACTATCTATCTACTAGATGTTTTTCTAAAAAATAATCCTCCTTGAACAAGATATGAATTAGACTTTCGAAATTTGAATATTTAAATATCTCATGCAGTTCAAGGGACATTCTTATGCGGGTTGTGGCTCAAAATCTTTCTCCTGAATTGACTCTAGTGGAAAAGGTTGATCCGTTTACTGTTTTTGGATCTTGGATGTGATTTTAGTTCAAAGGAGATACACTTTCCTCTTATTGATGTTTGTATTATTCATGTCTTTTCTTTCATACTTCTTTTCATTAGGTAATGACTCCAAATCCTCAGTGTGCATCATTAGATACAACAATTCTTGAGGCACTGCAAATGATGCATGAAGGGAAGTTCCTAAATCTTCCTGTGCTGGACAAAGGTGCATTTTGCTTTCTTAACTTCTTCATAGGCAGTGCCTGACATTATATTGTAGGTATTGAATATAATTTATTTTTCAGATGGAAATATTGCTGCTTGTCTGGATGTTTTACAGTTAACTCAAGCCGCAATTGCTTTGGTAAGCATCATGCTTGAGACATATTTCTTTGCCTTGCTAGAGGGGCTATCTTTGAAATTTATGGAAATTTTCAGATTTTGATGACACTTTTTCTAACTCACATGATAAATCTATGCCTATATCTAATTTGCTCCCTCAGTATAACAGAATTATCACATATATATATCATAGTGTACTAAAAATCAGAGGTTATAATTTTTATCAATATAAAGCAGGTACCTGATTATGATGAGGTTTTCAGGTTGAGAATTGCTCATCAGGAGGGGCCAATGATATGACAAACACAGTCATGCAGAAGTTTTGGGATTCAGCCTTTTCAACAGAGCCAATGGAAGATTTTGACTCTCATAGGTACTCTGGTGTATGTGGTAGATGATGCTCAAATGTAAGATCTTTTTTTGTTATTAAATTAAATCACCCCTTAAGATTTTTTAATGCAGTGATTTATCTGGGCTAGCATCAGAAGGAGGAGATACTGCCAAGTCAGCAGATCCGTCTGGTTCTTTTGATAATTCATTTCCCTTTAAATTTGAGGATCTTAAGGGTCATGTACTTATGTTCAATTGTGGTGAGTGATTATTTTGATGAAACCATTAGGGACTTGTAATCTATGTTTTCACTCCTCTAAATCATCTAAAAAAACAATGCTATCCTGCCTTTTCTTAGGCGTGGAACACTATGATGATCTTTTATCTGCTATCATGCAAAGAATTGATCATGCTAAAGATGGACGTAGTCCTCAGATTTTGGTATGCTTTATTCTATTTTGATGCCAGTTTATCTGTTTGTGTCATGCACTTATGAGTCAACATATATATTAAGTTACTAACTCTCCTTTCTTACAGTATGAAGATGATGAAGGTGATAAGATTTTACTCGCAGATGACAATGATCTTGCTACTGCTGTGAGCTATGCTAGATCGATGGGCAAGAAGGTGAAGTTGCCTGGTTTTCTTAGATGTGTATATATTTACGGGCAAAGGTGCAAAAATAGACACGGTAAATTTAAAAGGGAGCACTCGAGACTCTGGTAAATTTAAGGGGGCAAAACCGTACACTATAAATTAAAATAGGGCAAATGTAACCTCTCGGTTAAACATAATTAAACGGAAGTTTTTTTAGACGTGGGCCCATCATCAGATCACATGAAATTCACCTCATACCTTCCTCAAATCACATGAAATCCACCTCAAATCATCTATACCCTAAACCCAAAAATCATTTCGATGAGGGTTATAAGGTTAGAGTTCGAAACGAGACTGATTTGATCTTTGAAGAAGTTCGATGTATTGTGTGTTGTGTTTTGTGTTGCGCTGGTTTTGAGTCTCAATATGTCCCGTCAACATATGCCACATAAAAAAATTGACATCTAATGTCACCACATATTGCCACGTCAATAAGCCCCATCAGAATTCATAGTCAATTGATGGTCAAACTTAACACCTCTGTTTGAGATAGTTACATTTGCTCCATTTTGGTTTACAATGTGCGTTTTTGCCCTCTTAAATTTACCAGAGTCTTAGGTGCTCTTTTTTAAATTTATAGTGACTATTTTTGCGCATTTGCCCTATATTTATATATGTGTATGTAGTATTCTGGTATGAAATATGATTTTGTTTTCAGGCTTTAAGGTTGTATTTGGAGTTTGACAATTCAAGCAATATTACAAAAACAGAAAGTAATACATCAACTGCACTAGAGAAAGTGAATACAACAACTGCACCAGAGAAAGTGAATACAATAACTGCACTAGAGAAAGTGAATCCATTGTATTTGAGCTCTGGTATCATTGCAGGTGCAATTGTTCTAACAAGCATTGGTGTCATGATCTACTTAAGGCGCTCCAAGGAGTGATTTGCTCTCAATTTTGGGATAAATTTCTTGTAAAAGTTATAATTATGCCATCATGTTTTGGGAACCAATTTCCTTTTTAAGCGTAAAACTTAGTAGTGTAAGTTAATCAGATCTGATCTTTCATATTTGATTTGTATCAATTTAATCCTTGAAATGCATGAGTTTAATCCTTGAAATGCTCAATTTAGCACTAAATTCAAATAACTTAATGCATCAAAACTTTAAGTTTAAAAGTGTCTTAATAATTTTTCATATATTATCCGAAGACAAGAGGTAATTTACTATTATTAATGGGTTAAAAATATAAAATAATTAATCATGTGCAATCAGTTATAATGCTCATGGAGGCCACAATTTGAGTTATATTCTTTGAGGGTTACACTTCATCATAATTTTGCACTGTGTGATTAGAGATATGTTGAATCATTGAAGATATGAATGCCTTTCAAAAGTAATGAACTTGCCTTGAGGCCAGCATGATCATCTTAACATAATTTCTTCGTTGATCCATAAAATTCACGACAGTGTTAAACTTCAACTGACTAGCTATCGGGGTCCAATACAAAATTTCTGCATTTTCCTACACTTGAAACTGGCTAAAAATTAGCGAGTAGTTTAAAATAAATTGTGTTCAAAACATACATACTATGATAATTGTTATTATCAAAGGAAAGAACAGCATACGCGTACGCGTCATATAATGAACACTGACATTTAGTTGGCTCAATTATTAAACTCTCAATTAGGCCCAGTGAGAAGAATATACCCTTTTTAATTTTTTTGCCTGAACAGTAGTTATCACTGTAGGATTAATAAAGCTTCTTTCGCATATATAATTGAGGCATTGATGTTGAGAAGGACTTGAGAATGTTGATGAAATTAAAATGCAGATGGAGTTAAAGAGGGAGGTGTTGGTTGATGCAGAGTTCAGTGCAAATGCAATGTCGTTATAAATGCATCTCTCTCAGTTGAAAGCTCTTTTTCAGGACATGGCCCATCCCTTTTTCTTAACTTCTGTAGGTCATATACTTACCACAGTATAATTATATTTATGGTTCTAAGTTCTAACTTTTCATTTATTTCCCTTTTCTCTTTTTCATAGCAGCATTTTTTGTTATTCACGCCCTGATAGTGAGAGTTTCCAACAAAAAAAATTATGAAAATCAATTCAACGTACTCAGGCTAATGAGCAGTAGTTTTGGACATACACCAAGTTATTCGTTTGTGTTTTGTTTCATTTGTTGTATTCTCACGCGTGACAAATAAAAAAATGGTGTTCGATTTTTTAATTCTTTCTAGCATATGCCTTTACAAAATTATATATATATATATATATATATATATATATATATATATATATATATAGCCAAGTACAATATATATATTCGGATTCCAAATTAAAGATATGATCATATTATGTGGAAGCAATAACAGTATGTCCGGCCTTGTTCGCTTTCAAGTCTTCAACTATGCACTAGTTGCATACTTGTACTTTTTCACCTCAAGTAGTGAAATTTCTTCTTTTGTGTCAAATAGTGAATGCTTGAAATTTACACTCATGTGAGTCATGATCAGTGACGTCTAAGGATGTGCTTATAAGTGGCTTTTTCTCCCTAGCGTCATCTTTCAGATATTGTTGGTTCTACTAATCTGAAAATTGAACCTTTTCACCCCATTTTTGACTGAGCCAAACCCATTTTAGACTTTATCCTTATAGCACGTAAAGGTAATATTACTATTATTATGAATAATAACTTCTGATAGATCGATCTTACGTTACAAAGCAAAAAGTGCAATTCATTCAACTTCCAAGTGCCAGTGACGCCATGTTTACTTTGACCATTTAACTTTGTATATTACGTAACAATAATTTTTTTGAATAAATAAGATGCGTTGTGAGACAGGGGGCATCAAAGGTGAGTAATGCATGTTAGACAAAAAGTTAAACTAAAGAGTTCATGGGAAAATAGAGATGGGATTGATTAGATTGGAGGCATTTTAAATAACGTTCATAGAGATTGATGCAAATAATATTACTACATGAACTGAATTGAGAAGACAGACATAACCTCTCCTTGTTATTCAAGCAACCTCCCTTCCTCCCCTCTTTATCGATCTCTCTGTTTTTCTGTTTCTGTTCTGTGCCACTGTCCATGTACACACACATATATCCACATAATAATATAGTATGCATCAACATCTCCCAATCAAAATTATCTTATATTGTTACTATCTTTTTTCAAAAGCACACAATTTTGCTAGTCTTTTGATTATGTTATATATGTATAGTATGATAAAAGTAAAAGAGGGCAAAAAATATGTGATTAATATGAGATAAAAGCCTTTGAGATCAATATGTATAACTACTAATAATATTGGAATGGAATAAAAAATGAGTATACACACTATATTATTTGAATTTAAAATAGATTTTTCAAATTCTTCATGGAAAACAGTGGAAAAGCAAACACATAATAAATTCATGATGAGACGGTCAACAATAAAGGTGATTTGTTTCCCTGGCCACTTACAGTACACTTTTCACAAGACTGGCTCTCATGAGGTACACTATTGAAAAATCATGACTCACCTTTTTCAATATTATATTAATTAAAATTATGCATTGTGAATGGGAAAATGTGAACTGTCATTCAAAAAATCAAGAAGGACAAAAAAACACAACACTTTATTAAAATTCAACTTGCTTAAGAGTAGCTTTGACTTATATGGGCATATATAACATTAATAATTACGAAAAGATAGAAAACTGGTCATTAGTACCAGCAAAGAAAATAAAAAAAAGGAGACCTCATTGGGACGTGCAAAGGGTACAACGGAACCAGAGAACAGACCAGCATATATACTAACAAGTGAACACTATCGATGTGATCATATTGACTGGTCAACCGAAGCACTAAACACGGATTAGAGGATTTTTTGAACTTAGATTAGAGGATAAGATCAAAGAAGTATGTACTATAACCGGCTTCCCAATAAGAAGGCTCATTAAAAGCTAGTCTGGCTATAGAAAATGCTTTTCCAAGGGGCTAATACATGCATGCAAAGAAATTAATTAAAGTAGAAAGCTAAACCATCCCATTCCAATTCATATGAAATGATCATTACTTTCCAATTCATCACATTAAAAATTTCATGTGACTACAAAAGTCATGAGTAGATATGATGAATTGTTAATTTTGTGTTATACAACACTCTTTCATTCTTCAATGTAAAACATGTTATTCCAAGAGTTGATATTTTTTATAACTATAATACATAATTTTAATTGTTGACTGTGTTTTCTTAAACTGCCCATTCATATCCTCGTCAATAATCAGGGAGAGGAAATTAAAGGTGGTTAAGATATTTTAGATAAAACAAGTCATATTATTTAACAAAATTAATAATCACTATCGCTTTCAACCATATGATATGAGGTTCAGACAAAAAAAATATGATGAGTTTAATATGTCATATATTTAGTAACATGTAAATATAGCGCACAGTAATAGTCAAGTTTATGGTGTAGATAAACCACCTCTCACATGCACATTTGACTCAAATCATTGAATAATATTAAGACGTAAATCTTACATCAAAAGATGAAGAGAAGCTAACAAGATATAACCTGATTAATTAATTAATTAAACGAGTGTCTGAAATCTGAATAGAGAGTAATGTACTTATAAATGATGTATGAAATGGCGTGGGTGTGGATGTTACATGTTTGTAAGGAAGGTAACGATCCCCGAGAGGTGTGTGCAGTAGCAATATTGTTACTTTATCACTCCGTTCCATTTCCCAAAGAACCCGTCAAAGTCAGACACAGGGAATCCTCATTTAATTACACATCCCATCTTTCTCTAATTCACATGCCTGCTAAGGACTAGTATTCAACACTTTATGTATGTACTACTCATATATATATATATATATATATATATATATATATATATATATCCTCCAATCCTTATTATATAAGTTACTAACCGCCCTTAATTTTTGTAAAGCATATCACACGACAATATCTCATTGTAACATACTCCAATATTAGTATTTTTTTGCCAACAACATAATATTTATATATTACATGTATTGGCATATAGATGCCATGCCACACAAACTAATCTTGAAAGACTTTAAAAGGCCCTTATTATCATATATATATGAGAGCAAGAGATCGTTAGCCAAAATAACAGAGAATTCAATATAGTACAGTGATGCGTGTGTGGAGATAGATTGTTGTGATGTAAGTACTATAGAGAGAAGTGAAAGCGTGATTATAATGAAGTGAAACAGCAAATGTGGGCATCTCCCGTCCCTTGTTGACATGCTTCTGTAGCTGCTGCTGCAACCACTGCCTCCAATTTCTGACTCTCATCGCTAACCAACAAAACCTTCATTTATTATTCTGCCCCCTTGTTTCCTTCTCCTCCCTCCAACCTGCTGGCACCATTTCATTATTTTACATGTTTAGACTAAAGTACACTTAATTATTTTCGACTTAAATCCTGTTCATTTACCATTAAGGGAGTACATTATTCCAATTACATGAATATAATTGATGTTACTACTCTATGTACAAACATTAAGAAAAATGATGAATTGAAGTGCTTGAAGAGGATGTCAAAATAAAAGAAAGCTGATGAAAGGACTTGAGAAGATCGAGAAGATGAAAGGTGCGCCGATGTGTTGCTCTGAAACCCTAAAAAACAACAAGCTGGAGACAGTGAGGGATGTGAGATACAAAATATATTACTATTAAAATTAAAATAATTAAATATAGATGCATACAGAACTTGACATCTGATACGATTTAACGGACAGACATGTTTTCAGCTTTAACTTATTGTTATCGAGGTGATTAAAGATCACTCGCTGATGATCTTCACCCTATTATATATATCTACATATAGTGTTCTTGCTGATCGTACCGTGGAAGCTAAATAGATCTGAAGCGATAAAAAACAAAATACATATTCTCAGAGATAAACAATCTCAGCCGAACATCACCTCATTAATTACAATCCGAGTTTTTCATTTTTCCCACATAATATATGTGCATTATGTGTGTAAGGAGAACACAAACCTTAAAACCTCCGAAAAAAACATAAAGACAATGAAGAAAAAAAATCCGAGTTGGACAAGGGCATACCATGAATTAAATTAAAAAAGAAGAAATAGAAGGTGCAAATCTAAAAAGAGAGCAACAGTCAAGGGATGCTTACCAGCTTCATCATACAGATTATGATGTTGAAACAGAAAGGAAGCGAATAAAGCAAACCGCTACTACACATGGATGAAGACAATGAATGAAGGGAGAGTATGAAAGCATACGAATCTTGTACGTACATGAAGAAACTTTGTGCAAATGTTGTGGAAGACGAATAAGCTGTGTTTGTGTGGGTAATAGAAGCAAAGATGAAAGTGGATTTGAGAGGAATGAAGCCTGGTCCGAAGCCTTTGGTTATCAGCTAGATCCCACATTG
Organism: Mimosa pudica; assembly: GCA_029929735.1. Lineage (NCBI taxonomy): Eukaryota > Viridiplantae > Streptophyta > Magnoliopsida > Fabales > Fabaceae > Mimosa > Mimosa pudica. The sequence goes on along the minus strand of JAKELP010000014.1, from coordinate 16,218,529 downwards.
TAATAGATAGAGAGAACATGTGGGAGGTGAAAAAAGCCTTCGAGCCAGCCAACATTCCCCTCAACACACCAAACATAATGCAACCTCTCATTCTGGATCCCCCGCCAGCCTCTCTTTCTCTCTCTTTCTCTCATGCATATATGTTTTTGTTATATGGAGTGTATATATAGAGAGAAAGGGAGTAGCCTGCTAGGGTTTCAGAGATTGCTCCCATACTCACCGTTATTATATATAGGGTCTGTGATTAAGATGATGATTAATTATAAATACAAAGCAAGTTACTTATCCCCTATAAAGCTGAGGTCAACTCATGAGTAAGCAATATTAATGCTAATTAACCAGTATTCCCTCCCTAAAAGATTAACTTTGTGAAATGTTTACAAAATATAAACTTATCTTTTTCGTTTGTCTCAATGTTATTGGGTTTCTGATAAAAAAATATTATTGTGTTTTTTTCATTTAGTTTTACATATTTATTTATATTGTCTCGTACAACTTACATCCTCTTTCACATTTATTACCTTTTATTTTCTAAATTCTCTTTTATTAACCCTTCTACAAATTCTCTTTCGTCTTTAATAACAAAGGTATGTTTGAAAAATAAGTTACATTTTTTATATATTTATTGCTTCTAATTACTCCTTTTTTAATTATGTTATAATCATCATAAAGTAGTTATTTAAAGCTTAGAATAAGAGAGACGGTCGTAGTATACAACACATCATCAATATAATGTAAAAGAACTCATACTCATTTCCTATTTATAATACCGATAAGATTTTATTATTTGGTCTAATTTATTCACACATTCATACTATTTGATTTTTGTGTGTATATACAATTTTACTTTTATTATTACGTGTTGAGTTTATTCAATATGGTCTTAAGGTTTTCAATGTCTACATGGAACATGTGGAATTTTCTCGACTTTCATTTCCCATATGTTGAGTGAATGAAGGAAAACATTAGTATGCGACGACTTTCATTAGTATGCGACCGTTTAACCATAAAAACCATGAGTCACTACCCTCTCCGCTCGCCTTGGGTCCAATTTTTACAATACACGGGAAGGAAACAAAGCTCACATACCTGCTACAATATGTATGGTGGCATGCACCAGTCAAACAGAAAGAAGACGACAAAATTAGGATTTTAAAAATAGCGCCACACTTCACAGAACACAGACCCCCCCTATTTTATTGCCGTTCCTTCATCATTACCTCATTATTTTTACTCCCTTTTTTCTGTTTCCACATCATCACTTCCCTCTCTCCTCTCTCCTCTCTAAAGTCTCACCTACTCTCTATCACCATTCACCATGCCCTCAATATATTATACGAGTATAATATATACGTACCACTACATGCTTCATTGCTTCTTCCATTATGCATATTCCCCTTTTCTTTCTGCTCTATGCATGTGTGTCTAATTATAATTTCAAATGATAGAGAGCGTCGAATAGATATGTTTTTGTGGGCATTATTCTCTCGTGAATCCTGGTTATAATATTTAGAAATCTAGCTGTCTGTAATGAGCAAATAAATATATATATACCTCGATCATATATATTCAGGGCAATTTTGGATTAGTTTGGAGTTCTTGCGAGGCTGTGGTTTCATGCGCCTGCCCGTGAGAGGTGATCAGATTTTCTAGCACAAATCTCCACACCTGTCTTCATATCATCTTATTTTTATTTATTCGGTCATTATAGTATTTCTTAACATTATTAATTTTCTATGGTATTAATGTAGGTGTAAGTGCCTGTGCCTCAGGAAATATTTACTATATTGCATATAAAATTTGTTTAAAAATAATAACTAGCTCGATGACTCAGATATCCGGGCAGTAGTGATCTCCTTGGAACCTCTACTCGGCCTCTTCATTCTTTTCTTCTGATCTAGTCACATCTCTTTAAATTAATAGATGAATGGTTGAGATTTAAAATTTAATAAAATATATAGACACAAACTTTTGATTATAATTTGTTATAACACTTTTGTCAGATGGTATGGTGCGAATCAATGGAAAACATTGACATTAATTATCATTGTGTCTGGGTAGAGAAAACTTGAGTAGGGAAATCGAAAATGAGAAAAAGAGAAAACGAAGATAAAAGAAAATTGGTTCACATGATTGCTTACCCCACTTTTCATCCAAACCTATTTTTCATTAATCACATACAAATTCATTTTCTCTTCTATTACCCCCTACTTTTCTCCTCCCCAGGTTTTCTCCTCATCAACTAAATATATAGTAGTGGTGGGAATACCCTTAATTTATATATATATCGTGTTACTGTCACATTTATTATACGTTGACAGTAAAACTAGGGGAAAAATATATCTTGCAGTCAATTTCCTTCTTAATATATGCATGTTATATTTTTTTATACAGCTATATATGTATGTTATATGAAGACATGCAAATAGCCTTATAAAAGGAAAAATATAAGAAAAAAAATAGAGTGTGGCCTTTTATCTGGGTTGTGCATTAATAAAGAGATGTGGAAAAAGAAGTACTAGTGCTCAAAAAAGGACAACATAGGTTAAAAAATAAATTATTGATAGCTAGAGGGCATTTTCCCGATGGGGAGGCAATTTGAAGGAGTCAACACTAATAAACATCAAATTCAACGTCAGTCAAGAGAGGCGACATGCCATTGTGAGAGGAGCCATCAATATAATCAAGATAATCAAGAGTATGTTTGGTTGCGTGAAAGAAAGTAAAGAATTAGAAATGGAAAGATAAGAGATGGAAAGTAGGGGTAATGATGAGAGAGTAAAGTTTGTGGGCCCCACGATAAGTGTGAGATGGGGAGTGAAAACTTGTGGGCTCCGAGATATATGTAAATGACCATATTACCCTTTAACTTTTCAATTATTTACAACTCACTTTCTTCACTTTCATGGAACCAAAGGTACTTAAAGCTTCCCAACCTTTCACTCACTCCATTCATGTTCTATCCTCTCTTTTATTTTTCACTTTCTCTTCATTCCTCTTTTTTTTAATGAAAAATCTCATTAGGATCACATTTATTTCAAGGAAACAATAAGATTATTTTTAAATTTATATAAAAATATAATCTACGGAATGGGTTTATATTGAGTGAATGATAATTAATCAATATACTCCCTCCGGTCCTATTTATAAGTCATCAACCGCCTCTAAATTTTGGTCCTTAATATAAGTCACTAATTACCACTAACTAACTCATTTATTAAAATTTTCCTAATATACCCTTACATTGGAAAATGAACATTGGAAGATGAGAAGAGAGAGAAGATGAAAAAGACACTTTTATAGATAAAAGATTAATGAAGAGAGAGAAAAGGTAGTGAGTCGTCATAGTGATAAAGGTGGAAGGGGCAAAAATGGAAAAGACAAAAAAAAAGATCAATTTAATGATGCAACTTCTATTAACCTCCATTCTTTGGTATGTACAATTTAGGCGGTTGGGGACTTATAAATAGGACCGGAGGGAGTATATGATTATATTAATTAGTCCCGTTCTTATCTCAGAGCTATGTACCATGTTCAGACTTTAGACTTGTACATGTGGCAGACGATTGCATTAATTATGTGGTCTGCCTTTTCTTTTTCTCCATTATACGGCGGTTGGTTTGGGTCTTAAACCATATCCATGGAATCCAAAGATGCTTTATACGACCACTTTAATCAACAATTCTGCTTCATTAAGGGGGGAATAGATCTGAAACTCCTCATATTTTGTTTTGTTCAAATGAAACTCCTCACATAGCTTACATCATGTCCCTATATATACTTAAAACCCTACTAAAATAGTTCTTTTAATTCACTCATCATATGAAGGACATCAAAATATTAAAGAAAAGTAACTTAATGGATGGCCGCATAAATTGTTTTGAAAAAATTAGAAAAGTAATTACAGCTGGATGATTGTTTATGTATGGCTGTATACATGGCGATGTCAAGAGCAATATATGTTGGAACGAAAATTCCAAGTTATTGGATTTGTTGAGCAAATAATAATATCCAATTTTGAATGCCACCGACAAGGACAACCACGACGATAATAATATTCCTATATCGAATAACAGCAACAACATCACATAGACACCGGACGTTGATATTTGAGAATATACGTGAAGTTGGTACCACCAATAATTTAGGGGGATGGTCGGATATTAAAAGCAAAAGCTGCTGTGTGCTCGTAACATTTTTGTCCAGGCCCAACATCACATCGAAGGCCCACATTGTATAGAATGGGCCCAGCCCAACACTTCCTTCATACATTGCAGTGCCATGGGGGAAAAGTCATCTTGTTCGGATAAGATTTGATTTAATGCATCTCAATTCTAATTGGTGAAACTGTGAAAGCAAGTAAAAGCTAAAAAAGAAAACAAGAACAACTTTTAAATGGTCAAGTACTAAGCATCTTTTAGTACATTCATCCAGATTCTTCGTCCCAACATGTAAATTGAGATATCTATTCTTAGGATTGAATAGTGGCACCCAAAAAGGGAGGAAGAAGAAAACAAAGACATAGAACCCCCGTGCGTTCTGAACTTGGACGACTTTTTGTGTTTAGTGAAGCTTTATTAGGATCTAGTTTGCGGATAACTATGATATCCTCCTTTCTAACTTTCATGCACACTTGTAACTCAAGCTAAGGCATTCACTATGCTTTCTATTAGGCGTACATAACACAACACAGATTTCACGCGTATTCAATTCTCAAGTTGGATCAAACCATTGTATTAATGAATCCAAAGTTGAAACAAGAGAGTGGACAACAAAACTGAGAAAACTGTTTTTTTTTTCTTTTTTGAGAATCTTACAAATCTTCATGATTTTGCAATAAACCGAGCACACAAAAGAAACAAACTGGATCACACTAAAGCGAACACTCTTTCTTTTGCCTGTATTTAGTCCAAGTCTCAAAATTTTGCCTTTATAAAAAACATCTTTTAATCTCTCTCATGGATGGAGAAACATGTTTTACCTTTAATATAGTAACATTGAATTTGTATGTTAACTTTAAAATGTTCATCATCTGACTTTTCTTGCAACTCATTCGTGACACACAACACATACATCAGTTTACTTAGTGGATTCGATTCCAAAATTGGATGAGACCATTATATTATATTATAATATTATATATAGGAGTATACAAAGTAGATAAAGTATATTGAAAATTTACAAATCTTCTCCGATTATGAGCCAACACCCAAGTACACAAAAGCAAAAAAAGAAAAAAGAAAAACGAAAAAAAAAAACAAGAAGACACTTCTTCTGCTTATAATTGTCAAAAGCAGAGAGCGAAAATCCAAGGCTCAAAATCTCGACTCCCTATTTAAAAAGAAAGGAGAAGGAGAAATGATGATGACGACGACGAGTATGAATTAACAAGAGTGAAAAGACAAAGCATGAGGGAGGGGGAAGTGGTGGGTGTGAGAAAGATGGTTATGTTGATGATGATGAGGGTGGTGGGATTCTTTCTCGATGAACCAACGGAGGTGGAGGAAGTCGTCAACGGAGATGGGAAGGCGGAGAGGGCCGTCGGGGTGGTAGCCATAGAGGTCATGAGCTGTGTCTAGCAGACGTACCACGAGAGGGTGACGAAGATAAGAGATAGGGATGACAAATCTCTGAGGGGTGTCTTCTCCTACTTGCACTGAAAGCCAACCTTTCTTCACCTTCATCTTCTTATTGTTACTATTACTATTGTTGTTGTTGTTCTCTTCTTGCATCTTCTATATATGCTTTGATATATGTGACTATGAGTTATGATGGAATGAGTGTGTGTGATGATAGATGTTGGTGAGGGGGAAGGAGTGATTGTGTTATATAGAAGATAGGAGATAGAGTTAGGGTGCGTGGAACATGCCCAATTGGAGCAGGATGGTGATGTTCTACCTTTTTTCTTTTTTCTTTTTAAAAATGTATTATTATTGATAATAAATAATAAATGGACTAGCTATCATAAAAACAAGTGGCTATTTTAAAATTTTATATATGAGATTTTAGCTACTTGAATATGATATAGGTATTAATTAGTAGAACAAGGGTATAGGTATAAATAACTGCAAATCAAATCATCCACGTGAGATTTTGAAATTCAAAATGTATTTTTTTTTCATTTCCCGAAAAAAAGATGAATAAATAAAAAAGTATAAATATATTCACATGTTTCTGTTTGTAAGAAACTTTCAGTTGATTTACATGCATGAACAAAAGAAAATCTTAAATTTCATTTATTCCACCTTCAAATTTAACTTCTTTTTAATTTTACTCATATTCAATATCTTCTATGCGCTAAAAACAAAGTTAACGTTCATTAAATGAAGGGTGAGATTTTACATGTATATGAAAAAAATTGTGTTTTACCCTAGAAAAATAAGGCCAAATAATATATACATTTTTCTCTCTATATCATATAATTAGGACTTGATGAATATCAAGACTATCAAGATACATCTCATTTATATATTTCGTATTTTATTGAATCAACTAACATATTGTTTATAGAATCAACTATAAACTGTTCATGTGAGACCTTTATAGTCTAAATATGTTTATCTTTTGCCACTATTTTTTATTATGAGGATCAAAACTTATTCCCGAAATTCACTTAATATTATTATTTGTTATAACCATTCTTATGAGTTTACAAAAAAACCATTCATATTTGTATTACTTATGGAAAATTGAGGATGCAAAATCAATCATTTAATATGTCGATAATTAACTTTTTTCTCAAAGCATTTTATTTTACTTACAAACCAATATAATCTATAATCTAATTACATGTGGTATATGTTATAATTTAGTATTCTAATTCAATTCATGACTAACTTGCGCCAAAAACTTGTATTTGGGTATATAAAATTAAACTTTACTGTGCATATTAATATTATATTTAGTAAAAGGAAATGATAAGATGGTGACAAGATTTATTGCTGTAATTACACACACACATATAGTGTCATTTTCCCTTTATGTTATTTGTTTACTTTTTTCCGGGGAAGGTGGTGGCTCAACAGTGACATGGATGGAATATAACAATGTAAAAAGAGAGAATATTATAAAATGGTGGGATGAGTGGACACCCCACTCTCTACTGTAACGTCTCCTTTTGTTTTGAAGGGTCAACACCTATACACCTCCCAATCCTTGATAAAGAAAGATGAAATATATAGGCTTCCTAGCTAACGGCATGTAATTGTGTTAGGGATGACCTTCCACAACACAATACCAAGTTTATATTATACTGTATTTTTACCTATCAAAAGATTAAAGAAAAAGACAGGCAGATAACCTATTATAATACGATAATATCTTATTATTTTTTGGACTGAAACAATAACTTAATTATTATTACGTAATTTGACGGTGGTGATGATGATCTCCTTCCTTAATGTCAACTTTTATAAAATACGATAATAATACAGCAAACACCGATAGTGTGGGTCTTATACAACTTCGATATGACCAGCTCTCATAAAAAAACCATGCTTACCGTTTTTTGTGGTTTAAGTGGTGTTAATTAAATATGAGTGAACTACAATCACACAAATAATCAGACAAAATTCGATGACGGTGATAAATACTCTAGTCAATGAAATTTTGAGTGGCATGAAGTGAAACTCAGCACTTTCTAGACTCTCCGTTTGCTTCCAATAAAAATGAATAAACATACAGTAATTAATTAATGCTTTGATAGATTTTGCATATTAAAATCGTTGCAACCACAAAGGATGGAGACGACAAAGGATGGAGACACGTGCTTTACCACACAAAATCTTGCCAACACGCACGAAACGGCTCATTAAAAATCTCAAAATTCTCACGTACACAAAATGTTGCGTTCAATTTAATTTGGAGTGTTAGGCACGAGTCAAACTTTGTACGGTTGTCCGGTGCTTCGGCTCTATCATTAATGTTGCCACGTATATGTATATATAAATGATAAATCACATAAACGCAATCACATATACATTAAATAATATTTAAAGAAACCAGTGTGAAGAATACGGATTGGTTAATTATATATGAAAAATCATTTTTATTTGGAAAAATAGTGAATAATAAGAAAAGAAAAAGCGGGGAAAAGTAGGAAGAGGTCATAGTCAAAGGGAGGACAGGTGGATGGTGGAGGCGATAAGGTCGGTGAATGTCGTACGGAAGCTGCACTACGAGTGATCAAGATCCTCCATCTATTGCTGCGCATGCTTCTCTTACGTCCACATTTGCTTTCTTTTTTCTCCCATTATCACTAACTCAAAAGTTATTTGATACTACCTAATGTTCAAAATATGATATATACTCCTATACTATAGCATGTCATGAATCACTGGAGAGTTCATGATCCATTTATAAATCATTAACTAAATTAATGAAATATAATCAATCCTTGAAGCTTCACATGCAAGGCAAAGCAGTCATTTATGCCAACATGTATATTGGCAAACACTACACGCATGCATTGGATATCTCAACCCTCAGCTCAGTCAACCCTCAAGCTCAGTCAGTACTCCCTTTCGTTTTATTTTACGAGAAATCATGATTGATTGGAGAAAATATACATACATATATACGTACAAGGACTTATAAATTGAGCTAATTAAGGAGGTATGATATACTATATATCAATGGACATATATAAAAAAATTAGGCAAGCGAGAAGGGAAGGTAAATAACAGGTAGCTTGTAGGAGAATATTTTGATCCCACATATAAGTGATTGTGAGGGATATTAATGACTGTTTCACTAATTTTACCCTTCTTTAATTTGACAAATTTAATAATTTTATTAATCCATGAGACATTTAAGTGCCTGATTATCTTACCTTAATATGTGAGACTGAATTTCAAATGATTTTCATGGGAATCGGGGTGAAAGTTTGTAAAAAAAAGTACTCCCTCCGGTCCCTAATGTAAGAGCTAGCCGTAAAAATAAACGCTTCTTAAGAAAACATGTGAATGTTAGTTGGGTGTCTGGAGTTAATGATTCTTTTCTAAAATTACCCATATTTATTATGGTACTTTTAAGAGAGAGAAATACATAAACATTAATAAATATGAAAGAGAGTTAGGGGTAAAGTAGGAAAAAATGCATTAAATGAGGAGAGAATATGGGGTGAGCTCTTACATTAGGGACCAAAACCATTCAAATTTTGAGCTCTTACATTAGGGACCGGAGGGAGTATTAGTTTTCTTTTTTAAAAATACTACTATACATCTTTGATCATGATTATTTGCCTTTAAACGCCCCTACTATTATATATATCTTGAACAGTATAGATGTGTCTCTCACATAGAAAGTTGAATTAATATGAGTTGGAGGGATGTATTAATTTGAAAGGGGGGATGGGGTCCAATGGTAGGGAAGAAGGAAGACACCGTCCATGCATTCACCATTCGTAGAGATGCCTATGACAAAAACATATATGCCCATCTGTTCTTTTCTCCCCATATTATGTTAGATTTTTGCTATTGCAACGTGTACGACTATGACTTCCACACCTACGCGCAACTTACACTACAAATACAAATTCATAATCTTCTTTATTACATTTATTTTGTGGTGACCCATAAATGCAGTGCCCCCTCTGTTACGTATTCATTGAGGATCAGAGCAGAAGAAGCAAGTTTCACCAAAATTAATTGGAGTTCCTAATTATCTTTGCAATGCATAATTCATCATCCTCAAATAAGGAAGTGGTAAAAAACGGGTTAGGTATTTAGTCTTTATACCAAAGCTATGATTAGCTTTTGTTTTAAACCCAAAAAAATAGCAGAACAAAAGATGGTAAGAATCCCACCCAAGTCATTTCTTTGTAATTCACAATTGATCTCAACCTCCCATTCCTTTATTTTATTATATGTGTCCATAAGGTTTTTGAAGGAAATAGTAACTTTTTTAATGTTGGCATCTATTTTTAACTTAACGGAATCATGAATTTTTTATTTAACAGACTTAATATGTGATCTAAAAATAAAAAAATGTCAAAATACATAGACTTTGAGGGAGGGAGCCCCTAACTTGTTTTAGCATACGATATTGTATAAATAGGCCTCAAATTTTGGTCAAAAAAACTGGCCCCAAATAACTAATGGGTATCAAGAATATGGGCCTATTCCTGGGAATAACCAAATGAATGTAAGTCAAATGGGCCGAAGGAAACAAAAAACACATACTCCCTTTCTCAAAGCTTAGAGGCCCCTCATAGAAAATGGGTTCAATGGTAAAGAGTTGTGTTTTCTGCCAAGAAGGAAATCGTTCAATTCACCATTGTGATGTTTTGAGATGCATTTTAAAATTAGGATGCCTAGGCCTAGGTTCATCCATGAGAATACAAAGTGTAGTCACCCAACGTTCTATCACCTAGCTAGTATGAGCCATTCCATCGCATGCCCTTGTACACATTGCCCACCACACTAATACCTTGAGTCATTATCTTATTTGTAAGGAGGGGATCACAAAAGCAAAGACAGGAGTGAAGTCATAGCAAGATTAGATCATTGACTGTATAATAATTTTGCGTACCCCCTTCTGTGACCCCATTGACTCTTATTAGTGTGAAAGTTAAGGAAACAAATTAAACCACTATATTATATAATTATAAGATATGTCACATATAATTATATTAAAGGTTAATTTATAAGTAGGATAAAATAATTTTGAGGATAAAAGACAATTATAAACATTTTAATTTTAAAGTGATTAATTTTGCATAATTAATTTTTCTAAAAAATCAAAGGGGTCATACTTAGAAACCATAGGAGGCTAGACATACACATATTTTTAATATAAACCGGTTACAAATCGAAATAGTATATATGATTAGATCTTTTTCAACTTCATACCCAATTAAATAGGAGCAGAGTATTCTCAGAAGCAAGTTTTCTTCTCTTCTCTCATAATCATTAATCAAGGATCAGAGATTCAAAGTTTTTAAAAGGATTCATTATGTAGAATATATCAACGATTAGGACGTGATAGAGAAAAGGAGAAGCACTGATTCTGAGGAGATCTAGACCAAATTAAATATTGCACAGTCCGAGGGTGGGTGAGAGCCGTTGAGCAACCGTATTTCACCCAACTTGCAACACAATAACAGCTAAAGACATGTATGTAGTACATGATTTTTTTATAAACGTATAGAACATGATTTCAAACATTAACATTTCCAAAAACAGAACATCCTTGTCTTTGAAGTAATAGATGAATCATGTCTCATGCAATCAAATCAATTATTAACATCATTTCAATAAAATAGAAAAAGTTGGCAATTCTAAGAAAATAACAATGTCAGCTAGACGTGAATGAGAGAAATCATACAACATATTTATAATGAAAAACAACAATATTATGCGTTTCTCACAACTGATCACACTGGGTGGGGACAAACGAAATGGCTTTCTTCTCAAGATCATGATTCACCAGCATGTTCTGCTGCTGAACATTACCAAATATGGACATTCCACTTGAAGATCCCATGGCCAAACAAGCCAATCCCACATCTGAGTCAGCAATCATGTAATTCTCAGAAGGAAGTTCCAAATCTGCACCACTGAAATGGAATATTAGTTTAGGAACTTCCACTTGGTTTGTGCCAGATGGCAAAGCAAAACACAGATCTAGGCCAGAAGATCCTGTTTTGTCCACTGATAGACTCATTTGAGAAGTGAACTCTTTCTTGAGTGCATTAAAAGCATTCTCTTCAATATAAGTGATGGTAGTGCCTGAATCTATGATTACCCCTCCATGTCCATCATCTCCCACCTCAAAAGTTGATTTCTCTATGGACAATCTTGTGTCTCCCACTGTTATTCCTTCAAGAGGAAGGTAATAAAAAGATGGTTGTGAAGGGTTTGTAAGCAAAGGCACAGTAAGTGCTTTTTGTGTTGCATTCACACTTGGCAATGATCCCAAAAATAAAGTGCTAGTTTTTGAGTCATCATCCATGGAAGACAAACAATATGAGAACTTAGGCTCATTTAACTGGGAAACCAATGACAAGGGCCCACGACCAAGCCCGACAAGGCCTGAGGCCTGTTCGAACCCGTCTCCTTCATTATCTTCTCCACAACCAAATCCTATGTTATGAACAGAAACTTGATGACCAGAATCTCCAAAAGTGAAAGTCTCAGAAGCTAAAACACCTTGTGTAATGGAATAGTCACCATATGTGTACACATATTGGCAGCCATCACTGCAAGTAGAGGAAGGTAGTGAACTACATAGTTTGGTGTTGCAAGAGAGCTTAGAGTAAGAAGATGACTTAGAGGGATCAAATATGGGTGTAGGCTGCTTATAACATTGTGTGCAAGGTTTGCATTGTGTCCATATGAGATCACTTCCTGTGTCCAAAACTGCAGGGAAGGCTTCTGGGGGTGTACCTATTGATAACTGCATTAAATACTCACCATTGCCTGCATGAATTGGAGCTTCTAATTGTGACTCAGGAGATGAAGCTGCCAAAACCATTGCTTTCAACTTCTGCAGCCTTTGGCTGCCACGTTTGAGTCCTTTCTGGACAAGCTCAAACTTAGTCAAATTCTTACCTGAATCGATATGGCGGAGGGAGACTCGGACAGTTTGATGCTTCTGCTTCAGGGCTTTTCTGGATGTTGAACATGTTGGATCAATGAAAAGAATGACTATTATCAGAGACACCAGAAGGAGAAGAGATGATTGAGATTGAAGTCTAGCCATGAGTAGAACAAGATTGAGAAGGTGATTATGATTATGAGGAAGAAATTAAAAGAAGAATGTTTGTGAGTGAATTTAAGTTTGAGGATGAATAATGGAGGTTGAGATGTCAAGATACATGAGTGTTGTGGTTGGTGAATAGAGTAAGGTTACTACAAGAAGGCTTCAGTTCTCTGCTCTTGGTATTTGATCAATGCAAGGGAAAGTTGTGAAAGGTTATGAGTTGTAATTATTGCGGAAGGTATTTTTTATTTTAAGCCAATGAAGCTATCATGAAGCCTGCATAAATAAAAGGAACACATACAAGACATGAATATACAGTTGAGAGTAGGCTATCTGTTATTCTATCCTTTTTTTATACTTGTTTTACTTCTCCCCCTACACATATTTTCGTTCAAAATAAGGTAAATTATGGTATAGAGACGTGGACTTTTAAGATTGGATGTGTTGGGTGAACAATATGGCTTACTCATTGGCCATGATAGAGGGAAACTGGTGGGCTTTAATATAATTGTTTCAATTCCACGCATCTAAGAGAAAAAGTAGGTTGCTGATCCTTTTTTAAGTTTGGTGATATAGTGTGAGAACTTGTCAAGTTTTTTATGTCAATTTATCAGACGATACACGGCAATGGTCAAACTTGAGATTGTACAATACTATTTATGTATGTATACATATGGATGATTTGGTTTGGCAAACATGCATGTGAACATATGCTTAATTTCTATGATTTGGCAAAAAGTTGATGAGCTGTTCTGTTCAACCAAACATAGAAGAGCCTGAAGATAAATTTTATTTTTAGATTCTATTGCTGTTATTGAATGATCTAAGGAGAAGTCATAATTATTTATGTATGTTATCTTAGTTACGTCATTTTTTGTTTATTAGCTAAAACTCAAATGCGCGCTCGAAAGTCAGAACTACCATTAACAAAAACGCTAATATTCAAATATGATCAACTGATTGTTATTTGACATAATGGGAAAGCATTTGGAATAACATGCTAAAGAAAAAGGAGGCAAAATGGCCTCAAAAGCATATGGTTTGAGTAAAGCTGTGAGCTACTTAATTCCATGAAAAAAGGGTATTGATTGATGATGTTGCTTGCCATCTATATGCACTTGCAAAGTTTGGTGGAGCATCAACCATAAATGTTTGAGCTTATCATTACATGCCTGAAGATTGAAAAATTCAGATCGGAAATAACTTTTTTTTTTCTTAAAAAAAATCCTTCAGCTTCTTTGTTAAGAATTAATGATGAAAAATGTCACTTTTCCTCCTAGCGTTCAAGTATAATGCTTTTCATAATCATCTACGAGTTTACTTTGAGATCTTCTTTTAGTTCCTATTTGGCACACCTACAAACTTACCTAGGTTTGAACTCAAACCTATATTCTGAAATCAGGGCAGACAAACAATCACAGCTTTTCAGAATAGCGTTTATATATAAAACTTTAGTTTTGAAGCAAAAAACCTAGGTCTTACTAGAAACTATTTTTTTCGGCCTTTTTAGAAGTTATTCTCCAACACCTTCACTGAGTGGGTTAACCCTTTCTTTAGATGTCATTCTCCAAAATCTATTATTCGAAAGAGTTTTTTCAACTTTTTTTTTTCAGAAGTTATTCTCCAAAAGCTATATTTAAACATACCCTTAATCCTTTTAGTGTGAGGGGTAGTTCTCTTGTCACAGTCATTTTCTTTTTGGCTCTAAGTTGTCATTTGCTTGGTGGTTCTTTAACTTTTTCTTTCACTAAGCCTCTACGCGGTGGTTCTTCAACTTTTTCTTTCACTAAGCCTCTACGCCAGCAAATTTGGGGTGACTTCAAAATAGTCAAATCCTTTAACTTCGCTACTTCAATTTTCTAACCAATGAAAACAAGACATTCGAATACACATTCAAAGGCACAAATTGTTTTGTCATGTGACTCAAAACAAAGTAATAAACTACAACACACCGGTTCCCCGCAGTGGAAAACTCTGTTTCTAATTTGAAGCCATTATTCTGATGTAGTGGACCATGAGATCAAAATCTTCCACTAGAAAACCCTGTTTTTGCCAAGGGAACACACTTTACAAACCATAGGATTTTGGCCTTGTCTTGTTCTTACCCGCATGAGAGTTCATTCTATTGGCATATTCTTCCTCCTCTTCAAGTTTCTTTCTCCTAGTAGCCTCTTCTTTCTGTCTTTGAATCATCTCTAACTCCCTTTGACGTTCCTCCTCCTTCCGCTGCAGCTCTAGAGCTTCTTTTCTCTGAGCCTCTTCTACTCTCCTCCTATTTTCCTCAAGCATCATATCCAGCTCTTCTCTCTCTTTACGCGCTTGTTCCTGTAAAACAGCACAATGGCATGCATCATAAGCCTATCTCAACATTCATTTTTTTAGAAAAAAAAGGTTCTAGTTAGTATACTTACTTCTTTTCTTCTAGCTTCATTGAGAGCTTCTTCCTTTTCTTTTTCAAGTTGAACTTCAACATCATCAAACAATTTCTTCACGCCCTCTGCTATACGCCTTTCTATTTCTAACTTCACTTCCTCCGAACTTAGCTTCTCCTCAACATTTTTCCGAATTGCTTCTTCAATCCTCAGTGCAGTTTCCTCTTCCAATAACTTTAATTCTTCCTCCTGTTGACGCCTGTAACAAAGTGCACACGTTCAAGATAAGTGGTTGCTGATGAAAAATAAAAATAAAGGGCTAGAAGCAAATCATAATTACATCAGCTGCCTAGTCCTAGGTGACAATGACAAAAACACAACGAGAATAGAATAAAATACTTAATTTTCATACTTGATTTCAAGTTTCCAACCAGGTCATTCCATTAACATGGGAAAGATGAGTTTACACTTATAAGGCATACCTCTAACAAGTTCCTGATCCATACATAAGAAGTTTCTTATATAACAAACAAGTTGTACAATGCAGTAGCTTCCTTCAGAAAAGCCAGAAGAGAAGAACTTAAGCAGATGCATTTTCAAAGTGAATCACGTATCTGGCATAAGCAAAGATTGCAATTGATTCAGACACATATAACTGTAGACCTATTACTTTCAAGCTATAATGCCTATAATTCAATGTATTCTCCACCAGTGGCAACAATTTGTCTCAGTAATAGACTCCCTCCAATCCTAAATATAAGATCACTTTTACATTTCAATTTGTTCTTTAATATAAGACCACTTTCTAATTTTCCCAACTGTCCCCCAAATTAACCTCATAATACTTATCAATAATAAACAAATACTCCCTCCGTTCCTAAATATAAGATCACTTTGGGGAAGTGGATAAGTTCCTAAATATAAAATCACTTTCTATTTTGTCTCAATTTTGGTCCAAATTACCCCTATACTTCTTAGCTCCCTCACTTCTCTCTCAAATCCCTATTTGTCTTTTAAATTTAAGTGAGAGGAATTTTGGGAAGATCATGTAATCCTAATTCATTGGAAAGTCTTCCTTAATCTCTCCAAATTAGCCAAAGTGATCTTATATTTAGGAACGGAGGTAGTAATAGATAGAGGTTACGATAAAGGCATATGGTTTGAGCAAATTGGTAATATCATGTAGTAATAACTAACTTAACTAACATCCTTAAAGTGATCTTATATTTATATTTACGAATGTAGGTATTACATAAGTACATAACCCCCTACATCACACTGAACTTTTGAATGAAGTTAACCCACTAGCTAAGCAATATTTGGTAATGACATGAGGCAACAACATGATATTAATAATCACACTCAATTAACAACAAAATGGGGCAAGAATAAGAAGATTCACCTCTTCTTTTCTTGTTCCTCCTTTTTGGATTTGTCCAAGGTAGCCTTTTGGTCATTGGAAACAAGGCTAGACAAAGAAGAGCTCCTACTTCTATGTCTCGTACGATGTGGAGAGCGAGATTTGCGTCGCTTATAACTTGGGGATCGACTTCTTCGCCTGAAATGAAACAAAACAATAAGAAAAGCACATGATTTTGATATTGATATTGATATGGGCATATAATATTTGAATGAAAGGTGGAGACTTTGAGGTGGGAATGGAGAAAAGGGCACCTGGGTTTGGAGGGGGAGGGGCTACGGTGGTCCCGGCGGCTTCTGCGGCTGTGACGGTGGGCCACGGCCACCGGCGAGGGAGAATATCTTCTCCTGTATGAAGGTGAACGAGATGGGCTTGCAGGCATTATTGAATGTTGATTTTGACCCTGCAAATCAAATCAATGGCATGCCAAGTTTTAAATGATTGATAGTTCTACTTATGTACTTTCACAATCTGAGGAAGATGCTTACTTTTGATATATGCTTATGCAAAACATGTATGTAAAGCACAAATATTACATATAGATGAAGTTAGTGGACTAGATAACTAAGTGAGTGTGTGTTTGGGAACTGTTTCGGGACCCTCAAAAGCTGTTTGAGTTACATAAACAGTTTTTTTGTTTTTGATCATGTTTGGGTCCTGTTTATTTCTGACCAGCTTATTTGGATAAACTGGTTTGAGAAACTGGTTTCTGAGAGACTCCAATTTGGAGCTTCTCCAACCAGTTTATTTCTGAGAAACTGGTTTCTGAAGATGAAAGTTTGATAGATGAAGATAATTGTCATCAAAACCAAGAGGCTTCATCATCAAATTTTTCTACATCATCTTCTTCTCGCATGAATCGTATCCGTGACAGGATTCGAGATCGAGTTGTAGAACATCTTTGATACAACTAATTATGGAATTGAATCATCCAAATGTAATGTGATAGACATGACCTCTAATTTATATGCATTTTAATGTATTAAATTTTTCTTATTTGCAATTATTGGAAACCTTATGCAATTTAATCTATTAAATTTTTTAATTTAAAATTATTGAAAATATATGAATATTTTAATTGTGTATTATTCAATAAATATCATGTTCCCATCTAAACTGGTTTCTCAAAATCACCATCCAAACATGTTTGTAAAAGTAGTCTGAAAAAAAACAATTCTGCAACTACGGATCCAAACATAAATGGTTTCTCGCAAACCAACTTTTACCCAAACCAACTTTTAAAAAACTATGTTGAAAAAAAAACATTTCTCCACCACATTTCCCAAACACACCCTGAATGTCCATAATGATGAGGACCATATGTATTTCTAAATGAATAAACAAAATCAATATTTAATTAGAATTAGAATGTTATTTTTAGGAACTACTACCTCCGGTCCTAAATATAGAACCTAGATAACTTTTTTTTGGAGAGGTTAATGTTGCAAAATGGTCTATTAAATCATGACATATTTGATATATTTTTAGATTATCCATTAGTTTATAAGTAAAATAAACTAGTTTAAGGGAAAGAATTAGGTAAATCAATTTATAATTAACTTATTTTGCCTTTTTTTAGGATTTTTCAAAAAAGTCAATTAGGTCTTATATTTAGGACAGGAGGGAGTAGATTATATAGATGAAAGTGTTGTAAGAACTGGATTGGACAGGTGGAGCCGGTCTAACTGTCGAAAGTTTCATATTTTGGCTCAACGGTTATTAGTTTAACCGTCGGTCTGACTATCAGTTTTAGTGATCCAACTATGTTGAACCATGACCCGAAAGCTTATCTGGCTCGTCTTTCGATCTGGCTTCTACAACATTGATAAATGATACTCAATCAATTCTTAAATATATGATTTATTTGATGGGGTAATTTATTTTTTAAAGTAGATCCTATTAAATGTTCATGTGTCTAGTTAGACCCATAAAATCAGATAAATGGGTCTAAAAAGGACAACTTTTCTTATAAATGAGTTATAGCAACCATTAAACAATAAACATCGAAACCAGTTGTTTTTTTTTTAACTTTGATAATTATGATTAAAATAAATTGGTAAAATATTGTGATTTGGATTTATTTCAAAATTGTGAGCACACAAAACTCATAAGCTTGTTAAGGATGGTCTTAGAGATTATTTTAAGATGAGTGTGTGTGTGTGTATATATATATATATATCCTTACTTCAAGGGAAGACTTACAACATCTTACATGCATGATGCAAGTTTACATAAAAGGCACGTACATTAATAAGTGTCATGCTAGGACGTTTACTTTGCCTCTAATATTCTACAACGGTTTATCTGTGCCAAAAATCAGAAATTTGATGCAGAAAAAAGTGTTCCATTTTGGTTCACTGGATATCAAACACTTGTGCTTGATTTAGAAGCACTTGCATTTGAAAACAGAGTTCTTCAAAACTAACATGTATATTTATCTTGCCCATGAAAGCTGAATTGCTTCTTGATCATGAGTAGATTCATCAGCCCAAGCAAATTGATGATCTAACAGTGACATTTCCCTTTCATTCATCTCTTCCATTAGCTCCCACTCAGCCCATCTCTCTTCCAAACCCTCCCCATTAAGCAAATTCACCACCTCTGACATGCTTGGTCGATCCTCCGGTGAGCCTTGCGTGCATAGCAAGGCAACCTGAATTATCCTCTCCACTTCCTTTCCATCATATCTCTCTAAATTCTTATCCACTATGTCCTTTATCCTCTTCTCTCTTAACAGCTTCTTAATCTGTAGTGCTCAACACAAAAAGTTCAACACAAAAAGTTAAGTGCTCAAGTTTATACATGTTAGTGTATGTTACTATACAAGTTGCACAAGAAACTTACATGATCTAACAAAAGAACATCCTCCTCTTCTTCGAGCCGGGAGAAGTCGATTGCTCGTTGACCTGTCACGATTTCAAGAAGTGTTATGCCATATCCAAAGACATCTGTTTTCTCTGATGATTTTCCTGTGGACAAGTATTCTGGGGCTATATGTCCCATTGTACCCCTCACTTGAGTGGTGACACTAGTAAGTCTTGTGTCAACCAGCTTAGCCAGCCCAAAATCTCCAAGAACTGCTTCAAATTCATCATCTAATAGAATGTTTGCTGCCTTCAAATCACGATGTATGATTTTAGGATTACACTGCTCATGCAAATACTCCAATCCATGTGCTGTACCAAATGCTATACGTTTCCTTGTTGGCCAATCTAAACCTTTCTCTTCAGGTTTTAAATCTGATGCAAATTCAGTAGTGTCAAGAATTTAACTCAAATACTGGTTTGATACTAAAGCAAGCTAAGTCACTCTTTACCTCTCAAACGATATGCAACACTTAGATTTTCCATGAAAGGATATACTAGGATTCTTTCGGTTGAAGTTGTACAGAATCCAATCAAACGCAGCAGATTTCTGTGAACCGCGACGCTTATGAGTTGAACTTCTCTTTGGAAAGCAGCCTCTCCACCTGGATTATGATAATCAGCTAGGCGTTTTACTGCAATCTTTGTATTGTCTGAGAGTACTCCTTTGTATACTTTTCCAAAGCCTCCTTGGCCAATCACGTTGCTTTCACTGAAATTTTTTGTGGCTAGATGAAGTTCACGCAAAGAGAATCTTCTCAATTGCCCAAATGAGATCTTGCTCTCATCTTCACCTAATCAAATAGGAGTATTACTTTTCTAAGAGGTTTTTTTCCCAGAAGTATGCAATAAGTATGACTCTGAACACTTATAATCATCCATGTTTCAATAGATAAATGACTAGAACAATGCTGATATAACCGGAAAAATACCTGAAACATCAACGAAAACATCATTTTTGTGTCTTCGAACATATTGGTATGCATATGTACAGAAGATTCCTAGACACAGAATTCCAAAGGCTCCACAAATTGCTAAACTCAAAGCCACAGCAACTTTTGATTTGTTGTTTGAAGCTGCAGGGAAGATTTAAACTTTTTAATTAAGCTCCTTCTGGATATAAAAAACCATATGAAACAGATAAAAAGTGAAAAACAAAAACCTGGAATAGCTGAATTAGAAACACAAGGTTGATCCAAGCTAGAACCACAATGAAGGTCCGTATATGAAAAGCTGAAAGTAATATAGAAACAGAAGACAAGCCGTATGCTTTTTCAGAATACAGTTATCTTAAGGAAATCTCAGAAAAACTTCTAGTGTAATTCAAATTCTTTACTTGAAGATTGGGACTGAAAAGAGTTGCTTTGGGATGGCTCCAGTCAAATTATTAGAAGAAATATCCCTGTCAAAGAAAAAATTCATAGCATATAAAGGTATGCAAACTCAATGTAGGAGAAATCCTAAAAACTAAGGCAAAACAAATCATCAGAATAGAAATTCTTACAATTCAGATAACCCTTTAAGATTTTCAATAGAATTGAGTATGGATCCAGACAAGTCATTCCCTCTCAATACCCTGAATCAACCATTGCCACTTACAATCATCATACAGTGTTCAATCTCTCAAAAGGCTTTCATATAAGAGAGGACAAGAGTATATGAATGGTAGTAAGTGCAGCCTTACAGATTCCTTAGAGAGGAAAGTTGGCCCCACTTAGATGGTATAGAACCTTTGAAATCATTGTCACCAAGATTTAGATATTGCAGTCGTGTCAAGTTGGCAATATAATCAGGTAAGGAACCTGAAAGGCTATTGTTCTGTAAATCCCTGTAATAATTAAATAGATCTTAGATCATCTTGCAAATAGGAGCTGGCTTGATTTGCAGTTTGAAACCAGTTTCTCAATATTCAAACTGTGTTTACAAAATTGGTATGAGAGAAATAAGTATATAGAAATTCACTTTTCAAGCTTGTTACAAAGGATGAGAATCACAAGAAGTTGAAAAGGAAGTTATCTTCAACCCATAGATCTTGTTCTAACACACTATAAATTCTTCCATATGTAGCTCTTATGATTTATTTTTTATCTAAATCAGACAGTAGCTTAACAAATTTACCATGACAAACAATATTTCTCAGTATGGCAGTATTGATAAATGATACAAATACTAACTTACAAGGAAATCAAGTATTCCAATTTAGTGATTGAAGGGGACAGTGTTCCAGAAAATCCTTTTGAACCCAAGCTCCTGCATGATAATTCATTGTCACACTAAATATATGAAACATTTCACCAAACGTCCTACAAAGTTATCCCTCTGACATGATTAAACTTACAGAGATATGACATGTCCGTCTCTACATGTGACATGAGACCAACTAAAGCAAGGGCTCACAAGAAAACAATTCCAATCTGTTATCTGATGGTTAGAATCATTGAGAACCTTTAAAAAATCTAACAAAGCTTCACCTGTATAGAAAAAGTTAGTCTCTTATTAAATAAAAGTCCAGTGATTACATAAAGTCACAGAAGATAAGCTCATGTTCACAAACACCTTCCACGTCAGGACCAGTAGTTGCACAGCTGAGTCCTAAGATGGCCAAGAATACCAGCCACCTAGTCATTTGCTTTAGTTGATATTCACCTGTGAAAATATATGCATATATAACATGCATAAAAGAACCTCGAGGAATGATTTTTATGATGGAAAGTTGATATCTTACACATCAAGAAACAAAAAATGAGATATCCCCATCAAACAATGAATGGAAATGAAATATATACTGTTTAAACCAGAAAAGTAAACCTTTGTGAGAAGATAAAGAGAGACATAGAAAACTTACTAGCAGGAGACATGAGGGGACTCATTGGTTACTTCAGCATGAAGAGTGATGGGAGAGAAGGAAACGAAGGAGGAGACATATTTATGAATTGTGTGGAAGAAGAAAACAGTCAAACCCAACTAAAGTGAGTGAGAGGGACCCACTGGTCAATGGTGCAACACAAATATAGAAGAAAAAAAGTAATATGGGCCATTTTGTGTGTTGTTTGCTGCTTGGTGGTGATGGTGGGAAGAGCAGAAGAATCCCACTGAAGTGATTTTTAATATAGGATCTATATGGCCACCTTTTGATATTTTCCTCAATTTGATGAAAATGTTCAAAATTGCTGAGCTGTGGAAAGAAGCTTCCACTATGATATCCACTTTGGAATTATATCTACTTTTCACTGTTTTTTTTTTTTTTGAGTTTTTAATCCGGTATTCTGGGTCAGCCCCAATGTCACGGGGAACTCAACGGGCTCAGACTAATCCAGATCCGCACCGGGGCCTCCACTTAAGGGTAAAGTGCTGGCCAAGGGGCAGGCTGCATTCCCAGAGCTCGAACTCGAGACCTCTGGTTAAGCGGTGATACTTTTCACTGTTTTAAGACAATGCCCCTACGAATTTTCACAAAGGAGTACACTTTTAAAAGTTAACAATAATTACACTACTGTGACCACCAAAAGCATATGGATATCTCAAGGACTAAACTTTAATTATAAAGTTATTGTTTTTCCTGAAGTTTCGTGAGTTGTACAAACTAGGAATAAAATTTTGAAAATGAAGTTACTAAATGGGGTAATTAATTAGAGGTCCCCCACAAGGGAGTTAATACTGGAAAAGTCCCAAAAGTTGAAAATATTAATGTAGGGTCCCAAGGGACCTCACATTAATATATTTGAAAAGTGAAAAGACAGTTTTGTCCCTAGCCTTAATAAAAAATTACCCCCCACCCTCCTCCCTCACCCAACCCCCCCACCCTCCTCCCTCCTCTCCCCCTCCAGCCGCCCCCCCTCCCCCCTCCCCTCCAGCCCCCCTCCCCTCCAGCCGCCCCCCCACCCTCCCCCTCCCCTTCAGCCCGCCCCCCCACCCTCCCCCCTCCCCTCCAGCCGCCCCCCCACCCTCCCCCTCCCCTGCAGCCCGCCCCCCCACCCTCCCCCCTCCCCTCCAGCCGCCCCCCCACCCTCCCCCTCCCCTCCAGCCCGCCCCCCCACCCTCCCCCTCCCCCTCGAGCCCGCCCCCCCACCCCCAACCTCCCCCCTCGAGCCCGCCCCCTCCACCCGTAACCTCCTCCCTCCACGCCCCCCACCCGCGGCTGGAGGGGCAGCTGGAGGGGGGAGGGGGTGGGTGAGGGAGGAGGGGGGAGGGGTGGGTTGGGGGAGGAGGTAAATTTTTTTTAAGGCTAGGGGCAAAATTGTCTTTTCACTTTTCAAATATATTAATGTGAGGTCCCTTGGGACCCTACATTAATATTTTCAACTTTTGGGATTTTTCCAGTATTAACTCCCTTGTGAGGGACCTCTAATTAAATTTCCCTTACTAAATTATTCTTATTGGAAAAATGACAAACGACACTATCTAAGTTTAAACTCCGAAATAGGATGTTATGTGAATGGTGTTACTCAAATTTTGTAAAAAACATATCTATAGATTTTAAAATTTAGAAGGTATTTTCATGTCATTCTCTCCTTTTATTAATGAAGGCAATAAATAACTTAAAATTTTTCAAATCTTTTTATTAAATCTAGTTAACTTCGTCTATATTTATAGATGATTCCAAGTCTGGGTAAATGAGGAGATTTGTGTTAGACTCCGATATGTAAACCTCACTCACTGGAATAAAGTTGTAGCATGTTTATTTTCAACAATAAAGTCATACAATCCATGGTCAACCTCCAACTCATAATATAAGGTGGAGTTTTTTTAATGATTTTATCCTAAAATATAAGGTAATATTTGAGTTGGTCAACTTAATAAATGTAGTTTTTCGAATATTGCTTTTGCTAATGAATCACTCCCCTTTGTCCTTAATATAGGAGCCCATAATTTGAATGTTTTTTGTCCAAAATATAAAAGTTCACCATTAATTATATTCTCTTCATTAATGCATTTTTCATGATTTCTTCATAACTCTCTTTCATATTTATTAATGTTTATGTATTTCTCTTAATAGTACCATAATAAATTTGAGTAAATATTGAAAAAAAAGAATTACTTACATACACCGAATTAACTGTTACATGTTTTTTTAATATTGATATGCATCATTAAGGGTAATTTATGGAAACATTGAGAATAATTAAAAAAAGTCCTTAATATAGGTCTTATGTTTAGCTGCAGAGGGAGAACATAACTAAACTCTTTATCCCCCACACACATAAAAAAAAAATAGTGTGTGTGTATATAGTATGGTAAGAACTAAGAAGTAAAACAACATGTAAGAAGTAAAACATTCAGTTTTTTTTTTTAAAAAAAAGGTAAACACATGTTAACTTTCGGGAAAATCCCAAATAAATCCCTCTCAATACTCAAAAGGACAAGTGAAGAATCTAAACTTCTAAACGGACTATGAATGAATTAACACCTACCTGTCATTTTAAAATTTTGCGAAAAGATAGGTAGTAATTTTAGGATGAGAGCAATTTTATTTTTTCGCAAAATT
This sequence comes from Mimosa pudica, assembly GCA_029929735.1. Taxonomy (NCBI): domain Eukaryota; kingdom Viridiplantae; phylum Streptophyta; class Magnoliopsida; order Fabales; family Fabaceae; genus Mimosa; species Mimosa pudica. The sequence goes on along the minus strand of JAKELP010000014.1, from coordinate 16,193,686 downwards.
TTAAAATGACAAGTAGGTGATGGTTTCTTCATAATCTTTTTTGAAGTTTAGATTCCTCACTTATTCTTTTGATATTGAGAGGGATTTATTTGAGATTTTCCTTTTTTTTTTTAGTTTGTTAGTTTTATTTCCGCGGTATAAAAACTTTTTTGGGCTGATTCCCGGTTTATCCTCAGTCCTCACCGCACGCTTTACACACACACACATATGTTGTCTTTTCTTGAAATTTGCAAAAAACAATTTACTTTTAAATTTTGAATAAAAATCAAAAACTCAATTTAAATCCCAATCTATTAAATTCTTCTCCTTCTTTCCTCACCTACTTTCACACTCCACACCTCACTGCCGAATCCTCAGCTTCCAAGGTTAGGGTTTCTCTTTCTTTCAAATCTCAAATCCCAATCTTTCAATTATTCACAATCACCCTTCAATTCATACCTCAAAGTTCAAAACTTTATCTTTCTTTCATTCAATTACTAACATTCAATCTCTAATTTCACATATAGAAACACAATGGCTTCTCATAAGAAGAAAAAATCACTGAAACTAGACGACAGGTTTGATTGTTACCTTGATGCATCTATTAGCATACGTGAAAAGAGAAAGACCCTTGGATCAACAAACAATAAAGTTAGCTTTGTTACTTCACAATCTCAATATTATAATGTGCATCATAAATGGACTGAGCCTGAGGTGGCAGATTTTTTGGTAGTCTTTACAAAAGTATTGAACCCCAGTTGCTTAAATTGCTGGGTGGGAATGAACATGTGTCAAGTGATAGATTTGATGATGGTGGTGGTGGTAATGGGTTTGATGGTAATGTTGGTGATGGTGATTTTGATGATGTGGATTATAGTAGATTTGTTAGTCATTTGAGGCTTGATGGAATGTCTTTTGTGCTTGATGTTCCGGAGGAGGGAATTCGGGTTAAATATGATGGAGAGGAGGTGGAGGATTCTGTGTTTGAAGATCCAGTTGGGTCTGAGTCTAATTTTGAGGATTGGAGGCATCTTATTTCTATGGATATGGATTTGAACTATGAGGCTGAGCGGATGCGTAAGGGAAAGCGGCCTATTGAGAGTAATGCGAATACGGAGGGGTTGAAGCGCAGGGGTAGGAAGCCAAAACAACCTCTTGCGCTTAGTACAGTTGTTCGGCCGAATTTGGATTTTGAAGTGAAAAAGGAGGAAGAAGAAGATGATGGCTATCTGCCTGACTTGCAAAGGCCAGTGGTAAAACGACCAAACCCTGTGGTACGTTTCACGAAATTGGTGAATTAATTGTTTACACTTTGTTTTAATCTGTTGTGGTTTGTTTGTTTTGCAGTATGTTTATTGTTTGTGTGATTTTGATGTAAAAAATTTAATATTTCAATTCATTTATTCGTTTCCCAGGTGAATGTGGATGAGTGGTGGCATAAAAAAGCCCGTCAACGGAGGAATACAACGTTTAGAGATAAACTCATGGATGAACTTAAGAAGCCGTTCTCTGAGGAGGAATACCGGATGCTTCTTAAACAACTTGCTGCAAAAAAGCCAGTGCAATGCCAAAGAGTTTTGCGTTCATGCACTAAGAGATATGACGATGAAACTCGTCCTCCAATGTCTATGCTTGATCACCATGAAGGTAAGTAGGATTTTCCTCACTGCTTTAGCACATTGTTCCACTTGCAGCATAGCTTTTGAATGTATGCCTCTTCCTGTGTGCTGTGCACAATAAAATTCACTGACACAAGCACGATGGCTGAACTATGAGATTGGACTTTCTTTCGGCCAGATTCCTGGATCGTAGTTTCTTATTATCATTTGGCATCCCATGTTCAAGATCAGTGATTTTTGAATTTTGTGCTGCAGATCTTGCAGAGAAAATAGATTCAGTTCGTAATGATCATCCCAGAGTGCTGAGTCTCCTGCGTGGATATTTCTATTGGATAATGGTATGTGTGAATTTTCAGCATTTTGATTCTCACTTGATTTGATCATGACGCCATCCTCTACATGGAAGTGAACTTATGTAGCTTTTTTTTTTGTTTTTACATGTATAACATTAGAAAGTATATGAAGCATTAGCAAGTACTCCATATGAAAACATTTATTTGCTATTTCATGGTAGGATGATATTATAGGAATGATATTATCCATGATATGAACCCTAAATAAACTTAATCTTGTTCAACACGTGTGCCACTTCTTGCAAAAAAAAAAAAGTGTCCCACTTAATCATATCCTCTCTCTTAATGTGAACATTGTTATGAAATTGAACATACTGATCATGTCTTTTTTATCATTAGCTCCTGCGAGATGACAAGTACATAAAAGCATGAAAGGCTTCTAAACATTGAATATTTCTAGATTTATCATATATTCTACTGAAAAGAGTGGCTTTCGATTACATTCTGCAGTGTGGGAGAATATTGAGAATTGAGACATGGAATGATATTTTGTGGTGGTATAACCTTTTGATTCATAATTTGTGTTGACAGAATTTAACTCAAGAGGGGGCGTTTCTACCATGGGAAGATACAGAATGTCTGGAGGTTGTGCCACAATGAAATCACTGCATTTGATTGGGGGATTTATCACCATGTTACTTGTCGTGTACAATTAACCTATATGTATATTCTTGCAAAAAAATGCTATGATTTGATTAGGGGTTAGGGGGATTATTGATTTCATTTGATTAGGGGATTTACCATGCTCTCTTGCTTCTCTGTTAATTTCGTTCCCTAGTGGTTCTACCAACTAACCAACATGTGATTTATCGTATATAGTTGTTCCATATGTATATTCCTGCAAAAAATTCTATGATGTGATTCATATTACATTTTTACCTTTGAGGCTTTAGCTTTCCAAATTTATTTGAATCTTCTGTTTGTGAGTGTGTGTGAGTGTGTGTGTGTGTGTGAGAGAGAGAGGAAATTGGCATATAGAGAAATGTCCAATCCTAATCATTCAAAGATAAACCTGACTCCTCTCCCTTTCACATTTCATGCCCCCTCCGTCATTGGTACTAATATTACTTCATTTTAAAGGTAAATATTTTTGTATTTGCTTATACCACCAAATTTCACATATAGTGACATTTTAATATTTAATGAGTGTAAAATGATTCAAATTTTAATTTATATGGTTTTGTGAAAGATTTAATTCCAAACAATTACTCCTTCAGATCCTAAATAGAGGTCTCTTTGACATTTTTCTTGGAGAAACTATGTAAAATTAATCACTTTATATTATTTTCAAATTAATTTATTATACATATGAACTAGGAAAAAACTTACCTCAAGTACTTGACCTCATTACATCCATTAAGCCAATAAGAATTTGACACATGTCTAACTAACCCACACTACTTTCTCCTTTTTTTTCTCTTTCCTCCATGTGTTAGTTGTGTATGAGGTAAGTTGGACATGTGTCAAATTCTTATTGGGTAATGAATGTAATTGAGGTCATGTATTTGAGGTAAGTTTTTTCCTATGAACTAAGCTATAATGTAATTATGTGTGACACATTGTAATTTAAAAATATAATTTACTTCTCTCTTGATTTCTAAGTGAGAGAGAGCCAAACTTGCTCCTCTCGCATGAGTGCGCGTTCCTCTCACATGAGTGCGCGTTCTCTTCTCTTCACTTGTGCTTATTACTTGTATCTCCCCTATCCCTTATCATTCAAGTCTCTCTAATGTCTTTGCTAATTCCCTTGGTTGCCCATCTTCATTTGCTGGCAACCTTTGAATAACTTAAGTTAATAGACTTAAACTCAATTTTAGCTTTATTCTTAGAATTTTTTTAAAAATTTCCATTTCTCCAATTTCATTTTTAAAATAAAAATGGCCTTGAGAGAACAAATCTAAAGGAAAAATCCCAGATAAATCTCTCCCAATACCCAAAAGGACAAGTGAGGAATCTAAACATCCAAAAGGACTATGAAGTAAACAGCACCTACCTGTCATTTTTAAATTTTGCGAAAAGGCAAAATTGCCCCCATCCTAAAACACAAATTGCGAGAAGAGGATGGGTGTTAGGGTGGATTTATGGTGGGGTAGTAATTTGTGTTTTAGGATGGGGACAATTTTGTCTTTTCGCAAAATTTTAAAATGACAGGTAGGTGCTGGTTACTTCATAGTCCTTTTGGATGTTTAGGTTCCTCACTTGTCCTTTTGGGTATTGGGAAGGATTTATTTGGGATTTCCCAAATCTAAAAGGGGAAAAATTGTATTCCCTCGTTCCTAAATATAAGATCACTTTTGCTAATTTAGAGAGATTAAGGAAGTCTTTCTAATGAATTGAGATTACATGATCTTCCCAAAATAACTCTCACTTAAATTTAAAAGACAAATAGGGATTTGAGAGAGAAGTGATGGAGCTAAGAAGTATAGGGGTAATTTAGACCAAAATTGAGAAAAAATAGAAAGTGATTTTATATTTAGGAACGGAGGGAGTATTAACCAAAAGAATTAGTAATAAATAATTTGTATTCGCTTCTCAGGCGTTGGATGAATCTAGCGGTGGCTACAAGAAATTTGTTTTCCGCAGAAGAACACGTCTTCGTCAAAGGCATCCATCAGCTACTTTTGAAACAAGCAAGCAAAGAGAGAATTTGAGGATCTTGCAAATGCAATTTTGGGTTTTAGCGATAATCTAAATTACATTACAATCACAATACAATTTCAATGGAAGCCGCGCTTAATACCCAAAAGAACAAGTACAGTATCATCGTTCCCACTTACAATGAGCGCCTCAACATTGCTCTCATCGTCTACCTTATTTTCAAGCATTTACGGTAACTAATTAATAATTACCCACCTCTTTATTTTTGTCATTTTTCCATTTTCACATTATTTACGACCTTCTGGTAATCAAAGATTGGATTTTTACATTCTGGGTGGGATCAAAGTTTGTTCTTTTTTGTATATCAAGTGATGGAAAGACGATATTTTTGAGCTATATGGCTCTTTTTTCAACTCCAAAAGTTAAATTAAGGATCACTTCCCTAATTTGATTAGATTAAAGATGCTAGTTAAGTTAGTTATTAACACATTATATTACTAATCTACCCTAGTCATATACATTTATTCTCACTCTCTCGCTCTTGCTTGTTTATTATAGATAAGGATTATTAGAGTTTATTTGGAAAAAAAGTTGAGAAAAATTAGAAAGTTGCTTATATTTAGGAATTAATTGAAATTTGAAAAGTGATATTATATTTAGGGACGGGGGGAGTATTTACTAGTGGGATTCAAGATGATGAGTGTAATTTGTTTTGATTATATTGTTCCTGTATGGTGATTAATGATGTTGCATATTTGGGATGTGCTTTTTTGATTTGGTTGCTGAATGCTCTATTAGGGATGTTGATTTCGAAATTATAGTTGTGGATGATGGAAGTCCTGATGGGACTCAAGATATAGTGAAACAGCTGCAGGAAGTTTATGGAGAGGATCGGATTGTAAGCATCACACAACTTGAAATTGGATTGCTAATTCATAAAGTACAATTGCACCTAGGTCCTAAGTAAGAGACTTATTTCAAATAGGTCCCAATGAACTGTTTATGACCACTACTAACGCTTGCAATAGCCTTCATCAATAAGTGGTAACAACTCCTTGAGACATCTTTGAAATTAAGTATCTTATTTGGGACCTAGGAGCTGTTGTCCCTATCAGCCATTTTTATTGATCGTTTGGGTTCTCAGTCCTTGATAATCTTATATCTTGCATTTTCTCTGTGATTCCAGCTATTAAGAGCGAGACCTAGTAAGCTGGGTTTAGGTATGCACCTCAGCCTTATGCTTTTAAGTTATTGAATAAAGAAAATGGTTTTTTGATTCAATTTGATTCCAGGAACGGCTTACATTCATGTTTGAAGCATGCGTCCGGAAATTTTGTTGTCATCATGGATGCTGATCTATCACACCACGTAAGTTATGCCGTTGAGATTTATATAATAGATTGCTGTTTCGAATGGTTGAACTAAGGAAAATTAAAGGGCTGTGGTAGATGAAAAATGGTGAAAAAGATTTGGCAGGATTGGCCATAAACAATTGCTGTTTGAGATTAAAGTGTTGCTTTAAGTTTTATCGATTCGACTGCCATTTGAACATGCCTGTGCCTATGAATCAATTGGTTGTCTTTGACAAATTTGTAACTTGTAGTCATAGAGAATTACACCATTCTTTGTTGTCTTTGATTTAAGTTAAATTTTGAACTTCCATTTTGGAAACTGTTAAATAGATTTTGTTTTTGTTACATTTTTTTCTTTTACTAATTTGTTCAATTCTTCTGCAGCCAAAATATTTGCCAAGCTTCATCAGGTAAGAAAACCCTCTTGGAGTTTCTTGCTTATTTCTCATCTACCTATTCTATTAATTCTTCATTTACGTTTTGCAGAAAGCAGTCTGAAACTGGTGCTGATATAGTAACTGGAACTCGTTATGTTACCGGTGGTGGTGTGCATGGATGGAATCTTATGCGCAAATTGACAAGCAGAGGGGCAAATGTTCTTGCACAAACCTTTTTATGGCCTGGTGTATCTGATCTAACAGGATCTTTTAGGTATAAAACTTAATAAGTGCTATTAGGTAGTGGGCTTAAGTGTTATTTGCTCCACTTGTTTAAGAATGATTTATCTCTTCCTTTTATAGACTTTTACAGGAAATCAGTGCTTGAGGATATTATTAGCTGCTGTGTAAGTAAGGATATGTCTTTCAATGGAGATGATTGTTCGTGCTTCTAGAAAGGTTACAACATTAAAGAGGTATTATTCATCCCTCTTACGAATACAATTAACTAAGTGAAGGTTTTTTCGGGGGGGGGGGGGGGGGGGGGGGGGGGGGGGGGGGGGGGGGGGGGGGATCACTTAGCTGCATAAGTGGCTGTCAAAATTATTGACAGCATTGTAATGGAAAAGGTCATCAATATGTGTCCTTAATAACTAGTGGATCTTTTTTTACTTGTTTTTGTCAAGATAGTGTGGCTTGTAATTGATGTTTTTAATAGAGTTCAGCCAAGAATTATAATTTCATACTGCTAAAGCTGGTATCTGCTGAATAAAAAAAAGAATGTCTTGCAAATAATTTACTCACCATGATCTAGTGGCTTTCTTTTATGAAAGTGTCCCAGTCCAAGCAAATGAAGTTACAGTCCTTTAATCTGGCCAAGTTGGGTTTTTGTGTTTGTTGATGATTTGGGAGAAGCAGTTGAATCTTCTGATCTAATGAGTAAAAGAGCTATAAATTTGTGCAAATTAATATATGATGTATCATCTGAACGTTGTTTATTTGATATTTTGATTTACTCAAGTCATTTTCTCCTGTCTGGGTTGTGCTTGCTGTAATTCTTATCATTGAAATCATTCTATTATATTCATCATTCAATTTGGAGCTGAGACTCTATCTATGATTGTGTACAGGTTCCAATTACTTTCGTTGATAGAGTTTTTGGGAGTTCGAAGCTTGGTGGATCAGAGATCGTTGAATATCTAAAAGGCCTTGCCTATTTACTAGTCACCACATAGAAACGATAATTCCTCACGTTCTGTCCTATGCTTTGCACAAGCTGGATGTAGATTTTGTAATTCTAATTTCTTCTTTCTAGAGAGAAAAAATTTATTGAAGGAGCGATGTTGACCATTTTTTATAAATTAAGAAAAACTACTTATGTGGTTCCTTGCTTCAATTACTGACCTTTTGTTTTGTGAATCATGGTTGTGCATTGATAAATTGAGGTGTGCATCTTGCTCCTTTTGTCCATCTAGTATATGATTACTTTCTTAACAAGTCACAATTACACACAGTACATACACATACACACATATGTAACTCGCTTTGCTTCTGCACGTGCAGAGCCAGAGCCTGTTTCAATGTTAACTTGTCAGTATGAACAATTTTAAGCTTGAACAACTTCAAAGTGGTTCTTGGCCAAAAAAAACTTCAAAGTGGTTCAGGGTCACTATGGTCTTGAGACTTTGAAGTGTAGCACAATACAAGCTGACAAATGACAGGTATCTGATTGATAATAATGGAAGTCTAAATAATTAACATAACGGGGATCAAACATTGAGTTAGCTCCAAGCATTTCGCTGGCGAGCATCTTAGAAAATTGTGCAGATAAATTAGATGTAAACCCTGAAAGTAAAAAAAAAAATACAAAAAAAGGTGGGAACCCACAAGAGGGGTAGGGGCCAAAAAGACCAACTCAACTCAAAAGGGTAAAATGAATACAAACTTGAGAAGTGAACAAAGCTCAGCTTGTGAACATCTACCGGAACATTTTCTTACAAAAAATATCTAATACAAGGGAAGGAATCTCTGCTCTTTGCATGCACAAGCACAATGTTGATTCTTGCATGTCCTGCCAGACCAAATAGTGGAACTGAAGCGAGGCTGAAATCTACAAATAATGGCACACTTCAGTTGCTTAAAATAAACAAGTGAAATAGAATGCCCCACGAATTCAAAACGAATTCAATAGCAGGCACAGCTCACAGAACCAATCTGATTTTGTTTGAATTCCTTCAGTCACGTGAAATGATCTTGCCGTATGATTTTCGATAAATTGAAAGGCGGTGCATCATCCGCATCATCCTCTGGCTTCCAAGGTTCAGTACTGCCTTGAATATACCATGACACTTTGGGAGACAATGGTGTGTATAAATCTGCATGCCCAGAATTGTCAGCCACTCGTTTTCCCTTTATTGCACAGATGCAACTAAAATGAAACATGTGACCTTTTTAGAAAGAAAGGGCGAAAAACCTTTCGCCATGCCCATATTTATAAAATGATTATTCCTTTGTCTATAATCCTTTATTCTCAATGCTACTAACGTTTTATGTACAAACACATACAAATCTATTATTATAGTGAACCTCACCTCAGTTAAAAGTTCCAGGTGCCTGTACAGGGTTCAACAATATTTATGAAGTAGGTTAAAGATTAAAAGAGTATTATGGATAAAAGTGTTCAGTTAAAAGGACAAAGGCAGAGACATTCTATTCTAAATAATGGAAGTGTAGCAAAGTTTATCACCCAAAAACATGAATGCCAGGTTGCAGAAGTGGCCAATACAAAACTAACATCAGTTTTATATTAAACAAGGAACTACAGTGTGTGAGTGTGTGTGTTTTGGTGAAAGGAGCTATATAATTCTACAGACCATTAACAGTTTTATGTTTTCAAATTATCCAAAATTTATTTTAAGTTTTAGCCTAAGGCTTACCCACAGCATTTAACAGGTCAAGCCAAGATACCCTTAATAAAGTATTAACACATATTTATGGGAGTTTATATCATCCGAACTCTACACACGGAAGTGCAAGTGAATGAGGCATTACTATTATTGGAGGATCTGGCTCCCTTGTACTATGCAATACTGCTGTTCCAGATAAAATAGTGATGAAACCACAAAGCTCTGATACAATACTGCTTACACTTTGACCATAATAGTCCTAAATGATAATAATACAGAAAACACGATTATGGCAGATAGTCTAACCACAAAATGTTTACTTGACTGACATTTTCTCTAGTTATATTCCTGTAAAATACCAACCTTGAACATGATTGCACTTGCTAATATTGTGAAAGATGTGAACAGGGCATAATAGATGGGAGACACAACTGCTGTGTTAAAAGTATCCAATGCCTGCAACCATACAAGTTTTAGCCACTGATGACACGCTAAATGAAAATCAAATACAACTATAATGATAATAGAAATCTGAGGCAGCAAGTCCCCTCAATGAAATTAAAGATTCAGGAAGTCAAGATTTTCAACTTTATCGGGCCTCATCACAAGCATTACATATTGAATACCAAGATTTTATATCTTGGAAACTCGTAACTCTTTGTTAGGGGGTTCTTCTGTATAAATGCTTGATTCAAGGTCTTCCTACATTTTGTTTTATAAAAATTGACATCATAAGCCTAGACAATAATTACCATAAAAATCTTAAGCAATAATACAGGATTTAACAGGTCGCCGCTTATAATAAGTTGGAAGCAGATTTTCGCAAAGTGTTAGCTAACAGCCTAACATGGTTCAAGCAATTTTTCGCAAAAGGAATTTACACCTTAAGTACAGAGAAAAGGCAACAAGATGCTTGGAAAGTATTTAAAAGAAGGAACCATATCCTTCACAGTTGATGCCACAATGCAAAAGATATGTCAGCAAGTATTTTAGGCCATCAAGATACTGACCATATTAAGATAATTTAATTGCACAATGATGCAAGTAATAGCCACCATCGCAAAAATCCATGTCTGGTAATAAACAGCCTGGTTTATGCCCTCTAATGTAAGTTCTATTGCAATGCCAATTGCTTTTATACTCATGACCTGTGAAATTATATCAGAAAAGGAAAACACAATGCAATAAGCAGTACAAGACCGAAATTATAAAAAATATTACAGCTTTCGTATTGCCAGTAACTGCCAAGGAATCTATAAGTGTGACTTACTGTCAACGATCCAATTACGGAGCATGTCCCAATGTAAACCAAAATATTAGTTTGACCATAGCGAGGAGCACAATATAAAGTCAAAACCAGTGCTACAGCTATTGCTGAGGCCGTATACAAGAGGAATGCTGGATGCCAAAATAGAATATACATGTCAAGATAACCCCATAAAGCATGCACACTTTCCATAGTGAATATCAATTAGGCCTAATCAGCATACCTGGTTGAGTGGCCAAATCCCAAATTTCAAGAACAGAACTAATGGACTTCTCTTCAGGTGCATGAAGAACAACTACAACAGATCCCACTATACAAAGAAGACACCCCAACATGCCCATTTTCTGCAGCTTCTCCTTCAACATAAAATGCGCCAACACCGCACTATTCATTTCCACAACATTACATGGTTACCATATGGTTATCTATAAAGTGACACAAATCAAATAACTAAGCAACCAAATACCTTTTGAAAATGAACATTTACCTAATAATAATACTTAAAGCACCAAGTGGTGTCACAAGCACAGCAGGAGCATAAATGTATGCCACAAAATTAGCTATCTCTCCACCAATCACTATGATCAAAGAAACAAAATTGGACATTACAAAAGGCAAATATATATATTCTGAGCAAAAAAGCCAAACAATGCAGATAAATGCAACATAAGAAAAACTAAACTACTCACTAGTAATCATGCCAATCCACCAAAGATATTCTCTCAAATAACCATACCCTCCAACACCTACATAAATTGAACACCAAACAATCACAAAAAAATAAAAAAACAACAAATTGCAAACAATCATTTTGATTCATTTCAAAGCAAAGAGTCAAGTTTTCAATTAGAGAAGTCTCACTGGCTGATGGCCGTGGGCCCCGGCCCGTTGAAGGCCCTTCTTCTTGATAATGAAGCTGGAACCAATAAAAGCACTAGAAACTACAGCCAAAATAAACCCCTTCAAATTACTCGAGTACATCTATGTTGTACTTCCCTCTGTACTTTCATTCGATGAGAACAAGCAATAAAGATGACAGAAACACAAGCTCCTTGATACCCCAGAACTCAAAATGTATCAAAAAACATTTTTGATTCCTTGATGAAGCTCCCAACTTCTCTTTATCTCTCAAAGCTTTGAACTTTGCTTAGAGTTTTAGAGTGTATGTGAACAGCTTCTCTTGATTTGTTGTCTCTGACCTCAACTCACCTGCCATTCTTCTTCCTTTAGCAGCATGTTGGGCTATTCTTTTGTGTCAGCAAGGACACAATGGTAATTTCATATCTCAAGGCCATATATTTCTTTGTCTTTAATCTTTTTCACTATTTTGATTTTTTCTATGCATTTGAGCCATTTGAGTGGTGAACTGTACATGGCCAGATTAGGAAAGGAAAGAGCACAGACAGGTTTTTTTCTTTGAAAATTGGTTGAAAATTTTTGTAACAATTTTTGATAGTAAGAATGACCTGGATTCCACCATTATACTTTCTATCTATAATTTTGCAACTGATTTGTTTTTTTATATTAATTTGCAAGAAAATTGCATAGTTATAATAATGTTTTTAAAAGGAAAGTTAAAACATTAAATAAATTAGCAAATGATTTGTTAACCTCGAATGTGGATCTTTCAAAGTGATATCTTCCCAGGGATAAAAAGAATTAGATAGTTGATACATAATATTTATAAAGTATTTATTATAATTAAGAAATAAATCTAAAATTTCCAAGACATTTCTGTCCATTATTGTTAATGCCTATATAAAAGTAGTTATTGAGATTTTGAAATGGGAAGTTTTTTTTGTCTTTTTCTTAATTTCAAATATAGCTATTATTATCAGTGAGTGAAAAATTATAAAATAGCTAATCACCAATTCATAAAAGAGTCTTTTTTTATCTGAAGGTGTATTCTTTTTGTTTAATCCAACGGTGTGGGAGAGATTATGAGATAAAAAGGAGATGAAAGATTGTAGGAGGATTCAAATCCTTCTAATCACTCGTTCACTTTCAGAAAGTTAGTTTGTTTGCAGAACAAATTTCTAAAGGATATTGTTAAATTACTTCTTCGTCAATGATGCACATAAATTTCTGTTAAAATACATTTAAATTGTTTGCACTATTTTTGCCAGAAAATTGTTTGCACTGTGAATCTGTGATTAACCCTTACTGTATTTTTTTTTATTATTATGTACTATTTTTTTAAAGTTGATATAGCATCAAAAGTATTTTGTGGTGTGTCAACGTTTTTGTGTCCAGCTGTTCAAGAAATAAACAATATGCGCGACATGGTTAATATTTTTTTGGTCCACTCGAGAGTCGAGACACTATTAATAATAGGGATTATAAACCTTATATTTATCATCATTGTTTATCCCAATTATTGTTATGCTGTATTAGGGGGGTGGTGATTAGAAACATAACCTGACTTTTACTCATTATCAACCTATTCAAAATTATTATTCTATGTGTTTTGAGCAGGGGTTTTCACTTTTCACACGAAATGATAAAAGATTAAAGTGTAGTCTACCTCCTTAATAAGCTATTGATTAATAAATTACTGTATGAGTATCATCCAATATAAATATTAATAAGTGTTATTATTCTAACTAATTACTAAATTGTAAAATTGAGTAAAATGACTAAAAAGTCAAATGTAGTCAAACACTCATATATCTCTACCCATGTTGACAGGTTAGTGATCCAAAATCATATATTTTTTTGTTACGAATCTAAATCATATTTTGACTTCTTAATAATTCACGTGGACAAGTGACATGTCAATATGTGTTAAGCACATAACACCTTAGTGTAGGTCATTTTGCTAAATTTTAAAACTAAATTAGCCAAAACAATGAAATTATTTATTAATAGAGTACTTGTTTCTATGATTTTTTTGTCAAGTTGTTTCTATAATTTTTACACAATATTTTATTGGTCAAGAGTAATCTTTAACCTTATGATGGTTCTATTTACAGGGTAGAAAGAGTATTTTATTTTGTCCTATTCATAAGTCACCTCATTAAATATTTTATACGAATGTAAAAGTTTATACACTGCATTTGTTATATGTTGACTTGTTTTCATGTGATACAGTGGATATTAAATATAGGCACAATGGGAAATTTGTTGAATTTTAATGAAAATTTGTTGAATTACTTGATCTATATAAAACACGTTGGAAGTGATTTATAGATAAGATAAGATAGCACAACTTAATAAAAATTTGTAAAATCTACACGTATAAATCTGATGTTATTTATTTCATTTCATGGATCGGTCTCTTTACACCCGAGTTTCACGGGGCATTTCCAATACTTAAACAAATATTTTCGATTTTAAAATTTATTTATTTTCCATCGATCCACCTTGTCCTGTGGGGGCTATACTTACACTTGGGGTTGGGGCACCATTGGTTGACTTCATGTCGGCATTTACATATAAAACTTCTAGACCTCAACAACAAAATTCAATTAGAGATCAGAGTTTTTTGTGCATATTTGTCCGCCAAGTGATATACCAGTATTTAAAGATAATTTTCACACGCATATTAGCCACTTTAATCTTTGATGTAAATTATGTACGTCTAATAAATCAGAGTTGATAAATTATTTAATTTTTTTTTATTTATGATATAATCGTCTAGAATATTGTGTGTATCACATATGCCACATGCATATTAATTAAAATAATGAATATGATAAAATGATGTTACGATTTACGAATAGCAGCTTAGATAATGTTACGAGCATTTTAAAGAAATCTGATTGTCTGAAATGGGAATATATCATTGCTCTTTTACAGTAGTTTTCTTTCAGTCTTTTAGTTTAATAAGTCCCATGGTGTTGGGTAGTTATCTTCAAAAGGTTTTTTGGCAAAAAAAAAGAAGAGAAGTTATCTTCAAAAGGTGTGTAAATGTTACCCACATAACACTTAAATGACACTTACAACTATAAATTAGGTAATTTTGTTCCCAAAAAAAAATCATATGGTGTTAAGTGTAACTTGGTTACAATTATATGGACATTTTTATAGCTTGCTCTAATAAATATGATAAAGTAAAAAAAATAAAACACTCCCAAATGACAAATGATTGAAGATAAAGAGGAGTATAGATGTAACGCCAAGCTACGTATGTGGCTGGATATTCATTGTTTTGCCAAGTGGGGACATAACTGTGGGTGAAAGATACTTAGAGATGTTTTTTAATACGATGTCTTCATCACATGTGTCCATTAATGAAGAGCTCAAGACATCGGTGAGCACCCTTAATTATCATACCTTCCTAAAGCTCACAAAAAATTTATAATGGGAATATGCAAGAGCTCCTCCTTTCAAATATCATAGATTAAGTATTCCCATCAATCATCCGCTGACTTGATACACTACGTAGTGAGATATCTGGCTCAAAAGATGAATGTTAAATCAATTTTTTAACAATTGCTTGAAGGTAAATGAGTTACTACCTCCTAATCACATACCTCAAGTTTACAAGAAATCCCCTTAATACTACATAGGTATAGTGATTACACTAAAACCGGGGTTAATTTTAGTTTGAACAAAAGTTAGATCCCTTAATTCTAGCGTGTTAGCATGTGTAATAAGTATTATTATTCCTTAAGCAAGTAGAGATGAAGAAATTCAATCTATATCCCGTGTGAATGAAGTAAATTTAAAAACTAATTATTTACCCCGTATATGGAATTTCGTAATCTTGTGAGATTAGTCTTGTTTAACACATCGGTGAAATCTAAAAAAAAAAAAGTTACATCTAGATAACAATAATATATTTGAGTCTAAATATATGTGAAAAATGATTTTAATGTGTTCCCATTAGTTCGAGCCCCACAAAACGTTTAAGCCTGAATCTATCATATTTTGAGAATTTAAATAACAAACTGAATAATATTTTTCCAACAAAATGAAAACTAATTGTACCCTCCTCTATATCCTGAATACTATATGTGTATAGCATAGCAGTATAGCTGTATAGATATAAAAGATTAATTAACTTTATATTAGAAAAACTAACTACCTAATTATAAATAAATATTAATTAGTTGGGATTATATATAGGAATTTAAATGATTCAAAATTAGTTTTTTGCCAAACAATTCAAATTAGTTCCAAAAAAAAATTAACGTACTCCAAATAACTTTTATAATTTCTTTAATTTTTGAATGGAGTTAAGAGTAAACTCAAGTGCGTAATAACATATGATTCATTATCGGATCCATGTGATATAAACAGATGGAAAAATAATGTTATATTACTTATTAAATAGAATCTGCAAAAAAAAATCTAATATTTAAATTTAAACGGATAAAAATAAAGAATCTAGATACTCATGAGAAAACTTAAGGGCATATCATGAAGGATGAAAGAGACACTTTTAAACACACATGGAAAAAAAAAGGAAGAGGAGGAAGAAGAACGAGACAATGCTCAACTTGAAAGCACAATTTGAGTACATGATAATTTATCAAATACACTTCTTAATGATCTAAATTAAATATCAAAAGAAAATCAAAGAATGAAAGAAAGCAATCACTAAAATGCAAGACAACGCACACATAAAAGAAAAAGACACAAGAAAAGTGGTGTGGTCAACCAAGAAAGTTTGAATACGACCAATTCCATGTTGCGAGTCAAAGGCGGTAGCCTTAAGGCACAGACAGGACACATTACGAGCCATAGGCGGCTTCTTCTCCTCCTTCCCCTTCACTTAACTTCTTAACCTACCTTTCCACCACCTTCATTACTTTCATCACCTTCCTCTATCTACATTATTATTATTATTAAAGAGAATTAATCATATATAAATTTCTCATATGAAAATTAATCATAGATAGGTTCTATTGACAACTCAAAGTGCACTCATTAACAACCTCATAGGCTCATTTACAACTTTCTTTCAATCTGTATGTAATTCATTGCTTATAACTTATAAGTAACCTGAATCAACTATCATCACATTTCACACGCAGATTCCATTGACAACTCAAAGGGCACTCATTGACAACCTCATAGATCTATTGACAACTCTCTTTAATCTACATGTGATTAATTGTTTATGAGAGACCTGATTATGATTTTCACTTATTTAAGTTTCAAACTTTACTTAACTATCATCACATATCATATCGTTTAAAGTTAGATAATTAATATTATTATCATTCACATTTCACTTACACCAAAGTACTAGTATTAGTTTGACATATTCAAAATAAACATTTTTTAAAAAAAACTTAAAAGATGCTTGTATGTATGTATATGACTCTAAGCAAAAAGCCATTACAATTGTCGTGGTTCTTGGAGTATATTATTAATATTATTACCTTCTTGGCGCTCAAAGGAAGGTTGAGTGTGGACTTTAACTTCCCAAATTTTCAATCTTTTGTCCCATCCAAATCCCATAAACCAAAACCCATCTTTCATTTTCCCGACTTTCAAAAACCTTAAATTTTTTTCCCCATAAACCAAAAAAAAAAAATCATTTGACTACACAAAGTTGAGAAAAAAAACTGGGTTTTTATTTTTTTTCCTATGTTAATTCATGTCATGGATGATGAGTTTGTGATTGTTTGAGTACATGTCAGGTGGTACAACTACAACGATTGAGTTTTTTGTTTGGTTATCTGAAACTATGGGTGGTATATGTTCAAGGTCTGCTAATGAAGACAAGGTTTTTGCTAAAGCTGATGAGAATATTGTGAATCATAGTAACAGTAAATCTGGTAAGCATGTTCAGTCTAGTTTGCAAGGTGATATCACTACTATTGCTCCTCAGATACGTGAGAGAATGGAGAAGGATTTGCAAGAACATGGTGAAATTCGTGACATAAATTCAAGGAATAGTACTAGTGATTTCTATGATGGAATCCCACGTTATAATGATGCTTTTCCTCATAAGTCTAGGTCTGTTAAATCAAGACAAGCGGCTGTGGCAAAGGTTGGTTTTTTATAGTCCACTTTCAAAGTTTGAATCTTTGATTGAATTGTTTTTAATGTTGTATGTGCCCATGTTTGGTAATTTTGTGATGGATCTGTTTGTAGATCGCTTGTGTTTTATGTTGACATTTCAGATTGAGTTGTTGTAACTATGTATATCTGGTTTGTGTTTGTGGATTAAATTAGAAAGATGGATTGTTGTTTCAAAATAGGAAAGTTATAGGCAAATGTTATATGATGATCAGGATTGTTAGTATGACTGGTAAAAATGGCCTTTGCTGGTAGGGAACTGAAAACAAGGCCAACAGTTATTGTACATTTTACCCCAAATTTTAGAGGGAATGCATATTGTACAGTTTCAGGTGTTTTACTAAGAAGGGTGAAGAAAGCTAAAGCTCAGTGATGAATGTTGAACTTGGAGAATGAGCCCATGGAATTGTCTAGAATATTTTGGCATTCTTCCGAGGTTGATGTTGGGCATTGACCTCCATCCATCCAATTTCATTAAAATTGCTGCATAGAATTTTATCATACTGGCTGAACTTCACATTTCTCATCCTCTTCTTTTCATATTGAGTTTAACTATTTCATTTGATTTTTACGATATATACACCATTACCACTTTCAAATTTAGCTTAGTGTTCTGTTATGTCTTTAAATTAAATAAGCTGGCTTGTTGAGAGGAAAGAATAATAAGGTTGGAAAAATTTGATGGTATGCTCAAAGATATTTTCTGTTCCAGGTCTCAGAGGTGAGTTCACGTATAGGAAGAGCTGGAATTGGGAAGGCAGTGGATGTGTTGGACACTCTTGGCAGTAGCATGACAAATTTAAATGCTGGAAGTGGATTTATTTCTGGAACTGCAACAAAAGGAAATGAAATTGCTATCTTATCATTTGAGGTTGCAAATACTATTGTCAAAGGGTCTAGTCTTATTCATTCTCTGTCCAAAAAAAGTATTAAGCATTTAAAAGAAGAGGTGCTTCCTTCAAAGGGTGTACAAGATTTAGTATCAAAGGATATGGATGAACTTCTTAGGATTGTTGCAGCAGATAAGAGGTAATTTAGGGTTAAGTTTGATGAGTTTGAGTGAATTCAGTTTCTGAATAAGCTAAATTATTCATTTATGGTGATTTTGAACTGGTAACTCCACGTGATCATTGGGTTTGTCTTCAGGGAGGAGTTGAAAGTTTTTACCGATGAGATAATCCGTTTTGGAAATCGCTCAAAGGATCCTCAATGGCATAACTTGGACCGTTACTTTGACAAGTAATATAAATTATACTCTCTTAATTCATGTGTGGTTATTAGCATTTCCTATGTTTACCTCTCTTGCATTGATTGATTTACAAGGCATCTATTTATTGTATATTTCAGGATCAGCAGAGAACAGGATGCCCCGAGATTGTCAGCAGATGAGGTAGAATCAATGGTGCAGCAATTGATGACTTGGGTTCAGTGTACGGCTGTGAGTGTTATTTTTCAGCTTGTTTTAGCTCAAATACGGAACTGATATTTACTTTATTAGAATTGATGGAATGCTTTTAAACTGCTTGTCTTGTACACATATAACATATCAGTTGCAAAGAGTGATTTCTCAATGAGATGGCACATGGTTTTCTTAGGCCTTACCTATGCACAACAAAATTCCCAATAATTTTTAATATAATTCTTCGTTGTCTTAGGAGTTGTACCATGAATTACATGCACTGGATAGATTTCAGCAAGACTATCATAGTAAGCGTCAAGAGGATGATGGTTCCGGTGCTCCTCATAAAGGTAATAGTAAATCCTACTTTTGTCACAATTTGCTACTCTTGATTGTGATGAGCTATATTTTCTTGAATATGCATAGCTTTCTAAAATATGATGTCAAAATATAAGATTAATCGGGGCCTTCTGGTACAATGAACATTTGAAGGTGGAAAATATGTCTGAAACTTTGACAAGACTGCCATAGAGTGATTGATCAACTGATGCCTGCTTGTGTTGTTTACTTTTTCAGTGCCTTTAAATCAACATTACTTTGTTAATGTAGAAGCGTTGGTTAAGCTATTTTATGTCTTGTTTGTATAGTTAATTAGACTTCTAGTGAAAATGGTCTGCATCTTAGTTTTTGAGCATTCTCTAAAATGTTTCTTCTGATGGGCTGATTTATGTATTTCTTAGTTTTCCGTTTGAAATTGACTATAATGAAAAGTAAAGATGACATTTAAGTTGAAGAATTAGATTCACCAAGTGCTCTGAAAAATAATGTAAAAGTACCTGAGCACTTGGTAAATTCTTGAAAAAAATTATACTAAACCTGCCTTGGTTCTTACAGCTTGTCATCTGTATACAAGAATAACTGACAATTGTAGTGATCATAACTGCTACTTCCCAATGCATCTACCTTTGGTTCTACACTAGACTAGAAGAGTCATAGATTGTAATATCTAGAATGTTATTGCTTGCACCAGTATGCTGAGGAATTTGTTTGAATTTTTGAAATCAGAATTGCATAGGTTCGTTGAGAATTATCGAGAACTGAAAGGATTAGATAAAATATAAGACATAGTTGAAGACTGAAAGAGATTTTCTCTGATTGACATGTTTGGCCTTACAACATACTGAGCAATAATATTAGGAACTTTGGTATGTAGCTTTTGACCTTAATGTTTCTCTACATATAGATGATAGCATTCCAATCTTGAGGGCAGAACTTAAAACTCAAAAGAAGCAAGTTAAACAGTTGAAGAAAAAGTCACTCTGGTCCAGAAGTTTGGAGGAGGTAACTTAATGTTTTTATTGTCACTTCAGACGAATCTCTCTCTCTCTCTCTCTCTCTCTCTCTCACACACACACACACACACATTGTTAGTGTAATTCATTTTCTTATGGATTACAGATTATGGAGAAGCTTGTAGACATTGTCCAATTTTTGCACTTGGAGATGAGCAATATCTTTGACAGTGAAGGTATATATACCGATTAAATTCAACAGGTTTAGCGTTCAATCCAACTATAATCTATATCTGTTGTTATCATAACAATCCATGTATGATTTTGTTGATGTTATTTTGACTATTGTGCATAATTCTGTTATATTAAGCTAAATGCATCGTTCTTGGGACTTATAAAAAGTTTAAATAACTGGGAGAGGGGTTGGATATGTAAATAGACTGGGGAGGGAGGCTGGGAGAGAGTTATCTAGCTTCATTCTCATTGGTCACTCTTGAAAACACTATGTAACAAAATCTGTATTTTTCTTTTTGATTGTAATACTTTTGTACTTTTATCCATGAACTACTGCAGATCGTCATAAGCCAGTAATTGGATACAGCAGCAATCGGCAAAGATTGGGTCCTGCAGGCCTTGCTTTGCACTACGCAAACATAGTGCTCCAAATTGATACTCTTGTAAGTTTATCTTCTATAATGTATTTTTTTTCATCATTGACCTCTAAACAATCACTTACCTTTCTTCCCACCCTTCCTTCCTTGTTTTATTGAGGAGCTTAACCAGGATAATTTGAGGAACATTTGAGAAAAATAAGAAAGAGGTCTTAAATTTTAGAACAAAATCACCTCCCTAAACAAGTCTTATATTTAGGAATAGGGGGAGCATCTTTTAACCTACAATACAACTAAGAAAAATTTGTTCAGATGTTTTGAATAGATCTGTTCTGAGTTAGTGTTGATGATGGCAGGTTGCACGATCCAGTTCTATGCCTACAAATACAAGGGATTCCTTATATCAGGGCTTGCCTCCTAATATAAAATTGGCTCTGCGTTCCAAATTACCATCTGTTCATGTTGCAAACCAGGTTTGTTTATGTGCTGCGAGTTTCTTATGCCACAACAACAACAACATGCATCCTTGTATTGTTAAAAACCAACAGGAAATGCTCAACCATTTTAAACTTATTGTGTTCTTATCAACTAATTATTTTTCCTTTGTATTCTGAAGATGACCGTAGCAGAAATCAAAGATGAGATGGAAAAGACATTGCACTGGCTGGTTCCAGTTGCCACAAACACAGCCAAGTATGGTGTTTTGCTTTTCTTCAAATAAATACTCTCCATATGTATGAGAGGATTTCATAAGCATCTCTTTCTTAATATTCATGTATAATGTGATTGTAACTTTTTGGCTTTTGATTGCTGTGAAATTAACTCAGGGCGCATCATGGTTTTGGTTGGGTTGGGGAGTGGGCAAACACTGGGTGAGTATCAAGTCAGCTCTTTTTAATATCTGAACTTGTCTGTTTGTTTTCCCATTTCTTAAGTACTTTTTTGGTCCTTACAGTTCTGAGGTAAATCGGAAGAACATGCAGACTGACCTTTTGCGGATTGAGACGTTTCACCATGCTGACAAGGAAAAAGTTGAAAGTTACATTCTTGAACTTCTTTTATGGCTCCATCGCCTGGCCATCAAAAGCAAAGCTAACAATGATTTTGGTGAAACAAAGTCTACACTCAAGCCAGCTTTTGGCACTGGCCTGCTAAAGACAGACAAGCAATCTAAGAATGCTGAACTTCCCTTAATATCAATGGACGAACTAAATCTGTTGCAAGAAGTAACAAAGAACACACGAATCCGAGGAATCAGTAAGAGCTTGGACTTTGACACCATGAATAGTACAAGGGAGAAGAACATCAGGCTGACAAGGAGTTGCAGCCATTCATCAACATTTAAAAGCAAGGAGTCAACATTTAATAGGATTTCATCTAAGCTTCCATTGATTGATTTTGATATTGACAAAGAGAGAGCATTAGATGTTATTGACAGAGTGGACATGGTCAGATAGTTTGTACATACATCATATTTATGCCTGCAACTATTGAGGGTCAATTCATGGTTGCACTGTGGAATATATGGCCTCATCAGAGAGTTCAGTTTTGGTGAAGTTCTGTACAAAACACTCGTGGCACCAAAGGGAGAGTGATGATAATAAGAGAAGAGGCTCTATTATTATTATTATATTCCCCACTTGGGTTTGAAGCAGAGTGGATTGTGTTTTCATAGGTAAGAGACAATAGAAGGATATAGATATAGTGCCTGCCTGCTTCTGCATTGCCACGGGTTACTTTGGATTTGATACATCCTTGAACAATGTCAAATCTGGAACCTATTTTTTATTTTTTTTATTATAGAAAAGTAGGTCCTGGCCATTATAGATTGTACAACGTCTAAATAAAGTAGAATTATTGAATGTGTATGTACAAGAGTGTGATGCCTTGTGAGTTTATGTTAATTGTTTGGTACATAGGCAGAGCATATTGAGAGTTGTTTATTCATCTTGAAATGGTACATTTTTACGATTTTAATGTTACTTCAATTTAATATTGTAAGTCCCCCTCCCTAACATACCCAATTCTTTGGAGAGTTTGCTGTGACTTTACTAAATGAAGCTCCAAATTTTGTCAAGTCGCCACTTGCTACATAATTGTGTTCTATCTTCAGTTTAAGTTGTTTTTTAATCTTATTTTCTTTGAACCAGAAATTTAAGAGGTAAAATGAGAGCATGAGTTATATTTATGTTCTTTCAGACATAGAGTATAAAACTAAAAAACAACTATTATCTCAGAAAAAAATAATAAAGTACTTAATTCACGGGTTCACATCAATTTTATAGTTATAACTATGTCCTTATTACAGACCATATAAAGAATAAAAAAGTGAGAAGAAAGTCAAATACTGGATTTACAGATATCTATACCCTATATCCATCTTTTCTTTTCTTTTTTTGGACTAATATATCCATCTTTTCCAAAGCCCATTTAAATATAAAAAAATGAATATATGTAAATTTTGTTTTATAACATTTATAATAGAAATTGAATTTAGAGATGAGGTGGGATTGTGGGAAAACTTCCATCTCTCTCTTGTTTTCATTTAATTACATAAGCTCCTATCTATATGATAGTAACTATAGTACTATTTTACTAATATGCTTTTTTGTTTACTTCCTGTGATTCTCAAAACTGAACCAAGGGATCTAATCACCCAACTTGAGTTTTTCTGCTGGATAAACCCCTTCTGTTGTACTTCTCTGTGTCTTCTGAGCTGCACTTTTCTTAACCTTGTCTTTAGCAGTATCACCAGATGACATCTTAATTGACTTTGGACTTTTTCCTCCACTGGTTCTCCTAAAATAAAATATGTTTAGAAAAAAAAAAACAAAGTTGTTCAAGAATTAGAAACATCCTTAACCACCACAATGAGCTAGTTCAATACAAACCTCAAGTGCAAGAACATGACCAACATGCCAACCACAGCAGTACCACCCAATGCTGATTTTAACATTATATTATTTGAAGGTTTCCCTTTTGGTTTCTCTATACTTTCCTCTGAAGAAGCCTTATCAGCTTCTAGTGTTTTTTCATCCTACATGACAACAAAATCAAAAGAATGTTTCACTTTTGATATAACACGAGTTTACAAAAACATGCCTTGATATTGGATCAAATCTTACTGGAAGACACGTGTCAATTGTAAATTCTTGATCAATATCTTTGCATTCAAGCTTGGAGCATTCATTTGTTAAGCAGGATCGTGTATCATGAGATAAGTCCTCATTGGTTACCACATGTAGTACTCTTTCAGTAGTATCTTCTTCATTAGAGGGACACTTTTCATGGCAATCCTTGCCTACAACATTGGATAGAACAACCTGAAAATCCTTGTTTGACTGTTTATCATCAATGTCTAATTTCACAGCAGCCTCCTTTTCATTTTGTTCAGACTGTATGACTTCAGAAGCTTCATGTCTTGCACAAGGAGTATTTTCCTCACAGGACCCCACCTTTGGAAAAGATAAGGAGATACTTCTATCATTGTTAGGAGATACCAAAGCACATTTTCCTTTCTGATCCCATTTACAAAACTCAGAAGACAAATAAGATTGAAGTGACAGTAAATCATCAGACTCAAGAAAACTAGCATTATAATATATAGAATTCTTGCTGTCCTCAAATTTCTCAACAGATTGTAGATGTTTAGCATCAGAAGTGATCTCATATGCTGTTTTAGTATATTCCATTGAGTCCTGAGATTTATAACCTTCAATTATGTGGTTCCACTGATCCACCTTTTCATCATGAATTTCAAAAGACTCGATCTTCTGAAGATTGTCCTGCTCATCAAATTCATTACTCAAGTTAACTGGTTCCATTGACCAATTTCTCAGGACTTCTATATTGTCACATATATCAAAATATTTACTGTCATGTTCAATACTCCCTGGAGTTGAGTTTGAACCATGAGAACTAGCACTGTGATGTACATTTGATGTGCTAAGTTCTTCAAGGTTTGAGGTTGACACTTGCTCCAAAGCATCTCTTCTTCCAAACGAACTTTCCTCAGAATAACCAAAGTCCATAAAGCCACTTTCTTGTTCTATGTTCACGGAACTAGGATGCAATGATTTTCCTGAACTTAAAAAGTCAAACTCAGACTCAGACTTAAGTTCTGCATGATTTATTTCTGTGGCATCATACTCATCCAAATATGTCTCATGATCCTTGGGGGAGGCTGAAACAGAATAACCCTATAAAAGCACCATGTTTAAGAATTAAGAGTAGCTAAATATGATAAATGTAGAAGGCTATTTAAGAATGAAGGTTCTGAATCTACAAGTAAAAGCAAGGACTCAAACCTGACTGTGCTTTCCTTCTTCATGCTTCTGCAAGTTATAAGGAGAATCTGCAGGGCTATTTTGAGACAGCTCTAAGTTTCTTCGAATGTATCCAACCATATCCTTAGGCATAGTTATTGTGCATGACACAACATCAAAATCTGGAACCTGTCACCACTCTCATTTAGTATAGTAGGTAAAAGAACAATTAAAATAGCAAGCTGTAAGATAAAGTAGATTATGATTATATTTTGAGAGATATGAACAATTTGCTTACATTTACATTCTTAGACCTTGCCTTTTTTGAGAATGAGCGTATACACATGCAAACTTTTCTAGTATTTCTTTGCTCTACAACATCTGATGGAGAGAAGAGGTCTATGCCAGTCAATCCCAAGATTTTGCAGATCTGTGTATACAAAATGTTACTGCTAAGATATATGTTTGCACCAAGAATTAAGAGAATTAAACTCAAGAAATTCCTCAGGCTACAGGCTTCATATCAGAAATGCCAGCACCACTATACATTTACCCTTCACTAGACTCAAAAGAAATAACAACAAAATTTTCTGATTTGGTAATAACCATATTGAACTTTTAGTTTATTTATGTTGAATTTTTTTGTTTCATTTATTAATTACTATCATCATTCATCAGGCTAGCAGGTATCCTAATGTAAGGTATTACTGATTTCTATGTAATTCTCTGTACTCCATCAATGCATATTCTCTAACAAGTAAGAAAAATACATGGTCCAAAGGAACTTACTTTCAAAAACGAATCAACATTAGAATAAGGCCTATATCTGCCACTGTTCTCTTTGGAAGCAAAAGGTTGATGCCGGTATGCTTTAACATGTCTTAACTCCACATGCTTTGCCAGCAGCCATCTCCACACCACTTTTGAAACTTGAAACCTACAAAACCAATGAAACTACTTAAAAAAACATCAAATATCAATCTTACAGTTTCCATCTCAAACCCCTCTTGATTTTTTTACTCATAGAAAATTATAATGTTGGCACATACAGCAATTCTCCATCAGAAAGACCTTCAGATATAATGAGATTCTCATCCAATCTTATTTGCAGCACTTCTCCAAGCCATATCCTTGTTTGAGTCTGCAAAAGAGAATTGAAAAACCAAATCATATCAATGAGATATTAGTCCAAGCTAGGAAAACAAATGTTGATGATGGTGAAGAATAAAGATGATTAATTGATGAACCTGAAGGAAGGCATCCTCAAGTTCCCGGAAGCTGGATTCAGATGATGATGTTGGTGGCATAGAAGATTGAGATCTGTGAAGAGAATCATCATCACAGCCCATGAAGGATGTGATAAGAATGGATTGGATGATGGAGAAGATGGACAGAGTGAATAAGACAAAGGAATGAATGAAATGAAAGAAGCGGGAGAAGTGGCTTAAGCTAGTGGAATGTAATGCAAGTATGTGACAGAATATACTGAATTTGTTGTTATTATCTGGTTTCTGAATGATCAGAGAGATGAAAAGTTAAAAAGTGAAGCTCACAAAGACATGGACATTATTTGATTCTGTGTCTTTTCTTCCTACGTAGTTCAAAGCACAACCACTACCATATTTGCTTGTTCCATTCGGTTAATCAAAGGGTCAACCTTATACCAAATATATTAAATACTCCTTGCCTAGATATAGATATAAATATGTATATAACATAGATACACAAGATATTTTAACATGTGTTAGGTAAATTTAGATTATACATTAGTTTATTGGTAAGTTAAATTTGTTTCAAGAAAGAACTATATGTGTGTGCACACACACATACATATTTTCATTTGAAGTGATTTATTTTCTATATACTCCCTCCGGTCCTAAATATAAGACCTAATTGACTTTTTTACAAAATCCTATAAAAAAGTAAAATAAGTTAATTATAAATTGATTTACCTAATTTTTTCCCTTAGATTAGTTTATTTTACGTATAAACTAATGTATAATCTAAAAATATATCAAATATGCCATGATTTGATAGTCTATTTCGCAACCTTAACCTCTCTAAGAAAAAGTCAATTAGGTCTTATATTTAGGATCAGAGGTAGTATAATATTTTTGAAATAAACAAGTTAATCTTATATTCAAGAGTGACATATAGAGTAAATGAGTCACGCTCAGGAGAGAAGAGGGAATTAAGGGTAACTTATTTGCTAATTAATACTTCCTCCGATCCCTAATGTAAGAGCCCAAAATTTGAATGGTTTTGGTCCCTAATGTAATAGCTCACCCTACATTCTCTCCTCATTTAATGCATTTTTTACTACTGTACCCCTAACTCTCTTTCATATTTATTAATGTTTATGTATTTCTCTTTCTTAAAAGTACCATAATAAATATGGACAATTTTGGAAAAGAAGCATTAACTCCAGACATCCAACTAACATTCACATGTTTTCTTAAGAAGCGTTTTTTTTGCGGCTAGCTCTTACATCAGGGACCGGAGGGGACCGGAGGGAGTATCATTTTGACTTTTATAAAAAAAAAGGAGAGAAGAGGGAATTAAGGGTATTGTGTCAACCTTTTCCTTTTGTGTGATGACACGTGTCTAGTCTTTTATTAGCACTCATTATTAAAATATCTCACTCTTTAATGGAACCAAATGATCGACACTTCTTTTAATCAAAATAATGCTGCTTTGTTTGACTTTGAATTAAATAGTAGCCCATCGTTCATTTTAAAGCTGCTGAGTCTATTAATTATTAGCCAAAAAGAAAAATCTAAGCTGACGCCGCAGATTATTGAATACTATGTTGACAATGAGTTTCTAAGAAATATGGACAAATCAACAAAATTATTTTTTTTTAATGTTTATAGAAGATACACTCTGATTGTAATAAAAAAAAAAAAAAAGATACACTCTGATGAAGTAGCCATGATATGGGGCAAATGGAAGCCATTTCTGTTCCTGTAATACCTTGGCTGTTTGTTTTGTATTTTTGTTATTATTAAGATAAGATGGCACAAGTATTATTGAGTCTTCCCTTAGAAAGGGAACTTAAAAAGAACTAAAGAAGCAAAAAGAAGTCGTTGTCGTTATAAAGAAGTGTCTTATATTTCACTTCAAAATTGATTAGGTATGGTGATGTGCCCCATGATGTGAGATCTATAAACTAAAGCCACGTTACGACTTTGAGTGCCACTTACTAACAATAGCTAAGTGGCGGAGTGAAATTTGAATATGTTAACATTTTTATGACAAGTTTGAGGAAGATGCAAAATATAAAGCAGAGACAAGAGATAAGAAGATTGAAGGGATAACATTCCACATAGCGAGGCATTTGTTTATATGGTAAGCATAGTGACAACGTGGAAACAAGGCATGTTCACGTACCTCATCTTCCCAACACCACACAACTTTGAATTTTCATGCTATTATGTGTCCCTTTCTAGATTACCCTCCTTGTTTTTTGTATAGGCAAACAACTTTTTATTTTGCTGTTTTCTCTTAATTCTTACAAAGATTCATTATAATCCTGAAAACTTTCACTAGTTTCAGTCATAAACATCCAAATTTTACATATTGATAAAATATATTCACAGATACTAACATGTTGAGTTTATTATTTTAGGACAACAATAAGGGATCTGGTTAAAAGGACAACAATAAGGGACACAAATCATCATTTGGAACTACCGATATTAAGATTGAAAAAATTCGAGTAACTTATTAAAATAAGAAACCAAATTAAGACCTAGTATATTAAGTTAGAAATATTTTTTTAAAACAAAAAAAAAATCCTTTTCCGTGTACTTTTTTTTTTCTTTGCCAGATTCTTTTTCTCAGGACCATCCATTGGCTCCACTTCATCAGAGTACATTAGACCCATTACTTTTACACCTGAGACAGTTTCAGCCCAACACCAATGTAACTCATACCACAGGGCCAAAATACCATAGCCCACAGCAGCTCTCCCTAAGCTTTTTCATTATATATAATATAAATAAAAATTAAAGAAAATGAGTAGAAAGAGTCAATCATTATATTATTAGGTATGGAGTGTGAATATGCGGACAGATCAATAGTCCGTTTAAGAGATGTTCTGAATGGATATATACATATGATAATACAAGTAATTCAGGATTTTTTTACACATATGATATTGAAACAAACAAAAACAAAACAAAGCTAGCCTGTGCCATATCATATGAACTGCCCTACTCTAAAATGGAGCAACAAAGCACCAGAAGTATTGAGACTTGATTAAGAAGATGCTTTATAAAAAATTCTTCTATGTCCCAAGTTGCTGCTAGGTTGACGTGACATCTGAACTATATACAAGGGAAAGAGATGAGGAATTAGGGAGGTGAAGTTGGATCAACATCAGAATCATTAGAGACTTGGCCAAATATGTCGGGGCAAGATTCCCAGGTCCCATTCTCTTTAGCCTCCCAATACCCTCCAGCATAACGGTAACTGATGCCATCTTTGTCCTTTTCAAACCACCTTGGCTTCCAACCCTTCTCTTGCATCCTCCTAGCCTGTTAATATAACCATCAATTAATACAACAACTACAACAACAAAGTCTTATCCCAACTGAATGGGGTCGGCTACATGAATCACACCACGCCATTGTGCCTCATCAATAGTCATGTTTGGTAATGACCTTTTGCTAGCACAAAGTCGTGGATCCATATTTGTAAGATTCGATATAATTTTACATTGGCTGTCAAGACCTAATATAACCCTACTCCTTTATCTGGGTTTGAGACTGACTATAAATATAGGCGGAGTATTCATCCTTCAATTAATATCTGTATAAAACACCACAAAGGGAATAAAGGTAAATATCATATGGGCACATCATACCTGTCTCTGTCTCTGCTCCAGCCTCAACTTCTCACTGTTGGCCATTTCATACTCTCCATTCTCCAAAAACCTTTGATCAGGTCTCAACCTTGAATCTGTGGGTGGTAACTTCTCCTGTTTGACAACTTTAATGTCACAAACTAAGACATAATCATAGAGGACAATTCCTAACAATTTGCTAAATGCTTATACGGATTGAGGTAGAAAGGATTAAAAAAAAGGCACTTGCCTTGAGTCCAGGTGTGATTTCGTTCAGTGCAATAGCATATTCGGTAAGATTATATTTTGTGGTGTAATGGGGTGGCTCATTACGTTTCCACAGTACATATGGTTTTGAGGATCCACTGGGTTTTTTCCCTTTAGAATTGTCATTAATCATACAGTACAAACTCTCATCCCATTTCCCGTACATAGTTGCTACAGTTTTAGCATTCTTATCTTCCACCACGCCTTGTACCTGCAACACAAGGCATTAGGTACAAGTTATACTCAGTAGATCAAATTTCTAGAACTTATTCAATTCAATAACCATGAGAGAAAAAGAAAAGGCAGGCCAAGCTACTACATAGTAAAGCTATTGTGGAATACTGAAATATAACAGTATTTGGATCTGTTACAGCTTAAATGCATTTAAAGTAAAAAAAAGGCCCTAAGTAACACATCTATAAGAAAATCTCTCCCGCCAACTAAAAGCAAGAAACCAATGAGTAGTTGGTTGAGCCGGTAAGTGGGCTACAACGTCCGTAAGGATGAGAACGCGTGTTCGAATCTCGGGAAGCGTTCTCATTCGGAGAAGAGACAATCTTACCTATGTGGGCAACACTCCTACCCCTTGAGTCCGGCTTAAACTGGGCAGTGATTAACAAAAAAAAGCAAGAAAATAGATACTGGGAGTATCAGAAAGTGCACCTGGTGGGGGTTTCGATCCATCAATGACTGCTCCTTAAATTTAATCTTACAGGAATACTCATGATTCCCTTCTATACGCATTGTCCCATAATGATCACAGTACAGTTTTCCTAAAATCAAATTGTAAATGGACGTTGTCACCTGATGATACAATATTAGACAATCAGAAGCCAGACATGTTAAAAGAAACAGGTAGTTAAATTTAACTGTGACAATCATTTAAACTGTAGCGAAAATAGGCATAAGTAATCAGTATTCAGAAGATGTTCACAAAAATAAGTGTACACGTAGATCATACTAGGACAATACCTTACTCCACTGGAAGACTTCTCCATCATCAAACTGGATGGTCAGTACACCAACAGGATCAAGCTGAATGGAGCGGCCACGGAATTTACTTTTTAAATTGCAGTCACCCCAAAATTTCCATCCATTTCCCTCACAATGGCACGCAACAACCATGGGATGGTGACTGACCTATGCAATGCATCAAATTGAAAAACAAAAATTGTTCAATCTATGCATTTTGGTTCATGTTTTTATTTTTGAGGAGTAAATGCTAACTTTCTGCACTACCTACCATACCTTCTCAGAAATGAAGCGAAAGCCTTTATCTGGAAAATCTGCCTCATATGTCTCACCCAATAGTGGATTAAATGGTTTGCAACTCCTCCCTACAGTGCTACAATACCCTGAAACTGCAAATGCAGCCACATCTAACACTCTCATAAGGCTGTTACCCTGCATGTAAATACAATGGATTGATTATCTCTGAAAAATATAGCACTAATAGTTTCTCTTGTGACTGATCCATAGAACCAAGTCTAGTTTGAGAATGGAAACTAACCTTTTGACCCCATTCATATGCCCGGTCAA
The DNA here is from genome assembly GCA_029929735.1 of Mimosa pudica. Lineage (NCBI taxonomy): Eukaryota > Viridiplantae > Streptophyta > Magnoliopsida > Fabales > Fabaceae > Mimosa > Mimosa pudica. Next base: position 16,162,041 of record JAKELP010000014.1, on the reverse strand, counting down.
GAAGGTAAGAATACTCGAGGTCTTCGCAACATTTCTGTAATGATGAAAGAGGCTCATTGAAGTAAACTGGGAGGCAAACGCTTGTGAGATCCTTCCCAATATTATCTTTAATTATTGACCAGAGACTGGCTCCCTTTTCTTTCTCAACAGGATCAGGCAATTTCTTTCGTCGCGTTACTTGAGGATAAACAGACCCAGTGAGTGAATTTGCATCATGTCTCTCACTAGAACTCTCCTCACAATCAGTACCAGATCCACTTTCTATACAAGAACCCTTTGAAAGCATATCACTTGTGTCAAAGAATGCATCACTCTCATTGTCAGACTGATCATCGTTCCTGTCTTGATCATCAGAAGAATCACTTGGACTTCCATCTGTGAGAAACATATGCAGAATATGTCAGCTGTAAGACCATAAGGAAACTTAGGGAAGCAACATGTTATCTCACCACTAAACCTTCCACGCGTTGATCCAAACACGTCTCCAACATCGGATTTTGACAGCTTTTGAGTTTCATTAATAAGCGTGTTTTCCAAGTCAACCTTTTCTGACTAAAATTGCAGTCCAATCCAAAAAAGAATCATCAAGCAACTCAACTGCCTTGAAAAACATATTGTTATACTCACAAAAATCCCATGTTAAAAATACAAGACTTACTTCTAATTGGCGCAAGGAATCCAAAAGGAGCATCTGCTTATGCTTGAGTGCCACAATATACTTATGCATCTGTGTAAGTTCACTTCTCATAATATTTTCACTATCAAGAATGGCAGTCTCACTGACACCTTCCTCCAAGAGACGTTGCCTCAATTTCTGAGTTGACATTAACATTGTTGGCGCCATTATCTCTGTAACCTTAGGTGAACGAGGATACAGACCCTTCACTGCTTTCAATGCCTGCACCCATGCGTCCCTATCTTCCCTGCTCTCTGCCCTCAAACGCAGCCTCTTCTTTGTCCCCGTTCTCACAGAAAACCTCCTCTCATCTGATTTACTCTCTCTAATTGAACACACCTAAATCAATTTGAGATGCAATCACAATAAGATTAGCTAGTTTGTTTATTGCAGTTTACTAGTCATTAGAGTTGATTAAAGGTAGCAACTATGACGACAACAACAAAACATAATCCCACTATGTGGGGTTAGCTACATATATCATACGACGTCATTGTACTTAAAGGTAGCAACTATATGCCAATAAAAAAGATGCTACTCTCCATTGTAGTTAGATTCAGACTTTCTTCCCTATCTCTTTCTCTTGTTTCCCTTTATTATCTGAGTTTCTTTCTTCCCTTCCGTTTCCTCTATTTCTCATTCTTTCTTATTCAATTACATCAACACAATTCACATGTCACACTTCAGAAATTCCACGTACAAAAAGAGTATTTCTATCAAAATTTAAGACCTATATAAGTGTTAGTTAAGCTGTTTAAAATTACAAGATATTATCAATGCACCCTAACCATTTACGTACAAAAAGCGTATCTCAATCAAAATTTAACACCTATAAACACAATTCTATCTATTTCATTAAATTAAGAGTGTCATTTGAGTTATTTAAAATCACAAGATATTATCAATGCACCCTAACTATCTACATACAAAAAAAAAACATCTCTATCAAAATTTAAGACTTATAAACACAAATTTATCAATTTCATTGGATTAACAATGTCAGTTATGTCATTAAAAATCACAATATTTTATCAATGCACCCTAACGACCTACCTAATTACAAAAAATTAGAAATAAGTGTTATAAGTAAAAAATTGAATAACGAATTACTACCATGAGATGAATTTCACAAACAGGTTTACGTTGACGAGAGGGATAATTCCTATGATTAGCAATTCTTTTTAAAGATTCTTCTCCAATAACCATAGATTCCTTTTCAATTTCATCATTAAGTACAATCTTATTAGGTCCATGAATCTTAAAATACGAAAGAACACCATCCTGAAGAAAAAACCAACGTGCGCGCCAACCACGTCCATAGTTGACCCATTTATATAAAATTCCCGAAATGCCATTCCCCACGAGGCCGTTAATCATAACGCCACGTGGGTCACGTTGACGGGAGGTGATGGCAGAAACGGAACGTTGAACTAACGGAGAGGAGGGGGTTATTGTTCGTTGCGTGGGGCCCACGGTTGATAAAGAGCGGAAAGATGACGTGGCAGAAATGGGAGGGGTTTGGGTGGTGGTGTTATTAGGGGTGGTCATTAGTGAAGGATTTGATTATGGTTTGGTAATTTGGATTAGCGTGTGATTAAGGGAAGAGAGGAAGAAGAAGACAAAGAAGAATGGTTCTTTGGGGACCGTTGTGAACGGAGAAAACAGACAGTGTTGGTTTGCCGCGAAAATAGGATGCCATTTTTAAATGTTTTTCGTTCTTTTTCCTGAAATGGTAAAATAAATTAAAAAAGTGGGAGTAGATAAAAAGTGTATTATTAATATCGACAAAATTATAAGGGATTTGGATAAAAAGAAAGTGGATAGGATTTTTATTTTTACCCCTAACCTAACCTGGAAAAAAAAGATTTTTTAAGGAACCTTCATTTTCAAATTTAAAAATGTCAATTTAGTGTCTGGTACCTTTATTGTTCTTTTAAATATTCAGGGGACTTTATCTGACATTTTCCTTTTTTTTTTACTACTTTCTTGCTGCTAGTTATTTGATCTAAATGAGTTTTTTAAAATTAAATAAGAGGAACGAGTAATAAAAAATAGTACACTCCTTCTCTACCTAAATATAAGAGCTAGTTAAATATAGGAATGGAAAGAGTAGGAGTAAGTTAGCTTACTAGTGAAATGAAATATTTATTTTTGGAAATATAACTAAAAGTATAGTCTCATAATAGAAGCATATATAAACTCTAAAACAAATAAACTTTTGTAAACAAACAAGACGAAACAGACATAGAGTCAATTTATAATCCACTGTGATTATAAGGGAAATAATAGAGGTGATTCTTCAAAGACGTGCTCACCTCAAAAGAGGAATCTCCTCTGCTGATCGAACGTCAGTTTGTTTCCTCCATCCTCTCTGTTTACCTTTTAACTGGCTAGATCCAACTAACAAAATAAAGTGCCTAAATTTTGAAACCCCAAGTTGCAACATACACACTCCCTATCTCCATCTTCATTTTATAGAAGCAATTGATGATTGCATAGAACTTAATATTATAAGAGTAAGGTGCAAATTTTTAAGTTGAAAATAGCGTCAAAAGTTTCAAAACTTAATATTCGTAGGATAAAAGAATGACAACTATTTTAAAAATGATCTAATTAATTCTTTCTAATGTTTCAAAGCAAAATTATTGTTAAAAAAAGACGTGATATTGTATGTTTTTTTTTTTTGAGTAGAAGTATTGTATGTTATTGATGGAGAACTTTATTGATACAACAAAACATTTCCTGGAACAGAACAGAACAGCTATATATATATATATATATATATATATATATATATACACACACACACACACACAAAGGCTTGGCACATAAGGCAATCCAAACAAAAAAATTCGCCAACTAGCAATAACTCAAACATTCAATTACTAAAATTTGATGAGCACTAGTTTACACAAATCAAAGTACAATTAACCAATGAAACAAAGCATCATGTAAGTGGCTGGATTATTCTGGCACCATCTGCTCCATGAGACAAGACTGCAAATCACAACCCTCACACTCTGATAAGCCAACAATAAATTAAAGGACCAATCATATATGAATATGGAAATGGTTAAAGCCATTTCATGGTGAAAGTAATGCAAAGCACACAAGACATACACTAATGAGATTTGCATCTATTGCCTAATTGGGGAGCGGAAGCTTGTTGAGTTTGGCTAAACGATAGTCCTTGAAGGGATGAGGCTTGTAAATGGGAGGATGATGATGTGAAATGAGCTGAGGCAAAGGTCCGATCAGAAAGTCACCAGGAGGCTCCAAGAACACAGGCCACGACATTCTGGTTCTGTCTTTGTCCACCTTGGTTCTGTGCAACACGCTTTTGTACTTGCCATTACTAGCTATCTGTCCATCCCTCAAAAAATAACATCGTTACTCAACTCTCGTCATTACTACTGATGCTTGAATGTGACACGACAACACTAACCACCCATGAATTTCTACTTCTACTCTTGTATCGTTCCAACCAGAATATTCTCACCATTCATTATTAAAAATTAAACAACATGACAGGGAAAATGATTGTAACTCAAAGCCATACAAAATTAATCATGGTAACCGGTTTAATTTTAGTCGATCTGCATCTTCTTGAATATTTAGGTTTGGTCTTTAATATACTACCTTATCTTGGTTTGCCAATACTAGGAGACCTTATCGGCATATATTAAAAAAATAATAGAAGATCGACCTTATCCATATATCAATTATTACGAGTATCTTTTCTCAATTAATACGAGTGTCTTTTCTAGCTAAAATGATAAAATCTATCCTTTCAAAGCGCCACTTTTTTCTGGAAATAAATACAGTATACCATTTATTAAAATTTAAAACAGATTTGACCCAAAAAAATCAAACAAGTGAAAAGTGAATAATTCAGTTCAGTTCAGTTCATGAGAAGGATTAATAAGAAAAATGATTAATTTAAACAAGGTAAATATTTTATATTTTTAAAATCGAGTACGCATTTAAATTATCAGACAAAGAAACGTGAACCAAGGGTCAATCTTGATTGAGAAGAGACGATTACATTAGTTTGTGGATCCCACTGCACGCAGATGGGCCAAACATGTGGGACTCACGAGCTATTATGTCCGTACAGATAAGATAGATCTCCCTAGCAGTGGGAGTACTAGAATGAAACACACATGAAATATTAGTGGTCCTATATCTACTCAGAAGAAACGAGCAAGTGAACTTTGAAACCCCACGTCATAAAACGTTGACATACATGAGTGTTCAATATAGACTATCACTTTCACAATAATATAATAATATATTCTTCTAGCATTCAATAACTTGTTAAACATCTATCAATGAAGCGATAAGTGTAAAGAGATCGAGGGAAGGGAAAAGGAAATTGATGGATAATGATCATATCTCACCTGAATCTGATCGCCGATGTGAACAATCAAAGCATCGGGGATATACTTGGCGTCGATCCAATGTTCATCCTTAAGGACTTGAAGTCCTGGAACTTCGTTTGGTAAAAGAATGGTTAGAGTGGAACAATCAGTGTGAGGAGTTACTCCCAAAGCTAGATCAGGCCTAGGACATGGTGGGTAATAGTTTATCTTCAGCAAGTACTCTAGCTCCTCTCCTCCAACTCCCTCCTTCATTGCATTCTCCTCTAACCCTAGCCCTAATGATAGATACTTGAACACCTTATCTCCCACTTCTCTCACATGTTTTGCGTACTCTTCGTTCACCTCCCTACATGGATGATATACATACATGAGAAACAAATAGAGAGAGAAATATTGAAGAGATACTCCCTTTATATTGTTTAATTCTTAATATAAGACATGTATAACTTATTTTTTAAAAATATTGAGTCATTATTTTTGTGTGTATATTATTAGATTATATATTAGTTCATTTATTATATATAAGTTGATTTAAAAATTTTACCATGAGTAGTTGGTTGAGTTGGGTAAGTGGAATCACCCCGTAAAAAATGAGAAGATACGTTTGAATCCTAAAAAAACACTTTTATTAGGAGAATGGACAATCATACTTATATGGACAACACTACTACGTTGTAGTAGTCAATTGCCAAATTAGTCGTTTACTCTTTGAGTACAAATTAGTTGGTTGCTAATAAATGTGAATTATCGAGTGGTGTTGAACTCAAACACATTTTTTTTTAAGAAAATATCTCCAAAAATAATTTTTTAAGTAGTTGTTTACATATGTCATGATTTTTCAGAAAAAAAAGTCAAGTAAATCTCAAATTTATGAACGATATGGGAGAGTATATTGTGTATTGAGAATGAGCTTATTATACCTATAGGATGGAGGATTCTGGGGCCAGAACTTGTAGTTGATTCTAGAGGGAGGCCATATTTTGTGAAAAAGATGGTCAACCCATGCTTTTTTGCCGTGAGCATCTTTCTGAAGCATGGTTCCATAGCCTTCAATGCCTTGAGGTGGTTTGGCATACTTCTCCTTCTCCTCCTGAGGGAGTTCAAAGAACTCTCTTCCAACACTACGTAACTTGTGGAGCAAGTCACGAGGGATTCCATGGTTAATGAGTTGAAAGAGACCCCACTCTTGACTTGCTTTAGAGATCAACTCAGTCAATAGGTCCTGGTCAGGATGGCTAAGATCAATGGTGGGTATGTCAGGGACAGGTCCTTTAAATGTGGTCACAGCCGGTTGCTCTTTCTCTGGCCTAATGAACTCGGCCGGAATGGTGCCAGTGTTCATTGATAAGGTGGATATAGCTTGCACCCTCTCTACCTCCATGATGATAATAAGATGTTTGTGTATGGTGTGTCTCAATGTATATGGGTGTGCGTATTTATATAGAGGTGAAAGTCATTAACTAAACTGGATGTGTGTGTGTGTGTGTGTGTGTTTGTGTGTGTGTGTGTGTGTGTGTGTGTGAGAGAGAGAGAGAGGTTGAATTGGTTGATGAAAAGGGTGTGGAAATTAAAGGTGGAAAGCGAATGGAGAATGGTGAGTGTATATAATGGAAGCATGGAGACGAGTTATCGAGCAAGACTATGAAAGAATTAAAAAGGCGTGGGGGGTTCATAAATGAAGCCAAATGGCCACCTACCCTCAACAATAATGGGGAGTAATTCAATTCGTGGAGGTTTAGTGTTCACTCGTTAGGCTCAACTACCACTTCTTATATACGTTGCCATTTTCTCTACCGTTAAGTACATGTTAGTTTGCGCTAAATCAAAGGGTGTTTTGTCAATATAACTTAAACCATCATTTAAAAGAAATTGTTGTTAATGAAGTGGTTTATTTGTCTAATTACCATAAATTACATATAAGAAGTTATGGAAGGTGTGGTTAATTAATGAGATTTAAACAGAGAAAATCTTTGAAAAATGTAGTTTGTTGATTCTAAATTAAATATGTTTTCTGTGGTTCTAATATAATGTTTATTTATCTAATTTGATTAGATTAAAAGTGTTAGCGAAGTTAGATAAAATTACATTATATTACTAATGCACCCACAATATCTATTGTTATCCCCACATTTCATCTCTTATTTGTTTATTATTAAAGAGCATTGATAAAGATAATTTAGAGAAAGATGATAAACAATTTGAAATAACTCTTATATTTATGACCAAACTCTTCTCTTGAAATAGGTATTATATGAGTTAATTCATTCTAACCAACAAATTAAACAATTAACAATGCAACAACTATTTAGCAAACAAATAATAAATGATACTTGGAACCATTTTAGCCAATAATGAACAAAAAAATCTCATTTTGGCCAATGTTATCTATCGCCCATTAACACCGTCAGTTTTGTTTCCATGTAAGCATGTTAACGATGTTGGTTTATAATGCACAGTGTTGGCTAAAACGAACTTCTTTTATTATTTATTAACTAAAATGATAGTGTTTATTGATTGTTGGCCACAACGATACTATAATAATTATTTTCTTGTCAAAATGATAATTAACGTTGTCTCATATTTAGGATTGAAGAGATTGTATGATATATGTTTATCTAATTTTAATATATTATGAATTATAAGTAAATTAGTTAATGTGACATGTTTTTAAAAACCATCCTAATCAACTTTCTTACACCATGCGTTCCTATACTGGCTGCGTGGGTTTACTCACAATCTGTAGCTCTTTTAGCACACTAGTATCATCTCCTCTACCACCTTCCCCTCTCATACCACTCACAATCTTCAATCCAATCATCCACATTAAATGTTTTATCAAAGTAAATCTATTTATGATAGTACTTAATAAAAATTATATGTGCGTGTGTGTGTCAAAATTTGGTCACTACAATTACGAACTGTAGATTATTATTCTAAATATAGATTTAATTTTATATTTTAAAAATTGCTGCTTGTGAACTATTCATACCAAAATTTGATATATTAAATTTATTATGTGACTTTTAAGTATTTTTATAAATATATTTATTTTATAAATTATGTAATGTTGACTATTATTGAATCAAGGATCCAATGTTGTGAGTGGCGTGATGGGGAAAGTGATGGGAAAAGTATAGGAGAGGGACAGAATCTATCTTAACCTTCAAAAAGATCTATCTTTTTACTGTCTAAGGAACATCCACACCCCCCAAAATAAATTTGTTAGGTATACTTAACATTTCAAAGTACCATATAATGCGTTTTTATGTGTATTCAGTGACTTAAATACTTTTTTTTGGTGACATGATTGAAATACTTTTTTTTGGCCAAATGATTGAAATACTTTTTATACGTCTATCACCTTGATGTATTTATTTTAAGCAAGTCTAACGTTCCGAAATTCTCCGTATTTACTAAAGTTGATCAATTCTGACACACAAAATATTTAGGATGTGGGACATACAAGCAGACACGTTTTATTAAAACGTACGTGAGTCAAAATACAAAATATGATGGTAAAAGAAAAATCAAAATACGAAATACTAAAAGCAATGGATCACCTGAGAAAATATTTTGGAATGGCAGATCCATTCTAATTGACTTAAATTTTTTATTGAGGAGAAACATGATGAGAGATTGTAACATGCACCTAGAGCAACTCGATTGTCTAAGTAGAATATCAAATCACATCACATAATACAAAATACAAATTAGTTGGTCACAAGAGATAGTGATTTCATTGAGAGAAATTAATGGAAATCTCATCTAAATTTATTCTGATTTAAGTAATATAACATGTGTTGGTTATATTCATATCATAAATAATGTGACCATCCAATCCATCTTCAAGCAAGAAATTGATGATAATGCTTTTCATTTTAATGCAAATTCCAGTCCAAGTCCGGCTGAACTCTTCACATGCATAACTTGGCAAGGCAATGGACATGCTTTTTTGGGCTTTAGGTTTTTATTCTTTTTGTTTTGTCTTAGTGGGCTTTTGGCTGTGTCTTAGGTTTTATTAGAACATACAACCATTCACGACTTTTACATCGTACTAGTATAGTATGGTTTTTCTTAACCCTTAACCTCATAACGATAATACAAAAGAAAAGAAAAAAGATTTTTCCTTTTTGAGTATTTGGGGAAGGAGAATGGGGTGTCCCAACCACTTTTGTTACCTTGTTGTATGGTTTGTCACCACTATGTTATTTTTTTTGGCCAACGTCACCACTATGTTATTGTTTTCACGTGACTGTTAATTTTTTATGATTTCGTTTTCCGAAATTCCAGTTAAATTTCTAAATAAAAAAATCTGAAATCGAGTAGATTATTATAAGAAAGTAGTACGACCAAATAAATGAAAAAGAAAGATTAGTTAGTAAGCAATCTGTGTAAAATATAAAGTGTGCCGCTGACTTGTGGCCTTGTGGGATATATAACTTTTCCACATGGAAGATTCGAGCTCGTCCATTTATCAAACTTTATTTTGTCAGCAACTAACTGGTCAATTTTTAATCTACGTAGGAAACACTCATCAATTTCTACCTTTCTTTGATTTTTCAGGCTCTAAGCCAATGAGGCTCAAAGCCCTTAACAAACAATGACATTGTTGTATATGTACTAACATTTTATCAATAATAGCAATATGTCATCTACTTAGTAATGATTCGTTATTATTATCAAATATAGATTTCCAGCTAAACAAATGTCCTGGCCAGCTTGGACCACAATTCTAAAAGTTCAAGTTAATTAGCAGCACACACGAATAGAGATTGTATATAAGTAATACTCCCTCCGGTCCTAAATATAGGACCTAGATAACTTTTTTTGGGGAGATTAAGGAAGACTTAATTTTAGATGTCTTTCTAATAATACCCCTCCTTAATTAGTTTAATTCCTTAAGGTGTTGGTGAGAGGAAGATTGTGGTTAAGGAGTTGTTAAGAAGAAGAAGGGTAATTTAGGAAAAAGGTGACCAAAAATGTAATTAGGTCTTATATTTAGGACCAAAATGAAGTCTCTATCTAGGTTCTATATTTAGGACCGGAGGGAGTACTATACAGCGAACATAAACAGATCTGCCCTTATTTGTCACAGAAGTTTTCCTTACTTGAGAGTTGTTATGGTAAAATCAAGTTATCCTCTTGCACAAGTTTTCTTTGAAATGCCGTTGTGCAATGTCTTCCTTAATTCTGAATTCTCAGACCCCAACAAGATGATTGCACGACGCATATTCATTTATCGCATTGATAAATGGTTTAATCGCTAATATTTATTTTTCTGGATTTTTATTAGATATTAACTTGCATTAAGCTCCAAAGTTGGATCCGGTTACTAAACATCCTAGCAATTAATTAATCTATTTTCTGGGTTTGTGGCTTCCTTCCCAAATTTCCTTACATTATTTTGTAAGAAATACACTTTACTTCTTGATTTCTCATATATTAATTATATCACCATCATTTAACATATTGCAATTCCACATATCTCTTTTTTAATATGTAAGCTTTATTATTTATTGAACTTTAAAAAAAATATATCTTCCCTAAAACTTTGTTTTTATACACTCCCTCTAAATATATGACATATTTAATAATTTTGATTAGATTAAATATATTAATTAAATTAGTTAAGATGATGACCTTTTCTCAAAAAAGAAGAAAAAAACACAACCATCTTAATTGTTGATGTGGTAATCAAATGGGTAAATTTTGGACGAAAATGAGAAAAAGGTATAAATATAGATTTCGAAAGAAATTAACAAAAAAACATAAATATATCTTATATTTAGAAATAATATTAAACTTTTTAACAACTCCCAGATTTAGCATAATACGTAATGTCTAATTTAATTTTTTCTTTGTCTCTAAAGTAATTTGACGCATATTGACAACCGACTAATCAAGATTTGAGGAGTATTGTTCTTGTTCACATTAGGCGGGATTTTCCCTCTCCCTCTTGTGTTTGCTAATTTACTTTCTTTTGCTCAAAAAATGTAACTGCAAAAGTTTATTTCATGCATGAATAATATCCATTGGAAACTAAAGTAGTCCTATTTTCAAAGGAGATCAAATAAAATCTGTATTCCTCACACACAGCTCATAGATATGAAAGGGAAAGGCACGAACAAAGACTAATTTTAATATTTTATTGTACGTAATAAATTATAAAATATCATAAAGATTATACTCCCTCCCCTCCTAAATATATGACTTAATTGACTTTTCCGAAAAATCCTAAAAAAGCAAAATAGGTTGATTATAAATTGATTTACCTAATTTTTTCTCTTACACTAGTTTATTTTACCTATAAGATAATGGATAATCTAAAAATATATCAAACATGTCATCATTTAATAACTTATTTCGCAACCTTATATCAATTAGATCTTATATTTAAGACCAGTAGTACTGCCTATTATATTATTGAGCTTAAAAATGAAGCCTTTAAAGAATAAGACAGCACATCAACACCTCATATTTCATCCATGGCGGTGCCTTCTTCTTCTTCAATATTCTGCGACATTTAACAACAACCATTTTTATTTTTATTGTTACATTCTCTCCTACCAACTAATTTCAATTATATATCCTTAAACTACTCATAAGTTAAAAAAATATACCAACTTTCCCCATTTAACAAACCCTTTATTAGCAAAAAGGTAAAATTTCTGAAAAAGAAAAAGCAAACTCCATAACAAGAAAATAAAAAAAAAATAAAAAAAGCTAGATTTATTTAGCATACACTATTCATTTTCATCACTTCTTCATTCATATGCTGAAGCTCTTTAGGGTTCATCACTTCATATCCACCTTCTTCAAAGGTAATTTTGATATTTCTTTCATCATAAATCTAATTTCTGATGAACTGAACTTGTACATGTGATTGGAATCATGTGTTTAGATCTGGGATCAATGTCTTTTTTACATCCCAGTTCAAATTTAAAAGCTTTTTTGGGTTTTCAGTTTGTCTAGTGCTGAATATGTGGCCTTGAAATTTTGCTACTTGCAGGGTAGTTTGTGGCTTGCCCATATTTTATTATTATTTGGTTGCTAGCATTGCATTTGAGCATTCAATATTGTAAGTTTCTTTCTAGCAGAGTCATTTTACTTGTTATATGGTGAAATGTAATTTTACATATTAAGCAGGGTATATATGCAAGTTCACATAAGGACATATCAGCTTAAATTATGTGGTATAGGCTCTCTGCTAAATTGATCAGTAAGCTACAGTGGTAGATGCTTTTTTTTAGGGGGGTATTTGTTCTGGTTGATGTTTGATATGCATTGTTTGTTAATTAAGTAAAGAAATGTTTATTTTCCAAAACTCCTGTGGGATCTGTTTGCTTCTCTTCTTGATTAATGGCCACATCCATTTTGTTTCTTGTTGGTTTCCTCTCTTTATATATCTTGTACATTTTAACATTATTTTTAATTATTAGATTATCTGGAGGCAAATGGCAGCTGAGCTTGTCAATGCTGCAACAAGTGAGAAACTGGCTGAAATTGACTGGGCAAAAAATATTGAGATTTGTGAATTAGTTGCTCAAGATCAAAGGTATGTGCAATGCTGTGGTGATTGTTTCTAATTGTTGAATGTCTTAAAAATTATTAAAAGAAGTGGATAGCCGGTATTTGTTAATGGAGTTGTTGCCAACTGTATTTTGTTAGTGTTTTGTATGATGGTTCTTAGTATTGTTCATTATATCATTGAGAGATAGTAGTTACTTGCCATTGCAATTTGCAAATAATCATTATAGCATGGCACGCCAGCATGGTTGCTGAGGTCTTGGATCCAAGTATGTGTTCCTCAAATTTGTTGTTACTCAGAACAGAATCTTATATTGGAAGCCTTTGGCTAAGTTGGTAATAAACTGATATCTAGTGCCTAACTTAGTCTATAATACTGACTTTTTATCGATATATTTGTTTACTACCTCAACTTGCCTGATGCCTTGTCTTGGCTGATGTTTCCCTAGTTTCTGAACATAGATAAACTATTTGATGTGGCAAAACAATCAAAGCAGTATCACTTTTATTAATTTTATATTTTGTAAACGTGAAGGCAAGCTAAAGATGTTGTCAAAGCTATCAAAAAGAGACTGAGTAGCAAAAACCCCAATGCTCAACTTTATGCAGTCATGGTAAGTATAATGGCTTCCCTATGTTTTTCTGTGACAAATTCTTTCATGCGGATTTCTAATCAGTTTACCTGTTCACTAACATGCTACACAATCTGGGTTATAACTGAACCTTATTGGCTTAATTACACGACTACCTCCAAGTGAACTTTTCAGTTTTATGCTTTCCTGCTCTATGGTTTCATACTAAGTCATTTCTTCATTATTTTTCTAGCTGTTAGAAATGTTGATGAACAATATAGGAGATCATATGCATAAGCAAGTGATTGATACTGGAATTATACCCATTCTTGTGAAAATTGTGAAGAAAAAGGTAAGAAACTGTCTGTAATAGGCCATTGTCCTTCAGAGATTTTAAAATCCTTTAAAACCTTACAATGATCTTGTCTGTTTTCCCTGATTGCAGTCAGATCTGCCAGTTCGAGAACGGATATTTCTCCTGCTAGACGCCACACAAACATCCCTTGGCGGTGCTTCTGGAAAGTATCCCCAGTATTATCATGCATATTATGAGTTGGTGGTAGGTTCAGATATGTGAAACAAGTTTCTAGATCATAGATTTGGTTATCAGTTGGTAGGTAGCTAGGATGTCAAAAAATAAGTGGGGTTTTCAAAATTAAAGGAATATAATGGGAGCTCTTTATTATATTATTTTCTTCTGCGTCATTTACTGAAGCTAAACAAAATTGCTACATTTGTGTATACTTTACAGAGTGCTGGTGTGCAGTTTGCTCAGAATGCTCAAGTGGTCGTATCAAATAATCCCAGTTCACAACCAATCACAACTAATAATGTACAGAATGGGGAGCAGGCCTCACCTAGAGTTGAAGCCATTCCTCAGCAGACAGATTCTCAGGCTGTTCCTGAATCTAGGTCACTTTTTATTTACTTATTTTTATTGATTTGTTTGTATATAATTTACGCTCATGTTTCCCTGGATCTTTAGTAGAGCTCTATTGGATAATCTCTTTATTTTTTCCTCCATACGTTTTAGATGCAACTGGTTAGGAAACAGCTTAAGTATCTAAACAAATAAGTTATTTTAGATGCAGGGTGGACAAATGATAATAATTAGCCAAAGATACTGTTTTAGATCTAGTAAAATAGACATTGATTGGTGTGTCTGGGAAACTAGTGGACAAATAACATAGAAAACTTTTTCTTATCATCTTATCTTTTTTTTTAGCAAAGCTAACATCTTATTTTGCGATTTTATTGCAGCATTATTCAAAAGGCTAGCAATGCATTGGAAGTGCTAAAAGAAGTCCTCGACGCTGTTGATACTCAGCATCCTGAGGTATGTTAAGAATCTACTTTACTAGAACCAGACTTTGGCATTTGAAGAACATGATTTACATTTTTTTCTTAATTTAAAAGTTTTGGGTCTTCACTTGTGGACAGTTTAGCTGTATGATAGCCGTAATCTTCTGGCGAATTATATTCCTGTGAATAAACACACATGGCCATTTGCTGAATCTTACAGTATGTTGTGTCGTTTTAGGTGGCAAGGGATGAGTTCACGCTCGACCTTGTGGAACAGTGTTCATTTCAGAAGCAAAGAGTAATGCATCTTGTAATGAGTTCTCGGTGAGGCCACATGAAATTTTTTTTGTGCTTTAGGCCTATATGTTTCTTCTGTCCTCATCTTTCTGGATTCAAAATGGTTCAGTGAATGGATTGTAATGCTCATCTGCTTCTAAATTCTTCTGTAGAGATGAAAGAATAGTTTCTCAAGCAATCGAATTAAACGAGCAGCTTCAGAAAGTTCTTTCTAGGCATGATGACCTTCTTTCAGGCAGAGCTGCCACAACCACAACAACTGCTAATCGTTTTGGACATGAAGTTGATGAGGAAGAGGAAGAGGAGGCTGAACAGTTATTCCGAAGGTACATTGCCTGCTCATTATATTCGCTGTTATTATTCGCTTTCAAAAACTGGATTTTGAATATTTTATTCATCTGTGTATGATGATACCTTGAAGATTACGCAAAGGGAAGGCTTGTGTAAGGCCTGAAAATGAACAGACTGCATCTGAGTTACCTCCTATGAGTGTTCTTGGGGAAAGACTTAATCGTCCATTAATAAGACCACTCTCTTTGGAGCCACCACGAGAAACCGGTGTTCATTCTTCACCTGCTGTAAATTCACCGCCAAACACAAATAACGCGAATAGGGAGGCTTATCGAGTGGCACTTCCTCCCCCGCCTGCAAAGCACATTGAGAGGGAGAAATTTTTCCAGAAAAACAAGGCAGATGGTTCTGCTTTGGCCGGCCAAATGGATGGCCTCTCCATACACAGTCGCAACGGCAGCCATTCCCATAGTGGAAGCTTTGATTCCAGTGACTGATATACATACCAACATAAAAGGCTTTGGTTTGCCTTCCTTTATCCCCTTTTATTATTCAAAGCGGGGTTTCAAGTTTTAGTTGTGAGGATTTTAAGATTTCTGTTTTAGGCTTCATGAGTCAGTGTGAAAGGGGAGAGATATGGAACGTAGTTTGTGTCATTCTTTTGTGTTTCTCGTGTGTAGTTTTGCTTCTTTTTTGGAGCTTATAGTTAATAGGGTGTGAAATATTATCTTTATGCCTCCTTGTCCATAAAACTTGTTAGATTCATGTTTGTAATTATGTTTATGTGTGGAGAATATTATGTAATGCGGGTTTTGGGGTTATCATCTGGGCATATGGCTCTGATTTTATGCGTCTGTATGCAACCTTTGTTTTGCAGGAATTGTCAACAACATTATATCATACTAGTAAATAATACTCCCTCCGGTCCTAAATATAAGATCTAGTTGACTTTTTTTGAAAAATCCTATAAAAAAGCAAAATTAAGTTAATTTTAAATTGATTTGTCTAATTTTTTTCGTTAGACTAATTTATTTTACCTATAAACTAATGGATAATCTAAAAATATTTCAAATATTTTATAATTTAATAACCTATTTTGCAACCTTAACCTCTTCAACAAAAGTCATCTAGGTCTTATATTCAGGACCGGAGGTAGTACATAGCAACATGAAGAGTGAAATATTTTTTTATATAGATTGCACTATTTTGTGTTAGAAAATCATTACTGAAGTTCAAATATTGAATTTTATTAACAAAAGAACATAACCTTTAGTTTGTCTAAAAACTAGTACAACCTTATTTTGTTGAAAAAAGGATATAATTTCTCAACAATAAATTCAAAGTCAAAGTATGGTTTTGCATTGAATATTTATCTCATCAGTGCGGCAGATATAGAGATGAACGGCATTCAGGAGCAGAGCAATTAGGATATTTAAAAACAAGGCAGGTCAAAACCTTGTTTCTTAGCATCACCTATATTAGAGAAGACAGTTGGAAATTTACACACCAAAATGGCAATGCTTTTTCAAGGTGCATGCATGCTTTTTCAAAACTTCGAGCAGAAATGCAAAATATAATAAAACATCCGTGAATCACTGTATCTGCTAAACACAGCTCAAACATGGAATCCATGGAGTCATGGACAAAGCAAGTATACATTACATGAACAGAGCCATTAAGTTAGCCTATGAATCTCAGATATATATTTTGAGGGTCTTTATGAATTATATGATACAGCAAAATAGGATGCACTCAACTAGCATGCAATTTCAATACTTTCAACAAAGTGCATAACAATTGTGAGGCTCAATTGACATGAAATTCTCCACTGGCATGAACCTCCTTCACCCTCTTGTCATACTCATCTTCCTCGTCTTCGTCTTCCTCCTCGACCTCATCTTCTGCTCCTTCTTCTTCACCTTCCCAGCCATAACCTTTGACCGTCCTCGGTACTGGCTCTGGGGTTCTAGCCTCTCCAACAATTCTCATTATTTCTTCTGCAGTCTGAGAATGAAAGCTATTGTTGTCTCTCTGGTAATATACAGCCTGTGCAGATTCAGTTAGTTCCCTTGGTAGGTTCTTCAGAAACCATGGGTGCACCTTAATATCCTTGAGTGATATTCTCTGAAATACACGAGTGGCTGTTAGTTTGCTCTACTTAAACTCCTAAACCGCTCATAATTAAAGACCAAAAATATTTTACAAACAACAGGTATTTAAGTAAATGTATCAAAGTGAGGGGTTCAGAGTTACATTGCAAGATGAAGAAAGAATGAAAACATGATATGGATGGTTAAGTGTCTCACCATTTAGAAAATGATAAATGTACTGTGTGCATAAATAAAGGGATAAAAAGTGAAAAAGTAAACCATATGCATATTTATACTATTCTGTTTGTCACTCTATTCTAAATGCATAATCCACAACTAATCACCTATAGGCCTATCAATAGTCAGCAGACTAGATATATAATATTTCTAATTAAGTGACAGTGAAGCTATACGCATCATAAAATATTAATGTAACATACCCTCAATGGATTGGCCACGAAAATGCGAGAGAGGAGGTGCCTGCAATCTTGAGATATGTGAACATAATCTGGGATTTTGTATTGAACAGCCATTATTCGCTGAAGAAAAGAACAGAACAGAGACGTATGCAAATGGTGTGAGGGAAAAAAATCTTCCATAAAAAAACCAGAAGCAATGAATATAGACCTGGATTGTTTTCCGGAAATTCCTGGGATCATCCTGATCCTCAAAGGGATATGCTCCAACAAGCATGACATAAAGAGTCACTCCACATGACCACACATCAGCCAACTGATGATAAGAAGGAAAACAAAACATCATTATATCTAGAATATAAAATTAATCACTAATGATTAATACTCCCTCCATTCCTAAATATAAGATCTAATTGACTTTTTTTTGGAGATGTTAAGGTTACAAAATATGTTATTAAATCATGACATATTTGATATATTTTTAGATCAATCATTAGTTTATAGGTTAAATAAACTAGTTTAAGAACAAAAATTAGGTAAATCAATTTATAATTAACTTATTTTTTGCTTTTTTAGGATTTTCCAAAAAAGTCAATTGGGCCTTATATTTAGGACCGGAGGTAGTATATAATATACCTTGAAAGACCTTAAAGCTACTTTAATATACAGTGGGTAGGGAAGACTAGTTAAATCCAATCCATATGAAAAAGAGGCATGGAAATCTGAAAAATTAGATAGAAAGAGATGTGATATTATTACCTTGCCATCATACTCACGCCTAGAAAGAACTTCAGGAGCTATATAAGCTGGAGTACCAACCGTAGACTTGGGTCTTGAATGCAGCAAAGATGACTAAACACAAATAATAAAAGCGCTCAACTAACTATAAACTACTATAAATATATCAGCTAAGGGGACATAGTCATAGACTTTATAGCCTTGGAAGTTGGAAATATAAAAATCTAAATACCTTGGAATAACCAAAATCGCAAATTTTCAAGCGAGGTGCAGGACTTCCATCCAAAAGGGTATTTTCAAGCTTCAAATCTCTATGACATATTTGCTGCATAACAAGATCGTAGGAACACAAATTCTCATTCTGAGCATTTCTGAAAATTCTGAGAAGATGCCATAATCTTTTCTTTTTTTCAAAAAAACTTGAGAAGTGAAGATAAATATATACCTTGGCGTGACAGAAATGAACACCAGATATCAGCTGCTGAAAGAAATATCTAGCCTGAACAGTAAAATAGAAACAAAATGAGAGAAAACACAAACAACATGAAATAAACCAAAAGAAAGATATTCTAAGAGAGGATGTCAACTTATCAACCTCATCTTCACTGAATCTGCCAGCATTACAGATCCTCTCAAATAATTCCCCTCCAGCTGCATACTCCATTACTATTGCCAAATGTGTTGAGGTCAAAATGACCTGAAATTCAAAATCATATTGACATAACCATTCCCAAAGTCAACATTACACCCAAATCGAAATTGTTCCAACTAGTCAACAATAACCAAAATGCTTGCCTCCTTGAATCGAATTATATTGGGATGTCTCAAGGACCTGTGGTTCATAATCTCCCTAGCCACGTTCTCATCAATCTGGGATTGAAAAAAAATATCATAATAAAAAATCCAAAAAAGGGACACCTATCTCAATCATTAACTATCAACATTGAATTATAATCTTGCATGAACACCTCACCATAGGAACTGCTAGATTCCTAAAACTAGCAAAAGTTGTTAACTTTTCTTCACGGAATCCAAAATTTCATCATCAGTAAACAAAAAGAATGTTCCTTTCTAACCATAACAATATGAATCCAAAACCAAATTCAATAAACTAATCAATATGAATCCAAACTTTATCATCAGCATACAAAAAAATAAATCTTCCATCATTCCAAAAACCAAATTCAATCAACCAAATCAATAATTTTCCAAAAAGCAGTCAAACAAAGTCATAAACATGATCAACAATAACGAAAATAACATCAAAGTTTGTACCTTTCGACCACGTTCAATATATTTCATAGCAACAAGCTCCTTGGTCTCCTTATTTCTCATAAGCCTAGCCACCCCAAAATTACCAGCCCCTAAATCCTTAACCTCCTCGTACTTATCCATACCGTTGAATCCCCCACAGTATACCAATCAATCCAAATACAAAAGGGTTTCTTCCAAATCAACAATAAAAGCCGTTCCAACAATAAAGATTGAATTTTTTTCTCTGGGGTGTCAAAAAATTAAATCTCACGCGTTGTGTGATTGAGGAAAAGAAAGGAAATTAAGGGATGATATTAATAGAGTGAAGAAGTTAGAGCACGTGGGAGTGAGGAGAGAGAAAGGATTATTAGAGAATTGAGAAAAGGAAGAGAATAAGAGGAATGCATGAGGAAGAAGAAGAAGAAGGTTGGACCAGTTTCTTCAATTAAGTGACTTTCTTTTATTTAATCTAATTCTTCTTTTTTATTTATTGTTTTTATTCTTGTGTTGTTTACTTTATGGGGGTGATGGGAATTTGGCAAAGGTGGATTCTTTTTGTGTGTTTGGGTTTTGGGAATTTTTTTGATTGATTGGTTGGTTGATTGGATCTTTAAAAACGCCGTGGTGGTAGGGGGACTCAAAGGTTACCCTTTGACTTCTCTTGGGATTGATTGCCCTTTCCACAAGGTATATGTACATGTATATATGTATATTCTTTTGGGATTTTAACTACCCTTAAGGTGGTCTTAAATTCTCTCACTTTTTTTTGGTTTGCTTAATTCTTGGCTTGTTTTTGCATGCGCTTGCCTAAATTACTTCAACCCCATTTGGAAATTGTTGGCCTTTCTACTGAATTTGGCATGTCACATCAATCTTCTATTAGGGGTGGCAAAAAATCTAGTCTTTGCATTTTCCTTTAAGGTTTTACTAGGTATGTTTGGTATTAGGGTTTTTTTATCGACGATCAAGGTATCCCACTAGACAAGTGGGAGATTAATCCTCCGCTGATTTTGTAGACACCTCAAAGGGTGTGACAGCTGGTCTGGGCGATTTAATGTTTCTCCATACCTAACGCTAAGGATCGAACCCTAAACAATTGGTTAAGGGTGAATGAGTCATTGTCACTCAACCACACACCTCAGGTTTGGTATTAGAGTTTTTGGAGGGAAGATAGGGGATGACAAATTTTGTGAGTTCAATTTTAAAAAATTGTGGAGTTAGGATTATAATATTTTGAAGATTATAACAATAAGATGTAAGATAAAAGATTAAGAGATATTAATTTGGTTAAACTATGTTTTAGATCCCTTAATTGGATAAAGTCATGATTTAGTCCTTTAACTTTGAAAAGTGTGATTTTAGTCTCTTTAACTTAAATTAAGACAAAGTAATGTTTTAATCACTTAACTTTGAAAATGATTTTTAGGTCTTTCAAATTAGGCTAAAGTATCATTTTTCTCTCTTAAATTTTCATAAAATCATGTTTTAGTCCTTTAATTTTTCACAAAGTCCATGTTTTAGTCCCTTAACTTCGACCAAAACACACTTTTCAAAGTTAAGGGACTAAAACATGACTTTGCAAAGTTAAGAGATAAAAAACATATTTCGCCTATTTTTTACCTTTTATATTTTGGCCTATTAATATATATATTTTAACCTCATTTATCTGGTTTTTGTAAATTTAAGTCATAAAAATTTTCCTTGATGCTTAATTTTCCTCCCTCATAGCAAATACCAAACAGGCTGTTTAATGATATAGGAGTGAGTATTAGATTGTGGAAAAAGAGAACAATAACTTGGGTTGGAAGAAATAGTTTAATTGGAAAAATAGTGACCGACAAGTCTTGGACCATACCTTTTTATTTCCTGAAGTGGTATGGGGTGTGTGTGTGTGAATGGCAAATGACCTGGCATTGGGTGACGGACTGAGAAGTCTTCAATAATTGAAGCTCTTTCTTCAAAAACAAATAAAAATATAGAGATGCCCTTGAAATCAAAAGCTGAGATGTCAATAGTTGTCGAGTGATCCGACTCATTTGGCAGCTGTCAATGCTTCATGTCCATATAATACTGGATATTAAATCAATTTCATTTGATTAGGTATGAATTATGATAGTAAAATTAGTTAGGGTAAGGGACCTAATCTGCCCCCGAAGTAACCACCAAGGAGCGCTGAGCACCCTGAACTAACAATAGGTCCGTATCTGCACTCCAAGTAACCAAGGTGTTTAAAAACTACCCCGGTTTGACGGTCAACAACGTTTGACCGTTAGTATGCATATGTGGATGCCACGTGGAGACCTGTTTTGCCACCCGGCGTCTTGTCATCGCCACGTAGAATAAGTTAATGTGGGTCTCACATTAAATAAAAAAACATTCTCCCTCCCTCTTCACCTCCCACCCACGGCCCCCACCCCCCCTTCACCTCCCACCCACCGCCCCCCTTCCCCCTTCACCACCCACCCACCGCCCCCCTTCCCCCTTCACCTCCCACCCACCGCCCCCCACCCCCCTTCACCTCCCTTCCCAGCCCCCCCACCACCCGCCCCACCCCTTCCCTCCATCGGCCCCCCCACCCCACCCCCCTTCCCTCCATCGCCCCCCCCCACCCCACCCCCTCCCTCCATCCCTCCATCGGCCCTCCCCCCACCCCACCCCCCTTCCCTCCATCGGCCCCCCCCCACCCCACCCCCTCCCTCCATCGCCCCTCCCCCCCACCCCACCCCACCCCCTTCCCTCCATCGGCCCCCCCACCCCACCTCCTTCCCTCCATCGCCCCCCCATCGGCCATGGAGGGAAGGGGTGGGGTGGGGGGGAGTGCCGATGGAGGGATGGAGGGAGGGGGTGGGGGGGGCGATGGAGGGAAGGGGGTGGGGTGGGGGGGCCGATGGAGGGAAGGGGTGGGGCGGGTGGTGGGGGGCTGAGAAGGGAGGTGAAGGGGGGTGGGGGGCGGTGGGTGGGAGGTGAAGGGGGAAGGGGGGCGGTGGGTGGGAGGTGAAGAGGGAGGGAGAATTTTTTTATTTAATGTGGGATCCACATTAACTAATCCTACGTAGCGATAACAAGGCGCCGGGTGGCAAAACAGGTCTCCACGTGGCGTCCACATATGCATACTAACGGTCAAACGTTGTTGACCGTCAAACCGGGGTAGTTTTTAAACACCTTGGTTACTTGGAGTGCAGATACGGACATGTTGTTAGTTCAGGGTGCTCAGCGCTCCTTGGTGGTTACTTCAGGGGCAGATTAGGTCCCTTACCCAATTAGTTAATATGATACTACATTTTTTCCAAAATATCACAGTCATCTTGCTTAATTATTTCATTGTGTTCCTTAATCATTGGTGATAGCCTATTAATAGGGGCAAAACTAAACTAATAAAATTAGGAACAAATATTATACTTATGAGTTATGACTGAGATTTGCTCCCTAAATAAATAATTTATTATGGATTTGAGTTTATCCTTCCTACTTCCTAGCTTCTTTGTCCACACCTCTCTCACTTTTTTTAAGATTGCTTCCATTTCTGGCATGTCACAGTAAACACAGTGCAGCTCCATTATGTTTACTACATATATCATACTTTATCGGTTAAAGAGGTCCTCATCAGGTAATCATGAATTTGCGCGTTCAATCCGTGTTTGTAATATGACGTGGTTAATGTTTAGTTACTAGAGTACTAACTTGGTTAATTTGTGCAAGAGAATGAGGCATTAATGAAGGTTTAGACAAAGAGGGGCATTAAGATAGGAACGAGAGAGGAAATAACATCATGAGTGTCGAAATCAGTGGGAATTTAATCACCCGACAGTGTCACGAGACATGCTTTCATGATCATGCATAACACTCATTTTGCCAGCAACACACCCCTTTGAATGAGACCTCACGGGCTCATGTCGGGCCCTCTTCCACATTGGGCCCTTAACAACAAAAAGAGTCTAATTGAGTTTGGGCCTTTTGACCAAAAAGAGTTTGGGCCTGGTCCTCATGCATACATATACATCAAGCCGATAAGTGTGCGTGCATGGAAATGAGAACCCAAGCAAGAACAGGTAAGGTGGGGCCCAGGACAGAGTGGGACAGAGGTGGAACACGTCAAAGGGGGACGTGGGAAACTGTTTTAACGGTCGAAAATACAAAAGAGTGGAAATGGCAGACAGAGGTTGACAGAGTCAGGCTCACGAGGAAAAAGAGAAGCAATTTGTGAAGCATCCTAGGTGACTCGAAAAAAGCCTTAACGTTGTTCTTCTTGTTGTTGCGTGATCTAACGCCTAAACCCTCTGCTTCTGGGATTTCGGGACTACCTTTTTTCATATAATTATTTCACCCTAAGGCCCCTATATTAGTATATTTAGTGATTAGTGATAAAACCTTTCAGGAAAAAATATTCCTATAATAAGCATAGGAGCCACTTTTTTCTTGCATTTGGATTGTCACTTAATTTCAACTTTAACTAGTTAAAACAAAAAATCTAGCTAGTTTAATCCTAGTATGCTGATAATTCTAATCAAGAAGCCCACTTTTTATGTGTTTTTAGAACATTCATGACATTAACCAAGTAACCAATTACTCCCTCTAATCCCTGATATAAGAGTCACCCACTAAAAGAACATTCTTAATAAAACATGTGAATAAGTAAATGTTAGTTGGGTGTGGAGTTAATCATTCTTTTCCAATATTGTCCATATTTATTATGATACTTTTAAGAAAGAGAAATAAAGAAGCATTAATAAATATGAAAGAGACTTAGGGGCAAAATAGGAAAAAAAAACACCTTAAATGAGGAGAAAATATGAGATGAACTCTTATATTTTAGATAAAAACCAATTAAGTTTTGAGCTCTTATGTTAGGGACTAGAGGAAGTATTTCTTTTGAAAACAAAGCACAGTGAGATGTGCCCAAGGGGCGTAGACCAGCTGGTAAGAAAGGGGAAGGTAAGGCACCGCGTACCCAACAGGTCATGGGTTCGAACCCTTGGGAAGTCGTTACCCCCAAAATGGGGAATCCCGGTGACGATTCCGGATTAGTCGGTCCCCGAAGGAAGCCGGAGACCAAAGGCTCTAAGCAAAAAAAAGCACATTGAAATGTAAATTGTTTAATATGAATACTCAGCCAAATAACATCACAATCAACTGGATCCTTATCATTCGTTACTTTGTAATTGAATTGGAATTCAGATAACATGACACTTACATCCAACATAATTATAATTAAGTGGTCTAAATTCTTTAAAACACTAAGCACTTTAATGTACGTTGGAATAAAACTCCTCAAACATTTTAATCATCTACCCAACATATTGAAAAATTCCTTGAAATGAGTGAATGTTATATAACGTTCAATGAGACGTGGTAAGTGGGGAATACCGTTTCTACACTACACAGTACACCCCAGCCAGCTAGTTCATGAACTTTAAAAAAACAAACTCAAAAAAGAGTGGTGATGAAGAAGAACAAGGAAGGGACCCAGTAAAGGTGAAGGTGGGGAAATGCCATTCATAATGCTTCACGTTTAATATGATGAAGCCGGCAAAAGCGCCGATGATTCTCCCAAAACATCACCATTAACATTAAACCATCCCTCTCTTTCCCTTTTTACCCTTCACACACGGGCCCCACATCCCTCACAACTCCAAGCTGTATCATTTCATCCCTTCCTTATATAACTCTCCCACCACCTCCACTCCTCAAAAACCATCCCATTTCTAAAGTCTTCATTTTTATACTTCCCTCTTCTCTTTCTCCCAAACCCCACTTCTAAAAATTCCATTTTTACCCTCCCTTCTTCACTTTCTACCATGGCTGATGATTCTGCCAACCCCACTTCCCAAGAAACAGTCCTCAATGATGTTCCTCAGCCTGAGAAACAACCTCTTGCTCATGCCACCACTGAACCATTATTGAAGCCTGTGGAGGAGACCCCAGAAGCTGACGTGGCAGAAACCAAAGGTAATGGTGGTGGTGATGAGAAAATGCCTGAATCTGGTTCATTCAAGGAAGAAAGTAACAAAGTTTCTGATCTTTCTGATCATGAAAAGAAAGCACTCAATGAGCTTAAGCAGCTTGTTCAGGAAGCTCTCAACAAACATGAGTTCTCTGAGACTCCAAAGGAAGAAAAGTCGTCTCCGGCGCCGGAGACATCTCCGGTGACCCCTCAGAATGACGGTGAGAAGAAACAAGAAGAGCCCATTAAAGAAGAAAAAGCTCAAGAAACAGAGGACTCTGCTAAAACAGAGGATTCTGCTAACAAAACAGAGGACTCTGCTAGTAAAACAGAGGACTCTGAAAAAGCAGAGGAGAAGAACGATGATGAAAAGGAGGTTGTTGTTAAGGGTGGTGATGAAAAATTGGAGGCTAATTCTGTTGATGAGGATGGAGCTAAGACTGTGGAGGCCATTGAAGAGAGTGTAGTGGCAGTTAAGGAGAATGACGGCGGCGCGGAGGAAGAAGCGAAGGAGGAAGGTAAGGTGAAGGAAGGAATGGAAGAGACTTTATTGCCTGAGGAGGTATCCATTTGGGGGATACCACTGCTTGCTGATGAGAGAAGTGATGTGATTTTATTGAAGTTTTTGAGAGCAAGGGATTTCAAAGTGAAGGAGGCTTTTACTATGATTAAGAATACTATATCATGGAGGAAGGAATTTGGGATTGAGAAATTAATGGAGGAGAATTTGAGTGATGATTTGGAGAAGGCTGTGTTTATGAATGGGTTTGATAAGGAGGGACATCCTGTGTGTTATAATATATATGGAGAGTTTCAAAATAAGGAGCTTTATAAGAAGGCCTTTTCTGATGAGGGAAGGAGGTTGAATTTTTTGAGGTGGAGGATTCAGTTTTTGGAGAAAAGTATTAGGAAATTGGATTTCACTCCTGGTGCTGTTTCCACCATTGTGCAGATTAATGATCTCAAGAATTCTCCTGGACCTGGTAAGTGGGAACTTAGACAAGCTACCAAACAAGCCCTTCACTTGCTTCAAGATAACTATCCTGAATTTGTAGCCAAACAGGTACATTATTAGTTTTAAGATGATGTTATTGAGTGTGTGACTTTATGTTAGAATATTTGATAAAAAAAATTGATATTTGAATATGTTATTATGGTGCAGATTTTTATCAATGTGCCATGGTGGTACTTGGCAGTGAATAGGATGATAAGCCCTTTTCTCACTCAAAGGACAAAGAGCAAGTTTTTATTTGCAGGCCCTTCCAAATCTGCAGAGACCCTTTTGAGGTAATGTTACAAAGATTCAAACTTTATTTCATTTTGATCCTTGTACTGAATTGGGTAGAGATTTCTTTTTTTTAACTCAATGTTGTTTATGTTCTTCTTTAGATACATAGCTCCTGAGCAGCTTCCAGTGAAATATGGAGGACTGAGCAAAGATGGAGAATTCGGCAATAATGATGCTGTCACTGAAGTTACAGTTAGACCTGCAGCAAAGCATACCGTGGAATTTCCAGTCAATGAGGTAGAGTTTTGATTTTATCATCATTATTTGATATTTTGTTTGTATTAAAAAAATTTGAAATTTTGAGAATCCAATGTATTGTCTCATGAAACAGTATCTTTCTTAGGATTCTTCTGTTTGAAACAGACATGTTGTATAATTGGCCTCTTTGTTAATCTAACGTGTTCTAACCAACATACTATGCATACCCTCACAAGTTAAATAAACAAACACATAAATTATAATGCCGGAGCTTCATTTTGTCCTTTCTTGGGGCCACATGGGTTATAGTTATATTCGGCATGGCCGGACTTATTTCATATTTTCATATAGTTCTTGATATAGCTAAGAGCCAAATCAAGAAAATGTGGTGAATATTAAAATATTTAATTGTGGATTTTGATGTTGATATAACAAAATGAGTTGATCATGTGAATCTTTTTTTTTTTTTTGCAGAAATGCCTTTTGTCTTGGGAGCTGAGAGTGATTGGGTGGGATGTGAGCTATGGGGCAGAATTTGTGCCAAGTGCTGAAGGAGGCTATACAGTGATTATTCAGAAGGCTAGAAAAGTGGCTTCATCTGAAGAGCCAGTGGTTTGCAATAGTTTTGAGATTGGTGAGCCTGGCAAAGTGGTTCTCACTATTGACAATGCAAGCTCCAAGAAGAAGAAGAAGCTCTTGTACCGATTGAAAACCAAGTCTTCTGCGTAGACATGAATTTTGATGAGCTTATGAGATTGTTGTGGGGGTATTATATGTGATTCGAATCATTTGAGTATATTAAATCCATATATATGTATACTCTGGTTTTTTTTCAATTTTTGTTATATTTGTTTTTGTTATTTTTGTTAAATATCAAAGTTCATTTTCCTATTGGATCGTGGAAGGGGTAATCTTTTGATTTGTGAATTTTTTTTATTGTATAAAATGGAAAGAAATTTGTGGTGGGTCTTTTCCTACCACATCTCTGTTTGTCGCATTCTGTGTACATATATTCAGGCATCATGTGCTTTGATATGTCATAATGCATGTTTCTTTCACAGATACAAACGATAGAAATGTCTATGATTGACAGGGATTATGATAGTGCCATAGACTCATAAATTTCAAAAGAAGCTTGTTTCAATATAGATAAACATTTTAAAGTGAAAATTAGAATTGACATGCGAAGAATATCACTTACTCGATTAATCATATATCGGATAAGTTGGTTGTATTTAACTGTTACTTTTTTTTTGTCTTAGTTCAAGTTTGGTTTATTTGGAGGCTAGGACTAAGAGACAACAAAGTCACATTTTTTATGAAATGTACCTGCAGATCACATATTTTTCTTAAGCAAATTTAAACCTTAAGAAGAGAATTTGAATGGGACTAGTATGAGAAGATACCCCATGTGCAAGAAGACAGGGGTGGACCACAACATATCGAAAGAGTTACTTTGGCACCGAATATCATCATCAATAAAGCCAGTTAGACAGTCGATTAATGTCTCTTTCTTTGAGATTAAAAATTGCTTTTATATGAGTACATGTTGCACATATACAGGATAAATACTTATGTGTCTTTGGTTTTTCAAACGGACTTTTGAGACTTTTAAGGCAACAAAGTCCCACTTTCATCATTTAGTCCAGCGAGCTGTTGCATGTTGCATTATTGAGTTAGGTAAAGGAATCCACCATTTTGGATCATCACTTTCACACCACAAGCAAACACGCTTGCCTCTCATAAAAGAACCAACTATATTACAGTTCTATTCTTTCATGAAAACCAGTTAAAAACACACTAGTGAATATTTTCTAAAGAAAATGTAATAATTCTACCTCTCTCTATCTAAATATTAGACATCTCTAAGTTGAATATTATTTCAAAGGGCCTTCACTACATGATGAGGAATGGTGCATAGCTAGCTAATGTGGAAAAGTGTAAAGGGTAATCTTAGCTGTTCCCAGAGACGCAGTAAAGCAACCCAGCTGTGTGTAGAGTGGTGTCTTCAACATATTCCAGACTTTTGCTGCCAATTTGGCATTACTTTACTGCTATGTTGTTCACTGCGCATGTCTTTATTTCTTTTCAGTGACTCACCCCCTCAATGATTTATCCTACATCTAGAAAAGTCGAGGATCTTCACAATCTCAAAAGGAAAAAACAAAATTGTTTGCTCTCTCCAGATAAAAGTGCTTAATGTATGTCGAGAGAGTTGCGTATGACACTAAAAGCTCTAATAAATAATGATTTGGAACAGATAGAGGACAGCGCAAACTAAGGAGGGTGCGGGCCACTATGTGAGTCATTTCATACTATTCTATTAAAGTCATATACTCTCACAAATTCATACTCTATTTTATTTGGGCCTTGAACAGATTCATACTCCCTAGCTAGACTCTATGCATTACATTTATTCAAAATCCAATGGCACATCAATAAATGATGAAGAAAAGATCAATCATGCCTTCTATGTGGCTACATTAGATTTTTAAATAAATCTTAACATTTTTTTCCAAGCCCATTCTTATATTTTCCAATGATTTGAGTGCTAGCTAGTCCCTAATCTATCACTTAATGATGGTATTGAAAAAAAGAATATATTAGACAGTCTAACCTTACTTTTTACTTTTTCTCCAAAGAGTCAAAACCCGAAATCATGCTACAATTAGTCTAATCTTCCAGAGAAGGGGTAAAAACACTAGTGGTGAGAGAGAACACTTAGTGATGAAAGAAGAGAAAGAGAGTACCAAAAAAAAACTAGTATAACCCGTAGGCGGAAGAATTATGAGTGTAACATAGATAATATGTGTGTATCCGAAGTTTTGTCAAAATAATGAAAAAAAAGCTGGAGAGCTCGTTATTCTCGTAGAAACACCTTTTTAAGTATAAACCAAGCGTGGTTAGTGTAGTGGTTACCTCACTTCACCGCTTAACCAGAGGTCTCGAGTTCGAGTTCTGGGAATGCAGTCTGCCCCTTGGCCAGCACTTTACCCGTAAGTGGAGGCCCCGGTGCGGATCTAGATTAGTCTGAGCCCGTTGAATTCCCCGTGACATTGGAGCTGGCCTACCGGATTATAAACTCAAAAAAAACACCTTTTTAAGTACAATATGAACACTGTTTCGAGTTGTTCATAATTTCACGTATACTTCGCACACGTCTTGTTCAAAGATTGCAATAACTTTATCAACATAATGGAATCATTCTCGTGCAGCAGTGGCTTCTGATGAGTAGCATATATGCATGTACTTATCATGATTGCTTTTGTCAGATCCCAACACTTAGCAACAACAAGAAAAACAAAAGTTTTAACGTTTCTGAAGTGTGAGGACTGATGATAAAGCTGAAATGAAGGAAAGCTAGCCATGCAAACCATTTTAAACAGATTATAAACTGAGGTGTGGGTTAATAAAATCTGCTTTTCTTTCTTGTACGTGTCTCGAGAAATGATAGAAAGACTTAATGCAACACAAAAACAAAAGGATCAAATGATAGAAAGAGTAGAAGCAAAAGTGATATGGAAATGACAAGAAGAAGCAAACCAGGCAACCTAGCTTATAATGCAAACAAACAAATGTGACCTGTGTCGTTTTGTTATGGGGAATCACGTCTCACACCATTATTTACATTACAGCTTACGAGACATAGGTGAGATCGAACATAGAGAACTGTTGCAGGTTCACATGTGACCTCTGAATCACTATAAACCATGCTCTGCAAAATCAGGTGGCTAACACTATCGGGTAGGTGATTGGTAGGTGGTTCAATTAGTAAGTGGGGTTTAAGCCAAGTAAGGATTAAGGATGAGAGCATATCTTCGAATTCTGTTGTGCCTTCATAGCACACCTACCCCTCAAGCTTACACCTCGTGTATTCCATAAAAAAGTAACATTTTGGTTTAAGATCCTATGTGTGTGTTATTAAATTGATCCAATACCAAATGTTTTTATTAACTAAAAGAAACTCTGAACGTCTAAATTATACGCAAAAGTTACACTGTTAAATAAAAAAAGAAAAAAAAAGGCCAACACAGTCTGATCTCACTTGTAGTCTTTTAGAGTGTGTTGGGAAAGGAATATATTAAACAGTTGCGTAGAGAAATTGATTTGAACTCAAGACCTCATATCATACAATAATCGAGCTTACCGCAAAGCAAATTAACTCTCTAAAATAAGTGTAGCCCGTTAAATGAGTATAAAAAATTACACATGACTTTATTAAAAATTCCTACAACACCAAGCTTTTATGTTTGGATCATAACTCTAAATGTAACTTTTGAGTTCAATTTCGAAGTTCAGTTAATTGAGTCAAAAAAATCTTGTTATTAAATGAAGTCTTGATGGAAATAAATGTTTATTTTCAAACTTCGCCCTTCGATGCCATATCAGCCATATTCACCTAACTCTTC
The DNA here is from genome assembly GCA_029929735.1 of Mimosa pudica. Taxonomy (NCBI): domain Eukaryota; kingdom Viridiplantae; phylum Streptophyta; class Magnoliopsida; order Fabales; family Fabaceae; genus Mimosa; species Mimosa pudica. The sequence continues at coordinate 16,130,660 of JAKELP010000014.1, read as the reverse complement.
ACACCTCGAAGCTATAAAACAACTATGTAAAAACCCAAATCTTATCTAGTCGAGTGAACCCAAAAAATTGAAGATTTCTGACAGTATCAGAAAAACATGGTCACGGGTTTCACTGCAACTGTCGGATTTTCACGTGACCAGATTCCCCTTCTTCTTTACCGTTTTCTCCAAAACTTTCAATATATATCACACAAAGACCACATACACCTTTGCATCTTCCAGTTCAGCTCATCAGTCACCACTAAAACATTGTTTCAATTTTCAGAAATATCACCCATCGTCAACATGGAGAGGAAATCATTCGGGCTCTTCCTCTTGGTCCTCATTGTGCTAGCTTCTGGTAAGTTATAATTGCCATACATACACACATACACACATACATATATTTATACACACACACACACATGCAAACACACACACACACACACATATTCATTGTTGTTTTCATCAGTTACCTTATATAAATTTGTGAATGACATGCATGCATGTATGTCTATATGTATAGAAGTGGCAGTGCAAACGGAGGGAAGGATGTGCCAGTCACAGAGCCATGGATTCAAGGGAACATGCATGCGTGACCATAACTGTGCACTGGTGTGCAGAAATGAAGGTTTCTCTGGTGGTCGCTGCGTGGGATTCCGTCGCCGTTGTTTCTGTACTAGGCTTTGTTGAAGCTAAAGTTTCAAACTTTGAGTTATATATGGAGAGAGGAATAAATGATGGGATATGATGCTTTAATTTGTTGTGTTTTCATTAAGAAAGTGATCTATGTCTTGTGTTGTTCTGAGTTTAGTGAAGCGAGAAGCATCATGATGTTGTTATATTGTCTTAGATTACTTTCTGCTTTTTCTGTTTACTTCCTAACCATGTCTGCTGCTAAACACAAAGTTTATTAGAGAGAAATCTAAAACATTTTCATGGAGTTTAATAGAAGTATTCCAATTTTTTTTTTTAAAATAGCCCATTTTCTAAAGAAAACTAATAATGGCTACTTTATTAATAGCTAGAGAATTGATAGAAGTATCCCATTTTCTATCATTTATACAAGTATTAATTTTTTACTCAAAAAATAATCATCTTAACAATCAAATCTAGGCAGTCTTTAATTAATAAATTTGAAATTTCCATATTTTTGTTACAAACCATGATTTATTAAGTTGTACCAAAGGGGCAATAGAGAAAAACCTTGATCTTTTTAGTCTCCAGCACTTTAGTGACGTTGTCGGCTTTGATCTTAATATTTTGTTTTTTCTTTAACATTGACGATCTTAAGATTTAAGGTTGAAGACTTCAAAGTATAGCCAATTAATGTTCAGAACAGCGCTTATTTCCACCAAATTCAAAGTTTAAACGAAACTTGTCTAACATCAACATGGTCTCCTTTGCACCTTTATCAATTTTTTTTTTATAATCCTATCTTCATTCTCCATCTTAAGATAAAAAGAATTGGTGGTTCAGTTTTAATATTTTACAAAAGTCTTATTTTAACATGTTGAAGGCTAAAATTGTTTTGTTTTTCTTAAATGTATTTATGAATTAGGATTTGGATAGTTTATGTATATTTCTATGTGTTTAAAATTTTAAATTCACCTTTTGGGTTTGTCCGGTTAATAAAATAGAATAACCGATTGATGAGGTGAAAAAAGGTACTTATATTCCAATAGGTGGCTGGTGAATATTTAAAATTGAAAATGTGAAGTCATATTATTTAATAAAAGGTGAAGTTTCTGACAAAAAAAAAATAAAAAGTGAAGTTGAAAAAGGTGATAAATTTATCATAAATTTGATGGTTCAATTGTCCAGCTATCATTTCTTAATTTGTGAGAGATGATAGTTTAGTACTATTTTATAATAAGGACTAGAAGTATAGCTATAGCTCTCTCAAACTTGTGCAGAACTAGAACATCAACACGTCTTAATGAGAAACTATCCATTAGAACCAAAGAGCTGTGAGGTTTTTCTAATTGGCCAGAAGCTTTTGAGAATATAATACTCCCTCCGGTCCTAAATACAGGACCTAGATGACTTTTTTAGAAAATTTTATAAAAAAGCAAAATAAGTTAATTGTAAATTGATTTACCTAATTTTTTCCCTTAAACTAGTTTATTTTACCTATAAACTAATGTATAATCTAAAAATATATCAAATATATCATGATTTAATAGCCTATTTCGCAATCTTAACCTCTCCAAAAAAAAGTCAATTAGGTCATATATTTAGGACCGGAGGTAGTAATATATAACGGGATAGAAAGGCATATTAATTTATTTCACTGTAGCTTTATAAGGTTTTCACTTTTACCATGATGCAGTGTCTCATTCCATTGGATCCATATAACATTGGTGAGATATATGATTCGAAAAGCTAAGTGTTAAAGATTATCTACAGTTGTACATGTAGGTTGGTCTCCAGCCAGGTTCGAACACGTTGGAAACACAGAAAAGGAGTTTCACAATAGAACTATATAACATGTTCAAGAGAGGTGTTACGAGAAGAGAAATGCTCTATGGTTTTATCTCATCATTATCATGGATCGTTTTACCATTTGAAGACAACAAAAGAGAGCAACACATGCTGAGCATTTCTCACTAATTGTTTTTAGTCATAGCTAAAGACTTGAATCAATTGACTGTATTTTGTTCCAATTTAATCAATGATATCACATTTGAGTAATGACATGTAGACAAATAATTATATGAAGGTAGGGGTTCCTCATTATGAGATTACATTCCCACAAATTAGATTAATCGGTTGTTAATAGTGTCGAATATCGATCATTAAATAAAAAAAATTAATCACCTATGCCAATAACTATTAATTATTAATTAATTAAATAAAAACAAAACTATGTCCAATATTTTTTCATATAAAAATCACCGCACTACAGATGTGGAATTCTTTGAAACACAAAGGATAAATCGTCCCGAGAACAACAATGTGGTGAAGTGCAATGTGGTGAAGTGCAAGCCATGATCATACCCAAAACAAGTAAACAAAGAATACTCTAGGGATTATCAGATTTTTAAACCAAACTCATCACCGTCCCAAACTCTTCTCACACTTCCCCATTCTGGTGCTCAGTATTTTGCCTTCGCCTCAATATAAAACACTACTATAATCACTTCCCCCCATTTTTTAAACCTGATCAATTTAAATTAAACCTATATGTGCATCGAAAATAGCAGTATCTAGTTGTGTTAAGCTTTGTATCAGCTAAAGCTTGGCTCTGATAACTGCATCTATATATGTATGTGCTCTTCACTGCCAACAATACCATAAAATACATCAAATATTTGTTGGATTCACCATTTTCACGTGAACAGGATTCATTTGGTCTCACCGACCATGATGCAAATTCCAATATTTTTCATATTAATTTGAAATTTTTAAGTTAAACCACTGCATGTACATGTGTCACCATCCCGTTCACCTTCTCTGCCTATAAATATAGGACATTACCTACTTCATTAAACACTAACCAATATACTTAGTACACTTGTCACAAATCTTTTGGAGATATAATATAATGGAGAAGGCACGATTCGTGGGGCTTTTCTTCTTGCTTCTTGTTTTCCTAGCTGCTTCTCGTAAGTGATCTCTTTGGATCATATCATTGCTATTTTTGTTTCATTAACATTGGTTAGTTAATAGCAAGATTTTAGAGGTTGAATATAATTAATGAATGATGTCTGTGTTGTAATAACTGAATGAATAATGCAGAGGGGGCAGTAGAAGCAAGGCACTGCGAATCAAAAAGTCATAGGTTCAAAGGAATGTGTATGAGCGACCACAACTGTGCATCCGTGTGCCTAGTCGAAGGTTTCACAGGTGGCAAATGTCATGGTTTCCGCCAACGTTGTTTTTGCACCAAAGTTTGTTGATTGATTTTAAATTTTGTATCAATTAAATGCTATTAATAAAGTCAAAAATGGTCCCGATTTTTGTACTAGCTAGGTTTGAGCAGGTTGACTTTGGCGTCGTGCCTTTTTATTTGTCTTAGGAAATAATGTCGTCTATGTGTCTTTGTAACGGTTGATTGATGTTGTGTGGGATTTGATCCCTGTGTGTGATTTCTTGTTAATTTGGATTCTGTTTCACCCAATCCTCCTGTTATGTTATGTGTTTTTGTTGTCTTTCACTTGACAAATTAAAAAGCCCCCTAAACTTTTACGTATGTGTAAATATTCTCATGCCATCCAACATCCCATCATTCACTGAATATAAAAAATTTATGGTGAGGCAATGCTAGGGAGTTGAGCAACCAAGAAGAAGTACCTTTGAAGACGGGAGAGGAAAACTAAGGAAAAACACTAATATTAATAATCAAGAAAAACTGAAACATCATGAACATAAAGTTAAGAATGGTGAAAAATTTTAACATGGTTAGAATGTATTTGGATCAGTCGAGAAAAAATATGGAGCAGCTTGACAAGTCCATAACAATCATTGGTGTTCATTTTGAGAGGGCCGGGCTGAGAAGGATTTGAGTGGGCTGAACGTCCCATAGCAATGGAAGATTGTTACTGAGATTTATACATTGAAGGGCTAAAATTCAATAATTAACTAAATATATATATCTAGCTCGAGAGATATAAAGAATTCTTTGAGTAAATTAGATTAGATCACATCATTTGTGTGGTTTCTTCCAATTATAACTTAAGCAAAAACACGTAAGATATAATGTGGATATTATAGTCTGAATAATCACTCCAAAAAATTTGATGTTTGATAAATTCACCTTTTTATCTTATAAAATGTAAATATTTCCAACAACTCAGTTCAAAATCCTTGGAAAAATTAAATACAAGTCCCTGGTAAAGGACATAATACTGGAAAAGTCCCAAAAACTTGAAAAATTAAAGTAGAGTCCCTTGGGACCTCACTTTAATTATTTCTGAAAGTGTGGGCCCCACATTTAATATTAAAAAATGAGGTGGGGAGAGGAGAGAGGAGAGAGAGGTTGGTGTGGGGGAATTTTTTAATATTAAATGTGGGGCCCGCATTTTCAGAAATAATTAAAGTGAGGTCCCAAGGGACTCTACTTTAATTTTTCAAGTTTTTGAGACTTTTCCAGTATTATCTCCCTTAACAGGGAGTTGTATTTAATTTTCCCAAAATCCTTTGACTGGCTTATTGTAGATGTTGCACACGAGACATTCGACTCGAATTGGATATTAATGTGATTGGAAATTTGAGAAGCAATTTTCATTGATGGCGTTTTTTTATCCGACTATGGCGATGTTGATAATACAGCTTCTTCCACTTACACCTTCACTCTTCTTCAACTTATTCTTGAGCTCTACTCCACCCGGTACTAATAGTAGACCATTTTGACTTTTTTTTAGAAGTTAACAATGTAAAATTAATCACTTAAAACCATCTATAATTATTGTTTTATATAGTTACAATTTATTTATTCCTCATAAAAGCTAACTTTTAACCTATTTATATGTTACATGTGTTATAATTTAATGATTAAAATTGTTTCTTTAACTTCCAAAAAAAACTAAAGGGATTTTATATTAAGAAAGGATAGAGTATTATCTCAAGCCATCAATTATCCCATTATTTATTGAATAGAACATGATGACATGTACTAAAACCATATCCGCTTAAACCTTACTTTATTAGAGTCCATTGTTCAATAAATTATGTGTAGAACCAAATCCTTTAAATTTCAAGTTATTCTCCCCGCTTAAATATAAAAGTTAAGTGAGTTTTTTGGAGAATCATGGGAAAACTAAATAGATCATTTAAAAATTGATTTTCTTGAATATTTTCTACAAACTAATTCATTTGACTTATAAGCTAATTAACATATGATCTACTAATATATAAAACAGAAAATGGTTCATTTCACTTTATTAATTTCTAAAAAAATCAACTAGCTCTCTTATAATTATTAGGAAGGGGCAGTATATACAAATGAACAAATGATTTATCATATTAGTATATATATTTTAGTGATGATAAACTTTTAAATTGTTGTCTCTGCAATTCAAAGCCGAGAAGAACTATTATAATTCAGTTTAACCATAGCAACATTCAGATCATATTATGTACTAAATCAAAGATTGGGCCCTCCAGTCCCACACTAAACTCAAGCACTTATTGAAGGCCCGGTTATTGTCCAAGTTTAATCCACCTTCCTATAATTCCATAAATTTAGTCATATTTGGCTGATATTTAATAGTGAATTAGTGATATAATCAAGCTCAAGCATATACGAATTCTAATGAGAGATGGAGACATCTTAAAAGGAGCTGTCCTTATTTGGCATATAAAATTCAATCCAACTTTATTAGGTAGAGAAAGAGAGAGGTCCCTGTTTCTTTGGCGCCTTAGTCTCTACTCTCTAATCACATTCGGACTAATTTAAGTATTATTAATCATCCAGAATAAGACAAAATCCAACATATCAGACCAAATTTATAATCTATCAATATATATGTACTATGCATCTTATATGTGGGGTTGCTCTTCAAATTTTATCGGGTCAGATCGAATTTGATTCTCCATATATCTCGTTCGTCGGATAAAAATGTCATTTATGACCGACTTTTTGTTCACTAATTAAGGAGTTATCACATACCTAACTGTTATTTATGAAAGAAAAATAATATACCTGGATTGTTTGTCAGAGTTGTTAAGAAAATAATATGCCCCCATTTTATAATTTATGCAAGAATATAAACTAAAAGATATATGAATATATGCCCACATGACTATTATGAACAGTTGGAGATTGTATTATTAGTTGCTTTCACTTTTTCTTGTTTTCCCAGATATCATCCAATATTCAAGTGGTGGGGTGGCATATAAATAGGATACATAATAAGGAGAGTGTGGTCACAGTCAAAAAAAAAAAGTCTAAGAAGATAAAATATGCGAATTGTATAAGATGAAAAGCAAAGCGAAGTAGTGAGAGAGGAGATGGATGATGCATGATGAGAAGAAGCCACTCAAATTTCCAAGAGATGAAGTATCCCCACATGGAGATTACGAGGTGGGTCACCAACCTCACAGATTCTTCCCCCACCCTCCTTATTATCATACTATAATTTTAAACGTAATATGTTTATGTACCTCTATGCTTCTAGAAGCCCCAAAAAAAAAAATACTAAGGTAGGAGGGTGAGGCGTACCAACCATGTTCTGATCTTCATATCAAATAAAATACTTCACATGGCCGGCACACACGCCATACAAACACACACACTCACGCTCTCTCTATAATTGTTTACCACTCTCGAGTGCAATTGACAACTAACCAACATACTTTATGGAAATGCTAGTTCACAGTGGAAAAAATCTTGGAAATGCTTATTAAGCTTGCATACGTACTCAAGGTTGGAACACTGGAACCAACAGCTAAGGTTCATCAATCTATAGCGAATTTATCAAAACATTTGATGGAGGTTGGCTCAACTGTAAAAGTGACACTTAAAAGTTGTGAATAATACTCACAGATGGCCACATGACACTCACACAACACATGTATAATTGATATAAAGTGTGTTTGTTGGATAGTGAGCTCACACTATCAGGGCCATAGAGCGTTATTAACTGGCACTAACCCAAGAAGGAAGAACATACGCTATATATATATATATGAAAAAATCATGATGTTAATGGACCACCTAAAAGTTGAATCTAAATGGCTTTTTTGTTTTCAGGCAGAGACAACTCACACACACACACACAACCCTACTACTCTAGTTTCAGATTTGTTGTTTACAAGATTCTTTTGTTCTTATACATGACTATTCCTAGTATATTATACTCCCTCCGGTCCCTAATGTAAGAGCCCAAAATTTGAATGGTTTTGGTCCCTAATGTAAGAGCTCACCCCACTTTCTCTCCTCATTTAATGCATTTTTTCCTACTTTACCCCTAACTCTCTTTCATATTTATTAATTGTTATGTATTTCTCTCTCTTAAAAGTACCATAATAAATATGGGCAATTTTGGAAAAGAAGCATTAACTCCAGACAACCAACTAACATTCACATGTTTTCTTAAGAAGCGTTTTTTTGGCGGCTAGCTCTTACATTAGGGACCGGAGGTAGTACATGTGAGGATGATAAAAAGGTGCAAGTAATGATCAGGGAAATCTCTGCTGGTAGCTATGGTTTATTTATTAATTAATTACTCCCTCCGATCCCTAATGTAAGAGCCCAAAATTTGAATGGTTTTGGTCCCTAATGTAAGAGCTCACCCCATATTCTCTCATCATTTAATGCATTTTTTCCTATTTTACCCCTAACTCTCTTTCATATTTATTAATGCTTATATATTTCTCTCTCTTAAAAGTATCATAATAAATATGGGTAATTTTGGAAAAGAAGCATTAACTCCAGACACCCAACTAACATTCACATGTTTTCTTAACAAGCGTTTTTTTGACGGCTAGCTCTTATATTAGGGACCGGAGGGAGTATATTAGACTGACAAGGGGAGGAAGATATTGAAGTGGGAGTAGGGAAGGTGAATATTTGTGGGCTTGCATTAACTGATAGTGGAGAGTGCATTTATAAATCAAAATTTAATAGTGGAAGGTAGGGGGAGTTAGTTACTGATATGGAAGCTGAATTGACGAGAGTAAGTGGAGTAAGTTAAGGGCACTGCTTCTAGAATCCCTTTTCTTTATTTTAAAACAAAGAAGTACAAACAAAACCAAATCAAATACTCCTACATATAACACCACTCTGTCCCTGTTATAACCCACAACCACCGCTAGATCAGAGGCATAGAGAAGTGGTTAGGCATTAAATTTGTTTGAGAAATGGGGAAAATTCTCAAATTTACCATCATTTAAAACCATATATAAAATACCATGAAAAGTAGCAAATGAAAATTGTACCACTATATATTATGTTATAAATAGAACAGATGTCAAACTAATTGTTTATTGAAGTGGTAAATGATTTTGAAGCATTAAATATGTTTTTCCATCCATGTCCATATTTAATAAGCATAGTCGGAGAGAGTAGTGATTGATATGATATCGAAATTTAGTGTAATTAGTATGGGCAATATCGTAAATCACTTGAATTTTGAGACAAATTTATTGCTTTTAATCAATTTTATTTATTTGTGAAATTTATTAATTGGCGCCTTGAAATATTAAAGATCATGGGAGTAGACTCTTATATTTTGAGCTGGATGGACTACTTCAAGTAGAGGAGAGGGGGAAAGGTGTAGAGATATAAAGAGGGGATGATGAGACGCAACAAAAATGTTTGGTTGGAGATGTGTAATTTATTTATTTATTTATTTATATGTGTAGGATAGATGTGTAATTGGGGAATGATGAAAATGGCAAAAACTTTTGTAGGTGTTGGTCTCATGGTGGGGTCTCCTCACCCTTTATTTCGTGACCTCCCCACCCCCTTTTAACTTAATTTCGGCACCTTATTCCCCCCTCTTATTTTACCCACTTCCAATCCTCCACTACCCATAATCTCTCGCTAAAATCACATTCACCTATCCCCACAAATTCTAAATTTACATACACGACCCACAATATCAATAATGTGAAGTCTCATTATCAACATATTTCTTTTGTTGCTTCTTGCTCTCATCAACGGATTGCAATTGTCGGGAGGATGATACATTCTGAATGCGAAAAAATAAGGAGCAAACATTATGATTGTATTGCAGCAATGTCTAGTATATTGGTCAACAAATGATACATGGTGGACAGTAAAGATTGGAAAAATTGACAAGGAACTATTGGGAGCAGAGTAGTAATAGGAAGTATAGTAAGGATCGTAGTTAATGATGTAGTATTTGTAACTCAATAAGAAACGTAGTAAATATACTAAAGAAGTTTTTTTTGTTCAAACAATATACTAAAGAATACTAAAGAAGGTTGAGTGATGACTAACATATACATGTCTGCACTGATATTTAAACTCAACACACACACACATATTTACATGGAATGAGTAACTTACTCACTCTGTTCTAAATATAAGACATATTTAATTAATTTGATTGAAATGAACAATGTTAAAAAGTTAATTTAGATGGCATCACTATGACATTATTTAAACAACATAGCTACATAAATTCATTCATGCCCTTCTCTTGCTTAATTATTTTTTACGAGAATTAAAAGTGATGATGATATAGGATATAAAAATGTGAAGAAAACTAGAATGACATGATGTCTTATATTTAAGAGTATAGGTTTGCATTTCCAAATGAATCATATATTTAGAAATGGAGAGAGCAAAAGAGATTAAAATTACATCAAAAAATAAACCTGGGGCGAGTTAACGTGAGTGGAAATAATAAGTATTGTCGCCTCTCAAATTAGTGGTTGAGAGTTTGATCCTAAACTCTTGTAGATGAAGCAAACCCACAGGTCAGTTGTTTATACCCTTTATATGATTCTTCATAACAGCGAATGATTAGTCTCATCACTTGACACACAGGTGGGGATACCTCGATAAAAAAAATGAAATCAAAGAAGTTAATTTGAATTGATCGATGAATGTGTTAAGAATACGAATACGAATTCCTTTATGGTGATTCCCTTCAATATTAGTTGGTGCTCCCTTCTTCCTAATTATAGATTAAATTGGTCTTTTTGTGAATAGTAAGAAAGTAAAATAGACCACTAAATTTTAACACATGGTACTAAATTTAGTTAGATGATATATTAGTTGAAATGAATTAATTTTGAGAAAAAAAAACTTGAATATAAAAAATTTATAGTAATTTATTTTTCATCCACAATTTCTAAATAAAAGTCAATTTAATCTTATAATTAAGTATGAACGAGGAGCTTTTAATAATTAATCTCACTAATAGATACTTTTCTTAGTGAAGGTGTAACAAGAAAATGTGAGTAAATACATATTTCAGATTAGATAACCATGCGAGGTTGTCATTTCCCATGAACAAAAATAAAGACAATTCTAAGAAGTAAAGAGTAATTATGCGTGTGTGTGTTAGCATTATATATGTCTATATGAAAAGCAGATGAAATTAAAAAAATCATTAAATTTTTAAAAACATAATTTATACGATATAAGGCTCCTTTATATTTAATCAATTAAATCATGTTGTAACCTATAAGTTTCAGGTGCTAATAAAATAAAGATGTCAGGAAATTTTATTCAAGATCAATGTTGTCTTAAACTTTTTTTTTTGTGTTAAAACAGAACATTATTGCCCTTTATCGTTAAAACAGAACTTTTTTTGTCTTAAACTATCAACACTTATCTTTTAAAATCTAATCATGACTTTTAAAGGGATCTCCTAAGGAAAATTTGAAGATGAACCCTCACAATCAATATGAGGACTTTTCTTTCTTGAAACCATAGTCACTATATTTTTCAACTGCCCCTAGGATATTAAATTACTATTGTTGATGGGTTATCATTAGAAAGTAATTTGAGAAAAAACGAACAAATTAAATTAAAAACATGATATATATTTAACATTTGAGTCAACTCTATTAATATGACTAAGCTTTCATCAAAAAGAGTAGATAATAGAAAATCAAAATAAATTCAAGATTACATGGTACTTCTTCTGTCCTTAAATACAAGTGAAAGTAATTGTTTTGTTGTATTCGAAAAACAATTAAAAGTGGTTAAACACAATTAATGTGTCTCATATATATGTCATTTCCAGCTTTACCCCTATTAATAAGAGAAATGTTTGCGGAAAATAAGATAAGAGTGTATGTATAGTAAAGAAGAGATAGAATTATAAATAATTAATTGCAATAATTATGTATACTCAATAAAGGGCAAAAATTGAAAAGAAAACCCTACAAATGCGGAGACAAACAAAAAATGCACCTTATATCTTGAGACACATTTATTCACAACCTTTCGCCTTATATTTAAGGATGAAGAGAATATTATTTATTTATTTATTATTGATATACATATATATATATATATATTTATTTATTGATTATTGATATATATATATATATATATATATATATATATATATATATATATATATATATATATAAAAGTTGGAAGGATTAGAACAACAATAATAATGATAATAATAATAATAATAATAATAATAATAAGAGGCTTAGGATGAAGCATGATAATGAAATGAAAAGGGATGAACTTAAGAATGGATTTATGAAAGAAGATTTTTAGAGAGGAGCTAGGAGAAGGAAAGAGTGAAGAAGGGTTAAAATTGAAGAAGAAAGAAAAGGCCGGGTGATAGGAGGTAAGATGAAACAAATTGAGGGAAGGGAGAAAGCATAAAAAGGGAACCACTCATAATGTTCATACCAACTCGGTCAACACACAGAAAAAGCAGGAACTTCACTCCTCTCTCACCCGAGTCTCTTGCATTTTCTCCTCCTTTTATATCCCTCCCTTTCCCTCCTTCTCTTCCATTATTATTCTCTCCATCTATCATCAATCATCTCATCTATCTATCTATCCATATTATGGGAAGATCACCTTGCTGTGAGAAAGAACACACCAACAAAGGAGCATGGACCAAAGAAGAAGACCAACGCCTCATCAACTACATCTCCCTCCATGGTGAAGGCTGCTGGAGATCCCTCCCCAAAGCTGCAGGCTTGCTCAGATGTGGCAAAAGCTGCCGACTCAGATGGATCAACTACCTCAGACCTGATCTCAAACGTGGCAACTTCACCGACCAAGAAGACGACCTCATCATCAACCTCCACAGCCTCCTAGGCAACAAGTAATATATAACTACTCTCACTCCTTCCATATATTCCCATCAAATAAATTACCTTAAACTTATACTTATGTGATAGAAAAACGTAACATAGGACAAATAATTCATGTTTCAACATACCATATGTGTAGTGTACACACATGTCCTCTTAGCTTATTTATATTTATTAGGCCCTTTCTTCATTAATCTATCTAATCACTTATATTAATATAATGATGTTATTGTTACCCTCGTTAGATGGTCTTTGATCGCGGCGAGGTTACCGGGAAGAACAGATAATGAGATTAAGAATTATTGGAACACCCACATCAAACGCAAACTCTACAGCCGTGGCATCGACCCACAAACTCACCGTCCCCTCGATTCCGCCGCCGCGGCCGACCCCGCCGCCGCCGTCAACAACAACATCATCGACATCAACAACAACAACAAATTTCAGTTAGTGACAGAGCTGGGTTGTGGCAACAACAACGTTAACAACAAGAATGATGCCACAAGTAATAATAAGATTATGGTAAAAACGGAGACTTTGTGTGAAGACTCTAATAGCAGCAGTGGGGTGACCACTATAGAAGAACCTACTTGTGCTCCTCCTCATCCTCATCCTCATCTTAACTTGGATCTTACCATTGGTCTTCCCTCTTCTGTAAATCACCATGAAGACATTAAATCTAAAGGGAAGCTTCAAGAACAACATCATCAACAACAAGTGTTGTACCAATGGTATGGCGGCTTTACTAGTCACCAAGGTGTGTGTTTATGTTATGGTCTTGGATTTCAGACTCCTAAGGATCATCCTTGTACCTGCAAATCAGCCATGCTTCCTCCTTCTGTTTCTGAAACTACTCCCTCCGATACTATGTATAGATTTTACACCCCCATGAATATTTAGTCAATTTTCGTTAACTATATTAGAATTGTCTTCATTGGCTACGTACTAATCTCAAGGCTCACTCCTTTTGTAATGTTGTGGTTATTAGTACTTGTTACAATTAGTTGCAAGCAATTACAATAGATGGATACTGCTGAATTCCTATAAACTCTCCTCTCAGGGTCAGGAATTTGCAGATATAATTTTGGTTTCATTCATCCATTCTATTTAAATTTCTCATTTATCACATATTTACCCTCTTGTTTTTTTTCTTTTTACATATATACTCCCTCCGGTCCTAATTATAAGTCGTCTTTTACTTTTTTGGAGAATCCTAAATAAGCAAAATAAGTCAATCATAAATTGATTTAACTAATTTTTTCTCTTAAACTAGTTTGTTTAACTTATAAACTAATGACTAATATAAAAATTTATCAAATATGTCATAATTTAATAACATATTTTGTAACCTTAACATTTCCAAAAAAAGTCAAAGGAGACTTATAATTAGGACCGGAGGAAGTATATATATATATATATATATATATATATATGCTTAAATCAACAACTAATTCAATCCATTCAATCAAACCAACGCTCGCCACGTATACGACATGCATTGACATTCAAATTTAACGGTCAACACAATGCTTTTACCCCTACTATATATAAGTGTTTCATCAAAGTAAATTAATTAACCCTATATATATAGAGTACATGTTTTCAATCACGATGATTGGTAAATTGCTCTGGAATAATGTTATGTAATTTAATTACGTGCTGTTAAAAGTTACTTGCAATGTCTTGAAGGACAAAGTTTGAAAAATGCGCAATGTACGTGATGTTGTATTGATGGGTGAGGCCGTACTGGTTGTTGGATATATTTAATATTCTTTGGTAAAATTTTATACATGTTGGAGATACAGTTGATATGCTCGGTGAAGAATAATTTTGGTAGTGGAATTAGTAAATAAATAAAATCCCTAAATCATATTCTAAAATCTAAAGTGCCCTCGGCCCTCGGGGAGACAGAATTTGAATGCAAAGTGCAAAGAGCTGCCATTTCCCGGTGTCACCGCAAGAAGACAATTAAAGAGAAATTGATGAACATGTTTATATTCTATGCTCTAGTGCTCGTTATGGCCTTTCTTGATGTACGTTAATTATTGTGTTGTTGTTTTTATTATAAATATGTGTGGTTTTGTTGAGTTGTTCTCTACCTACCACTATATAGTCTAGAGACTAGATACCAATTAAAAAAGAGGTGTATATATTCGTTGATTATAGGAATTAACTTGATATAGATAGCAAAGAGGATTACAGTGAGTGCAAGTTTTAATTGATAGTCATCCTTTGAAAAACTATTCGTAAGCTAATTTGTGTGGATGTCAACGACAAGAGATGCGAACAAATGAGACGTGGTCTTGGGAATAATTATCACAATGTTGTTATTATCTGTTTTTGGTGCTGATTTTTGAAGGAATTTCAATGTGGGGGAATGAGTTTGAATAGGGGAATTATTGATATGGATGCCTCAAATACTTATCCTAAAAATGGAAAAATGGGAATCCACCATGGTATTGGTGACACATCGGTGACTATACTTGACAATAACCGAATACATACATGTGGCCCACTTCATGTGGTTGAGCAGAATGTTAGCAACCACCATGTCTTTTTTAAGTCACAACACCTAAATAAATGGCTTCATATACTTGCATAAAATTACAAAAGAGTACAAAGCAATCAACCATACAACAATATGGTTGAAGACAAAAACTGAACAATCTATTTGAACCAAACGAAACAAATAGCATAGATAACTCTCATAATGAATATTATTATTGACAAAGTACATTAAATGTTTTTAAGGAATATAATCAATCATATAGGTGTTGATTTTGTTGAATATGAATATGAATTGCATTTACCCAAGACTCCGAATCCATGCTTGCTAATTTTCTGCTCAATAATTCATATTAAGAGAAAATGCTTTTTTTTCAGAAATTGCCTAAAAGATTGTTTACTTGTATTTTTCTTTTAAAAAATTGAATTATATGTATGTGTAACATTTTTTGTTTTCGGAAAAAAATTGATGAAGTTGAAAAGTGGAGGATAGAGGAAGAAAAGGTGGGGTTGGGGGTGAAGGAAGGAAATAAAGAAAGGAGGATTAGGTAGGTAGAGATAGGAGGAGATAGGGGATGTGGGTGACGTAAGATAAGGCGCCTACCCACCCTGTCTTTTCTCATAAATTCCCTCTTCTCTGCTGCATGTCTCCTTTTTATTTAATCAACTTTAATTAAATATAACCCTGCTTTTTGTAGATTAACATGATTGATGATTTAATAATAATGATGCCACGTCAAATTCACGGCCTTCTAGAACCTCCTGAATTTGCACAAAAAGTGGCACGTTCCTCCCACCTAATTCCCCTTCACTTTCCATCCCCCATGTGACCATCCCTCCATCATTACTCTAAAATAATTTTTCTGCCAAGCTTCATCACAATTCTCAACCTAACTTACCCCTCTTTTTTAATCTACTTTTAGTAGTATCTTTCTGTCTTATTATAGGATTTCAACATATAACTTATGCGGTGTAATAAAATTAAATTAATTTAAAAATAAATATAGAAACAAAAATATTATTTCCAAACATGCCTTTAATAGTACACATGTAAGTAAGAAAGATGAATTTTTTACCAAAAGTAAGAAAGATTATTGGAATAATAACAAAAGGAAGTGTGAATGAAAATGTTATAGAGGAAAGACCAAAAGTGGATGGTAACATGTGATATACAGTAATTAACTAGGAACAAAAATGGTAAAAATGTATCAAATACTTAGACATCTCTTAATAAACTCATATAAAAATAATCTAAGAAATAATCTAAGTATTTCAGATTTTTGGATTCTTACAATTAGCACGAGAGTGGTATTTCACCCATTGTTTATTACTCCAATGTCTCTATTTGTAGAATCCTATTTTTTAAATGAATTTTATCCATTCTTAAAGGTTGACTTTGAAATTGTGTAAATACTAAAAGAAATTTCCCTTTATACATTTTGCCCATTTTTTAAACTTTTTATACATTATCTATCATCAGGGTCCTATTCTGCTAAAGGGGTTTTTTCACTACTTTTCAATGACAAGTTTCCAAATCAACCAGGATTTAATCCTTTTTGGAAATTCTTATGGTCAATATCTTTACCTCAGAAACAACTTATCTTCTTGTGGAAACTCTTCAACAAAGCCATCCCTTCATCGGATATCTTGAGAGCACATCACTTGCGGGTTAATCAGTCATGTCATTTTGGATGTTCAGATGCGGAATCTATTCACCACATTTTCTTCTCTTGTCATTTGGTTAAAGCAGCTTGGTTTGGTTGTTTTTCTATGTGCCCTCCATCTCATCTGCCTCTTAATGACATGTTTATCTGGCTAAAGACCTTTCTCATCTCCAACAAAGATAATAAGGTTCTCATTAAGAGCATTATTTCATTCTTGAATGATATTTGGAGAAAGCGTAATCAGGTGGCCCATGGAGGTCGGATCCCTCATCCACAGGACATAATTAGAGATTCTCAATCAATTGTAGCTTTTTCAGCTCTTGCTTTTCAGGGGATGACTACTGGGACAGTTTGCCATCAGGTCTCTACTGCTCCTAATTTCTCAAGTGCAAATCAGTGGAACATCTTGGTCAAGAAATGGAAACTTCAACGATCCTCCTACTGTCGCATACTGGTATGTTTTGAAGCATCGCTTCTTCAGACATTCACATGGAAGCGTACTACCATTCCAGGGGAATTTTTTGCTCTCGGTTGTTTCCGTTATGCACTGAAATGGATACATCAGTCTGGCTTACCGATGGAGCGCCTTGACATTCAACATAAACTTCAACTATTGGGCTCCTTCAGTCAAACATATCATTGCTACGGATGTTGCCTTTTTGATTCGTCCATTTACTTTTCTTTCTGTTCACTTACTTACGGCTGATCAGTTTACTGCTTTTCCTTTTCATTTTCATGACGTTGTTAGAACTATGTAATTTTTCTTAATTAATATCATTTTGTCTTTTTATCAAAAAAAAAAATACATTATCTATCATCATTTTTCTCATTGTTCATGTCTCATACGGCAGTTCCATACTCCCATTCCCATTCCCATTCATAAACATGGGCATTTTTAGAAAAGTGGGTAAGTTTTCGATACATTTATTACGTTTAACTAATTTTAACCTTTTTTTAGTCAAGCTCGATTCAATTATTATGAAGACTTAATATATGTATATATATGGACAATTAGATCATAAGGAAATAATATAAATTCTTTTTGATTTCCCAAGGGTATCTCACCCGCTTGTCAAGTGGGACTAATCCTTCGCTGTTCTGAAGTCCCATATAGGGGGTAGACAACTGGCCTGTAAATTTGCTCCATTCGCAAGGGTTAAAGATCGAACCCCCAACCACTTGCTTAAGGGACGAGAGTACTTACCACTCACGTCAGCCCGCCAGGTTAGGAAATAATATAAATTCTCACATACTCGTAAAATAAATTATTACTGTTAATGCCCTAAAATAAAATTCAAGAAATTTTTAATATTATCCTTATTACTTATACTGAACCCCGACATCATTTCTATCACTCCTTCAGCTCCACGTTATGTTATTAACATGACACGGTAATCGTTTTTCTCACATTAAACATTAAAAGATACTCCCTCCGGTCCCTAATGTAAGAGCCCAAAATTTGAATGGTTTTGGTCCCTAATGTAAGAGCTCACCCTACATTCTCTCCTCATTTAATGCATTTTTTCCTACTTTACCCCTAACTCTCTTTCATATTTATTAATGCTTATGTATTTCTCTCTCTCAAAAGTACCATAATAAATATGGGCAATTTTGGAAAAGAAGCATTAACTCCAAACATCCAACTAACATTCACATGTTTTCTTAAGAAGCGTTTTTTTGGCGGCTACACTACAAAAAAAGGGCAGATCTGCGGCGGGTATTTTCCCGGCGTAGGGGCGGTTCTAACCGCCCCTATGGCGCTCCGGCGGTCAAATTTACCGCCGGCGATTTTAACGAGGGAACGCTGCGTGGGGGCGGAACGATTTACGCTGTAGCTCCCTTGGAACTGCCGCTACGCGTTGGGGCGGACGTAGGGGCGGACCTACCCGCCGCCAAAATTTTTTATTTTTCTAGAAAAAAAGGCATGGGGCTGTTACGACCGCCGCCATGTGATTTTTTTTTAAAAAAAATCAAATAGTGCCGGCGTATCGAACCGCCGACATGCTGTTATATTTACTAAAAAAAAATTGCTTCATGGAACAATTTAATGATAATGACTTAAATTGAAGACCGAAAAAGGAATAAAAACAAGAAAAAAAAACAAAACAAATGCAGCAAAAATTAATTTTATTGTAATATATATGAAATAAATATATACTAAACCATCAAGCACAAAAAGATCATGTCCAAAATCCATAAGATAAATTCTAACGAAACAAAGAATAAGAGAAAATCTCTGAAAAATAAATAAGATATATTACGAAAACAAAATAATAAGAAATAAAAACAATCAGATATAATAAAACAAAAAAGAAAAAATAAACAATACCTATACCAAAAGCAAGACAAACTTTTAGACATCATGTGTGCACCAACAATGAAAACAGCAAGAAACACAAAAGGGAGAAAGTGATAAAGAAGAGATTGTGCGCGCGGTAGAAATGGGGGGAAGGTTATTTATAGGGAGAGATAGCAATGTGGGGGCGGGCGACCGCCCCCACGCGACAGTAAATGCACACAAAACTCTGTGCGCCTTGGGGGCAGTTGCCCGCCCCAACGTGATTTTATTTTTTTTTAAATTTCTTTTATTCGCGTTGGGGCGGTCGACCGCCCCCACGCGACATTAAATGCGCACAAATCTCTGTGCGCCGTGGGGGCGGGTCCAACGTGATTTTATTTTTTAAAAAAATTTTTTTTATTCGCGTTGGGGCGGTCGACCGCCCCTACGCGACATTAAATGCGCACAAATCTCTCTGCGCCGTGGGGGCGGGTGACCGCCCCAACGTGATTTTATTTTTTTTTAAAATTTCTTTTATTCGCGTTGGGGCGGTCGACCGCCCCAACGCACCGCGCCAATGAAATTTTTTTTTAAGTATTTTTTTATGCTGCGTTGGGGCGGGTATTATTTTTGTGACCGCCGCAACGAATGCACCACAAACAAAAAAAAAAATTCCCTCGCAACTCGCCCTCGGATGGCTTAGACCGCCGGAACGCGTTTTCGCGGGGGCGGTTTTTGGCGTTCCGCCGGGACGCGTGCGCGGCTAATCGCCGCTTCTTTTGTAGTGCTAGCTCTTACATTATGGACCGGAGGGATTACAACAAAAAGGGTCAATATATTAAATGTTTAACAATCTTACTCTTAATGCAAAGAGAACATTAAAAGAGAACATAAAAGGTCAATATATATCAAATGTTTAACAATAATTTTACCCTTAAAATTAAATGCAAAGAAGGCAGAGATGGTCACAAAATAAATAATTTAAAGGTAAAATAAGAAAACCAAATTAATTTTACCAATATTTATTAACTATATTTCTTGTAGTGAAAACATATATATAAAATATGCATAATTCATACTACTTAAAAAACTTGCAAATACTATTATTGTAGTGGTCTGGTGAATTAAACAAGTCTTACCGGCTGGTGTCATGTTATAAATACAAAAGGGAGTAATATATATCCTACTCTCGTTTATTTGTATAAATAAGCATATTAGGTTAATTAATTCCCTCGTATCACCATCCTCTCTTGTCCACGACAGCACCAGCCTCTATTCTCGACACGATTCTATAAACGAGTTGTGCTCATACTTTCTTTAAGCCAGACCCTTTTATAATATTATAGGCCTATTCATTGTTTTTGTTCGCGGCCTTTGTTAAGCAATTAACTAATCAAACACCAACATTGTATTTTTAACTACCGCCTTTCAATCGCGTTTGTTTGCATCAAACTCAATAAGTGAAAGTCAATTTTTTGTCGTTTCTGTCGGAAGCCTATGCAACCTCCCTATCCGTGAAGGAGTTCCTCGAGTAACAATTTAACACGAGTATATTGTGAATTGTTTGAGCATGAGTTCTACACTTTTATTGCATGTTTTGTAAAGTTTATAGCTAAACTGTTTTTTTTTTCATACACGCCATTTTGAGATGAGCTGTGTTAGTTATTTATTGCTGATAAGCTAAACCCAATCCATGCGTGGCACGCGAGGTTTGAAATAAAAATTCTCGCATTACTGATTTTCCTTAGTTATTGTTGAGAAATCATTTTATACTCTCCCTCAAATCAACATACGAGATACCTAGAGGGTAGGTTAGGGCATCTCCATTACACCATTTCTCCACTTCCTTTCCACTATTGGATTTATTTTCTATGGTTGAAATATACTATTATAATTGAATTCTATTATTTTCTACTTATCATTGTATGCATAATATTTTCAAGTTATAGCAAATTTCGCTCATTAAAAGCGAATCTAACTAGATGTATGTGGAGATATATTAAATATAGAGGAAATGAAAAAGCTATGTTGAAGAGAGGCCCCTAACAGGAGAGGATGAGTCCTCTACACAAGTTATATGCCATTTACCATAGATTTTAATGTTGTTTATTTTTATTTGTGATAGATTTATTATATTTCTATCTCAATTTTCACCTATTTTTCTTCCTTCTGCATGAGTTTGTTCTTGAAAAAAAACAACACTTTACTTTTATTGCTTTTAACAACTCTATTCGATCCATTGTGTAAATAGGATATCTTTTGAAAGATATTCTGTGTTATTTTTTAAAACATCTCTAATCTCTTTTGAAATATATTCTGTATTGTTTTATAAAACAGCCCTAACTCTTAGCTTTCTAGTTACAATATCGTTAAATATTTTACACACGCGCGCGCCTGCATTTGATTGTGATAGTGAGGTGACACAAATAATGTGATGTTAAAATTTATTAGCATGATTAAAAAAAAATACAATGCTATGGCTAAAAAAGATTCAAGGCAAGCAAAGCCCTATATTTATGAGAAACTTAATGCTTTTATTTATTTATATTATATATATTAATTCGTTATAGAAGTTTTATGCAAGATTGGATGGAGTGATGTTTTGAAGTAACCTAGCTAGGATAGACCATCACCAACGAATGTAGACTAATTTGAGTCGCTATAGTGGATGAGTGTGCTAAACAGTCGGCTTTGAGTATTAATGTGCTTCACATTTAAGTAAAGATTAAACCTCTAATCTTTGGTAATGTTGAATGGACTTTTACAGCAAACAAACATTCTTGGTTGGATATCCCCAGCCGCATATTATTAGTCTCATTTGACACGTGGGTGAAGATACTATTGAAATAAAAAAACCGTTATTGGACGGATGAAATGATCTTTTTGACAAACACGTCCAATAATCCAACACTTATCAGCAATCTACTAATATGGACTCGAAGGGTGAGATGTTGCCCACATATGCAAGGTTGTCTGATCTCTTCTCCTAATGAGAGGGCTTCACGAAATTCAAACACGTGTTCTCATCCTTACGGAGGTTGTAACTCACTTACTAACTCAATCAACTATGTATTTATAGCAGTCCAGTCCAGGCAGCCCAAGCACTGAAGGATCTTCCCAATGGCGTTGTTCTCCGCGACACCGCCCATGATCACAGCATTATTAGCTTTTTAATCTCTATTTATTATTGTCTTTATCTAATCCCTCCCTCCCTAATCCAAATAAAACAAAAATGATTACCTGCCATCTTCTCACTTTTCCACCACTCTCCCTTCTTAATTTTAACTTCCCAATCTTAAACTAAATTTCCTATATATTTGATCATTCTATATAAAAAAAGAAAAAGAAAAAACACATCATGTGCTCTTAAAACTTCTTTAAATTCTTAATAATACCTGACCCTTGCTTTCAAAATTAAATAAGTTTTTCATTCTGGTCTTCCTCTCTGACTTGCAAGACGAGCAAAGCGAGATAGATAAATAATTAAATATTTGATTTGATGTTTTCAGATAAATACTGATGTATACAACGTAGAAGAGACCGAGCACGACAACGTTGTGATTTGTTAGCTAATTAGTTTTTCAGGCACAGATCGAATTGAAAAGTCAAACTTGTTATATGTGTCATAGCTTTGACTCGTGATGGCCCTATGACCTATGCCCTCATATGCACGGGATTGGGTTTCAAAATCGTTGACACGCTTATCGCTTGGCCACACAAATAATTAAAAATGGCCCCTTTGATTGACCACGTGACATAATATCAAGACAACGGAAGAACGATCGAGTAAAAAAAGGCATAAAAAAGTCTTGATTTCAAGTCTAATGGGAGATGAATCCATGCGGGAGAAGCTCCCACCGTTATATAATATTAGCAAATAGCCAGTATATTTTCAAATGGTTTTATGAATTTGTTTTATTTTTTGAGTGCTTCTGTATTGTCCCACAATAAATACTTTTTCCACGCGAAGATTCGACGACCACATCTAACGTCAATTATTTTGATCATTATATCCCCATTGTTGTACTAGTTCATGCATTTTCTTCTTTCTTCTCTTTTCATGTGGAGCACTAATATACACTTTTTTTTTCCTTTTTGGGGCCACAGGTATCGACGCATAGTTGACTATGGATGAATCAGAGAACTTCTATAATCATAACTTTTTGACACTTATGTGAGAAATATATGTCTCTTTTGTTGCCCAAAAATATAAAAATCACATGAGCAAACAATTTTTGAGCACTCATATATTTGTCACATGGGCTGGGAATAGGCCTCTTATTTAACTGAGTAGGACACATTGTCTGTAATCTGATCCCTTCAACCCATCTTATGCTCAATAAAGTGACACGTGGAAAGAAATGATTTATTGGTCATCTAACATGAGTGGAATGATCACCGGTCTCCCTTGTAGCCTCCTAGATTCATCCATAAGATCATGTTGTATGTATGCTTACAGTAGTTACAGGTTCGAGATTTGGTACACTCTTCTTCATTCTCAATTCTCCTCCCATCAAGCCAAATGAATGGATTGATCAATCAAATTTTAATTTTGGGGTGGGGGAAGCTCAAGTTATCAAACATCATCAAATAATTTAATCGATATGATTTCGTTATCTGCAATGATGAATAACCATCAATTGGAAGTTTATACTACTTTGATGATCGACTTTGGGAATTGTGGAATCACATGTTGTTACATGCCCAATCGATGGCTTTTTATAGGACGAATGCTTGAGCCTAAACTTTCTGTTTTTTTTTTCCCAATAGAGCACAAGTGTATATATTCTCATTATAGACAAACTTGATGGTCAATCATTTAATTTAATGGGTGACGTTTATTTTGTTGAACAAGCTGACAATGTATTGTCAGCTCTGTTGGTGTGTATGTCTGAAGTCTGAATCGATCCCATGTTGAATGCCTCTTGCATTTACGAATGGGTACACATGCCTCAATTTGATTCCTTTTCTTCAGAATTATCAAGGTTGAGTCTAACATAAATTTTGTTTTGGTAAGCATTTGTATCTTCCTATTGAAAACAAGTTATAGAGTGAAACACTTAACGTGGACGTTTGGTGGCGTAGGGATCGGTATGCATACCTGTGTCCCATTTTGTAATGGACCATGCATGGTAAAGTGTTTGTTTTTTGGTACAACACTACAACGTATGAAAAAGTGTTAGAACTTGGAGCTGGAATTTTAGTGACCTGATGACTTGGGCTTTTCCTCACGTTTATTGGAAGGCAATACCATCTCTATCAAGGTGGGCCTTCCGAAAGTGGCTAGTAAAAACAATTTTAGCTGACCTAACTTCTTCTGGTCTATTTCCTTTTGAATTTCAACCAAATTTTCATTTCATGGCTAGCAAAAAATTACTTATATGTTTAGCATCCAAAATATCAATATTATTCAGCTCAAATTAAAACGCGATAAAAGCGGGCTAGCCCACCGTTTAAGTGGGTTGAGTTGGGCTCATCTTATATCAAATCGTAACTTTACATGTAACTTGTATTGAGTCGAACACATAAAAAATTGCAAAAAATTAAATCTAAATAAAAAAACTCACCCAATTTTAAAGTGGATTGAGTCAGATTGACCCTTTATATTGGGCTAATACAAAATCTTAGCTCTAACACACTTCTTATTTCCTAAAAAATCTTATTCACTAATAATTCTTGCCTTACAACTTCACCACTAAATCTCACCCTATAGCTTCAATTTGTGTTTCCCTTGGTCTATCTCTCCATATTTATTTAATCAGAGGGGTGCATGCTAATTTTAAGAAATCATCGTGGACAACAAATAGAAATTTTAAAAGGTACAAGCATCCATTTATTTTATTCTTAAATACATCAGTAATTCATTAGATTGACAAAACAAAAAAGGAAATAAGGAATATCCATCCAGTAAAAAAAAGGAAACAAACAATGAACAGTTGTGCGCGTGCGAAATTGGGGGATAAAAATAAGGAAAGTGTGGGCCAACATCAAAACAAAAAAATCGGATCTGGATACTCTCAGCGGCCATACTCTCAGCGGCACTCAGAAGCTCTTAATCTGGACCGTGTAATTCATCGCAAGGCTTCAAATCATGACACGTCAGCAAGCTTTACAGATCGTCAACCACTACCACTTCATCGACCTTTCCCAAGCCTTCTCCGATTTCTCTACCTGCAGTAGCGACGACCTGCAATCAACCTCGATGGTCACCAAGCTCTCCGCCGCCACCAAGCTCGTGAGAAATCGAGCCGACAATCGAACCCTCATCGGCAAGTCACGATTCAGATGGAGAGAAAGGGAAAACTTGATTCATTATGCGATTGAAATTTCTGTTAAGTGGGTAGAAATTTGGAAGGGATGGATAACTTTGTAAGGATTTGGGTAGAAATTAGGAAGATGAAATTGATGGCTGAGATCATAAACAAAGACCAACGGTGGTGTGTAGTTTTTCTGGAAGAGTTTGCTGAATGAAGAAACAGAGCATTGCTTCCCCTGTGTTGAGAAGAAGAAACAGAGCATGGGAGGAAGAATAAATCATTATTAATGCACTTTTGCTTTTTCATCATTGTTGTGTTTATTGTTGCATTCAAGTCTATCATGGCGGTTCTGGGTGGTAGTGCAAAGATTTGAGAATGTGAAAGAGAGGAAAGAGGGATGACGTGGCATTTTGTTAGCTTTTGGATTAAATAGATGATTATATGGACGGACGGATTTTGGCCGCTGAGAGCCGCTGAGAGACATAGCCGCTGAGAAAATCCGTTTCCAAAAAAATCACAATCTCGTATATTCAACAATTAATAAATAATTTAAAAAACAATTAACCATTAACTATTAACTAATAATTAAAAAATAGTAGAGCAGTGTTTAGTGGGGTTTTTCATTTTTGGCGGTTAGGGTTTTATACTGTGAGTCTATGACTACCTTTTAAGTTTCACATAACACATTATATTATAATATTATAATATTATATTATATTGTGTGTTGTAACGTTTTCTTGGTTCTCTCCTTCACAATTTAGGTCTCTTCTCTTCTCATTATTTCCCTTTCTCTTCTCTTCCTCGCCGCGCAATGCTCAATCGTACTATTCTTGTTTCTTAACCTTCAATTCCCTTTCCTTTTATCTCCTTTACATATTATCATTTTCATGTTATGATTCTCGTTTTGTAAAAAGTTCTTGCATTGCTCTGATTTCTGCGAAATTTGGCAACTGGGTTGTTCTAATAGCTCCAAATTTACCACATTGTCGATGTTTTTTATGTTTATGTTTGTTTAATTTTTGTGGGGTTTGATCTGATTCTGTGTTTGTGCCATATGTTGTGTGTTGTTGAACTGAACCCTCTTGTGGAATTTTGATCTGTTAGCTCTTTAGCCAATTTTTGTGGGATTTCTTAACTGTTGTTGTGTATGGAATTTTGATTATTAACCCTTTATGCTAGATCACTCTTTGTGTTAAATTCATTAAAGTAGGTGATTTTCTGATAATGTTTGGTGGGTTGTTTTTCTTTTTTCTAATTGATTATGTTTGGTGGGTTGTTTTTAGGGTTTTGATAATGTAGGTGGGCAGCTACATTAGTATTGTTACTTGTGATTGACCTTCTGTTTGGTTTATGTTTACCTTCTCACAATGTCTTGATGAGTTCTGATGACCCAAGTGTTAGAAACAAAACCATGTATGTTGTGTGTTGAAAGATGATGAGAGATGCTTTTTGAACAAACGCCTTGTGTGATAAAAATTAACTCCCTAGTTCCTGTAGTTTTTTTCGTTAGGATAGTTTTTGAGATTATTTCAAATGTGGAATTTATGATGTTGTGATGCTGCATATTATGAATAGCATCAGTTTCCTCTGCTGTTTCCCATCTCTACCATCAGCTAGGAGTCATTTTTGTCCCTTCTAGGATACATTGGAATTGTGTGTATTGCGTCCATTTTTTAATCTCTCAAGCTTATATCTGACTCTTAATTCATGTTTTCTTGCAGCTTGAGGACTGTGGAGCTGTGAGTAATTATAGTATAACCTGAATTGTTTGTTGTTCATGAGGGAGTTGCAATGATGGATAAATTTTGTCATCAAGCTGCATTCACTGGCCAGCACGAGGAAGACGAAAGTCATCTTTTATTGGACAGTCCAAACGATTTGAAAGATGTTGATGAAGAAAGTGTTGAGACCAAAGTTAAAACTGTCTTTACGCCCGTATATCAGAAAAGAAAGCGACTTAGCCTTAGTGAGCTTAAAGAGATAAAAGGAGGATCAGATGAGAAGCAGACACAAAGCAGTAGCAAGCCTAAGACAAGGAAGCGTGAGAGTACAGACAGATGGTCATCTGAGAGGTAAAGAATGCATGTGAGATTATTTCTCTGTCTCTTTCTCTTTAATCATACAATATGGTAAATTTGGTGATTGTTTGCTGCAGATATAAGCTTGCTGAGCAAAGCATGTGGGAAGTCTTGAGGGCTAAAGGTGCAACATTTGCCAACCCAATCGCTCGACCTGCTCTACGGATGGCTGCCCGTAAACACATTGGTGATACTGGACTTTTGGACCACTTACTGAAGCACATTGACGGAAAAGTGGCGCCCGGTGGGACTGAGCGTTTTAGGCGGTGGTTTAACACCAAAGGAATCATGGAGTATTGGTTGGAGAGTGCTAACCTTGATAAGGTCCGTGAGGATGCTGGGGTGCAGGACGCATACTGGATTCCTCCATCTACATTTAAAGCAGACAGTCCCCTTCCTCAGAATTCTGTCTCTTCTGGCGAACTGAGACTGCTTCAAATGGAAATGGCCAAAATGAAGAAGTATAAGTTTGAAACATGTTTCAAAATATTCTTGTGTATTAGAATATAACTATATACGCAACTTAATGTGTTATGTTGGCAGAGATATGCAGGAGCTCATTATCAAGAACGAAGGGAGAGATGAAATTGATATGATGGAGGTGAATGCTGAATGATTTAGTGAATGCTTATCCACTTTATTGATTTTAAGTATTGAATTTTCTAATGTTACTATTATCACATGATATCTCATGTCAAACCTTTACTGGCAGGTGACACACAAGGAATTAGTAAAGTGGAAAGCGAATACTGAGCAACGCCTGACTGGGATTTTGACTTCTTTGAAGGGTGTACAGGTCCCTAAAAATATCATCAGTCTTCACCTGTTGAGAATTTGATGTGACATTTTCCATAAGAAATGTTTTCCAGTTGGTTATCTTTATAATGAAGTTCTATATATGGACAGGGCATGTATAGTGATTTGCTAAGTTGGAAAAGTAAAGTTGAGCAACAGCTTAAGGAAATAACAAACAAATTGAGTGATATGAAAGCAACAAAGGAAGGCACAACCAATCTTCCTTCGGAAAAATGGGAAGACTGGCTTGAAAGTACCAATCTTGATAATTTTCAGGATGATGAGCTCCTACCGTGGTTGGGAAGTGAGCTGATTAATCTTGAACAAGATGTTGCCTTCCAAAATCTTAATGCGGCCCTACCTAATGAGCTACTCAATGGCAATATAACTAACATGAAGAGGTAACGCATTCAAAGTCAATTCCCCCCTCTTTCCTTCTGCCGCTGCTTCCATCTTGAGACCAAAAGAAAAATTAGCATAATGGGGGTAAAGACTACTTTGATTCTGATATTTCTTACTTTTTTGCTTGTGATAATAATAGTGATGTGGAAAGATTGCCCATCAAACAAGAGGAAGATCTGCCTAACGTGACTCCTGATTCTTCTATGACTGTTAATTCAAAGTCAGACCTGGACAACTCGTTGATGATGTTTCAGGTGAAGTGTCTATGCCTATATCACATAAAAACAATGTACAAGGCCCTTGTACTCTTCTTTTCTATTTCAATGCTGATTTAGTATAATCTTTCCTGACAGGAGATGCTCAATGATTTGGTTAAATGGAAAGACAAGACGGATAAGCAGATGGCCGAGTTATCAGATCATGTATATGGAATGCTGGCGACCAAGTAGCTCCCACCTTGAAGCACTTAGTTTAGTACATAGGATTAACCACCAGCCATATATTTTCTTTGTTACTCTTTACTCTGTAGACTGTTAGGGTTAGATATTTTGTACAGAGTTGACTAGCTGATCATGAAAGATATTTTCCAACCAAAGAAGCTTCATCTGACCTGCACGATGCTGCAAATTGTTAATATGTTGGACTGGTCTGACAGTGAAGTTTGGTTTTGCATTGGGGTAGATTCTTAGGACGCTATGTTAATTGCCATTGACCTGCTCAGATAATATTCTAGGTACTCTAAATATAGGTCTTTAGGGTAGGGCTATCTCCGAAGTTCTTTAAGTAATTGCTGGACTGATAATTTAGAAGTAGGATGTTGTCCTATTTATGGGACAAGTTGACATGTTATATATAGAAGTTTTACCGGATAATTATCTGATCTTTTGGCTGTATTATGTTTTTTTTATCAGCTTGGCTTTATTATCATGTTGAGGTACATATAATGTGATTGATCAGTATGCTATTGGCACAACTGCACATTAGTTCCAAACAAGAGATTAATTTTATAGTGATCCCAAAGAGTTGTCAGCAACTCTATGAACAAACTACAAACTAGTTATGATTAATTTTATGTTGATTCAAAAGAGTTGTCAATAACTCTATGAACAACTCATAGATTTCATTAACAACTGAATTGTGTCTATATTAAGGCTATCTCTTTTCTCATTAATTGTAGTTTTGTCCAGGTAACATTTCCTATATTCTATCATGTTAGTTTGAGAAGTTAATATGGATAAGATCTTTATTTGAAACTTTTAGTTTGCAAAGGAGACTGAAAAAAAAAATGATCAATCAGTCAATTGTGGTGTGCCTAAAAAAATGATTTCCCAGTAAGAATCTTCAAGGGTTTAATTTCAGCCTTTCCAAATTTTCGGGCTAATATATTGCCTTTTCGAATAGTTTGCATCTGTGCAGATCCGTGCTTCACACACCATCAAACGAACAAAATCTTAAAATTTACATGAAGAAAAGAACAAAGTAATCTGATATTGTTAGGAACATTACTTTATGACAATGCGTATACTTGTATTTCTTTACCAACAGCAAAACCAAGGAGATGGACTTCAGGTTTTACAAGGATGAGTGGTAAGATTCTCAATAATTTAAAGGGCCATCCTTACAAAGTGAAGATTTTAATCATTCCAATCACATCCCTCCGGCATTTTCCATTTACAATTAATCTTTTGATCACTCTTTGCCGTCAACCTTTGTGCAAATAATACTTGGGTATCAGACTGAAGAATGTCTTCTCTGGTATGATTTTAGTTGGGTGTTCTATGATTGGAGTATGATTTTCTCTTCATGGCAAGCTAGGAAATATGCCTGAACTCTTGTATCAGAGAAATTGCTTGGATAATTAGGCATTGAATGATTGAAGTTTGATTTTCACTTCTTCATAGCAAGCCTCAAGATTGCTGTACTCTTCTGTATCAGAGAAGCTCTGTGCCTGATATCACAAGTAATATGATATGTAACTAGATAGTGAATGAGAATGTTTTTGATACATAGTGAATGAGAATTTAACTTGAATATTAACTAACTATTCCTACTCTTCGCGATTTTATGTAACAATGCCCCTATACGTATATTACATATCATAATATATCAGAAAATCTTTACAGCATTAAACCTGAATGTGAAATAAAGAAAATAAATCTTAAACTGGATATTTTCTCAACTCAAAAGTCTCATCAGCGTCTTACCTGTTTAATGATGTTCTTTAGGTGCATCTCAGCTGTGAACAGTTCTTTGCGGCTGTTTGTAGATGAAGAGATTTCCATGTACAACTTGCAAAGTTCCAAAGATGCCCTAGCTAACTTCTCGAAACGATTTCTGTCTTTCCACGTGTCAGATCCCTGATACAGTATACAACATTATAACAACAGAATATCATAATCATTAGGACAAATAAGCTCTACCATTTATGAATAAACTCTCATTATAAAGAAGCTTCAAATAACATTTCAGGCTTTCGGCTTTAGTCATGTGCATAAGATTGGAGCCAGTGGTTATTCTTCACTGAGGCTTTAGTCATGTGCATAAGATTGGAGCCAGTGGTTATTCTTCACTGATCATGAATAAATAAGATATATATATCGAGCACTTATTATTCCCATCTATAATAGCGAAATAAACTGCATGAATTTCACTCATGGCATATGGGTACACGATTCTATTTCCATGTTATGCATCAACTTAACTTGCATTGATCTAAACTTTTTCCCTACAGGAAAATAGAGTTAAAGGAAATGCACATTGATTTAATATCGAGTTCGAACATCATGAGAGATACCTGGAGTGATCGAACTTGCTTTAAAAGCGCTTCAGCACACATTAAGAGATCTCCTTTAATTCTGTGCCAGCGAGCATATAAGCCCCATATATCAGCCGCTGATCCACTCCCACTTTTAACTATCTACATCATAATAAGAAATTTTCAAATAAGGATCCTCAGACTTCTTTGAGCTACATATATTTACTTTTATAGCATAACTTTTATACAGCATGCGCTCTCATCACTATCCCCCACAAAATAAATGATATCAACTAAAGAAACAGACATGCATGCCGCTATTTTGCCAGTGAATAGATGATTGCTGGAAAGAATGGTGATTCTATTCATTAATGAGAGAAAACACCAAACAGATGACAATGATAAGGGGAATTATGCACCTGCTGTAAGACTTTTCCAAGTAAGAACACTAACTGCTCAGTTTCATGTGATCTTCCTTCAGTAGATACATCGGATCCTTGCTCATAAATCTCTGGTTTAGATTCATCTCGACGTCCATTATGCTGATTATTAGGTGTCACAGGAGCCACAGAATGACCTGTAGAAACCCTTCTTTCCACTTCCCTCATAATTCTCTCCAATAATTCTGTATCCACTCTTTTGTTATTGCTTATGTCCAAAACCATTTGTGCACCTTCCAAAGCCTAAAATATATCAAACTTGGTGGGTGATGATGAACAAAAGAAATCAATGCTTTTGGTTAACAAAGTAAATGGTACTGTGTGTTTTATGAGGTCAACAAGTCTTTGTGTACAAGCACAATCAATTATCCTTTAAATCACATGTTTGTTCCCCACCATTTTCCCTTTATTCTGCTCTCAAGTCAGCAGTGTTAACACGATGCAACTCTTTATGGAGTCAGTGAAAACATTAGGGTCCCCAAAAGTTCACTTCACAAATATAAATAGCTCGATTTTTACATAGAAGGTAATGTCATTGCCAACATATGCTTACTATCTGTCACTCAGTTTCAAATTGACAATTTTCTAGCACTTAAAATTCATAGGTTTATAGGGCATGGGCATGAACCTAGTAAATTTTCGAACTGGAAGCTAAGGAACAAAGATATGCATACTAGGAATCAAGCTGATAGTCATCTAGCAGTATCGCCTTCTAAGTCAACTTTTGAGGAACCATTGGGTTATTTTTGTACATAAAAATTGAGGTAAAATAAATATAATTGTCCGTCAACTAACCATTTCAAAGCAAATAAACAATAGGATGAAAATGAATATAGGGTATTTGCATGACCTTCACACCCGAATCTTAATTCACATAGTACGCTCATAAATATTCAGAAAGACCTATGTTGATAAACAAAAATCAGTTAAAGGAAAGCAAGAGTTAACCTGACTGATATTGCCAACATCAACAGCAACATGGCTGTAGTTCTCCCAGAGTTGCCAGCTATTTCGTCTGACACCAAGAGTCAATAAACATGATTTCAAAATACCCATTTAATTTGGAAAGAGTTCATGGAAATAACATATAATAAATTAGACGTCTGCATGCATGTATGACAACACTCATGAGATAATTGAAGGGAAAGACGAAACTTGAACTTCAGGGCTTCTTTAAAGGCAATGAAGGATTCTTTACTCCTTTTCTTCATCATATGCCTGCGTGATAGTAAAATGCATATATTATGTCAAGGGTAGAAGAAAGGAATTAATTGATGATAAATGAATATAATGAGTAAAACATCAAACACGATCATAAACTGTAACACCAAGGTAAAAAATGACCAGAAAACTACATCTTGGCAAATTTCATGTTTTAATGTCAAAGGAAGAATGTTGGGTGATATTTGTGAGGAATGGGGTTACCTCATTAAGAAGAACCCCCAATAATGTGGCAAAAGTTTATATAGATTACAAAAAAGGAAAGAAAAGTTGCTATCTCATTCAAATATCGGTGTTCATCTGCAGATATAGAAGTTGAAACAGCAAAAGAAACTAATGTTTTTCTCATTTTTCAACGAGGGATGTAAGCTGGAGATACATACAAGCAAGCAATGTTATTCCAAGCTTCCCCATTTTCAGGATGAAGTTGAACTGCACGCGTAAAACCATCCAGAGCCTTCTCAATATCCCTAGCCTGTATAATTTTCAATTAAAATATACTTTAGATATCAGAAATTGAGTGCACTGGTGTCCATTCTGGTTCCAAACACACCAATGAAGTAATGCTATATATTTCACACAAAACTATTCGCTATTGCATAAATAAAATATGTAAACAATGCATAAGTGGCTTCATCTAAATCCGACAAGCCTCACTTAAATTTTTTATAATTAAAAATATTCAGCTACCTATGCAATTGCATGCATTTAGCTCGATGAATTGTTATCATATATCAATAGAATATAAACCAAACTTTGCAACTCTAGTGATGAGAATTGTAAATTCATCCTACATTGTCTATTGATTTTTAAACCCAGCTGCAAAATAGCAGAAATTCAACAGTTTACCTTCAATGCAGCAGCCCCAAGTGCAAACCAACCATCAGGATACAACGAATTCATGGACATTGCAGACTCCCTGAAATTGATTAAAGGAAATTCTATATGGTCAACACATCAAACCAACCAAATATATAAGAAAAGCTATACAAATGATAAGTGCAATATGTTTATATTACAGCACATACCACAAAATCTTGGATTTTTCATATTCTCCTCTATTATATGCACTACGAGCTAGAGAGCGCTGTCAATCAGAAAATTCAGTTTATTTCAGAACAATAACCAATCTTGACAATTTCTTGATATGAAATTAATGTACATGTGTGCAGTAACCAATCATGAATGTTACTCTATAAATGACATGTACCTTAGCTCTTGCAGACCTATTATTTGAAACTTCAAGAGCTTTTTCATAACATGCATCGTTATCAGTAGCATCACCCAAGGAACACCTAGCAAGTCATTATGCAAAAAAGCGGCTCTTCAAAATGAAAGCTGTAATGCAACCTAATAGGAGTATCAAATAAAGAAATAAAATAACAACTAATATTATATTTGAATCAGAAGGCCTAATGGTGTAGTTTGCCTCTCTCCCATGCTCACTAGGTAAAAAACGCCTATCAATCCCACTAGATATCATCCCAAGTTTGTCAATAAAGAATTATACATACCATAACCGGGGATCATTGGGTCTTTCCGAAAGACATTTTTTTATGAGTTCCACCGCAGTTGCTTTCTTCTCCAACATTCTGTCAAACAAATAAAATAGGACATCAGATTATCCCGTATAAGATAGGACTTTTTTTCCACATATAAATTCAAACAAATAGGACATCAAATAAAATAGGACTTTTTTCCCACAAGTAATGGGAGTAAAAAGATTGAAATGTAGAAAATAAATTCAAATTCCTCCCAGGTGTCAACATACCGGTAACAAAATATAAGATTATCCCATAATTCTAAATCTTCAAAAACCTTAACTGCCTCCCCTATCAACCCACAGCGTACCAAAAACTCACCATACTCCCTGAGAAAAGAATTAAAAGTTAAAAGAATAAAGAATGATATAACGAATGGCCCGACAAAGAAGTAAATCAGTCACCATTTTTTGGGTGTGGTGGGGATTGGAGTTTTCTTAATTACAATCAATATACTACTAATTATGAGCTGAACAAAACATCATACTTCCTCAAGGCAGGAATACAGGGCATATAAACACCATAGCAAAAAGGAATTCTTTCTACTATTGATGGAGAAGCTTCATAAAAATTCTGGACCTGCAATGTAGTATATTGTTAACAATTGTCCTAGTAATAATAATTCATAATACAGAAATCAGGACAGCTCACATGCCACAGATGAGTGAAAGAATTTAACTTGATTGGATGTGCAAGGGAATATCTCAGTCACGATCATATTGATTTTAAAAATGACAGTTGAGGTAGCTTTTGGAAGAGGATGTGTAGTTATATGAGTTACAACACATGCTTCCCTAAATCAAATCTATTTATTCTTTAAAAAGGGCCAAATGGTGGGGTATATTCTGGAGGGGGAAGGATTTCAGGAATTATGTCCTGTGCTGAGCATGTCTGATTCAGTCCAACAAATTTCAACTTATGACCAATTTTGGTCCACATTAAAAATAAAATAATTTTTTTAATCACGATTTAAATAGCAAGAAACTGTAATAGCCTTGAAATTACAGTAACAAACAGGAAAACAAACCATAAAAAAAGCATAATTGGTGAATATTAGTAAAATTTAAATGTTGAGTCAGAATCCACCAATTATTGTGGATTACAACCCATACCAATTTATCCATTGTCAGTAAAGCACGCTCCTTTGTTCGACTACGAGATGACTCCCATCTTATCCGCAAGAGGTCACAGAAACATCGTATCTAAAGAAGGAATGGGAAAACTTATCAAATCCAGAAATTGGTTGTGTACAACTACAAACTGTAAAATGGAAAATTAGAAGTGACAGGATAAGAGCATCATAAGCACTGATTTGACTCAGTTATGTACAGAAAAGGCTCAATTATTAATCAATTCAAGATAACACTGGACATATAAAGCTAATGATAGCACAACAAAACATACAGACATCAGAAATCATCATCCTATTAAAAAAAGGTGCAAGCAAGAAGCAATTATCCAGTGTAGATTTTGACTACTTACAGTGAAAGGTGTCAAATGCTGAGAATCAATCGCCTCAATGTAAGGAGCCATGTCCCACCCTGAAATTCACGCCGGCAATCACATAATCAAATTAGCTGGTGCTGAAACAAAGTATAATATAAAGTGTGCATGTACATATTAATGCTATTTACTCTGCATCTCATCATGTCGAGAGCTCTTCTCAAGCAAAAGGCAGTAGGCCATAACAACTGCCTGTTGCATTTCTGTCAATCGGGTAGTCCCATTAGGAGTGTTTTCCGTTCCTTCTAACCCACTTCCAGATTTATCATTTGTCAGCAGCTTTGGAACAACAAGGATATCAGTTTCGTCAGGGTTATCATTCAGCTGAGAAGGCAAGTTAGCTTCATCAGGGCTGGTATCAGATGTCTGGATGCCAGTGTTCATTGAGGAGCACTTATGAAGAGTGTTGGACTGACTTGAATTTGTAACAAGGACCATTTGAGCTTTTGGTTCCACCTATGCCCAAAAATGACATTAAAGCGAAAATTCAATGAAGCACGGTAATCATGCAGTTTACAATGATTACCTGATGTACAGTACGAAAACCAAGAACCCCTGTAACTGAAAGCTGAAGCCCCGCTGCCATCTCAGCAGACTCAAAATGTTGCCTAACACCATAAAGTACTCTAACGTTAACAGGAAAGTACAAAAAATCAAAATGATCGTATTTCAAGTTCACAAATACCACAGAAATAAACATTTTCCCACCAAGATTATAACATGAAATCTCACAAACTATGAAAAGTAAAGCAAGACTGAATATATATATTCAATAGATGCCAAATGGGAATGATGAAAATCCTACTGCAATTCACCTGCAAGAATCAACTCGTCCATATGCATATTCCATTGTTCCAGCTTCCAAATGAACCATGGAGACAATTGCAGAGGTCTCTCCAGCATGTAAATTAGCACCCCAATAACTTATAACAGCTTCTGAATTGCCAAATTGCCGTAAAGCTTCACTCATATAGACTTGCAAAAGATCAAACAAAGAAGAAGACCGCTCATCCAAAATTCTCTGTTGAAGAAGTAAAACCCTTGCAAGCCACCAAGAAAGGCTTCCAAACCCAATCATAGGAGAGAGATTCCCTCCAGTTAACAAATCTTTCATCCTCATTAGCAACATTTTAGCAAAAACTAAATACTGCACAACAATAAACAAATTTTACTCATCCAAAATTTCTAAGGCAACAAATAATCTATTGTCCAGCATAGCATCAAAACAGTGAAAAATCCATCAACTATTCAAAACAACATTAACCTGAAGATTAGAGAACTTCCCAAGCAAATCAGAGCCAGCAGACATAAGCTGATTACGTGCCCAATTATCCCACTCTTGATACTCATCACCTTCCCCAACTTCCAATGGTAAAGGGCATCTTGGCAAACCATTCAAAGGCCTACAACAGTTCAAATTCAAGCCCATCAAATGACACAGTACAAAGTTTCATAATTCCCAGCACCATAACAATGTCTTACATGAAAAACAAAAACATCACTCCCTCCAGTCCAAAATACAATATCACTTCAATTTTTTTTTTAAAGTGAAAGAAGTAAATTATACTCCCTCCGGTCCTAAATATAGGACCTAATTGACTTTTCTGGTAAATCCTTAAAAAAAGCAAAATAAGTTAATCATAAATTGATTTACCTAATTTTTTCTGTTAGACTAGTTTATTTTACCTATAAACTAATGGATAATCTAAAAATATATCAAACATGTCATCATTTAATAACCTATTTCGCAACCTTAATCTCTAAAAAAAAAAAGTCAATTAGGTCCTATATTTAAGATCGGAGGTAGAACCACAAAATTATAGTCCCTCCCATCCTAAATATAAGACATTTCTAATTCTTATAAAGTTTTACTCAAATTATCCTTATCCAATGCTCCCCAATTCAACAATGAATTTGGGGTATTTTAGTAATATCATGTTATTTTAACTAACATCCTAGATATAACCAAATCAGGTAAATAAGTCTTATATTTATGACTGAGGGAGTACCATATACATGATATGACACATGTAATTAGATTATATGGAGTATTAGTTTATAAGTTGAAGGAATTAATTTCTCAAAAAAAGAAAAAGAGAGATAAAAAAGAAGGAAAGTTGGAGGTGAAACGAACCCAGTAATGGTACATTGTGAGAAGGCAAGAAGAGAAGCCACAGCTATACACAAAACAAGCATTATGGTATGAGTATGACCCTTTTCCGAGTTAGCTTCAACAAACGACTCAGCACGCGTAAGCAAGTGAGAGTAAACATAATGAGCGGATTCAAGTGAGTCATAGATGGAAAAAGGTGGGTCCCCATGAGGTTGAAAAACAAGGGTGAAAGCTTGAGACTTGAAGACTTGCACATAGTTGCCACTCTCAATGAGAGAGATGAGATTGTGTATGAGAGAGGTGAGAGTGTGAGATTGATGAGAGGGTGGAGAATGAAGAGAGGTTGGAGAGGAGAGAGTACAGCGAATAAGACGAAGCTCGTATTGGCGGTTGAGAACAGCTTCTTCTTCTTCTTCTTCTTCTTGGCGGGTAGCCATGTTATGTGAGATGTTGTTTTCTGTGAAGACTGCAACTTTATGCTTTGGAGGTTCAATCTCGGAAGGGTTTAGGATTTTGTTGCGGCTTATGTTTTTCGATTTGTTCGCGTGTTTTTCGATTTTTTTTTTGGCCAGTGCGTGTTTTTCGATTTAGTGAATGAAATGAAATAATGAGAGTATTTAATTTTCCTTATATCTTTGAAGCATTTTTTGTTATTTTGCTTCCTATTTATTATTCCAATAAATTGATTCGGAATTGGGAAATGGAATTGGAAGTGAGAATTGAAGATAAGGGGTAAAGATGGAAAGTAGAGGTACATTAGGTAATGATGAGAAAGTAAAGTTTGTGGAGCCCATGAAAAATGTGAGATGGAGAGAGAAAATTTGTGGTTCCCAATATATATGTAAATTACCATTATACTTTCCCATTTTCACTTTCCATTTCCACTTTCCAAGCAAACAAACAGGCCCTAAGTTAGGCTAGCACTTTCCGTGGATTTTTAGTTGGGCCTAGTAAATGGTAATTAAATAAGGGATTTTGGGACTCATTGATTTTATATATTTGTCTTTGTGTTAAAACTTAAAACATATTCAATTGTATTATGGACCTTACTTAGGTCAAGTTCCTCTATCCAGGTTCTCCAATTACTGGCCGTTAGATTGAATGGATGGTTGTTATAAAAGGACACGTGTCACTCCTATATTAAAAGAACTTGAGAACCTGGATAAAGGAACTTGATGTAAGTTTTTCCCTTGTATTATCTTCCAAAAAATATCGCAATTTTATTTGACAATGTTTGGATATTTTCAATTTATCTACCTCCTCAAAACACAAATTGTTATTTAATTATTTTCAAACTATATGGCAATTTAAAAATTTATCAAATATATGTATTTTTAAGATTCTCTTCTTTATTCTCAATTCTCAAATTCTCAAATATATAAAGAAGAGTTCGTTCAAAACTTGTGTCTTTTAAGAGGAGTATATATAAAGAAGAGAACCTCAAAATAATAAAAAATATGTTTTTTATCATATAAAGATTTTTTATTATATAAGTAGGATAGGATGAATGGATTGAAAAACCTTTCAAATGTCTTTGGGCTTGATTATGGACTTACTGAAAGGGCAGGCCCAAATTTAGTTTGAAAATTTTAGATGGGCTATTCTCTCTCCAATCTCCATCCCTAAATATAAAATTTATTTAAATTATTTTAAGTGAAATAAGAAATTTATATAATTAAATAATATCATATATCACATGCAATTATATTGTATGTTAGTTTATAAGTAAGTAAAATGATTTCTGATAAAAAAAAGTAAAATGATAATTTTGCGATAAAAGATAACTATAGTCAATTTAAACTGATTAATTTTCTATCCTTAATTTTTTCAAAAAAAAAGTAGTATTATAATTAGGACCATAACAAATAACCTCTTTTTTTTCACTCAAGAGTAACAAAATCCTCTCATAATTCCCTGACTTCCCAACTGAAAAATAGTAAAATACTACTCTACAAAATAAAACCGGACATCTATTTTGGTGCATAGAGGGAAAATATACATGATAATTTACTCATCCAATATTCCATTTTACCTTGTTTTCCTTCTTTTTGCATGCCATAAATGATTCTATGACGAATCTTTTGATTTGGTAAGTTCATTTTTCATGTTTTATCGTAATGGCTCATAGAACACTTGGAGTTGGGAGAAGCTGTACTGTTTAAGTTTCAATCAACCTCACTATTAGTTTCTAGTTTAGTAAATGACTGAGTATATCTAAAAAAGGGTTTGTTTTTTTTCCCTCGGTCACTTTAACAGGTTTTTTCTTAATTTTTTCCATCTGAAGTCACTTTTTTTAAAATACAAACAGGGTAACCCATCCTTCACCATTTACCAGCCACCTCTAATTCAAGAGGTGGTGGATATTCAAGTATACAAAACGTCTCCATCAAATTATGTGAAGCCTTAGCAAGAAAGACAGCAAGTTTCAGGCACTTTTTATCTATATGTTTCACTGAAACTGACTAGTCCCTATGGATATGAATAAACTGCGGAATCTCTTCTTGCCTGAAGTCACTTTAAAAGGCGAAAGTGTATTGCATGGTCCATTTTGTTAGGTCGCACTTCATAGTCTAGATATCCCTATTTTATATGGGACACTGCATGATGTGTATCTTGAGCCCGTGCAGCACGTTCTCTTGCCACAGATCCATGACTAGATGAAGAATCATGAGAGAGTATTTCGGTTTTTAGCTAAGTGAACATTTTGAATAATTTTAAAAATGACTCAGCTATTCTTAGATATAAATCTTTTTTTTTAGGGAGAAATTAAGAAAGTTAAATGAGAAACTTAATCATAATATATTTTATATATTATAAGGTCATACTTACATCCAGTGCATTATTATTCTATACTAGTTTACAAGAAAAATAAATTAATTTATAGAAAATTATTCAACGAATCGGTTTACAAGCAAATTATTTAATTTTCTTTAATTTTTCAAAAATTCAATTAAATCCTATTTTTATGAATGGATGAAGAACTTTTTTTCTTATAATATAGAACTTTTTTATATATTGGGAGAATGAAATAACAGAGTATGAAAATACCTTATTATAAATTTAACATTTTCTATTTTTTCACTTTTCTTATATATTTGTTTCACACATTATAATATACTCCATTCCATTCTTAACAAAGGAGTTATATAACTAATTTGTAGATATTATAAAATTATTCATGTTAGAGTCATTTGCAAAAGATAAATTTATTAAGAGCGAATATAAATGAGCTTTTCCGAAATACCCCTTTTATTATGCGTTTTAAAATTTCTCAAAAGTCAAAACCACTTACTATCTAGCATCTACAGTTAATAGGATCATTTTTGTAAAAACAAAAGGTCAGAGAATAGCTGTTTTAGATCTTGAAAAAAACAATTGGTTGAAATTTTATATTTAAGGTTGGTTTGAAGTAATTTTTTTCTCCCACTGTTATCAGTATAAAACACTTTCAAATATCTAAATTCACAATCAAAGCATGAAAATATCAAAACGTTTTGAGTTAAGGAAGATATTAGGAAAAATACATTCTATATAGCCCTATCTATTTGTTATTTGATTTTTTTTATTTCTCAAGGGTATCCCACCCGCGTGTCAAGTGGGACTAATCCTTCGTTGTTCTGAGGTCTCATATAGGGGTTAGACAGCTGACCTGTGAATTTGCTCCATTCGCAAGGGCTGGGGATCGAACCCCCAACCACTTGTTTAAGGGACAAGAGTACTTACCACTCACGCCAACCCGCCAGGTTATTTATTATTTGATTTTACCAACCTCGTATTTAGATTTATTGACTCTCTCTTATGTTTATTGATTTTCTATTACTAATCCTCTCTTTATTTAACTATATACTAATTTCGTATTAAATATACCATCTCTTTTTGGTTGTTTACCAATTTTGGCTTTGTCTTTATCAATATTCTCATGTATTTTACCATGGGCCCTGTAGCCCAATGCTATGACATCTCCCCTTATTTGGTTAATTACCGCCTAGTTTAATCCGGACTTGAGGGGTATGAGTGTTGCCCACATAAGCAAGGTTGTCCCCTCTCCCATTGAGAGCGCTTCCCAGGAATCGAACACGCGTTCTCATTCTTACGGGGTTGTGGCCCACTTACCAGCTCAACCAACTACTCATTGGTTATGAGGTTTAATCCCGCTTGTAACCTCAAGCCGTTAGTGTTTATCCTTTAATTCAAAAAAAAATATTCTCGTACTTTATCAACTCTCTATTAATTGAAAGAAATTTTGGTTTTTTTCCCTAAAACTTCAAAAAAGACATATAAGTCCATCTCACTTATTTCTTTTTTTGGCCGAACCATCTCACTTATTTCTCATTTTTTATAAAAGTTAAGATTTCATATTTAAAGCAATTTAGTGTAAAAGATATTTCCGCGTAAGCGTAGGGAATGGCGGCAGTAAAAGCTGTCTTTTAATGTCGTACAAAGACCGGGAAAGAAAACATACCCATCACACCTCAAAACAAAAAACAAAAGCAAAAGCAGAACAAAAAAAAAAACATACATACATGGAAAGAAAATCAATGCAAAATTAATTACTGCTTTCCAAGAAATTCACACCCTTCTGAACAAAGATAACATATGTTGAAAAAGATCATTCCTTTACCATGAAGTAGCCTTCAGAAATTCTGGGTAAGACTATTTTTCTCCTATCTATTATTATATTCCTCAAAGTTTTGATTTTTACACTCTCCCTTATTGCTTTCCTCTGTTTTTTTTAGCAGAATCCAATGAAGAAAGCAAGTGCATCCACTTTTCCTTCGAAACCCATTTGGGTTCTTCCCTATAGAACACAAAATCTCACTGAAGTTTACACATTGGGAAGGAAATTGGGTCAGGGTCAATTTGGGACTACATATGAATGCATAGAGAAATCTAGTGGCCGTACATATGCTTGTAAATCAATCCCTAAGAGGAAGTTGATATGTCAGGAGGATTATGATGATGTGTGGAGGGAGATTCAGATTATGCATCATTTGTCTGAGAATCCTAATGTTGTGAGGATTCATGGGACTTATGAGGACTTGTATTCTGTTCACTTGGTTATGGAGATTTGTGAGGGTGGTGAGTTGTTTGATAGGATTGTGAAGAAAGGGCATTATAGTGAGAGACAAGCTGCTAGTTTGATTAGGACTATTGTTGAGGTTGTTCAGGCTTGTCATTCTCTTGGTGTCATGCATAGAGACCTTAAGCCTGAGAATTTCTTGTTTGATAGTGTTGATGAGGATGCTAAACTTAAAGCCACTGATTTTGGGTTGTCTGTTTTCTACAAGCCAGGTTGGTTGGTTGATTTTTACGCATGTTATTTATCTTTTTCTTCTTGTATCGTATTTGCACATATAGGACATCATATATTGATCTGATAGGATATTTTTTGTTGAATGGTGCCATCATTTGTGTGCTTTTCTTTTGGGTGCATTTTGAAGGTAGAAAATGGGGGGCAGTAATCATTTGTTCTGAGGCATTTTCACCATTCTAAATGTTAATAATGGGTCCTTCACCTTAGTTAAATTCAATAAACATCTTTAGACATGTAGGCTAATTGCTTGCTATTCGTTGATCTTGTTTGAATGATTCTGATGTACTCTGATACTCCTAATTGATTCATATGCAGCATCTGCTTTTTCTATAAATTTAGAACAGTAGTTCCGAGCTAGTATACATTAAGTTCCAAGTGTTAATTATGAGTAGGAAATAGGAGTATAGCAACATATGAGCAGTTATTGAAAATTAAACAAGAAGGATTAGTTTTCTTATTATAGTTGCAATTTCTGCTATTGTGAAATCAATGGAAAAAAAAGTATTGTCCCCTTTATGTCTAACCATGTGATATAATTTCCAGGTGAAACATTTTCTGATGTTGTTGGGAGCCCCTACTATGTTGCACCGGAGGTGTTACGCAAGCATTATGGACCCGAGTCTGATGTGTGGAGTGCTGGGGTTATTTTGTACATCTTATTGAGTGGTGTGCCGCCGTTTTGGGCTGGTAAGTGTCTGCTATTCATATATAGTAAACTGAGGTCTCCCCCATGTGATTTTTAACATTTAGAACAAAATATCTGTATAATATAAAAAGTAATCAAGGGAAATTCGAAAATGATTACCATGTACAAAATGGAACTCAAAACAATTAAATCAATTTAACCAAAAGTATGCAAGTACCCATAACATGGGCATGGGGAATGTCAGTTAAGGATGTAAGCTTATTATCTTGATGTTTATTTACTCCTCAATGCTAATTGTACAAATCTGCCTCCTGCAGAAAATGAAATAGGGATCTTCCGACAGATTTTACAAGGAAAACTTGATTTTCAGTCAGCACCATGGCCTAACATCTCAGAAAGTGCCAAGGATCTAATTAGGAAAAT
Organism: Mimosa pudica; assembly: GCA_029929735.1. Taxonomy (NCBI): domain Eukaryota; kingdom Viridiplantae; phylum Streptophyta; class Magnoliopsida; order Fabales; family Fabaceae; genus Mimosa; species Mimosa pudica. The sequence continues at coordinate 16,086,035 of JAKELP010000014.1, read as the reverse complement.
GCTTGATCAAAATCCAAAAAAGAGGCTTACAGCCCATCAAGTACTCAGTAAGTTAAATTATTCTTTGTATTAAACTAGGTATGTAATTGGGTTTTGAACCATTATTGTTCAAGAAACATGCGGTATTAATTTGGTTTGTTGTGTCAGGTCACCCATGGATTGTTGATGACAGCATTGCACCTGATAAACCCCTTGACTCTGCTGTTTTATCACGCCTGAAACAGTTCTCTGCAATGAATAAGCTTAAAAAGATGGCTTTACGTGTAAGGCTTCATATATCTGTTTTCCTGTGCTGAAGCTTAATTATGTCTCTGTGCTAATGATTGTTGAAAATACTTAATTGTGTTTCTTGTTGTTGCAGTGAAAGCATTTTCAAAATGCATTTATTGTGAACATTCAGCTTGACTGCAAGCAATGAACTTTTTAAATCTCATGGATGACTTATATGATTCCAGATACTTTAGCTGATGCTTATTACATATGCATTAAACTTTTACACGAAGCTCAAGCAATTGTTCTCATATTTTTATGTGGCTTAAATTTTAAAACTACGACACTAACCATTTATCTTAATCCCAGGTTATTGCTGAGAAGCTCTCTGAGGAAGAAATTGGTGGTTTGAAGGAGTTATTCAAGATGATTGACACAGACAACAGTGGAACCATAACTTTTGATGAGTTAAAAGATGGTTTAAAACGTGTGGGGTCTGACCTTATGGAGTCTGAAATAAGGGATCTTATGAAAGCGGTAAGTAAGCTGTTTCTAGGTTTATATTTGATCTCTTGTTGTTATAGATTCCACTTTGCCTTCAATTTTTGAACTTTATATTTGGAAAAAATCTTGTGATTTTGTCTGTGACAGGCGGATATTGATAATAGTGGAACAATTGACTATGGTGAATTCATTGCTGCAACTATCCACCTAAATAAGCTGGAGAGAGAGGAAAATCTGTTGTCTGCTTTCTCATATTTTGACAAGGACGGTAGTGGTTACATAACCATTGATGAGATTCAACAAGCTTGCAAGGACTTTGGCTTAGGTGATGTCCATATTGATGAAATGATCAAAGAAATTGATCAAGACAATGTGAGTACTTACCATTTCTTTGCCGTTTCAGAATAGAAATTTTTAGCTGCCAACTTGTTTGTTAAGATTAATGGAAAATTTGCGGTGCAGGATGGACAAATAGATTATGGGGAATTTGCTGCAATGATGAGGATGGGCAATGGTGGAATTGGAAGGCGGACCATGAGAAACACTCTAAATTTGAGGGATGCTCTTGGATTGATAGGCACTAGCTCTAATGACATGAAAGATTAGCTTTTAAGTTGTCATTTGGTATTTATATATTTATATATTTTGGAAAGACCACTTGGGTGTAAATTTCAACTATTAACAAGTTTTTAATGAAAATCCTCATGATTTAAAGTAGTTTTTGTCCATTGTTGAAATTCGATTGGGTGCGAAATATGCACTAGCCAAGTGGCCATGCAATGCTTGAATTAGGTCAGCATATTATTGCTTTTGCTAGTTATGGTCATTCACTTCGTAATCAAAGGTCATTGCACCTACAAAAGCTAAAAGAGTAATGAGGAACTGCTTTCTGGCTAAGAAAGAGCCCTTGTAAGCTTTACTTTCACATGCTCTCAACTCCTAATCAATGTGGAACCAGCTTTATAATATTTTAACTTAAATGATTTAACCTTATTTGATCTTGATAATAACGATTCATGAGATGGCTGTTTTGAATATAAAAACAAGAATATGGCAATATAGTTTTAAACAAGAGAGCCAACATATAGAGGCGTGTTTGAAGATTCAAAAGGAACAACCTCCAAGCATAACCAACTGACTTCAGATGTCTATCTACTACCACTCATAGTTTACTGTTAATTACAAGAAACTTGGTATGGCGACCAATTGCAAAAACTTTTCCTTTCTTCTTGTTCTTGAACTCAACAGTGGCTACAGCAACAGACTTCCCAACACGTAAAGTCCTGGCTTCAATCTCAATTTCCTCCTACCAAAAAATAAATAAATAAACCATCTTAGTGCCTGTTTGGATATATTTCCAAAAGCTATTTTAGCTCCTAAACCTAGGTTTCACACAAACACATCCAAACACTCAATATTTTTGGATAAGTTATTTTGAGAAGAAAAGCTAGATTGGGAAAACACTTATTTGAAATAAAAGAATCATGAAAAGTACTATTCTACTCTAAAGTTATTCTTAAAAAACTATTCTCAAAAAGCTTAATCCAAACACTCTTATTTCATCAAAAACTATTTTTCATAAAAGTTATTCTACTCAAAAGTTATTCTCAAAAAGCTATTTTCCCAAAAGCTATTCTTCAAAAACTGAATCCAAACAGGCCTTTAGACTGATATCCTTCATGCCACACAAAATCGTTTTCAAGAAATCCGGAAGGTTAATGTCTATTAGTATATAGTCATGTGGCCATGGCTTGTATTCTTGTAGTGCAGAGCTGTTAGCTCAGAAAAAGGTTCATGAATTGGGAAAACTCATCATTTGCGCAACCATGCTCTAAGGTCTACTGCACTTATAGTCCTCACAGAGGATAATACATTTAATCTTATAAAGGGGACAAGACAAATGTATGGTTCATCTTCCAGTTCACTATCTATGAGTGTTAGCAAGAATATATTTTGATTCCTGTACAGGAAAAGATAGAGGCCTTACAGAATATGCTTAAACAATCAAAGCAAAAGCACTCTGAGAACCTCAGTCAACAATACAAGGTACTTACAACCTCTGGTTTGATCTATAGTATTACAGTCAGGCCATGTGGACTATTATAGTGAACTAGTGAAGTAAGAATAGCAACTACTAAAAGGCCTTTCATCAAAGCCTCGTTTACCACTCCCTCTCTTCTTATAGTTGATATAAAACTTGATTCATCATTTTAATTAAGTAAGCAAATAAGTCACTTAACTTAATCGTAACATCTATTGTACATTAATAGATTACATGTTAGCTTATACTCCCTCCATTCCTAAATATAAGAGTCAGTTGACTTTTTTGGAGAATCCTAAAAAAGCAAAATGAACTACTTAATCATAACATATTTTGTATATTATTCGATCATATGTTAGCTTATAAGTCAAACAAATTAGTTTGAAATCAATTTTTAATCACCTCATTTAGCTTTCTTAGGATTCTCCAAAAAGTCAACTTGCTTAGGAATAAATTCACCCAACTCAATTTCTAAATAGTTAAGCAACATAGCAACCATGACCAACTACTATTTAAGATCAATGACACAACAAAATCAAAGCAGGATAAAATACTCACAGCAACATAAACAGCATCCAAATAAGTGACATTAATCTCCACAGAAACTCCCACTTCAGGAGCTCCAGCACTGTAAATTGCAGCAGAACCCAACAAATCCACCAGTGTTGCAGTGGCCCCACCGTGCAAAGAATTAAAAGAATTCTAAAACAAATCAAGAAAAAAAAAACCCATTAGACAATAAAAGAAAAAAAAAGAAAACCCAGTTACAGAAAACAATAAAGTTTAGAACTTTAACAGAAAAACTGATACCAGTAAACGTGGGGGTATCTTGAAGGAACAAACTACACGGCCTGGCTCAATTAGATCCACGCGAAGACCACTCATAGTAAGTGGTTCCAAGAATCTAGGAGGCAATTCATTGATAAGTGTTTCAATTTCTTTGGATTCCTCTAGTTTGAAGTATTTCTTCACAGCTTCTTTGTCCATTATCTCTGTTTTTTCAGGATTTGCCCCCTTTCTGTAACCAATGAATGATGTGTTTAATATATATATATATATATATATATATATATATATATATATATATATATATTGATGATTGTAATCTCTATATTTTAATGATTAATGATTAAGAAATTGTGATTATATCTTGCATGTTGGTAAGAATGTTTAATTCATTCCTAAATATAAGAGTTAGTTAACTCTTTTTTTGAGAAATTAATTAAGCGAAATGAACCACTTAATCATAAGATGTTTTATTATTATTAGATTTTATATTAGCTTATAAGTCAAATAATTTAATTTAGAGAAAAAATTCGTGAAAATCAATTTTTAAGTATTATATTTGACTTTTTTTAGTATTCTCCAAAAAAAAATCAACTAGTTCTTATATTTTGGAATTGAGGGAGTTGATGGTGAATAAAACATGTGGCAACTTTTTTAATATTCTTATTCCAAGATTTATTATTTATTATACAATAGATGTACTTTAAGGGATAAGATATTTAAAATAAAAGGGGATTAGAAATTTTGTCTAGAAGAGTCTTCTATTACAAAATTGATTGTCAAAATCTAAATGAAATTTATGTAAGGATTGTAGTAAAAATCTACCTTTTTTAGTAAATGAATGTAACTCATTTTCAGTTATGTGTAACCTATATTTAATTATGTCTGAAATAAAAGATATGTTGTACAGTATAAAGTTGAAGAAGAGTTGCATTTGCTTAAATCGATATTTTTAGATACATTTAAATAATGAGTATACAACTATGCCTACAATATTTAGTTAAATACTTGATGAGATTAGCCAGAGAAAAAAGGCACACATGCAGAATTATAGTATTCAGTTATTTAAGGTACCTTTGCCTTATAATGACATGACATTTATAATACAAAGAATGACTGATACAAAGTACACACATGCAATGGCTAAAATTAGTGTCCTTCTCTTGAATGAGGAGATGCTAGGGGAAACAAAGTAAGAAGTTCTGGTTCAATATATCCTGGCTTAGACCGTGGAGATGGATGCAAGTAAAAGCGCCTCTCTTTGATAGCTTTTTCTTCTTCATCTCTATTTAGTTCATGTGTTGCTAACACTTTGTTTTCTTCAAGTGTTAATCTAGAAAAGATTGTTGAAGGGGTTTTGGGACTTGGTATCTGATTTGGATACCCTGTAATGGGACTTGAAGGGACGCTTGAATAGTCTCTAGACTTGGAGGGTGAAAAGTTATAATATTGGTTGGGTGATGATAGAGCTGATTTACTATAGAAAGAAGGTTTGACTATCTCAAGTTTAGGCCTTGGAAGTTGCCTCCTTTCATGCAGTTTTGATGTCGTCCTCTTTGTGCTGGTCCCTTTTGCTACCTCTTCTTGTTGTGTTGTGCAATCTGTTGGACTTGTTAATCGCTGTACCACTTCTCTGAATGAATTTGTGTTAGTTTGAACAAATGTTGTTAATGGTTCTGTTTTCATGGTTCCCTTTTGATTCAATGGCTAGATTTGTAGGCTATTGCTGCCTGCAACAATCATAATGAGACACGATCAACCAAAAGGGATAGTGATATATGCATACATTGTAATCAGACTCTTAAAATTGTATTAGAATCATGACGGTGTATGTAACTTGATGAGATTGAAAATTGAGAGGATGTTACTTACCCAATTTCAGCATGCAACGTGATGCAATAATTCAAAACCGTCTCTAAATGTGACATAAGCTCTTCATAAAGTGAAGGAGGCCATAATAAAAACAAGATCATAGACAAAGAAAATGAGTTTTTTAACCTTATTGTGTTTGTTGCCTGCAACAATGCACTGCGATCTTTAGCTATCTGATTTTTCACGTCATAGAAAGAGAATTGCCATGGTTTCTCAAAAAAAAAAGGAGAAAAATCAGAGGATAAATAAAAAGAAATGATACGTTACAAATTTTATTGGTACAGATATACATGGGAGCCAGTTAGAGCCTAGGGGCAATGAATGTTTGACCTCGGAAAGTAGTGCTGGCATTTGATTCTTACATTAAGAGTTTGTTACCAAATGCAATATTCGTTATAGCGACTGCCCAAATATAAGATGTCTTAACTAAAAGTATAATAGAATTTTATTATTTTTTATAAAAAAATTATCATATTTTTCCTGCTTCATTGTTAACAAAATATAGATAACGCGTATTTTAGTTCTGGATCCCTATTGACCAAAGGACAAGGATTAGGAAAGTTGGGGTTATGCATAAAAAACTATATTAAGATAAGCGGTTTACTTGAATTGGAATCCTGTTAGCTGATCAACAAGTCTGACCTCCACATCTATCGCAACAGTTTCTTTTATTTATATTAAGGGTAGATGGCTGGATGCAATAGATCATATAGATGTGAATAAGATTGAAAAAATAAATAATGGCCTCAATTCATATAATATCTTTAACCTGTCTACAAAAGTGGTAATCTACATCTACACTAAAAGTGGTAAAGACCAAGTAAAACGCTCCGCACAGTTGAATTAATAATTAATAATTAGACAAAACCAAATGAGTATCGAGTTATTATAAAACAAGCAATGTTATGAAGAATACTATCAAAAAGGGATTATCAGAGTTAGCTCAGGGAGATAAAGAACGAATATTAATCGAAGCTGCAAAACCTCAGTTTTGCAGATTTTGAAAGGAATACATTAAGTTGGAAATCATACGATTAAAGATTATTGCGGATTTTAGACAACGAAAATAGTTAAACCCAAATGCAAGATTGGTAAATATGAAAATAAGCCTTCCATAACAAGCACATAATAACACAACAGGCTCAAAGTCGTTTTCAAGTTTCTGTTCAGCTTTCTCAAACCTACAGACAAAACGAAACTCAATTTTCAAGCTCCCAAGCCATAAGAAGGCTGAACCAAAAGGGAAAGCTGTAGGCTGAGGTTGTCCAGTTACACACAATCTTTGCTAATGACCATGTAGCCTACCGGAATGAAACATTCCGGTAGGAGGTCGTGAGATTGATCACATTTGTAATTTGTCTGCACCTCTAATTAGGAAAATAAAAAACAACAGTCTCCACCATCTATATGATGTTTGCTATATACTTTACTGTGCTTATAATTATAAGTTTTGAGTAAGTTTATATATGAGCCAACGCATGAAATCAGGAATTAACTTGAGGGTGAGATGGGGAGTATTCTTGCATGAGTTTGGCCAGTTGTTCATCAAATTTCTTCTCCATCGCAACCTCCTCTTCCCAATGCCTCCGCCTCATCGCAGCAAGATTGTCCTCGTGCGCTTTCAACAATTTCTCCTTCTTCTCTACAAAGTTCTCCATTTCTTTGTCTTGAATTTCCACAAATTTCAGATAATCATCAGCCCTACATTAAAACAAACCAAATTTATCCGTAGTCACTGATATAAAAATACAAAGAAAGGATTACATTTTGGCTGAACATATATTAAAAAAGGGATCACGTAGTATGTACATGATCCTTGCTCCTCAAAATATCTGAGTCAGTCATAATGTTTTTTATAAAAAGTTTTCCAGGTATAATCCAAATAAGAATTCGGCACTGCTTTTCCCAATATTAAGCTGGATGAATAGAATACCACAATTAGATGTACATAAGTAATTCATGAACTTGTACTCAGATACCCCATACCTGCGTCTCAGTTCTTCAGCATTTACGGAATTTTTACTGGACTCCTTCGCCTTTGCACGTTCCTCCTGCTGCATCCTCTCAAAATCTTCTTCTTTAGCATTCCTTGATTCATGAATGATTTGCATCTGGTCCTTGAAAAACTGCTCTTGCAGGTTCATCTTTCAATGACAAAGATTACAATAGTCAGGAAAAATCAACTACAGTGAAAAGAATTTTTTTCAATGGGAACAAAGTATAGGTGAGTCAGGGATAGAAGGGAATGGAAACAATCATGGTCTATACAAATTGAGCTAGAACATCAGGTTCATTAGCAGCAATAGGCTATAGCACATGTCAGACCTGTACAGCATTTAAAAAATAACATTTGACTTGGATAAAACTGATCCAGAACTTTCCACGGAAAAAGTTTTGTTTTATGATATCAAGATCAATCGTGGAAAATATACTGGAGGACCTCAACCACTAAAAACAGTTTTAGGATCTTGTTTTTTCCTTCAAAGATCACAAGCAGCTTGTTAATAGACAATAAGGGCATGTTATAGACACCCACGACAACTCTTTTCAACTTCTCTCGATTGATTATTAGAAATTTTTAAAAATGATAATTTCAAACAAGACATGTCATACAGGGGCCCATACACTAAGATCAACTTAGCTGTCCTAGAAGAAATTGTCAAATGATAAAAACTTACGGGGCACAGGTAAAGAAAAACAGACATCAAACAACAGTGCTGCTAAAATCCAACATAAAGTCTATCTCATTTTTACCTCTTCCTTGTTTTCCTCGTGTTGCATTTTGGTTCTCAATCTCACAATACGATTTTCCGCCTCAGTTTTCCGCAGCTTCTCAGACACTATGCCAAAAGATTCTTCAAGAGCCTTTGAGTGCCTTTGTTCTTTAACAACCTTGTTCTTCAAATAGACAAGCTGCTGATTGTCCTCACTCATTTGTCGTATCTGGTTTGTGACCATTTCATGGTATGATCTCATTTCATATCTCAGCTTCGACTTACCTATATTATTTCAGATAAAGAAACAAGACAAATAACAATGTCAGCACATCCGTGTCTCGTGTAAATAACAAGGTGATCTCCAATGAGTAGACATGAAACAATTATCATGATGAGTGTAAATGCATAGAGGAAGAGAGTGAACCTTGGGAATGCCTGTTGAAAGCCTCCAGGTCATCTTTATTAGCCATGTAACCAAAGAGCTGACGATGTCCTCCAGGAAGAAATAAAACACGGCGATTGGCAAACCAAGCATCTCTGTCAGTCCCATTATCTATAAATTTCTTGTGCAAACGCTCCGCCTCAAAATAACCCCCAGCTGAGGCTTCAAAAATCAAAATACTCATCCCACGATGACCTTTTGGGCCATAAGCATGTCGGGCTTTCACAGCAGCATGTGTGCTAAAATAATCAAGAAGCTCCTGGTTACCCATACCTATCCACTAAACACAAAAACAGGAGCCTTTTCAACATATGATTTTCTTTTCCAAAATGCTTAGGAATGCATTCAACCTTAACACAACAAATCTATCATAACATTAATTATAACTTCAAATGTGAGAAACATTAGAAAAAAATATACAAATATAGCAACATATACCTTCTCGTTTTCATCTTGTTCAAGCTGCGTGTTTTGAATGATAACCATAGGAGGCCAGACAATGTCATGATCTTTCTCCTCCTCTTTCAATCCTTTCCACTTGTTAAAAGCTTCACCACGTGGAATCACCGAAGTACCCCTCAAACGCAACTCCTCCTCCAAAAGCAAGGCAAGCTCCCTATGAATCTTAACCCTCTTAGACCCCTTTGTCTTAGCATGTGTCATCAAAGGCTGCAGCCCTCTATACCAGTCAATAGCACCAGGCCCACCTTGACAAGCAGGGCAATGCCACTGCCTCTCAGGCTCATTAATCTGCTCAACACTCAAACTATCCAACATAGCAAAAAACTTCTTAAACCACTTGCTTTTCTTCCTAGTCTCATGACTCTTTTGACTAGTATCAGAATCACAATCATCACTCATCAAATCATCATCAGTATCTTCCAAACCATCATCATCCTCCTCCTCCTCCTCATCCCCATCATCATCCACATCATCATTCACCTCATTAGCCTCCAAAACATACTCATTATCTTTAACTTGAGCTTTCCAATTCCATCCATTCTCCAAAGGAGGACGAATCCAAGGATTATTCAAACCACCCACATTAGCATTAGCATAAACCTGAGGCCTAACATTTCCTCTACCAGCAACATTCACATTCACATTAACATTTCTCCTAAAATTATTATTATTATTATTATTATTATTATTATTACCATTTTGCCCCTGCCAGGGATTAACCCCAGAGGCCCTTCCAGGTCTTCCAGGTTTGGGTGCCACATCAGCATTGCCCCAGGGCCTAGGGTTTGGATTATGAGTGGGTGGGGCCCATGGTTTTGCAGCACTGCTTCCAGCTCTACTGTTATTAGTGTTCTTAGATTTCTTTCCATAAACTTTCCACTCACTATCACCATCTAGGGTTACATTTTCTAAACCTTGAGATAAGAGATCAGTGTTTGGGTTAGATTGAGAAACTGCTTTACCTTTGGATGATGAAACGGTGTCGTTTGTAGCAGCATAAGGCCTTCCAGTGCTTCGATTTGAGCTCATCGCTATGAAGATGCAGAGAGAGAGAGAGAGAGAGAGAGATGAAGTGGTGACTAAGTTACTTAGTGGAGACTGTGAAGACTGAGTGTGAAGAAGCTTTTTTTCTTTTGTAAGTATGTATTTGTATTGTATGAGTTTGGTTAAATAGGAAAAGGAGAGGGTAATTAGTGGCGGGCTAATCAAGGATTAGGCGGTAAAAAACGGGTTTGGTAAAGAGGAACCGAAGTGATGTCAAAATATACTCATTGAATTTTGTAACTATAATTCAAATCTTCAAGACATAGGGAGAATATTTTATGTTTTCAAATTAAAAAAAACATAAAATGATTAAAATCCAACAATCAAGTACTACTATTATAGTATTATCATATACTCCCCGGTTCCTAAATATAACATCGCTTTTGAAATACAATTTGTTCTTAATTATAAGATACTTTCTAACTTTTTTCAACTTTTTCCTAAATTAACCCTATCTTGCTTATCTAAAATAGTAACAAGTAAAAGAGGGAGAGTGAGGATAAAAGTTTATAGTTGGGATAAATTGGTAATATCATGAGTAAATAACTAACTTAACTAACTTAATTAATCTACTCAAATTAGAGAAAATGATCTTATATTTAGGAACGGAATGAGTATCTCATGGATTTTCAATCAACATATAAAAAAATTCCAAGACATTCTTGCTTATTTGCAATATTGATGTAAATATTTTTAAGTATACAAAATCATGTAAGTCAACATTAAAGGTTGAAGTACCCAAAATTTCATAATAAAATATTCAAAAGATATATGAAGAATATCCAAGACATATGGGGAATTTCCAAGAGCCATATGAAGAATTACTGTTCTTATTTTCAACATCAATATGAGAAATTTAAAGTCTAAAAAATCGTTCAATCTAATACTAAAGCATCACAACTATAATTTCAAGATACATATGAATAATTTTCAAGATATATAAGTAAAATTTTCAAAATATTTGTACTTCTTTCAATAAAGGTATTTTGATATAATGACATCACATATTTTTTTTTTGTTAGCCAAGGGTAGGTATCCACCAAAGTAGCACCGCTTGGGAGCTCTGCTAGGGTTTCCTAGGCAGAGAGGCTCCTCTTCTTCCTCACCACAAGGGTGAGATATTTTCTCACCACAAGGGTGAGCTCCTCCTCACTATAAGGGTGAGACCCTTCCTTTTACCTTTTATCATGACTCTTTTATTTCCCACCCTCCATCCATGGCCACCACGCCGTCAACCTCTTTCGCCGCCGCCGCCGCCGAGCCACCATCTCCCTCCTCCGCCACCGTCGCCGAGCCGCCAGCCCCCTCTTCCGCCACTGCGCCATCTACCCTTCAACCCACTGCCACAAAGCTCACCCTACACTCACCCAATGCCAAAGCTGCCCTTTCTTGGTTCCCCTTTCCCCCTTGCTGCTGGGGCCACTTCTCTTGGTGGTGGCTGGCTTACTGGTCCAGCCACCCAGGTGCCATGACTTCTACAGCTTGGTATTACCTGAGATTGAGGGAGTTTTGGGTAGTACCTCTTGAGTCTCTGTCATCCCTCTTAGTTTTATGGCTTTGTGTTTGTGAATTTTCACTTGTGTTGTTGTCTTACTTCTCTAGTATATGTCTTCTTTTGTGGGTTGTAGATGTTAAAGGCTTACTTATGTTTGCTATGATCTGTTCATCTTTGGTGTTTGTCTTCAAACCCCATCGATTGTCCACATTTCCGATAGGGATGTGTGTTGGAAGTTGCCTTTGCAGCGTTGGCATCAAAAAGGGTGGACTCAAGTGAGCACGTCTTCGGACAACCACCCTTTATCGTCTTTTCTTGTGACTTTTCTTAGGATCATGGCAGATTGTAAGTTGTGTTTCTCATCATCATCCTACAAGAGTATGGCTAAAATAACCTTGTTTTTAGGATATAGTTTGTCCTACTGGTTTACTCTTTATGTGTTAGAGTCTGTTAATAATACCTCTACAATGGGGTTAGAGTCTGTTAATGCCTCTGCTATGGGGTTATGTTCTTAGATTTATGATCTTTGTGTTTGTAGTATTTCATTTCATGAATGAAAATATATATTTGGTCAAAAAAAAAAGGTATTTTGATCTTTTAATTGAAACATTTCATGGATAGATGCATCAGGGGAATTTCTGATTGTTGAAGGGGAATATAGGATTAATTCCTTATTATATAAGCATCACCATCATCTGATCCACCATCTACGTTCGTGCTATAATGAGTCAATGGAAAGGGCCTGTCAATGGACGTTAGGATCTTGATTTCTCAGGCAACCCGTCCCGTTGACGAGCCCACATTAGAAGCACAGAACATCAATGAGCGCATAGTGCTCTCGGCTATAGCTAGTTCTAATCTATTAAATGTTAATTTTGCATTTAATAAGGCTAAGACAGTGTCATCCACTACTTGGTACTATATATCTAGAGCTGTCAAAACTCTTATTTATTGTCTTAAATACTGGAATCAAAGCATGAAATAAATGACATGCAATTTACTACTTATTGAGTACTCCCTCCGGTCCCTAATGTAAGAGCCCAAAATTTGAATGATTTTGGTCCCTAATGTAAGAGCTCATCCAATATTCTCTCCTCATTTAATGCATTTTTTCCTACTTTACCCCTAACTCTCTTTCATATTTATTAATGCTTATGTATTTCTCTCTCTTAAAAGTACCATAATAAATATGGGCAATATTGGAAAAGTAGCATTAACTCCAGACACCCAACTAACATTCACATGTTTTCTTAAGAAGCGTTTTTTTGGCGGCTAGCTCTTACATTAGGGACCGGAGGTAGTAGTAACTAGGAATTAACCTCATGCATTTTGAGAGGATTTTCATTATCTATTGAAAAAAATGAATAATAGTTATAAGTCTAGCGGGTTGTTGTGATGCTTCATTTACATTTATATGATTTTAAAAAGTATACCATTTTCATGTTATACCAGTATTTTATTTGATGAATATTTTTTATTAAATTTAAAATATGAACTAAATGATTATATTAGAATGTGTGAAGCTTTCCAGGGTTTAGACTTTGTAAAATACAATTCTTGTATTCTTAAATAATGTCATCAAGGTAAGAAATTAATAACATATTTATTCGAACAAATTTTCTTTGTAAAATATATTTGTAAGTTTTTTTTAAGGTTAATCAAATTCATTGTAGCAAAAAATCCAGACGGCTTTACACAATAATAAAAAAACAAATTGTGAAATTCCTCCAAGAAGAATCTTCAAGACTTTCAAGAATTTTCAAGGCCAATAGGCTTTGATTATCACAAGATTTTTCAAGAACTAGTTTGGGATGGAGGTTAGAAAGAGCGAAGGAGGGAGTGATGGTGAGCTATCAGAGCAATTGGGAGAGAGAAAACAGGAGGGGATGTCTAAAAGAGGTTTAAATGTCTCTTTTAAGGATAAGTTGCTGCAAGTGGAGGGCTCAAGTTTCTCAGTTGATTCTCGTGGTTGTGGTGTGTTTGAGGATGCATGGCGTGAATATCTAGATAACTTGAAAGGTTTCTTTGACAGGGAATCCTTAGATGGGGAAAATTCTGGTGGAAGGAGTGAAGAAGAAGAAGATTCTTTGCCTACTTTGACATTTTCTAGGGAGCAATATAAAAGATGGTGTGCTCCTTGGCGAAAATCTTTGATTGTTAGATTGTTGGGGAAATCTATGTCTTTGTGGAATATGCAATCCAGACTTCTTAGGCTTTGGAAGACGAGGGAGAAATTCACGGTGCGAGATATTGGGAACGATTGCTTTGTGGTTTCTTTCTTGTGTGAAGAAGACATGGAATATGTGTATATGGAGGGGCCTTGGATGTTGGCCGATCACTATTTGGTGGTACAGAGATGGCAACCAAATTTTGATCCTTTAGATGAGAATTATCATCGCAAGATAGCAGCATGGATTCGTATTCCTGTCCTTCCTTTAGAATTTTTTAATGCAGAGAGCCTCCATATGATTGGAAATCTAGTGGGTAAAACTTTGAAGGTGGATTCTAGAACTTATCTTACTGAAAGAGGTAAGTTTGCTAGAATTTGCGTTGAATTGGATTTGGATAAGAAGCTTTGGCCAGCGATTCGTATTTTCGGGAAAGAACTTATAGTGGAATATGAAGGATTGCATAAAATTTGCTTTTGTTGTGGTAAATATGGTCATTGTCGGGAGGTTTGTCCGGAGAAAGATTTGAGCATGACCTCTCGTGTCTTTGATAATAATGATGAGGTTAAACTTTCATCGCTTATGGAGGTAGTGAAGAATGAAAGTATAAAGGGGTCAGGAGGTCATTTGAATGAGGTGGAGAATCATTCGGAGCTCGTGTATGTGGAGGCAAGCGAAGGGGAGACTCACCAGTTGCAGAGGTTAGGGGAATGGAACTTAGTTAGAAAGTCAACGAAAAAGAGGAAGAATGTTCAGCCGAAAGATACGAAGAAGAAGAGATCTGCGTCGATTGTTATGGATAGAGCGAAGATCATGAGTTCAGTTAGAAATTGGAGAGCTAATGATGGGGAGAATATTCCTATTTCTCAGCGAAGGAATAATTTGAAATCTGATGGCAATAATGGGCGTTTAAGGGAGTCAGTTATTGATTTACAAATGTTTGACTCTTCAACCACCAATCCCGTTAAAAATGCTCAAGAATTAAATGATAAAAAAGAGTGGGTCCCAAGATCATATAGTGAAAGAAAGGAGGAATGGAGGCATGTGTATAAGAGAAAATTATATTCTTTGTCTTGTAAGAAGTTAAATTCAACATCTAATTCAGTGGTCACTAATGATATGAATGAGACCAAGAATGCTTTTGGAGTTTTAATGGATTTGGAGGAGGAATCGAATAATGAGGGAGAAAGATTCATATTATTATCTCGTAATGAGAGTTTGTTGTCTTCATCTTCTAATGTTGATAATATTCTACATGCTCAGGTGAGTGGTTCTTTAGAAAATGTTAATGGTGGTTGTGAGAACCACAATCTCAATTCAATGATTCCCCAATGAATGTTATTTTCTGGAATTGTAGAGGGGTGGGAGCAAGATCTTTCCCAGGATTAATAAGAGAATTACAGTATAAGTATAAAGTAGACATTGTTTTATTGTTTGAGACTCGTTGTGGAGGTATGAAAGCAAAGAAGATAATCTCTAAGATGGGATTTAATGGCTCATATGTTGTTGACGCTCAAGGGTTTAGTGGAGGTCTGTGGGTGTTATGGCGTGATGAGAGTTGGACTGTTAGTATAATTGGTTCATCTGAGCAATGTGTTCATTTGAGTTTTGATCATAATGGGGAGAAATGCTTAGTTTCTGCGGTGTACGCAAGCCCTTATTATGTGAAAAGAAGGAGTTTATGGAGAGAGTTGGAGGAGTTTGGTAATGAGGTGGAAGGTCCGTGGTGTGTAGGAGGAGATTTTAATGCTATTTTATTTGAGAATGAACGACGGTCTACTAGGAAGGAGTATTCTTTGGTGGATAAGGATTTTTCTAATTGGTATGGGGAGTCCGGTCTATCTCATATTCATACTATGGGATCTTTTTTTACTTGGAGTAGAGAGGGTTGTGAGAGCAGACTGGATCGTATTCTAGCAAATGATATGTTTATGGATAGATTCACTGAAGCTAAAACAACAGTTTTATATAGTTTCAAGTCGGATCATAAGGCTTTGTTATTGACGATGGAGGTGTCTCATTGTTCGGTTGCTTTTGAACGTCCTTTTAGGTTTGTGGCTTCATGGTTGTTACATAATGACTTTAATGAATTTATGAAGCGGGTATGGGATAAGAATTTGTCATGGTCCCAAAATGTGAATGTTTTTACCCAGCAAGTGGAGGTGTGGAAGACGGAGGTATATGGTCATGTGGGAAGAAGAAAGAAACAAATTCTTGCTAGGCTTGATGGTATTAGTAGAAGTTTAAAGAATCAAGGTTCTTGGTCTTCTCTCTCTCAGCTTCAGAAAGAACTATGGCAAGAACTAGAGACACTAATTTTGCAGGAAGATATTATGTGGGCTCAAAAGGCAAGGTGTGAGTGGTTTTATTTAGGGGATAAAAATTCGAAATATTTTCATCGAAGGGCGAATGCAAGGAGGAGGATAAATCGTATTGAAGCTCTCAAGGGTGAGGATGAAGAGTGGATATTTGATGTGGATCAGATAAAGAATGTAGCTGTGAATTTTTATCATATGCTTTTTTCTGAAGATCGTGCGCATAGGGATGTGTTGAATGTTGATGTATCTTATCCTATGCTTACGGAGGGTGTTATTAGTAATATGAATATTGATGTGAAAGAGGTGGAAGTTGAGACTGCTTTGAAGAGTATGGGCCCTCTTAAAGCTCCAGGTCCTGATGGTTTTAATCCTTTATTCTTTCAAGCTCAATGGAAACAGGTTAGTGGAAATGTTATTGATTTTGTGCGAAAAGTGTTTGAGAATCCTTGTTTGATTAGGGAGGTTAATCAGACTTTTCTTGTGCTTATTCCTAAAGTCCCTAACCTAGAATTTATAAGAGATTTTCGTCCGATTAGCCTTTGTAATGTGATTTATAAATTGATAACGAAAATCATAGTTAATCGGATTAAGCCTGTTATGTCGACTATTATTTCCCCTAATCAGTGTAGTTTTGTTCCGGGACGTTTGAGCTCAGACAATATTATTGTTGCTCAAGAGGTGATCCATACCATGAAAACTATGAAGGGAAAGAAAGGTTTTATGGCTGTAAAAATTGATTTGGAGAAGGCGTATGATAGAATTAATTGGGAATTCGCTATTAATTGTTTAAGGGAGGTGGGAATTCCGGAGAGCTTGATCTTCTTGATTCAGGAGTGTATATCTTCTCCCTCTATGCAACTATTGTGGAATGGTAGTAAGTCAAATGTTTTTAATCCTTCCCGAGGTATTAGACAAGGTGATCCTTTGTCTCCGTTTTTATTTGTGATTTGTATGGAGAAGTTGGCTCATTTGATTCAGTCAAATATTTCATCTGGAAACTGGAGACCAATTCGTCTTAATAAAGGGGGACCACCATTATCTCATTTGTTTCTTGCTGATGATTTGATTATTTTTGCTGAAGCTCGTTTAGACCAGGTACAAGTGATTAAAGATTGTCTTAATGCGTTTTGTGATGCTTCGGGTCAAAAGATAAATGAAGGAAAGACAAGAGTTTTCTTTTCTCGCAATATTAATCATAATATTAAATCTCAACTAAGTCATAGTTTGGGATTTAATATGTCTGCTGATTTGGGTAGATATCTTGGGGTTCCTCTTCATCATGAGAGGGTTTCTAAGTCAATGTATCAATTTACGGTGGATAAGGTAAAACAAAGATTGGCTAGCTGGAAGTGTCATTCTTTGTCTCTGGCAGGGAGGAATACTCTTATTAATTCAGTGGCTTTGTCTATTCCTAATCATGTGATGCAAACGTCTATTATTCCTGTTGCTTGTTGCGATGAGATTGAGAGGAATGCCCGGAATTTTTTATGGGGTTCAACAAGTGATAAGAAGAAAGCTCATTTGGTGGCGTGGGACAAAGTTTGTTATCCTAAAGTGTGTGGTGGATTGGGTCTTCGTCATGCTTCTCTTCAGAATAAGGCTTTTATGATGAAAGTGGGATGGGGGTTGGTGAATAACAAGGATGCATTGTGGGCCCGAGTAATTAGAAGTAAATATAATTGTGGTCAAGATTTGATCCCTATTATACGAGCAAAGAAGCCGGGGTCAAGAGTGTGGAGTGGAATTAAAGCTGTTTGGGAGAATGTTAAGAATGAGATTGAGGTTGTTCACAGGAATGAGGAGTATAAAGTTAGATGGAAGCTTGAGAGGAGTGGGATGTTCTCTGTCAGATCAGCATATACGAAAGTTGCTGATTTTAATGCTCAGGAGGATCAATGTTGGAGGAACATTTGGAGGCTCAAGGTCCCTCAGAGATGTAAAATGCAGATGTGGTTTTTTATGCATGATAGACTTCCTACTAATGAGAGGTTGCTTGAATGGAGAATTCATCCAGATGGTTCTTGCGCGTCGTGTAATTCGCAGTTGGAATCAACGGTACATGTGATAAGAGAATGTGGTAATGCTAAAGAGGTTTGGCTTAACTTGGGAATCTCTTTTGCAAATAAAGAATTTTGGGAAAGTAATTTACATGATTGGTTAAGGAAGAATGTGAAGATGCGTAGAGGGTATGGGATGGATAACTGGAATGAAGTTTTTTGTGTGTCTTGCTGGTTGATTTGGAGAAGAAGGAATGAAGTAACCCATAATAATGAATGTTCAAGTGTGTATGAAGCCATAGCAGAGATCAAAGGCATTATTAGATGTATGCATAGGGCGAAATCTGTCTTGCCCAATTTAAGGATGTAGGTTATTTTTTGTTTGTATTTTCCTTCCTTTTTATCAAAAAAAAAAAAAAATCCAGACGGCTTTAATTGAATTGAGTAACGGGGATTCCTTAACTTCTCATCGCCAGTACTTTCTTTGTATTTTAATTACTAAAAATTCAAGCCTTAAAATTTAGGAGTCAGTTATGAATTTTTTTATGTAAAAAAACTTGTATGTATTCATTTTGATATTTTTATTAATTAAATTCAATTGAAGCAATTGTATAACGATTCATTAAGTATTTTTTTTTTATCAAAAGAAAAGGGTGTTGGTGGTTTTGCTTTATCTGTATTGAAATATATATTGGAAAACATTGGAATATTAACCACAATGATAACACTTTGCCTAAATTGGTAGCATAACAGTTAAAACTCTTCCTTCACTAGAATAAAAGATATAAAGTTTAACTATTATCAACTATACTTACATTTTTCATAATCAAAAGAATCCATTCTAAGTAAACACTTCCTTCAGGGGAATAAAACATAAGGATTACACTATTATATGCTATTCTTACATTTTTTTCACAATCAAAAGAATACAATATACTGACTTTTGAATCCTGGCAAAAAAAAAAAAGACTTTTGAATATATACATAGAAGAATTGATATGTGTGTCAACAAATGTAAAGAGGGAAAGGATGCAAAGTAATGCAAATCAATAAACTTCACTAATTTGCAATGACAAATTAAAGATGAGAGTAGAACTCAAACAGCAACCATATTATTAAAATTAATTTTTTTTTACATAGGGAATAGAAATCTCTTTGAACTTTGAAGAGTTAAAAACTACTACTAAATTTGATAATAGTAAAAATAATCCAAGTCTTTTTTATCAAAAAACAAATAATCCAAGTCCAACAATTACAGTCAACAAACAACCCTGCAACACTCAAAACTTTATTCAAAATTAAGCTGTAAAGAGTTGTCCCAAAATGAACTACACTTTCACCGATCAACAATAAAACTTCCACCTAAAGATTCAACAAACCATTGCCTTGTGCAACTTCTTATTTGCAACATTTCTTATCAAATCACATCCATATTCATAATTTCCCCAACACAATGACAATGTGTGATGCCTGAACAAAATAAGGCTCTTAAATTTCCAGCAGCAAAGCGCAGCATTCACAACTCATCTGACATGGGGATATTCATCATCAATAAATAGTGGGATGTCTGCGACAGTCAAATCACTCTGTGTTGGGGAGGAGAAATCAAAACGCGCCACACATGGCAAACAAATTAATATACCGAAAGAGATGGCATAAATCTGTGGGTTATGAATTAAAAGTCACCCAATTAAATTAATTAAAGCCACCCAATTAAAAAAACACGTCATATCCTAATTCGGTTGTAGAAGCAATTGACTTGAAGAAACAAAGGCAAGAAAGGAAAAGGAAGGACCTCGAACGACATATTTTGTCTTTTGTGGGTGGTTTAATCACTCATTCCAAACACACACTATACACGGGAATATGAAGATATGAATTAAAAGTCACCCATTAAATGAAAATTCACCCAATTAAAACAAACATGTCACACCTTAATCAGGTTTAAGTGTGAAAACATAGGGAGTTCAAATACGCAAAATAGTAAGTTGTATTAGAAGATTACAAATTTATTAGCGAAAAGAGAAATAAATACAATACTAAACTGATAAAATGAGGAGTAATGTTTGGGACTGAAGGTGGCGAGAGTTGAAAGCCCAAATGGTATAACAATCACCATCCTTGATCTGTTCAGTCCAAAATTGCTTCATCATCCCTTTTGCCAACAAGCGGTAGTGACCTGCACTCACGTTCTTCATCTTCATCCCATAAAATTTCCCTTGGCATCCATACACACCCAAGTCCACTCCCTGAGTATCAACCACTGCTCTCTCCGCCTCCGTGAGAAATGTCTTTAGCAAGTTTTCCCACTGCCTCAAACTCGGATGCCACTCCTATAAGACTCAATCCAAAACTTTTGGGTGAGTTTCGTGTGCTGAGATGATATGCTTTCATACTTGCCCAAAACCGAAGACAACTCAGCCACTTCTTGCATTGTCGCATTGCCATCGTTGACAACTTTTCGCTCAAGTGAGTTATAGAGTTCCATCTCCATGTTTCTTCTATTCTTCTATTTTATGATTTTATGATACAACACGCTTATATTATATAGAGGAAGTGTGAGGAGAATATTACCCTTGTAATTGGTTTTGTCCTATTAGAATATTTATGGAAAAATTTTATTTTATATCATGGTTTGATACCATTGCGTATATCAAACATTTTACCTAAATTATTCCATATCAGACTTCAGACCGAATTAGACTAAAATACTAAGGTCAAGGGTTAGATGTTCAATTGGGTGTCAACTCACTTACAACCATCAACAATATAACATTTGATTTTATTAACTTACTAATATATAAATATAATGCTTAAAATTAAATTTTTATTGCAATAGAGAATAAAAAAAATTGTAATATTAAAGACACACATATTAATTCACTTATAAAAAATATAAATATAAACCATATACATATTTATACACTATAAATATAGATTTGCACATTACCATATTAATTAATAATGTATTAGAAATTAAAATTGATTCTAATAAAAAAAAATTAAAATTGATTTGCCCGACTTCTTTTTTTGAATCATTCAATATAAAAGAGTGGAAAATTCAAGATGGGAGAAAAGCACTTATGGGATATATCAAGAAAAATGGGTATATCAAGAAAACTACTTATGGGAGAAAAGTACTTGACAAAACTTGACCCTTTACAAAACTTGAACCCATCTATAAATTAAATATAACAAACAAAAAGCAGTGAAAGGCATTAATAATTTACAAACGATTATACCAATATATAGAAATTTAACCAGGATAGATGATTTCAACGAGTCAACGTTTTCTTGGAGAAAAAAATAGATCTGAATTAAAAGCATTTTTTACATCCTCAAATATATGTACTCTCTTCTGTCCTAAATATAAGACATATTTTTCACATCCATTTCTAATCAATGCTCCCAGATGATAATCAACCAAGAGATGGAGGGTGAGGGTAAATGTTAGGGTAAATTGGTAATATAATATTATTTCAATCAACCAAGTTAACATTCTTAATCTACTAAAATTAGTTAAATAGGTCTTGTATTTAAGAATGAAGTGAGTAATACATAAAATTTTTTAAGAAAACAATCCTCATATGAAAATCAATGTATAACACATTATACAACATAACTTTTGGTAAAAAAAACACACACACAACATAACTTACAGTCCTTAAACATCTGTATTGCAAATGAAAATGTCACAAATCGTTATATTTTAAATAGTTCAAAAATATAATGAAAGAACGAAATAACAAAAAAATGTTAATTAGAAGGGGGATGGATATATATACAGCTCCAGCTTTGACATCAGATACGTCAACGAGGGCTCACTCGAGGATGGTGCAGAAACTCTCACAAGGGAATGAAGAAGACGAGAATGCAATTGTAGCACAGATCATCACTTCAATTCTGAGCAGTTCACTTTGAGTTTGACGACACAAACACGTTTGTTTGTTATACCAGGAATGGAGTAAAACGATCAATCATCCATCAAGCTAAAGAAATTTGTATTTTGCAATCAAGATTTATTTGTTAAATTTTAGTTATATTTTCTTTAGGTTAGTTGTAATAATTCTCTTTGAAGTTAGGCATCGTAAGTGGGTTGTTGGATCTTATGTAAATATCTTTAATATAATTCATCATTGTATTTGAAAAAATAGGGATTTGTTGGAATGAAGGTTTATAAAATAAAAAATTAAATTTTAAATGTGTGTTTTCAAAATAGAGACAAAGTTCGCTAATAATTTTACTCACTCATGTCTTAGTTATAAGGTCACTTATTTTTTAAATAAAAATTAATGATGTAAATTTAATCAATTTAAAATGTCGTTATTTATATTTCTCTCTCAAAATTAATTTACCTTAGTTGTAAATCATCACATTAGACAATTACATGTAAGATTGATAAAAAACAAAAGGATACGTGAAATTAATAAAAAAAATAGTTATGACATACATTAGGGAAATAAAGTAAATACTCACTAAGTCTTTATTATAATGCGCCAAATAACAATTTTCAAAAACCAAAAAGTATTAGTTGGGTTATTAAATTTACGTTAAATTTTTCATTTTCCAATTTTTACTTATTAAATGATATGACTTTAATTTATCGAAAAAAAATGATATGACTTTAATGTTTTAATATTAAACATCAATCAATGATAGGGCTAAAGTGAAATAAAGCAATAAATATGTTAAGCGGTGCCTTATCATGAAAACTACAGTATTGTTATAAAAATAAAAGGAAACAAGAAATATGAAGAGAAGAAGAAAAGAGAGGAGAGTAGTAAGACAAGAAAATAAAGATGAAGCAAGAAGAGTGTTCTATGTTATAAAAATAAAAGGAAACAAGAAATATGAAGAGAAGAAGAAAAGACAGGAGAGTAGTAAGACAAGAAAATAAAGATGAAGCAAGAAAAGTGTTCTCATTGATATGTAATTCTCTCTTACAATGGCTCATGACATGACCTCTATTTATAGACTTCAATACATTGAATTCTTTTCATATGGTTACAAAAGAGTAAATATGAGAATAATGAAAATAAAGAGAAAAAACTCTCACTAACCATATTCATTGGGAGGTTATGAGAAAAAGAATCCTAAGAGGTTGGAGGTATGGACATCCACACATATGCATGTAAATTATTTTCATAACACTCCCCCTTGGATGTTTATAAACAAATATTATTGTGCCTCATTAAAACCTTATCAGGAAAAACCCAATGGGACAAAAACCTAGTGAAGGAAAAAGAGTACACAATATTTTTCAAAGTTGCCTCATTAAAAACCTTGTTAGGAAAACCCAGTGGGATAAAACCATAGACAAGGGAAAAAGAGTACAACGCATATTACTCCCCCTCTTCACAACATGAGTTGATATTTTTGGACTTGCAAAGTCATGTCACGAGCAAATATTCCAAAAATTTATCGCCATAGTGACTTGATAACAAATTTACTAAATTTACATTCAAATGGATTGATCATATGCTAGTTCATCACAATGTCTTATGGTTGTTGAATCAATTACTCTTGTTGATAAGAAAAGACAGACTGACTCATGCATGTCTAATACATCTCAACTGATATATGATACTTCTGGATTAAATATCTCTCATATAATCTTATTGGGATACAAAATGATCTCATTCCATATTTAACGATCTTACAACTATTGGATCATGTAGTGATCCATATAGAAAACACATTTTTCTTTATTTTAACATCTTTCATGAGCTAATCTTTTAGCATCTGACTATTCAAGAGTCTAAGTAATATTTAAATTTTTACAAACTCTTCAGGGGTACTAAAAATATTTAAATTCATCAAGAGTCTAAATAATATTTATCACACATTATGAATGATTCCTTTAATCTTTCTTTCAAGTAAAATCTATCAATTAAATTGTTTACTTCTGTAAACTTTAATTCTTTTGGGGAGTTGTTTTATACAAATCAAATGCTTCTAGCAAATTCTTCAAAGACTTTCATATGATCATATATATACATCTATACATGTATGTAATCATTTTGAATAATATTTCTAGTTTTTGAAATCCTTCTAGGATTCAACTCACAATATCTATCCATGGGTTATAATCATATTCTCTAGACGCATATCAAAAATTTCATTTATTGTCAGACTGTCAAATCAAAACATGAATATTCATTCCACCACAAAACAAAATTTATCACCATTGATCTTTTGCGAAAAATATTCTAACAATACTTCTCCCCCTTTTTCGCATAAATATTTTCTCATTTATATAATTCTAATAGCACTTCGGGTGCGTAGATTATAAATTCATATTATCACATATCATATAGCGTCTTTTGTTTTCTGCTAGCTAGTCATTTTATGTCTTCTCATGACATATTTTATACTAGATCCTCATTTGATCACGTGATTTTGATATCAAAATTATTGTCGACAAATTTATCTTTTCACGGTTCTTTTTCCATGTGACATAACATATTGAGCTCTCTTTTTATTTCGTTCAGGTACCTGAGCCACTTCTGGGGCCTTACAAATAGTTATGTCCCAATTAAAGCCTCCTCAAAATGATCATCATAATTATTTGCTCCATTTTCATTTTCTTTTGGAACCATTCATTTTCTCATGCTTCAAGCATGTTTCATTTTCATATATAATTATTGGAGCATTCTTCAACTGGATCATGAGATATAAAAATCTTTATTTGGTCAGTGACAGTGTCTGACAAATGTTTTGCAACATTTGATGAACTTCTAGTTCACATTATTAATATTTGAGGATCCACGTTTGTTGCATACAATATATATCTCTTCCAGTTATTCATTTCTCTCCCTCATGTTGGGAACATCTATATTTATCCCAAATTTCAATTAATATCCATCTATGTGCATTATTGTGGTGGAACAATATGAATAAATTTACCCAAGATGGAAAATATTTGGCTACTGACCAAGAGCCAATGGGAGAATTCATAATACTTTGTTGGTATGATGCAATCATAGTGGTAGTACATTTCACCCAACTCTAAAATTGAAAATTTTGTTCTCTCAAATGTTTTTCTAGTTATTCAGGGAGGCTTTACTAGATATGGATATGCTCTCACATGACATATAAACATTAAAAACATAATTAACAATCACTAGTGATTTCAATGAAAATCATATGACTAATGTACTTAACTGAACAAATTTGCAAACTCCAGGTTGCAAGTTGATCATATAACATGGACACCAATGTGACCATTCCATAGATGCATCTAATATTCATTAAGTATCATTTAGTCTATATGATATCTGTATGAGCCCATATATAATTCATACAATACACATCTACATGTGTATAATTTCAATCAAAACTAGTGATATTTCATATTTCATTCTTTTGAGAACAGGCAATTGAATCTTCCGGTTCATTAGTAAGTATTAATACTCTTTCATAATTATACTATTTTGTATCATTATGATCCGGGATGATCTAACCGGTCATTGTCAAATATTGCATACACAAACTTCAGGTTTGTTGCAATATTATTATTATCAAACTAACTTTTGGTTATTGGGAGATTATACAAGATTTATGGAAAGTTTAGGAGTAAAAACTCTACTCCAATATGACTCATACTCTGACTCATATTTATTTCATACAATCTCTCCCTCAAGTGAGCCATATAAATATACAACTGTTAGTTCTTCAAGAACTATGATTATATTATTGTTTTTAATACGTACAATTCTTCTAGAATTGTCATATAGTTCTTCCGGAACTATCATAACTATATTTACTATATGATTTATAAATCCAATATAAATAAGATTTTTACCAAAATTAAAATTCTACCATAAATAAAAATACCATTTGAATATGTGAGAAGGTAATAAAAATCAATATTAACTCACATTTATACTCCAATAATCTCCCCCTCAAGTGTGAGTTCTACCAATAAACTTCTCTTATTCATGTAATTCAAAGACATCTTAAGTTCTGAGCAAAAAAAAAGACATCTTAAGTAGTTCAATGACCTACATTTCACTTTGAAGGTCAAATATTTCCTTACTCACATGTAAATATGAATTTCAATCTTTCATAGCCTCAAAAGATCAAAGTTTTTCTCTTTTTTTTTAATAGTTCTTGTAGATCACATATAAATAGTATATGACATTCAAAAAATAAGATAAAATAAAATAAAATGGAATGGAAAATAATTAATGCAAGAGAAATATAGAGACAAATCAGTTTTAATAATCAAATACTTATGATAATGAAGGACTCTGTTTTCGATTTTTCATCCTATTTAAGCATCTATAAATTTATAGCACACAAATTTTTATTAAACAATAAATAAAAATTAACACCATCGTTCCTAATAAAATTTCAAATAAAATTGAATGAATTCTCATTTAATTCATAATTGTCACAAACATATGATTTTTCCTTTCTCTCTCATAACTAAATTTTAAACCAATAATTGATTGATATCAACATATTATAAATTATCATTTGATTCATATGTTATTCCAAGAAAATAGAAATAGGAATGTAGAACATAAAGAGAAGAAACGTACCGTACCATTCTTAATTTGATGATGACATAATATGAAAGATGATATATACTTTGAAAAAATATTGTCAAGGGAAGCAAAACGCAAACTAAAACTCAAGAAGATTTGGTATCTAATATCCCCATTAGATTTCACCACCATTAAGGAAAAAAAAATACTTTTCAACATAATATCATTTTTCCATAAACTTTTGGAATACCTTAATACCTTAGGTATCATTTTTTTTCATAGAATTTTTGTCATTTTTTTTATCTCACAATCTATTCACCATTAACACTTCCACAAGTTTATAATATTTCTCTATGGCTTCTGGCCACGTATAATTTGCTAATAATTTTGTATCATTTTTCAATGCCATTAAACATTGTTGCTAATAATTTTGATTCATCTTCAAAATATGATCACTATCTTTCCCACTTTCAGTAGTACATTATCAATATCAATAATTCAAAATATTGGTTGGTCTTCAGGACCATACCATTGTGTTATTGACTATAACTTTTTAGTCATATAGACTTACCATCAAAATCTTATATTTTTATATCACCAAATGTTGGTTTCCTTAATTCACAACATGGTCATTCTCATGTGTGATTATAGCAAAATATGCTAATAGTCTTCAGAATTTTTTTTAATGTATTTCTCCCACAAATTAATCACATCAAATGAAATAATAATAATATCATCAAGGAAGAAAATATATAAAATGACATATTATGAAAGTATAATATAGGATATATGCAATATGTGAATAACCTTATATATATGAAATAATAAGATAAATAATTAACATTAATAATGAAATAAATAACAACATTAAATTATAACTGAAAATAAACATTAATGACCCTTCGGGGGTTATCAATTTTTCTTATGCCTTACAACAATGACCCTTCGGGGGTTATCAATTTTTCTTATGCCTTACAACAATTACCCTTCGGGGGTTATCAATATTTTTTTTATGCTTTAACAACAATTTAATACATATGTTTTCATAACTCATTGCCTATGGCCATTCATTTGTATCACAAAAGTGTTACATACTTCTTCATATGACATCTAATACATACTTATTCATATGACATCTAGTCATCATTTTGTAAAATTTTATTTCTTTTTCTATATGACTTCTGGTCATATTTTCATATTTTCTCATAATATTTGTCTTTAAGATCACATCAAATATCTTTCAAAGTGAAAATTATAGATTTGATATTTAGTCCTCTATCATTAGCCTTCAAGGCTTTATCATCTTTTGTCTTAGCTTTCAGGACCTTATAGTTCTTTGTCATTAGCCTTTAGGGCCTTATATTCCTTTATCATTTAGGACATCAAATTGTCACTCCTCTTTTCATGACATCAAATATCTTGTCATGGCTTCAGGCCATTATAATAAATTGAAAATTAACAAGAAATATACTATTATAAAATTAATTGGAATATAAATTTAGTAGTCATAAATAACAAAATAATAAAATGACATAATATAAACAAAAGAAAATGTATAATATAAAATGAATAATAATAATAAATAAATGGCATAATATAATATATGAAAATATATATAAGATAATGGGAGAAGTATACCTAAATTGGTTAGAGTGTCGTGCTGATAACGTGTTATAAAAATAAAAGGAAACAAGAAATATGAAGAGAAGAAGAAAAGAGAGGAGAGTAATAAGACAAGAAAATAAAGATGAAGCAAGAAGAGTGTTCTATGTTATAAAAATAAAAGGAAACAAGAAATATGAAGAGAAGAAGAAAAGAGAGAAGAGTACTAAGACAAGAAAATAAAGATGAAGCAAGAAGAGTGTTCTCATTGATATGTAATTCTCTCTTACAATGGCTCATGACATGGCTTCTATTTATAGACTTCAATACATTGAATTCTTTTCATACGGTTACAAAAGAGTAAATATGAGAATAATGAAAATAAAGAGAAAAAACTCTCACTAACCATATTCATTGGGAGGTTATGAGAAAACAAATCCTAAGAGGTTGGAGTCATGGACATCCACACATATGCATGTAAATTATTTTCATAACAAGTATAATTTTTATTAGGTAGAGCTCTATAATAAGTTCACGAGGAAATGATTATGACATTCCATTATTGAGTTACGGCAAACCATATCATCAATCAATAGAAAATAGAAATGTGTTCCACTCAGAATTTTCCCTTGCACTGTAGCTGTAGACACAGATCACTGTAGCAGCCGATGATTTTGCTCAGCTCCAGACTCATTTCCCCTGTTCATTAGCCGCATGAGGAGCCGAGTAACATGATCCTTTTCACACTTTATTCTTTTCCTCATTTTCTTTTTTCTCTTCTCTCATTCATATCTCTCTTCCCCTGGCCCACATCCCTCTACCTCCCCACTCTCTCTCTCTCGCTGAACCTCCATTCGTCTCCTCTCTTTCTTTTTTCTTCTCCAAAACCCTAGCAATGGCGAATCCGCCACTCTCAGATAGCCCCCACATCCACAGACTCCCTCAACACAAATACATCGATACAGCCACCTCTCTCTCCCTTCAATCGCTTCACAGTCATCGCTTCCTTCGATATAGATGGAAGCCTCTTCGTTGTGAGCTCCCAAGGTAACAAAAAAATAGTGAGGAAAAGTATGTGTGAAGTTTCATATGATAGTATTTTGCTTAAGTTGGTTTTTTTTATAAGTTATCATGTTGGTTCAATGTAGATGAGTTATTAGTTTTTTTTTGGTTTGAGTAGAATTTTTTTGTTGTTGTAGGTTTAATGGGATTGAGTTTTTGGTGAAAATGAGGAGGAAAAATGTGATGTTTGTGGGGGATTCGCTGGGAATGAATCAATGGCAGTCATTGATTTGTATGGTATATTCTGTAGTGCCTCATGCAAGGACTCAAATGGTCGGGGGAGATCCACTCTCTGCCTTTAGATTCTTGGTGAGTTTGAGATTTTTGAGCAATCATGTACACACCCACTTCATATTTTTCCCAAGGTTTATGCCATATTGTCTCTTGTCCGTGTTTTCTCTGAGCTGGATTTATACATTCAGATTCCTCCTAAGGAAAAAAAATGGCACAGCTTGGTGTAGGCTAAACAACTCATTTACATATTTGGTGTAATGTTGTAACAGCGTGTTAAATCGTCTCAAGTTTGAGTTTTGCTATGGTATGTGCAGCTTAGGTCATTTTTTCTAAAATGCATAGTAAATGGAGAAGCCTTAAATAATGGAGTAGGGTTATGTTTAGATCTTATTCGTCTTATATTTGAACATGTGAGGGATCAAGTTAAGTATGTTATATTTGAAAGTAGACCAGAAAAAGTTAGCTATTTACAACTGCAAGGCCAGCCAGATCCTAATTGAATTTTGCTATGGTAAGTGCAGGACTATGAAGTGACACTTTCGTTCTACAGATCTCCTTATTTGGTAGATGTTGTGATGGGAGGGAAGAGAGTTCTAAGGCTGGATAAGATAGATGGGAGTGGTGAGGCTCGAAAGAATGCTGATGTACTGTCCTTTGATACAGGCCATTGGTGGAGTCATCAAGGATCCCTTCAAGGGTAATAAAAACCATAGAATCAAAGGTTTTGCTATAATTGATTTAGTGTATTTTACCATGATTTGAGTTCTTTTATCAAATTAGTGCAGGTGGGATTATGTACAATTTTCTACAAAGACATGAAACGTTTGACAGCTTTAGAGAGTGGTCTCAAAACTTGGGCTAATTGGGTGGATGCTAATATTGATAGAAACAGAACTAAATTGTTCTTCCAGGCTATTTCTCCCACACATTACAAATAAGATTTTATGCTCTTAGTAAGATTATCATGTGGATCCTACTTCAAAAAAAACTGAAGTTGGGAAAACAAATGGTATTTTTTAATATATTGGTTCATCATAATGCACCGAAACCATGCGTATCATCATTGTTGTATATTTTTTTAACGTTGGTTGATTTGTGGGCTTCATGATTGTGACCTTGTCTTAGTGGAGTAGGAGCACCAAGCACTAGAAATTTTCATCTACGAAATGAGTTGTCTATAGTTTTCAAGATGTAGGACCCTGTTTTGACCTTAATAGGAAAACTTCGCTATCTTCACATTTATGCAAGTCCAGAGTGTATGTCGGTTAAGGTTATTGAAAAATGGGGTTAAGGTTAAGCTGCAAAGGAACACATTGAGCATGCTCTTAATTCTATGTACAATTGAGAAGCAAATTCTACAGAGACATGAACTGATTGAGGATGCATTAGACTTGAGTGGACTTCTTCAGTTAAGGGGGCTCTTTGTCATTCATCTCCTCCCAGTGTACTGGTACTCATCATTATGATAATTTTTATATAGGACGGAGGAATGGACTATGCTCTCTATGATCAATTTGAGCAGGTCATGGGTGAGACTGAAAATGCTAGGCAGGATGCATACCAAGAATCTGTTAGACGTGGGAAGGCTGAGAAAGATGCCATTGAATTTATAAGTAGGGTAATTTCTCTATTGTTTGGTGCTGCTTTTTTACTTATGAAATGTGCAGATGATCTTGGGAATAATCAATTATTTATTCTTTGTCCCAACACTTTAGTTTTTACGTTTGTCTAATTTGGAGGAGTGGGACACTCATTGAACATTAAATGAAAGGGAGGAAAATATGTAATCCAACTTAATTTATGCTTAAGATGACTTGAGCATATGGTCATCATTTTTTTTATCATGTGCCTCGATTTTTCTTGGAGATCACTTTTGCTGAGATTGAAGAAGCAACAAATAATTTTAATCAATCTCTGAAGATTAAAATTGGAATGCTACGTCACACTGAGGTGGCTATCAAAATGTTGAACCCTAACAGTTTGCAAGGACCTTCAGAGTTTCAAAATGAGGTACAATGATTTAACTTTGTTTGCAATAACTGTATCTGTCTGCTGCATTATATAGAACGGAATTGAGTGTTTGATCTGTACATTTCTCCTGTATCAAATTAGAATCTATTCCCAAATTCTCTGTTCTTTCTATGTTTTCAAATATCAATGATCATTTGGTTGAGAAATATGTACAATACTTTTACCATGCTTTTTGATCCCTGATGTCACTTGTGAGTTGAATTACCCAATTGTTCTTTAAAAAATGATTTACAGTTCATCAAGCTGTGCTTCATGTGTGTCACATATGCTGCTTTAAAATACAATATAATATGTTGTTATGAAAAACCAGCAAATATGTTTGGGGATATGTTTCTATTGTGATTTCTTTTCTTGCTCTTTTATGAGTTTTTCTGTTGCATCTGTTTTGCTTATTTTTAGTATGCATGAAGAGGGTCAAGAGAAAGAAAAGAGTGGAGATGAAGTTTCTGAGAAGAAAACAGCACCACCAGTTGAAGGAGCTAATGATGGAGAGAAAAGAAACAAAAATGTGTCAAGATTGAAGACTAGGCTTCTTGATTTCACTCTCACTTTAAGGCCAACATTATCATCATTAGGTGCCGGTGATGAACAAGGGAGTTCTTCATATGACTATAAAGAAGCACTTTCTGCTTTGGCTGCAAGGTTGAAGAAAATAAAGAATTTGGTGAACCTAATGGTGGCTGCATGAACAATATTTCCTTACAAAGAAATCTTTGCAAACATCTGACTCCCCTGCTTCAGGACATATTTCTATTGCATACAACTGCACATATTTTTGTTTATCTTCCTCTTTACTGCTTATGCTATTTCTTCCATCTACCTTTCATATCACTTTGTAAATCAACACTCTCTGACATGTATATGTTACATACAACTGAATATATTTAGTTTATGTCCTCTTTCACAAATAACATTATTTCTTTCATGTATATTTCTAACAAGCATTTCTCCTTATCATATTATCTCCTTCACCTATATCTCCCGTGCAACGCACGGGAGTCCCGGCTAGTTAGGGTAGAAAAAGAATGAAAGCATAAAGCCTAAAAAGCATGTTCATTGCCTTGGCAATCTCTGATGGGCAAACCACAATAGGATAAAAAAAAGAATAAAAGCATAAAGCCTAAAAAGCATGTTCATTGCCTTGGCAATCTCTGATAGGCCCTATTGGTTTGGGCTGGTGACAACTTTGGTTAGACTAGGCCTTGGACCGTATTAAATAAAAGCAACCTGGATAGAACCTCCTCAGGAGGTGTTGAAGTTTCTCAAAGCTGATCTTTCAGGGCATTCTATGCCCCGCTATGTACTTATTTAACTTGGGTTAGCCCATTGTTCACCAAAAAAAAAAGCATCACACGGATTTCTTATCATTTGTTGCTACTTGCTAGTTGCTATATAGCGCTTGGCACATTCTTAGCTTGAGAAAATTATGATTAATTTTTAATTATGAGTAAATATTTTGTGGGCCCCACTTTGCAAAACTTAAACGTCATTTTCTTCAATTTGACTAGATATGTCTGCTTTATAATCAATTATTGGTAATACATATGCACCACTTTGCAAAAAAAATTAGTACTCCCTCCATTCGTAAATATAAGATCACTTTGGGGAGTTTGATTAATTTCTAAATACTCAAAGTCCCCAAATTACCCCTTTAACTCAAAGTCTCAACCTAAGTGAAACCAAACACAACTTCAACAAATTTACTGTTGGAAATATTGAGTGAGTGTGTCATAAAGAACAAGTTCCACATTGTTTGGATTGTGAGATTCCAAATTATAAGTGAATTTGGATTACTATAAGAGGAAGAGTTAACTCATAATAATGGGCCACTAAAGGTGAAATCCGACTATTTATCTCACTCATTAAATGTGAGTTGAATGTAGGCTATGCACCTTTTATTGGAAGTTTTTGCAACATTATAAAAATATTATTGGTGTCATTATATGCCATTTTAATGTGCTTTTGGAACCTAAGAGGACGGTTTTGAATTGTGTTTTCTATACTCATAACTGTCATTAATATTCTTGAATTGTGATTAACATTCACCTTCCAAACTTTCCAAACGTATTGTGTATTTGTGTGAGTAAATATACTTTATTTCAAACGTTATGAATTTATGGCATATTGAGGTGTAAACATTTGGGAATAAATGGAGACTTTTAATGGCTTTTAACTCAGCATTGTATATGCTTTTGGTGGACTCTAATGTAGCAATATATTGTTATGTATATAAAAGGTGCATGAGTCAAGAGTTGATGACATCGAAGTTGAGAGAGCTTTCCTTGTCTCCTCATATACTCCTCTTACATATTTTATGCCTTACAGAGTAAAAGATCTTCCGTATTTCTGTTGATCATTGCTACTTAAACAATAAGGATTTGTTTACTACTGGGGAGAACCGTGTTCTAAGTTTATCGGTGGTCGCGGAATACCTCTAAAGGACAGTGTCCCTGAGGACGTTTCTCAGATCATTTCTATTATTGTGTTTTCATTGTTTGCAGGCAAGTTGCTAATTGGATATATTGGCATTGGAGAAAAATTAGAAGATATACATGGAATATTTGATGATTGGGAGCAGATGCCAACATTTACTTCGTTTTTACATCTTTTACCTCCTTTCCGTTTTCTCCTGACACCGATAGGAGAATTGTTTTCTGAGAAATCTACTCGATTTC
The DNA here is from genome assembly GCA_029929735.1 of Mimosa pudica. Taxonomy (NCBI): domain Eukaryota; kingdom Viridiplantae; phylum Streptophyta; class Magnoliopsida; order Fabales; family Fabaceae; genus Mimosa; species Mimosa pudica. The sequence goes on along the minus strand of JAKELP010000014.1, from coordinate 16,051,883 downwards.
GCTAATGATACAGCAGATCAGATTACGTTCACTTGAGGAGATAAACAAAAACTTCACCGTAGAAAAGAGAACGACGAAATTGAAATCATCATCACAGGCGATGATTCCGAAGCACTAGCAACCTCTAATAACGAATTCATTTGTCACAGTATTGTCAACTCATTCACGAGTCAAGCAATCTCTCATCGGCGATTAATCAAAACCGAAGAGAATCTATGATATCTCCGATGAGTTATGAGCAACATTGATAATTTGAATATTTGTGAGCTTGAGGAAATTACTAGTGAAGGAATTGCTATGGAGATAAAGAGAACGAAGAAGGCATTGAGAAAGAGAGTGAGAAATTGAAATTATTAGAGTGAACGCTTAACTTACTCCTCGCTGAGGAAAAAGCCTTCCATTGATTTGTTCAGCTCTCATAACTAATTTAAGTGAGGGTATGTTGGGAAGATCATATGAATTAAGTGTCTTCCTTAATCTCTCCAAATTATCTAAAGTGATCTTATATTTAGGAACGGAAGGAGTATTACATTTGTCTCACAAAATTGTTAACTATTATTATTGCACTTTGACTAATTGTTTTGTACTGGATTATTTGGACTTCCAGTTGTTTATAAAAAAAACTAAACCTTATGTAATAAAATGGGGTATACAAATAGAGGTGAAAAATGTTAGATACTTAACAGGGGCTTTAGACCAAGTCTATTACATACATCTCCAAACTCAGGTTCAATAGGTCACTATACTTTGATATGATTATATTGTTTAGTTTAATGTTTTTTAATCATAAGTTTAGTTTAAAAGTTTAATGTTGGATGAATAACAAATAATTGATATCTTATTCTTGTCATTGGTTGTATCATATTATTGACTTTGTTGTTGGCTACTTATATCGTCTTCTAAACTTTCATTGCTTTATATTGGATTTTTGTTTCATGGTAAAAAAACATATCGGATTTTTGTTCTAGTATTATCGAACTGTATTATGCAATTGTTGAACTCGCTCCGGTCCTAAATATAATAATTAGTTGACTTTTTTAGAAAATCCTAAAAAAACAAAATAAATTAATTATAAATTGATTTATCTAATTTTCCCCTTAAACTAATTTATTTTACCTATATGCTAATAGATAATCTAAAAATATATCAACTATATCATATTTTAATAGCCTATTTCGCAACCTTAATCTCTAAAAAAAAAGTCAACTAGATTTTATATTTAGGACTGAAGTAATATATAATAACACACTTTCTATTAGGCTATAGGCCCGACCTTGTTTTTCAACAGGCTAGACCCACACTTGAAAGAAAGGCCTACTATATATGCTATAGATAAGCTCAGACCGATTAGCCACATGGAGTGCACACCATTAGTGTGATGCTTTATTATTTATAGTAGATCTTGGGTAACTTTTATCAGATCAATGTTCATATGATATTAATATTTTGCTCAATTTGTTATATTTTGACGTAAAATATATTGAATTCCTGTTTACATGAAGCAAAAAAGATTAATTAGTTTATTAGTATCTATGATAATACTTAAAAGATAAATGAGATATTTAACACTTAAAGGGTAAATAAATTAAGAAGGTTTGTTCAAATAATTAATAATCTTGTTGGAATAAAAGGGCAACACTATCTATTTGGGGTTGCAAGTGAGATTGGGCTTAAGCCTACAAGACCCTTGCTAGAACATTTTTTAACAGCATTAAATATTGAATTAAATTATATGTGTTTTATCTTTTTTGACCATGGATTAGATTCCGTCGATTCTTTTTAATTAATAATATATATATATATATATATATATATATATATATATATATATATATATATATATGTATATATATATTTTGTTGCTCCCTATGTTTTCTATCTGATTCATATAAATCTAAACAAAATTTTAATTCATAAAATATTTTTTGTTGCTCCCTATGTTTTCTATCTTTTTTTGAACGAAACCTATGTTTTCTATCTGATTCATATAAATCTAAACAAAATTTTTGATAAAAAAAATCTAAACAAAATTTAAAATAATGATAAGTTCTTAAATATCATTTTGTCAAAAGACATATTTTTCATTTGTATAAAAACAAAAAAAAACTTTAAAATATTAAATTTAGATTCTTAAGATTAAAATATGAACAATTAAAAGTGAATTAAAAGTGGAAGAGGACCTCTACTCATATCTATTATGAGCATTTCTGATAAAAAAAATATTATGAGCACTGTAATAAAAAAATATTATGAGCACTAAAACCAATTCCAAATCGAAAACAGTAACAGCTATATCCAAAAATCCAATTATGCTTTTCATTTGCAATATTTACCCGTTTTTTATGAATCACAAAGAAACATTCAAATAAAACCATACTAATTTTATGTTACTTTTTCAATTATACATCTAATTTTATGTTACTACTTACTAAGCATGAATATAGAAATAAAGGGCGGACAAAATGGGTAAGTGAATAAAAATGAATTGAATTAAACAATAAATTCAGAATTAAGTGATCGGGTTTACTTTACAAATATATTATTCTTTCTGATAAAAAATATATATTATTCTCATTAAGCTTATTTTGTTAGAATCCTCGGAATAAATTATAAAAAAAGGAGGGGATTGGGTTAAGATTTAATTCCTGATTCATTACTTTTCTATTTTACATTCTGGATTTATATTGTTTTGATTGAATTATTCTATTTTAAATTTTTATTTATTGAATGAATCTGATCACCACCTTTTCCTATAATTTTTGCGATAATGTTTCATTATCATGGAATTAGGTGGGGCTTGGTCAAATTCAAAAAATAAATCATGAAGGATTTATTGAAACGATCAGTTAAACCAAAAAAAAAGGAAATTAAGAACTAGTCATGGTATCTATTATATAATACACACGCGCACGAGATGAGATTATCCTTCTACCACTACAAACATAAGTACACATCCCTAGCCGTCTGTGAATCCTATAGAACATCATTACTTGTGTCGAACTCAGTGTGCTCTTATGGAAGGAGAACTTAGTCACCAACTCTCCAATGGCCACAATTTCATTATTCCTTTCCATGTTGTCGAGAAAATTTTGCTTAAATTAGATCGCCACAATCTATATCGATGCTCCTTCGTGTGTAAAAGTTGGAACCATCTTATTTCTAGTCCACAATTCATATCCATTCATTCTGATCATTACAAACAGAAGGTGCTCGTTATTAGAGTTCCTTCTCCCAGAAGGACATGCATTACTTTTCCTCTTAGCACACCAATTTATAGACTGCATTGGGATAACGACCAATTTGATTTATTTCGCACAATAGAGAGCCCTGCTATTGATGATTTCACAAAAACATCAAAGTAGTAGGCGTGAGTAATGGGTTAGTGTGTCTTGTCACCACCAAATCCCCTTTCAAAATCATTCTGTGGAACCCAAGTATTAAAAAATATGTATGGCTTCCCCACCCAACAACTTGGGATGTGAAACACTCTGATATAGGCTTTGGCTTTGATAGTGCTAGCAATGATTTTAAGGTTTTGATTTTTGTTTATCGTGTGACACCAGGTAACATTGAAGAGATTGATTCTGTATGGGTATTTTCATATGTCACATGGTCATGGAAACCTATTGCATATGATATGCCTTGGTATGTAAATTCATTTGGCTCTTCTTCATATGTACTCTTTAATAATGTACTTCATTGGATGGCGTCTGACATAGAGGGGGATTATTTCTGTATTCTTACATTTGATCTCAAAACTGAGATATTTGGACAAATATTGCTTCCTACTAATCTTAGTACATTGCCTGATCATGGCTGGAATGATATTGTCACCACAGAAGATTCGCTTCTTGTTATACAAAGAGAGTATGTTAATGAGGAAGGAGATCAGCCCAGTGTTCTCTCCATCTGGATCATGAAACATTATGGACACCACGAGACATGGACAAATATTTTCTCAACCCCAACCTTAAAGAAATATCTTCATTTCATATTGGGGGCACGAAAGAATGGTGAACTTATATTAGAAATGGATCATGGAGAAGTTTGTAGGTATAATCCGAATCTGACAGCTCCAAAAAACGTAAGAGTTTTGGAAAACATAGTTTTTTTTTCCTATTATAAGGAAACCCAGTACTTACTAGACTTGCTAGGAAAAAGAGATATTAACTCCTATTGATAAAATAATAATATTGTACCTGGCTATTTATTGGTTTATTTTCACACATTTATTTTATTGGATGGTGGAATGATTGTGAAAGTTCCAATATCATTAGTTGCATCTAAACTAATATAGTGATGACTGATGAGTACCATCTTATAATGAGAATTCATGACATGTCTCTCATGTCGACACGTTTCAATATCTTCGAAGAGTAATGAGGCAATGCAGTATGAAAACAACATAATTTGGGTGTGCATCTAGTTTCCATAATTTAGTGAATTGTTATTTAGCAAAATAACTATTTTCCAAATTACTCATTACCACTTTCAACTTTATCAAACATATTATTCAACTTATTAAATTCTTAAAAAATGTATTAAATTTATTATGTGGAACAAAGAAAACAAAGACTTATGCAAGGGGTCATTGTTTTTAATGAGAGGAGGGAGAGCTCATTCACAATATTAACCACAAAACGCAGCTCAACAGCGCATAAATGATAGTGCACATTCAGCCTATGGAAATTTCAATTTTTCGACTAAGTTGAGGAATGGTCATATGAGAATTCTATCTCTACTGTTTTCACTTGCATTCATTCTTCTCATGTATGATAAGTTCTGTTAGGGCTGTTCAGCTAACCCGGTAACCCGGTCAACCCGGACCGGCCCGGTCCAGTTCTGGTCTGTCCGAAAAGAAAAACAAAGCCCGACCAGCTTATGGACTGGACCGGGTCCTGGCCCGAAGTCCGGGTAAGACCGGGCCTCGGGTTAGCATATATGACCAACAAGTCTGGTCCAGCCCGACTATTTAGTGAGTGTGCTATGTACTATGTATTTTTTTATTGAACATAGTTTATTTTTAAACTTTACAAGCAACAAGACGTGGCTGAATGAGAGCCATTTGCTTTCTATCTTCACAGTACATGGAGACAAAAAAGGTTAAACTCTCTCTTCTTCTCAAAGCAACACATTCACGCAGTCACAGAAAAGGTAAAACTCTAGCTTGTACGCTTCATTCTCACATACAAGAAAGCTCTTTGATTTCTCAGTTTCTCACTTTCTCTTATTATAGAGTCTTGCTCTTCTATGATTCAGTCTCACATTTAGAATGATAGAACCCTAATCTCAAGTCCTAAAATCTTCACTTCTCCTCACCATCACTACTCTATCATTTGCTCCACTTGCTATTTGTCGAACTTTGATTTTCTCTCTCAATCTCTGGTATGTAAAGTTGTAATCTTTTTTACTTGAAGATGTTAGTAAAAGTTCAAGTCTTTTTTATCAAGATGTTAGTGAAAAATCTTAAGCCTTTATCTTCAAGATGTTATTAAAAGTTTGAATCTCTTTTATCAAAATGTTAGTAAAAAAGATGTTTGAGCCTTTTTTCGTCAAGATGTTACTAAAAGTTCAAGTCTTTTTCATCAAGATGTTTATTCTTCAACATGTTAGTAAAAGTTTGAATCTTTTTCATCAAGATGTTAGTAAAAAAAATCTCGGAGCCTTTTCTCTTCAAGATATTAGTAAAAGTTCGAGTTTTTTTTCATCAAGCTTAAATCTTTGTGAAACTTTTTCTATAGTAAAGAAGCAAAGTCTTTTTTCTTCAAGATGTTAGTGAAAAGTTGGGGTTTTTTTTTACTAAAAAGTGCTTAACGTAGTATGTTGAATCATGTTAGTTTTTGGGGTTTCTAAAACTTAATGCTATGTTTGGTTTGGTTTAAGTCTTCTGGACATAAGGAATCTATCTTGTTTGGTTTCTTTTGTTAGTTTTTGGGATTTTTGAAGTGCAGGTTCATTGAAAAAATTAAGCCCAACCTAGACCACAAACCCGGTCTAGTCTGGTCCAGTCTGTCCAACCCGATCTTGGTCGGGTTTTCCATCGGACTGGACCGGACTTCGGGTTACGAAATCCAGCCCGAGGTGGTTGCTGGACCAGACCTCGGGCTGAGGGTAAGCCCGGTCTCCCCCGGTCTTTGTACAGCCCTAAGTTCTGTCAACGGCCGAGTTTGGGTGGCCATTATTTTGGGAAGCTCCAAAACCCATCTCCATCTGACTTGATGCTTTTGAAATTAGAGATGATTTCAAGGAAGACAAATACAAAATAGTAAGCATTAAAGGAGACAAAGAAATATCAGAAAATAACATGAGTGGGAATCAATTGATATTTTTTGTAGTTTGGAATCATTAATTTCTTTCACAAATACAAAAAATAAAATACATTAAAGGAAAATATGCCATTAGGAGAATGTATCATCATATAATCAGATTTATGGTATGGGACGGGCAAAAAGAAATGTGCCTGATAACAACTCTGAAGGAAGTCTGAGAAATATTTCAAAGTGCCAGAAGTTTTTACGGTCCAAAGCTTCATATACAAGGTGGAACAATTACAGGGGAAGAATTAGCCGTACAGGCCTAGACTTGTGGAAAACATCGTGACAAGGTTGAGCAAATCCCACTTTCCAAATATTCTTATTTGTCCAACATGTTTAAAACAATCATTGTGGCCATAAGCTAGAATAAATTCTCAAAGTGTCACAAGAAAGAAAATATAGGTAGAAAAGCTATTATTTAATGACTATAAAAAGAGGGTCAAATAAGACTATGAAATATCAGGGAAGATTATCAAATATTCATGATAGTTGTGTTCAAGCACTATGAAGCACTATCAAAAATCCAAGGGAACTCATAAGACGTGATCAATTCACCAAAACAAGAAATGTTAAGGAAACACATTGACGCATAAAATGTAGTCAATTCACATGTTTATACCACCAAAGTATAAAATCTTTAGACATCTTGATACAAAAGGTGTAGAAGAATTTAAAAGAGAAGTAGAGAAAGGAAGAGAGGAAAAGGAAAAAAGAACTAGAGAGGGGAGAAAACTGAATCGTGCTCTACAAATTACTAAAATCATAATCACTTTCATCCGGGGGGATATCCTTTATACAGTCTCTAAACCCTCTCTAACACGCCAACGATTGTTTACTGATTGACTTACTGACCGCTTATCATCATGTCATATGTTATAATCATTACAATGGCATGTCATGTTGAAATCTACTCAGGCATCCACCAATCCAATAATACCAAATTGGCCACCCAGCACAAACAAATAAGCAAGATGCTCAATGAGTAGAGATTCCCTAATCAGTATGTTTTTTTAGCCCAGTTGAAACACCCTGATAAACGTTAGGGAATACAAGAAACGATTAGTAAAAAATTAAGGCATACCCTCTTGCTTGAACTTGCCACAAATTGACCACTGCATCCAAAGAACTGCAAGAATTACACACAAAAAGAGGAAGCAGCAAATCAGAGCCAGAAGAACAGTAAATCATACGAGTGGGGGTGGGGAGCAGGTGCCCAGGGGTGTTGGTAGCAGCGTCACAAGTTACATGTTACATCGGTGTGATTTTGAATGTTTAAATACCCATAAACCTTGATCAAATTAAGATCCTTGTTTTGAAAATACAACAGAACTAACAAACATTAACTAGAATGATAGGGCTATGGTGACACCAAATTCATACTCCTATGTAAGGCTAGAAAACAAAGTGCATTCCCCGAGAGGCTGAGACTGAGACGGACTATAGCAGTCAATACTTCTATATCGTTTTCAAGGCAATCGATTTCTAGAACTCGCTGTTACTAAGAAGGAGGAGGAGCTGTAGGGATAATACAACACCAGAGGCATAGTTGTGATCATAGCAGAAGTCCAATCATTACTCCAAATCTAAAATACAAGTTTCAATACCAAAGGGCACAAGAAGTTGATATGTGTTATTAGATGAACTTCAAAAATATCCATCTTTTTTACAAGCACTTATTTTACATCTTGGAAATATCAAAACCTTAGTTGACCTACACTATCTACACAATTGAAAACTATAACCAAGGTAGCAATATATCAGCATATATTCTTGTTGATTTGTTTCCTTTTCAGAAAAGTAAGAGTTACAAGTCAATACGAGGAAGAATACAGAAAATTAAAACAATCTGTGACCTTAGAAAAGAATGATGAAACATATTTTCTTAAAAATACCTAGTCACAAAAAGCTGATCATTCACTGGACACAAAGCAAGACTCCTCGATTTCCTCTTATGTTGACTGAAAATTTGGGTGCTTGTTTGACAGTGTACTAAACTTGGGGAAGAGTTCGTACCGATCAAAGGGATCAACTCCTTGTGTTCTTTCTGTTCTGAAAAAAAATGCAATTCTGTGAAACTTTATCACAACAATAAATGAAATATTGGGCAGTAATACCTATCAAATTCAAATACAAGTATTTGACCTTAAATATGTGCTAGCAATATAAATGCAAAGTATTAATGAAGGTTACATTAGTGATCAATGTCTTACCGAACTTCCTTTTTGTCCCTTTTTCCTTCATATTAATATCACCCTTTTTAGTAGGTTGTCGTTGAGTTTCGATAGGCTTTACTCTGGCACCACTAACTGAATGAGTAGAGATTGATGGACTGGCTTGTGAATTGGAATTTATTGGGGCTTTTCCAGAAGACCCTGACAACAATTTAGCTGGTGAATTTTTTGGAGGAACAAGAAGTTCTTGTTTAGGCTGATGCTGGTTTGGTTTTTTTCTGAGCCTCCATTTCTATGAATGGGACTGTTTGACATGCGCTCTGTCTTCGCAGATTTAGTTCCTTTTCCCAAGGAACTTGAACCTGATACTACATTAGGTTGGCTCGAAGGCGGGCCAATTTGGACTCAGCATCTTTTAACCTCTTCTCTGCTTCCTCAAGCTGCACATCTTCCCCAAATATGAAATCAGCTAACCATTCATCTTTTAAAAAAGTAACAAAGAATGTAAGAAGGTTGAATGCCATGAGAAAATAATAGAAACCGTAGTATATCTCATTTTCAAGCAAATCCCACATTATTACTCACTGAATCACCCTAAAGAAATGTAAGCATCATCTCAAAATCAAGTATCAGTTACTTAACATGGAAATTTGTCAAGTTTTATTTTTTATTTTTTTGGTCTGAAAAATTTGTTAAGTTTTGCATAACAGGTTCTACAATAGACAACACCTTGAAAGCCACTTAATAATAGTCTCCAACAAAAATTGATGGAAAACATGAAACGCTCGTACATTGAGTATTAAAACCAAATATTTCCAGCAATGAAGGCAATGCCCATCAGGATTTTAAGTGTGAAAACAAACTGATGCTGTCAATTCCAATGAAAATCCTAACATGTAGTCAATAAAATATAACAGATACAATTGACAAGAGGAAAACACATGATCAACAACTTAAGCATAATACATTCCTTGTGCTTCTTTTTCCTTCACACATATCATAAATGCCGATGTACCTGTCATTATTCTTCTTAGAATGGAATCAATAGTAGTTATGGGATAGATAACACAATGAGAGAACTACTTAAGCATACAAACTACTTTGGTCCTTTCATCCTATGATCTTATCTTCGTTTTAAATGTTGTAGACATCTTGGAGCCACTTTAACATGTACAAAATGCTCTACATAAGAAATTTTAGTCCAAGGCCTCCCATCAGCGTACATACTTCTAAACCAACCAGCATTTCTGTAAGGATTTGTCTACTACATGATAACTTTACTGACCTGTAGCAAACTACTCAGGAAAGAGAATTGGCAAAAACATGATACATAGTACATAGAGACCAAAAAAAAACCAATATAATACAAAGAGAAATTGCTACATCAGCAAAAAGTATAGCAACATCAAATTAAATATACCAATTTAACATCTCAGGACATGTCCTATAGACCAATGCCTGAGGTAGGAACAGAAGCAAATATACATCAAAGTAGAATTGCATGAAATTTAGCATCAATGTACAATATTTTACAGACACTACACACAAGGCAAAGTAGCAAACCAAGGAAATGGAAACTATAGCATCTCTGTCAGTCCCATCATTTATAAACTGCTTGTGCAAACGCTCAGCTGAGGCTTCAAAAATCAAAATACTTGCTTATCTTCCTGCCGTCATGACTCTTTTGACTAGTATCAGAATCATAATCATCACTCATTAAATCATCATCAGTATCTTCCAAACCATCATCATAATCATCATCATCATCATCATCATCATCATTCACCTCATTAGACTCCAAAACATACTCATTATTTTTAACCTGAGCTTTCCAATTCCATCCATTCTCCAAAGGAGGACGAATCCAAGGATTATTCAAAGCACCCACATTAGCATTAGCATAAACCTGAGGCCTAACATTTCCTCTACCAGCAACATTCACATTCACATTAACATTACTCTTAAAATTATTGTTATTATTACCATTATGCCCCTGCCAGGATCAATCCCAGAAGCTCTTCCTAGTTGTTGCGCCACGTCAGCATTACCCCAAGGCGTAACAGTTTAGACTATGAGTGGGTGGGGCCCATGGCTTTTCAATTGTACCCGCGCTGTTGTTTTTGGATTCCTTTCCAGAAACTTTCCACCTGCGACACATTATCAATAATCTAAAAACAGAAATGAAATTTAAAGTAAAATTGATAATCAAAAATCCCACACCCTTTTATCAATCCCCCTTCTCTTCTCTGATTGGTGCAAACCAATCCCTCTTCTCTTCTTTGATTGGTGCAAAAAAATTCACATGGATCACCAATCTCATGCCAACCCCTATAAATCATTTACTGAAAGAATTAGAATAACAATGAACATGAATATGAATCCCCCAGAACCTCCCCAAGAAAATCCCAACCACCGTTATAATATTTTAGTTGACAGAGTGATTGCTCAAAATGCAACTATTGAAGAGGTAGCTGAATTGGCTCAACTTTTGTCCTCTAATGAAACCAATAATCATCACCATATCAAACTCTTCCAAAAACAATGGTTTGATACAGATAAGATAAACATTAAGTTGCACACAGGAGCTGGAGAAGAAGTCTTCAATGCACTAACTTTGGATGAGTTTACTACTCTTCTTGAAGATGGGGGAATGGTGCGTGTCATAGTGTTTGGATGCCATGGGGAGAGTTATCGAATGAATTTGAAGATGCTCAATGACGGAGTTTTTTGTTTGAAGAAGCGTGACTTGTTTCAATTTTGGGAGGATCAATCTATTAATGGTGGTGAATTCATTTTATGGTTATTTCAATCACGTGTAACTAATAGTCTTTGTTTTATTGTTGGTGGTGTTTAGTTAAAATAGGACTCTGTTGTTCATTTTTACATGTATTACTATGTTTATCCAGAAATTAATATATATCTCTATATTTTCTGTGTCTTTCCCTCTATATTTCATGCTTTTTCCGTGACCCATTTATCATATTTTGGGCCTTCAACATTCTCGTTCCCTGCATCTGCGAGACTGCGACATGTTATATTTTTAAATTTTTCATAACAATCATTCCTCCACCACTGTTAGTCATTTGAATGAGCAAAGCATATCAAGTCATTATCACATCTTTTACTCACGTTCTCACTTATGTAGACTATGCTTCTTTCTTTCTGTCATGATATACTTGCATGATTTTTGAAGGATTCCAAAATATGTGTTGTCTTCTGGTGAGGCTATTAAAATGTAAACTGGAGCAAACTTTGATGAATGGTGATCCTAGCCCCCATGGTCATCGCCTCAGTCATCACCAAACTGAAAGTTGATACCCTTAATTCACGTTCAAGCCCATTTGATTGAAATAAAAACTTCCACGATCAACCAATTGAAACCAAAATCCCCTTAGCTAGGCTTTGCAGTTGGCATCGCTTCAACATGATAAAATATTAATCCCCTAATTTTTATCTCAAACGCCAAAATTACATTATAATTACGCAATTTGTGAGAATGAGAGGCCACTAGGCAATATGTTCATGTGACGGTTTATTTAACTAAAGTGTGCGGATTTGATATATAAAAATTATGGTGTGTGGACAGTTTGTTTGTGTCAATGTGTTATCATATGGACCTTTTGGAACATTTTATTTAATGGGCAAAGGGGCAAAAATAGCCACCGTAATTGCCAAAATGGACAACTTTGGCACCCGTAATTTCGAGGGTGCAAAACCGTACACCATAAACCAAAATGGGGCAAATTTAGTCATCTTAAAAATTGGAGTTAAGTTTGACCGTTAAGTGAATTTGAATGCTGATATGGCAAATGACGTGGCACTGTGAGACATGACGTGGCACCCCAATGCTGATTTGTCTATGACGTGGCCCCCCACCCCCAGCCTCCTCCCCTGCCCCCCCACCCTCAGCCTCCCTCCTCGGCCCCCACCCTCCCCCCTCCCCCCTCGGCCCCCCACCCCCACCCCCTCCCTCCTCCCTCCTCGGCCCCCACCCCCACCCCCTCCCCCACCCCTCCTCCCTCACCCCTCCTCGGCCCCCCCACCCTCAGCCTCCCTCCTCGGCCCCCACCCTCCCCCCTCCCCCCTCGGCCCCCCACCCCCACCCCCTCCCCCCTCCCTCCTCGGCCCCCACCCCCTCCCCCACCCCTCCTCCCTGAGGGGGTGGGGGCCGAGGAGGGAGGGGGGAGTGGGTGGGGGTGGGGGCCGAGGAGGGAGGGGGGAGGGTGGGGGCCGAGGAGGGAGGCTGAGGGTGAGGGGGCCGAGGAGGGGTGAGGGAGGAGGGGTGGGGGTGGGGGGCCGAGGGGGGAGGAGGGGTGGGGTTGGGGGTGGGGGGGCAGGGGAGGAGGAGGGAGGGGGTGGGGGTGGGGGGCCGAGGGGGGAGGGGGGAGGGGGTGGGCCGAGGAGGGCGGAGGGGTGGGGCTGGGGGGGCAGGGGAGGCGGCGGCTGGGGTTGAGAATTTGGTGATGATGGGTGATGTGGCAGGGGTTCCCACGTGTAATCACTTCAGGTGCTGACTGTCCTGCCAAGTCGTTTAATGAATGTGGGCCCCACACCAAAATACACGTCTGTTAACAAGAACTTAACGGCGTGGCTAGATTTGCCCCATTTTGGTTTATGGTGTACGGTTTTGCACCCTCGAAATTACGGGTGCCAAAGTTGTCCATTTTGGCAATTACGGTGGCTATTTTTGCCCCTTTACCCTTATTTAATTGTCATGTGAATTTGAATTTATGAGTTGTTCAGCTGTTAATTTGTTAGAGCATATGATTTAAATGTAATTTGGAACATATTTATATTTTTCTAACCATAGTTCCATTGTTTCAATTAACAATATAGGCTTAACTGTGGGAAAAAACAATATGGGAAAAACAAGATCAGTGGGCCAACCCGGTTTAATTTAATGTCAACTCAACTACCCAAGGGGTTGAGCTTCGCAAAAGGGCTCTTTTGCATTCAGAAGCCTTTGGGTCAATCCAAATCTCTGCAACTACAAGTAAAGGGAATTTAAATTGAGATTCATGCTTGCCAAGACATATGTTTAGGGTGAAATCTATATCCGGTAATGACAAAATTCATTACTAAGTAAATGATATGTTATTATTATTGAAAAAATATGTTATACTCCCTACAATCCTAATTCTAGGATCACTCTTTTATATGGAGCAATTGAGAATGAAAAAGTTAAACAATTTAAAATGTTTTTAGTTTTTTCTGCTGAAAACTAATAATTTACTCATTAACTATTTTTTTTTTGGTTTCTTAAGGTAATTCCACCCTCGTGTCAAGTAGACTAATCCCTCTAACTATTTATTTTACAATTACATATAAAATAAATTAAAATTAAGTGGCTTATTTCACATCATTGATCTCTACAAAAATAGTTAAAGTGATATTATATTTAGGATGAGAGAGATTGCTACATTGTCATTGTCATTGTGTGGTCAGATTTTTGAGCCTTGCTAGGTCAGTGGCCAGCGGGGGAAATCAAAGAAAGAAAGCAAGAATTAAAAAATGAGTGTTGATTCTAAGATTAAAAAATCTCAAGTAATTTGAGTAATGAATGAATTAACATATAATTAAATAATTCTTTTATTTCCAAAATGTAACACTTATTTCAATTTATAGAACAACTAAGTAATCAATACGACCCACATAAGTCAAATATATCAAGTGAATTCACAAAACGCAATATATGAGCTTAATTTTAGGAACAACTAATATATGAGCTTAATTATATCAAGTGAATTATAGGATCCACATAAGTCAATATGAGCTTAATTTATTTTAGGGTAAAGGGTCAAATCTAACACTAAACTATTGCCAAAAGTACACCCCACATAAAAGTGAATTCGGTGGCTCAAATATAGCACTGATCAAATACAAATTGGGTCAGATGTAGCAAAACGTCAATTTTGACGGGTTTGACCGTTAAGTTTGACTCGAGTATGCCACGTCATCCCAGTTAGGCCACGTCACCAGCCACATCACCCAGTTAAGCCACGTCACTTGCCACGTCATCACCACATATATGAAAAAAATTAAGGTTCAAATCTAGCACTCAAGTATTAGTAAAATGTGGTGATGTGGGTTTCAGAAATTTATTTTCATATATGTGGTGATGATGTAGTGAAAATGGTGATGATGTGGCAAGTAACATGGCCTAATAGGGCGATGTGACAAGTGGCATGACCTAATCAGGTCAAAATTAAAAGTCAAACTCATAAAAATCGACGTAGTTGCTACATTTGAACCATTTTGTAACTGACGGGTGCTAGATTTGAAACTCAAAATTGTTATTTTATGTTGGGTGAACTTTACTAATATTTGAGTGCTAGATTTGAACCTTAAATCTTTTCATATATGTGGTGATAATGTGGCAGGTGACGTGGCTTAACTGGGTGATGTGGCAGGTGACGTGGCCTAACTGGGGTGACGTGGTATACTCGGGTCAAACTTAAAGGTCAAACCCGTCAAAATTGACGGTTTTGCTACATCTGACCCAATTTGTACTTGATCAGTGCTAGATTTGAGCCACTGAATTCACTTTTATGTGGGGTGTACTTTTGGCAATAGTTTAGTGCTATATTTGACCCTTTACCCTTTATTTTACTTATAATATATGATTTCACAAAAAGCAAAATACGATATGATTAAATTGCTTATTTTACTTTATTAATCTTCCAAAAACTCAATAAGTTATTATATTTCCCACTAGCCCATACTATAAGAGATAATCCACAACTTTGTACAAAAAAAAAAACAAAGTGAATTCAATAATTATGCATATGATTAAAGTAATTTTCAAATTTCACATTTGAAACATTATTGTACATTCACAAACTCTCTCTTCCTTTTTTTTTATAAAAGACAAAACGATATTAATTAAGAAGGATTACATGGTTTTCACAATATCATGGAAAATAAAAGGAAAAACAGTCAACCATTCATCTGAAACCAAGCAAATAGAAAGCAAATTAAAAGGACGAATTAGAGATTCTACATCTCTGGCAATAACATGTGTGACCGATGAAGCCCAACAGTGGAAGTCACAAACTCTCTCTTCCTTAGATAAATATGTAAGAACAAATCTTGAAATCAATCATTTATTATTTTGATTTTAACAGGTCACTCCCTCATATCTTAATTATAAGGTCAGTTAATTCTTTTCAAAAAAATTAATTAAGCAAATTTAATCAATTTCAAATGTATTTATCTATATTTCTCACTCAAAATTAATTTACCTTTTAGATTATTGCATAAGACAATTGCATGTAAGATGTTTTCTCTCTGCCTTTAATATATGTTCATTGTGTGTTCGTCGGTAGTGGAGCGATCAAATAAATATAAATGGTCATGGTAAAACAATAAATAAATATTCATAAAAAAACAATAAATAAATATAAATGGTACATATGAATTATGATTGCTGATAAGAAAATGGTACATAAGATGGAATATAAATATTAGTACCATTACAAACTAGTGCATCACGTCATTTGTTCTTTAACAAATCACAAGTAGACACATATATTTAATGTGAAATTTTTTAATTTGGAGTGGAACCTAAAAAGAACTCAACTAACTTTAAAAAACATTTTTATTTACATTGAGAAATAAAAAACATTGAATTTTTATTAGTTGATTTCTATTCTTAGTGTTCCACATCAAATAAAAAAATTCATGTCAAATTGTATATATCTACTTGTGATTCATCAGACCACATTGAGAATTATTCAATTTTTTTTTATCAAAAGCAAGAATAATTCAATTGATCTCTACAATTTCCTATAATTTTTGCTTACTCCTTGAAAGAGACAGTCTTCCATTACCATGGAATTAGGAGTGGCTTGCTCAAACTGAAAAAAGAAATTATGAAGGATCTAATGAAATGATCAACGCTAAATAGAGAAAAAAGGAATTAAGGAATGGTGGAGGGTTCAAACATTTTTATTTACCTAAGCTTTGTGAACCCTAGAAAGTATCATTGCTTTATGTGGAAGTCGTCCCGCTCTTATGGAAGGAGAATTCAATCGCAAACTCTCGACTCCCTTGAATGGCGACAATTTCACTATTCCTCTCCATGTTGTTGAGAAAATTTTGCTTATATTAGATGCCCACAACCTATACCTATGCTCCTTCGTGTGCAAAAGTTGGAACCATCTTATTTCTGATCCCCATTTCATATCCATTCATTCTGATGATTGTAAAGAGCGGGTCCTCGTGATTAGAGCTCCTTCTGTCGACGAGAGGCGACGTTCTCATCTTATAAGGGATTACATATATTTTTCATCTGGCGCACCAATTTATAGGCTGCATTGGGATAACGATCAATTTGATTTATTTCGCAAAATAGAGAGCCCAACTATTGATGATTTTAAATACACGAAAGTAATAGGGGTAAGCAATGGGTTAGTATGTCTTACAACGAGGAAATGGCCTCTCAAAATCATTCTCTGGAACCCAACCATTAAAAGATATGCATGGCTTCCCCACCCGACAGCTTGGGATGATAAACAATCTTATATAGGCTTTGGCTTTGATAGTACTAGCAATGATTTTAAGGTTTTGATCATTTTTTATCATGTGAGGCTAGGTACTTATGATAAAGAGATTGATTCTGTTTGGGTTTTTTCATATATCACTTGGTCATGGAAACCTATTGCATTTGATATCCCTTGGTTTATAGATCCATTTGAATCTTCATATGTACTCCTTAATGGTGTACTTCATTGGATGGCGTGTGACAAAAGTTGGCATCATTTTTCTATACTTACATTTCATCTCAAAAGTGAGACATTTGGACAAATATTGCTTCCTACAGATCTTATTAGCAATTCATATGAGGGATTTAGTGATATTGTCACAACAGGAGATTCGCTACTTGCTATACTAAGAGAGTATGTTTTTGATGAGGAACTCGGGGACTTTGCCCCCCGTGTTCTATCAATTTGGATCATGAAACGTTATGGTGACCCTACGACATGGACAAATATTTTCTCAACCACAACATTAGAGAAATATCTTCAAAATATATTGGGTGCACGGAAGAATGGTGAACTTATACTAGAAATGGGGGATGGAGAAGTTTGTAGGTATGATCTGAAATCTCCAACAAGCATTTCAGTGAGAGTTTTGGAAAACGTAGTTTTTTTCTCCTATTATAAGGAAAACCTATACTTACTAGAAAAAGGGGACATTAGCTACATTAAATAAAATATTGTCCAATGTTATGTTTGATGACATGCTAGTTTATTTGATTCATATAGTAATGAAAAGCTAGCTATAGTATGCAATGTTGCTATAGTATGCAATGTTTGATGACATGCTAGTTTATTTGATTCATATAGTAATGAAAAGTTAGCTATTTGTTGGTTTATTTTCACACATTTTTTATTGGATGGTGGAAGATTGTGAAGTTCTCATAAAACCTCTTCCAGGTTTTGGTGCCACGTTAGCATTGACCCAAGGCCTAGACCTAGTGTTTGGATTATGAGTAGGTGGGGCCCATGGTTTTGCAGCATTGCTTCCAGCTCTATTGTTATTATTGCCTATAGATTTCTTTCCATAAACTTTCCACTCACCATCATCTTATAGGATCACATTCTCTAAACCTTGAGATAAAAGATCAGTATTTGGATTAGATTGAGAGATTGCTTTACCTTTGGATGATGAAACGGTGTCGTTTGTAGCAGCATAAGGCCTTCCAGTTCTTCGAATGTATTTAATCAATTTCAAATGTATTTATCTATATTTCTCACTCAAAATTAATTTTCCTTACTTTTAGATTATTGCGCAAAACAATTGCATGTAAGATGTTTTCTCTCTGCCTTGCCTTTAATATATGTTCATTGTGTGTTCGTCACGAAACAAGTATGCAATGAACGGAAAATAAAACTGTGTTTTAGAGTCAAGAAAAGCAGAAAATTAGGGGAATATAAAAGTTAGATGTCATGCTACCAACTGTGTTTTGAACTAATCATTGTCATTCATTCTGATCAAGCTTAAGGCAGTGATCTTCTTGACCCTCGTATTGGCACTTAACAATCTCCTAATCTTGACTACCTTATCCCACTGCTGTATATTGGCATAAATATTGGCCATAATGGAATAAACCCCACCATCTTCTGGTTTTATCTGCATCACTTGTTGGGCTGCTTTCTTAGCAATCTCAAGGTTCCCATGTGTCTTACATCCTCCAAGCAACCCACCCCACACGAAAATATCCCCACCATATGGCATTCCTCTAATAATCTCCATCGCTTCTCCGATCAAACCTGCTCTCCCTAACATGTCCACCATACAACCATAATGTTTAAGCTCAGGAGCAATCCCATAAATAGGTCCCATTTCATTGAAAAATTTTCTAGCTTCATGAACCAGACCTGCATGGCTACATCCCATTAAAACTGCTAGGAAGCTCACTCCATCAGGTTTAATTCCAGACTCAACCATCCTAGAAAAATATTCCATCAAAATCGAGCCTTTGCCGTGCATTGCAAGACCAGCAAGCATTGCATTCCATGTAAACACATGTTTATGATCACTCAATTCAAATATAGCTATAGCAGTATCAAGACTTCCACACTTGGCATAAAAATCAACCAAAGCAGTGGTCAAATAGGAATCAACTTGAATGCCATTTCGATCAATATACTCATGGACACTCTTCCCATTTTCAAACTCTCCCAGCTGAGCACAAGCAGAAAGAACAGACACTAATGCTATGTTATCTGGCCTAAGTGCTAAAGCAAGAATCTGACTAAAAAGTTCAATGGCCTCCCTAAACAAACTAGCTTGAGTATAACCAGCTACCATAGTACCCCAAGACACAGCATCACGTGCTGGCATGTGATCAAACATCTCACGTGCACTTCTAATCTGCTGATTCTTAACAAACCCATCAATCATAGCATTGTAAGAGACAACATCCTTGTAGGAACATTCAACAAACACTTGATATGCATCATGAACAAGGCCATGCATAGAGTAAACATGTATGAGAGAATTTAGCACAAATAAATGTTCCAAGAACCCAAATTTGAAAGCTTGTGAATGAACTGATTGTGTGAGAGGAAGGATATTAAGTTGAGCACAGGCTTTGAGGACAAAAGGGAAGGTGTGAAAGTCAGGGGAAATAGAGTGAGTGCGTAATAAAGTAAAGATTTTGATTGCACAGAGAGGCTTGGAGAGAAGATTGTGAATTCTAATGAGGTTGTTATAGGAGAATGTTGATGGGTTTGGAATTAAATGGAAAAGAGAGAGTGAATAGGTTGAAGGGTTTAATGTTGTGAATTTGATTAAGTTATTAGTAGGTGTGAGAATGAAAGCAAAGGTATGGAGAATGGTATTTAAGAAAGGTGAAGGATTAAGAAAGATGAGACTGGAAGTGATAGAATATGCATGAAGTTGATGAAGTTGTTTGATGGATTTACATTGTTTTATTGTTTTTAAGATATTCATGTAACCAGTAACCAAGTAAGTTCAGAGATGATGAATCAGAAAAATGTTTCATTGTTTCAAATTCAGCTTATAAACTGACTGAAAAGCAAATGTTTAAGCATAGCATGAAAAAGAGAATGAAAAGTGAAAAAACGTGAACGGCATGATTCGAACCTGCGCGGGCAGAGCCCACATGATTTCTAGTCATGCCCGATAACCACTCCGGCACGTCCACTTTATTTGTAAAGCTTTCTTATAAATTTAGTCACCACGGTAAATTTTACGTAAGACATGCGGGAGAATTTCCCTTTTTTTGTTAAACAAGTTCCCTTTTGTTGGGTTAATGTGTAAACACGATTTGATAGGGAAAAAAAAGTGTAAACACGATAAGTAAGCTTTCATTCGTTAATGATCAGAGTACTCACTCCCTCCGTTCCTAAATATAAGATCACTTTGGGAAAGTGAATAAGTTCCTAAATATAAGACCACTTTCTATTTTGTCTCAATTTTGGTCCAAATTACCCCTATATTTCTTAGGTCCCTCACTTCTCTCTCAAATCCCGATTTGTCTTTTAAATTTAAGTGAGAGGTATTTTGGGAAGATCATATAATCCTAATTCATTGGAAAACCTTCCTTAATCTCTCTAAATTACCCAAAGTGATCTTATATTAAGGAACAGAGGTAGTATTTTTTTTATAAACAAGAGACTACCTTCTACTAATACACATCCTATTATCTAGGTAACACGCTACCTAGTTAATCCAAAACGTGTAAACGTGACATTTTTGAAAGGATCTTTTTAGTTAGATAGTTCATTGCTTGGTTGATCGATCTACTAACTACATTAATCATTATAGTTTAATCATGAGAAAGCAGTTGCTTCACTTTAGTGATAATACCATAATCTATATAAATGTTTAACCTTTCTTTCCGTAATTAGTGAAATAACTTCTTTAGAGTGTTACTCAAGGATATATTAGCACCCACTCCCATGCAATCTTCAGGTCGATCACACATGCTTAGAGCTCAACTCTTAAAGAATCTCCTTCATTGAAGTGAAACATAAACCATTAACAAAACTCTCATCCTCATCTCTCACCAAGCCTCCTCATATGACTTTATTAGTGACAAGCGAAGAAGCTTCATCCGTATTTACTTTTTGCTTACAAGGGTTAGGTGGTTTTCACTGACCAGAACAAAAAGCGACTATAAATTTAAACCAAAAGCGACTATAAATTTAAAGGCCATAGCAACTGATTTAAAAGGTCATAGATTAAAAAATTTAAGGACTAGAAGTTATATAAATTTTTTTTATACAAAAATTCCTTTAAATATGAAAAAACTTCCATATAAAAACTATTTAGAAAGCTGAATTAGTTTCTCCATATAAGATATATTTTTTACTTTCTAATTTTTTATCCATATTTTCCCAAATTTATTTTATTTACACCCCTTCATTCATCAACTAAGAGAAGTAGATAATTAAAAATGATTAAGATATGTTAGAGAAATCGTGTTATAGTACCTATTTTTATTAATATCCTTGATTCAAACAACTTATAAAATAAAAAATAGGTACTATAACATATATGTTCAATGATTTTGAAATAGAATGACAGTGATTAATTTAACTTTTTATTCATCAATTTATTACCTATAGAAGAAGTCCAAGAAGGAACTTGTGGCGGCGGCGGGAAGAATCTCCGACGTCTCCTACATCGCCGGAGGTGAAGATCATACAACACAGACATCTAAAGAAAGATATTAATTATTCTGGGGAAGAACAGCAAAGAGAAAGCGAAGGAGCGAAGAGAAAATAGGATGCAAGAGATCTCTATTCTCAGAACCATTCCCTATTCTCCTCACCACAGGTTAGGTTTCATTTCATTATTTTCCCATTTATTTACCCTCATTTTCATTTTCTCCACAAAATAATTGTCTTTCTTTTCACAGCTCAAAGTGGGTAAATTTAACTTAATTTTGTGTTTTCACAGATTATAAATAACAAGTGTGGTAGATTTTAAATATCCAAGGGAACATTTTTTTGGATGGATAAAATTTAATTTGTCACTTGCTTGATCAAATAATATAGCTCTAGCCTAGTGAATGTGTTTCTAATCAGATAATTGTATTTGACATAAGAAAATTTGGTACTAGGTACTAGGTACTAGGTACTAGGCAGGCATGTATGGTTGCTGTTTACACTGGACAATAATTCAGAATCTTTTCCACTTTTTATGGCATTGTGTGAATACAGTCATGTATGTTAATTGTCAATGATTGTTGCAGGTGGTGGTCTAAGGAAACAGTTGCTGTGGTTACTGGTGGAAATAGAGGCATTGGATTTGAGATTTGTAGGCAACTGGCTGCACATGGATTGACTGTTGTGTTAACATCAAGGGATGTTAGTGCTGGTTGTGAGGCAGATAAGGTCTTGCAAGAAGCTGGTCTTAACGTTGTTTCACATCAACTTGATGTGTTAGATTCTTCATCCATCAACCATTTTGCTGACTGGTTACATAAAAATTATTCCGGTTTGGATATTCTGGTTAGTTTCAAGGCGCTCTCTCTCTCTCTCTCTAATCTCTATATACATACATATATGATCTGGCTTCAAGTTTCACCACAAGCATGGACCAACTGACTTATACCTGGATATTTATTATTGTTTTTGAATTGTTATTACATATCTTCTCAATATCCGTCCCATTGTATTGGCATTATACTCCCTTTATTCCTAAATATATGAGCACTTTCGAATTTTAATTTGTTCATAATTATAAGCAAATTTTTAATTTTCATCAACTTTTTCCCAAATAAAGCCTAATAATGCTTATCTATAATAAACAAGCAAGATGGGGTGAGAATATATGAATGTATATGGATAGCGTATATTAGTAATATCATATTAGTATATGGATAGCGTATATGGATAGCGTATATTAATATCATGTGCTAATATAACTACCTTAACTATCAACCTTAATCTAATCAAATTAGTAAAGCGATCTTATACTTAGGAATGGATGGAGTATGTGTTACTTTATTTTGAATTTATTCTAATGCCTTCTGGCCATGACATTCTACTCAATTACAACAAATTTAAGTAGGGACTAGGGAGTGAAACAAGCCCTCGATTCAGGTTTCTAATCAATGTTATTATCTGCAGGTAAATAATGCAGGAGTTAATTTCAATCTTGGGTTTGATAACTCTGTTGAAAATGCCCATAAGGTTATTGAAACAAATTACTACGGGGTTAAGAAAATGACTGAAACTATGATCCCACTGATGAAGCCTTCCACTAAAGGTGCTCGTATTGTTAATGTGAGCTCACGTCTTGGTAGATTAAATGGTAGACGCAATGTAAGTTAAAATTTTTTATGTTGCTTCCTGAAAATATGTGTTTTATGTGCTATGTATGAACAAATATGTATCAATATGTGTGTATGTAATATGTGTGTGGGTCTGGGTGTAAACAGTGTGTTAACTACTGAAGCAAAGTTGATGTTCATCCTTAATTCCTTCCCTTGTTAGCAGTTTCCTCTGGTAAATTTTCCATTTTCATGCTATTGCTCATCCTGCCTTCATATTCTGAATTTGCTATTATTAAGACTAGACCAAATCATTTCTTAATAAACACTTTCTATGTCCCTGTATGTCAAAATCCATAAATCTTTCAAATCTTGTTTTACTAATAGTACTTGAAATAACTTTCAGCAAGGTTGAAACTTATTGGTGTTGGAGAAGCCGTAGACTTGATGATACATATCAGAACTCCTGTGGTCACTATTATACTTCACTCCCCTTAACTGATGTGTTACACTGAAAATTTTCATATAATTATGCAGCCTTCTGTTTTGTTTCACATTTATTCTGCCACTTAAATATGTGATTTGTGCCTTATGGCGATATCTAGTTGTTTGCTGCTTTGAAATACAACATAGTCATGTATGTTTTTTTTTCTTTTGGTTACATAGCCATGTGTGTTTTAACCAAAAGAAAAGACTGATTATATGTGTGTTGCTTGAATGACAGAGAATCGGCGACGTAGCACTGAGGGAGAGACTGGACAACGAGGAAATCCTTTCAGAGGAACTGGTTGATAGGACTATGTCCTCTTTCCTGCAACAAGTAGAAGATGGAACCTGGACATCAAATGGGTGGCCTCAAAACTTCACTGACTATTCTGTGTCAAAACTTGGAGTTAATGCTTATACAAGACTTATGGCAAGAAAGTTGTGTGAGAGACCTGAAGGTCAGAAGATTTACATCAATTGTTATTGCCCTGGCTGGGTGAAGACTGCTCTTACTGGCCATGCAGGAAATAACACTGTTGAGGAAGGAGCTGATACTGGAGTATGGCTTGCCCTTCTTCCTGACCAACCTGTATCAGGGAAATTCTTTGCAGAGAGGCGGGAGATCAAATTTTAAGCTATTTGTTGGATATGAGGAATCATGCAGGAACCAGCTTTTAAAACCAAAAGGAAAGGAGCTTTTGATATCTTATTCTTTGTGTTTGTGTGAAGGGCAGCTAGCTATCACTTTTTTGTTGGGATGGACTATGGAGATGGTGTCGACTAGCTTGTTAAACTAACCACGTTTGAAGCCATTGTGATGCTTGAGGATTAATGACCAAGTTAGGAACACTTTGGTCTTATGATCCTCGGATAAGTTGGGCACAAGTTTGTTTAATTTGTTCTGCATTTTACTTTTCTCCGTTGTACATGTACATGTGATATCTTATTCCCATTTTGGTAGATACTGTGCCAAGGTCTTAAGGTTGTAATATAATACTCCCTCCGGTCCTAAATATAGGACATAGATAGAGACTTCATTTTGGTCCTAAATATAAGACCTAATTACATTTTTGGTCACTTTTTTCCTAAATTACCCTTCTTCTTCTTAACAACTACTTAATACTGTATGTTACACTAATACAAAAAAGGAAATCAACCTCATTGGTTGACGGCTTCAGACGAAACCACATGCATCCGGGTTCGAAACCCCTTGCAGCCATAATTACCACTCGTGTTCAGTTTCCCTTTTTATATTAGAGTAACCCAAAAACAAACTGTGATGAAGACTGCTGCTAGAGTGGTCGAAGGTTTATATAGGAATGCACATGCGTGTGTTCGAACTACCTCAGGGCCAGTTTGCATCCTTAGTCTTTCATTTTAATTGATAAATTAAAAAAAAACACACATTTGACCCTGACTGGAATCGAACATGCAACTCCGAACACATGCGAAAATCTAAGCGTGCATCCACGACCACTCCGACAGACGTTAATAATGAAATTATCTTACTCTGATTAAGAAGGGGTATTATTGGAAAGATATCTAAAATTAAGTCTTCCTTAATCTCCCCAAAAAAAGTCATCTATGTCCTATATTTAGAACCGGAGGGAGTAAAATTTAATTTGGCGATGACACGAGAACAATTTTATATATTTTTGTGTCAATATTTTTTTAGTATAGAAATTAATTATATAACACTGGATATAAGTTGTAAATGTTTGTTAATGCAATTCCGTTCCTAAATAAAAGACTTGAGGAAGTGAACTTGTTCCCTAATATAAGATTTATTTCTAATTTTTCTCATCATTTTCCGTTAGTATCATTGTTGATGTTCCTCAATTATAAACAAATATGAGAGGGAGAATAAGAAATTAAGAATAAAGAAAAATAGTTAGGGTGTTTTAGATAAATTAAAGAAACTAGATGAAAATTTTAATTATACTCCTTTCATTCCTAAATATAATATTACTTTCATATTTTAATTTGTTCCTAAATATATGTAACTTTATAATTTTTTCAATTTTTTATGAATAAACCCCTAATAAATCTTATTTATAATAATCACGTAAGAGTGAAAGAGTAAGAATAAATGCATATGTTTAGGGTAGATTAGTATATCATGTGTTACTAACTAATTTAACTAACATTCTTAATTTAATAAAATTAGGGAAAATGTTTATATTTAGGAACAAAGGGAGTAATATATTTTGTGCACTATTAGATTATACTCCCTCCGTTCCTAAATATAAGATCACTTTGGGGATATGGATAAGTTCCTAAATATAAGATCACCTTCTCTTTTTTTCTCAAATTTTGGCTATATTACCCCTATACTCATTTTACAATACAAACAAACAAATTACTCCCTCCATCTCTCTCCTTCTTATCATCACAATCTTAGTCATCAACAACGTGCCTTTTCCTCTCTCAACTCCGGTCATCCTCTCTCTCTCTCATAAAAAAAAGTCTTGAGCTATGAAAGACTGATATCCTGAAACTTGGCTCCTTTGAAGAATATGCTAGCCCTCTTTTCAGTAAAAATTTGCTCCCACACTGAATAGGCGAATAACATCAGTAAAGACCTGAAGCTTCTTTGCTTCAATTAGTTCAAGAACACAGTCTCTCCTTTCTCCTACTTCACCAGCAGACCGGTCTCTCTCTCCTCTCTCACATTTCCTTTTCGTTTTCTTTTTTATGAAATTGATTTTGTGTAGGCTTAGGTTTTACATTTTGTGAAATGAGTTCGCTGTTTGATTGAGTGAAAGAGGCGATAAGGGATAAGGAAACACGTGTTTTGGATCTGTTGGTGGAAACTATGAATGGTGGAGCGCAAAAGTGTTGCGTCATTTACGCATTGAAGAAGGCAGAGGAGGGGAAGAAGATGTATGGGATAGTGAAACATATTTATTTAAGTGAGGGGTATTTTAGGAAGATGATGTAATTTTAATGTCTTCCTTAATCCTTCAAATCAACCAAAGTGATCTTATAATTTAGGAAACTACGGAGTACATTATTTTTGTTAGAATTTTGCATACATTAAGTTTCTTAGAATTTTTCTTGGTGAAAAAAATGATCCTCTATTAATTAATTGATGCTACATGTATGAGAAATATTCCACGTGGCGACACTGTCAAACGTAGGATTGATGCTACGTGTAGCTCCAAAAGGCCACAATCGTATGTTATGTTATGTTCTTCTTGCTCGCTTTTTTCTGTAATTGTCAATGACAGCTCTGCCATTCCCTCCACCGCCAAAATCCCATTCCTTCTAATCACCACAATTAAATCAATTTTCTTCACTTAAGGGATTCATTTCATTACTTTCTGCAGAAACCTCAATCTTATTTGTAATGGCCAATTTGCGAAGACTTGTGATCAATGTTTCAAGGGCCCTCAATTCTTCTCCTACCCCTTATTATTTCTCCTCTCTCCAATCTGCTTCTTCCAAAAATACCCTTCTCAGGTTTTCCCTTAAAGCTTCCATCTTTTTTCTTATTCTTTCTCTGATGGAAATGGGTTATTGTTTTTTGAATAATGTTCTTTTATCATTTTCAGGCCTTGTCATGGATATGCTTATGCTTTGTCTTCTCGATTATTCTCTTCCCTCACTGATGACTCTCAATCATCGCTTGTTATAGACCTTTCTAATGAAGAAAGCAAAAGGCGCCTCTTTAATAGGTTCCACATTTCACATTTTTCTCCTCTATTTTATTTAATATGTTTTCTTCCATTTTTTATGACAGAATTGACATGTTGATAATATACTTTGTGTGTAGATTGTTGTATAGAAGCAAGCAACGAGGGTTCTTGGAGCTGGACTTGGTGCTAGGCAAATGGGTGGAGCAGAATATCCATTCCTTGGATGAAAATAGGATTAAATCTCTCATACATGTTTTGGATTTGGTATTTTCACCTTCATTTTTGTATCTTTTATAATTTAATTTGAAGATGGAAAAAAATACGTTTTGCTCTATCTGGCCTGTCTCTTATGAATGCCTGCCTGCTAATGATTTAATGCCCTTACTTATATAATATAAGGCACACTTTGACTTTTTTTGCCTTGAAGTTAAGACACAAATTAGACCACCAATAATAACATATGACACATCTACTTAATTAGAATGTAAGTTAGTTTACAAGTTGAATAAGCTTGCTTTTAGGGAAAAAGACAACTATGGTCCTTAATTTTTTTAAAAAAAAGTCAAAGTGGCCTCCGAATTAGGACATTAGGACTGGAGGGAGTAATCAACAAGCATGGTATTGAGAGTAGAGAGTAGTTCATGCTCGGAATCTGACATGGGAAGAGAATCCTGTCTTAGTTATTCAGGCATCATAAAAGACACATTTCCATGTCAGAGTCTAGAGGGAACATGATAGTTGAATGAGAGCAATAATGCTTCTCTGGAAACTCAAATATTAACAACCTTTTTAGTTATTGGCACTTTAAACATCTAAGTTCTGTCATGCAGGAGAATCCGGATTTATGGAAATGGGTATCTGGTCAGGAGCAGCCTCCTGAAGCAGTCAACTCAAATCCAGTGAGTTTTCTTGTGATGAATTCAAAGATCAAATTCCAGTTCAAATTTTCCTTCCCTATGTTTGTCTTTGTGGATCACAATTCTCATACCAACCATCTCTTGCATTATAGGTGTTTGCGGCCGTGCGGGAGGAAGTGAGGAAGAATCTTGATAGCCATGCTGCCCCAGAAACAAGGGCAACACCTGGCCAACCATGGGTTAGAGGTTGGGATGATATCAAGAAAGGTCGGGATGGTCCTGTTGCTGGGAATCAGTAGCTCCTCCTTGAAGGGTTGAGGTTGTTTTGAGATTGTTGTTTTCTTATGTTAGGAAAAGAGTTGAATAAAACTTTGCCGGCCATTATTGTTACAATCATGTAGGGCTGAGCAACTATAATGTCAAGGATTTGTATAAGTTGCTGCATGTGACATGAAAGGGGGTCTAAGCTTTAAACAAAAAAAGTACTACTTGTGTTCTATGAGTAAGACTTTTTTTCTAAATTGTTTGGTTTTTGTTGCTTAGCATGTATGTTTGTTGATTTCTTTTCAACCAGTAGGGGCAATTCAAGTTATTTTTTTAGTATATGATTGGTAGGAGTGAGCATGCCTCATGGCTCACTCATCTCTCATTTTCCCATCCATTGACCATTTTCACTCTCTTCACCTTTATTCCCTTTCCATCTTCCCCATCTCACTTTCTAAAATATAGACGAAAAGAAACTAAAATGTAGAACGAGAGACAAATAAAGAGGGAGAAATTGAGAAACATTTTGTGCTTTGAGTTTTAATTCATCAATTTTATAATCAATGACAAATATGAGGGAGAACTAGAGAATTTGTGCTTCTTTTAGCTGTTTGCATTTATTTGTATGAAAAATTTTGGTATGGCTGCTAGCCTGCAACTACATGGTCATACAGAGCTATGTTGTCTTAGCTTGCTAACATCTCTAACTTTATAAAATAGAAAAGTTACCTTTCTTTTAAAAGGAAAGAAATGGAATGATATTTTGAGGGTACATTTTCTCATACATTTCTCCTCTCTTCTCTTATTATGAACCATTCATTCTCCCTTACCCAAGGGAGTCTAATGGGTAATGGCTGATTTTTGGGCCGAAGGTAATGGCTGATTTGAGATGCTGAATGGCGGGATAGCTTACCTCCTCTTTTATATTCGTAGTGTACTCCTCTTCATAAGCTAAGCAATATAGGGGATTTTTTTTTTGCCAAAAGCAATATAAGGGAATTAAGATATATCATTTGGGTCTAATAAAATTATACTAGCCCATCATAGTGTAGAGGTAAGAGTCCCTTTAACTTTCAAGAGGCACAGGATATTCCAGTTTCCTTTTAACTATGCTATTAGAATTAAAATGATATTGTGATTTTACATATTTGAATGAAAATAGTTACTCAATCACAAAATAGGCTACTAGAATTAGAGTTGAGAATAATGACCGACATTCCCTACAAGGTTGTCCTTTCAAGGACCAGGGCCTTAAAGGGTCGGTTCGAAAAGCCTAAGTAGTGTAAGTAGTCTTATAAGGCCAATCCTTCAAGGGTCAGAACTTTAAAAGGGCCAGCAGAAAGCCCGATTAGCGCTTGCACACTATTTTTCTTTAAAAACTCAGAGAAAACATTTGAAACAATAAATTATTAATCATCAATACAAGTTACAATACAACCAGCAAACAATAATTTCATATCATATGTTTAATTTTAAAGGGGACCTATATTGTTTGTTTGGAGGACGTGAAGTTTCTCTGTCGTGTGTTGGAGGCAGAGAGTTTGCTTAGGTAGTTGTTTGTATCTAGATTTCAACTTGAAAGTTGAAACCACTATTGCAAATCCCTTTGCATCACGAACTTTGGTCGCATTAAATAATCAATCCTTCATTCATTGTTTTTCTTTGTTTGTGATTTTTTATATGATTCTTACATTTGTTGATGATTCTCTTATATTTTGATATATTATACTCATCACATTATAAATATAATATCCAAATTTTGATTTTTTTAAGAAATTAATGAAGAGAAATATTAATTACCTCTAATAAATTGTTTTATTTTGTATTACTTTTTTTAATAAAATACATATGTCACTAACTTAAAAGCCCGGCCCAAGGCAGACTCTAAAATTAAGACTAGACTTGTTTATCAACTCTAACTAGAATTGACAATTTTAAACCCAATAATCCCATTATTAATTCATATTTATATCACTGCCTAAAATTGACTAATTATTAAGTTTTTTAATTTGTGCAAAAGAATATTTTTTTGGACAAATTTATCAAAAGATTATTAAATCATTTTGCAAAATATAGTATAAGGTAGGTATTGATATATAAAATATTATTTTATCAATCACCTTTCTATTTACTTCAGTTTGATACCACGCACTACATAACTATTAAGCGTTTTCAAAGAAAATTTATCCCCTCACATTATCAAAAATAAATAAGAAATTAATATTCCCTCCCCTCACTTCCCTCTTTTTAATGAGGTTTAGGAGAGCTTTTTGTTGTTGTTATCGCTGTCGCTGTCGCCATTTATCTGGCGTTCTATGTTTACATCAGAATTTAAGGTAACTTTGTAATTCAGTGATACCTATTTGTCATTTTAGTTTTTCACTTCTTCTTTTCTTTCCTTATTGCTTTCAAAAAAATTTTAGGATAAAGTATGGTTTCAGTCCCTTAACTTTGAAGAAATTCATGTTTTACTCCTTTAACTTTGAAAAGTGTATTTTGGTCCTTAACTTTGGACGAATTCATATTTTAGTCCTTTTAAGTTTGAAAAGTGTGTTTTTAATACTTTTAAATTCGGTTAAAATATATTTTTGGTCTCTTTGTACAAAGTAATGTTTTAGTCTTTTAACTTTGAAAAGGAATGGACAAAAAACATATTTTATCCTGTTTTGAAATAATTAAAAACATCACTTTGTTCAAGTTAAGGGACAAAAACAAACGTTTCAAAGTTAAGGGATTAAAAACACATTTTCTCCAAAGTTAAGGGACTAAAAAAAACATTTTTTAAAGTTAAGGGACAAAAACATGACTTTCTTTTAAGTTAAGGGACCAAAAACATACTTTAGTTAAAATTTTATCAATCACCTACATATTCACCTAACTTTGATACCGCTAATTTGTATCAAACATTCATCTCTCCCAAATTAAATGCAATTGTGATGCAACGATTGGCTTTGACATAGTCATCCTTCCATTGATGTTTATTATTTTCTTTGTTTTCGTCCCTTAACTTGCGCACGTCATAAACGATACAATTGAATGATCAAGGAATTAAATGATTGGAGATACAATTGATTGGAGATACAATTGATTAATTTTACGGAAAAAAATGGTAGTTGATTTCTTAATATTTTTATTTTGAAATCTTGATTGCGTAAATTATTCAAGTTTTTGAATGATCAAGGGATTTATGGGAGAACTTATTTTATAGATATTTAAGTCACGTCTATCTTAATCTAATAAGTTGTGTTTCATTATTACTAATGTGTAAATAGTCACATAACATATTCTTATTGTTTCACTTCTTTTATTTAGTATGGCTTTTTATAAATTAAATACTCCCTCCGTTCATAAATATAAGACCTAGATAACTTTTTTTTGGAAAGATTAAGGTTGCGAAATAGGTTATTAAATGATGATATATTTGATATCTTTTTAGATTATCCATTAGCTTATAAGTAAAATAAACTAGTTTTTGAACGGAGGGAGTATAATATTTTGATATCGTTTGATATCTTTAGGAACGGAGGGAGTATAATATTCAGTTTTTGAATTTTTTTTTGTAAAATTAATTAAGAGAAATATTAATTACCTTTAATGAATTGTTTTTTATTGTTTTAATTTTTTAAAAAATATATATGTCTTAAAAGGCCAACCTGAGACCCTATATGCCGCACTATTAGGTCAGTTCTCTTTTTTTTTTTGATAAAAAGGAAGGAAAATACAAACAAAAAATAACCTACATCCTTAAATTGGGCAAGACAGATTTCGCCCTATGCATACATCTAATAATGTCTTTGATCTCTGCTATGGCTTCATACACACTTGAACATTCAATTAGGTCAGTTCTCTTCTCAAAAAGGATTAATAGACAAGAAGGATTGGGGAAATTACCATATATTGTTTCCCAGAAATTACCATATATTGTTTCCCATCCCAATTTATTTGCCAACTCATTTTCTCCTGTGCTAGATCAGATTCTAACAATCAACATTGGTAAAACTCAACCGTGCTACTAAAATTACACTAATTTTATTGTTTATGCCCAAAATTGTGACCAAATATACTTTATTCTACTAAGAGCTCTTTTTTATATAATAAAAGAAGGGAAACTTTTAAACAGCTACTAGCCTACATCAGTAGGCATATTACAATCATTCTCATCCCTAAGAACTTCACCACAACCACCACCAAATTTTAAGCTAAAAACTCCATCCTCTACTTAAGAGCTCTTAAAGTAACTGTTCTTTACCTTTTTTTTAATATTGTTAAAAGACTCATATACATATGTAACCCAATTTTCTCTTTCAGTTTTTCTTTTGGACATATTTGGTATTAGAGTTGGGTTTTTAATTGGATATAACCTCATCATTCCAATTCTATAAAAATTACATTTTCATCTAGATACCATATTTCTACGATGGTAAATAAAAAGATGGTACTAGTACCATTAGTATATTTCTATCTATATTTTATTTCCCATACATTTATACATGGCTAATAAATTCTGCAGCAAAGCATTCTATAAAAAAAAAAAAAAAGCTGAGTCCTGTACCTCTCTTTTGGATTATGAGCCTTTCTCGTATGAAGCCATTAGTGAAGATTGTGGAAGCAGCCTCTCTTCCTATCTTTCAAACAACTTCAATTTGAAATAAATACCCTTTTGCTTTTACACCCTCAAATTTTCCATATTTTCTATTAGGTCCCTTATTTGGGTGAACATGAAGGAGGCAATGATGATTATGGTTGATGATGAATTAAGAATGACAATATTTCAATGATTCATCAATTCCCCAGATTACTATTCGCTTAAAGTTCACATCTTTACATGGCTAAAGACTCAGATTCAAACGATTCCAATGGATGGAATCGTGCTCAAGGATTAGTGGTTAAATCTTTGATACTCCTTGGTGGTGCACTTTTGGTTAAACGACTAAGTAAATCTACTACACGTTGGGACCATGCTCGTATTGTATCTCAATCACTTGAGGGTGAAAAGGTAATTTAATTGTTTGCTGTGCATGTGGTAAATTATGTTTTTTTGCTATGTTGTGCTTAATTTTTGGAAAAAAAATTTGGTGCAGTATTCAAAGGATCAGGCTTCTAGAGACCCAGATAATTATTTCAATATGAGGTGTGTTATTCATTATTATTTCAGTTTCTGATTGGTATTGTTGACAATATATGCTCTTTAGCAGCTTGTGTTTTGTCTAGTTTACTTGCTGAAGCTTCAGATTGTAACTAGTTTTAGTGTCTGTATAATACAAATTGAAATATGAGAGTGATTTTATATTTAGGAGCGGAGTATGAAGTTGCATTCACTGGAGGCATGATTCTCTTTGTTAAGTTTTCAGTTTGAGGAGGAAATGGGGGGTTGTAGGAGGATTTATTTCATTAATTTAGCTTTAAAGAACAAAGTCACTTTCATAAATGCTTAATTTTTTTGCTATAATTTTGGCAGAATGCGAACATGTCCTGCGGCAGAATTAGTGGATGGTTCAAAGGTCCTTTATTTTGAACAGGTGTATATAATAACTCAAGTGCATTAGCATCTTCATTGTGAATGGTTTTTCTGTCTTTTGGATCTAATTAATCTTGTAGGATGCTCAATAAGTGTTTTTCTGTGTTGGTAGGCATTTTGGAGAACTCCGCAAAAGCCCTTTCGGCAGGTACTACTTATTCCTTATGAGAATTGCTTTTGAACTTATTTTCTCTGCTACAATTCTTGACATTTGAACATGAGGTGATGATGGCCAACAAAAGGCCGAAAACAGAAAAAAAAAACCTTAATATGGATGAGACCACTCCACAATGATAATATTCTGGGAACTTTGCCACACTGCAACTTGCCATTTTAGTTTTTCCCATAATGCATTGTCTAAATCATCATCTTTCATCTTCTTGCAGAGGTTTTTAATGGTGAAACCTTGTCCAAAAGAGTTGAAATGTGATGTTGAGGTTAGTATGTGATTACTATGCAGATTTACTTTTTGTGGTTCTTCTAGCTGTTTGCATTTATTTGTATGAAAATTTTGGTCTTGCTGCTGCTATTATATGGTTATACAGTGGCCTCCCCTATCATTTAATGAAGCTTTTTCAGTGAAAATCAGTTAAATTCTGCCGCAGTATCTTTGAAAATTATGATTTACATTGTGTAATTTATTCTGCCTTTGCTTGCTAGCATTTCTAACTTCATAAAATAGCAAGGATGATTCTTTAATGAAGCTTTCTTTTTCTGCGGAATGATATTTAGAGAATAGATGTTTTCATTCATTTCTCCCTTCTTCCCTTCATTCTGGACCATTTATGCCCCCTTACCTAAGGGATTATCTCTCCTCTGAACTTTTTTGGCTTTTGAATTTGTTTTGGATCTCTATGGCATATAAGCAAGTGGTCTAAACTATAGCTAGGTTGTCCTGAATTCTGATCAAGGAAGCTGATTCCTCATATTTAGAAGATAATTGTGTTCTTATTCTTATTGCTATTAATAGACATTATATGTTGCTTTGAATTAGTGCCTGAATGCTAGCTTCTATTAATTGTAGTTAAGTACATATGCCGTTAGAGACATGGAGGAGTACAAGAATTTTTGTGATCGCTCAAAGGATCAGCGTCCACAGCAGGAAGAAGTCATCGGGGTAATCCTAGTTTAAACGCAAGGATGTATAAGCTTTTATGAATGTTAGTTAATTTATCTGAATTTCATCACTACAGTGTATGTTAATTCCATATAACATTAGTTAACTGAAATTTCATCACATGCCTCTAACCTTGAGTCACGAGTCAAAATGTGGGTGTTTTTAGGGGGGGGGGGATCAGGTTTGATTTAGAATGATGGATGTTTATGAGTATAGTGTGTGGTGACGAAAAAAATAGAGAGAAAAAAGATTGATTAGGAAACTGAAAATCTTGTTTATAGAATATAAGAATAAGAATATTAGATTGTACTTTAACCAATAAATTTGCTGAGTAATGATATAATGCCAATAAGATATAATAAGTCCTATGATTAAATACTAAAATAAGTATCATGTGTATTATGGAGCTGAATTTACATATGGAGGGTTTTTATATACTGTATAGGCATGATTGTCTTCTGAGTAAGTGTAGCATGATTTGCAGGACATTGCAGAGCATTTGACAACGATTCATCTCAAGCGCTGTTCACGTGGAAAACGCTGCCTATATGAAGGTTCCACCCCTCCTGGCGGGTTTCCCAATTCATGGGTAATTTGTAATTCTGCTATTGCCTTCTAAGAACCCATCCCCACTCTTTAGTACCACTTTTTTTCTGTACAAGATGGGTTTTCCTTATGTTTTGTTAATCCTGGTATGAGTATCATCAATACATCATCTTGAGGCTTCAACTTTGAGATTGTTGTAATTTTCTCTCAATTTTTTCCCTTTTTTTGTTTTAAAAATCTGAACTCCCTTTCCTTTTCTAGAGGATTATCCTAATTCTGTGTGATGTCTTGTCCCTTGTTATTGCAGAATGGAGCATCCTACTGTACTACAGAACTTGCAGTCATGAAAAATAAGGAGATACATACCTGGGATAGGGGTTTTGATGATGATGGAAATCAAGTTAGTTCTATAGCTAATTCTGCGCTTTTTCGGATCAAGTTTATTGAAATGGGTCTTTGGAATGGCTACTTGCAAATAGGCATTTATCTGAGGGAAAAAAGATTTAACGCTTAATATTTTTCTTTCTGATTGCAGGTTTGGGGGCCAAAGGAAGGACCTTATGAGTTCAAGCCGGCGCCAACCTCCAGTTTCAACGATATATTTTCTCCCTTGAATTTTGCCCCTCCTCCATCTATGGAGAGAAGAATAGAGGGCTCATTCATCTTGCAAGAATGAAAAAAGTGAGAAAAAGATCCCTGTGAAATCTTGTTTCATGGTCTTTTTGGAAGGAAGTAACTGCCTTCCCTAGCTGCCTTTCTTGGTTATACTTTGATGAAGCTACTGCCGAGCTGCAAATGCAAGAAAATCAGGAAATGGAGAGCATTGAAGAAATTGACCTTGAATTGTTGTGGAATAGCCTCAAATCACGCCTTGCATGCAAAATTTGTAATGTGTTATTAATATCCATTTTAGTAGGTCCCGTTTTAGTCATCATTGATATCTTACTGTCAATAGTGTAGTTCAATATGTAAAGCTAAAGCCAAAAAATAGGCCGCTGCTTTCTTAATTGGTCAAATTGCACGAATTTCCTGCCACATGATATCCTTGTAAAGAATTATATAGGCTTCTGAAATCCATCTTCTCTGGGTAGTTACGTTATCTGTTTTGATTGTGCACATTCATTATCTCCTGGAAGCCATGTAAAGAATCTCTACATATTTTATTACCTTTAGTTAAATTCTGTTTTAAAATCATCTAATGATATAAGCTAATATTCCGTTGGTGTAACTGAAAGGAAAATACGTGGTTGTTGGTGGCGGCAGTGGGCATAATGGTCAACACACAACACATTAGGAATGAACAAGTTGCATGTATAAGATAATCATAAAGGAGAATGACAGAGATGCTACAAGTAATTATTATCTTTGAATCTGCCTTAGCAGACACGCTCTGATTCTAAAACAACCAGAAATTATACCATCAGCTAACATCAAGCCGTTTTAAGAATCAACGACCCTCATTGAGTGGTGATTAAAAACACAAGAACTTTACACCTTCCTCTTATGCACACAATAAGGGATGGGGATTAAGAAACGTGCATTGCAAGAAACACCAAGATCAATGTATAACAAAAAAAGAAAATTGCATCGTAGCTGCAAATGGACAGCATATGTAATATATTGTCTGGAAAAATTATCAAAATTTACAAATGAAAATTGAAACCAATATCCAAGTTGCAACCAACCCCTATGAACACTTGGAAGAATGACCAAGCAGTATAAAGAATTCTAATTGCCTCAAAAGAAAAAATGTCATTAACCTCTACCAAGGTTTCAGGTCACCTACAGGACCAACAGTCCAATTCAAAATCTTCTCTCCTGGTTTCAAGAATATACTCTTGTCATGTGGCAGTTTACGCGCGAGACCATTTAGAACTTGATGGAAAGCATCTCCTGGTTGAGCAGGCTGAGGGAATAGCATAGCTTGCTTCATGGAAGGGTTTGCAAGCAATCTCTGCTTCCTTAGTATGACCTCAGGTGGGATAGATGTGAGTATAGTATCCAACTTGGGGACATCCTCTTCATCAACAAAAACACCTATCTCTTCCCATGGGATTGCATCAGCAAATGGTAGGACAATATCATCAGCAATGATAACTGGGATGCAACCAAATATCACAGCTTCAACCAATCTTGGACTCCAAGGGGCCCAGCCAAGAGGACATAGACAAAACACAGCTCGTTGCATGTCCTCATAATATGTGGTTGGGTGCTCAGTGGAAATGTCAAAAAGTGGGTTGTCCTTGAAGTTCTCCCACACTGCTGCTCTTGCACCCCTGTAAATTTTCAAGATACAATCACTTTGACCGATTAGATTATCTGTAGTTGTCAGTTTCACGCTATGAACAGATACATACATAGCACCAGACTTTAGCATACTTCTCCTGCATTTTAAAATGAAATCTCAAGAACCAACTTTTGATCATCAGAGGGCTAAGTTTCAATTTGATTGACTAGTTTTGATAATTCAATGGTGACAATCGAATACCTCAACTAAATTCTACTTGCATTTTCAATCATAGGATGCATGCAGCTACATTCTAGGCACATATGCCATGAAAATATATGACCTACCTTGCATAGTAGCCACCTTCAGGGTCATTTCCAACATCATAAAACAATCCTCGAAAGTAAACAAAAATGGATCTAGGAGTCTTTTCGGGAATCAAGTGCGTATGCATTTTCTGAGGTGGTGCATATGGCGGAATGGTGATTGAACCATCTTTCAGGCAGACATGATTCCTCTGTCCAAATGTCTGAACCAAGGTAGCACGTTGTAGCAACGTCAGAATTCCTCTTTCAATCGCCTTCTCCTCCTGGAACAAAATAACATGACAAAAATTTATACTTCCATGTGAATATTTTTCCTTTTAAACTACAATATGATATATACTAAATCTCTTACTTGATAATGGAAACATGCACCAAAGTCATGAGGAACCACAAAGAAATGATCTGCCCCTTCTGTCCGATTCCAATAAGGCCAGTTAGAAGAAATAAGCTGTATAGCACTTCTCATCATTCTTGGCGATTTAAAAGGTAAAGGAAGTCCATTAGGTGTGAGATCACAGGTGGAGTATACTGGGGTGTAAAACCAATCAGCCTCTTCAGGATTAAGCGTTCGGACAGGACTAGATAAGAGAAACCTATGCATAAAGATCTCAGCTGCAAACATATGAGTGAGGCATCTTGGATCTTTTTGCAGAATTTTCTTATTATATTTGCTTGGAAGTTCATAAACAAAAACCTTCAACCTTCCCACTGGATCATCTTCTAGTACATCACCAGCACTACCTACAATAGTTCAACCATGATATAATAATTAGTCTTGGCTGTATAGATTATACACAATATTGATTCTGGACTAATTCTGA
This sequence comes from Mimosa pudica, assembly GCA_029929735.1. NCBI lineage: Eukaryota > Viridiplantae > Streptophyta > Magnoliopsida > Fabales > Fabaceae > Mimosa > Mimosa pudica. The sequence goes on along the minus strand of JAKELP010000014.1, from coordinate 16,012,846 downwards.
TAGTGTATCACTAATTCACTATTCATGAGTTTCATTATGGAAGACTTTTGATAAATTGTAGCGAAATCTGCTCATCAATAAGTGAAAATAAAATTTCAAGCAAATCGGCATGTATCTTTATAAGTAGACACATTATTATCAAAATAAACAAACAATATCCAATAAAATAAAGGGTATGAGTTTGGCTGAGCATGATATCACAGAAGGCTTTACTACCCCCTTTCAGCCTGCATATTCCTATCTTAGTGAAAATTATCACAAGAGCAGTAAAAATTATCTCAAGAGCTTCTGACGACATTGAAAGAAATTAACAGACTTTTTTTTTTGGATCAAGAATTAACAGACTTGATTACAGCTAATAAAGCCACTCTATCAACCCTTTAACAAAAAGAAAATCAATTCATGAGCCTGATAATATCTTCTATGTCATCTATCATCTATAACAAATGAAGCAGCTTCAGAATGTCAGTTCCTAAAGCAGTTCATACACCGATAGCCCATGCTAAACCAACAAATAATTCAATGACAAGGATCAAACTAGAACTTTAGCAACTACAAAATGTGATTTTAGGACTGTGGTATTTCACACAATGCTCCAAAACCAAAGATCTATTTAGAGACCACTAGAAACACGTTTGGAAAAAACCAAAAGAGAAAGTCAACAGTTCATACAGATATTCTATTGAACCTCAATCTAAAGCAGATCCTAATTGAAGACCTCAACTCTAAAGGAGTCAATCATTACCAAAATGAAATCAACTATAATTAACAGCCTAATTCAAGGGAAGATAACAAAACTACTTAAATAAAAGAGCTTGAAGATTAAATCAATCTTAAAAAAGGCAAATGGATCAATAAAAGTAACCACACCTGAAATTCTTTCAGTAGGTTGATGTCTACTCCTTTCCACAGCATCACAAGTACACAAAAAAACAACACAAAGAAGCCAAACAAAACCCCATTTTCCAATATTCATTTCTGAATATTTTTGACTCCCCAACAAGTTTCTGATCCAAGGAGGAAGAGAGGAAGGTGGAAACAAATATAGAAGAATGAAAAGAAGTGAACTTTAGTGAGCAGAAGAAAAAGAAGAAGGTTAAGATGTCACAAGGCAAAGTAGTTGTGAGGGGTTTCTTAAAATTTAGGCTTTTAAAGGCTGCCCCTTGAAGAAAATGAAAATGGTGTTCTTTTGAGCTGAAACGAGAGAGACAGATTTGGCAGAGAAAGAGAGAGAATATTGGGATTAAAGGGGTTGTAACAACTAATGAGAAATGGTGGATTATTGATGAAGTAGGAGGAACTGGATTTGAAAATGTACAGATTCTTTGGATTTCTTTATCAAAAGTTGATGACAAGTCTGTTTCAGACTACCATATACACATACCTACGTCATCTTCTCAAAGTTCAAACTTCAAACCTTTGTCATCTGTCTTCTTCTTAGTTTCTACAACCACTCACTTCCTTCCACGTGTGATATTGTCTTTTGTTGAGAAGTTTATGTTTAAATTGACCTCAATACAAATCTTACTTACTCCTCCTCCTAAATATAAATATAAGAACTATTTGACTTTTTTAAAAAATTTAAGAAAATAAAAAAATAAAAGGACAATTACATCTAGATTTCAAATACTTCCTCGTTTTTAATATCACTTTTAAAATTTAATTTGTTCTTAATTATAAGATCACTTTCTAACTTTTTCCAACTTTTTCCCAAATTGAACCTGCAATGCTTATCTATAATAACAAACAAAAGAGGGAGAATGAGGATAAAAGTATATAGTTGCGATGTGGTAATATCATGTGTAAATAAGTAACTTAACTAAATTCCTCAATCTACTTAAATTAGGGAAAGTGATCTTATATGTAGTAATGGAGGGAGTAAGATACATAATTCTAAAGAGATTTTGAGGAGTTGTTAATGACTATTATTAACAACTGCAATAATCTTCATTAACAAGTGGAAACAACTCATTGGGACCACTTTGAAATTAAGTCTCTTATTTAGTACCTAGGTGCATTTGTCCCTATATTATTTTACTATATATTAGTTTATAAGCTAAATAAAATAGTTATTAGAAAATATTTAAGCAATCTATGTTTGATATGTTATTATTAACTAACCTATTCTATTTTGCTTCATTAGTTTCTTAAAAAAAAGGAAGTCAAACTGAGTATTTCACAAATGACTAGTTATAAAATTTTACCATGAGAAGCGATTTCTTAGACGTCATTGGTTTAGATTTCTTCTACGTAATTTATCACATGATTACCCGTATTTACCACAAATTTCTTCACATACTAATCTTTCCCCTGCGTTCATTGCGTGATTTGCATGCACAAAATTTGCAGTTTTTAAACTAAAAAACATCTTACTGAAAGAAAAATTCACACACACACACACACACAATCAATCATGTTTTCGTGCCGTATATTTTATAAAATCTAAAATAAGATTGACTTTTTCAAAACTTATCCACGGTGAAACTTGTTGTATATGGTTATTAAAGGTCTGTATGTATTTTATGATTCAAGTATTACGTATTCTATTATGACATGAATTTATTTCCGTTTTGCAAGTTTACTAAATGAAGTATCGGGAACTTTTTAAAAAATACATAGCTAGCAGTGGTTAGGATTAAATTTACAAACGTGCAACATATTGCTCGTGATTTCCTTATTCTAATTGAAATATTTTCCCTCATAAATTATACTATCAACAGAATCATTATGCGTATTTTAAACGTTTGGTTTCATCCAACAAATATTGATCTTACATGAGATGTGCCATGACTTTCTTATTAATTTTAAATTCATGTGAATTAAAAACGCTTTGAAAACCAATATTAAGTTAAATAGTGGAGTATATATCACAACATTATTCTTTGATCATTGAAGCTTGGGTGATGTACGCTGTTGTTTTCCTCAGCACAAGGTCTTCTTTCAGTTTTTTTTTGCACATAAAATTAATCAAGGTGAACAACACAAGCAAGAATACTTTGTCAAGCCTCTCTTCCAGAGTAGTTCCAGCTGTATGTAACATTGATAACAGTACAAATATCCTTTGAAAAATATGCTGGCCATTCTTAAATGGGCTTCATTGCCAGTATTGTTTTTGCTTTAACCAATGCTTCACAGCCAATAGCCCAGTATAGGACCCTACCTTATGTATCTGAGCTGTTTGGGTTACTGTGTAGTGGCCTAAACTAAAGAATTCAGTAGATTTTACAATCCAATGGAAACCTGACCCAATAGGCCGTTTTGAGGTTTGTGCTTGTGACCCATACTCAACTTTCCTCTTTCTTTTTCAATATTTTTTTTTTAAATCTGGTCTGCGATCACTGCCTCGTGTGATGGCAGGAAAAGGGTTCGTGCTGAGCTCACCTCAAAATTCAGGCAAGGATCAGACCAGGTTTTTTTTAACTCGGCTCATACATACATCCACAAGATATCTATTTAATTTAATTGGATTTAGGACATTAATTAACTTAAGAAATATTAAATCATATTTAAAATGCTGTTTATACACTTGTTATGGATTATGAATATGGGCAATTCAAGGAATATAGGTAAATATTAGAAATAAACCATACATGCATTAATAAAACCTAACTAATTGGGATTTCCAAAGTGGGGAAGCTCACATCATGGGGAAAAACAGTTTAATAAAAAAGTACTTTACAAATTCAAAATCTCTAATGTTTGATTTTGAATTGTTAATGTTTATTAATACTTATCGTAACGTTATTAGTAATTATAAACTGAAATAACTAGTGGAATTTTAATTTTAGAATGTATTTTTTGTCATTTTTTATAAATAAATAAATGCTTGTCTCACGATTTTAAATTCAGTGGATTGCATATATTCCATGAGATGAGAGATCCATATTGAAATGTGTAAATATATATATGGAATATTTGATTGATATAAGAAGGAAATGATTGATTTAGCAGAGGTGATGCATATTTTATGGCGGGAGGGGAGGGATCTATGGATATACTGGCGGGAGGGATATAGCTTAGGTATACTGTATGAATGAAGTATATATAGGTAGGTAGAGAGGGAGAAGTAGTATATTTAGATACGCGCGCGTGGGGATTGACAAAACACCTTTCAATGGTGCTAGAGGAGGGAATGAGGGATTGCCATGAAATGATGAAATGAACATCATAATCATCATTATATTCATAATGCCAATCACACCAATACAATACATTACATTACATTACATTACATTACATTGCCATCAACACGTGCGTTTCCTCCCCCTAGCTCAGTCTTCATTATATTTCTATTCTTACCTCTAAATAATCTTGTTGCACAATTTTCACATCTCATTTAAATTACATATTTTGGTACCTTCCAATAAAATAATAAATGTAAAGGTAAAAAACAATAATAATAAATGCACTATATATTAGAATTTGAAAAAGAGTCAAAATTCTAAATCTACATCTACATCAAAGAATAAAACATGTTCAACATCATAGTACTGATCCCTATCCGACCCATCCATGTATAATGAAAATTCATATCATAAAATGAACAGATTAATGAGAGCAGTTGAAATAAATTAAAAATGAATTAGCAATTTTTTTACCTGAAAAATGAATTAGCAATTGGAAGCTTATGAATAAAGATTCTGGATACTTTATTTTTTTTTGTTTGAAAAAAAAGGTGAAGATCAAGGTCTACATTATATTGAAAGGGTGAAAATAGCAAATAGCAAATGCATGTTGTAGATCACGAGTACTAGCCACCATATACACATTCTACTACACCCAAGCACTTGAAAGCACAACTCCATATATATCTAAGCAAAAAAATCATTCCTTAATTAATCTCACAATTTAGAACATTATGGAATAATAACGTACAGTTAGAGTAGAGTAAAGTACATACATAGAATAGTCCTGGAATTGGTTTGTGGCGCATTAACTAAACAAAAATGATGGAAATTAAGAAGGTAATTAACGAAAAGACCATAAAGTCCTCATCCACAGTGAGTGAGAGAGATAGAGTAAAGAAGAAATGGAAGCATGTTGATGTTCATTCATCTTGTTGCTCTACCACCATCTTCTCTCTCTCTCTCTCTCTCTCTGTGTCAGTTGCAGGAGGTCGGTGAGAGCACTCGTAACATCCCTCCGTATTCTAAGCTAGTAGTACCTGCCCTCTCTCTCTGTATTACCAGTATATCTCTGTGCCTGCCTCTAGTGTATGCATGTATATATATATATATATATATATATATATATATATATATATATATATATGTTGTATCAGAATTCAGAAAAGTGAGAAAGAGAAACATGGCCTATAGTACACAAATAAGCGATTAATTAGCATGGCCTTTTCATGTCTGTGCTGTGCTGCTTTCTCATTTCTGTCTCTGCCATATTTGTCCCTCCTTTTTGCTCCTCTCTTCTTTCATTTCCCATCCTCTCTCTATATATATATATATATATACATAGTTACATTACATACATGATACATATACATGCATTTTCTGCAAATGAATCCTCTCTCTCTCTCTGTCACATGAACATGAAGGCCAAAGCCACTTTATCTTTCTTTATATTCCCGCTTCTCTAGGATACTCAACTCTTCTTCTTCTCTACCACCATTTTCATATATCTATCATCACCGCCGCTTCTACTAGTACTACACTACATTATTATCCTCTCTCTACCCTACCCTAGCCTAGCCTAGCTTCTTCGATTTTCGTGATCTTCTTCGTTACATTACATATACATATTACATTATATATCCTCCCTCCCTCACGGTTTTCTCGACCAATATATGTTATGTTGTGTGGTTCAATCTTCATCGCTTTGCCTTTTCCTTTTACCTCTCTCTCTCATCCTTCTCCCGTGACCGCCAGTAAGTCACTCTCTATGTCTTGAATACAAGTCAAATCTCCGTTTCTCTCTCTGCATTACATTAGGATCGACGGCGATATATGATTCGTTGACTACTCATTTAATTTTTCTCTTTCTCCTTTATTCATCATATGATGTGCATGTCATGTCGTTCTTTCTTTCTATTTCAACTTTTTATTATCTCTATCCTCACTTTCTTCTTTCTTCTGCTCTTGCAGATGCACACATCTTCCTTCCTTCCATGATATGATATGATATGATATGATATGATATGATCTTCTCCTAGGGTTTCGAGCCTCTCTTCGTCTTGCCTTTTCCTTCACCCACGCGAGCTGTGGACTTCACATCGTTAATGGATGCATCGTGTTTCTTCAGACTAATAATAATCCTTATTCTCTTCTTAGCCTCCTCCTCCTTCTTCCTCCTTCCATTGCTTCTTCCTTATTTTCCTGGTCAGTCCTTCATTTTCCTTACATGAATTCTTATCTTATGCCACGTCACACACACACACACACACACATTTACCTCCTGCATGTTCCTTTTATGATTATTATTATAATCACTATCATATTTATTTATCACAGATCCTGATTATGCTTGGGCTAGTAGTATGGCTTTCAAGGAAGAAGGCAGTGATTTCTCTTTTACTCATCGCAAACTTCTTCACCATCACCACCATCATCACCATCATCGTGGTAATTTATTTTTTATGAAGCATCGTTCATTTGTTTGTTCTTATTAACAGTTATTATCAATAATTAAGGCTTCAGCTCATGTTGAATGATGTCAAAACATGGATTGATGGGGTTGAGTCATGAGTAGTGAATGTTTTTAAAATAAGGTTGAGTGAATAATAATGGGTTTTACTTTTGCTGTTTCTGAATATTCAGCCCTGAATATTTTGATGGATAAGTAGGCGTTATAAGTTATTAGGGAATCATCATGTGTATGAGCGGAGACATTTGGTATTTCCTTTAGAAAATGACGCATCGTCTTGTCCAGACACATACTCTGTCTCATACGTACGTACAACCACATCGTCACCTTCATTAAAGGGCGGCCAATTCCCTGTTTGTGTCGTCCACTCAGGATGACGACCACAAAACAACAAAAGCCTTCACCAGAAACTGTTTTTTTATTGTGTTGATGCTTTTATTTATTGTGATTTTGGATTGGATATTATAGGTTGATTTATTAAATGGAGTGTAATTATTAGGATTTATGTGGGAGGGTTCAGCTTAATTATGAGGATGCACACCTGGTTAATTTGTACTATTCCTTTTCGGCTAAAAAGTTAGTTGGGTTTAATCAAATGATCATTTAGCTGAGAGCTTTTGGATTGGTTTTTCCTCCGTGGGAAAGTAACAGAAAAAGGCAAATTTTGCTAATTTAAACGGATTTGATCATTTGAAAATGAGGGGGGCCTGCTTTTGAGTTGCTAGTCTGCTTTGTTTCTATTTTGATACATAGCCTCAATAGTAGTGTTTTTGTCGTTGTGTGACTTCCTGATTAATCTCTGTAATGATAGTTTACTAATTAGAAATTACTGCCTTCATTTATCCATTTTTCATTTTTTTTTCTCTATTTGTTGAATGTACTGACCTCCTTTATGCTGCAGCTACTGGCACAGCGGAGCCAGAGCGAATGTGGGGTGACAAGTGCAGCAAATCTGATATTGTTATACACCAAGGTCCCACAGCTCCTCTCCCTAGTGGCATTCCCACATACACGGTTGAAATCATGAATCTGTGCACAAGTGATTGTAGCATTGCTCGTATTCACCTTAACTGTGGTTGGTTCAGCTCAGCTCGCCTCATCAACCCAAAGGTGTTCAAGCGTCTTCACTATAATGATTGTCTGGTTAATGATGGGAAGGCCCTCAAGAATGGTGGTACAATCTCCTTCCAATATGCTAATACTTTCCTCTATCCTCTCTCAGTTTCTTCTGTGGTCTGTGCCTAGTTACCTCATGAATAATAGAGGCCAATGTCATTGTCAATTAATTGGTCTTTAGCGTTTTTGGGGGCATATTTTTGACATGTATATATAGAGAGATATAGGTATATGCCATATTGCTTTCTCATGTGCAGGCTGCTGTGTGAGCTTTTGAATTGTGATTTTAGAGGAAATGATTTAAATTGTTTTTTGGATAGTGACTAGGTGAAGAGTTAAAGTTTCTAACAGTTTGACCTGTCTGCCTATTTTTGTTCCTGTTGGCATCTTATTCCTTTGGCTACCGTGTACATTCATTAATATAGAACTGTGCCAGCATTAAGTTTTTTGCCCTCTGCAAAAATTCATGGCGTGCTCCACGCAATTTTTATATAGTAAATTGGCTCTTCTACTCTCAAATTTATTCATTAACTCTTGAGCACACTTTTGGCTGAGCATCCAAGGAAAGTGAATTTTTTTTTTTCAAGTTTTTCATCGCGGAAATGATAAATGTTAGTAGTACTAATTTCATTCATGATGGCGTTATAGCATAGAATTAGAAACATTGTCTTTATTGGGCCACTTGGTTCCGGGAGAGTGGGTGGCTATCACAACTCATCATGGCCTGTTTTGGATGATAAGTTTAGATTAAATGATTTATTAATCTGAGAGAATGATTCTGTCGCTTAATTATTAGATTCCATCAGGTTAATCCTATTGGCAATCATAACTAGGTGGGCAAATTAGGCAATTAAATATTTATTGAACATCTGAGTGGGGATTGAAATCTTCAGGTGGTTCAATTATCATTTAACATTGTTAGATTAAATCAAATATAAAACGCATTCATGTTTTTTTTTTAAATTTTCAAATTGATTCTTGCACTATTTTTCTAAGTTTGATTTGGTACAAAAAATTACAAATGTGCAGCTGGTAGAAAATATGTAAATGCTGAAAGATTTCATCATAGTCTCATCTTTTGAACAGGAAACAAAAATCATAGTCTCATCATATGTACCATCATTGTTTGTCACATTCTCATATTAATGAACTCAACAACTCATGTGCCATAGCCTCTTAAAGATTAAGGGTATTATTGGTAATGGCCTTTAGGCCTCTGCTTTCCTCCAAGCCTTCTTAAATGCACATTCCTCAAACCTCGCAGAACATAATGTTGGCTAGAGGTTTGTTGGCCAAAATAACCTGAGGGTTTAACGTCTTTCAATGAAAAAAAAACACACACACTGGGTTTAACTGAAAGGGACCGCACAGTCTAGACCTCGTAATTAAGAAAAAATAAAAAATGGGAATACCCCAAAAATTGAGGATTTACCACATTTCGAGAAAAATGCCATGCAAAAGTCAAACGTATGGTAGCCAACCAGCGATACAAACAATCAATGAGTACAACCCAATGCAATTTCTTTTTCAAAAAAATACAAACAATATCATCTCTCCATATACTTCATTCTTGATTTAAAAAATCACACTATCATCAAATCTTATGCGACATAAAGATGCAGAATCTGGTGGCAAAAAAGATGCAGAATCAATGGGCGCAACTCAATTATTAGCATTTTATTATTGATGTACATGTTGTATGTGCATGCATGAGCATACTGATATAGTAATACCAATAGGTTATTATTTTTATGCAGACGGATAATAACTTTGTTTCTTGCTTTTGGAAAATTGTATTTTTCTTAAAAAATGAATATTTGCTTTATACACTAACAGACACACTGGTATTTGAAGTTTTGAACGATTGACATGTGTGCACATTTCATCCCATTCTCCCCCTTACCATCAGCGAGGCTCTGTTTACGCTATGTCATTTCAACTTGCAACATTTGTTCATTTCTTGTTTTTATTTTTCAAGATTTTAAATTTTTTAAACTAGAAGTAAAATGTTTAAAAACATAATAAATATATGCAGATAACCCTACCAAAAAACCAAAAAATTATAATGGAGAATGAGGTGCGTGGAAAAAAGCCCAATTTGAGAAGACAAATTAAGAAGCCGAAGATTTGAGAGGTCAAATCGTTTATAAATTGACCAAAAAAGGATTCACACTGTCCACTATAGAATATACGGTCCTGCCCATTGATGATAAGGCATAACACAAATGACGCCCTGCATTCCTGAGGCATATTATATCGTACAAATTACCAGGAAAAAAACTCAAATATAAACGTGATGCACATTGTACATAGATGAAATCAATTAGCCACTATCAAACATTTAAAACTTGTAATAAAAGAATGCAATTTTTGGAAGTCATGATCAACACAATCGTTTCTTTGAATACATATAACTGCACGTAGACTTTTTTACACATGAATGCTGAAAGTAAAATGGTTTTGGCACCAGACAGTGATTTCTGTAGTTTACGGCTAGCTGATGGTTTTAGATGAGCACCTCCAACTATAGGAACTGTCTTCACAATATGGAACAAGAGCACAGACCCTTCTTGGGTGAATCATCAATCTTCTTTTCTGCTCAAGAAAATAGTAACGCTAATGTTAAACTGAAAGTATCTTAAATTAAACTTTAAATAAAATCACAGAACGACTAACTGACAAGGAGAAAAGATCTCAACTATTAACATCTATTTGATGCAAGAACCCCACTCTGATCTTCTAACTTAGGAATCACCCTTTCCACTAACCACATTACCATTTCACAGGAAAAATAATAAATCAATGGTTTGATTGCATCAGTAACGGAAATAAAACTATTGGAGTAAATGACTTCAGCAGATCAAATTGCCAGTATTCAACATCTTTTTCTCCACTAACCTCAACTTAGATTGGAAAAAATGAAAAAGCAACATCTTTAACCTTCAATCTAGATGCGGAATCAAACTTCAATTCCATTAAAAGTGTAGTTATCTTTATATATAAGAAGTTAGTATGACTTTACCAGCTTTAGTTTTTGATAGAGATGGCTGTACAACAACATGCATTATTATAACTCCCCCTGCATCACCACCAAATGGTGCTTTACAATGACCAACAGTTTTGTTGTTTTCCAAGATTTTACCAGAATTAATCAGTTTTACTTCATTTGCTGCCTTTGGGACGACTGTTTTACCTACAGTAGGGGAAAAATCAAAACAATCAAATGAAAAAACACCTGAAAAGGAAGAATCAAACAGAAGAAAAAGCACCACTTGTATGTAGCCCAGAAGGTGTCTTGAGACAACCAATGATGTGCTCTATCACTGACAGGTCATAAGAAAACGACCGAAAGAATCCACAGTTACAAAAGTCATAAATAGTTGATAAAATCAGAAGAAGCTTTCACACTATTACTGAGTTATCAACCATTCATGGCAACATTATCCATAGTCCACAGTCCAACTCATATGAATAAGAATGATGAGCATGTTCAGTTTCATCCTATGAAGTCTTGATACATACATAAAAGGCATACAGCACGCATGCCTTCCAATTCCTTCGAGTAAGCACAGAAAAAGAGGGTCTTCTAGGTCCTCATTGTGAATACATGAGAGTAAAGTAGCGACAATCCTGAACAAAAATTCAGCAAGGGAGAACCTTGGAAGAGGCACTGCCTTCACATTCTGCCAAAAGGTGCTTGCCTTTTGCACCTTTTCCCTGTGAAAGCGAGCACCTTTTGGTGTCTTGCTCATGTGAAACAGCCCAAGCCCACAAACCAGGAAACACACCTGGAATACGCCAGGCTAGCATTTTATATTAGGGTAAAATAGTAAATCCTACGTTAAAATATTGTTTAAGATAACATTTGGTCATCATGTTTTGTATGAAAAACCATGTTCTGTTACATTTCCAGTTTTCTAAAAAAGAATGTAAACTAGTACAAAATTAACACCAAAATTATTTAAAACTAAGTTTATATACACATAAATATGAATATATAAAACTTAAGTGCCTTCATTCACATCATAGGAGAGCGCCTTTCTGGCAGCACCTCTTAGCTATTACCTGAGGTGTTTTAAAAGCCTAACGCCTTTCACCTTTGAATACCTTGTTTCAAAATGCTTTACATTGACTTACAAATTTGATCTAATTCATTTAAAACATCTAAGTAATGTCTCACTTGTTTTGTAATTTTAAACCAAGGATGAGACTGATAATAAGAGGAAAAGTCTTCAAATAAAATAAAGCAGGAAAACCCCTGCCTTAAAGTTACTATTTGTATTATAAGAAAACCAGAGCTTATCAGCCCATATAAATGGGGCTTAGAGATGAAAACAGGTTGAAAAAAATTTTCAAATATGAACTGAAATTCAGGTCCTGGGGGAGAGGAAGATGAGTCTTTGCATGCTCAACAATGCAATGACTGTTGTAACAGTCCAGAAAAGTATTACTCTTTATCATATACGTTTCAGGCTAAACCAGTAGCAGCATGCCTCTGTATGCCTGTATGACTAAGAAATGCCATGAAATGCCCGTATCCTTAATCCACACTTAATCAACCTAAATCCAAGCCCCCAAGGCACGGCAGATAAGCTTCAAAAGAAAACGAAAGCTTTCTGCAACTCTGATAACAATAGTGTTTACCAACTCATTACATCAGAACAAACAATACAATCCTTTATCATGCATGCACTCATAACTCAGATAAGAATCACAACACCTACTACAATGTCCTTCATCTCATCATTTCACAGACAGTTGAGAATACACTTCATATAGCGCATGTATCAAAAGAATACACTTAATATAACAAATCACACTCCCCAAGTATCCTCACACTTAAAATCAAGTGGTCAAATTGAAACCACTCAACAGCCAGATGGAGAAATTTCACACTATCTAGAAATTTACAAACAGCACTAAAGAATCTAAAATGAATAAAATCTCAACTACCTATAGTTGATAATCTCACACAAAAACCAAATACTCATAACAATTAATAATCCAGTCACATAAACATAATAAGCTATAAACAAATTTATTAAGAGCTAAAGTAACAGAATTAATTAATTAATTACCTTTAGGCCAATCAGAGAGAATCCTTTGCTTGAGCATATCAACGGTGGCGGCCGATGAATACCTAAACGGTCCCAAATCGGAGCCATCGTACAATCTGAACTTTATGTCAATCAAATCCTCTTCAGGCATTTGAAATTGACTTCTTCAATTGTAACCAACGATCACAGATTCAGATTACTATCTACAATTTCCGATTCACAATCTCACACCTCAAACAATACCTAAAATTCAATCCAAGTGGTTTTGTTTTGATTTAATTAATTAATTACAGTACTTAAAAGAAGATAACATATATATATTGAAAGATCTATGTGTGAATAATTGAGAGAGAATTAGTGGAATTGGAGGTTACCTTGGAGGATTAAAGAGGAATTTTGCGGTTTGATTTGGAATTGAGGAAATTGACTTTTGTGGAATTGAGTTTGCTTTTACTTAAACCGTTTAAGTGAAGAAGACAAAGCGAAAGTCTTCACGTCTATGAACGAAAAACCGAACCTTATCAAAACGACACACTTCACTACTATCCCTTACCAAAACGACGCCACAACCGCGCAAAACCGCGCTCTTGTCCTTAGGGTCTGTTTAGTTCAATTACATTGCATGCCTGCAATGGTAATCTAAATTACATTACCATAAATGTAGTGTTTGGTTGCTCTTTAGTGTGGTAATATGAATTACCATTGCAATGATGATTACCAAAAAATTGGTAATCAACATTCATAGCTTCCCCCCTATGAATGTGCATTATCATCCATTGTAATTCTTTAAAAGTCTATTTTACCCTTACTAACTAAAATGAAAAAACATAAAATAACCTCAATTTAAATCAATATATCATCTCTCTTCTTTCCATCTGCCTCCTCCCTCTCTCTCTCTCTCTCTACCCCTCCTTACTTTGACCCCTTCAACTTCTCTCCCTCCTCTTTGCATCTCTATCCCACGCAACTTCTCTCCCTTCATCATTCTTCAATTCCACCCAAAGTCGTCTTCTGAACTTCAGATCTGATTAAAACCCCCACATGACTGACAATATTAGGAATGAAATGGGATGGAATTTTATGGGGAAAACAATAAATTACGATGAGGAAAAAGCTCAGTTTCTAAAATATGGGGTGCCTCATCGGGAGGGCTAATAGTTGGCGTGACGGAAGGTGTTTGAAACAATGGCACTATTTCTTAAGTTCTTTAAGGGGACGCATGAAACTCAATCCACACAACTAAGTTTGAAAGCTCAATATTTTATGATTTTTTTTTAGAACTGAAACATTTTATGATTTTTTAAACTTCAAATCAATTGTTTATTTTTCAATTTTATGATTTTTTTAGGATGCTACACTTTCTTTTTGGACTGAAAGTATGGTGTTTACTATTATGGTGGAGGAAGAAGAAGGAGACAATTGGAGATGGGATGAGATTTTTTTTGTTTGAGTGGTATTATAGACCTTTCATAATTCTAATTAAATATAGAAAATAATCTCCCCACATCTTGCTAATTAGTAACCAAACACATTAATGGTAATCATTATTGCATTGCACTCCATTGCAACATTATACATTGCATTACCAAGCAGGTGTGCAATTGAACCAAACGGGCCCTTAATAAACCAACTTTTAACACAATAAGGTCCTTTCAAATATCAAAAACACTAATAAGTCTCAGGCAACATTAATTGGAGCTATAGCCTATAGGACTGGTGATTATAAGATCAAGTTGAAGCATTTTGAAACTTAAGAGAAAAATTGAATACTAAAATGTAATATTACCCCCGGTCCTAAATATAGGACCTAATTAAATTTTTTTAGAGATTAAGGTTGTAAAATAGGTTATTAAATGATGACGTATTTGATATATTTTTAGATTATTCATTAGTTTATAAGTAAAATAAACTAGTTTAAGGGAAAAAAGTTAGCTAAATCAATTTATAATTAACTTATTTTGCTTTTTAAGGATTTTCTAGAAAAAGTCAATTGGGTCTTATATTTAGAAGAAGAAGGTTGTGAAGAAGGTTGAAGAAGAAGACACCTTAAGGGCAATGAGGTCTTTTCACAAAATTTGAAAATGTCCAGTAGGTTTCAGTTCTTTCATAGTCCTTTTGGAAGTTTAAGTTCCTCACTTGTCCTTATTCGGAGAGACTTTTTTATCATTTTCCCTTCTTAAATTGTCAATGAGGCCCCTTAAGTTGTCAAAAAAACCTTATTGTCATGCTCCAATTATCCAAAAATCTTGTTATAATTTTGGTTGTCAACTATTGCGGTGAATTAACAAGTACTACCTCCGGTCCCTAATGTAAGAGCTAGCCGCCAAAAAAACGCTTCTTAAGAAAACATGTGAATGTTAGTTGGGTGTCTGGAGTTAATGCTACTTTTCCAATATTGCCCATATTTATTATGGTACTTTTAAGAGAGAGAAATACATAAGCATTAATAAATATGAAAGAGAGTTAGGGGTGAAGTAGGAAAAAATGCATTAAATGAGGAGAGAGTATTGGATGAGCTCTTACATTAGATACCAAAACCATTCAAATTTTGGGCTCTTACATCAGGGACCGGAGGGAGTAGCCAATAAAAGTACCTTGATAAATTCACAATTGACTTATTTTACACCCAAGTCCTTAAGACTTCTCAATGATTTTAAGCTTTTAAGGGTGATTAACCTTTTTTATGGCCTAAATGGAATTTTCAATTTTCCCTTTGTTTAGCTAAAGCCGACAGCTACAGTGTTGAAACGACGTCACTGGATCGTCGTTTGCATTGTCGTCCCAAACCTTCTGAGAAACACAATAACACAGCTTCAAAGCAAAAAAAAAAAAAATGAAAAGGAAAAGAGAAAGCGAATGCATGGAAATAGTTTGGCAAACCCCAGCGAATCCCCCTGAAGCACGTGACTACATTTTCCGAGACGGTCAAATCATTATCTCATACACAAGAATGTTTAGTTTGTTTAATAGAAAGATAATCTTCGAATTAAATTTCCCCTTTTCTTTATTAATCTGCAGGTAGAAGACATGTTAGACCATACTACTTCGAATTTATAGCTCACGTTAGTTCTTTATATATATATTTATATCTTCTGTTTTTTTTTTTTTTTGCTGCATAATGAGTATTGTGTAAACTTTGATTAAACCCTAGGGATTTTATTATTGTTTGAGAGCAGGTGAAAAATCGATGGGCGGGAAAAACGATTGTAGATTTGTTTGCTGAAGAGTTCAAGGGTCGACCTTATGAATATTATGTAAGAAATATGCAGTGTCTTGTTTTGTTTTACTATTTTATTTTTAAATCAGTCTCTGTTGTCTTATATGCCAGCAGATATTACTCCTATTCAGCTTAAAGTGATGTTTTTGAAGGTTAATTGCTTGTTTTAATAGATATAAGATCACTTTATGTAATTTGATTAGATTAAGGATATTAGTTGAGTTAGTTATTATCATATGGTATTGCCGATTCGACCAAACCATATACCTTTATCTCCATTCTCCATCTCTTGTTTGTTTATTATTGATAAGTATTATGAGGTTAATTTGGGAAAAAGTTGGAAAAAATTTAAAAGTGATCTTATATTTAGGAACAAATTGAAATGTGAAAGTGATCTTATATTTAGGAGCGGAGGGAGTACCTGTTATATGTTTGTTAGTTGATTGATATTTCATGTGAATGATAAAATTTACCTGCATATATTAGTGGGGGAAAGTGATTGAATCTTGTTAAGTTTATCCCAATGCAGAAGTTAATCCAGAATATGAGTTAATCGAGCTTCATGCTGATCATTGTAGGTTAATGCAGTGCAATGTGGAAGGATACAAGTTGATGGTGAGATGGTGCCCGTATCATACATTGTTAAATCATCTCAGAAGATTAGCCATTTTTTACATAGGTTTTCCCCTCTCTGTTTGATGGTCTGTTTGAAAGGAAACAATGGTGCTTGAAAGTGAAACTGATGTTATAATGGTTGTAGGCATGAACCGCCTGTGATGGCTTCCGGCGTTTCTGTTCTACAAAAAGAAGTAGATGTGGTGACGGTTTGTAAGCCAGCGTCTGTCCCTGTAAGTATGCAGTGAACTGAAATGAATTCAATACTGGCGCTTTTATTGTTTTGATGGCTCTTTTAAAAAAATATATATATCCTTCAAGTTTCCTTATCTTCTGGTTTTACCCTCTCACTTGCAGTTGTTCCATGACTTCTGCTTGGTGCACTAAAATAAAATTTTCCAGTCATATTATTGTTTTGTCACTATATTTGGATATGTTACTTCATGGGCATCCTTTGCAATCTCATGAAAGTGTTGCTGCAAGTACTTAATGCTTGTGTTAACTATGGTTCCCTTTATTATAAATGATGCATAATAATTCGCATATAGTCATATACTGAATTTATTTTAAGATTTGGGAGGTGGATACATTTCCATGGATCCTACATACATGCCAACAGTTCTTGCTTCTAGAATATTTATATTTCATTACGTCGAGTTTTTAGATTTTGAAAAATCTATTAAAGGAAGTTCAGTTTTCTCATCAGAATTATCAGTATCCGTAGTATTGATTACTGCACATTTGGCTTTTCTCAAAGAATCTTTGATTAACATATCTAAGGAAGGTTCAAATCCGTATTCTGTTATCTGTGTCAAGCTTTTTTCTGTTTGTTTTTTATTTTCCTTTACAATAAGAAGCCCCATATCCTGCATGTAACTTTTGTTAGTTATCCAATTAAGATATGTGCCTCTTGATTTCTGTGTTTTATACATGCTAAAACTGTTATTTTTAGCTGTGATGTAGGTCCATCCGTGTGGTCAATATCGTAAGAACACTGTTGTTGGCATCCTCCAAGCAGAACATGGGTTGGCACCTCTATTTCGTATCCAAAATTTTAGAAATTAAATGTCTATTGTAATTATATGCGTTGTGTATAAAAGGAAATGTAGTATCGAAAGTATCTTCTTCAACTTTGTTTTTTTTTCTTTCTTGCATACTCTTATGCTTTATAGTTTTTCAAATCTATCATTCGTCTTCCTTGACTTGGTTATGTCAGCAATTCATCGACTAGATCGTCTTGTCTCAGGACTTCTTATTTTGGCTAGAAGTGCTCAAAAAGCTGATTTCTTCAGGCAACAGGTGGGTCTTTATTGTATCTCACTTTAAAATTGTAACAATTGATGAGGTAGTTTTCTAGAGTCTGCTGGCGTCATGCGATTTGTCTAAAAAAACGAAAAATAAAGAATGGATAATGATATTGACTCTTGGTGGTTGTGACTTAGGCTTCTGAATGTTGGGCTGTATTTGTGACCAATTTTGAAGAATGAATTTGAATTTTGAAATGTAGTACACATTTATTAAATGAAGATATTGGCTTTTTTGTCTTCATGAAATGTTCAATTTCTGTGCCCTGCCTTCTAACTGGAATGATAGAGATTTGTGACGTTTATTTTATTTATGTTTCTGTGAACAGAATCAGAATATTATTTTGCTTTCTGTAAATCTAAATATTGAAGTCAATTTTTCAATTTGTTACAGATTGAAGGTGGTTTAGTCCGGAAACAATATGTTGCAAAAGTAGTTGGTGAATTTCCAGAGGATGAGGTATCCATAAGTTTGAGCTTGACAATTTGAGTATTATATGACTATACTTTGTTTTGTGTTCATGAGATAAACCCCGCAAGTATAACAACTGATATACCACCTGTGAACTTCTCTATTTATGCAGTGATGAACCTATTTATGGACCGTCGCTAGATTAAACTTTTCTTGACATTTTATAAAGTTTTAAAATGTAAAGAAAAGCTTGTTTGCATATCTGAGATACAAGTAGGCTAATTTTGAACTTTTCACTACAACATTGCCACTATGGAAGAAATCAATATGAAATTTGTGTGGATGAAGGTTTTTTAAAATTGATACTGTTAAGAGTCAGCTCTGAAAGTTGTTTTCGTGAAGCTTAGTTTGTGCTGTTTATGGGATCAGTGAGAGCAATTAGTCAAAGAAATTGTTGGTGTAGATGGGTGAGTAAGATACTAACATTATTTGTTTTAATGAGGAAAAAGGGCTTGCTCTGGGAAAGCTGCTAACCAGTCCCATTGGAGAGGACTGTTATTGCTTTTCCACAACCCCACCCTAACTCCACCCAGTGGTTTGCATTGTAAAAGTGTTTGATTACTAGATTGGCAACATAGATAAACTGCCGGAATTTTTTTTAGAACTTAAAGTTGATCATTTGAATGGAATGATAAGGAAGATTGTCAATTGGCGCGTAATTATTGTGTTTGTTTTTCTAGTTCAGCATGTGATTTATTCCTTTTTGGAAACAAGAAGTGACAATTTTTAAGGATGGTTTAATCTAAAAGCATTAATTACTCTTGAATCAAAATTGTGGATTTCATGTTTCACTGATTCTTTCTTCTGAGACTGGTAACTCAATATGTTATGCCAGTAACCAGACAATTGTGAAATAGACGATAGTTATGAATAGTATGGTGTTGTTCTGTCAGTTAAGATTGAAATACTTTTCTCCCCATTTAACATTTTCCTTTTAATGTTCATCTACAGCAAGTTGTTGATGTCAATATAAACTATAATGCTCGAGAAGGAAGAAGCACAATGGAGGTGAGGGTTTTTGTTCTAAGGTATTGATGTAAAACGAGCTTAAGAATGTTGATATATGCTTAGATTAGTGGCTGGACAGATTTGGATATATGAGGGAAGTAAGAGAAAAGAACTTGGAGGGGGAAGGCAGAATAATCAGAGGAGGGGGAACAGAATCAGAAATGGGAGGGGGAAGTGAAGAACCCTAGAGAGGGGAGGAGAGAAATAACACAAGTCACATTTTTAATCCATTCATCAAGTCTCCCAATACAATAAGCAAAGTGCCCTATTTATAGACCAAGACTAGGGGCACTTTGGTCTTACAAAGAAACATCTAGAAAGACCATGACACTTACACTTAGGAAATATCTAGAATGACAACTAGGACACTTAAAGGAAACATCTAGTATAACTAAGACTCTTACTTAAGAAATATCTAGAATGACAACTAGGACACTAGTAATTAAAACAACTTAAACATTGACTAATAAAATATAAAAGGCTAAATAGATTATCTTCTCATATTCCATCAGGTATACTATGAGAAAAATGAAAAATTTTAATTTGTTAAATCTTCAATACCAAAGAGTACAGAGAACATGAATTTGCAATAGGGGATGGGCCTTTATGGTTCATTCGTGTATTCTAGGTCTTCCAATGTGTTTTCCATGAATGTTAGAAGACTGATTATTTTGAGGGACAGTGGTGGACAAATTTTTTTCCTGGCAATCTGTTCTTGACTGAACTAAAACTTTTAGTATTTTTGGTACTGCAGTAGTTACATTTAATCATAGGACTTACAACGTCTTGATTGATGATTGGTACTTCAAATAAAAATTCGAGCCATTAATATAACGATGCTGGTTTTAATACTTGAGTAATTATAGCCATTGTTGGAAGAAAGATAAAGTTGATGCATTCTTCCATTGATGAATAAAGTACAGCCAAAGGAGAGAAACTGGATGTTGATCTAAAATTCGGGTTCTGACTAAAAATGCCCTTCTTTCAGATCAAAGACTCTGCCAAGGGAAAGGTTGCCTGCACAAAATTTACTCGGATCAGCTCAAATGGCACCTATAGTACTGTTTTATGTGAACCAATCACTGGACGGACTCATCAAGTAAGAACTTGCAGGCCAAAGTAGGCCAACGGTGCTTCATATTGCAGACTTATTATTAATTTCATTTA
The DNA here is from genome assembly GCA_029929735.1 of Mimosa pudica. Taxonomy (NCBI): domain Eukaryota; kingdom Viridiplantae; phylum Streptophyta; class Magnoliopsida; order Fabales; family Fabaceae; genus Mimosa; species Mimosa pudica. The sequence continues at coordinate 15,992,296 of JAKELP010000014.1, read as the reverse complement.
ATTAGCATATTCCCTCTTTGGCTTCTTAATGAAGGTGATTAATCCTTACATTGTGCTGTATGTTGTTGTAGCCTCTTTTTTGTGTCTTTATTTGGAATCTTTTGTCTCAGCCTTCATTACCTTTCTGGTATGTGCGCTGTGAGCATCTACCTTGACATGGATGGTATATCTCATGTGGCCATTCACTTTGACATGTGACTTACCAGTATTGTCACTTTTTCACATTCATATTTTAGTTGATGCTCTCTATGCTGTCTCTGTGTAGGCATAAGTAGCATCTCTCAACCTTTTTGATAACATGTTGGTATTTAGTTGTCTGTATTTCATTCACATGACTGGTTGAAAGAGATGCAGGAAAGAAAATGGCATAAAAATAGCAGTTTGTTTAATCCTTAAAAGTCTTCTGTAATGGCCAAATCTACCATGCACATCTTTTCAATTTAAGTCATAATTGTTTGTGAAATTCATTTTTTCACTCACTTTTAAATACTCATCCTCTGGTGCAGATACGCGTTCATTTACAGTATTTGGGACATCCAATAGCCAATGACGTTCTGTACCTCTCAGCAGAGACTGTTGATAGATCTATTAAAGGGACAAGTGCTGATAGATCTGTGCTTGTGTCAGATGCTTCTGTTAGACCAAGTTTTGATGAAGTGCTCTACAAAAGTGAAGGCGATTCCAATGCTGATTTTAGCATTGATCCCATGTGTACAAACTGTCCAAATTTGGCGCCAAAGGGGTACAAACTCAATCTTCTTTGTCCTTTAAAGTAATGAAATATATCTTAAAATTGAATTGCCAAAAATGCATGGCCATCTTTAATGTGAAAAGGAAGACTACATGTCCCATGGTGATTTCTTTTGCCAAGTTGCGAAAGTATGAACATCGTGCTAAGCCGGTTCTCAGTTCTTTCGGCTATTTAAAATGTGCCTGTCATAATCAAATCATGAAACCATTATGAGTTACTGTTAAAACTTAAAATTGATCATTATGTATAGTAGTGTGTAATATTTTTATTATGTTACTATAAGTCAGTATGCACGTTTTTATATATGTATAGTAGTGTGTAATATTTTTATCATAACAGTCATTCAGTTGATTCTTCTAGAGATTGAGGACGTTATTGTGACTTGCCCGTGTGGTTCTGAATCTGTGTTTTGTAATTGCAGGTACGATGGTCTTGAAGAAGGTCTATGGCTACATTGTTTTAGGTATACTGGACCTGAATGGACGTACGAATGTCCATATCCCGATTGGGCAAAACTTAGCTGATCAGTCAATTTTTGTTTATTCATTTACAATTTTTTTCTTCAGGAATACCGTTCTGTCAATTATACCTCACATGTTGAAACTACACATGAATGGTTAATTTTCTCATCATATTATTATTATTATCATCATGATTTTTTTTTGTTAAGAGGAGTTTGGAGAAGATAAAAAAAACTTGCTTCTTTCAGTTAAAAAAAACTGCTTCCTATAAAATAAAGCAGTATAGTCAGATCATTCGATGCCTTAGTAAGCTTAAGAATAACTTCATGCATTTCGAATTTAAAATTAGAACATTATGGGTCTAGTCATTAGATTTAGGGATGAGCGCTAGCTTAGTTTAAGTCAAATCTTATAATTACAGTTCGCTTACGTGTGGTGGGACATAAGGGTTGTTAAAGAAAGTGTATATGACTTCGATATTTTATGAACAAGTTTAATATGATTATTAGTAATATTTCTGCATGAGAAGAAGAAAGCAGTGGCTTAAAGCCTTAAATGTTGCTCCCTCCCTTCGTTCTTAATTATAAGTCTAAATAACTAATTTGTATTTATAAAAAAAATATTTAAGCTAGATAAAAGCAATGATCGATCATGAAAAGAATTTAATCTTTTTTTCTATATTACCTTTATTTTTAAAAATGAAAGAGAATGTCAAATAAGAGTTAATAAATAAGAAAAAGAATGAAAAAGATAAACAATAAGTAAAATTAAAAAAATGAATAAATGTTTGAACAACCTTGCGATGAAACTTATATTTTTGAACAAGTTCATTTACAAATATGAAAGTTATAAATAGGACGGGGGGGGATATTTTTGTGTAATTGTCCATTTGGCACAAAATGAGTGAACAAAATGAATATGAGAAATAAGATGGCTTCCCCACTCAATGTAAAAACGAGGAAATTATTTAAAATAAATAAAACGGAAAGGAAAAGATTATGAAAAAAAACAAGTGATTACATACTACCCATTGCATGGTCGGCACCATCTCAAAATTATGGCGAATACTCTCAACTTTTCTAGAATAGTTTTTTACCGTCAAAGCATAGGTTTTACTTCCGATTATATAATCTCTAAAAGCACATTTTCAGCATTTTACTCAGAAGCTATATGTTTTTCTATAAGTCAATCCAAAAGTCCCCGGTATAATAGTGGATCAATTAGATTAAAAGTGGGCTAAACTAAGTTAAATTCCATGCGTGTATAATGAAATGACTCATGGGGAGAAACATCTCAACTGTAAAGCCTCGATCGGGATATAGCTTGTTTACTCACTGTTGTGGTAATAGGATTAAATAGAAAGGCATGGGCTAGGTGGCTCAAATGATTGGGTACAAATAAAAAGTCGAAAGGTCGATATAAGATTTACTTTATTCCAATGTTGAATTAAAGCATGAAACGTTGGCCAAAAAATTAAAGCATGAGACAGCCATAAGGCCCGCCTCAAAGCAGATACAGACACCATGTAATGGCATTGTGTCCATCACATGTAATAATAAGTCTTTATCAAATCATTACACGAGCGCCCACACACACAAAGTAGTCAGCATTACGTGTCACTGAGTTATAACAAGTTTTAATTTTTGAGGACCAAGATAATTGTTGAGTCCAGCAGTGTCGGCTACTAAACCCACCATGTTGGGCACCATAGGGTCAGTTCTCGCATTTTCCCCGGTATTGGCAAGCCCAACTCAGGTATTGTAGGGAGGTCAAAGACTCTCTCGAGTCCACGACTTAATGCTACAGCATTCGTAGAAGGAGGTCTTGTCATTGGCGCTCCCAGGGATTAAACAATAATCTTTGAGCTGCATCCGATACTGCTGGACTCAACAATAATCTTTGAAATTATTAAGCTTAGTTTTTAGTGCAGACATTTTTTTTTATTGAAGTGGTTAGTGCAGACATCACACCCACAATTTTCATATTTTTTATTAATTTCATAAATATATTTCTGAAATATGTACCATAAAGTTTGGTTAAATCTTTCTGAAAAATTAGCCGTAGTATAAAGACCAACTCTAGTAACCTAAAAAAAAAGTAAGCCGATCGAGATTGCAAGTTGTTAAAAAACTGGCGAGACTGTACTAAACGAAGGCTATTATATATGTAGAGATCATGCAATGAAAAATTTTATTTGACATGAGGATGATCCACAAAAAAAACTGATAAAACAGTGGGGGAAGACCGGGTTTAATAGTTGAAATATACCCCTCTGTAATATATTTAATGCAAAACCTATTTATATAATGTAATTAATTAAATTGAGTATTAAGCAAACAGTTACTATTTAATTACAATATATGTCACATGATCTCTTCACAACTTACTTATATGTAAGATATTATATGCTCCCTCCATTATTAATTTATCTAATTTATTTAGATTAAAGAAGTTAGTTAAATTAGTTAAAATTAGGGAAAATCCCAAATAAATCCCTCTGAATACCCAAAAGGACAAGTGAGGAACCTAAACTTTCGAAAGGACCATGAAGGAACCAGCACCTATCTGTCATTTTAAAATTTTGCGAAAAGACAAAATTGCCCCCATCCTAAAACACAAATTCCTACCCCACCCTAACACCCACACTCGCAATTTGTGTTTTAGAATGGGGCAATTTTGTCTTTTCGCAAAATTTTAAAATGACATATAGGTGCTGATTCCTTCATGGTCCTTTTGGAAGTGTAGGTTCCTCACTTATCCTTTTGAATATTAAGAGAGACTTATTTGGGATTTTCCCTTAAAATTACATGATATTGCTAAAGCACCATACCGTTCTACCTTTACTCCGGATCTCATATTACCTCTCTTGTAAATCATTTATGAGCTTTAATAAGGATAATTTGAGGAAAATATGAGAAAATTAGGGGGAAAATATTATATTTAAGAACAAGCTAAGTTAATATCCCCAATTCGTCTTCTATTTAGGAACAAAAAGAGTATAACTTTATAGGTATGACAAATTAGTTTGAGAGGAAAACAACAAAATACGTTTCACGTTTAAGACCGACCAGTTATGTTTTATAATATTTAGAATAATGGGCACAACCTTTTGCAAGTAAAGTGCTTTATTGCATCACTCACTACTTATCGATCAAGAATATATAGCGATGCATGCAAGGCGTCTGAATCGCGGGAACCACCAAAATTTAAAAGTTCAACACATTATTTATACCATGTGTTGTGCATGCATAGCATCCATATCTTACACAATCATATATAACAATATACTCAACTTTTTAAGCCATCCTCCCATTTTGCATAAAGTTCTCTTAAACCCACCCTTATCTTCATCACTACTACTATACGTACATATACTAACTACATACTTTAATGTCCTCCATTATCTCCTCCTTACCTTTCTTTTTAATGCATTATTACCTTCTTTTCTGGTATTAATTTAAGTACATGTACGATTTGCATTACTCCTCACCTGTTGAATGCATTTTATTCGTTTAAATTGATTTTCATCGCTCTATCACTCTGATATTGACTTCCCATTAAAAGCTCTAGTATGGTGGTCAAGATACGTACGACATTAATTTTATATTAACCACGCATGTAACGCTCACAAACAAAAAAAAGGTTAAAATTTTTTCAAATCGGAAATTGATAGGAAGGCATAAAGATATATATGACCAAAAACCCTCTAACTTTTTTTTTTTCCCTGCCTTTTGGATCGGCATGCCTAACTCTTATTTTTGAGATGTTCGCTTCGCGCGCCCATCTTGCATGTGGGAAATTAAACTACCACACAATTATTTAAGCGTGGTTGTCATTCATATGGCCCTGTTTCAAACATTTCATTAAGAGATGCTTTTATCTTAAAAAAATTATAATTAGGAAGATTTACTAGGTAATATATTTTTCTGATACTTGGATAGATTCTTTTAGTACGTATTATAAGAGCCCAAAATTTTAATAATTATAATCCAAAATATAAGAGTTTATCCTTACATTCTTTCATATTTATTAATACTTATATATTTCTCTATCTTAATCGTATCATGATAAATAAGGGCGAAATTGGAAAAAGAAGAATTAACTATAAACATTCAAGTAACTTTTTACAAGTAGATATCAATGATTAGTTGGTCGAGTTGGTAAGTCTACTCACCCCTAGTAACCCATAAAGATAAGAATATGTATTCGAATCCTGGGAAGCACTCTCGTTGAAATTGAGAGAATTGACAACTCTGTAACACTGCTATCCCTTGAATTTGTATTAGTTGGTTGTCAAATATATGCTCCGAATACTACTGGGACCTCCCTGTGGGACCTCTTAGTCTCACATCGACCATGAATGTGTGTGTGTGAGTATATAAGTAGGACATTCGCACTTCAGCTTGCCAACCGCGTTAGTTGGTTTTGCTGTTGTGTTTCGTCCGAAAATGTGTTAAAAAAATAGATTTGATACCGTTTTATTCCGTAAGAAATATTTTGACCATAATTGATCATTCACTGAACACTGTAGCTTAATTCAGGCCTAACACTCTTCATTGAATATCCAGATCTTTTTTGCCTTTCCTAGGCTCGACCATGTTCAGAAACTAATGTTGCTGGTTGTATCTCCTAAAATCCGTTGAAAGATTAAACGAGATAATTCAAGTAATTTACAAGATAAAATCAAAGATTAAAATGGATGAACAAGTGCTTTTATTAATTCTTTACGAAAGTGTATTACAAGAGATTCTGTCCCTTTTCTAAATACAACATACATATATATATGGACTCTACAGACACTGCTTACAAGACGGTTACATACACGACAGTTATTTACAAGACCCACTACACAGGACGGTTTCTTCTTGTCTTGCACCTTCTCTGCCCACGTGTCCCATATGTTAACTCCAGTCTCCTCCTGTCACCACGTGTCCCTGCACGTTCAAATTCGAATTTGGTTACAGGAAACGGCTATATGACATAAACGTTCAATCTTGTCCGTCGATCTGGCTTAAATTATTTCTAAATTACCGTTGGGAATTTAGGGGAAACATTTACTCCCCCAACTCCACGTGGCGTAGATCAGACGGCATGAGGAGTTGTGTCTATTCTGGTCCGTTGATTTCAAACCTACAGACGCCATTTCCCAAGATGATCATTCACTTGCTTTAAGACATCGAAATATTTTAACAGTAGTCACTTTTGTTTATCTTCTTGTTGTCACTTCGAAATTTACTCTTTACATTCTGCCTTTCTTTGCGTCGAGTGGGCGATACTGTTCAAGTAAGTATAAAGCTTTATCTTTGTATTTATTCTTCTTGTATCTTGTATATTTTTCTTTTATTTTGAATTTTGTTTTTGAATCTTTTAGATTAGGGATTAAAATTTAAGTTCTTAAGTAACGTATAGATTAAACTTTTGTAGGCATTGTTTGATTTAAGTTTATGTTTTTGCATCCAACTCGCTCTCCAATGGATAAATCGAATGAGAATATTGTGGGCTTTAACCCTATCCCAAAGGAATTAGAGGAAGATTTGATAGATGCGAAGCTTATGGAAAAGAAAAGTGGTGACGAGGCTCCAATGGTTACAGACTATGAAGTCGCTAGGTTTCCTGATACTTTCAATTAAGATAGGAGTCTAATGATTCGTGCCCCTAAACCGGAGGAAAGGTTGGATTGGGGAAGTAAAAATTGGACTACAATGCTCACTGATTTCATTAGGATTTATCCTTTATTCCCTCTGCCTCCCTTGATCTTGGAACTGTGCAATTTTTATGATCTTGCTCCCTCACAGCTTATGCCCGCTGTTTGGTACGTCATGTTAAGCTTAGAAGTATTAGCCAAAAAACTAGCCATCAAGATTTCGTTGCCAGATGTTTTAAGTTGCTATAGTTTTGGAAGGAAGGCTAACGGGTTATTCACTCTAACGAAAACTTCTGCTAAACATTTGGTTATAATTCCTGATGATTCTGCAAGATTGTGGAAGCTGAGGTTTGTAGTTGTGCATAAATCTTGTCTTGTTCCCGCTGGCCAAGATGTTCGTACAGAATGGCACAACTTGTGTAAGCATGCTGAATCTATTCATTTCTGTTTTGTGTTTATTTTGTTTAAGTTTATTATGTATTGGTTCTGGGATGAGTTAATTTTGATGATGTTTATATTTTATTTTATTTGTAGTTAGGGCTGAGGATAAGGAAGTACCTGTTAATCCCAAGACTCAAGAAGTTACAGACGCTATTATGAGCTTATCTGATGAGGAGAGATCGTACATCAACTTATTTAATATGGGTAAACAATAATAATCCTCTCCTGTGTGTTGTTAGTGGTTCTAATGAATCTTTGTAATGACTTATTTTTTGTGTGACTTTGATGTTTAGTTCCTTCAGGTAAAAGAAGCAAAGTACTCAAAGATCCTCCAAAGCTTCATGTTAAGGATATGCCAGAAGTTAAGGGAAAGGGAAAGAAATCCGAAGGAAGCATTGACAGTTCCTTAGTCTTAGGATCAGTTGCAAGGAGATTAAAAGGGAAAAAGCGAACTGCATCTGAATCTAAGAATGTTCCAAGTGAACCTACCATCAAGGAAACACGTCAAAGAACTAAGAAGCCTAAAGCCCTTGAAACCATTGACTTGGATGTTTTTAATGATCCTATTATTGAAGAGTTTCCTAATGCTGACCTTGTGATTGCTGAAGTTCGTACCAAACTGGCTCAAGAAGACTTAAAAAGTAAGGATGACAGAATAGTTTTAGACTTCCCTGGAAATGCTTCTGTTACATCTGATTTTAATGGAATTCGTGGTGAATGCTCTAAACTCTTGCTTCCACAAGATGAAATATCACTCTTGTCTGTTGGTGATCAAGGTTTGTTCCATTGTCTGATTAAAGAGACTCTAAGGGTAAGTTGAAAATTCTATATCTTCTTAGCTCTGTGCATTTCTTATAAGTTTTCTTTTTGTTTATACATTTGTTGGGTGAAAACGTGTTTTATATGTTTTATATCTTTAATTTCAGGTTAATCAGATGGCTATATTAGCTGAAAAGAAGTTTGGTGATCGTGGACTCAAAGTTGGAGAACTAGTTTTAGAGCGAGAACAACTTCTCCAAAGGGTTCAAGAGTTAGAGGTTCAGATCAAACAAGACAAATTAGTCATCTCATCTGTCAAACAAGATCTTGCTCAGCAGAAAGAGTTGGCCGCGAAAGAAATTCAAGCTTTGCAACAAGAACTTGCTGATGCGAAACATGAAGCCTTGGATGCCAAAGAAGAAATCAAGCTAGAAGAGATTAAGGTTTCAAATCTTGAACTAGAAGTTGAGGAACTCAAACATCAGTTGAAAGTTATGATGGATAGAGAGAAGGAAGAGGTCGCTAGATTTATGCTATATCAGAAGATTAAAGTGGTTAAAGAAATGCAAACTGGCGGGCCTAACATCTACGATGCAGATAAACTAATTGATGAATTTGATGAAGAAGGTTGGTCTTGGCCTTCATCTGGGAGAGGTGGAGATGAAGAAGATGAGGAGGGTGATGAAGTGAGTTCAACTCTTAACCCTTCCAAGACTAATCAAGATGTTCGTTCTACTGGAAAATCTAAGGCTTCAACTTCTCAAGACAAAGATGTGTCCGATAAAAGTGACAAGTAGAATGACAAGGATGCTGGGGTGATTTAATGGTTTTAGGAATGTTTATGTTATGTTATTGTTCTGTTTTTATCTTTGTTTTGAATTTGATGTTCGAACAATATTTATGGAATGTATTAAGTTTTATTCGTATGAGACAATTATGTATTTGTTTGGATCTTAATATATGCAGTTATTACTTTTACTACTGTTTAAACTCAAGAAACTAAATCTATAATATTAATAATCCTACAATATTTAGGATTGGATAACGTAATTCATACCTTGTTGAACCTCTGGTCTGAACTTTGAATGTCTTGGGTTTGGTATTGATTTCTGAGTCTGAATGATCTGGTACAAAACAAAAGGTTACTCAGATGTATGATCAGGATATATTGGATTTGAAATCACTAGTGATGGGCAATACCTTTGATCTGGTTTTGTTTTCAAGTTGGATTCCAGGAGCAATATATACATAACTTGACAATAAACAAACTGTTTAACTGTAAAATAAAAACTCATAAAAACGTAATTTGACTAATCAATATAGGTATGGCAATAAGATCAAGTAATAAGAAATGCGTACCTTAAAAGAAATTTAACTTAGCACTTGTGAACACATTATTACTCCCCTCAAATTCAGTATGAGGACATAATGAATTTGACAAGTTGTAATGCTCAGGTTTTGATTTCTTCAAAAGTAGATTCTGATTAACAGTAATAACGTTTCAGGTTAATTGCATTCCAACTTCTTGGAATTATTTTACCTTTGAGATCTTTCAACTTGTATGCTCCTGGTCCACTTATTTCTTCTACTATGTAGGGTCCTTCCCATGTTGGGCTTAGCTTTCCGTCTTTAGCTGCTTTAGAATTTGGAAAGACTTTTCTGAGAACCAGTTCACCAGGCTCAAAGCTTCTAATTCTGACATGTTTGTTATACTGCTTCGCAAGACGTTGTTGATATGCTGCCATCCTGATCAAAGCCTGTTCTCTTTTTGCGTCTAGCAAATCCAGTTCATATGATAAATTTATGTTGTTTAACTCCTCTCGGGTCCATTTGTATCTTAAACTTGGCATCCCGTACTCTACAGGAATCATTGCTTCAGTTCCATAAGTTAGAGAGAATGGAGTTTCTCCTGTTGCGGTCCTTGCTGTGGTTCTATAAGCCCATAACACTCCTGGCAACTCTTCTGCCCACTTTCCCTTGGCTTTTTCAAGACGCTTTTTCATTGAATTCATGATGGTTTTGTTACTTGACTCTGTTTGGCCGTTACTTTGAGGGTTTCTGGGAGTTGAAAATTTCAGCTTAACTCCCCATTTATCACAAAATCGACGGAATTTTGAACCTATGAATTGTGATCCGTTATCACAAACAATTTCTTGTGGCAGACCAAATCTGCATATAATATTCTTCCATACAAAATCGATCACCTCATTCTCTTGAATTGTAGCATATGCTCCAGCTTCAATCCATTTAGTAAAATAATCTGTGGCCATTAACAAGAAGGTCAATTTTCCAGGTGTTGTTGGTAATTTCCCAACAATGTTCATCCCCCAATGCATGAAAGGCCATACTGGCGCTAGAGAATGTAACAACTCAGGATGTTGATGAATCTGGGGTGAAAATTTCTGACAACTTTCACATCTTCGAACTAATTGTTCAGCATCACTGTTCATGGTAGGCCAGAAGTATCCTGCTCTCAAGACATTCCTAACCAATCCGCGATAACTTGAATGATTTCCACATTCACCTTCATGAATTTCACGAAGAACGTATTCAGCATCTGAATCTTCAAGACATTTCATCATGGGACCCGAGAAAGATTTCTTGTATAAATCAGGGCCAATCATGTCAAATCTTGCAACTCTACTCAAGACCCTTCTGGCTTCATTTTTGTCTTGAGGCAAAGTTTTAAACAACAAATACTGCATCAGCGGAAATCTCCAATCTAAAATTAAGTCATGTGTTCGGATTTCTAGGCATTGGGCTGTGATGACTGATTCTGGGACTAGAATAATTGGGATTGCTCTTGTTCTTGGACAGGGAATTGATGAACCCAAATTTGCTAAGGCATCTGCATGTTGATTATCTTCTCTAGGAACCTGAGTTATTTTGTAACTCTCAAAAGTTTTCAACAATGTCATAGCTAAGTCATAATACTTCTTCATTCTAGGATCTCGTACTTGGTATGAACCTTCAAGTTGTCTTGAAACCAATTGAGAGTCGCACCTAATTTCAATATGTTTTGCCTCTAACTCTTTCAGGATCTTGATTCCATGTATTAGAGCTTCATACTCAGATTCGTTGTTTGTGGCTTTGAATGAACATTGAAAAGCTTGTTCTATTATATCTCCTGTTGGAGATTCAATTACTACTCCTAGTCCTGTTCCTCGCGCATGTGTTGAACCATCTGCAAATAAAATCCACAACTTCGGGGTTGCAGGTTGTTCGAGAAGTAAAATTTCTTCAACTACATCTTCTCGGGTATCTGGAGTGAATTCTGCAATAAAATCGGCCAGTGCTTGTGACTTTATGGCAGTTCTGGGTATGAAATTAATGTCAAATTGGCTTAACTCTATAGCCCATTTGACTAATCTTCCTGACACATCTGGTTTCTGCAAGACATTTCTTAAAGGATGGGATGTTACCACTATGATTGGATGGCATTGAAAATATGGGCGCAACTTACGAGAGGCCATTACAAGAGCATAAGCTAACTTCTCTACAGGTGGGTATCTTGTTTCACAGGACAACAACGTTCGACTAACATAATAAACAGGAAATTGTTTACCTGCTTCATCTCGTACTAAAGCAGCACTTATTGCATGATCTGAGATCGCCAAGTATAAATATAATGTCTCTCCATCTTCAGGTTTCGATAATAATGGTGGATTCATCATGTAATTCTTTAATTCTTGTAAAGTCTGCTCACATTTTTCATCCCAAACAAACTTTTGGTTCTTTCGTAAAATCTGGAAGAAAGAATGACACTTATCTGATGATCGAGAAATAAATCTGTTTAATGCAGCAACTCGTCCTGTAAGCTTCTGTACATCCTTTGCATTTTTCGGTGAAGTTATTTGAAGGATTGCAGTGACTTGGTTTGGATGGGCTTCTATCCCTCTCTGTGATACCAAGTATCCAAGAAATTTTCCTGAAGTTACACCGAACGAACATTTTTCTGGATTTAGTTTCATATTATATTTTCTCATGATTGAGAAACTACAACTCAGGTCTTTAACATGGTCATTTCCCTTTAATGATTTGACTAACATATCATCAATGTAAACCTCCATAGTTTTTCCGATTTGTTCTGCAAACATCATGTTAACAAGTCGTTGATAAGTTGCTCCTGCGTTTTTAAGACCAAAGGGCATCACTCTATAACAGTAGGTTCCCCTATTCGTGATAAAGGATGTTTTCTCTTGGTCTGGGGGGAACATTGAAATCTGATTGTACCCAGAGAATGCATCCATGAAAGTCAACAATTCATGACCCGATGTAGCATCAACTAAACTGTCTATATGAGGCAAAGGGAAATAATCTTTAGGACAAGCTTTATTCAAATCAGTGAAATCAATACATACACGATGTTTTCCATTTTTCTTAGGTACAACCACTACGTTTGCTAGCCAATCAGGATATAACACTTCTTGTATGGCTCCATTCGACAAGAGTTTGCAAACTTCTTCATTTACAATCTTGTTTCTCTCGGGATGCTGCTTCCTTCTCTTCTGCCTTATTGCTTTGAATGTTGGGTCCACATTCAAATGATGTGAAATGATTTCTGGACTAATCCCGGTCATGTCTGCATGTGACCAAGCGAAGCAATCTTCATTCTGCTTTAGAAACGAGATGATCTGGGATTGTATATTGGGGTCTAAATCTTTCCCAATATAAACTTTTCTGTCAGATTTTTCAGGATTCAGGATGATCGGGACTATTTCTTCAGGATCTTTTTCTCTCGCTGGGACGTCTGGAACTCGATACTGTAATTGCTATGCTGGACTTTTGCCTGAGATCTTTAATGTAGCTTGGTAGCATTCTCTTGATGCTAACTGATCTCCCCTAATTTGACGTACTCCCCAGGGTATGTCAAATTTAATTTTTTGATGTAAAGTCGAAGGTACAGCTTTCATCTTGTGTAACCATGGGCGTCCAAGAATGGCATTGTAAGAAGATGGGCAATCCATAACATGATATGTGAATGTCTGATTCATTCCAACAGCATAAGTAGGCAGATTAATAATAGTCATAGATTTATCCGCTGCTCCATTCCCAAACACAAGAGTTGTAGGGTGATAAGACATTTCAGATTCCATATTCATTTCTTTCACAGTTGCCAGATAAATGATATTGACAGAACTTCCAGGATCGACCAATACACGTTTTACTCCGCAATTAGATAAAGTGATGGATATTACCAGAGCATCATCATGTGTCGGATCATTAACTTCATCGTCCAGGAAGGTTATTGGACCTTCTCTCGATTCATTGCAGTCATCTTCGGGTAAAGTAATGTTGGCAGAATGGACTAATGCTCTTGTATGTCGTTTTGCTGCCGAATAACTGGCTCCACTTATGCTTGATCCTCCTGAAATGAAATTGATTACCTTTGCATGTTGGGGAGGGGCTGCTGGAGTTCCTTTGTTAGATGTGTTGTGTTCTTGCTCTGGAAATTTCTTATTGGATTTGCTTAATAAATGATTCAAGTGGCCTCGTTTCAACAATTCAGCCACTTGGAACCTCAGGGAAATACAATCTTCAGTCCTGTGTCCATGATCATCATGGAATTCGCACCATTTTGACTTGTCACGTTGCTCTGAAGGAGTTTTCAACTTTCCAGGCCATTTTACCGCCTCTCCCATCCTGAACATTTCCTTTACCAATTCTTTTGGTGGTAGGCTTATCCCTTGCTCTTCGATTCTTGGAGGTGGGGGTCTATTTGATCTTGTAGACTTGCTGCTATCTTCTTCCCGGTCATGCTGCACATTGGGGTATGGTTCTGCATTCCAGGATTTGGAACTTTTTTCATCTTTCTTCCTTCTTTTGTCTGAATGTTGATTATCAGATTTCACAAAACTTTCATATCTGTTTCTGTTGTCTTCTTCCCAGCGAATCTCTCTCAGAGTTTTCTGCATTAGTTCTGCCCAACTTCTTGGAGGAGACATGGTTAATTCCCTTTAAAGTGGCATTGATGGGAACAATCCTTTCCTGAACGCATTAATACAAACTGCTTCATCCGGATTAGTTATAGTCAAACGTTCTTTATTGAACCTACCCAAATAATCCCTCAGAGATTCACCACTTTCAATATGTAAATGATACAAATCATCTGCAGTCTTCTCCAACCTCTTGCTACTAGCAAACTGGTGTACAAATTTGTCATATAAATCCGCAAATGAAGATACTGATCTGACTGGTATCTTGATGTATCATTGTAATGCTGATCCTGTAAGAGTCATTCCAAACCCACGACACATGCAGGCTTCACTAACTGATCTGGGGATGGAAATAGCTAACATTCTTTGTTTGTATTGGGTCATGTCTTCATCAGGGTCAGATGTTCCGTCATATAAAACAAAGGTAGGATAAACCAATTTTTTGGGCAGTTTGGCATTTGCTATCGAATCAATGAATGGGGAGTCTGTGTAACTTTTAACTGTATTCCTATTCATTGTTGTTTGAACTCCAGGAACTTGTTTCATCACTTCTTTCAAGAGTTCCAATTCTTGTTCGAGGCGAGCCATAACAGGATTATTCTCGTCTGTTGCAGCAACAGATGGTGCTCTCGATTGAGACACAATGATACTGGGGATTCTGGGTCTTGGAGGGGGCATGACAGGTGGTGAGTATGATCTGGCATCTTCCATTTCTTCGTCATTTGAATTGTTGGACATAATGTCATCTTCGAGATCTATGTGTGGCTCTTCATCATCATAATCATAGTCTTCCTGTGATGATGTGAAATCAATGACAAATTCTTTGCTGGCTTCTTGGCGTTTGCGAGAGCGTGAATGAACTTGTCCTGAATTAAGTCTTGTTTTCGGGTGAAAGTGATCTGGTTTCATATGAGTTTGATCCGCCTTCGGAGTAGCCATTTTCAACTCTAAAAGTTGTAACTTCAATTCTCTGTTTTCGCTCGACAAAGACTTCAACATTGCATACTGTTCTCTCTGTTGATCTTGCATATTTTTCAGGACTTGATAAAGTGGATCTGAGTTCTTCTTGGTGCAGTTAACATCTGACGAACCTTCCTCAACTATTTCTTCAACTTCAACTGCTTGTTTTTCTGGAGTCTCACCTTCATCAATCATCGGTTTCTTTTCAGGATTGGGTGGTTTTTCTGGGTTTTCTGGTTCCACTTCAAGAACAGCTTCCTCAGGATTCGGCTTCTTGCTCTCAGGTAGAGCAGAGGTCGAAGGAATGTCTTCTGGATTGATTGAACCGAATTTCATATCGATTCCCACGGTCGGCGCCAAAATGTATCTCCTAAAATCCGTTGAAAGATTAAACGAGATAATTCAAGTAATTTACAAGATAAAATCAAAGATTAAAATGGATGAACAAGTGCTTTTATTAATTCTTTACGAAAGTGTACGTATTACAAGAGATTCTGTCCCTTTTCTAAATACAACATACATATATATATGGACTCTACAGACACTGCTTACAAGACGGTTACATACACGACAGTTATTTACAAGACCCACTACACAGGACGGTTTCTTCTTGTCTTGCACCTTCTCTGCCCACGTGTCCCATATGTTAACTCCAGTCTCCTCCTGTCACCACGTGTCCCTGCACGTTCAATTTCGAATTTGGTTACAGGAAACGACTATATGACATAAACGTTCAATCTTGTCCGTCGATCTGGCTTAAATTATTTCTAAATTACCGTTGGGAATTTAGGGGAAACACTGGTATTATACAATGAGGAAAAATGATGAGAGAGAGAGAGAGAGAGAGATTTCTTTATTCATAAAGCAGAGGAAAACTGGTATTGATATAGTGGGGATATTATTATTAAGTATGCACAAATATATTTAAGTCATCGTTGATGCATTAGAAATTTGAACTCACATGAAAATACAGAGACTGGATCGACGACGGGAAAAGAAGGCAAACTAAAGACTCAGGTGGATTCATTTTAATTTAATGTATTGTCAATCATTAATTAGCTAGTTGCGTTTAAAATTGATCTTCTACGTAAAGTTGGGATAAATGAATAGATTTATTTTAAGTTGATTTAATTCCTTGACCTTGAGAGAAATTATTCCCACTTTTACTATATCGTAAGCACTTTTCCTGGACATTGACTTTTTCCTATATAACTTGGACCCCTGTCTTTTTATACTCCCTTTATTAATTTGATCAACTTGGTAAATGATAATTAAGAGTCAATCATGGTTTTTTGGCGTTGTGATCAGTATACATATTTTTATGACTCCAATAATTGGGACCTTTTGAAACGATGGATTATAATTTAACTTTTGATGGGTTTGGAATTGGAGCAGATTAGCATCCTATACTCTTAAGTGTCGGGAGCTTTGTCATGTTTTGATATCGATGTCATTGATCGATATAGATCCACCTTGCTTTTAAGCATATTACCTTTATGTGCCTCTTCTCTCCTTAATATGTTTATATTATCATATATTCAATCAAGTATTATATACAGAGGTCTAAAGATAACATTGGTTATACATATATAGTGCCATATAAAGTGGCAGTTGATAGTAGTAATCATCAGTCGTAGAATCTAAGGGTGTATATAGCTTTACATATACATTTACGAAATTATATATAATTTCATGATTTTGTTAATTATACAATAAGGAAGACATTTTCTTTTCACAAATATATTTATATATGTTGCCAACAAATTAGCTAGATTGATCCAATTATGCAGTCAATAAAACTCATATACTCCATTGTGGTATGGGCAATAAATTTCATTAACGATGTCAGCACTATTGGCAGGTTGATATAAATCTATTGGTGAACTACACCATGAAGCTGTGAAACTTGAATGTAAACATAATTAGCTTTCAGCCCTTAATTTATCGCCTTTTAAAATTTCTGTCATGACATATGTGTGTGGAAGTTACCTAGCTATAGGCCGGTAACCAGTGCAAGTTTCAACTTTATGTTTAGATGAAGTGAAAATATAGAGAAAAATAGACGTGAATGAAGGAAAGCCTCTTAAGTACTTACTCTGTTCCTAAATATAAAATCTATATATAGAGGTAGGTGTTTATATTTTTTCTCATGCTATAATTCTCATTAATAAACAAACAATAGGAGGAGAGTATGGATAAAGTTAGGTGGTTAGAGTATTTGAAAATATCAGTTATTTTTACTAATTTAATTAGCATTCTTAAGGTTAAATTTTTAAATTAGATGATATATAGGTCTTATAGTTAAGAATGAAGCCATCGGAGTAAACAAATTTATTCTTTCCTACCCGATTCTCTTCCATGAAAATATGAGGTAATGACTATGAACTTTGTACCATAAATTTGTCATTTTCTTCAATTTTTTTATATCAAAATGTCATTATCTTTTGATTATAAACATATAAGAGGTATTAAGCCTCTCGCCAATTAGTAATTATTGTAAGTAATTAAACGAACACTGATTTTCATAGAAAGATACTCATATACATACAACTATACAAGTAAATGAGGATAGAAAATAACTAGATTTTTCACCACCTGCGATGCGCGGAAATTAAAACGGAAAGAATAAACTAAAGGACTTAATTTTTTAAGTAACTATTTTAGAATTAAAAATTGAAATTGGTGGGGTATCCAAAACAATTCAAGTTCATTACTATCACCTCAAAGTTTCAATTATTACGTAGAGAAATAGCATATTATTAACCAATTATTTATGTTTGGGTTTTTTGACTAATAGTAACCTATTTCAACACAATAAATAAATTCATTACTTTTAAAAAGAAAATAATGCAAAATTAAAAATTGAAATATTTTTGGATTGTTACCACATATTTAAAAATGATAGATAATTCATAAAATTTCAATCTAAATCAATTAATTATGGTTACAATTATTTGTAATGAGTGAGTTTACCCGTGATGAGATGATATGTATGATGAAATGGTTTAATTAAATATGTGCATCAATATTAGAAGAATAAAAGATTACATTATAGTGCATAGCAACATATAGACTAAAAAGATCATTATTTGTAGATTTCAAGAAATATATAGATGTATTACTGAAAATAGAGAAAAAAAGTGAATAAAAAAGCATGGGATTTTTATTATTGAGGAAAAAGAGGATACATATTAGATCCGTGGATAGAGAATATACCAGCACTTACTACACGAGAGAGAGAGAGAGAGAGAGAGAGAGCTAAGACATTCTAACAACATTAATTATTGCCTGGAAATTACAACTACAAGTAACTTAAAGTAGTAGTACTACTATACAGGCAAATTAGATAAAATACCCCATACAGCGTTAATTCGCACATTAATTAATTAATTAGGCGTTTGCCATGTTATTTTTCTTGGTATTATCTTCAACATCGCCTTGTGTCACAGCATCAATTTTATTATTATTTGAACTCATCTTCCCAACTTCAATGACATGGTCAGTTTGGTTATTTTGAACCTTCACTGGATCTTCCAGTACCAGCGGCTTCGAGTTTCTGTACAGCATATAAAGTACCATTTGCACTATTCCAAACAGGAATCCAAGTGTATTCGGCAGCTGCATTAATAATTTTTTTTAAAAAAAAATGTCAGTGCCCATTATCTTTTTTTTTTGGCCAATGCCCATTATCTTGAAAGGTACTATAGATATGAAAAGAATCTATATAATAATCATGAAGCTAAATATGGGGCCCGCATTTCGCTCAAATATTGGGACTAGCTCGGCCACTAAGAATAATAAAGCAAAGAAACGCGCTAGCGTCTAATCTTTGTATTAAACTTAGCAAGCAAATTAAAGTGGAAAAGAGAAAAAGGAATTTGTACCCAGAAAAAGAAATTAGAACAGCTAAGTTGAAATGGACACGACTTTGGAAATATAAATGGGAAAGGTGGTCGTCACATATTAAAATTAATTAATACACGTATTAACGTAAATGGTATAAATATATTAAGTGATATGAGAAAATGAAAATGGTGAAAGAATTACTTACAGCAATATAGAAGTCTTTGAGGAAAAGACCATAGAAGAACCACATGACGGCATTAAGAGTTAAGCACATGGATAGATTGAAGGGCATGTACTCCACACTTTTGGTCTTTATAACACGTTTCTTCATGCATAAAAACATGTACATACATAAGTACAATCGTATTTATGAACGTGGGAGCTAGGCAGATATGAACTTATTTAATTAGTTAGGTGTATAAATATATGTATATATATAATGGTGAAGAAATTAACAAGGCTAACCATGATGAAGAGAGGAGCAGCGAAGACGCTTATATTGAAAACAAGAGAAATCCAGCCAATTATGTTGATGCGTTTAGATCCCTCAGTCAAGTACAGAGTTGATAGCAGCATGGATCCATATCCAAATACATTCAGCAGCAAGAGAAGCTTTATAGTAGAAATCTGCTCCAACAGTAATATTTTACATGATTATTATTGCACGTAATGAAATAGTAATAGTGTGTGTGTCTATATATATATATATATATATATATATATATATATATATATATATATATATATATATATATATATATATATATATGTGGGTACCCAATGGCCTTGTAATCGAGCTAGTGGCATTAAAAGTCTCTCTTGAAATGGAATGATATAGGTTTGTTAATGAAAAGAAATATGTATGTACCCTGAGGTTCTTGGAAGCATAGAAGAGGAAGATGGAAATGTAGATAGTTTCAATGACGCATCCAAAGGAGTTAATGGTGATGAGGAGGAGGCCAGAGTCATTTTTGATGAGTGCGTAATAAATCCAGAGCATGCAGCTAAATAGAGCAACCACATAAGGAAGTGACTGAAACCCCTCAGTAGATTTCTTCTTGCATATTTGGTAAAATGTTGGCCTGCAAATTTCGTATTAAGAACATACTTATTACTATATATTATTGCTTGTCATCATGATATATGACCCCAAATTCATTAATTAAGATGACTTACACAGGAGCAAGAAACACCAGGAAGGAGATGATGTTGCCTGTAATATATAAAGAAAACAAAACAAATATGTATCAGTGCAAGCTGCTAGCCATTTATGAAGGACATGTCCAGCTACTACAAATTAAAAGTAGAAGGATGAATTATAAAATATAATATAATATTCTTTCAAGCTTTCAACATATCATTAATTATTTGGCATAGTTTTGGGTGACAAGTGACAACTATGAGAAAATAGAAAATTAAAGAAAGATGAAAACCATAATAAAGAGAGAGAATATGGTATGTTAGTATTTAGTATATACCAATAAGGCCGAAAATAAAAGCAAATGACTGGTGGTGAACGACCATCTCTTCAAATTTATAAAATTGATTCAACCCACTTAGCTTCAAAACTGTATATGGTACGTTGGAGTTCTCTCTCTCTCTCTCACTAATTGAAAATGATATATTCTCTCCCTTTGAGCTATGATCTCATATCTCTATTTCTCAATCCCACGATTCCATAATGGCAAGGGGGTATAAGCTATTTATAGTCGGGGAAAAGTTAGCAAGTTGTGATTGAAATTTTAAAGAATAGGAAGGCTAGTGTCAATCTATTATATTGTAGCTTTATATTACTTTCCAGTTGTTCCTGCTTAGTTATAACCTCTTAATATGTATAACTTTTCAACAAAATGTCTTTAATCTATGGCTATGTGCAATAACCTTATTCAAGTTCACTTTTACATTGAACCAAAGAGGTACTCCTCTAGTGCTCGGTGCCATAAATGGTTACTTGCACCATATTAATTCCTAGTAGCCACCATGAGATTCCTTTAAATTCTTAGGTTCCCTTTGGTGGTAAGAAAGGAAAGGAAATGAAATGGGTAAAATGGAAAGTAAGAAATTAATGGTTGGAATTGAGAGGTAAGGAAATGAATTTTGACTTGTTTGGTTGGCACTGAAAGAAATGGATAGTGTGATTTTTAGGTTGAGAAAAATGTATATTTTTTTATGAAAATATGAATTGAAATTTCCAAATTGCCCTCAACATAAGAAAATAAAAAGAAATTAATTGTAGTGTTATTAATTATCGTTCGCACTTCGCATAGCCTTCGATAGATCAGAGGTAAAGCTTGGCCATTTTACGCGGCGATGAGGTCAAATATGGCCGCCTGAAACACGGGGATCGATCTATGGGCGACGGAAATGAGTAACTTTCTTTGAATGTGACCACCAGCAGTAGGGATCTAATATATATGACCGTCGGAAACATGGAGATCGATCTAAGGGATAGATCTTTGGGAAACAGAAATGTGTATTTATTTCATCAATTATTTGGAATGAAGCATTTTTGGTAACTATATTTTGTTTTTAAGTCTAATTATCTTCTTAATATCAATGGTCTATATACCGGTGATATTAGTGAGGAATTTCGAGAGTTGAGACATGGAATGTGTTGTAGTATCTGTTTTTGTAACTGTCTAAAATTAAATTATAGCAGTTGAAATCGATTGCATCACTCTATAATCAAATGTAAGTTGTTAAAATTGATTGTAACGTACTATCTAAATCGAATGCAAGATGTTATTAAAATCGATTGTAACTATCTAAAATTGAATGTAAGCTGGTAAATCAGAATTTTGCCCCATACGAGGTTTGTGATTGTCCTATTGAAACTAAATATACTCCCTCCGTTCCTAAATATAAGATCAATTTGGGGAAGTGGATAAGTTCTTAAATATAAGATCACTTCCTATTTTATCCCAAGTTTTACCCAAACTACCCTTATACTCTCTCTTTTCATTGAAAACTCCTCCTCCTTTTAAAGTCAAGTAATTGAGGGGATTTTGGGAAAATCATATAATTTTATTGTCTTCCTTAATCTCCCCAAATTAATCAAAGTGATCTTATATTTAGGAACGGAGGGAGTAGTTCAAACGCAACATGGAAAACGTATAATGAAAGCCCATTATTTCTGTTTCTTAGGCAACATTTCAAAACACCCATATTGGGAGAAGAAGCAAATGATAGTCAAGCGAGCGATAAAGATTCGAATGTAGTTGGTTTCTTCTCTTCATCAAAGAAAGAAGCTCTAGATATAGAAGACGAAGGTAGGAAATAGAGCAGCAAAGTGAGGGCATTTGGATATTTTGATTTTTTTCAATAATCACCTAAATTGAGCTTTCCAACATTTTTATGGTGAAGTTGTTTTCCTAATTTTAAAGGAAAGCTTGTGGGCCCATAAAAAGGGAAAGATTGAATATCAAACTGATGAAAATGTCATATGTTCATTTTCTGAGATTTCCTTTTCCTGAAACCAAATGTACGCTAATAGTAAAAGTGTATATTTGGTCCTTTTATTTCATGTAAGATTTCATTTTATTCTGCTGAATTTTTAAAATATATTTTTAATCATTTAACCTTAACACCGGTATTAAAAATGATAATATTGAAAATTTAGATGTTGAAAAAAAAACATTATTTTTGAACATTTTATATTAAGATTAATTCAATTTCAAAATAAAAATGATCGCTGCAAAAAAAAATTGAGAGTAAGTAGAAGAACGAAAAATATAATTTTTAAATTTAAGAGATGAAACTGAAACATTTAATTTTATGAATTTTTGTCAAAACTAAATGTAGACTTCTATCTTTAATTATCTTTATGATATGTTCCACCCTCCAAGTGGTGGTTTTTAAAAGCCTTGCAACTCATGGCTTTCAGTTCTAAGGTCTCCTTGCTCTTTCTAAAGGTCATTTTCTTCTTCCATGTTGTCAACAAAACTTAAACTAATTTGGCATCAAAGTGCCACATCGCTCAACTCTGGTTAGTCCTGCTTCTCTAGGCAAATGAACATCGCTCCTTTTAGTATCTATGGTTAAAAAAATTATACTTGATTAAATACACTTTAGTATCTTATATGGGCAAAAAAGAGCTAGCAACTTGCTTCTCTGAGGTGGGGCTCTATGCTGTTGTAAAAGAGTGAAAAAGGGTTGAGTTATACGTTGTATAAGGTATAGTTTGTTATAGGTTTTATATTTTTCATCATGGATTGGTTCAATAAACATGTTGAATTTAATACATACTTCAATCAACAAGTTGTAAAATTTCAGTTAAGTTATAATATAAAGAAGTAAAGGCTAAAATATACTTTTAGTCCCTTATGTTTGTATCAAGTTTCAATTTAGTCCTTTATGTTTGGAAAGTACACTTTTAGTCCTTTTTTTAACACCGTTAGTTTAACTTAACGAAAAATGCTAACTTAACCATTTTAAATGATTATTAAATACTAAAAAAATGTTCAGATTAAAATATTTGAGTGTAAATATTCTTATATTTTCAAAAATTTTTATTTTTGGTCCAATTTCATTATAAAATAATCATTTAAAATTGTTAAGTTATCATTTTCCGTTAAGTTAAACTAACGGTGTTAACAAAAAAGGACTAAAAGTGTATTTTCCAAACGTAAAGGACTAAATTGAAACTTGATGCAAACATAAGGGGCCAAAAGTATACTTTATCCAATAAGTAAAATATGATCTGAAGGGACCAGATCGAGACTTCTATATATATACATACAGAAATTATGAAAAACCGGAAGAGTAGTTAATACTCTATAAGCTAAAATAATAAATAGTTGCCAATTATGATTTTTTTCTTCTCCTTTGGGTGTGTTGAGTGGTGACAATTTATTTGGTGTATTGGGATGGTTGGATTCCACTTGAAGATTACTTAATGGTATGGTCCGTATAAACCCCTTTATTTCTAAATAAGTATAGTGTTACCGTAAATGGCTCGATTTTAACTAATTAATGGAAAGAAAATGAGATAATGGGAAAGATTATTATTGTCTACAAATCCGCCTAATTAATGCCTGAAAATATATAATCAATTCCAATCATATGCTGATTAAATAATACTCCCTCCGGTCCCTAATGTAAGAGCTAGCCGTCAAAAAAACGCTTCTTAAGAAAACATGTGAATGTTAGTTGGGTGTCTGGAGTTAATGCTTCTTTTCCAAAATTGCCCATATTTATTATGGTACTTTTAAGAGAGAGAAATATATAAGCATTAATAAATATGAAAGAGAGTTAGGGGTAAAGTAGGAAAAAATGCATTAAATGAAGAGAGAATATGGGGTGAGCTCTTACATTAGGGACCAAAACCATTCAAATTTTGGGCTCTTACATTAGGGACTGGAGGGAGTAGCTTTTTTAAGGAAATAAATATCCGTACTTGGGCCCGGTCCCTCCACGATCACCACCCTTTGGATCTTCCAAACTTTTTTTTTTAACTCGGCAAATTTATTTCTTCCTTTTTTTTCTGGTAATCACAAAAGATTTAGGATCAACTAACATGGACCAAAGTAGAATCAAAGTGAATTCATACTTCCTCGCTATAGATCTTAGAAGACGCAAACTTGTCCTTGTGAACTGTAATGCACTTCATCAATTCACTTTTATGAAAGCTTCATGAGAGAGATTGATGATTCAAAGTGCTCCGTTGGGTTATTTATAATAATTAAATAAATAATTTGCTCCGAATAAATGAATTAGTTTAGATAATTTTAAGAAAATTGTGCACTATTTTTTAAAAACATCCTATTTAATCCTTTACATTTGAATTGTCTGCATTTAATTAAAATAGTTTGGGAACAAATTACCTTCGCTTTCTAAATATACATCGTTTATTTTTAAAAAGTCCCAAGTTAAATAAATTAATATAACTTTATTTGACTTAATTTTGTCTTTAAAATAATTTATTTGACTACTAGTTTAATATACACAAACTATGATCAAGTGGCTCATTTACATTCATTCATCTCTCACCAAAATAAAGTAATTGAGTCTTAAATTTAGAAATATAAAAATTCTAAATTTATGATATAAAGTAAGTTTGAGTTTAATAAACTCGTTAACTAGCTACCTTGTAGATTTAGGATTATAGGTACTATATTCTAAATTAAAATTAGGATGCACTAAATGGGGGAGCTTTTTGACATGGAAAAATCGCAATGGGCCGTTTAGATTTGAGATGGGGACATCGGTTGAATGAACGGTTGGATGCAAAGCCAACACGGCTTCGCATATCTATGGTGAAGCTGTACCACTACAAGAAAAGAGGGTGGTTCTTTTCACTAATTTTTTTCAGTTTTGCAAACTGAAAATAACAGTTATAGGTTCTTTTCAGTTTCTCTCAATAACTGAAAAAACTTGTTTTAAAACTGAAAAAAAAAACTATTTTAAATTTTAATGTTTATTTTTTATTATATCTTAAAAAAATATATTGTTTTTGATTAAAAAAATGTTCCCTATTTCCATTCGGAATTAATCCAGTAATAGAAACTTGGTCCGAAAAAATAGTGGTTTATATGTGACCATATATTCCAGCGAAAGTAGTTGGCATTTAAAAACTTCGTCCCACTAAAATATTTGTTTATAATCATTTTATGTTCTTTTTTCAAAAAATATTTTAGTTGGCATATTCTTTTTTCAGAAAATATTATGTTACCAGTTTATTTTCTTTTTTTCAAAAAATATTATGTTTATGTTCTTTTTCAAAAAATATTTTAGTTGGCATATTCTTTTTTATTTTTTTTTTGAAAGATTATGTTCTTTTTTCAAAAAATAATATGTTACCATTTTATTTTCGTCACATTCTCTCTTATAAATTTTCTCTCTCATTTATTCTTTATAATAATTTTTTCTTGCATTCCATAATCCTAACTGTTTTTCTAATAAAAAAAATAACTGTTTATAAAATCTCTCTCTCGGCTAATAATGAGGAAAAAAGGAAGGAATAATGGAGAGAAAATTCAGGCATGAATATTTCATGAGAGAGAATATGATAAATACATCGATAATTTTTTTCTTGCATTCCATAATCCTAACTGTTTTTCTAATAAAAAAAATAACTGTTTATCATAACTCGATCAAGATCCGAGTTAATAAGTCTATCTTTTTTTTCATATAAAAAAAACTCAGATATATACGATGCAAACAAAAAAATAATTGAATATTATTTGATGGAATATTATATATATTTATATAAATACTATCCAACTAACTAACCTATTGAATCGCATAAATTCTGGCAAGAAAAGAAGAATCGCATAAATTCTGGCAAGAAAAAAAGAATAGCATAAATCAAGTTTTTGATAAACAAAAAAGGAAATATGTTTTTTGATAAAAAAAAAGGAAATCAGTTTTATCTTTTTTTAACCAATCCGTGTTATCTAAATCGAAAACAAAAATGATTTGCTTTTCCGTATATATCTCCATGCATTCACAATTGAAAACTTGTTATAAAATAAAATAAAAACCGAAAAAAACTATTTTCAGTTTTATTATTTTCAGTTTTATTATTAAAAACATTATGTGCAGTTATTAAAAACCAAAAATAGATTTTTCGTTTATAAAAGAAACTGAAAAAGATTTGACTTTTAATTTTTATAAGATGTACATGTGTCACCATTTTTATTGGAGAGAACATGAAAACCTGGATTAAGATTTGGCCTAATTTTCGAAAAAACACAAATACATCGTTCAAGTATGTGCACCAAAAATTTCGTTCCCTCTTGCTATAAATATGTTCATTCCCGTTTTATTGAACATCCATTTTAATTTCCTCATTCCTCTCTCATTCGGTTTCCTCCCTCCCTCTTTTTTTGTTCAAAGTTTTCCCTTCTTCCAGTTCTTTTTCCAATCTTCAAATATAGATAGGTACGTAATGCATCTTTAAATCTCTTCGCTTTCTTTTTTTTTATAACAGAATCTCTTCCCTTTCTCCAGTTCTAATTTATCTTTTTTTTTTTTGGTAAAATCTGATTTATCTTTTTATATTACTTGTAGGTGAATTGGATTCCACATAATAAGATTATCGTTGAAGCAGATATGTGAAACAACAATTGTTCATTTGTTCATTGTTTAAAACTGTTTAATATTATTATTGGCAAAAAATGTCAAATAATTTTTATAGTGATTTTTTACGTGGAAAGAGCTTTGCATTCTGATAAAAAAAGCGCCTTGCATTTAAAAAATGCATAAAAATAATTCTGATAAAAATATATAAATAATAATCACCAGAAATAAAAAATATATACAGATAATAATAAAAAAACTGGTAATGCCGAAATAATAGGCATGTTCAAAATAATTTTGGAAAAGCAAAAATAATTTTCAGAATAATTTTCCAGAATAAATGCCGAAATAATAGGCATGTTCAAAATAATTTTGGAAAAACGAAAATAATTTTCAGAATAATTTTCCAGAATAAATGCCGAAATAATAGGCATGTTCAAAATAATTTTGGAAAAAAGAAAATAATTTTCAGAATAATTTGCCAGAAAAATTTGCGGTTCTTTTTTTGTTTTTTGATAAAAATTCTTTGTTGTTCTAATTAACTGCAAAAACTAAAATAAGGGGATTTTTCAGTTTGAGGGGAACATGTTTTTTCAGTTTTGTGAGGCATATTTGCAGTTTTCAGAACTGAAAAGTGGGTTTTTACACCAAGTTTATTTTCAGTTCTCAAAACTGAAAATAAATGTTTTTTTTTCAGTCAAAACTGAAAATAAGTGCCACTTTTAACTGAAAAAACCCACCCCATTTTCTTGTAGTTTCCTCAAATAAGAAACATCTTTGCTTCTCCATCTCTATCATCATTTATCAATATTAATGTTAGTGCGTGTGAAATATAAAGTATATAAAAAAAGATATTGTGACTCATTTGAAATTTCTTATAAATACACCACTCACACAAAATCTACAATTCTCAGGTCTCCGCCGCCACCATTCGTTATTAATTAATTTAGCATTTATGGTATTACAATTTAACCTCACGAGACAAACTTGGCTCACTATCGCCATCACTCCTGCCTACAAATATATAGTTTGACTTGATCATTTACAAAAAGTTGTGCAACAAATTGAATCATAGAATTACTGTATATTTAGATTGATCCTATTGTTTATACTTATTTAATGCAAAAATTTGGTAGTAGCATACTATGTGTGTATTCCAGTCATCCTTCACCTTTCTTTTTTTTTTTTTATTTTCAAGGGTATCCCACCCGCGTGTCAAGTAGGACTAATCCTTCGCTGTTCTGAAGTCCCATGTAGGGGGTAGACAGCTGGCCTGTGAATTTGCTCCATTCGCAAGGGTTGGGGATCGAACCCCAACCACTTCTGTTTTCATTTTTTGGGGTTGTTCGCATCTATAGTTATCTACTTTTTAAAAAAAAATATTTAAACACAACTTTACTCAGATGAGATATTAAATTTAAATTATAGAAGTCCGATTTATAAATAACAATACAAAATGCGCAGAGGGCGGGGATGAAGAGTAATAATGATTTGTGATAAGATATTGTTTTTCTATGAGATGTATTTTAGATGTTAAAATAAGTAATTATCAGCGGGGATTAGTCTCTCACTTGTCGAGTGAGGGATACCTTGATCATGTATAAAAAAAAATAAGTAATCATCAAGTTAAGTGGCAATCTATTAAACAAAGGAAAAATAAACCACACGCACTCCGTATATAACAAATTATTATAAGAGGAAGATATGAAGAGAAGGAAGTGTGATTAAATTGAGGTCATGGTATGCGTTTTGATGATTGTGTGGGAGATATCAATCATATCAGGGTTACCTACCGAACATAAATGAGACATAAGACGTACAAGACAGAACAACTAATGTATGTGAAGCATGCAGTGGATTTAGAGATTTGTTAGGTGCATAATTTCAAGGGGACTTTGAACTCAAGAAGATAGTTATTGTTTTGAAGGCAATGTATAATCAACATTTTGCGACATGTGTCAATGCTCAATTGAGATTATGCTTTGTGACTTCGTTTAGACTCGGAAAATCAGGTCCCGCCGCCAACAGCAAACCCTATTCATATACGTAGTCTTATGATGTTTAATTTCCTTTTATGTGAGATGACACCAAAACTCTCTTGTTTAAAAAGAGAAATATAGGATTTGGATTTTCAACATATAATTATTGATCCAATAATTAGAGATTGCTAGATCACCCTGAAATATAAGGAGATTAGTGATAGCTCTAATAACCATTGCTAACGCGTTAGTAAAAGTTATAAGATCCATCACTAAAATAGAATTAAGGCTAAAGTATACCTTTAGTCCCTTATGTTTGCATCAAGTTTCAATTCAGTCCTTTATGTTTGAAAAGTACACTTTTAGTCCTTTTTTGCTAACACCGTTAGTTTTACTTAACTGAAAATGTCAACTTAACAATTTTAAATCATTATTTTATAATTAAATTGCACGAAAAATGATAAATCTTGAAAATTATAAGAATAATTACACTCAAATATTTTAATTTGAACATTCTTTTAATATTTAATAATCATTTAAAATTATTGAGTTAGCATTTTCAGTCAAGTTAAACTAACGGTGTTAATAAAAAATGACTAAAAGTGTACTTTCCAAACATAAAAGACTAAATTGAAACTTGATGCAAACATAAAGGACAAAAAGTATACTTTAGCCTAGAATTAATTTTTAGGGTATTGAGTACGGGTCATAGATAGTACACTTGTTTTAATAGCCCATGAACCCTAATTTGAAGTGGTTGACTATGTGCTCATATATCTGACAATATAATTAAAAAAAAGGAGTCTAATATTAATTGGTTGAAAGTATTAAAACGAAGAAGAAATAGGATTTGTATCATGTTCTAAATTCTATAAATTAAACTTTGATATTAAAAAACTTTATAGAGGCAACATAAGTGATAGACTTCATGATTTCACACATTTAATCTCTATTTCCCTTAATCGCACAAGTTTTTTGATGATACATGGATGATAGACACACAAATACAAATAGAAATTTATTCAATCTGAAAGCAATACAACTGTGTGAAATTTGGAGTTAAATGTTTATATATTTGAGACTTGAAAACTCTTCAACTCTCTTTCTATCTTGTGTAGGAGGAGGGTGGACAAGTGCTAGAAGCTAGTAGAAACCAAAATTGAAAGATACAACAAGGAAGAAAAATGAGCACATAAGAAAGAAAGAAGTTGATTATTGCCTGATAGGATGCAATTAGAAAATACTCCAGTTTTTACCTTATTCAATCATCAAATAAATCTTCTGATAAAAAAATCATCAAATAAATCACTTGTGTATCATAGCTCAGCTTAATTAAATCACAAAGTCTCTAGCCTCTTGCATCTTGTCTGATTGGATTTATATCCTAATTCTCATAGAAACGAACTTTTATCATTTTATTACTTGACACGACCCGCGCACTTGCTGTGCGAAAGATAAAATAGGAGCATTGGAGGACACTTATCCCATCACCACCACCATATATATACATATACATATATATATATATATATATATATATATATATATATATTCACATTACGTTGAGAAAAAAATCATCACTTTTAAAACTACATATCATACTAGATTAAAAAGTAGCCCATGATCTGCATTACTAATTTAATAATGTCTTTTAATTATTTTTTATGCCTTTCAATTTTGTGGTGGGCTCTTCAAAGTAAGGAGAGTCTATCTTGGCTGTTCCCACTGTTGTGGATATGAACCACGCTAATAAACAGCAAAGATGGCGATATTATTTGTGGTGTCTACATGACATAATAATAAAACGTAAACTAAAAAAAATATAGACGGCTTAATGTGAACTTGCTTTTACTATTTTAATTTTCCTAAAGTTATTGCTTTAGGGAAAAGGGCCTTATTTCAAAAGTTATAGACAAGATCACGTTTAACTTTAATTTGAATTAGCGTTCATGACGTGCGTCAATTAATTCAAGGCTAAAGTATGTTTTTGGTCCCATAACTTTGGAGAAAGTCATGTTTTGGTCCCTTAACTTTGAAAAGTGTGTTTTTGGTCCCTTAACTTTGGAGAAAGTGTATTTTTTGGTCCCTTAACTTTAAAAAGTGTGTTTTTAGTCCCTTAACTTTAAACAAAATGATGTTTTGGTCCTTTCAAAACAGGATAAAGTATTTTTTGATCCCTTAATTTTCAAAGCTAAGGGACTAAAACATAACTTTGTGGAAAGTTAAGGGATTAAAACATATTTTAACTGAATTTAAAATGACTAAAAACACATTTTTTAAAGTTAAAGGACTAAAAGATGATTTTGTCCAAAGTTAAGGGACTAAAAACACACTTTCCAAAGTTAAGGGACCAAAACATGATTTTCTTCAAAGTTAAGGGACCAAAAACATACTTTAACCTTAATTCAATTATACCGTGTATCGTTTTTTCCGCTGAAAGCATCCTATAGATATGCAATCATGTCCATTACCGTAAAAAAAAAATCATGTCCACCAATTTTTATTGGAACACGTATAATTGTTTTTAAATTGTGTATTAGCTTATTTGTTAGTTTTTTTAATATATATATCAAGCATTTTTCTTGGACCGCAAAAAATAACTCAATCCAATTTTCACATCTTTTGAGGTCAATTATCGCTGGCCCGTTTCCAACATTTTCTGGAAAGTGGAAGCTAAGAGAAGAGAATCCTCCTCCCATTTTCTACTTGATTTTTTATAATTCTAGAAATATTGGGTTATATATTACTCTTCAAAGCATACAGTGTTGGATACAAAATTTTAGGAAAGGAATTTGGCACACCCACAATTCAAGGGTAGGCCTCTAACCCATGATCAATAATTAAGGATTGTCTCCTGGAACATATACTCCCTTCGGTCCTAATTATAAGTCGCCTTTGAATTTTTTTGGAGATGTTAAGGTTACAAAATATGTTATTAAATTATGACATATTTGATAAATTTTTATATTAGTCATTAGTTTATAGGTTAAACAAACTAGTTGAAGGATAAAAATTAGTTAAATCAATGTATGATTAACTTATTTTTCTTTTTTAGGATTTTCCAAAAAAGTTAAAGACGACTTATAATTAGGACCGGAGGGAGTAACAGACAAGCCTTTATTCCTATCCACAGTATTAAATGGTTTCTGGTAGTACAACTATTTGTTCGTTAAATTTCCACCGATTTTCATTTTGGCCCCCTGATTCAACATCAGTAATTTTAATCAATTTTGGCTTGGTCCCTAAACTTTAAATTTGTTGGTTATAGTCCTCTAACTTTCTGTCAATTTTGATCTTAATCCTTGAAGTCGCAGTCATTTTATGTTTTGGTTTTTCGACTAAAAATATTTGAAAAATCGAATACTAATTAACAATGGTTAAATAATGTGGTTGTTTGCGTGGCAAGTGCATGGGTCGTGTCAAGTGGTAAAATGATGAGTGAGGCCGTTCTCGTGGGGATTGAGATACAAATCTGGTTAAGTACTTGACTTTGTCATATAATTATAAAGTTAAGCTAATCAAATATTGTTTTGATAATTTAACATTTAAAAAGCTATTGTTTAAAAATAGATACTAAAATTAATTCTTTGACCTTAAAGATAAAATGCATCTTAAGATTATTTCTCTCCTTGTATTTCATAACATCTCAATATCCTCATCTCACCATTGATCTCAATGAATATATGTGTTAACCTAAAGTTCAAATATACTTGTAAAAGCTCCTTCCAGTCAAGAGCAAGTGCATAATTCCATTAATTCTTACAATTAATTAATAAAACTCAACTTTAATCACTATCCCTAATGTGGCAATGCAAGGTTAATAAGTATATATCCATTTTATCAACAAAATCATCTGTTCATTAAGAAAACTTCAAGTTCTTACACTATTTCACTTAAATTCTACACTTAATCTAGCCCTATCAAGCATCAATCAAGCGAACAAATCATATTAATGGTGATTAAACAGTTAGAGCTACAAATCCAAAAGGTAAATATGGCTATCAATGATATGAGAAAGAAAGGGAAGGTGAATAAGAAGAAAATAAAAAGGAATGGAGCTTCAAATTTCTTTTAAATTAAAGCTTCAATCTTTGTAATCTCGCTCTTCAAAAACATAAACCCCAACATACCCACAAGCCTCAAGTCTTTAAAGGTTCAGAAGTGAAGTGCTCTTTTAGTTTTTCCCCTTTAAAAAACCTATTTGATCAAGTGCAAATAATGAGGTGACATTTTTGATGCGTTTTGGGCTGCTGCTCAGAAAATTGAGTTACAACTCGATTCTTCTCTATCACAATTGAGCTAATCCTCAGAAAATTGGGATGCGGCTTAATTTTTTTTTCCAAAATTAAGTTCTCGTATAAATTGAATGCTTCAATCATGCTTTGAGACCACTTCAGTCATTTTTAGCATCTCAAATGGTTTGCCGTTAACTACCTTGCCAAAATAAAACTTACAAAACAATTATAACCAATAATTGAATTTCCAAAATATGCACAGTTCTACAAGTATGTGCCACCAAAAATCATGCATCAATCCCTATATTTAAGCATCCAAAATATATACAAATACTACAAAAATTAAATTGTATATTAAACCAAGTAAATCATTCTAAAAACCATGAATTCCAGGACATTAACACATCAAGTTTAATTGAGGATGTGAATTGGGGGTGTTAATAACCAAAATGAACTCTTTTAATGCGACTTAAGTTTTAAGCCAGAAAAGTATTTAATTAATTGAAAACACAAATTACTGATCACTTTATCGTAGAGTAGGTAGCCTAAGTTGAGTAAATATAAAATAAAAGAAACGGTGTGCGTGCGTGTGTGTCTCACGTGCGGGTGCGTGTGTTCGAATGAGGCATGCAATGCATGAATGTGTGTCTGTGACTTCGACTTCTCTGGAGTATGGGCATGCGTGTTGTATGCATGCGATTTTTTAACTTCCATTTCCGAAAGAAAAGAATTAAATATTTTATTTTTCAAGACGTTATTTACTGTTTATTCTAACCTAAACTGCCAATGGAACCAAGACAAAGTGTTTAATTAGCTGATTGAATCTTTAAAATTTTAAAAACTTCAAATTTACTCAAACTTAAATATAAATGTCTAGCTATCTGGCTGAAAGAAATGTACATTTCTAATTTAAACCATCTCTTCTTATGATTTATATCGTGTACTATTAGCATTAATTCATAACAAATCGCTAATTTGGATGTTAATTCGAGGACAAAATAAATTAAATCCCGATTGAAAGAGAATTTCTCTTATATTCTTCTTTTTCATTTTCTTCTTATAATTCTTCTTGCACCTTTATATTTAACAATAAAGGGTGAAGATATGTAATATCTTATAATAAAACATTATTATAATATCTTCGATGTATAAAAATTAATATTTTTAACATGTTAAGTTTTGATTTAGATTTTATACACTAGTACGGTAAAAAATTAATGTATATAAAGTATTTTAACAATGGTTTGATATAAAGTGTTATCTATCAACCATTCATATTTTTTAATCAAATGGTCGATATGAGAGGATAATAATGAGAAAGGTGATCAATATAATTATTATGAGAGAAACTCAGACCCTTGGCATCTCTTGTACTACCTCATCTCCTTATTATAAACTCAAAAAAATCGATTTATCTTGGTCCCTAATATAAGAACTTCTTAAGGATTTTATATATGATTATTTGATGCAATTTTTTTGTTCCTAAATCATTATTATCTTTTTTCGTTCTTTTTCAAAACTACATTATTTTTTATGCTTTCTTTGACTATGGGTTAATCTATAGATTTAGTTTAAACAATTATGCGAATCATGCCACAAAAAAAAACAATTATCCGGTGCAATTATGATATCTATATTAATCAAATAAAAATGGTGCAAATATAGGAGCTTCGTTAACCAACTATTAGAGCATTAAAAATTCATGAAGTAGAGCCCAGAAACAAGACAAGTGGCATATGAAGTGCAAAATATATGAGGTGATTTTTTGTTTAGTGCGCTTTTTATAGTTATTGGATCCTAAAGTTGTGCCTTTGTATACCTTTTATCTAATTTGCTTCCTTATATAGTGCAAAATCCATGATTTTTTGTTTAGTGCCTTTTTATAGTTAGCTTCTAATTTGCTTCCTTAATTTCTACAAAAATATTAAATTAAAGGAGTCTTATATTTAAAACCGGTGAGAGTATAACAAAAACAATTACATACCTCACTACCTCAGGTTTCCCGGTTTAGATATTCCTCCGATCCCAAGATTAGCCAACTCAGATTCTTATTTAGATCATAGCTTAGATTATTCTAGGCTGATTTAAGAAGTTGAAGAAGCAAGGGCATGGTTCTTCCAAAAGCATGGCATGGGCGCATGAAGAAGTGGGAAAATGGAGGGGAGGGGGCGGGAAAGGCTGAGGGAGGTGAGGAAAGAGGCTTTTTTATTTTTTATTTTTTTGGGATTGAAGGCCTTTTTTAATAAAAAAAATCATTTAAAAAGGGAACAAAAATATTAATTATTTAACGGACATATAATTTATTTTGCGCTATTTAATAAAGTTCATCAGCATTTTAGTACACAAAAAAATACAAAAAGTGTTAGATGCACATTGGAAATAAATGCAATGGTACTTTTTATTATCTTTCACCCAAATACTTTTGAAGACATACCTATATATAGTTATAACCTTTTTGTGAGTGCTATTAGCAAAAAGCTACGTAATGGGAAATTCTCAGGGAAAAATTAAACCTTATTGTTCACAGTTCACACATACAAATTAAAAGGCTTTAACCTAGGATTTGATGAATTAAACATCTCACAGCACAAGAATCATTGTAATAAATCTAGTAAAAGAGATGAGGAAGAAAGTGGTATACAGCCAATATTACATTTACTTCCTTTTTCACTTGTTCTTGAATATTTCTCTTTCAGTAGTGAATAAAAATTATATGGCGAATCATACGATCATATATTTTCAAAAATGGTGTCACTTTCAACTGGTTTTGTCCCCCTAGCAACTCTAACATCATAATCATAATTTATGACTTGGGGGCAAATTTCACGAACGGCGCAAATTGCTTTTGTTGATAATCTTCCAAAGAGATCAGAGAACAAAAAATAAATAATAAAGCAAAAAGCAAAAGCAAAAGCACAATTGGATCGGAATCGGAATCTCTCCATGCAACTGCTAACTATCTAAGAATATACGAAAAACAGCCCCATGAGGAATTTAACTTTAATTTATGTGTAAAACAAAACAAAATTACATGGAAAATATGGAAGCATGTAAGTATAAAGTACAATAATCATATATAGAGATAGATTATAGATATAGATATGGAGAAATCTACATCGTCATCATCTTCCCCCATATACGTTTCTTAAATGGTACAAACATGTATATGTAAAGGAAATCTCACTATCACAGACCAGAGAGAGAAAGAGAGATGTGGTCATCCTGAGAAGCACATGCAGCCAATAAACATAGGAAATTCTAAATCTTAATTTCCTCAAACCCTGGAACTAATCTCCCTCTCTCCTCCTTCAGTATTGCTTTTGTTGTTTTGCTGTGTTTGGTTTTGAAGATCAATCTCTTCCATCTTCTCTCCCATGTTGATATGTCCTGATGGTTGAGAGATCATGACTAGTTGTCTCTCGTCCACCGTTGTAACGGTGGTGATAACGCCGCCGTTTTCTATGTCTCCTTTGTTTTCAGGGAGTTTTTGATCTTTTGGGGGTTTGTGATTTCTGTACACTGCATACAACACCATCTGAATTGTCCCAAAAGCAATACCCACAAGGTTCGGGAGCTGTCCATCCACAAAACCACATAACATAATAAGTATCACGCACCATGTTATCATATACTTTTAAAAAACGTGGAATGATACATGAACTAAATACAAGGCCAGGTTCAGATTGATGAATTTGATGAGGAGCTTAGTGAAATTAAATAAATTGTTTTAAAGTGTTTTTATTTATCATTTTTCTCAAAATTAAATAATTTTTTCATGAAAAAGAAGAACAATATGTGAATACATGTAAGTATTTTAGAGTGATCATCACGTAACATATATCATAATTAGTCAATCGAGTCCTATATTAAAGAATGTACTATATTGAGGGTCCGATATGTGAATTTAAGGGGGGAGAACTTACAGAGATAAAGATATCTTTGAGGAGAACACCATAGGTGAGCCACATAACAGCACTGAGTGTGAGGAGGAATGAAAGAGGGAAGGGCATGAACTCAACACTCTTGGTGCGAATAACCACTCTCTGTAAATAGTTGAAAATTGAAATATCAACATGCACGTTAGTAATAATAAAAAAGTCCTCAATTAATAATGATTCTTCTATATGAAAAAGAAAAGGTGATATAATTAATACTCACAATAATGCTTAAAGGGGCAACGAAAACACTAGATGAGAAGACAACACAAATCCAACCAAGAAGCTTGACACGAACTGGACGCTCTTTAGATAGGAGATGGGTGAGGAGGACAATAATGCAAATGCCACCCAAGTTCAATAGAAGAATGAGCCTGAGGGTGAACATCCTAGCTTTCTTGGGGCAGTATGTGATGTAAATGGCTAGGTATACTATCTCTATAACACACCCTATCGAGTTTATGGTGATAATCAGGAATTCACCGGTCTTTATATACGCATAGAATATCCAAAGCATTGCACTGAACAAAGCTGCCACATAAGGAATGGACTGAAAACCCTCGGTGGTTTTCTTCTTACACACCCTGTAAAACGTCGGCCTGCAGGCAACAATAAATGTCTCACAACTTAATAACTGGAATAAGCGAAATAACATGCATGTATATAGCAATATAATCAATAAACACATGAAAAATAATAAATACAAAACAAATCATATCTATACGACCAAAGTGTGTACACACGCATATGTTTACTTACAGTGGTGCGAGGAAGCACATGAAGGAGATGATGTTTCCAAAGATACCAACGATGAAAGCTGCGGGAGGAGCCATGGATGTTTGAATTGTAATACGAGAAAGTCTCTCTCTTAACCCTCTCTCTCCTCTCTCTCTCTCTCTGAGTCTGAGTTTGAGAAATCCCTAAGGGAAGGTAGGTGTAAAGCTTATTAGGAAGCTTTAACTTTGATGATACACTGCCACGGAAGACATGGAAATGGGAGATCCCTTATATATAGGGGAGTCTTGAACTGATTCATGCATGCTAGCTAGCTTAGATAGTTAGATGTCTTATTAGGTCTATTATTAACAATATTATTGGGATGGGATTATTGCATGGACACCATGCAATTGAAGTCTATGATAATATCGAGGTATCGCTTTCAAAAACAAGCTGGTAGTAATAGCCATATGGAGGGAGGTAGCACAGAATACTCATGCACCCAACTCAACTCCAATTATTGCCAACTCAGCACATATATTATTGCAAGTAGTTGATGTATTGTAGTTTTGCATTAAATGCTCGGCCATATTCCCCTTTGCTTCTCCCAAACGTTCGTAACTATACCCTTTCATCATTATGCTTTTATTTTTACTGATTACCACTCCCAAACGCTTCTGAAATCAAGTTCGATCTAAGCCATCTTATTACTCTATCTGATCTAAATCAGTTGATGTTGTTTTATGATTCTAGATATACTCATGAGTCATAACATTATTTATTTTTCTTAGAATGAACTTAGGGCGAATGCCCAAAAATGATACATAACTATTGGCCAAGGAACAAAAATAATACATAACTATTGCACCAATGGTACCCAACTTTACCATGTGATCAAGAATTATATTTTCACTAATATGACAATAAGATTAGACATGAAAAGTCCAAAATGCCCTTATAAATTAAATAAACTTTCTTCTTTTTCTTCCTCCCCTCTCCTTCTTCCTTCTTCATACACACTGCCTCCACATTCGCCGGTCACCCTCTTGTCAGATAAGTAAAGTAAACAAAATCCTGCACTCTTTTTGCTCTACATGACGAGGGTAATACCTTTAAATCCCTTCCCTCCCCTAAGTCAAAGTCAAAGGAGAAGCATCAACATTACAGAGGAGTAGCAAGGAAGCGTCCATAGGGCCGGTTCGCGGCGGAGATTCGAGACCCCCCAACAAGACTCGCAAATGGCTTGGCACATTCGACATCGCTGGGGATGCCGCTCGCGCCTACGATCACGCCGCCACTACCCTCCGTGGACCCCTTGCCAAAACTAACTTCCCCTACTCCACCCCCTCCCCTCCATCCTTTGTCGGAGATGTTTGGGAGGTGCGTGGGCTTTTGGATGGCCCCCACGTGTTTTCCGGCCGTAGCAGGAGCTCCATTGAGATCAGAGAATGTGGATGAGGTAGCGAGAAAGAAGAAACCATTGATATCAATGATCTCAATCAACCAGCGTCGTTATTCTGAAGTCGTTAGCTGTTTCTGCTAGCTCTTCCTTCGCTAATTATTTTATTTATATTTTTTACTTTTTTAGTTTGTAAAGGAATGGCTGGAACAAGAGTATTACCATCGTCATGCATCCATTTTGATTATGGTTTCCCACCCAGTTCTTTAGTTAAATGGGTATGTCATATTTTTTAGCTTTGAATAATGTTACAATTTGCCATCATGAAAGAAGGTTCTCGAGGTGTTGAAGTCTCTTCGTTGCTATCATGAAAGAAGGTTCTCAGAGGTGATAAGTTTATGAAAAAAGGAAGGAAGAATGAAGGAGAGAGTGAGGATGGAAGAAGGAAAAATAAAATTTATTTAATTTATAAGGGTATTTTGGACTTTTCATGTTTAATCTTATTGTCATATTAGTGAAAATATCATTCTTGATCACATGGTAAAGTTGGGTACCATTGGTGTACCTCAAAATAGTTATGTATTATTTTTGTTCCTTGGCCAATAGTTATGTACTCCATCCGGTCCTATTTATAAGTCGTCAACCGCCACTAAATTTTGGTCCTTAATATAAGTCACCAACTAACATTAACTAACTCATTTATTAAAATTTTCCCAATATACCTTTAGCATTGGAAAATGAACATTGGAAGATGAGAAAAGAGAGAAAATGAAAAAGACACATGTATGCTTATAAAGATGAAAGAGATAGTGAGCCATAGTAATAAAGGTAAGAGGGGCAAAAATGGAAAAAACAAAAAAAATAAGACCAATTTAATGACTCAACTTCCATTAACTTCCATTCCTTAGTATGTACAATTTGGGCATTTGACGACTTATAAATAGGACCGAAGGGAGTATCATTTTTGGGCCTTCACCCATGAGCTTATTTGTTTGATTTATAAACTACATAAATAATAACACATATAATTCAACCATTCGAATTATCAAATTGTACATTATATTAAGGACTGAAGGTAATGATAATTAGTATTAGTACATAA
Organism: Mimosa pudica; assembly: GCA_029929735.1. NCBI lineage: Eukaryota > Viridiplantae > Streptophyta > Magnoliopsida > Fabales > Fabaceae > Mimosa > Mimosa pudica. Next base: position 15,952,112 of record JAKELP010000014.1, on the reverse strand, counting down.
CAATTTGAGGGTTCAATTGTTTTATGACTTATATAAATTTTTTTTTACCTCATTTATTAGTTTTATTGCTCATTTACACATAAGCATTAATTTAGTCTTTTCTCTATATTACTAACATTCAAAATAATATAATGGCATGTATTATTAATAACACGAGAATAGGGCGCTATATATAATCCTAGTCCTCTTGAGTCTTGAATATAGATACTAAATATTACGATATTGAGTATTGAGAATTCCGACCAAAAAAAAAAGTATTGAGAAGGTAAAAGTTCCCTGCTAAGGAATTCTCCAACACATTGAATACGTGGCCACGTATTGAGGTGGTGAGAGAGGCAGTATTATGATGATGTACAGCTTGGTAGTGCCAAATCAGCTAAAGCAAAACCACAAGTTACGCATATTAGGCTACCAAATTTTCATGGATTGTGAATATAACGTGGACACGTGTAAAACCAAGCGGGACTAAAGCATGCATGAAAGCTTTTTCAAGTGAACTAAATGGTCCTAGCATGTACAGGATATGTTTAGAAGGTGAGTGAATCAAGAAGATTTTGCTGGAGAGAAGAGAGACGCATTGTTACAGGAGTATTGCGATAAATCTAGCTGATTAGAACTTTTTTTATTACGCGTGAACATAGTGAAATTCAAAGTCTACGTGATACTGTATCCTTTCAGATCAAGCCACGTGTCACTGAGTCAGTCACACGATAAGTATAGGTATCTGCCCATTCCATTATTAGTAGTATACGTGTATTTTCACCTGCTTAGTTCACAGGCATGCGTTTGCATTCATGAATATATATGCCCATTCACACTTTTCTTAAAAACAATCTCATGGATATTTAAAAAAAAAACATATAATGTAAACAGATGAATGAGATTTTGCGTACAAGATCGTCTCCTAATAATTTCGTAAGAAATAGGAGTACATATAAAAGTAGTAATAGTTGAATTTGCATTCAAATGCGTAGAATTTTGTTAAGATGAACTAGTGTTGAATACATTGATCTCGTGAAATATATTGTGATCACATTTAATTATAGTTGGCTTTCTCTGTGGAAGATACATGAAGAAGCTTATTAAGAACGGCGGGTGGCAAGAAAGAATATAGATTTCACATTTGTGCCAATTGTACAACATACAACTTCTAATGACTCGTAAATTTATTTTGTGACTACTTAACCATTAAAGTGAAATAGATTTGGATATCTAAAATCAAGTTTAGGTCATTACAATCAATTTTAGGTGAGAGTAGTGATATCATTGTTCTTTGACACTAATGCAGCAGAAATGAGTCGTCCCACCAGGAAACCTTTTATAGGCTGGGTCTACTAAACTTTCCATTGAACTACTTTTTTGCAACCAAATGGGTCATAAGAAAGAATTATTTTCTCAATAATCTATATATCTTAATTTAAAAAATGCGAATTTATTTAATTTACTCATGTTAAATTAGATTTTGAAGGAGCAAGAATAATATGACAAGTCACATTTACACAATGATTACACGGACAAATTTAATAAATAAGTAGTACAGTTTTTCAACTAAATAAAATATATATAGTAAGTGCCGATTCCCATACAGTAGATCAGAAGATCACTTGTATTTTAGACCGGGCATACGTATTCATAAATTATTACTATTAGTTTGAGAGACTGCCTCAAACTTCACTTATAATTACCAACATTATAGTAATTATATCGAGAACTAACCTGTCAATAACACTACTACCTCACACTTTACTTATAACGCGCGTGGTTGTGAAAATACATGGACTTAATTAGACGCTTAGTATTGTGTGAAAACTAACGGTGCTTTTGTTTATGAGAAAGTAGACATATGAAAATGAAAGGGCAAAAGCGCTGATCTGATAATTAACTATTTCAGTTTGGACAAAACAAATAAGTGACTATTTTGCGGTGCATAAATAATATCTAACTTTGTGACCCGGTGCAAAAATTATAAAACCGGTCCTGAATGTTAATTTGTAGTTATGTAGAACATTTCTGATATTATTTATAAAGTGAAAAATACATTTTTATCACTCCCAATTAAAACATTGCTGATACTAGTTAGCATGGGAAGATGAAAGGCGAAAGGAATAAGGGTTAAGTTTTGATTGTGAGGGGGTAAAGAAGTATTTTTACTTTAGAAAATAATATCAGAAGGATTTCACAAAACTACAAATTAATATTTAGTACCAGTTTTATTATTTTTGCACCGGGTGCAAAGTTGGTTATTATTTATACACCGCGAAATAGTCATTTATTATTTTTGCCCAAATTGAAATAGTTAATTGTTAGATCAGCGTCTTTGCCCAAAATGAAAAGACTTCAAATTTCATAAGTTTCATGTGATTGGTTGACAAAATCTTTACCAATTTTACTTCTTGGGTCCACTAAGTTTTCAAACTCAATTTTCATATCATACACCTACAACAATTGATTTTAATAGATTACATTTGATTATAGTAGGTTACATTCATTTTTAAATGCTTGTCGCGTTTATTTTAAAATAAATATATCGTGTTGATTATTGATTTTTAAATTTAAATATAATTTTTATTAACAAATAATCACTAAAGACAATATGGGTTATTAACACATATTTATAGCAAAAACATTTTCATTTCAATTCAATTCCTTTTATATGTCAACCAAACGAGTTAACACTAAGGAAAAAACTTATATCAAGTTGTTTATATCAAGTTTGTCAAGTTCACTTATAAGATATTGTCACTTGTTCATTTTTTCCACGTCAACAAGGAGGTGTTTGTTGTCTCACAAATCTCAAAACATAAAAGATCTAGAAAAAGGAAATAATCAAATAAGGTAAAAAAAAGAAAAAAAAGGTATCGTCTCACAAATCTCAAAACATAAAAGATCTAGAAAAAGGAAATAATCAAATAAGGTAAAAAAAGAAAAAAAGGAAAACTGATGGTGATGAGTGATTAATGTGACCCTATCTCTCTCTCTCTGCCTTCATTGCTCCACCATCTCATTCACGGAGACGATGATGGGTGAGGGATGAATTTTGGGATCGGTGCACGAGGAAGAGAGAGGAGGAAGAAGAAGGTAGGAGAGAGTGATAATGGAAAGACGGAGAGAGTTTATGGTTGAGGAAACTGTGAAGGGAGCGGTTACGGAGGTTGAGAGGCGGTCATGGTGGAATGAGTGGTGGAGATTATGGAGTTTTAATGAAGTTGAGAGAGAAGAGAAGAGGCCATATTTGGTTTTTAGAGAATGAAGAAGATGGGTGGGTTAGTGTGGATGAAGTGTCAATTCCGAATCTGAGAAGCCGATGTCGATTCCTATTCTGTTATTCTTGGATGTGGAAAAGGTAGGTTTCATAACTTTTTTTTTATTATTTGGTTTTTGGATTGAGTACTGTGAGACAACAAACACCTCCTTGTTGACGTGGAAAAACTGTACAAGTGGCGATATCTTATAGGTGAATTGGACAAACTTGATATAAGCAACTTGATATAAGTTTTTTCCTAACACTAATTTCCTTTCTTATCAATTCTAGTCATTTCATTATATTTTCATTTCAACCATTTTCTTTTCTTTCTTGCAACCAAACGGAACTAAGCCCGTATAATTCCCATGATTAGAGACTAAATAGATAGCGTAATTAATTTGTTGATTGATAGTAAATAAACGGGGAGAATGGAAAGTGAGAGATATTTTTGTTGGCGTACGTGCACCGTGTGCACGTGTTGTTTTGTTTTGACATGTAGAGTATAAAAAGTTAATATGAAACTGTGTCAGGCTTAGAAGACTTAAATGCCAATAATTGATGATTAAGGGGATAGGTATATACAATACCAGCTGGATACATGATCTCTCCAACTAAAATTGTTACTACTTTCCAAATTTCATAGATTTAACCTCTCCCCCAAGAAAAGGGCCTTCTTAAACTTTATCATGACAGTTACAACCACATCAACCATGCACGTCTCCGTCTAAATCACCTTTTAATTTCTTTTTTGAACGTTTGTGAGAGTTGAGACGAAAGCCGAAGCTTCAGAAATGATTGATTTGCTGAATAGAAAAACCCAAGTAGCTAGGGTTTGTGGGAAGTGACTTCCCATCCTTTTTATAAGATCATACTTGAGCTGTCATCAAACTCGTATGAAACAAACATATGGGGTTTATTTTCCCACTCTTTTTCTATTTTTTTTTTGTAATTTCAAAGACATAAAAGGTAGGGTTCAGTATGTTAATAACTTAATAAAAATAATTTGAAAGTTATGTAAAATTTATTTTTTTTTAACTATTAACTGGCATTTGAATTAATTAGAAACGTCTCGCAATTAATAAGGACGAGTTGAAACTAGTGCATATATGCAGTGAAATCAATTGAAAAAATCAACATTAATAAGTGACAAATACTCTTTATTTGTAACCTCTTCCTCATCCTTCGCTCTCGCCAGCTTGCAACATGGTATCTTGTGAGGGTCTGAAAGACACATTATATATACAACTCGCCATGAGGACCACTATGCTACTCAAGTGATAATACTCTATTTATGAGTATATCGTATGAAAGTCTCCTTAATTACTGAACAAGTCAATAAAATATCATTCGTTCATTTATTCTCTTCTTAGTTCATAACAAAAAAAATTATGTATTTTTAATTACTGCCAACAATTACGTCCGATCAATAACTGATTTTTATATATATTGAATTCATTCTATTGTGCAGATCAGTAATTATATGCGTCATGGTTAATAAAAAATCACAAAACGAATTTTGATATGTGGTTATGCTTCATGCATCCATGTGGCAAATAATTAACCATTTAGAAAGTTAGGATCATAAAGCTAGCTGCCATAGAAGAATGGATAGGCACCATATAGAATAAAGAAACACAGAAGAAAAGAGTCGTATGGTCCTGATTTAAATGAGTGTTACATTACCCGACGAATTTAATTATACATACGTGTAACATACATGTGGATGGAATTGCGTGGTTGTTTTTAAATCAAAATTCAGCCACGTATATATGTGTAATTTCCTTGTATATCTTGTTTTTATTAGTGAATAAAAGATGAACCTCTTAATCGAAGGGGTTTTAAATTATGTGGCTCGAAATGCTAATAACAAGGACAACACCTGAGCCTTGCTCAATTGGTCAACAATCAACGTTAACATAGCAAACAAAACCCTATTTGAAATGAGAATGGACTAAAGCTAATTAATTATAGTCATGGGCCCCTTCTTTCTCCCGTCCATTTTCATTCCATGTTCACCAAGAAAAATATTTCAAATTTTTATTTTCCCATTGAACTGTGAATGGATATATTCGTAGATAATATATTGCAATATTAATAGATTACACACACACACAAGTGACTTTCAATTGTCCCTGTTCAAAGATGCATTGCTTCTCTCTCATATTTCTTTTATGTCCAATGTATACCAACAATAAATAATACATTCACAATTGAAAATTGACATTTTTGTGGAAGTAAGCCAAATTAGACCACTAAATTATAGCATATGTCACATGTAATTAAATTATATCTATATTAATCTATAAGTAGAATACACGAGTTTTGATAAGGAGAAAAACTTTAAACAATTTTAAGTGATTAATATAATTTTACATTTTAAATTTCTTATAAAAAGTTAAAGTGTTTTATAATTAGAGATGGGGAAAGTAACTCATGCAATGGAATTATGAATTTTTTCTAGAAGACGCCCTATGTTTTAGGCCAGAGACAATATATATATATAATATGTATGTAGTAAGACTTTAATTAATTTACATAAATTTTTTTATATGAATGCAAGTATATTATCGGAGATTTATACGGAGATATATGTGACAATTCATATACCAGATTGAATGCATGTAGATGGAAGACTAGGATTGAGAATATATAGGGATGTGGTAATCAAAAGGCCTTTTGTGTATGTGAGCAATAGTAGTGAAGGCCAAGAGGAAATGGGAGGAATTTTGTGTGATTCGCATTATAGAGCAAATGGGAGGCGTAATTAATAATGATGGCATGCTCTTTCTATTTTGGTTTGATTTTTGATTAAATACTTTGTCTTGTGTCTCACCCCTTTCGAAGATCCCTTTGCCACTTTCTCATCCATGAACTCACGCTTAGATAGCGACAACACTCCTCTCATTTTTCTATTTTGGCCCTATATATGTACCTTCACGAGAGAATTTAGCCAAATTCTTTATTCCAAATTTTTAAATCTTCCACATTACTATTATTAACGAGTATTTAATTTTGTGACAGCCATATTGGATATATACGCCTTTATTGGCCGTTTCGATTCAATCCAACAAGTCATGTGATAGTTTTGGTTTGCAGCGCTTATATATTGGACTGGTTTAGTAGGTATGTTTTAATTCAATCAACAATATGGTTTAATTCTAATTCTGAATCTTATTACACCATTGAAACAAAAACATGCATGGATGGAGGTTTTTATAGGAACAATGACAATTAAATTCCTGACAAGGAATTAATCACATACATGTCATTTGACAATTCAAAGTGCCCTTACCCTTATTGACAACCCTATGGGTTAGATTAAAAACTTCAAGAAAAAATTGGTTGTGATTAAATTCCTAACGATAGACTTGTCATCATCCCATTTTTATATTGCCTAATAATGTCACTTTTTGAACCTGAGCTATAGTAAAATTAAATTATATTAACATTTATAAATCTTTAACCACGATCAAACAGTTAAAGACAACTCGGTTAATTAAGATGAAATGAAGCAGATCAAGTATGCGCTTACCATAAACTATGTACTGTATGTAATTAAAGGATCGTCATCACGAGTCAATTGGCGTGAAGAAGAAAACGACATCTAAAATAGTGAAAATTAATTATTGATGTGTGAATTATAAGGGCTGATCTCACTGAAAATGAAAATAAATAAAGAATTGACATGCAAGTCCTTGTAAGAATAATGATGAGGGGAAGACCCTATCTCCAAAAAACACGGTGGTGTAGAAGAAAACAATCCCAAATGTCAACACCATGCAAAAACTACTTTTCAACCTCTTCAATTAAACCTCTATTTAAACAAAAAACACACACACACTCTCTCTATATGCGTGTGTGTAGAAAAATAAATATCTATATAGACCCTTTCTATGAAAATTTTTTAAAAATAATGTGATTTGCAGAATAATGTGATTTGTAGAATAAAGAACTCCGATGACAAGAAAAAAGAAGGCATTAAGAGACCCTCTTGACCCAACCCTAGACACTCTAAATATGTTTCACTAAACAACCTCGGCCCGGTCCTAATTTAATAATCCCCTGGTCCTAATTATACATGCACTTTGATTTTTTTGAGCAATAATTAAATATGTAAAATCAGCCACTTTAAAATGTCTCTAGTCATCTTTTTCCTCAAAAATAATTTATTCTACATATAAACTAACTTATAATCTAATCGTTCATGACATATGTTATAATTAAATTGTCTAATTGATTTTTTAACTTCCACAAAAAATTTAAAGGGTCTTATATTTAGGATTAGAGGGAGTATGTAGAATCACATATTTAGTATATATTGTACTCATATGAGAGTTTAAAGTACACATAATAATAATAAATAAAAAGTAAAATTCTATGACGTGTATAGAAAATGTAATAATGTAACCTTGTAAATAATATTTTGAAACTATTTTTTATACTTTATAAATGAGATGAGAGGAGTCTACATGGACACATGCATGCACCCTTCTCTGTAGCTACATACAATGTGTTGTATGTTAGCTAAGGTTGATGAGTTAGCCAAGGAATGTTACGAGGCATCGTCTTTAATGAGAGCTAAGTGTAGTACATTTTCTAAATCAAGAAATTCGAGGAATTCTGAGTTAACTAATTGGGTTATTGGGTTGTTTAGTTGCAAGAAATCAAAGAAAGTGAGTTGTAAATAATTGAAAAGTTGATGGGTAATATGACAATTTACATATATTTCGGGCCCCACAAGTTTGCTCTCTCCATCTCACACTTATCGTGAGACCCACAAACTTTACTCTCTCATTATTACTCCTACTTTCTATCTCTTATATTTTCCATTTCTAATTCTTAACTTTCTTTCTTACAACCAAACACACTCAATTGGTGTTTGTTTCATTGACGTGATGACAAACTTCCATCTCAACGCAATAAAGGACTCCATAATCAAGGTAAGGCACTACGTACCCACCAGGTCATGGGTTCGAACCCTTGGAAAGCACCCCCAAAATGGGGAATTTCAGCGGCGACTTCGGATTAGTCGGTTTCCCAAAGGGGGCCGGATACCGAAGGCTCCAAGCAAAAGAACTCCATGATCACTTGGGATATTTATTATTTCTATATTTTCAAAAAGGAATAATTATCTAGAGTATACATGTGGCTCCTATCGTCTCGTATAATTTTAGCTGATGCTGGCTTCTTCGCATATATAATCTCAATTTAAAACATGCACCCACACCCACACACGATGCATCTTTAATTTGATTTGCCAAATATTGTCTTGTACGCGGATAAATAATTTACGTTCTTTACCTGATATTATTCAAATACAAGTACTAATTATACGCTAAATAATTTGAAATTTATTTTGCAATCGTGATGTAGTGGCTAATTGTATCTTTTATTCTGATAAATCAGGAGTTAAAACTTGTGGTGGTTATTATCTTAAAAAAATTTAAGAAAAATTAAGTAAATGACAGACGAGCGATAATATTAGAGTCATATTCTTAACAAACGTGTCGTATGGCACACTACACTTCTACTGGCTAGACTGGCAATAAATTGATGGTACAAATCACCGATGTGTATATATTGTTGGTTTACGTATTAATAGATAGAATTGGCCTTTTTTTTGGCCAAGAACGTTAATACAATGAACGTGGCTTCTATGAATCTATCATTAGCTAAGCCATTAATTAATAATACAAGCTTCTAAATGTGACCACAACACATTACTTTCGCTTTAGGCTATTAAGGCAATTAATTATCTCCTCTGATATCCTTGTGCTCAAGCTCTTAACCAATTAATTGATCCAACGAAAATAAATGATGAGGCATGATATGAAACAACAGATTATTTGGCAGATAAATCACTTTTTGTTGTTTTGGCCTAACAATAATTTACCTAACGTATTGTTGTTATGTAATATAATGGAACATACTAGTAAACTGAGCTGTGAATTTAGGCAGAAAGGGAAGACTCCAAAAGAAGAGTCACATTCATGAGAGAATTATTGGCGATGTGTCTTAAAAGATCTGATATTATTATTGATGACAAAATTCAATGTACTCCACGAGCTCTTCCTAGCCAATCTTCAACATCTTGACAATATTATTAATCATTGAATTATTTTATACGGCGTATTTAATTCACTTTTGTTACTACAATGAAGAAGCACGTAAATTGTATAAAATCTGCGAGACACTATTTAAATAAGCGTGATTCCTTTGTGTTCCTTTTCATGTCTCTTTCGACAATGTTCTTTTCAGTCAACTGAAGTATAACCAGAATCTCCTTTATTACTGAATCCACTATTACTGCATCCAGGAACGGTTTTGTCCCATAAAGCAAAACCCAAGACACCAGATCGAGCTCCATCGTAGGAATTATTATTATTGGTTGGAAACTTGGAATACAAGTAATGGTCTCAGCTATATTTAGAGGCCCAATTGAAATTGTCTTATCTGACGAGGCCCAACAATATTGTTTGCTGATCTCTCTCAATTAATAGTCATTTTTACCAATAAAAAATTATGCAAACATCAATAAATGATATCAATTTTGCCAACAAATAATAAAAAAAACATAAATTAAGCCAATATTATCAATTATCATTTAACTCCATTTGTGATTTGCCACGTCATCGGTTTGACCGCCATGTGGATATCTGACCATACCTTAATATGACTGCCACGTCATCTCCACACCCAATCAACAAAAGTTTACGTCTGTCTTTTTGTTTTGCACTGTGACAAAAATAATGTCTGGTTGAATTTTTTTTCTGTATTTTATTTTTTTACCTATGAGATAGCCCTTGTCCATAGGAGAGAGTGAGAGACACAATCACTTTTACTGCATGAAAATTTTAGTGAGAACCCACAACCTCTTAATTAACTAAAGGGGGGTGTGATAACACCTGAATTTAACTAATGTTCTTAACGTAATAATTTTACTTATAAACGCTGGATAATAATTTTTAATAAAAATTATGAGTGCTTAAAATGAAGGTAACTTTTGTCTAAAGAATAAGAAGAGGACAAAAAAATCAAATAAAAATGTTTTCTGTGTTTAATTGGAGAAAATAAGGGGGCTCACTTGAAAAAATTATTGGAGACAACTGTGTGGGTTGTTTTTAAATGTTAACCCAATTTCTTAAAAATGTATTAAAAATATTAAAAATAATAAATGTAGAGGAAAAGTATTCTTTTTTTTAAAAAAAAAAGGTTCCCTTTTTTATGAATAGGTAAGACAGAATAATGATAAAAAAAGTGAAAGAAAATTTGTATAAAAAGTCAATGCATAGAAAACCACATTTATTATTCAAAAATATGACTTTATAAAAAAAGATCTTATTGCAATGGAGGAAGAACTAAACTTAAGGATGTTTTAAAAGTCTTAATATTTCAAACATAAGGATCTTTTAAACATAAATTATTCAAAATAATATTTCAAACATAAGGTTTTTTAAAATAATAAGTAGATGATTTCAGAATCGTTTGAAGTTTGACAAATTACAAACAAACATGTGAAAATTTTAATTTGATCATACACTATAAAACAATTCGTAGCCAAATATATCAAAAAAATCTCTATAGATATCCCCATGTATTTAAAAGGAGGGCTAATAATAACTCACTGATTTCGTGATGTGAAATGATTATTGTCCAAAAACAAAACGATGCACAGAAGAAGTCAAAGTCGGAAATATCCGGCGGAATGACAAGTGAACATTTGAATTTATTCATGAATTAGTCATTCAGCCATTGTGACATTATCTCTTAGGCCTATGATTTTGTCTTTGTCGTCCCTAATGTGTTATAAACTTATAATAATTACATATTTACATCACAGATCTTTTTGGCAGAATAAATATGATAATAAATCACAAAGTAACCGTGGAGAACTTGTTTTGTCTTGAAATTTTAAAGGTTAAAATAAAGTTTTTTTTACATATGGTTAAAATAAAGTAGTAAAAAATTGTAGTAATATTACCATAAATTTACAAAGACTTCAATCAATGTCATGTCATAATCCACACAACCAATTTTTTCGCTAAAATTTTTGTTAAAATGTGATTTTACCCTAAATATCTTTTAGACATTGGTGCAAAGTTGGCCGCTTATCGTGAGTTTTGAGGACATGAGTTTGAATTAGTCTCTTTACATAAAATAGAGATAAAATTGTCTAGTATATTCTCTTCCTCAACCAAATAGATTTTAAACTAGATTGACATTTTATAGGTGCAAAATTGGTCTTTGAATAAAATTTAAGATAAAAATGATTATCTTTATTATAACATAAACCAAGATTTGATATTAATTGACCACTTATCAATAAAATCACTCTATGGAAATACTTCCATAAAAAAATTGATTAGTTAAGTAAAAATAAAATGCCATTGATTTTTTTAACTACGATTACTACTATAGTTCTAGTAAAACAAAAAAGAGTACGTACTACTATAGTACTCTTGAGTATCTGAACAACATTGACTTGACCGACCCTTAACTTACCAACTCCGTTGAAGCCACATCAAACCATACATCCCCCATCTCCTCACAACAACATACCAAAGAGAGAATTTTAAAACTTTTTCTTATTCGTTCATAAAATAACTATTGTTTTAATCATTTTCCACTAAAAGAAAAAGAGAAAATCATAATCAGGTTCTTCTTAAAGGTAATTAATTACATTGAGTCCCAAAGAATAATCAAATTATATTGAAGGCTAAAGTATTCATTTGGTCCCTTATGTTTGCATCAAGTTTCAATTTAGTCCTTTATGTTTGGAAAGTACACTTTTAGTCCTTTTTTGTTAACACCGTTAGTTTAAATTAACGGAAAATGCTAACTTAACAATTTTAAATGATTATTTTATAATGAAATTGGATCAAAAATGATAAATTTTGAAAATATAAGAATATTTACACTCAAATATTTTAATCTGAACATTTTTTCAGTATTTAATAATCATTTAAAATTGTTAATTTAACATTTTCCGTTAAGTTAAACTAACGGTGTTAACAAAAAAGGACTAAAAGTGTACTTTCCAAACATAAAGGACTAAATTGAAACTTGATGCAAACATAAGGGACCAAATGAATAGTTTAGCCTATATTGAAATCCCAAAAAACTTGGGTTATATTAAAATAACTTGTCATTAAGCTGTTGTCAATGTCAGCAAGTTGGTTTGTCAATGTAACTCTTAAAAAGTTTGATAATCATTGACAATTCAATTGACTGAGATTAACAACTCAATAACAAAACATTTAATATCACATAAGTAACTTAGGATTTTAATGTAATTTAATGATTATTTAAGACCTTAACGTGATTAATTATTCTATGAAGCAACTGTGATTTTCCCAAAGAAAAAGTCGGCTGCTCCCCCACGTTTGACTTTTTATTCAACTCCATTGCCTTATGATATAATTCAACTGTAACATTATTTCCATTCTCATTGCAGTCTTCGTCCACCACAACATGCGACCAGTAGGCCCACCGCCACATCCGCCGGTGTTCCCGGAATCCTCTGCCGCCGGTGGAATCTCCGGTGATTCTTCAATGATCAGAACTTACCGTGCTTGGAAGGGTAGTAATGTAAGTTTTCACACTACTTCAAATAATTAACTATATTTGTTTTTTATTTTTTAGTAATCAATTAAGTCAAGGTTTTTGCTAAACTTAGGTACCATTTTCTAATGTTATTTCTTCATCTGAATATATTTTTCCTTGGATGTAGTTTTTCTCACCTTTTAAGTTAATATGTGTATGTTCATAGCTGGAAATTTTGAAGTTTTAATGGTGGCATGATGTTTTATGGTGTCAATTTTGCCACCTGTGGAATAAGTGAAGTTTTCATTAGCTAACAGAGAAAGAGAGGGTGTTAATGTTGGTCTAAGATGAATGGTGTGAAGGAAGATACACATGAATAGTTTTGATATTAATCATCTAAACTAAAGAGAATCATTTGAGCAAGAGAATTATATATATTCGTTTTATTCTGATAATACGGATGGAATTATACGTTTAAGTGCCCTGCAGAAGGTGTATTAATATACGGATATGGTTCAACATCATGTTTCACATTATACTTCTTTGCATAAAAAATTCAGTTTCATATGTTCTATCACCATATGGAAGCAGAAGAAGGGTAGTGCTGGATGTAAATATTTTGTCAAGCTTATTGAGAATTTAAATTTACATTGTGGGGAACAAAACAGGAAGTGCATTAATTATTTCAAAAAAGAAGAGATTGAATTGTATTATGTGCAATTGTGCATCTTCTTGTTCTTGAACTCATTGTCGTTCTATTTTGCCAGGTATTTTTTCTTCAGGGGAGGCTTATATTTGGACCTGATGTAAAATCTATATTTTTAACAATATTCCTTATTGTTGCCCCTGTGGCTGTTTTCTGTGCTTTTGTAGCCAGAAAACTGTTAAATGATTTCCCTCATCACTCAGGATGGTCAATAATGATCATAGTTATTGCCCTCACCACATTTGTAAGTTACCTTTTCCCCTATGAGTTATGACCTTTCTTAAGTTGCTGACTTGTTTAGTTGTGTATTAACTGCATAATGTGTGCCTAGGAATTGGCTTAATCTCCTCTTAGTTCATAATGGTTCCTATATTCAAATGACTGATTCTTAATAACATAGTCAGTCATCGAGTCTCGTGTTGGTGTTTAAGCAAGTGTTACTCTCACATGGTCACATGTTCGAATCATCGACACAAGAGAGCGGAAGAGTATGCGAGAAAAAAACCGCCTTGGATTGGAAGAATTTCCATTGTTCATTAGTTGTTCATTAGTACTATTAACTATAACCTTTACCCTTTTGTTACTTTTACTCAAACAAAAAGAGGATTCTTCCCGTATGAAATTGAGCTTATAGAACCATGGTTTGGAACACAAACCATGGTTTTGAGAGAGTATTTTCACTCCAAACCATGGTTTCATAAGCTGCACCAAACAGGCTCAATTTTGATAGACTTGGTCATAATTTATTCTCTCCCTTTTATCACAATTATCCTGATTTATTTACTGCATTCTTTTCATTTATCACTCTACTCTTAAATCCTAAAGTGTATCCCCAGGCTTTGATGGCCCTTCTGCTGACCTCAGGAAGAGATCCTGGCATAGTACCCCGCAATGCTCATCCTCCAGAGCCAGATGAAAATGATGGGAGCTCTAGATTCAACAGTGGACAAATTTCCCGGCTTGGTTTACCGCGGACAAAGGATATAATTGTCAATGGCACAACTGTGAAGATTAAATATTGTGACACCTGCAAGCTGTATAGGCCTCCCCGCTGTTCTCATTGTTCGGTCTGTGATAATTGTGTGGAGAGATTTGATCATCACTGCCCTTGGGTGGGTCAGTGTATTGGACTGGTAATGTTCCTTCTTTTTCTTCCATATTACCGTATCATATGTAAATTTCCAAGCTTCAAAAGTGATACTAGTATTATTCATTGAACTTTAGCTGAACTATCACTAGTATGCTTAGGTATGTCTATTGTCTTACTAATTTATGGACTACTAGACAAGACATACTTCCTTTCCACAATGTTACAAGCAACTTAAGCCAAAAATAATTTTGGGCACAAGCTAAGAACATTTACAATTGATTAGAAGTATATTAGTAGATGATATTCATGATCATGAAATTTATGTTTTACTTTGCATAAAATTTTCAATGTATATGGCTGCAGAGAAATTACAGGTTCTACTACATGTTTGTCTCCTCTGCAACATTGCTCTGCTTGTACATACATGGCTTTAGCTGGGTCAATATCAGGAGGATCATGGATACTGAAGACATTTCAATCTGGAAAGCAATGATCAAAACTCCTGCTTCTATAGCACTAATAATCTACTCGTTTGTTTGTGTCTGGTTCGTTGGTGGCCTTACTGTTCTCCATACATATCTCATCTGTACAAACCAGGTTTGCTTGCCTTTCAAACTCATAGTCCCTCAAAACATTAGACTTTACTTTGCACTTTATAAATGGGTTAAAATGCAATTTTATCAATTGACTGTTGTCATAGTTGCAAGTGGCACAATTTACAATAATAAAGTCCAGAATTACCAACCGACCTTTTAATCATGGGCAGATTTACCAAAACCTTCTATTATGATAATAAAATTTATAGTTTAAAAGACAAACTTGTTTACCTAAAATAGAAGGTTTTGGTAAATATATCCTTTTTTAATTGAAGTTAAATATGCCCCTGGTTAAAAGGTTGGTTGGTAATTATGGGCCATTTATTTGTTAGTTGTGTCAGCTGTAAGTCTGTAACTATGATAATAGTTCATTGGTAAAATTGCATTTTAACCCCTTATAAATTGAAACTATTAGTAATAACTATTTATTATGCTTTTATGTGCAGTCAACGTATGAAAATTTCAAATACCGATATGATCGCCAACTGGTCAACCCTTATAAGAAGGGAATACTAAAGAACATTAGGGAAATATTTTGCTCTAGCATTCCCCCATCCAAGAACAATTTCAGATCTAAGATCCCAAAGGATCAATTATCACCTTCATCTAGAGTTGAAGATGGAGCTGTGGGCCCCATGATGAGAAAAATCATGCCCATGGGTGACTTGGAATTAGGGAGTAAGGAAGCCTACAGTGATGTTGATGAGGGAGGTGAATATAAAAGTGGGTTTAGCAACAATGAGGAACATAGTAAGGATAGTGGATTGGCTGATTCTTCACTGGAATTGAGCATAACTATTGCCAAACAAGGTTTGGAGGCAGATGATGATTCATATGCAATGAATACTCATTGGGAAAGAAGAAGCAGAATGGAGGACATTGCTCCTGAAATTCTTGATGGACTACCTCAAGCTAGTGCATCAACAAAGGTAGTTTCATAGAGTCAGAAAATTTACAAATTTAAGTGAACTATTTTTTTTTTTCAAAAGGTTTGAGTTTGCACAGTCTTGTTACAAGCTACAGTCAATCCACCAATCAATCAAAAATTTCTTTCTTCTTTATTTGTTAAAATGTTGTTTAATGTTTAATTGTGTTAGATGATTTTTTATTTATATTTAGTTTAGATTCCCTGCACACATCTTAATTTCTCCATTTTTTAATTGGTCTCCTGAGCGCAAATATATGAAAATAAAGTAATTTTGATCATCGTGTTTAATAGTAAAATGTGGACAATATATGGTGAATGATATATGCAGTGCAAGTCAAACTTGTCGAGACACACTGGATTGAAAATCTCTCAATTTAATGGGTTAAGGCCTGATATATATCTAATTCGACATTGTGGCGGCCCAATTTTGCAGTCTTACCAAACGTTTGCCTATCCGCGTAAAAATGGCTTTTATTGGGAAATAAAGAGAAATTGCCTAGAAATTCAATAGTACGTTCTATGAAAGGAGGATTAAGGATTTGACCATTGTGTGAATAAAAAAAAAGGATTTGACCATTGTGTGATCTAAATTGAATTTTCAAGATCATTGGATAAATATTACATAAATATTACTTCATCTGTTATTAAATAAAAGACCTATTCAAGAATGTGGTTTTGTTCCTAAAAATAAACATCAGACATCTTTTTAATTTTTTAAAGGGTAAACGTGCAAAAATATACATATTGAATAATAAAAGGGCACCTAGCACTATGGTAATTTTGAGACTGTAGAAATATACATGGTAAACCAAAATTGAGCGCCTCATCATCTTTTTTCTTCACTCCCATGATGCTGGGTACCTCTTTTACAATTTATCATGGTGATTGGTGTCTTATTTTGGTTTACCATGTATATTTTGACACCCTCAAAATTATCATGATATTGTGTGTCTTTTTTTAAATTTACCATGTTTATATTTGCACGTTCGCCCTTTTTTTCTTAATTTTTCCCTAAAAATTATCCCTTCCATGCTTGTCAATGAAAGATAAGTAAGTGAGGCACGGTGGGAATAAATGTAAATATTTACAGTTTTTTATTAATATCATGTAATTTCAATTCACTTAATTGACATATTTAATCTCATCAAATCAAATGAGATAAATATATCTGATGTTTTGAAAAAAAATGGAGTATATTGTAGCATAGCAAAGTACTAAACACAACATGAAACAAAATACATTTTGAAAGAATGTTTTATAATATTTCTCATATGTTGTAAAACTCATATCACGAATTTGTAGTCAGGTTTTAAAAAATATAGACAATTTTTTAAAGAAGAAGAAGATACCGTGCATTTTTATTTAATTAACTAGAACAAGTCAATTATCAAAGATAAAAATTAATTGCATGGTCTAATTTGCCACTTGGACCACTTATTACAACATACCTTTTGGCAATAATTATATAAAATCCGGTGCCATCATTCACATGATATTTCAAGGTACAAATTCACATTATATTTGAACATTGACAAGTTTAAAGGAGGGGGAAAGTGTTTTAGCATAATCATTTTACCTACTTACAAAATCAAATCTCCTAATTTTGCATCAAGAATATAATTTCTTTCACTTGATTTAACCAAAGTCTATACTTAGACTTGATTAAGAATAACACAAGAGAGCGAGGGGGCCAGTTTCTTATGAGCTAAGAATGAGTGGCTTTTTTTCTTTTGGAGGTGTTAATGTTGGTAAACAAAGCGCGATCACTATACACCTCACTTTGTGATGCATGTGTATTTATGAAGCCTTCACAGATTAAAATTATTATTAATATTATTATTTATATTTATGGCTATAAAAGCAAAAGCATAAAGCAGAAATGAGACCACCCCCATGTTCTGTTATATTGCTGCCATCTTAAGCAAACAAACACATTCAATTCAAAATCCACCACTCTCCTCTTATCATCATTTTCTTTCTTCTTTGAATTTTCTTCCCTATTAATTTTGACTCTTTCCACGAACTCTTACCTAATACACTTAATCTCCTTCTTAGGTAAGCAAAGTACCAATCCTTTCTTCTTCTTGTTGACCCTCCATCCTTCTTTTCTGGGTCCCTTTTTAAGCACTTCTACTTTTATTTCCCCTCAAATCCAATCCTTCCATTGCTAAATGATAAAGCAAAATAAATAATAAAACAAACCTAAGTCTTAATAATTGGCCAAAAAAAAACCTAAGTCTTAATAAACAATAACAAATAAAGGGAAAAAAGAACTTCTTTTCCTATGAAAATAATAGCAGTTGACAAAAAGTTCTGCTGTGTGACTCATCCATCCACCATGGACCAAATACAGAAATTATAAGTAAATACTCTTCCCATAAGGATCCCCACAAAATACATAATTACAATGGATTAAACATCTTTTCTCTTTGAAAACAAAATCAACTGTTGATTTGTTCGAATTAAGGTTGATGTGTCATATGGGGATGAAGGGCACTGAAAGAAGAGCCTGACTCAGGATCAAATGGTTAGTTATAATGTACCAATTCGCTTAGTTTAAAGTGATGTGAAATTCTGGCAAAAAAAAATTTATACATGATAAGAAAAGTCAGTTTTATTATTATTATGCTTTTCATCTGAAACATATGATAATTCATTTCAACTAACTTTCTCTCTGTCATCCAGTAGAGAATGCATAGCCTGACAAAGCTGACTTATTAATTATTCTTGCACCTTCAACCAACCAATAAATTCACACTCTATGAACATTAAGCAAACTCATTCCTAAATGTTTGTGCCATTTGGTTCATTTCACTCTTTGGTTCCTAAAGACAACACAAATGATAGAAAATAGCTTGAAGTGATTTAGGCATGTTCAAGGAAGAGAATTAAATAAGCCGATAAGAATAGTATATCAAATGGTATAGAATCCTTACAAGAAAGAGAGTGAGACCAAAGAGAACTCTTAACAATATATTCAATGAAATCTTTTGATCAATGATTTATCGTTAAACATGACTATTGGTCAAATATAATGGCGTCGTGTGATCCGTGTAGCCGACCCCGCCTAGTTGGGATAATACTTTTTTTTTGTTGTTGTTGTCATTCTTTGGTTTCTGTTCAGAAAATTAATATGCCAGCATTTCAGGGAAATTATTCTGAGCATCTTTCTATCTCACCAAAACGCTCGATCTACTTTTACTTTTTGAAAAAAGGTTACAATTATAATGTTCATAAGCTCATTCTCTCAGGCCATGACATTGAACATTTTTTATGCACATGAAATTTATGTGAATGATGAAACTGGGAACATATTCCATCCTTGTTACTCAACTAGCATCATTTCTCGAACAAGAATGCCAAGGCAATCTTAAAGGTATGGGCGTATGGCCTAATAATAATAATAATAATAATAATAATAATAATAATAATAATAATAATAATAATAATAATAATAATAATAATAATAATCAAAGGCCAGAGAATTCAAGGATATCTCTCACTTTTCAGCTGAAAAACTGTTTCAACCATGAATGAAGGCAAAAAAAAAACTGCTTTTTTTTTCTACATTTCTCTAACTGTGGAAAATTAATCTCCGTTAGAAATAGATCTGTGTAGATTTTAGCCAAGTGTATAATTCTCTGGTTCTTTTGGATATATGTGTTGTTGCATCATAGTACAGTGGATTGAGATATTTCTAAATCTGAGACTAAGTTTGCCAGCAAGAAAGCAACAAAGGGTGAAATAGACCAATTTAAGGGTGAATGTAACTTTCCAATAGGACCAAAGAAATAAATTAGGAAAGCATGACTTCATGTATGACATCAATCATCATAAAGGATAGAACTTATTGAAGGGAGGGAAAAAGGAAAGCAATCATTTAAATTTCACACAGGAAATTAATTCCAATCATTCAACAACCCCAGAAGTTGAAATTAGTCAATAACTTACCCCAATATTTGAAGAAGGAATGAAAATAAACATCATATGGGGGGTTGTTTAAGTTTTCAAGACTCTCCAATTTCTAACTAGAGATTACTTCTTCAAAGCATAAACACAAGATTAATAGGCCAATTTTTTTAACAGCAGAAGTCAATATTTTTTTGTGGGCAGAGGCGCTAATATTAGATTCTTAGGAGCTACCTCAAATTGAATAAAATAAATAAATAAATAAAGTTCAGGTTTTGAATGATCACTTTATCATGACTTAAAAAGATGAGACATAACAAACAATAGACAAAGCAGAAGACTTTAGACTATTGATTACATCTATGTTTTAAAATAATCGTCAAACATCAAACTTAGTCTCTTAAGTATTGTCCCCCTTTATATACAGGTCATGGGCTCCCTTGAATCCTTCGCTTAATCCTCATTGTTGTGAGTTAGACATTACATTTTCCAGTTTCTGTCTTTCTTCTTATTTTTTTTCCTCGGAGAACAAGAGCCCAAGAAAATCAACTTAAGTCTGAAGAGAATTGTTAGGTAAATAATTGATTTTTGTTAGGCTGAAATAATGGAAAAGATTAATTTCATGAAGAATGGAGTTTGTAGATTGCCTCCTGGATTTAGGTTCCAGCCAACAGATGAAGAACTTGTGTTTCAGTACCTGAAATGTAAGGTTCTTTCATGTCCATTGCCTACTTCCATCATTCCTGAAGTCAATGTCTGCAACTACGACCCTTGGGATTTGCCAGGTATAATAACTCAACTCAAAAAATCTATACCTATTATTTATTTATATGCATATAACATATTGTATTTATTATTATTATTACACGGCATCTTCATTAATGTTTTGGTCCATGAATGTAAATAATTGAGTTCAATAATGTTGTTGTGTGTAATAGGTAATGGTGAAGAGCAAGAGAGGTATTTCTTCAGCTACAAGGAATCCAAATACAAAAATGGTAGTAATCGCATGAATAGAACCACCAAGTCTGGTTATTGGAAGGCAACTGGTTCAGACAAGAAGATATTATCATCTCCAACAAATAATAACAGTTTTTATGGGGTGAGAAAAACTCTAGTTTTTCACCAAGGGAAGGCTCCAAATGGCTCTAGAACTAACTGGGTCATGCACGAATATCGCCTTATCATTGCAGAAACAAGTTCTCCAGATTCAACCTGCATGGTACGTAATAAACTCCGATCCTTCAATATAAGATCGGTTTCAATTCAAAAAAAAATATAAGATCGGTTGACTAATTTTGAGATATTAAGGAAACTATGTTTTTTCTAACTTATAAACTAACCTCTGGTCCTAAATATAGGACCTAATTGACTTTTTTTTTGGAGAGATTAAGGTTGCGAAATAAGTTATTAAATGATGACATATTTGATATATTTTTAGATTATCCATTAGTTTATAGGTAAAATAAACTAGTTTAAAGGGAAAAAAATAGGTAAATCAATTTATAATTAACTTATTTTGCTTTTTTAGGATTTTCCAGAAAAAGTCAATTAGGTCTGAATACCGGAGGGAGTACATATATAATATGATGTTAAACGTTAGTGTTTCAAAAGCATCATATAAGATATGGTGTGATTAAGTAATTTATTTAAGTATTATTATTGTAGTAGTGTAATGCAATATCAAGAAGTGTATATTAATATGGATTAGCAAGGAACTAATAAAGATGACGTGTATTTGCAGGGTAATGTGAAGGAGGTAGGAAACTGGGTTCTGTGTCGGATAAGCATGAAGATGACAAGAGAAGGTGGTGGGAGGAGAATCATGGGAGAGACAAAATTCTTTGACTTTATGAGGCCACAACTCCATTACTATTCTGACATCTCATCTTCTTGTTCCAGTTCAAGTGACATTACAGAAGTGTCTTCTGGCGTAGCAGATCATGAAGAAACCAGTAGTGGCTAGCCATAGCTATACTACTTTTGACTTTAATTAAAGCTTCATATATATACCTATGTAGAGCTATATATATCTGAGTATTAATGGATCAAATACCAGAAGTTAAGTCATCCGATCAGTTTTCTCCTAATTAACAAAGCCAGATATATGGAATGTTTGTGAGTGCGCATACGAATGAGGTTCATATGATAAGCTCAACTTCATTTGTTGTTTGTTTGATACGGCATCTATACCTACCTAAGTTTACTCATACTTTGAATACACACACACTGGTTTATTTTCAAAATTGAAACCTACCTATCACGCTGATCAATCAGCTAAATTTCTGAATAAAAATAAATGGAGATCAATATGTTCATTTTAATAACTCACACATACTTGAAATCATGCCTTTTAATAATTTATATTAAGTATATAAATTAATTCGATGTGAATAAAGCTTTTATTGAAACGAGATGACTAGTTGAAAAAGAAAATAGATATTAAATTTCTTAAAGATACACCTAATTCATTTATAAGAATTTTTAATTTATTAATGACATATTAATATATCCTAACTAAGTACTCCCTCCGGTCCTAAATATAAGATCTAGTTGATTTTCTTAGAAAATCCTATAAAAAAGCAAAATAAGTTGATTATAAATTGATTTACCTTATTTTTTCCCTTAAACTAGTTTATTTTACTATAAACTAATGAATAATCTAAAAATAAATCAAATGTGTTCTGATTTAATAGTCTATTTCGCAACCTTAACCTCTCCAAAAAAAGTCAATATTAGTTCTTATATTTAGGACCGGAGGTAGTAATTATTATCACTATTTAAATTATGGAGCATTACAAATGTTACTCATAATTTCAATCCTAATCAATCAAATCACAACAATCGGTTGATTTTAATGTTACTTAGGCGATTATTGATTTTAATTTTTTTATAATTTATTGTTACTTTGATTTAACCATTTTTATTTGGAGGGGAAAAAGTCTGATATAAAGGATTCGTGTGAAGGGTTTGATATTAGTGGGGTGATATCAAAAGCAAGATAATTTTCTAATTTAAACGATTATTGTATTTTCAAAATTTAAAGTTTCTCTAGAACCTGTCTGGATTTCTTTGAGTGAGGCCACATTTTTTTATAAAACTTGAGAAAAGCAAGAAAATTCTAGTTATATTAGATGCCCACCAATTTTCCCGTATACTCAATTCTTTTTGCCCCATTGACTAACATTTCCGATGCTCAAAACATAGGGAAAATTAGAGTCAACTTCTTTCTTGCCCCGTTAACAAATCAAATTAAAACTAAATATTAGATTATAGTAGGTTGGTTGTTTTTTTTATTACAGACTATGTTGAAATTTTATCATACCACTCCAATCATGAATTTTTCAGGCTTTTTTCATTGGAAAAAAATTGTCAACCGTTTTTGATAGTTGTATCATGGGATTTCACACGTTTATTGAGCAAAAGTAAAATTTGAATCTCCTTAGGCAGAATTTTAAAATATTATCTTCACTCTTTTAAGAATTAGAAGAGTTAATTTATTTATAAATCATTCTCATAGTCCAGTTTTTTTATCGTCGTATAACTCCAATTTTTTTATCAAAATATTTATTACTATATGATGGCACAGTACATGACTAGCTATTAATAGACAATACCTCGTGCCAATTTTGATGAGTTCGTTTTGTTCATACCCAAAAATACCTACATTGCCTATTAATATCCACCACCATTACCTGTAGTCACATATTTTACGTACACAATAGACCATACCTCTTCATAGTTCTCCATCCATTCTTAGTATTAACAAACTTTGAATTTCCTGAGAGAGTTGCAGCAGAATAATCATTCTGCTTGCAACCTCATCTTCATCATCAACTTTTTCATCGTCATCTTCTTCTTGCAATGGGGTGCACCAATTCTAGGATGAATTCTGTGGAGGCAGTGCCCGAAAAAATTCGTCCATTTTTAGTGCGTCGTTATGAGGAGATTAAAAAACGAAGGCAGCAGAGATCATCATCAAACACCATGCAGAAAGAATCCACAATGTCTAATAAAAAGTTGTTGAAGGAAGATGAAGAAATTGGTTCTAGTTCTTCAAATAATGAAGGTGATGCAGAATCAAAGCCTGAGGTGGTGAAGGTTGAACCCATCATTAATAATAAAGTGGCACCATTGCCTGAATCAGATACACAACATGTAGCTATTATTACAGATGCAGAAAATAATGATGATAACGCAAAACAAACGGTCCAAGAAAAAAAAGAAGAGGAAGAAAAAGATGACACTCAGAAAACAGAAGAAATAGTTTCAAAGAATGAAGATGAAAAAGTAGATGACACAGATGATGATAGTGATGATTATGATTCGGCTGATAGAATTATATGTCCTGGCTCTCCAAGCTTTAAAATCTATTGCACTCCTCCCCAGAATAACAAGGAAGAAAGTGAGTAACTTCAACATGCATGCTTCTCTATTTGTGAATATAAGTATAGTTAACAAGATCATATATATAGTGATTTTGGAAATTTGAAACATAATATTGTGTGTTGAAATAATGCAGAAAATAGCCAACAAGAAATTGACACGAAAGAGAAATCAGCTAGTGTTGAGTGTTTGGAAGAGCCCACTTTAGGGCACGTGAAGGCACCAAGTGCTGACAGTATACATAGTGCTTCATCATCACATAACTCGAAATCTTTGAACGAGGTGAGCAATTTCTGCTTTCATTCTTAATCTTATATGTTTATTATTTATTATAGGAGGGAGGGTGGGGTTTGGAGAAATCTATAAGGTTGAATAACAAAGTTTAATCCTTCAAAAAAGCATATGTCTTATGAATGGAGGAAAAGCCTACATACATCAACCCTAGCCCCCACTTGATGGAATCCTTTAGTGCTGAGTTGCACTTCAATTGTTTATTAAAACAGTGTAGGATTTGGAGCAATTGTAAGGTTACCACAATATGATTTGAAAATCACAAACTTAAATCCTCGAATAGCATCTCTCAGATCAAGGGAGGGATAAGGTTGCACACATCTATAGCTTAGGTCCAATTGGTGGAACCCTTATGCATTGCATTGCATTTTATCTCTATAAGAGAAATTCTTGCATAAACCTATGCACCACGTCATTTATGGTCTGACCAATCACAAGTAAATACATATAGTCTGATGTGGAATTTTAATTTGATATGACACCCTAAAAATATGAACTTACCAATAAAAAAAATTAAAATCTCACTTTTTCAATATTTTTTTTATTTTACAATGTAAATAAAAATGTTTTTTCTAAGTTAGTTGAGTTTTTTTAGGGTGACACATCAAATTAAAATTTCACATCAGACTATATATGTCTACTTGTGATTAGTCAGACCATGAACAACGTGGTACATCAAGTTTTGGAAATAATTTCTCATGCCTTGTGCTCATATGGTGGAAGACTGTGGAAGACTTTTGCATTAGTCTGCATTTTATTTATTTTCTTCCAGACTCAACCTTATAGGAGTCCTGTGAAGTGAGCTCGTTTTATTTATTAATTATTAATTACTATAAGCGCAAATGCAACAACAATGGTGTGCATGATAATATGTTTCATGATGTCGGTTTCCTCACATTTCTCTTGTTATTTATTTGATTCAGGTTGCTGAAACACAAACGGCTAGTAAGAAAAGAAAAAACAGGAAGATGTCATTCAGAGCTGTGAAAAACATATTGGTTGTTAAATCATTATACACTTCTTGCGCTGGCAATAGTGACAGAACTCGTCTAGTAGCCGCGAAAACAACAAAAGCACACTAAATATTTATAGATATTAGAAAGATTAAGGACAGTCTACTTATATATATACATATTTATATATGTGTATGTATTCTCCATTTTCACTTCTTATTGTTTCATTTTTGTTCCTGAGTTCCCCTCATTAGGTGGATTATTAGGGAGCATTGATCCCATCATCTGTAATACAAACAACGTATAGATAGCTTGGTCTTTGTTTTTCATGTAATGTGGGGTACTATGTGTTTTATGATTGTTTCCAATGTTAAATTGATTTACCTCTACACAACATATAGATTAGCTTGGTCTTTGTTCTTCATGTAATGTGGGGTACTAAGCGTTTTATGATTGTTTCCAATGCTGAATTTATTTACCTCTACACAACATTTTTTTTTTGTCCATATAAGAATCAGAGAAGGAATACTGCATTGAATATGTACTGATCTAATAACTCCTGCAAGTGTGCAAGATGGGAGTGCTCTAGGTCCAGGTTGCCCTTTAAATGCTTTTGAAATAAAAAAAAAAATCAATGGATGGGAATATAGAGAACAAAAATAATTATAAAAATATTCAAGAAATTTAAAACAATCATATATAGCAATGTTGTATAACTCCCAATAATAAACAAAATCACAAGAAATTTAAGAGTAGGAACTCCGCCTTCAAAGATCATTTTTCATGATCTAAATATCTTCAAAAAATATCTCAAAGTACTCATCATAGAGCCTCTGAGCGTAGAACATTACTCTGTGTGACATACTTGATTCCTCAATCCTCTTTTTTCTACCATACATCCTGCAAATCAATAGAAATATGAGTATGTTTTGTAGAAATATTACTTTTCACCTTGATGTATGGGAGGAATTGTAAGAAAAATAAACTGAACAGAATAAATTATTCAGATAGCTAATCCAATATATCCCACAATCTACGCCTTTCTTTTAAGCATCACAATTCATTTGGAACACATGTTGACCATCATCAAATTGGAACTATATAAGTAGTAGTAACCTGGCCAAGTCGATTCCTTTTTTTTAACATCACAATTACAAAACTGCAACATCTAAGAGGGTATTACACCCTATTATATGCTACTATGAGAGCTCCCCCTCCATAAAGTTGGGGGTACCTGGCCAAGTCTTTACATAGCAAGAATTAATATTACATAATCTGAATATTTAAGAATCCAACAAGGAAAAACGTGAGAAAGTTTTAACAATTCATGGAACTCAAAACCACAAGACTTTGATATAAACTCAAGAAAGAAATAAGCATAGCAGATACTATTCAAAGCATACCTAGTTGAATGGAAAAAAACCATTGAGGAACTCCTCATCTTCCAAGAAGATCTGCAAATCCTTGGACTTCATCAGGAAATCAACAGCTTTCTCATCAAACTTGAGGAGAAATCCCAACTTGATCAGATCAGAAAGTGGCCCTACATGATCAACATTCTCACACAGTATGTCCATAGAGATTACTTCTGAAAAATCAGTTGCATATTTGATCATGCTCTCATTTCCAGCTTCTAAGTCCATCTTCTGGACAAGAAGTTTGGAATTTTCCCACTGCATCATCCTGTATGCCTTCTTAATTATGGTCTTCCCTGATGATAGTGACAAACTATGGCTTACAGTGATTGGCTCAGTCATCTCATAAACTTTAAGTTCCAACAGGCCTTGTACAGATTTATGCCTCTTCTCTGCATTCATTTTGAGGCTAGAACAAGCAAAAAAACCAAGTATGAGCTTAGCCAACCCCCTTCCAATGAAAATACTCCTTGGCTCCAACTCATTGAAATCTGCATCATCATCTAGTAGGGATAATTCTTCCTTCTGTACGCATTCAGAAATAGAGCGAACACCAATTCCCTTGTACATGTCTAATAATTCAAGCCTGTTCAATGATGGCAAGCTTGGCTGAGGATACCACACAAATATATTTTCTTGCTCAAAAAGATTCTTGATATAAAGATTATCAGCAACAAAAACATCAGACTTGTCAGACAAAAGTATTCCTTTGGAATTTGATGCAACAGGAAGTTTCATCAAGCTCTCAGAGAGCTTATTCTTTGTCTTCTGGCTGTTGTTGTTGTGCTGCAAAATGAAACTCCAGAACTTACAACATTTTTCATGTGAAAAAAGTTCAACTGAATTCTCCCATTCTTTCCAAAGTTCTATGTAGTCATCAACCTGAGGATTATTTCTCACGCCCAAGACTGAGGAGAAAAAAGGAAATAATTCCTTTTCATAATATCTCTCGAGAACATGTAACTTTGAACTAAAAAATTTATCCTTGTCATGAATGATGCAATCTTCAGGATTCACAAAATGTCCATCGTGATCCCCATTTGGAATCCAAATCATTTTCCTTTCATTAGTTTTCTTCTCTGGCTTCCAATCATGTTCACTCAAGTACCTGTAAATCCGCACTATAGTAGTGAATTCAGAATGGTAGCTAAGGTGACTAGCCATTACCGAGAGCCCTTTCTTGCAATCATCAACAATCCCTATGGCAATAAGTTCTTTTCTGTAAGAAGCAATTTTCGGCCCATAAAAATTCTCATCAATGAATGGTCCATCCATTGGCTCCAGTTTCCACTGAGAATCAAACAATAAACATCTTTTTGGAGTTTCATAGCCAGATTTGGTCTTCAACCATTTTTTTGACAATTCTTTTTTAGAGCCATCATCAAAGGGCATATGACACTTTTGCATCAAACGAATGCATTCCAGCAATGAAAACACATTTTCAGGAGTTATGAAGGAAGAGTCTGAAGGAAATCTTAGACCAGTAGAGATTAACTTGAGTCCATCTTTCACTTCAATAGCAACCCCCATCATTCTCAACTCTTCCTTGTAATCATGGATGCCCTTTCGATAAAACTCATCACCATCATCTATGAAAGGGAGACGGGTAATTGCAGAGAGTGATTCCCATTCTGGACCAAACAAAATGCACTCTTTGGGAGACATATAAGCACCAAGGCTAGTCCACAACCACTTAGCAGTATCTAAAGTTTTTGAAAACTTTGAAGGAAATTCAATTCGAGTTTCGCTCAGTTTTCTACAGCAGGAGAGAAATGACTCAACATGCTGCTTGGTGAAGGACTTTTGAGATGCCTTCTGCTCAAAAACATCTCCAAATGCTTTCATTGCATCCTCAAAATCAACCACCACTCCTAATTTCTCCAACTCATTCTTGTAACCCATTATCTTGTCCCCATAGAATTCATGATCAATAACAGGGAAACTACTGAATACCTCTAGAACACAGCCCCATACAGGATCATAGATATAACAGTCACATGGGGCTTTGAACAACTTGGTTGTCATCAAGCAATTTGATCCTTGAAGCACGCTAACAAGCTTGCTAGAGTCGTTTGAGTGACGAATGCATTCTAGTATAAAGAAAATGGCCTTGGTTGTCAGACTAACCAAATTAGAGGATGATTTTAAGTGGTTAACAACAAGTTGGTATCTTCCACTAAATCCAATTGTCACACCCAACAATTGAAGTATCTCCTTGAAATCATATATCTTTTCACCATAGTAAGATTTGTCAATGAAAGGAAGATTGCTGATTTGTGAAGCACTTTCCCACTCAGAATCATACAAGATTGCTTCATAAGGATAACTATAACCGCAATATGTCTTGAGCCACCTTCCATTTTTTATGCTGTTCACAAACTCTTCCATGGGAAAAAGATTACGCCTTAGATATATGATGAATTCAAGCATAGAGAAAACTTGCACTGTACTTAAAGTGAAAGAAGCTGCCTGAGACATGAGGCCATTTGCAATAAACTCACATGCCTCCTTAGAACTGGACATCACTCCAATTGTTTTCAACTCTTCCTTGTACTCATCAAGTTTATCCCCATAAAATGTTTGATCAACCATTGGAATGTCGACAAGAACATTTCCATTTAGCAAAAGTCTTCCCAATGTTGGGTTGATTAAGAATGATTTTGATGGTGGCATATACCCATTGATTGTAGCTTTCAACCAGCTACCTTCCCTTATAGATTTCAGGAACCTCTCTGGTAGAATTCCCCTATGCTTCAATTTCCTAATCCAATCCAATAGCAAGAAAGCATTTTCCTTTGTCAGAGGATTATTCACAGAGGAAAAGTCAACATTGGGAGGAGATATATCAGGTATATCACAAGCTCCAACATAAGTTTTAAGGAAGCCTATGAGCTCCTTCTGGCTGGTTTTATATTGGCCTGCATAGATGCTTGAATGCAAATAGTCTTGTTTCAACTCAACATATCCTTCACCCCTCCATGGATTTGAAACAACCAAATCTGCCCATTTACTCTCTTTAGCTGGCACAAGAACCCCCTGTCTGTCTCTGGACACACAACCATAACTGTCAATTAGTGGCATAGATTTGCATAGATCTTGAACCTGTGACTTTGACAAATGTCCCTTTGAATACGAGTGATATAAGAAATGTGAATATGAAAGGGCAAGTTGGCAGTCATTTCGGAAAGGAAGGTGGTGGATAAGTCTTGCATAATCATATGTACTCAAAGTTAAAGAGTTAATTTCTTTTTCCATCCATTCCAACAACTTCTGTTTATGAGGGAATTGGTGTATTGCCTCCTGTGTGATTTCTGCTACAAAATAATGATTGCCAGCACGAGAGAATTCCTTGTCCCATGAAATTAACCATTTGATAGGAGAAGATAACTTAAGATCAGCCAAGAGAATCTTCACAGAACTATGGTTTCTTCTGCATTGATCAAGATTGAAATATGACAACTTCCCATCCAAATCATATTTGATTAGTGGAATGGACTTCATGTTAGAGGACCATAATATGGATTCCCAATTGTTAGCAATAAAAAGCAAAAGCTTCAAGTAGATGTCTTCTGATATTTCCATCACGAGATTAGAACTTTGAATACACTTTGCATACCATTCTTTGTCAACTTGGTATATACCCAAGAAGGCCAGAATTTTATTATATCGATTTTGTTCAAATGAAGGGCTTATGATATAACTTCCATGGGAAGATAGGCTTCCCAAGTGCACTCCTTGCGCTCTGGCCTTAATTAAAATGTCCCAGAAATCAGGCAATAGTCTGCAAACTTCACGAGGCTTATAAAAGCGCTTCTGTTTCGAGTATGTCTCACCAGGAACAATGCTTTCTTCAGCCACTTTTGCTCTGATTTTATGCCTCACAGCATTCAGCACTTGATAAGGAGATTCTTCAACTGGTAGGAACTCAAAGAAGCGGGCCAAAGTGGATTCTGGAGCATCAGTTGCTGATAAAACAAGTGATTTGAATGCATCCATGAAAGCAGAAGCAACACAGTCAAGTATACCTTGGTTCCACTTATCATCCAAGAGAATTGTCTCTCTTGATGAAGCCAACACAAAATCTGCTTGAATTATGAAAGGAAAGTTGGTTACCATCTCTGTAGGAAGAAATGCATAGATCCCAGGCGATTTCCTTCCCCTATTAAGCCTCTCCTGATTTGGAAAGGCTAATGTGACAACCCACTCCTCCACATCCATTCTTCTTTCTACTCTATTCTCTGGCCTTACAGGAAATCTTTGCCTCCACATGTGATACATGCATTCCTTTTCAGAATCCTCATTCTCCTCAGCAGATAAACGAACAATATAAGACTCAGCATTCATATTTTTTCTTGTCCTGAAATCAATCTCACTTGAAATGGCTATAGCAGTTACAGTTTTTAGCCTAGGATCCTCATTATCTTCCTTCACTGAAAGGTTTTTTATTTTTGAAAGGAAAAGAAGAAGCTCTGGATGAATGATGGAGAGCTGTTGTTTCACTGGTTCAATTTTGTCTGGCTTCAAAGGCAGTACAATGATTGTGGAGGGAAGGGAATTACTCGCACCACATATTTCCCTTATGCCATCAATTGTTGAGTTCTCATCAACCCATTCTGGAACTATATATCCTAGACCACAATGTGGACAAGGCTCCTCATTGAACCGTATCTGATAACCATTGCTAAAAACATATGGTGTAGCAGTAATCAAGAATACACTCTTGAAACCAATCCCTGCAATTTCACCATAAAAATAGCTTTTATCATCATTACCTCAGACGCTGCTAATGAAATAGTAGCAACATGCTCAATAGGTCATACAGCTGAAAACAAGCTAAAACTAAAACTGTATAATCAATTAAACAGCTTGTTTGTAAATTATATGAGTTGCCATTTATCTAGGCCCAATGATATTTATTAGATTATTTAACCCATCTGCTAAGGAAGGTGTCAGGAGTAAAAAAGTACCTTTCTCCCCTATGAAACCATTTCTTCTACTGTCCTTTTTGGTAGACCTTCCAACACTGCAGATGGATTCAATATTTTGGTGAGAGAAACCCTTCTCATTGTTCAGAATGAGTAATGTGGCCGGAGCTTGTGTGGCTGTTATGTCCCTTGATGTTATGATGAATTGAAGTTTTGGATCAACCCCCTCATCATACTGGTTATCTTCTGCGTTCTGTAATGGGAATGAGAGTTAGTGATTTTAGTAAATCAAGTGCTCTAATATCATTTTATGAATTTATTGTTCTGTAGATCAGAAATGTAACGTTATCAGTCATGCACAACCTTCCTCTGTGTTGATATTTTTGCCATGCAAAACTAAGAATAAATGTAAAAGCAAGATGAGATTCTATGCAAAAGTTATTTCTGAAAGCTCAGCAAAGAAATAGACAACACGACAAATTGCTTATTCTGAGAAGCAGTGGAGTAAATGATCTTAGTTTATTAAATTGACATTTGGGTGAGGAAAAACACTCACAAGTCACAACACACTGATTTGTAATCGTTGCTATGTTTATCATATTTAACTAACGGCTATAACACATCCAGTTGACTGTAGAGTTTGAGTCAACAGAAACAGAATATCAACTTCATAATGAATTAACAATCAATAAACTATTTTTTTTTAAGAAAAGGCCTATCAAATAAGTATATTTTATTACATTCTATTGACTCTTGAATGGATAAATATACGGTTTAAAATTTTCTTTTCCATATGGGATCTCAGTTCTACTTAACAAAATATTTCAATTTTTAAATTCAACTTAGGAAATAATCTTAAGTTCCCTCTTTCTATTTTTGTCTTCATATTTCATGTCATGAAATATTTTGAACATTGCAATAACCAATATCTGCATATAATGTAACAAAAAATTAAGTACAAAATACAAAGGAGATGAACAGGAAGATGAAGAACCGCCTATGACCTCACACTCTAGCACTCCTCTTCCATGTAAATCTGGTTACAGACAAATTAAAAGTTTAAGGACTGAGTTGTATGAGTCATGCTTAAGGATCTGCATTTTTTTCATCAAAAATTGAGGATCTGGTTTTTAAGAAAGTAAAAAACTTTAAGAACTAAAAAATTACTTTTTCCTATACTTAATAGTTTCACTACTCATTCCTCTAATGAAAGGGTTATCCCTCCTCAAATGATCCTACCAAATTTTATATCACAAACAAAAATTATACAATTTTTAGGCAAGATAATATGTAGTCCTGACCCACCAATGTTATATCATAAACAAAAATCAGACTAACATGATACTCCATTATGCTCACTGAGAAATAGTAGAGATAATCATAGTAAAACCCACAAGACTATGCAATAATCACACTAAAATTTCAATTTTCTAACAAAAAGAATACTCATAGAGTGTTAAAGTTACAAACTTTGAGGCATTTAAAATATGGGTATGAAATAAAGAAGGCAGAAAGGAGAAAACCTGAATGAGCTCCATGAGAAAGTGAACATATTTAGCATATAGTTCAGCAGAGAGATTCTTAACAGCTTCATGAAGGTCTGTGATCAAAGGGTTTCTTTCTTTGGCTCCAATGGAAAACCTGTTCTTTCGTATCTCCTCAATGTGTTCCTTTGGGCTTGCACTCCTCATTTTCACTCTCCTCAATCAATATCAACACTTCTCTCTATGCCTGAAACCACATTTTCACATCATATAAGCATAGAACACACACATATATATAGTATGAACAAACACATAAAACACACACACACATATAGGATGATCATACTGCTTGAGGAAATCAGTCACAGTTCAAAGCTTTGTTTGCAATTGAAAAGGTAGAGAGAGAGAGAGAGAGTGTGTGTGTGTTGTTGTACGTCACGACCTTTTGCATTCCTTACAAGTTAAGTTTAGAATTATTGATTGTACTAATAATGGCTTGTTTGGTTGGTTGGGAAAATGCTAAAGAATTAGAAAGTTTAAGTTTTTGTGTAATTTACATATATCCCGGGCCCACAAGTTTTCTCTCTCCATTTCACACTTTTTTGGGCTCCACACACTTTATTTTTCATCATTACTTAATTTACCCCTACTTTCCATCTTTACCCCTTTCACTTTCCAATTCTTCACTTTCATTCCCACAACCAAACAGACCCTAAGGCTTTTGTGTTTTGTGAGAATGGGCCTGCTCATTATTTTTGTTGGATATGTAATTTTATAATTCAAGTCCATCAGCCTCAAATCACTATTCTTTTCTAGTGCCTGCCTCCCATTCCTAATATAAGAGCTAGCCGCAAAAAAAAAAACGCTTCTTAACAAAACATGTGAATGTTAGTTGGATGTCCGAAGTTAATACTTCTTTTCCAATATTGCACATATTTATTATGATACTTTTAAGAGGGAGAAAAACATAAACATTAATAAATATGAAAGAGAGCTGGGGTAAAATAGGAAAAAACACATTAAATGAGGAGAGAATGTGAGGTGAGCTCTTATATTAGGGACCAAAATCATTCAAATTTTGGGCTCTTGTATTAGGGACCGCAGGGAGTACTAACTTCAAATTAGTATCACTACAATTCTTTTATAAGAAAGTATTATTGTTGACCCCGTTTGGGCTTATTAGGCCTGAGACCTTTTAAGCGGCCCAAACAGGGAAGCAGACGAGTTTGGAGTCCAATGCCTACATCACCAACGGCCATAACTCAAGTAGAGCCGAGTCAACCAGACGCCTGCAAAAATCGGCCTAGTCACCATGGTTAAATGGAGCACGTGCGACGACCACTTCACATAACTGACGCCTACCTTTTCGCAACAGACAGATAGACGTCCAGACTATAAAAGGAATAACCACTCACATGAGCAAAAAAGAAGATTGATCTTCTACTGTCCATATCTCTCACCTTGATCATTTCTTATCCTTTGTTCTCACTCTCATAAGCTCTTAGTCTCTAGAATGGTTATATTGTAATTCGGCCATTGACGCCCACTTTGTACCATCGTTGCTGGTGACCCCATTATTGTACTCAATCATATATCAATAATAAGATCTTCTTTATTCCATTATTTTCTATAGTCTCCATATTGGTGCATCAACAATTATATTATAGGTTAAATATTTATGTTTGATTTTTTCTTAAAACAGTTTCCTTTTCGAACTTAATAAATAGGTTTAAAGATCATTCTGTCCAATGAAAGAAAAAAGAAAACATTATCATTTGAAGTCCCTAGCACACACATAGGAGATATATCATGAAATTAAAAATAAACATATAAATATTATGCTAGTTACAACAGTAGGAGAGAAATCATGAAATTTAAATAAAAATGTAAATATTAAGCTTGGGACTATGGAACTGTTGTTAAACGAAAAAATGTGCCCTCATAAGCAATAGGCAACGTTATAAGATCACACAAGTGTTTATGTGATTGTGATTGGTAGGTGTTGTTAACACATAGGTAACGTAATAAGAACACACAAGCAGACTCGTCAGCTTAATCATACCACGACATGCAAGATAATTTTTACTATTTTGACCGGCCTCCTCCACCACTACAAGGGGCAAATTCCGGGGATATCACCTGTCCCCAAGTTAATTCTTAGACTAATAAACAAGCTCATGTGAGCCTTGTATCCAATTTATACTAAAAATGTGGATAAGAAAAGAGATAGAACATGAGTTCACGGTTATAATCTTTAACATGAGAGGAAAGTTATAATTTTCAATAGTGTATATGCCAAGGGAAAAACTTCAAAGCGAATACGTTGTTGGATAGGGGAGAGGGAATAAGAAAAATGAGTAAGGTCAAATTTAATTAGAAAGAATCTTTCCTCAATTTTTTAAGGAAAAAAATCTTATCTTGGGTGATTGTTTGTCACTAAATTAAGCCACATATTTTTATGATGTAAGAAGTAATAATAAACACTAGTACACTACTTTTGTTGTCCTCATCATAAACAAGAAAATAAATTTTCTATCATTTAAGTTTTTGCTTCCAAATCAAATTCAATAACTAGTAGACTGACATGTAATTCTCATTCTTTTTAAGGAAACTGCTTACATAATTTCCTCATATATAGATAGATCGATCTTTTACCCACACGAAGTTACGTACGGTGCTAAAGAATAACGAAGTCGGTTGTATGTGTGGGTTGGGGTTGTGTGTGTATGGTGTTCCTTTTATGTGTCATGGTGGTATATCGATAGCGATGCGATGGCGGTTTGTCTCTACATACCGCTTGTTTATTGGTGAAGTGTATTTGGATTGTATGTATCAGAATTCAGTGAAGGAATATGATGTCCAAGGTAGTTTTTCAAGTCTGTTGAAGGCGGCTAGAGCGACTTCTATTGAAGAATCCAGTGGATGGAATGCAGGGATTGAAGATGATTACCAAGTAACATTGGAAAGTAGAGGTCAGCTTGTATCACTAACTGGAGAACTCTGTTTTGCATATTTGATTATAAATCTCAGAACCTAATGACCTTGAGGTATGATAAATACTACTTGATCTCAATCTGTTTGTTGAAGTGTTTGGCATATTCATTGCTAATTTGGATCAAGTACATATGTTGGATTTGGAATTGGTTGAAGAGAGTGTTTAGAATACATGTTTACGATCATATACCGGGAAAGCTAGTGGAAATGAAGGGTGATGAGATGGTTATGAATTTAGTATGGTATGAAACCCCAGAATCATTGATGGTTCTACCTCTTTTTGAGAATCTGACATGGCCCTTTCATATGAATTATAAGGAAAGTGTGTGGTTGAATTGTTGCTCTCACACCAGCATGTACAACTTTGTCATGGAGTTATTGATGTGTTTGATTTGTGATTCTCTTTATGTAATTGAGTTTACAAAGATAAAGGTTATTGTGGGTTCTTGGTTGGCAAGAAGTTTTGCTAATTTTAAAGAAATTCTTCAAAACAAGCAGGATGATTTGAGATGGGTTCCATGGAGAGGATGGGATTGTGTTATTATTTTCTTACTTATATCCTTGGTTGTTGTTAATAGGATCTTGTGTTTAGTTGCTGGTGCTTTTAGGTTGGATGATGCATGGCCTAGCTATTGTGTCCTTGTTATTCTGGAGGCTTATTATTGCTTTCAGTACATCTTTTCCTCTCTTGGTTCAAGGGAGTGTATTAAAGCTGCGAATGAAGATGCAGCACTGACATCAAGGAAGTTGGGCTCAATTTTTGAGCAAGTCCATGGACTACCACCTTCTGCCGTCATTTTCTGGTTTGCTGAATCATTAGAAGTTGGCTGGCATTATTCAACTACAGGGTGCTATTGTCTATTTGCATTTAGAGTTGTTGTTTTGTGTTTTGTTGAACTTTTATGGCTTTTTAGTTGTATTATGTTGGGTTGTGTTTGGTGTTTTGTAGACTCTTATTGGTGAATGATATAAATACAAATCTCTTTTGGTAAAAAAAAAAGAATTCGAAATTCAAAATTAATAAATAAAATAACACTTTTAACAAAAAATGTCAATATTACCACCTCCGGATAAATTTTAAGATGATATCATCATCATCATCATCATCAACATAAACCTTATCCCAATTAGATGGGGTCGGCTACATGGTCATTGTGCTCTATCAATAGTCATGCTTGGAGGTAAACATTTCATCAAAAGATCTCTTTGGTCTTCCTCTCCTTCTTGTGCAGTGATTCCATACCCTTTCTTCAATTATTCTTACTGCTCATCCACTTCTCTTCTTTGAACCTTTTGTTTCTTTATATGCATTTTCCCATGATAGTATGATAGCCTTTGTGAAGAATCAAGCAATGACATATTGATAGAAACAATGCGTGTGTCCATGCTCAATAGATTCGACATATTTTTACGTTGGCTGCCGAAGCCTAACACAACCCTACTCCTTTATCCGGATTAGGGACCGTCTATAAATATAGGCGGAACATTTCGTGGACACACAGTCACACGAGGGTAAATAACCAAGCGTGACTCGAAGTCACGAAAACAAACGTTATATAATAATGATGTAAAACAATAAAATAGATCCAATAAAATAGATCCAAACTCTAATAATAATGAAGCTGGCACAAATAATAACAATAAAATAAAACGACAAAATAATAAAACAATGATCACAATACGATAAAATAATAAAATAATACAATAAAACCATAAACAAAACAACAACAATGCTCAACAATAAAATAAATAAAATAAATCAATAAATAAATAAAAAATAAATAAATGAATAAATAAATAAGTAAATAACAATATACAATAAAACAAAGGGTAAAGGTGCAAAAATGGGTCCAAACTATTACGCCAGTAGCACATAGGGGTAACAAGTATTTCCGGGCTCAATTCTGGGTCTGAAGAATAAATTCTGGTGCAATATAGGGAACACCGTTTATGTTGACCGACGTTGACCGTTAAAAGCTGACGTGGCTGGGGGTAGTAATTTTTTTGCTGACGTGACACACCACATAAGCGTGCCACGTCAGCAAAAAGTGCCACACAAGGATGACACGTCAGCAAAAATTTGCCACATATGAACGCCACGTCAGCAAAAATGTCACATAAGCGTGCCACGTCAGCTAAAAATTCATTTCCCGTGCCACGTCAGCGTTTAACGGTCAACGTTGGTCAAAATAAACGGCGTTCCCTATATTGCACCAATATTTATTCTTCAGACCCAAAATTGAGCCCGGAAATACTTGTTACCCCTATGTGCTCCTGGCGTAATAGTTTAGACCCATTTTTGCACCTTTACCCTAAAACAAAACAACAACAATGTTCAACAATAAAATAAATAAATAAATAAATAAATAACTAACAATATACAATAAAACAAAACAACAACAATGCTCAACAATAAAATAAACAAATAAATCAATAAATGAATGAATAAATAAATAAATAACAATATACAATAAAACAAAATAACAACAATGCTCGACAATAAAATAAATAAATAACAAACAAATAAATGAATAAATAAATAAATAACAATATACATATACAATAAAACAAACAACAACAATGCTCACAATAAAATAAAACAATAATTAATAAATCAACAGTTATAAATATAATATATATAATATGTGTGTATAAAAGAAAGGAAGCAATAGTTAAAAACTAATCTAGTATATCGTGCACATGAAAACATGGAAAACTGTTAAGCAGGTAAAAAAATAGAACAAGTCATAAACCAATACCTAAATAAGTGCAAAGGAAATCTAAGTAATAACCACCAAACGAATTATATCCTAAATTATTAAATATATAATTAATCAAACATAAAACAATAATTAAAAACTAATCTATCTTAAATTAATCTTCAACAGAATTAAAGAGTGAAATTACGAAAGTACTTACCTGGTCTTGTTTTCCTTGGATTTATAGATGAAAAGATACATTCCACAATATTATATAAACCCACAATACTAATAATATAAATACTAAAAATATTAAATATTGAATAACTTAATTAAATTCTGGCAAAAATAATCATTTCGATAAAAGATAAAAGGCAAGCGTGAGAACATTAATTAATAAACAGAGGAGAAATGACATTGATAATGAATGTGCACCTCGTTTTAATAATAGATGCATGATTTTTATAATTTTTTTTTCAAAAAAATCTTGAATTTAAACACATTTTTGGAATAATAAATAAATAATATCTTCTAACAGATGTCAATTTTAAAATATATCATTTTTTAAAAGAGAAAATCGCTGTGGATAAAGATTCCCTACAATTTAGCGACCACCATGCGGTTGCCAAACTTGTTTGTTTAAATTATTTTATTTTAATTGTGAAAATATTAAATAATGTAACTAAATTGATAAAAGACTGGAGAAAAACTAGCTAGTTTGAAAAGAAGCTTGGTCAAACTAAGCATAACGATCTCTGATAAAAAAAATAAAATAAAAATAAAAATCTGATAAAAAAAAAGGTTAACACATATGATATAGTTTGGATATTATATCTAGATTACAATTTTTACGTCATACATGTCCGGAATATATGCATTGTTGCTTTGATGATACACAAACTCATGAGATTATCAAAATTCAACTGGGAAACCAGACTATACAACACGTGGACATGTTCAAGTATTTGGGATCAATTATACAAAAAGATTGTGAAGTTGACAGCGATGTTAATAATAGAATTCGGGCTGGTTGGGTTAAATGGAGAAAAAGCTACTGGGATCATATGTAATAGTAAGGTTGAAGATAAGATAAAAGAGAAGTTTTATCAGTCAGTCATTAGACCTGCGATGTTATATGGTAGTGAATGTTGGACTCTTAAAAGGAAACATGAACATAAGATGGAGGTGACAGAGATAAGGATGTTGAGATGGATGTGTGGCCACACAATAAAAGATAGAATTTACAATGATCATATTCGAGAACGAGTTGAGGTAGCATTAATTGCGAAGAAAATGGTAGAAAGTCGCTTAAGGTGGTTTGGGCACTTTCAAAGAAGAGAATTAGATGATCCAATAAGAATAGTTGATCAACTGGTTTGGAGTCCTTACAAGAGAGGGAGAGGGAGGCCATAGAGAACTCTTGCTAACGTTATTTGACGAGATCTTTCGGCCAATAATATATCACCAAGCATGGCAATTGACTGAACACAATGGCGTCGCGTGATCCATGTAGCCGATCCCACCTAGTTGAGATAAGGCTTTGTTGTTGTTATTGTATTCTATATACATGTCATCTTGTGATTGACAATCCCGATTTACCTAAAAATTTCTCCTAAATCAAAAAAATGAAGAGACAACTGAATTATGGCCAAAAGATGAATAAAACCCCTCACATATTTCACTTTGAACAATTTGGAACAACAAACTACACAAAGACCAATCAAGACATTGTTCCAAATTGTCTAAGCAAAATTAAAAGCAAATGACTGAAATTCACTTGAGTCAAATTATTTTAAATATCTTACAAATGCAATATTGGTGTTTCCTGAGAAATTCTTAGGTGAACCTGGTGCACCACCTCATTTGTGGTCTGACTAATTATAGATTGACACATCAATTAAAATAATCTCAGTTGTCCTGCTGATGTGGCATACATATTAAATTAAAAAATAAAAATACTTCTCACTTATTTTCTTCTTCCTCATTCATGTTTCTGTTCCTCTTCCTCTTCAATTTCAATTTCCTCACCAAAACAAACGTCACAAAGTCGCAACATGCTTCTTCTAATTAAATCAAATCACATCAATTTCAACATGAACAACAACCTAATCAAACTAAAATGCAAAATAAAAAACTTTCAGAATCCACCCGTCACCGTTTGCTGAGCACCACCGTCGCTATCATACACCCATCCTATTCGATGCCATTCACCATCGCTAACACAACGCTGGAGTCGGTGACAAGGCCCAATCGTGTTCGTGTGCGGAGGAGGAAGTGTTTTGACTTTTGAGGGAAAGGGAGAAAGACGGTGAGGGAAGAGCAGGAACGCCGACCAATGATTTTGGGGGGGGAGAAGTAGTTTTTTTTATAATAGGGGAGAATCAGTTTTTTTATGATAATGGGGAAGAGTTTCTATGTATCAACGAAAATAGGGGCTAGCGGGGAATTATAAATTAATTGTGAAATATTTTAGTTTAATATGT
Source organism: Mimosa pudica (assembly GCA_029929735.1). Taxonomy (NCBI): domain Eukaryota; kingdom Viridiplantae; phylum Streptophyta; class Magnoliopsida; order Fabales; family Fabaceae; genus Mimosa; species Mimosa pudica. Next base: position 15,910,466 of record JAKELP010000014.1, on the reverse strand, counting down.
ATGCCACGTCAGCAGGACAATTGAGATTATTTTAATTGATGTGTCAACCTATAATTGGTCAGACCACAAATGAGGTGGTGCACCAGGTTCACCCAAGAATTTCTCGTGTTTCCTTATAACATTTTGGTAATACCTCTTATAGTGACTCACTAATGAAACCTCGTGATATTCAATGTCGATATTCTCTCTCTTTTTTTTATAAAAAATGTCGGTATTCTCTTTTGGTATTGGTCTTTTATATAATTTGGTATTACAAATTATCCTAAGTGAAATGTAAACGTATTTATTACTCTCCTCCCACTTTAGTACGCTATGCACTGTTTGGTTGGGGGTTTTTCGGTGGGAGGGGAGGGGTGAGGGGGGTTTATAAGCATATTTGTTGTGTTTGGTTGGAGGAGGGGAGGGGAGGGGGGGTTAAAATTTTACAGTTATTTCATGTTTCACCCCCATTTTCTCAAACCTCCAAATTGGGGTTTTTTGGAGGTGAGAGAAAATTTAGTCATGTAATGGACAAAAATAGACATGCTATATTTTGTTTTTTCTATAGTGGTCCTATATGCATTTTTCTGATCTAACGTGGTTTTTTTTAACATTATCTTTTTTTCTTTTTTGTTTTTTTAAAAGAACGTTATCTTTTTAATGTTTCTTCTTTTTTTTTGCTACTTTTTTTCCGGTAATATTTCTTATATATCCATTCTCCCTCACTTTTCTCTATTATATTTTATCAACCTTGTGCATTATCATTTTTTAATCGGTAAAATTGTATCTCCTATATCATTTATCGAGATGGATATAATTATCTAAAATTGAATCCATACATTCTTTTTAACTTAAGGAGATAAAATAGGAGATAAAATTGAAGGTTTGACCAATTCATTCTTTTTAATTGAAATCGGCGATAAATTATGCATAGGCTAATAAATCACAGTGGAACATAAAACCAGGAACCAATAATCGATATTTCAGTGGCACTTTGCATAAAACAACTCAATGTTGAACTTTCACGATAGATACCCAATAATCTCGATTCAGTTTTTTATCCTCTACTATCTTTAATAATCCATAATAAAATAGTGAAATTTGTTGCAAAGTGCAGGTTCTTAGTGGGGTTAAAAAAATAAGAGGATAAAAAACCGTGAAGATAAATTATACATTTTTTAACAATTTTACTTATTTATATACACCAATATAACAATTTTCATGGTAATATTTTAAATATATTAGCAATAAATCTAAACAATGTAGTAGGGGTATAAGTGTCAATATTTATTAACCTCCCCTCCCCTCCCCTCCCCTCCCGTTGTGAACCAAACAAAAACTAAAATCCCCCCTCCCCTCCCCTCCTATCCAACTAAACAAGGTTTGAAATCTCACTCAATCTCCCCTCCTCTCACTTCATTTAACCTCCCCTCCTCTCCCCTCCTTTGAACCAAACAGTGTGAATGGATTAAATACATTATGGTAAAAAAAAAGAATGGATTACATACATTGGACGTAACAATCCACACATTGAATATTGATGATGAGACGTACGCAAAGATAAAAGATGTGGCTTCTCTTTAGCGAGTAGTGATTATCAGAGAAAAGTATGTATGGCTAAGCCATGCCCCACATTCCCTCCCTTTCTCCTTCCTCTTCTTCTTCTTCGAATCCCTTTGATTCTATTTCTTAAAGGCTACATTTCATTCTGCCTTCTTTTCTTCATTCTCTTTTTCTCTGCTCTGTTCTTCTCATCACACCCTTTTGATGTACCCCTTTTGTTTTTGGAGTACATAACATAGGAAGGCCTTATTACTGATCGTTTTCTTGCATGTATGCCCATCTGGGTGATCAAAAAATCCAATTTTTCTGGATTCATGGGCGGTTACTTTTTATATTTTTCATTTTTTTAAAATTTCTCTTTTGATTCTTGTTTGAGTCTTGATATGGTCATCATATTTATTACTTCTTACTAATATAAAAGTGGTTGACTAAAGTCTGAAACTTGTTGATTTTTTTGTTCAATAGTATGTTGGTGCTTACTGCTGAATCATGAGGAAGAAAAACTGATAGACAAACATTTTTTTTTTGCAATGATTTAGCAGGGGGTTGTTTCTGGTTTGATAATGTTGTTCATAAGGCTTCACTGTTTGCTCTTTGATGTTGGATGAGGTGTGTGAATCTGCTTGATGGTAAATGAATGTACCAGTTGGTATGCATCAATGTGATTAAAACAAGGTGTTGATTAAGGAAGGAAAGGTCAACTTAATTTTGTTTTGAAGATTTGTGTGTTTAACATAGAAATGGGGTTACCACATATGCCTTCAAGTTATGTTGCTGAAGAGATGGCTGCATCAAGAATAAGTAGTAATTCTATGCATCTTGACATGCTCACTGCTGAGAGAAATAAAGTCACTGAGCTTTCAATGGAATCACAATTTGTAAATATGCATAATGATGGTAACTCCAACCTACATGAATTGAAACTCAAATCAGTGGAACAAATTGGCAGGTTGTCTGTTAATGCTGGGGGTCATGATATGCATTTACCTGCTTCACGGACTGTAGGTTTTCAAATAAAGGCATTATCTTCCTCTACTAATAATGATGGACATGGATATACCTCTACCATTTTTAATGTCAATATAGATACCAGTGAGGATATTGATTCAGTTGCTAGAAAGCGATTATTGTCGCCCTTGAATGAGATGTAAAGGAGATCCTTTGGTCATTGACAGTGGTACATGTAGAAGTTCTCCAAACATTGGTGATGATAGTTACAAGGCTCCTTTTATGCAAGATTGTAAGAGAGTTCATTTTGCAGACTCTAACTATCTCCATTGCCCTATTTGGTCTCAACCTTGCTTTCTTGGTGCAACAAATTCATTCAGCACTGAATCTATAGAAAATCATGTCCTACCAAATCATGACCTTTCACCTCACAAAGATGAGAAGCCATGTTCTTATAGCAAACTTGATAGTATTGAAGAGACAGGTAGGATAAGATTCCGACCAGCTGCGTTGTCTATACCTCGCAAACAAGCATGGATGCCTCCATCCTTCCCTTTATCTCCTCTAGGTCCGAAATCTGCTGAAAGAACGAAAGCTAGAGGAGAACATGGGGGTGTTTCAATGATGGTGGATGATGACAATGTCAATCTAAAGGACATGGAACTTTCACCAGATACACCTCTCACAGATTTTTTATCTGTCCAGAATGGGGACAGCTTTAGTGCACCGTGTAATTTGCTGCAAGAGCCTAACAATTTGCACCATACATTCAACATGTTTACTTTTGATGACACCTGTGGCATAGAAGAACGTTCTCATGGTGCAAGTTTCCCTCCTCGGCATGCCAAGTTTAGAGCTTTTAGTGGACTCACAAATAGAAGGTCTTTAGTTGGCTCATTTGAGGAATGCTTGTTGTCTGGTCGTTTACTCTCTGGGAAAGTTAGTCAGGTTGACATTATATTTATTTACAATGTTTTTTCTCTGCATTTCTTTATAGTGAAGTTAGCACTTTTTAAGTGATCATGTATTTGTTCAAGTCATAAATGTTACCACCTTTTTGCAGAGAATTGATGGCTTTCTTGCTGTGCTGAATGTAACTGGAGGGAACTTTTCGCCACAGTCACAGAAAATTCCATTTGCAGTAACAAGTGTGGATGGAAATAAGTACATGTTGTATTATTCATCCATTAATATATCAGGAAGCCTAACATCAAGCAATTCTAGAGTAAGAAAAGTTCAGAGAACCTCTAAAATGGATGAATTCTGCTCTATTAAGAGCCGCATACGTATACCAGTGAAAGGACGTATTCAACTGGTACTTTTCTAGTGAACCTCCCAACTTCTTAGTTAACATATGAAAGCATACTACTGAGTTTTTTTAACAACTTATGATTATCAACATGACAAAAACCTTGATAAAGTGTGGATTTAAATTATTGGAGATAAGTGAGATTGCCCTCAATTTTAAGATTCAGGATCAGTATTACTGCTGAGCCAAAAAGATGTTCCAATATAACATTGATTAGTTTTAACATATTTAATGCTCGGTGGAAATGAACAGAATTTTACAAGCAACTTCTTAGCTATATGTTTTAATGTGTGGAACAGTGCGTGGTGTACAAGATTTGCGTGTTGAAAATGACTGATCTTTTAACTGCAGGTCCTCAGCAATCCAGAGAAGACACCTATTCACACCTTCTTTTGCAATTATGATTTGTGCGACATGCCAGCTGGTACTAAGGAAAGTAATTTTTCTAGTGAGATTTAGCAGCCTGCAATCATCCATTTGCATTTGACATGCATTCTGCTTTTTGATGAAAATTGCAAAATGTAAGCTAAGGCTGATACGAAGATATCCATTTCTACATATAGCAATGATCTTTAATCTCCATATCGTAAACACTGAAGTACAACTTCTCACGTTAAAAGAATTAAATCCATCCTAATATCCTATCATTGATCATGCCTTGCATGATTTAGCTGCAAAACATATGGTACTATAGTTTGATTTACTTTTGATGTGAAAATTTGAACCAGACATTCTTGCGGCAGAAGATCAGTTTGAATTCTATGACGGGTAAAGAATGCCAAGGAGATTCTAAGGCCTCGATGATTTTAGATTCTAGCTGTAGTGATAAAGATGTTCTGAACTTAAAATGTGGTGAATATAATAGTAGCAGACATACTAAAGAGTGTAACAATGGAATTCTGCTTTATGCTCTTCACCTCCGCTTCTTGTGCCCTTTACCAAGGAAAAGTTCAAGGGCTGTTCATAAGTGTAAGTCTGCAGAACTGAGAAATATTGCAGAGATTGAAGATGAAAGGCGTTTCTACTTGTATGAAGATATGAGGGTAGTGTTTCCTCAACGTCATTCAGATGCAGATGAGGGCAAGGTTTGTGGAAGCTTTTGGGTAGTCTCAAAAGCATTTACCATTGAATTCATATTCTTTCTGTTTTATTTGATGTATTATATCATGGCCTTCTCTTGTTTGACTTTGCAGTTACATGTGCAATATCATTTTCCTTCTAATCCAAAATACTTCGATGTCAGCAGCTGAAATCACATAGTTTACCATCCAAAAGTGGTTGTTGTATACTTGTATATGCAGATGTAAACAGTTGTACATATCCAATTCATTTCATCAGGGACTTGGGCCAATTTTCCCCACCCAACTTGTAAATTACATTAGTTTCTGTCCATATTTGATTCAACATTTTAGCATGGATTCTAAAAGGTGTTGTTGTTTTTGTTCCCTTGCGAGAGGTGTCAGAGTTATAGAGTATGAAAATAAAAATACTAAATAAAGAGAGAAACTCTTCTTCAACTGGCTATCTATGAGAATAATCTACAAGATTACAGAAAAAGACCCTTTGAAAAAGGAAGATAAAGTTTTTTCTAGCATTGGAACAAAAACCAATTTATTCTTCAAAATTAAGAATGTAAAATTAATCACTTTCAATTATCTACAGTTAATTTTTTCTAAAAACTAATTTATTTTACTTATAAATTAATATATCATCTAATTATATGTGATACATACACATTATAATTTAGTGATTTAATTTGTTCCTTGACCTTCACATAAAAGTCATAGAAATCTTATATTTAATACTAAAACTTGAGGAAATACATCTTTAGTTTTTCTCAACATTCCTCCATATCTCCTTACCAATATTACTTAAGATGAGGTAGGTGATTAGGGTATGCTGGTAATATCGTGTGATTTCAATTGACTTGACCAACACCCATAATTTAATTAAAGCAGATAAATAAATCTTATATTTAAGAAAGAGAGAGGTATCCTTTTCTAAAGTTGCTTATTCTTTTCCTCTACTATGACATGTACGATTTTTTTATTGCTATATATCAAAATACTCTATCGGTCCCTAAATATATGACTTCTTGACCTAATTTGATTGGATTAAAGTTGTTGGTTAACTTAGTAAAAATACATAATAGTTTTACTAAAATACCATACACCCTTAATCTCTTAGCCTATTTATTACTAGAGCATCATTATGGAAGATTCACGGAAAGTTAAAGGAAGATAGAAAGATAAATTATATTTAAGAATAAGCTCAACTCCCTAGATAAGTCATATATATTTAGGAACGGAGCAAGTATAAAAAATATTTTCAAAACAAATAAGAGCTATAATTGCAAGATTACGCTCTTGAGAAAATTCCTTGAAATTATTGAACTAATTTTGACCCTCTGATTTTCAATGCATGTAGAGTGATGGTGGGCGGCATAAGAAAGGAAGATATACTATTTCCTATATAAAATATATTTGTGATGGAGCTTACTGACTTATATGAATGGATAAAAAGGAAGTAAAGTGAAAGGAATGGGAAGAGTTGATCCCTCAAATATTACTTCCTTCTTGGGGAAGCTTAAATAGAACATTGTATGTTGTCCGTAATAACGACTTTGTGCTTACTTCCCTTGTATCTCTCAAAACTTGTGCCCTGTGACCACAATTTCGAAGTCAACACCCCCAAACAAAACAGAGAAATCTCTCTTCCCTTTGGCCTCTTTGGGTTTCAATAGCTAGAAAGTAGGAGTAGCTAATACTTGTAAAAATAATAATAAATAAATAAATAAATAAATGTGTATTCTTGTGTGAGAATAATGAGCTCATAAAGTAACGATGAAGGATGAATTGGAGCCCAGAAGGTGTGGAGGAGGACCAAACAGTAATGTTAGCCTCTAAATGACCTTAAACTCCAATTTAATTATTCCGTTGAGTATGGAGTAACATGTTTTTATACAAAGTACTACCCCCGGTCTTAAATATAAGACCTAATTGACTTTTTTTTGGAGAGATTAAGGTTGCGAAATAGGTTATTAAATGATGACATATTTGATATATCTTTAGATTATCCATTAGTTTATAGGTAAAATAAACTAGTTTAAGGGAAAAAATTAGGTAAATCAATTTATAATTAACTTATTTTGTTTTTTAAAGGATTTTCCAGAAAAAGTCAATTAGGTCTTATATTTAGGACTGGAGGGAGTAGTATAGTAATAATAAGCCACAATCACATGTTCAAGACTTAAATGTAAAAGTGAGGCAGCCACTAATTAAGTAATCAACTTAAAAGAGAGATTTGATATAACAAGTTTTAACCTCGCGGGTTGGAGTGAGTGGTAAGTACTCTCGTCCCTTAAACAAGTGGTTGGGGGTTCGATCCCCAGCACTTGCGAATGGAGCAAATTCACAGGCTAGCTGTCTACCCCCTACATGGGACTTCAGAACAGCGAAGGATTAGTCTCACTTGACACGCGGGTGAGATACCCTTGAGAAATAAAAAAAATATAACAAGTTTTAGACTTGTAATTACTAATCATCACGCGTTAACCGTGAACTGTTTGTAAGAATATCATTTAATAAAAGGATACTAGTTTTTCTTTTATGACGGCACCCCACTTAATTGTGGATATGTTTGTTTTCTTGTAAGTTTCAGTTACAAGCATGAAATCGATAGATAGAAAGAGAAATAAATGATGATGGGGATATATGGAGGTCCCAAATAGATTATTAACGTGGAAATTAGTGAGTGAATGTCAAAAGGAACAATATAGGGTTGACCCTGCCATTTTCATGCATGCCCATTGCTCAATAAGGTTTGGTCCCTAATTCGTAAAGAACATGTTCTAACATTGCAATGTAATAACATAGTATAAATATGGGGGTGTGCTAATGCAAGCTGAGCATCAAATTATTAAAATGAGCTCAAATGTGAGTTAGAGGGAGAGAAATATGAAGAGGAAGAGAGGGAGTTGCATGGAGACAGAGAGTGGTGTGAGGTAGCCAAGGATGGCTTGCCTAGCAATAGATAAATGATAAATCCATTCAATGAGGGATTTGTCCTCTTGTTTGGTCTTTTATGTCTTTGCTGGCAGGCATCCTAGGCTATTTCATTCCTCCTTGTCTTTCATGTCACTCCCTCCATTCTTCCAACATTCATTACATTTGACCTTAAATGATGCCACTCGTTCTGGTTAGTTCCAATTCTCTCGATCCTTAATCTCTTTATTGTTATTGATTTTTAGTATAACCGAAATGCATGCAATCATATCTTCCTATTTCTGTCTTAAGGATTATCTCAAGGATGGAGCAGTGCACCTCGTTGGGCATGTCACTTATTGGCATAAGACCCCTTGTCACTATAATTTTAACATCTCTAAATTTAAAACCCGTTTCTTTTAGTCTGATTTCTCATCGTGTAACTAAAATTTGACTTGTCCCCGAGCTTTTAACATGTTTGGCACTTGGCAGTATGAAACAGGACATGCTAGAAATCTTGTCCAAACCAGCTACCCTGTTCGATGAGAAAACTTAGTAGTTCATCAAAATACGACCTGCTTTAGGCATGTCTTCCAACACCAGGGAAGCTCAATAAATTATAAATGTCCGTACAAATTTTGTAAGAATAAAACCACTATGTTGTATTCAATCCATTGACTGGTGTATTTCGAATTAGCTGCATCAACGAGCACATTGCACTGTGCATTCAAAAACTAGTATCCATAATTAAATGAACTACAGCTAGTGACTTAATGGTGCCACATCTGAGACCTAAAGTTCTTAAGTTGCAAGCGAGTAAAATGGTCAGGTTAGGAAGGAAAAAAGGGATTATCCATATAGAAAAGCAAACAACAGATAGTTTATTTTTGTGGTCATTCATGGATGTTAATAAAATCAACAAAATACGACTCAGGTTCCTTCATTGCCACTATGCATTTGAGTTCCTCCCGCCAAACCACACATAAAGCTTCACAACAGAATGTGCATTTAACAGTTCACATGATTGACCCTCTTACTCATCATCTCACCATCTAATTGCTTTATGATCATATGATCAGCAAACCTTGCCCACTCCTTGAACAAGTAAATGGCCATGACCCAAGAGCATGAGAAAATATTCAGTGTTCTCTTTGCACTTGGGAGGGCCCACATTGCTTGGAAGGAGAGAGGGAGTGACGCAGGGATAGCGTCACAGAAATTGAATCAACTACAAACTAGTAAACGCTACACCAGTAACGCCTGAAAGACGATATTCAAGAAACAGTGCCTACCTGAATGCAATGCAAGCTAATTTCCACACTCTCATTTTGTCCCACATTCAGACACCATATTCTCAAACTACCAAATAAAAGAAAGTTGCCAGAGCAGAAATTGCAAGTAACAGAGATTTCAAATGTACTAATTCCAAACAAACCAGTCAACAATATGCATGAACTTATAACTAGATGACTGAAAGAAAATAAATTGGCTTTTTATTGAAGCTAGTGGCTTGGAAACTATGAATGCAAACAGGCCAAGCAAATCAGAGGCGCCCAATTAAAACGGTATCAAGATTTATCCGTGTCTCCATGAATGCACTGATGAAAACGTTAAGCATTTCACTTCCTTTCTTGTTCAGATTACTAATATTTCCCATGATAGAAGCCTTTTGTACTTCTCAATGATATCATTAGGATCAGTTCATTGAAGCAAAAAAAGAAAAAAAAAACTACTTCAACAAAATTAACATCCTCGTATGTACTTGCACTGGATTGAAAAAAAGATGTTTATAACTTGTAAGTAAGAACACGTGAGGGACTAAGATTACGAATTCTAAGCCAAACAAGTTATGGAAGAACATACTAAAGCCAGGTTCAGAACTTCAGACATCCATCATAAATTTGCAATGGCTGAGAACTCTCCAGTGCTACATTAAGCCAAAAAGAAAAGGCCAAAACAACATTACGAAAACCCCTTCCCGAGCTTCTGAATAGCGGCAAACATTTTCCTCCTGGATCCAACGGCATTAATCCCCATATCTTTAAGATCCTCCAAAGTCAACATAGGCAAAACCTCATCATCCACCTCATGAATCTCAAACACAGGAGCATATCTCCCAAGTCCCAATCCATTAAGCCAAATCCTAACCCCATCCTCTCCTCCACCACCACCACCACCACCACCACCAACATTCCCATTCCTCTCCCCACATTTCCAATCTCTCACATCATTATCCGACGGCCCCGACATCTCAATCCCATCATTATTATTATTATAATTCCTACCCAATCTCCTACTCCCACTATGATAATGCTCATTCAAATTCTCCATCGAATTCACCGGACTCTGATCCTTCATCGGACTCTCCGAATTCTCCTTATCAAAATCCCTATACCCATCATCAATCTCATCACCACCACCATCAACACCACCATATTTCTCATTTTCATCCCTTTCTCCGCCGTCAATTCTCGTGACCCAATTCGATCTAACACGTTTAGTACCAGTGGTGCCTCTCTTTTTAGATTCCTTAACTTTCCAGCTACCAATAGCAACACAGTCTAAATTTCCATCCTTTTCATTATTATTATCATCTAGGGTTTCACTAAAGTCCACAAACCCAGTTGCAGAAGAGCTTAAATTGGTTAAAGGTCGAGTCTTTGAGGATTTACCTGAGGAATTAGGGTCCTTTCTGTGGTCAATAGTGAGGTGCTTCCATGGCTTGTGGCTCGTGCGGCGCACGTGGGAATCGTACGGCTGGTGTTCCCCTATGTCGCCTAGCCTCACGCTTGGCCTCCTTTGACGCTTGGACGATGAAGGAATCGGTGGCTGTTGTTGTTGTTGATGATGATGTTGAGGTTGTTGTTGTTGTTGTTGATGTTGTTGAGGTTGTTGAGGTTGTTCGCACGTGTTGACTATTAGGGTTCCTGTTCCGTTGTTTATCGGACCCTCTGGAGGCTGAATCTCAGACATGTTTAGGAGCTAAGAAAGAAAGAAAGAAAATATGAAGATTGAGTGAGTGTGATTGAGATTTGAGTGAGAGTGAGAGTAGATGATAGTGTTATTGGGGAAGAAATTGATTTTATTTATTCACTTTACTAAGCTCCTTTGTGAGTTTGTCTTGTAGAGTCCACATTGTATATGGACGCGTGTAAACAGTCTGGACTCTCCTTAGCCTTGGTACAATGATTATGTGGAGAGAAAAAATTAGTTTCTAAAAATGCCTTTAATTAAGAATTAAGGAGGAAAAGGAATAAATGATGTGATTTAATTGGAGTGTTATTCTTTTATTTCCCCTCTCTCCAAAACCTAACGGGTTGGCGTGAGTGGTAAGTACTCTTGTCCCTGTGGTTGTGGTTGTAGTTCGATCCTTAGCCTTTGTGAATGGAGCAAATTCACAGGTCAGTTGTCTACGCTCTATATGAGACTTCAGAATAACGAGAGATTAGTCTCACTTGACATGCGGGTGGGATACCCTTTGGATAACAAAAAAAATCATATGACTTTTTAAGTACTCCCTCCGTTCCTAAATATAAGATCACTTTGGTTAATTTGGGAGATTAAGGAAGACAATAAAATTACATGATATTCCCAAAATCCCCTCAATTACTTAACTTTAAAAGGAGGAGGGGTTTTCAATGAAAAGAGAGAGTATTAGTGTAGTTTGGGCAAAACTTGAGATAAAATAGGAAGTGATCTTATATTTAGAAACTTATCCACTTCCTCAAAGTGATCTTATATTTAGGAACGGAGGGAGTATATTTTTTTTTATCAAAACTTTTTAAGTATATGATACATTAGCAACAACAATATGGGGAAATTATATTTATTATGTTGATTAACTTAAACATTACCTTATATTTTGAGAAAAACTATTCAAAAAACTTCACTTTACATAAGGAGTATTTAATTTAATTTAGCCATTTGTGATTTGTGCTTGGGGTGTCTATATAATGTGGTTTAATTATAGAAAATGGGTTGAGCTCGGTTCTAGCCTAACGAGAGGGTTGGTTTCTAACTCATAGTTCATTGAGGCATGTCCAATGGGTTATAGAATATAGAGTATGATAATTATGTTTTAGTTTCTCTCAAAATCAATCCCTTGCTAAAATATATGAATATTCAACTCTTCCTCACTTTTAAATATAAGATGGAATTGATTTTTTTAGTTCACATTGAAGTTGTCTTCTCGTAGAGTATTCATTCATATTTATTATTTTTTTCTAAAAAATTGACTCATCTTACTTATAAACTAGTAATTTATAACATTCTCGATAAAAAAAAGTAATTTATAACATCATTACATATGATATATATTAAATTTTCGTGCTTAACTATTTTTCTTTAAACTCAACAAAGGAGTCAATTTTATTATCATATTTAGAATAGAGGACAAAAATATTTAAAGTAGGGGACAATAATTTATTCATATGATAATATGGTGTATAACCTTTTATATATATATATATATATATATATATATATATACACACACACACACACATACTTTTCCTTTCTTTTTGAAACGAGTATTCCATTTGAATTCTTCTTACTATTGGCCCATTTAAAAATATTTAAATATTCTTCTTACTCAATGATAAGCTACGATGTGAATGAATGATCAAATAATATTTGGTAAAATGGTATTGATAAGTGAAAGCTGAAATTTGAAGATAGGTCAAGTTTGCATTTGCCAATTCAAATTGCCTGTGTATATGCACTTTCTAAGGCTTGTTTGGTTCCCACAAATCAAAGAAAGTGGGTTGTTATTAATTGAAAAGTTAAGGGGTAATATGGTCATTTACATATATCTTGGGGCCCACAAGTTTTCTCTCTCCATCTCACACTTATCGTGGGACCCACAAACTTTACTCTCTCATCATTACCCCTACTTTCTATCTCTTACCATTTCCATTTCTAATTCTTAACTTTCTTTCTTACAACTAAAAACAATGGAGATTCATACCCACTGGCCACTGCCACTAGCCCACTAATAGGTTGGCCAGCTAATAATAGTAATTTTAAATAATAAATCCAATGGATTTGGGTTATGCACAAGTCAGGCATTAATCTTTAAAATATGGGCCACCTTCCACAATAAATCCCATCCAACAAGGCCCTTTCTGATTGTGTTTATATTTTTTGTTTCTCCAAAACTACCACATCATCATTGGTCCATTTTCAAAAAGCTCCTACATGATACATTACATACGTTTATATCCACTTTCTGGCTTTTGTTGTTGCCATATTGCATTTCTCTGGAGCGGCTGAAGTGAGCCCAATTATATCAGTAGCATATCGAGAATGAGCCCAGTATTTTATGACATATTTTGGGTCTAACCCATCTTTTAAAAGTCTAGTATTTAATCAAGGCTAACTCCAACCAATATAAATGAAGCTTCATTCATGAACAGCCTTCTAGCTAATGAATGAGTATCAAAACTTATTTTTCCACACAACTTCAAAAACTCTATTATTACCTTCGATTAGGTCAAGTGGATATGTCTGTATATTTTTTTTAAGAAAGAACAAATGGCTTGGGCGGCTTGTGAGAGGACACTGTTGAAACAGATATGATTGGATAATATTAGATGTGAGGCGTTTTTTTCATTGGAAAGTATATTTTGCCATATATTTTTATGAATAAAAGTATGGCCAAACTCTGCAAAACCTTTTTAGTTCACTTATAGTTTCCAAAAGTTTAAACATTAACCTCCATAAAATCTTATATGTAACTGTTCAAACGATTAAATTTTGAATTGATAGTTGTTTTCAGTGACACAAAATTTAAACTTAGAAATATGCAAAACTTAAACATTGAAATATGCAACTAACCTAAAATTGTTAGGATATTTTAATAGATTTCAATTGGCAATTGAAATGGGGGGGACAAGGGATAGGGAGGTATATGACAAAAAGGGACAAAGGCAGTTGAATAGGCAAAGAGGCCATACCTGGAGCATGCGTGTTTGCTCCTTGTTCTGCCCCTCCACGTAGGGCCCATACCGTGGGCCCCATAGGCCCATTGGGCCATCTTGGTCGTGTATAGGCTGGTCCCTAACTTTCATCTTGTGAATTGAATAGTATGAATGTATGATCTCATGTCATTTTCCTCTCCCAACACTCCTATTTTTCTGTCACTTTCTCTTCCTTTCCTTTGTACCAAACACCACTTGCCTTCGACCTCTCCCTCCTTGTTTCCTTCAATCCTTCTTGTGTCTCCCCTCTTCCCAATTTCATGGTCTAGCTAGGATTTTGGCTCATATTCACATTTCACTTCTCTACCAATAACTTTACAATCTAATGACATGTAAAAAGCTCGTATATATGTAATTTTGTGGATCTAATGTCTTTTATGAGTTATAGCTTCAAGTTGTTTATGCTTATCCTTTAAATTATTTTCAAATAGCATTATACTACTCAACATGTTTTAATATTTGTTTCTTGGACATTACGCAAATATTGTCTTGGTTCTCAATATTTTGTTTGCTTTTACTTTATCTTTGTTTTGGATAAAACTACCTTCATTGTATTTCTATATATTCAAAACTTCAAAATGTTGTCTGTGTTTTTTTTTGTATTTCTATTTCAATTGAGTTTTTATTAGAATTTTGATATCAAACTTGGTGATTTGGTGTCAAATGCCTAATTAACAAACTGTTAGGTTTGACAATACTAGTGACAGGATAACCTTTTTATGATGCCAACGTTATGGTGGTTGAGATATTTGAGCTAAAAGTCTAGTTATTTGCAAGTGATATTTTTTGAAGAACGAATTTTTCAGTAAGAGATTTTGGCAACTAAAAACAGTGTGAAGCGACTTTATACTATTTATTATCAAATTATATGAAGGCTCGGTTAATTCCCCTTTTATAGCCTGATTTCACATAGGCTAGTGTGATATAGTCTAAATTATTTCCATTATACTGCCTCCGGTCCTAAATATAAAACCTAATTGACTTTTTTTTGGAGAGATTAAGGTTGCGAAATAGGTTATTAAATGATGACATATTTGATATATTTTTAGATTATCCATTAGTTTATAGGTAAAATAAACTAGTTTAAGGGAAAAAATTAGGTAAATCAATTTATAATTAACTTATTTTGCTTTTTTAAGGATTTTTCAAAAAAAAAGTCAATTAGGTCTTATATTTAGGACCAGAAGGAGTAATAAAAATATTTAAAAAATTTTAAGTAATTTAACAGCACAAAATTAGTTTTGTTAAATTGAGAGATATTAGAGTTCTTCACGAGTTACTGCCTTACTGCGCCTAATGAATAGTACAAGTAGCATTACAGCTTAATTTTGGGCATTGCCTTAGACGGTGGCTTCTAAGAAGTGGAAATGTGTAGTGACTGACAAAGATGGTTTACACCAATGTTTACAGAGATATTTGATATGAATAGGTCCTAAATCCAAGGCTTTCAATTTTTGTTGAGTATTTGAGTGCTTCCATCTCAAGTTGTCTAAGGGGAATTAATGAGGTTGCAGATAATCTCACGAAGTAAGATCTGACATTGACACAAAACCTGACTTACTTTTCTTAAGCTATCGGTGTAAGCTATTAGGTTCTGGCAGCATAGTAAGCGGTCAAAGCGAAGGTTTGGGGACTTCTTAGTAAATAGGTTTGGGTTGCATTATTGATCAAAGAACTACGGTACTCTTTTTGGACTGAATTATTTTTTTGACCGAAAGAACTATGGTACTAAGGCGTAGTTCTTATGATTATGTAGTGCCTTTTCATATAATAAGAAAATTTCATAAAAAAGCTAAACTAAATGTAGGCAATGTGGGGGTAAATATTTAATGAGACGAGAGGAAACTAACCTCATAGTCGGGGGAATCAAAACACTCAAATTCATGCGGTCCTGTTTTTTTATTTAGAACCGTGTGATCCACGTTATAAGGGTAATATGGAAATTTTGTTGGTCATCATAAGAATTTATATAAAAACATTAAGCTCATAAATATTTAATTTCCATTTTACCCTCAGAGATTTAAATGAAAAGAAGGTTGAGTGGGGAATATAATAAATTTTGCAATGGTATTATCTAAAAATTACATCAATTTCACCCCTAATAAATAAATTAACCAGTGACTCTTATTTGTGTAATTTAGTTGACTACAGTTTACAATGTAAACCAAATGGAATATTAAATATGGATAAAGTTAAAAAAATAAATTTTAAACATAAATTAGTATTTAGTGAGTAAAATGTAAGAGTGTAAATCGTGTTAGAAGTTAGTACTAATATTTAGAACTATAATAACTATTTTTTACTCCACATGTCCATATTATAAGAGGTTGACAACCTTTTTACATATACATATAAAACATATTAGAATAATCTATTACGGGTAGATTTAATAAAGTTTTTCATTTTTACCCTTACATTTTCTCTTTCCTCTTACATTTAATAAATATACATAACATTTAATGAATATACAATGGCAAACATGAAAGACATGCACTTATTACTTTGACTTTTGTATCCTACCTCTTGTATTTTTTTTATAAAAAAATGGGAGTACGTTAATTCATACAGTTACAATAAGGAGAAGCAGGAATAGATCACAATATTTTTTTTTTATAAATGTCCTTAAATACCCTTGAATTTATTTGGCAGGAGCTGTTATACTTATTAAATATTTTGATATCTTAAATACGTGTGAACTATCGTTTTGAAAGTTGAAATACTCCTAGTCAAATTTAATAGAGTCCTTAAACGGCGTTTACACATTCACCTTTTGTTCTCATTGTTCATTCATGAGTATTTCAGCCCTAAAATGATAGCCCATGAGTATATCATGGGTATTTCAACTCCTAACAAAAGGTGGATGTATTAACGCCATTTGAGGAATTTAAATTTGGTTATTTCACCTCCCAAAACGATAATTCACAAGTATTTAAGTATCCAAAATAGTTAATGGATATGACAGCTGCTATCATACTCTCTCTGATCCTTATTATAAGTTATTAATTATTCATTACACATGTACCAAAGAATAGTAGTTGAGATTTAAAATTCATGTTAAATTTGTCAATTTTTCCAACTTTACTCTTAATTAAATAATGTGTTTCACATTTTCAATTTTGAATGTCCATTAATAACATGAGTAAAGTGGGAAAAAACATTTAATGTAATGGTTGATGACTTATATTAATAACAAAAAATTATAGGTAATGGGTTATTTATAATAAGAAATGGTGGATTATAAGTTAAGAGAATTTAAACACCTTTACCTTTTTTGTCAAATGAGAATAGTACTATAACAGAATTAATCACACAAAACAAATCATTGTGAACCATCAATTTCCTTTATTAATTATCTCATCGGGATCTCAAATATGAGCAGGGCTGTAATAAATAAGTCAAAGAATGCGATATGATAATGAAGCATGTCCGACAGATTAACTGTAGTTACCGACAATTAGATCCTTAATTAACGATGCCTTAATCACACTAATCAGACAAAAAGGCAATGCGCATAAAATAATTACAAACAGTTTGCATTGAAAAGAGGAATTCTTTACTCACCATCTCAATTCATGATTGGCACCATTAGTGATTAAATGGCGTCGTTAACCCCACACGTTCTATTCATAGTACGTGATTAGTAACTTATGATTACTACACCAAAGACCACGTTTTGTTATTGCGCCATTGCTTGTTGAGGCTATATTATCTATCAAATCTCAAATCATAATTAAGTGTTTGATATGGCAAATAAAAAGTCATAATTAGGTGTGACGATATTACATATAATTAATGATGATTAGGACTTGACATATTTCAGTCAACATATTTAATCCGAGTATAAGATTGCCCTAAAACTATACTCCATATGGGTGCATTTACAAACCCATGTCGGCTAAGTAAATGACAAACAACTTGATTAGGCTTAAGTGCTTAACAGTCCCAGTACTTGGAATCGCATAACCGTTTTCTTTACTTGTAAAACTTATGGTACTTCCTTCTTTTCTTTTCACTGGACCATTCTAATTAATGGGAGAGAATCATATTGGAAAAAAAAGAAAAATTCATGTGTCATGCAATAAATTTTTCCCTTTATTTAAATTTTTCTCATCCATTTGACATCAGAATATTTAAAATCTTAACTACAATGGCCTCTATCTAACAAACTTATCTTTAGA
Source organism: Mimosa pudica (assembly GCA_029929735.1). Classification (NCBI taxonomy): domain Eukaryota; kingdom Viridiplantae; phylum Streptophyta; class Magnoliopsida; order Fabales; family Fabaceae; genus Mimosa; species Mimosa pudica. The sequence continues at coordinate 15,892,528 of JAKELP010000014.1, read as the reverse complement.
AATAAGTAATAATTGTACTTTGAGATTTAGAACATAACAAATATTTGGAAATAATCGACAAAATGAAAATTCAAATAAAGGCCATAGTCAGAGAAGCACAGAACAATTTTAACTATCAAATAAACAATAAATTACATGGGTCGCACTTTTAATTTTAGCCTACTTTAATTTACCTTTGATATTAAAACTTAATTGCATGGATTTTAAATCTATCAAATGAAGAGTGAATACTCATGTCTCTAGCAAAGAGCGAATCACATGCATTTTTATTTAGTTCTATTGACACTGTAACTAATACATACATATATCTGTCTTGACTTTCTAAGAAAATTTGTAAAAATAATCGACAGAAAAAAATTGATAAACTACCGAACTGAATCTCTCTCTCTCTCTCTTTTTTGTCAAGTAAACTACCGAACTATTTTATCTATTTCAATTTTTTAACGTAAATAATGTATACCTTTTATTCTATCTTCATAAAAAACAGAAATATTGCATCATAAGACATCACCAGATCGTGACTCAACATTACTTAATTAATTAAAGCAGATTCTGATATACATAACGGTAAAAGTTCAAAACTTTATTGCTTGCACTTATTAAACTCAACTCACTTTTTACTTTGCATTCTCATACCAGTCCACGTGACGCGTGTATGAGCTGGCATATCAAAGACCCACGTGGCAGCTTCCCAATCATAAGCACGCTGACACAAAACTCACAAATTACTGTGCCTACAGTAACTTCTAAAGCAAAGCTAATTCATATATATCCATAAATGCTAAAGCATTAGTGTTTTGTACTAAAAGCTTAACATAAAAGTTAAGAGAAGCCTCTAGTTGAATTTACCTACGTGGACTCAAACTGTGTTCAGAGAGTGACATTCTCCATTCATTCATTCTATACTTCACACATTTATACTCAAAATCTGATATTTTTCTTTTTTCTTTTATTTTTATTTCCACTTGAACTTACAAGACAATGAGACATGTGTCATATGTTTTTTTCTAACATATATTTTAGAAAAGTGAGTCTGGGGTTTGGACGATGACTTGTCATATGGATCAGCATGTAAAGACAAGAGATCTGCAATATTAATGAAGTTGCTTGTGATATTGGGAGACAATTCTACAGCAAAACTGTAAAATGTTGCTGTCACAAAATAAGATTCCTTTCAAACCCAATTTCCAGATAACTTGAACGATGATGAAGATGATAATTATAATAACGATGGATTTTGTGATGAGAGAGAGGGGAAGATTTTGCAGAAAGCCAGAGGGACCCCACCAAGAAAACATTATGAAAGCTCAATAATTAATTTTATTAGTTTTTTAAATAATAATATTTAAAAAAACATTGAATAAGCAATGATCATAATATGGCAGTACCAGAAACAATGTCATTACTGCATTACGAGTCAGTTCAGAAGAGGAGGGTCCAAGTCTATATCATGTCATGTTTAAGAACAAGGGGGTCCCTTCTGTTGCAGACGGACGTGTTGGTGACCAACAAATATGATCACAGCATTTATTTCTTTAGGTACTAAAATTTCTTAAAATATTATTCATTCACCAATTCGTAATTTGGTCGCATTCTATTGTCTTTCAGAACACACATTTTTTGGTTGACGAGCTGTGTATTCTTCTCAAAGGCACATAATGTCTTTAGACTCAAAAGGCATTTACAAATTGTCCACCAACAAAATACCCACATCGATGGTGGAATAATATGACTTTATGACCTTGCTACTTATGTGACAGCATACTCTTGCCAATTGGACCGGCTTTTGTTGGGCTATTTTTTTTTGTCCATGTTATTGCTTTTTGTTGACTAAAACCTTGGAATTGAGGGCCAAGTGGCTGATGATCATTTTAGCTATCTACCAAGAGAACACAAACAAAATTTGTGTATTGTCCAACTTTTGCAAATGCATTGATTGGTCATGATTCCAGAATTTTATGCTACTCATGACACATTATTTTCCCTCAACTTTAATCGACCTATGTATATATGGTGGACACCAAATACTCTGATTTTTCTTCCGCTCAGGCGTGAATGAGTTGGTTCTAGAGCAGGCTAGTTTCCAAGTGTACTTTGGGAACATTTGTACAGTTGATCAGTAATCAAACTTGGAATTAATTAAATATCTATATATATGTACAAGTTAATTATAATTACTTGTCCTATATTTATAAACTAAATCTATCTCAACATCAGACACACAGAAGAGGACGGTGTATATGATTGGTAAGGAAAAGGAAGCATGTGGGTCAGCAGAGGGAACAGGTGGAACACTAAATCCACATGGATTGTCTGAAACCATAAACATTGAATTCAAAGTTTAACAAAAAAGAAAAAAATTATATATGCTTAAGGGATGGATTTTTGTTTCCTTCATCCTCATCCTCATCTTCTTCATTTCAATATTCGTGGATTTCAAAAGGCTTTCTTTCATGTTTTATCTAATCAGATGTTATAAAAAGTTCATTGTTTAAACGGCACAAAAACTATAGAAGAAATCAAGAAATCAGACATGTGGTAAGGTTGAAGGTGTTTGATAACGTTCTTTTTACATCCTTGAACACGTGGGCAATTTTAAAAGCTAAAAACAGAAATTTTTGTGGGGGAGAAAATGAAAATAAATCCCAAAAATAAAGGCTTTAATTTACTTCTCGTGGTCTTTTTTCTGTTGACAGAGATTGTCATTTCAATTTCAAGGCGACATCCGGAAGGCATCAATGTTTTCACCCCAGCATCTTCCGAACTTAATTGATGAAATTCTGTTATTTATAGGGTAAATATGAAACCAATGATGCAAAATTAAGTTCAACCTGTCAAACTTAAAGTACCTACTCTAAGTATATACAAAAACAAAGTCTTATTCCATTATATAGGATCGGCTAAATGGATCATATGACACTATTATCCTCTATTAGTAAAAGTCAATTTGAGTATATTATTTCACTGATAGGTCATGTTCTATAGGTTTCCCGAGCGTTCGTCTTGATCTCTCTCTTCTTTTTTTAATTGGACTTCAAGTTGTTTGGTCCACCCTCCTCACCAACACATATATTGGTCTTCTTTGGACATGCTTAAAACACCTCAAACGATTTTCTATCATTTTTTCAGTAATAGGAGTCACTCCAACCAGTTCTCATATTTGGTTATTCTAAATCTTATCCTTCTTTATGTGGTCACACATACATCTCAACATCATCATTTCATCTACCCCAATTTTATGTTCATGTTGCCCCTTCATAGTCCAACATTCACTGCCATATAATTTTATTGGTTATAAAGCAATGCGATAAAACTTTCCTTTTGCCTTGTGTAGTTCTTTCATATCGCAAAGAAATCCAATAGCTTTCATCCACTTACACCACTTAGCTTGGACTCCATGATTGACTTCATCATCAATTTCACTATCTTGTCATATAATGGATCCCAAGTATTTAAACTTCATCACTTAATCAGTTATTTGATCTTCTAGTTTACATTTAAATTTTCTATTCACAAAACTGTAATGCATATATTTATGTCTTACTCCTACTTATACTGAGACTCTACAACTCTAAAGTGTTTCTCCGTATCTCTAATTTAGCATTAATTTCGTCTCTTAATTCCGCCAAAGTACTATATCATTAGCAAAAAATATACACATAGGAACCTCCTCTTTGATGCTCCTAACTAAAGCATTCATCACTAAGTTAAATAATTAGGGACTTAAAGATGATCTTTGATGTAGGCTGATCCTTATAGGAAATTTTTTTTCACCTCCTAGTGTTTTAATCTTAGTCAATACTTCATCATACATATCTTGTATTGTTGTAATATATGTAACACTCACTCTATTCTTTTTCACTACTCTCCAAAGTACATCTCTTGGTACCCTGATTAAACACTTTTTCAAGTAAATGAAGATCATATATAAGTCTCTTCTTCTACTTTGATACTTTTCTATCATCCCTCTATTGTGGATCTTCATGGCATGAACCCAAACCGTCTCTCAACAACACTAGTCTCCATTTCAACCTATGTTCAATCACATTTTCTCATAGTTTCATTGTATGACTTATAAGCTTAATTCACCTATAATTTGTTCTATTTTGTTTATCCCCTTTATTTTTATAAATTGAAACTAAAGTATTTTTTCTCCAATCATCAAACATCTTCTTGGACAAATATACAAATATTTTTCTAAGCTTATCCAAAGTAAAAATTTTTTTTTTTATATTTTTTTTCAAAAGTTAAACATTTGACCTCTAAATCAAATGATCACAACCATGCGATTTTTTATATAGATGAATTTGAATTACTCATGTCCTAAGTAATCATAAAGTCACAGAGATCGTATTAACTTTTTTTGAATACCGCCCAGTATCCGGCATCTATTGACAACTGACTAGTCCGGACTCAACATTAGGAATGTTTTTCACAAAGACAAGATTATTTCCTCTGCAATGAGAGCACTTTGATCGCACGTTCTCGTCTTTGGAGTACACTCATTTACCATTTGAATCAACTACTTATTAATAAATAAAATGAACTTTAAAAACAGCAAAATAGTGGGCAAAACTTTCACTAGATAGAATTTATAACGAGATATCTTGAAATAAAGATGTTATTTTTAAGATTTGAACAAGTGACATTTGACTCAAGTCAGTCGGCATTAACATTACCATATACGATATCAATGACTCTGGATGATGAAGTAATCATATGTTCATATAAATCCAACTCTTGGGTGATTTAATACTTTTCTCTTTAGTAAAACTTTACAAGAGGACCAATTAATGAAGGACATCGTTTATATGAGCTATAGATAAAGTGTATGTATCGAAGCAACTTTGACATTTCAAGGTTAGACATGACAAGTTTTGGCAGAAGTTCAATTCACACAAGTTTGGCTGTTCTGTCCCACATACAGATAGACAGGAGCTGCCCATTATACAGAGAAAAATTGTCCCTCCTTGTTTTGTTTCATTTAATTGTCTTTTATTGGGAAAATGAAGGGCTGGATTGTAATTTGGTTGGAAGAAAAAAAAAAAACTTATGTCATAAAAGTTCTGATGCCCATTAAAAATTGAAGTAAAAAAGAGAGAGAAGAGCAGATGCTATGTTCATGGCTGATCCACTCCAGGATAATAAATTAAGAGAAAAAATATAATAATGCCAAAACTCTGAAGATTCTGCAGATAACATATACATAAAAGCTAACTGAACACAAAACTGCGAAACTTGTCATGTCAAGAAAAACATGATCGTAGCATCAACCTCTCATTTCTCAATAACGTTGAAATTTAACTGTTGCAACGGAATAACTGCCACCACAAGAATCTTTTTTTTTTAATATATACATACATGATACATATAATTTACATTATAGAAATAATATATTAAAAGTCGGATGATGTCTTTAAGATTGACCCAGAGCATCTTGGAATATGTGCAAACAATATCACTTGGGAGAGTTACAAAATAAAAATAAAAATAAACAGGAACAGAACAAATGGATCTAAAAAAGATATGGTCTTGTTTGGTCGGTAGTATATGTCCTCTGGGTTCTCCATCCATTGATTTTGCTTCCCTTTATTCATATCCTAAAAAGGCCACACTTTAATCTGATGGACTAGGAAATAATATATTACGATGACCAAATTCTCTAATTTCTTCTTCATCTGATAATTTCTTGATTCCAAGAGTGGCTCTGATTTTTCAAGCATAAAAACTTTTTTTTTCACGGATTCTTGTGGCTGTCTGGAACTACCGTACCTACTAGGAAAAGATAAGATCCTCTACAATAAAGAAAAAAAATAAAAAACAGTTAGAGAAAAGATAACAAATATATACTTAAATATTGTATTGTTGTTTATTAGGCAAGATTTGAGATCTTACAACATGTTTTGTTGCCTTGTAGGGGCAGCTGTATGTGATAAATTTATTGTTAATGAAAGAAACATAAGCTATTGTTCATCCCATATGGATGAAGAAACTTGTGGCGTGGGTCTTCTATGTCCCAAACTTGACTGCCAGTGTCCTGAAAATGATGTATTCATCAGAATTATGGGAAAAATTATTATTATTGTACAATCTAGACATTGGACCCATACATATTGCACCATATATAAAAAAATAGCCACATTAATGGCACAACTTGACAAAAATGTTATCATCTCAAGTATACCTCAGACAACACACTAAACCTCTGTCCTTGAAGGAAAAAAGAAGCTGAATTGTCCAAAGGATAATCATTAGCCGGAGGAAAGCTCGCGGTAGCCGGGGCGGTAACGGTGGTGGTATCAGCAAAAGCTGTGGACTGGTTGAGGCTGCATTGTGGCACAGATGGAAGTGGTGGTGATGGTATGCAATTTGATTTCTGAACATATTCAAAAGACAAAAAATTGAGTAAAAGGAGCATAATTCATATTGATAGTAACTCAACACATAAAAAGTACAAGCAAATCACTGTGTTTTTAACTACTTTACCTCTGGCCTAACCATGAGAGAGTCAAGGTCCATTGTGAAGTCATATAACATGGGATTCACAGAAGCAAGTTTCATTGACAAGAACTGCATAATATAGCTAACTTCTTAGTTTAACTCATTCAAGCAACCAAAAAATGGAATCATCGTTAGGAAAGAAACAAACTTGAGTTCATGGTATACCTCCACTTGATTTTGTAGGGACTGAACATAATTGATTATTTCATCCAACATGAGGGCTTTTCCGGTCACCTATAAATATATATTAATAAAATCACATAGATGTGTTAGAAGATTTAAAAGGAACAACATGAAAATAAACGTTGAAACACAAAGATATGAACTTTCAATTTACCTTATCACAACCTGGAACAAGTCGCTGTAACATCTTCATCCTCTCACTTATCTTCTCTCTTCTTGCCTAAAAAAAACATCCACAAAACTTTGGTTGTTTTAGGACACTCTATCTATATAAGTTCAACAGGGGACCCAGAGTTTAATAATGTTTTAACTATTTTAGACTTGTATTATTATTAACTTACCCTTTCAGCTAGGCTGTGACTATCAGTTGCCTGACCCCTTCTTGCCCTTACGTGGATATAACCTGTTGGAGGTTCTTCATGACTCTTGTTTTGATTCTTCTTCTTCTCATCTTTTGCCTTATCCCCTTCCTTCACCTCACCATTATTGCTCTTCCTTTGTCTCTTGTTTCTCTCCCCTGCACCTTCCTATTGATTATAATCAAACAAGGATCATGAGTTACCTAATAGCAAAGTCTTGAGAATCAACCACAACATAACCATGAAATCTCTAGCTTTTAGAGCTAATATACCTTATTAGATTGAGGACGTATACTCAAGGAAGAACGATTCCTATATCTCCTTTTCTTCTCAATAGGAGTCACCTTTTGGTTTACTTGCTCACCAGGTTCAAACTTATCCAATACCAGAGATGTCTCAGGACTTTGGTTTTTGGTCACGGAAGAAGGCTCATTATCACTCATGTTGAACTTAGAGCCTTGATCAACAAAGCAATTCTCTAAAGACATCTCATCATGAAACTGAGTAACATCATTATTAGCCTGAGTCTGAGCCTGAGCCTGAACCTGGTCGAGGAAAGGTGACATCATTTTAATGGGTGCACTAGAGAAAAATGGGGAGTCAACGAAAGGGTGGTATTGGAATGAAAAAGCTGCCATGGATAAGAGAGATTGGTTGGAGGATTTGGAAAATGGTAAGTTATGAAAGAAAGTGATGGAGAAGGAAGCAGAGTGGGTGTGTGACAGAAACTAAGAGGGGAAGGGTATCAATATATATAAAGATGTTGCCCACACATATAATTGCTCAAATCTTTTAAAAGGTAACCATTTCTCATGCAAAAATAAGAAAGAAAAAAAAAACTGTCTATCCAGTCCATTTTGACCAGTCCAATCTACAATTACTGACCCTAATAATAATAGCCTTTTGTTTAGCTTTTAAAATTTCATTTTTTTTATTTAAAGGGAAATAATAAAATGAGATGCTGAAAAGATATGTTGATTTTTGGACTGTTTTGTTGGTGACTATGATGCGTCGATTTTACGAACACCTTCGGTGATTGAAGTATCAAAAGTTTCTACTGTCCTTGCCCGAAAAACACGGAATTATCATTAATTTCATGAACAAAAATAAATTTGAATTCATAGGCAGTACATGTAGGAGAGAAATTTTAACAAATATATTAGATGGTAAAGTACTGAAGTGAAAAAAGAAAAATAAAACAGAGGAAGATTCACTATAATCATAGGGGTACGATTTTGTTTGGATTTTTATGATGAAAATGAGAAACACGGTCAGAACTGAGAAATAAAAATAAGCAATGAACTCACTCCAATTGATATGACAGAAAGGGCCAAAACCTCACATTTTGTTTGAACTGGAATTTCTATTTTATTCCAAAAAAAATTCTATTTTGAATTCTTTAGTTTTAAATGTCTTTCTTTTGCTCACGGGAATATATTTGTATTATTTAATAATAAATAATTGATAAAAATAATGGCTTGGAGTAAGATAGAGTGTATTATATTAAAAATCTCGCTCGACAAGACAATTTTTATTGTGAGGTTCAATTGGAAAAAAATGTTGTCATCACAAATTCTCATAATAGCAGGTGAGTTATTATATGAATCTATTGTGGTTTTTTCACTGAATTTTGTTATTTTATGTTATTTAGTTGTTTAAATGCCTTGGTGAATTTTCCTGATAAAAAAAGGAGTCAGCGTGGCAACGTCAAATAGAAGCGAACAGAATTATTTAATGAGGCATCAGCAAAGCTATAATACATACAGGTTAGAATTGGATAATGTAAAAATATATTTACAGAAGTATGGAGTTATAGAAACTGACAAATAAAAATAATATAAAATATAAAACCAGAGCATTAGTTTAAGATTTGATTTGAAGATAGACCTGTGTTAATCTGTTAGATTTAACTTTTTTTAGCCGATCGAGAGTTAAAAGTATGGAGTTACTAACAATTTGTTAAGCAAGATGTTTTGATGAACAACTTTAAGAGATATAGTTTTTTATTGAGCTTAATATCGTCGGGTGATATTTGCGGCCACCCCTGTTCGATGAGAAAAAACATTTTATGATGTTCATGCTGCAATTCATATTTAGCTTCTCAAGTGAGTAAATTAGGGTTGAATCCTTCATTGTTAAAAAGGAATAATAGAAAGAGCCATCACAATAGCAAAAAACTTCAATCTAGATTAGTTAATTGTTTGGAGACTTGATATAATATGATTAGAAGAAATGTTAGCTATTGTAAAGTGTCATCAAGAGTGATAACAACTCACTCATACAGCATGTTTGGCGCACACTCAAACATAGATTTGAGCTCAAACATAAGTTATGAAATCATTATAGACAAATACTTACAGCTTTTTTAGAATAGTTTTTTTAACTGAAAATCTAGGTGTGAGACAGAAAATCTATGTTTCGCTAGAAGTTATTTTTTTCAGAGGTTATTCTCAAAAATCTATTTTTCAAAAGAGCTTTTTCATATTTTTTTCCTCAAAAGATATATTCAAACAAAAAAATAACAACAACAAAGTCTTATCCTACTACGTGTGATTGACTACATAGATCATAGGAGATTATTGTGCTCCAAAAGGTATATTCAAACAGACCCAAAAACATAAGAGTCATAACAAGCAACACCCAATCTATTCCCACATCAACCATGAAGCTAGCTTCATTACTTTTCAAATTGAAGAATGAATGCAAATAAAACGCTTAACTGGAAATAATTCAATTGAGTTTGTAATATTTCTAATTATATAGATGATGTTTTAAACTCTTGAAATGTACAACTATAAACCACCATCTACAGTTAATTGGTTAATTGGTTTTGCAGCACCAAATAAGACCAAGATCTACAATCGACGCTTTGAAATAAATAAGGGCCTATTTGACTGTTTGTTTGATTTGGTCCCCTATATTAAAGTTCTTTTTTTTTAAAGAACCTATATTGAAGTTCTATAAATAATTATGTGGAGTATTTTTGAAAAATAAGTTAAGAACATTTATAAAACCAAATATCTAAAGGTACCATTAATAAGAATATTTCGTTGCTAATAATGTCGAACACCTTTGATGATATGCAAAAGGTCATATACAGTGGTATTCCCTCTTGTCTCTGAAATATAAGATTCATTCTACCGTTAATTTAAAGTTGAGAAAATAAATTAGACCACTAAATAATAACATATATCATATGTAATTAGATTTTAATATAGTTTAGAAGTAGAATAAATTAATTTTGACGGAAAAAGATAATTGTAAAAATTTTCAATGGATCAATTTTGTATCCTTAATTTTTGTAAAAAGTCAAATGAGTCATATAATTAGGACTTGATGCAATAAAATATAGGGTAAAAGAGTGATTTATTCTATCAATACGATTGTAATTAATAAAAACATTGATGTTTTTTTGCCTCTTCTCTAGTTCTGTGGTACAAAAAGAAATTAATAATTATAAATAAAGATGTTGCAATATTTTGTTGCTGAAAAAGATATAATTTTCGAAGGACAATAAATATAGTTTTTTTAAAAATTTTTTATTTAATAACAGGAAATCAAATTAGTTCCTCAGACATTATCTTTTTATTGTTTCTTTTTCTCGTGTCATGGTATTTATCACATGGGTTATTGACTTTCCAATAGAGTCATGCCCTTCTTTTTTGTTGATATAGACTAAAGTGCACCCTTCTATCCTAAATTGAAAATATATTTATTACATAACTAATTTTATTAGACAACGAATATTTGTCAAGTTAGTTAAAATCATATGATATTATCAATATAATCTAACTATCTATCCTTTTTCTCAGTCTCCCTATCTCCCTATCGTGTTTGTTTATTATTGAAAATCGTGAATAAGCATGGTTTGAGAAAATATGAGAAAAATTGGAATATGTATCATATTTAAGATCAAATTCACCTTATTAAATATGCCTTATATTTAGGGTAAAAATCACCTACCCAAATATATCTTATATTTGGCTTGTATGTAATATTAACTAATTCAGCTTATCTTTTTAAGCATTTCGTCATTTATATATGAAAAATATATGTACAGCCGTTGTTCATCTAATTTGGTCAAAATGTGTCATTTTCTTCGTTGTTATGAAACAGCGTAATGGGCTAGAGATGTTTGATCGATTTCTTTAGCTATCGTCGGCCCACACAGCACCTACCCAAAATATCACATGCTGTGGCAGGCTATTACAAGTGCATGTGTTAAAATAAGATTTTTTTTTATTTCTCAAGGGTATCCCACCCGCGTGTCAAGTGGGACTAATCCTTCGCTGTTCTGAAGTCCCATGTAGGGGTAGACAGCTGGCCTGTGAATTTGCTCCATTCGCAAGGGTTAAATATAAGATTTCTTATATCACAAATAAAAGATAGGTTATTTTATGATTAAATAAATTAATTTTAAAGAAAAAATTATCATAGGAAATTAATAGTGATTAATTTGCATCCCAATTCCTCCAAAATTTGCATCCCAATTTCTCCAAAAAAAAGTCAAAAAAATCTTATAATTAGGATCAAAGAGATAATATATCAACTAACAAATTTCATTAGTCATTTTTAGCATACATTTGTTCGTTTCTGATGGGTATTCATTTATTTCTATGCATGCGCACATTTAATGAGAGCATTTGAGAGAGTAATACATACGATTTATATTATATAAGAGGTAAAACGAAATATTTTTTATCACGTTATAAGAGGTGACGTGAAATGTTAATATGTAAGGAAATACCTTATCTACACATGATGGATTAAGATCTAAACCCAAGTACAATGAGAATTGGAGGCATTATGTAAGTATGAAAAAGTATGAGTTAAAAAGAGTAACTTTTTCCAATGAAATCAGGTTTGACGTGTAATTTTTAATATAACGTGACAACTTAATTAAAAATCAATGAACTGATAAATTTTTTTCGCCTTGTAACATAAAAAATATTGAAAACATGAGATTCAATTTTTTTAATGTGTTAGTTGACTCTTTTAGGCATCAAGTCATATTGATATTCCTCGCCAAACATTACATGCAATGTTTACTTGTTGTTAATGATATTACATATGACATGGTGCAATGATTCACACAAGAATCCCTCGTCAACTAGTTAATGAGGGCTTAAAAATTTTAAGTCTAATGACCTTATAATTTTACTTGTGGTTAGTGAGACCACACAAGATAATTGGTGCAATGGTTTACACAAGAATTTTCATTATTTATAATAAACATAAGTGATTAACTTTCTCCATTAAGTTTTAATTTGTCTTGCGGAAAAACACACACGCACATTTTTTCCGCATTTAGTTTAATTTGATGTTGAAAAATGTTACAAGTCCCTAAAAGAGGAATATAATATACTTTCTTTATTACTAAAAATTAAGATTTGATTGACTTTTTATGAGAGAATTAATGAAACGAAACGAGCAATTTAATCATAACATATTTTATGTATTGTCATATTATATGCTAACTTATAATAAATTAAATAAACTAATTTAAGGAAAAAACAATTAAATCAATTTAAAAGTAGTTTATTTAAATTTTTATGATTTTCTAAAAAAAAGTAAACTAGGATGTATATTTACTTTACAGTGAAGGAGGGAGTACATTATTATACTGTAAGATTACATTCATACAATCATGTACTCCCTCCGGTCCTATTTATAAGTCGCCAACCGCCTAAATTGTACATATCAAGGAATGAAGGTTAATGGAAGTTGCATCATTAAATTGGTCTTATTTTTTTTATCTTTTCCATTTTTGCCCCTTCCACCTTTATCACTATGGTCCACTACCTTTTCTCTCTCTTCATTAATCCTCTATCTATAAAAGTGTCTTTTTCATCTTCTCTTCTCATCTTCCAATGTTCTTTTTCCAATGTAAGGGTATATTAGGAAAATTTTAATCAATGAGTTAGTTAGTGGTAGTTGGTGACTTATATTAAGAACCAAAATTTAGAGGCGGTTAGCGACTTATAAATAGGACGGGAGTATATATCTAGTTAAAAAAATTCATGTATATATCCCTTGCCTGGCCCATTGCATATAGTCATCATTGCGCAAACTTAATAACTATCAGGTTTGTATCACGTGTCATATTATGATGAGTCAGAATAAGTTTTGATTAATGAGTATATAAAATACACACATAGAGCAAGAACGTAAAGTATATATAAGGTCAAAGTCATAAATTCAAAAGAATTGAAATGGTGGGCAAAGACTTTGAGTAGAAAAGTTGAAGCAGAGGCGTGCTTCACATTGAGAGGCCAAGTTCATGAACGAACGAGTTGTAAATGCTACAATGGTCCAAACTCCAACAAACTTCCAAAAACAATTACAGAAAAAAGGACACTTTAACCTACTTTAACTTTCAAACACACTGTAGAAATCTCTCTGTTAGCTAGAGTCCTGTTCTTTTACGCTCACTTCTTGTTTCTCCCCATTACTCCTCACATTCATGCATGTCTGTCTTATATCTGGGTTATATATGCATCCAATGTATCATGTCGGCCTTTATTTCACGAGACACTCAATATAATAAGCTCACATTATATTAGATTGGTGTGAGACCCTTTTGAACAGTATTGTTACCAGTGAGGTTTTACGTTGTTGCATGTAACTCTAACTAGACTTTGGTAATAAACTGAAAAATAACCAACATAATGTCCTTATTAGTCTATTCCTCAACTCTCATGGTATTGATCTTTGGTTCTTTTTCTATCTAACATTTACCTTATCACCTTCTCTTCTGTGCCTGTGTGGATGCATGTGTGTGTCTGTGCACACACACACACAACACATATATACATGCACATTACATATATAAACACACCCATAGACAGAGACGTACAGTGGTTTTCCTTGGAGTTCCCAGCCATATCCAGAGGCTCTTTCCATGATTATAATATTCCATGAATACTTCAAACAGATCAAATTTCACATCAATCTAGGCATCTAGCTACTATACCTTCTTACCGCCTCACCAGCTAGGTAGGTTCGTTGTCTCCAGCTGTGTATACACTCAATAGAACACGTGCTTTTATATGTGTGTGTATGTGGCATATATAAACAAGTCACTTCCTTAATTAACCTTTTCTTTTTGACAAAAATGGTATATACAACGTTAGAACATTGTTAATGTTACGTCAAAGGTTAATTACGTAAAATATTTATTAATATATACACAGTGTGCATGTGCGTGAGTGTTTTGTTAAAACCATGCGTGATTTAAGTTCTATTTAATCGATCCTGTTTCGGTCATCACTGATCAGTTAGCTATTCATTTATGTTGCACCATCTATCATCTAGATTCTTCATTTTTAATTTCGTTTGTTGCTGTCGCTTTGTGTTTCTATTTCTACGTATGATTTCATTTTGACCTTTTACACACACATAATATAGGCATAATATGATAATATAGTTTGCCTCTTGTTGCAATCAAAAGCCAAAAAATAAATCAAGCTTCTATATATTTGGTGATTTAGTTATGACCAAGACAGCAGTATGACCGCGTGATTAGCGAGTCTTAGATGTGCATTATATATCACACGTGAATTTGAAGTTTTTTTTTTATTCAAGTTGAATTATCAAAGAGTGTTCTCTTTTTTATCCATTAGATTATTTTTATATAACAATTCAGAGATAATGATTGTTTTTTTTTTAAACTTGACCAAAAAAATTTTCATTTTCTGCTTTAACTAATTATAGTCCGTGTTCGATCCACTGGCCCCATGAAAAATCAGTGTGCCATTTGAGTTGTTTTAGCAGATAGAAAATGAGTTTTTTATTTGATGTTCATAATTATATGCCAACTGATGATATTGACTTAGAAGCTTAGATATTGAGTATTTTTAGAACGAGACTCAATAGGAAAAGTAGGCGATCTCTATCAAGAGTTTCATTTATATTTTTTTGTTCCACAATAACATGCAACTTTTTGACTAAAATTAAAGATAAAAATGTGTCTTTGAGCATGTAATTCATGCCTGTTTAATTAATAGAATATTAAGTGACTAGTAGTTTAGCAAACATGTGTATACTACTTCAAGGTTACAGCTTATTATTAAGCAAGCAATGATTCTTTTTTGAGGTGCACTGCAATAATTTTGGCGGATTTTATGGCGATCGCAGCTCTGTTGAGTATGAATTCTAAGAATAATCTTGTTGCAACCAAATTGTAATGTGATAAATGTATGAATGTCAAATGCTAATATTATATATATATATATATATATATATATATATATATTCGTAATAGCCAGCTGTAATATAAATAAAATAGGATATTCTGACTCATCTGGAAAAAATTGTTATTCTATTTTTAAAAAATAATTGGTGGATCATTTTGCTTTTCCAAAATAAGATGTTTCTTGTTTTCTTAAAAAAGGAAGGAAATGTGAATCATTTCATGTTATTCTATATCTTCCTTGCTGTGAAGTTTCTCTTTAGAGAATGAAGCTGACTTATTCATTAACCAATAATTTCAATGGCGTAAGACGCGTGCAGTGACAGAAATCCAATTTTTCTATATTTACACATTGTTCAATTTTAATTCCTTGATCATTTTTTCTGTGATGGTGGTATAAAGGCTTCATCAAGCTTTAATACACTCTCATCAAGGCTATCCAAAAACAAGGTGTGGGAGTCTTATCAATACCACCAAATCCCGGCAAGAGATGGACATGATATCTTGTTTTAAATTCCAAACACGTCTTGGTTTGAAGTCTATTTATTTTATTAGTCGATCGAAATCAATAATTAAAATGAAGTCTATTTAATTAGAGTTTGTAATATTTGTATACATACATGAATTGATTTGCTACTCACCACACGGGGCACAAACAAACAAACAAACAAACGTAATTGCGCGTATACTTTTTTTGACCTTCCCATGTGAAATTCCCTTTGATTATGACATTGAAGGACATCGATTTAGTGGATTTAGTGGTCGGTGTAGTGTGCCTTGGGTTTTGTCCTTCAAGAATATTTTAGAACCTCAAGGTAAGCGGAAGTTACCCCGGGTATCGTTCTCAGAGGAGCCTTGTTTAATTAAACTATCCTAGTAAATTAAATGCAATGCAAGATGGATTTGAGTAAAGAAAATATGTTTTGTTGATTTTTTAATGATGGAATGAAGGATGCAAAACAAATAAATATTTTTGGTATTTTTGGATAAAAGGGTGGAATGAAAGTGAAATGGATAATACTATTATTCTTGATGGATGAGTGCTTAAGAAATCCTCACTTCAAAATATTTTTTCGGGGGTTTTAATGTTGTTAGCTTCCAAATTAGACCCTAGAGGGACCCCTCTAGGCTAGGCTTAGATTAACTTAATTAATGTCGGAACCCTAAACATTAGTTAAATCAATCTAAGTTGATTAAGCTCTAAGCCAAAGGATTAATTAATTATGAAGGACTTGTAATCTACAACTTGGGCCACTCCACAATTGCTCTAAATTAACCTTGTAGCTTCAATTTATTAATGGCCACCCAAATAATAAATTGAAGCTAGTCAAGATTTATGTCCAATGTCACAACATAGTCAATAAATCCTATTATCATTTCATCAATGCAAATAACTTGACTCACAATTCCACTAGCCAAGGCACCTTGTACTAGCCCAAAATATTCACCAAGAGAAAACAAAATCATGAACCCATAAATCTCATTAATCTCAAAGTTAAATATTACAAAGTCAAGTATTTAACAAGAACAAAATGACAATAATAACATAAAAGTAGTTTCAATCCCTATTACAACATAGACCATATGAAGTATTCAACCAAACATCACAAGTATACTCTTAGGACCCTAGAAAAGCATAAATGTAAGAAAGGAAGAGAGATTAGAACTACAAATCACCCTAATGAAGATTTAAGCTCCTTCTTTATTTGCTCCCACCATCAAGAATTAGGGATTAATGGTTGCTCATGGAGAGAATGATGGAGAAATTTGAGAGGAATGGGGGAGGAATGAAATTAGTATGGCTTAGGAGGAAATGGGGAAGCACCTTTCGGTGCCTCCCTCACTGCTCTGCTCAACCAAACGTGCCCTTCCTTCAGCTCCCCACTTCGTTTTTTGCCTCCCAAACGCGTCCTACTTCTCCACTCCTCAGATCTGATCCGTTTTCTCTCTCTCTCTCCCTCTGTCCGCCTCCTCCTGCTTTCTTTTTCTTCTTTTCTCCTTTTTCCAGCAGCCCTCCACGTGTCCACACTCCTCCTTTCTCTAATCCATTTGCTCTTCATGTCCTGTAGCCTCAGCCCACATATTTTTCTCTTTAGCCCATTCCAATCTTTTCTTTTCTTCAATTTTCTGGACCCATTTAAACAAATGGAAATCAATGTGTGACCCATTTAGCTTCAATTACAATTTCTTGTGTTCCTATATTGCCATCCATATAAAACATGGGGTGGTCAAAGAGGAAAGGAAAACTTTCAAATGCAAGTCAAAACACATGTGAAGAACCAATTGACACATTGACACTTAAACCCATTAGCTTTTATCCTTTTCAATCAAACTCAAGATATTATTTTCAAAATCATATACATTTAATTCTCTATCAATGACTTCCCAAATATAACCAAAATATATGTCAAATATAATTAAAAATGGGAGTCGTCACACATAAGAGTTTTATATATTAATCAAGCACAATTGGATAAATATTGCATCTCAATCATATTATTTGCCTCAAATTTAGCACATAAAACCATGCAAATCCAAGGATTTGTCAGACATCCCTCGTTCAATCCTTGTCACTTGCATGCATCTCTCTTTTCCTCCGACACACGCCGATTTTTTTTGGAATTTTTTTGAAAATCAGCATCTTCCTTTTCTATCGCCCCAGATTCAACCAACCAAACAGGCATTAAGTATAATGGTGGGATAAAAATTGAAAAAAAAAATAGTTTTTTTGGGTGAATTGTTGAATTCCAGATTTTAAGTGATAGAGGTGAGGAAGAAATCCTTCTTTAATCTATTTTTTTCTGGTCATGCACGTCCGATCCCACAAGTTGAACACATTTGACAAATATTTTATTTTAACATCAATATGCATATTTCGTAAAGTTTTCAGCTCATCTAAAGATTTACATATTACTAGAGTATAAGGACATGCAACCGTTTAACCTCTCACAAATATTTTGGAATTATTTCATTTCTAAATGAAACTGAATTACGAAAGTATCTGATTCCTGAGTGAATGACTGATAACTTCGAGTTTTTTTGGCAAGAATATTACTGTTTAATTTTGGGACAATTGCACTTAAATACCAAATAAGAAACTTAATTCAAAAGAGGTCCCAAGGAGTTGTTACCACTTGTTAATGGTAGTCATTAACAACTCTTTAGAACTTCTTTGAAATTAAGTCTCTTATTTGAAACTTAACTACAATTGTCCCTACTTTTTATAGGATATGATGTATAGAGATTGTCAAAATTTTATTTAATTCTTAAACAAGTCATAAATGAATATTTATTATTCCAAAATAAAAACGTATAATAATACCGCAAATTTGTTGTGACCATTAATTATTTATCGTTTAATACACTATTAATTAATCACACTAGCTACTAAAAATTCAATGTCAACATACATGATCACTTTTTTTACTCGATGAAAGAAAAGGATAGGCATCAATGTTACAAAAAAGGCCAAGCTGAAAATGCGGGATGCTTTGTATAAGCAAAGCAAGCATTGGGCTGGGGAGGACCCAGGCCTAGTATGTACTCTATGTTTATCCAAGACCTGTGGAGTAAAGTGATTGATTGTTCAAAAGTCGGGACAAACAGGAGATTGGACCTTGAAGAAAGAGTCACTAGACTATTTTAAATCACTTTTGATGATATACTCGACACTGTCTCAAATAAGATTGTTCCATAGAATAACATTTATTTCAGTTAGAAAAAATAGAGTGTTACTTATATCTTTAAAGAAAACTCCAAAGCAATAAACGTGGCTAATTCCGTTACCATATTTTTGGTCATCATATCAGCCCCACTTAAAATATGCAAATAATGTTATCCAATAGCTCTGTAGAGTTAACTTTATTCTTCTTTTTATATATGTTAACATTAATCTTTTCCTGGGGGAATATTTATTGCTGGTTTTGAAATAATGACTAGAGGAAGGAATGCTTTGAAGTCTCAACCTGTTGTAATACACTAATATTACATGTATTTCGTCCATTTGACTGCTGAAACTGCATGATAAAACAACAAATAAAAGTAAGTTTAACAAACAAAATACCTTAACCGCCACCTCTAAACTTGTATTATTGCGCTTGAGGTATAACTTTCTTTTTAAAAAAAATCGTATGGTGAGCCTGCTAAAAAAGCTGACAATAGCATCCTCTCATGGTTTGCATCTCAAAATTGTATTGCTCTTTTGAAGAAGCCCACCTATTTGGGCGTTTACTGTTGATATGTGCTTCAAATTCTAAGCCTTTGCAACTGCAGCAGCAGGGGCACTTCCTCCAGTCGTGGGCCTAAAAGAACAAATTGAACGCCAAATTCATATTAGCCGAATTGTACTAAAAAGTATGGACTACAATTACAAGAACCATCCATCACATACAATGTTACAAGTGAAGAATTACATATGAACCGACCATACTTGTTATAAAGATGTACATGTGGTAAAGTCAATTTTCTAGAAGCATAGGAGAAATTACTTACAGTCCAACAAATACTTTGAAAGCATCATAGATTCCCCACTGAGCTCCAGTGAGTGTTCCAATCATGACAATACGAAGTGGAAGTCCACGAGTGAAAAGCCCCCATAGCCCCAATTTATTAACAGCCTGCAAAATCCAATTATTTAAGGACCTCAATGAGCATCATCATACATATATATTAATATGACTATTCCTAAATATATACCCCTAAATATCCTAATTATAAGACCACTCTGACTTTCTTGGAGAAATTAAGGATACAAAATTAATCACTTTGATTTTTTTATCGTTAATTTATTTGTTCAAAACTAATTTATTCTGCTTATAAACTAACATAACATCTAAATCTATGTGACATATGTTACAATTTAGTGATTTAATTTGGTTTCGTAACTTCCACATTATAAGTTAAAGGAATCCTATAATTAGGACTGAGTATTATATGCATGTGTGTGTGTTTCAACTCACCTCACCAACGGTGGCTCCCTTGGAACTGTTGAGGAATGAGACGAGGTTATCGGCAGGGTGGGAGACAACAGCACAGAACACTCCAGCCACATACCCTGCTGCGAAACTTACTCCCAGCTGAGTATTTTTGCTGCATTGTTCTTTAGGTTGAGGAATGGCGTATTTGTAAATCATCTCCACAACCGTCTCAAAAGATGCAAATTTCATCATAGTATCTGAAAGGAATGAAAAATAAGTGAGGCGTTACAAGCAGGAATAAAAAAGGCTGACATTATATTGTTGACTAGTATTAAGTATTACAATGCAATGACATTAAGATTTGGTCCTACTAGAACAATAATAACTAGTGTTCAAATCCAAAACTTTAACATGGTCAAACATCCTTGTTGCTTCAATGGATGTATATCGTCATCGTCCTATAGTTCATTTAAACGTGAAGGGTAAACAAAACACTTGTTCACCATATCTTATATATTAAATTGTCAATTTTGACGATTTTTCATATCAACCATCAAGGATGACTCTAACTGCAAACTTAAATTAATTGCATAAATAACTTTTAACAAGGGTTAGGGGTCAAATCTAGCACTTTACTATTATCAAAAGTTCACCCAACATAAACAAGAAATGTAGCACACATATTTTCAAAAATGGCTCAAATTTAGCATTTTCGTCAACTTTAACGGGTTTGACTTGATCATGCCACGTCATACGCCACGTGGTCTGTCACGTCACCCACTTAATATCTATTACTGGATGCGGCGGCGGGTGACGTGACATGATCAAGTCAAACTTAACGGTCAAACCCGTTTAAGTTGACGAAACTGCTAAATTTGAGCTTTTTTGAAAAGATGTGTGATATATTTGAGTCATCAAATTCTTGTTTATGTTGAGTGAACTTTTGGCAGCAGTAGAGTGGTAGATTTGACCTTCAACCCTTTTAACAACGTTTAACACAAACATAAGCCACCGTTTAGTCACTTTCTTTTGTTGTTACATAGATTATAGATTATCCCTATTTGAATAAAAATTAAAGACCAGAAGTAAGAATGTTCTAACTTACATGGAATCTGACGACCCCAAAGAGGAACAATTCCCTTGTACAATCTGCACATTAAAATTGAAATAAGTCGCAAAATCCAAACAATGCCAGTAAATGTATGACTTTCAGTACAAATTGGATCTTATATTTAGGACTAGTGAGACAGTGATTAAAAGTTAAAAGTAAGAAAGGTGGCGTACCCAAGAGGACCCTCGGCCTTAACAAACTTGGGCAAACCATCTGACAAGCCTCGAGCAAAGCCAGGCTGAGTTTGGACACGAACCTTGACAGCCTCCATGGGGCAAAGAGCAACATCTGCAATAACCTCGGCTGAAGCAGAACCAGCGAGATATATCAAAGTCTTGTACTTGGCTGCATATTCTGGCCCTGCAATGTCTGAGTAATACTTCTTGAAGAACTCATAAAACCCAAACTTGCATGCCCCTTGAGCACTGTAACCAAGCAGAGTCGGCACCCACCCTCGGAAAAATCCTCTCACCCCCTGCTCCTTCATTAACACTCCAAATCCCGATGATATGCTCTTATACTTAGCTGGGTCAATCTGAAAACACCAGATTAAATATTACAACATATATACGTAAGAAAATACTCCCTCCACCCCATTCACATTTTTTGATAATTTTAAGAAAACTAAACAAGTTTCTCAATTTTTGTATAAACTAGTTTAATTGACTTGCAAGATATTATTAAATTATTAAATCAAATATCAAATAATATGTAAGTTACGTGTAAGTAGTTCAAAAAAAAAAGAAGTTAAAAGAACATTCATATTCACGGAAGAAAATGTAACCGGCCACATCCTTAAAATAGGCGAGAGGAAATAGCCGAGCGAGAAATTCTCACTATAGCTATTACCATCAATGAAAAATTCATTGAATTCAAAGTTAGCGGGAACACCTAAACATTTCACTAACATCTGAACTTAAAAGGGAAAAAATGTCAAATTGAATTGTAATGTATCAAAAATGCGGAAAAAAATTGAATAGAATTATGAATAAAGGGGGAATTATGACTAGGTGACATGTAAGGTTGTTAATGAAATTAAGTCCTAATTAGTGATTAAATTACATTGAAATGTGAAATTATGTAATGTTGAATCGGAACATATAAGAAATTGATAATGCGGTATTAATTTGTCAATCATTAATAATACATTTTTAAAGAGCTGTCAATAACAATTCATTGGGTCACATACATTGACAATTGTCAACACATGTAATTTAATATTAGATAGGTTTTCAATTTAATTATATTTTGGGAGCTGATCATGATTAATTTTCTCCATTCCACCAAGTTTTAAATTCCCAAAGAAAGGATGGCATAAAAATGTGAAGAATATCGAAAAATATTGAGATGTATTATTTCCATTTGTCGTTCCTTGGTCCATGAGAATTACCTGCATGTTACACTTGACAAGATCAAGAGGAGTGACGGTCATGTGGGTGAGGCCACAGCTGAGAATGCCACCGACTGTACACGCTCCATAGTAAGCAGGAGAAAACATGGCTATCTTCTCAGACGGCGCTGGGATCATGAAATTATTATTTGTCCTCGATGCCTTTGGTACAAGGGACGAAGTAGTAGGCCTCATGGGCAGTCCAAAACTATTGTTCCTCGCCAAAGGTGACAATGCTTTATTATTTGACGAGTAGAGGAACCCGGGAACCAAAGACCTACGAGATTCATCGCTCAAAGGAGCCATTGCCAAAGGTGATATATATAATATAGATTATATATATGATGGAGGAATTTTGTCCTTGGGAGGGAGCTGAATAAAATGCGTGGTGATTTTGGTTATTTGTGTGATGTGTGGGAAGAAGAAGGAGGAGAGAGAATGAGAAGGAGAAGGTTAAGGTGAAGCGAGAAAAATGGAGGATTGTAGGTTGAAACCGTGGTTGGTTTTTTGCACGTTTTCGTACGTACCTTCTTTTTGGTTTGCATGCATGTGTGGAAGACAGCTATTGACTATTTTTACTTCCCTTCCCCTAATTCCATTTGATTTTTAGCGATGGTTTTGTGACCAAAGTCCCATATATAGTCAACAGTATATATTTTTTTATTTTTTTTTTAAAGTCTTTAGTATATTGATACATGTAGAATTAAAAAAATATAATATATATTGATTGTAATTTGTATGTTTTAATTATAGAAAATGATCTTTTAGAAAAATTATAATTTTAAACTTTTAAACTAGATCAATGAACTTACAAATGGGTGGTGTATATTTATAGAGCCTTTCTATTGATGTGATCCCTCAGCTTTAACCTCTATTTAACATTTTTTCCCTCTTCTTTTTTTTTTGTAAGGAACCTATATTTAGATAAAATGGGCTCTGTTAAGGCTCATTTTTTTTGAAGTGCAACAATGTCAAAAAGAGATATCTAAAAATTCATTAGAATGTTTTTTAGAAAGTTGTTGGAACAAAATGAAAGTTCAATAAACATTGTTGGGTCTAAATATATTGGTTAAATTGAGCCATAAACAACGGAGAGCCCCACCCAAATTTTGCCACCGTCATGAACACCCAAATAAAACCCACTTTCTAGTTTTTAATTTGTGAAATAAAGACCATTTCAAACTTTCCTGTATATTGGGTTTGGGCCATTGGCAAAATGGTTGGGTATGATTGAAAAATACTTGTTAAATGTCTTTGACAAACCATTTCAGACTTTATAGGAAAAATACGAAAAAGACATTTAAAATAGAAAAATGACTACTTGATCCCAATATTTTCATAAAGGATCATTTAATGGAATTGTTGTAAGTGTTCAAAAATATCCTTGAGATATTTGTTTCATATTTGAGGGGTCGACAACCACCAATTAACGCCGACCGTCAGAGTCCTATGCTGGGCGCCAAAGCTCTGTGGTCAGCCGACCATAGACAATAATGTTAAAATTTTATTTAATCTATTTTTATAGAATTTGTTGAAACTTCAGCTACTCTCCCTTACTTTTACTTTTTGGCCAGGGGCGTTTTTTCAATAAGTTGCTTCACTTCGTAAGTTTTCCTATCCAATACTTGCAACTTGTAAGTTGCAAGAAGCTAATTCCAGACAAAATAAACTGTGATACTACGATATTTTGGGGCTTTTGTTTGGGTGGAAGATACTGATTAGTTGTTTCATTTTGGTTTCCTTTTAGGCCTATAATAATTGGCCCGGTTCATATACATGTATAAGCAGTACCTCCACTAGAATATTCAGTTTACTTAATTTTTGGAACATTATATATTTTAAATTATGTTGCTCATTCTTTTGATCCAAAATGAGCTTGGTTGAGAAGCAAATAAGAAAATAATGGGTTTACACTTATCATTCAAGACAAGGCATGTCAATCATATTCTGGTATTTGCACGCATAAAACTGTTTAAGATGAATTATTTATAGGTGGGTGGGGAAGTGAAGAATGTCTTGGTTTTACACTCTTACCACAACTAAAAAACTTTGCCTCACCACTACATTTTTGGATCTTTTAGAAATAAAAAAAGGTGAGTCAGAAAATACACATGAGACAGAGTTTGTGTGGGTAGACTATGGAGTATAAGTACATTTACCAGCTTTGCACCCACTAACAGCAACATGGTCCAATAGGGTCAACTTGCTTTGAAGGAGGGCCCGCATAAAATGGTTCCATGTAAGCTTTAGATAGGCATTGACATACAAGAAAGCATCGTGCACCACTCATAATCTCACATTCTCATCCCTTCTAATCGCAGCCGATCCTAGCGGAACCTCGGTGGGGTATGCCTCCCCATTTACATGAGTCATAACCCTTTCTGTTTCTCTATTTCCCCAACACTTTCTTATTCATAAACCCTATCTTTATCCACTTCTTACTCTTATCCCTTGCTTTCTCATTCTTTCACTTCAGCTCTTTTTTCTATTCTCCCTTCAATGGCCTCTGTTTCTGCAACTTCTCTCAAGCTTTTCACCCCCACTACACAGGTTCATATATATTCCACTTCTCTCTTATGCGTTCTACATTCATTTTTTAATATTTCATTGCTGGGTGTTCTCATTTTCTGTCATGTTTGACCTTTTTGGTGTCACACTTTCAGTTGTATTGCAATATGTTGACTTTGAACTGTCCTCAATTTAGCTGTCTTACGCTGAAATGAATGTGTTTGATCTTGCCATTGCATGTAACCATGCACAGAAAACTACCTCTTCTCAATGTGCTCGCTAAATTTTCCCCAACTAGTGCTAGCATACCACTAAATCACTAAATAACATCTTTAAATATTTTTGTTATAATATTCTGTGTGTGTTTAGACTTGCC
The DNA here is from genome assembly GCA_029929735.1 of Mimosa pudica. NCBI lineage: Eukaryota > Viridiplantae > Streptophyta > Magnoliopsida > Fabales > Fabaceae > Mimosa > Mimosa pudica. Next base: position 15,866,993 of record JAKELP010000014.1, on the reverse strand, counting down.
TAGGAAGCACTTTTCCACTGAATCTGGTACATTTCAGATTTTTTTTTACAGAACAATTATGATTAATGCTGTTACTGAGAGGTATTTTTCTCATCTCATTAGCTGAATTCCTTTTTATTGAATCATAATATTTTAGTTGTGCTGCATTTTAAGCAGCATTCTGTCACATGCAAGGCTTTCTATACACACAACTAATGCTGGCTATGGATTAGAACTACATTTTGGTCAATTTATCTATGGATAAAATGATAAAAAAGAATGGTACTAGCATTAACCATAAAATACAGCTAAGCAAGTAGAATTAAACTTGATTTGGACACTTCAATTATGTAGAATTCTTGGAGAGGTTCAAGTTTGAGGCCTGTATCAGTAAGATGGACCAAGACTAGCTTCCCTTCCTTGAGAACTTCCCGTTTCCGCATATCTTGTGCTGTAAGTTTATTTTGCTTATATATATAAATATACTCGCAACTGTGTGTCTCATTTCATATGAATTTCTTGGGAAATAAAAAGGAACTTGAAACATATTTGTACAAAAATACAGGCAAAACCAGAGACAGTGCAGAAAGTGTGCGAGATTGTGAGGAAACAACTTGCTCTGGCTCCCGAATCTGAGCTTGCTCCAGAAACCAAATTTTCTGCCCTTGGTGCTGATTCTCTTGACACAGTAAGTTCCAAACTGTTCATAAGCCATACTTGTTATGATCTTCTATCAGTTTGACTGAAATGAATTAATTTTTGTTACATTTGACGAATAAGTCATAGTAATATAATTTTCTTTCACATGTCATATTCATTAATAAATATGTGACACACATTAATAAAACCTTTAAATTGATATAGTCATGTGATGTTCAGCAGTATTAAGTGCACTTATTATTATATAAGAGCCTAAAAGTTTATTTGCATTGGTTGTTTTTTGTATAAGCTCATTAAGGGTTGTTTAAACATGTCATTCATTTTTACCACATTTCCCCTAATTAATTCTGATATGTCTCTTCATCTTTTTTCGAATATTCATTCTCTTCCATATTCCTTTCATTACAACTATATTTCTTTATCTCACTTGCCTCCTTATTAGAATTGACATAATTGGGAGAAAATTATTTCTTATTGTTTGTAATCAATTAAAATTGTTTTTTTGAAGCAGTTTAATTTAGTCATTGATCTTGCAATAAATATATAGCGGAGGTAGTACACATTTATTTTCGAATGTTTAGTTAATATGATGTCGGGTTGATTGTGGCAGGTGGAGATAGTGATGGGATTGGAAGAAGAGTTTGGAATAAACGTGGAGGAGGAGAGGGCTGAGAACATCACAACAGTGCAAGAAGCTGCCGATTTAATTGAGAAACTTGTCCAAAAGAAAGATGCTCCTTAAAATTAGTATTTCAACATTAGAATTTGTAGTAATGAAGCGAGTGAGTAAAGAGTGATTCGTTTAGTTCTCCCATATATTGTTATTATTATTATTATTATTCCTTTCTCCCTTTTTGTTCCCCTTCACTAGCAGGCGCCTTAACATGCACTACTACCACTAGTTTTTGATGTTTCAGTTGCTTCAATCAGCTTGCCTTTTGCTTCAAATAACGATTGCAAACTCTTCTTGCATGTTCTCTTCCCCTCAAGCCAGGGACCAACCTTTATTTATGCACAAGAATTAGATTAAAAATCAAATATAATTAGGCCACATAGGCGACTCAATAATGATTTTCCCTATTTCATATAAAGGTTTATTTTTTGTCAAACATGTTAACTTAGAGGTTGGATTTTGAACTTTGATCCTGGCAGCTTTCACAAAAGAGAGCAGACTTCTTTTTCTGTATGTTTATATATAAGTAATAGTTAGTATTCCGGACTTGCATAAAATGGGGTGTAACATACTGTATATTGAGTATTGAATTTAGTAGAGAGGGCAAATCAAATATGGACATTCAGATTTAGTTTGTGGATTCAAATTTGATTTTTTTTAAGTTTATATTTTACAAAAACATCATTTCAATGAGTATAAAATATTTTTTTTTATCAGAAAGTATAAAATATAAAATAAATATAAAATATCAATTATATCCATGTAAATGGTATTTGTAATCAGAGCTCCTAAAACATGTATATTCTTTTTTTTTCTCTCCAAAAAAATATATGCATATATATAATAATAGTATACTCTAACTCTTTACATTGATAATATTTTTTAGGGGTTTTGAAATATTTACCATTTTCTTGATAAGTGATAACATCCCATGTGACAATTGCTCGATGCAGAAGTAATTAACGTACCTTCCAATCTTCTTATGGATGATTAATTAACGTACCTTCCAATCTTCTTATGGATGATTAATTAATTGAGTTAAAGCTTCAATTCGTGTATTTAAGCATCATAGGAAATACTCGCTCCGGTCCCTAAGAGCTAGCCGTCAAAAAAACGCTTTTTAAGAAAACATTTGAATATTAGTTGGATGTCTAGAGTTAATGTTTCTTTTCCAAAATTGCCCATATTTATTATGGTACTTTTAAGAGAGAGAAATGCATAAGCATTAATAAATATAAAAGAGAGTTAGAGGGAAAGTAGGAAAAAATGCATTAAATGAGAAGAGAATATGGGGTGAGGTCTTACATTAGGGACCAAAACCATTCAAATTTTGGGTTCTTACGTTAGGGACCAGAGAGAGTATAAAACATGTTCAGGCGAGGCAACCAAAAAGAGACATTACGTACATTATAAACAATGATAGAGTTGAACTGAATGGTGGCATTATATTGCGAAAGCATTAATTGAATTGCCGAGACAATGAATAGTTTTTTTAGCAAAATCGAATTAAGGAATTCCCTTGATCATTAGATCCTTGTTTGGTCACCAAACCGCCAAATTACCGCCGTTCTTTTCCAGCCGCCAAATTACCGCGTCACTAGAAAGCGAAATTCAGCTTCCACGGCGCCATTCTTTTCCCGCCGCCAAGTTACCGTAGTTAGTTGTCCATACGAGTACAATGGAAAAATAATAATAATTGACTATTTCAACATGCCTAAAGTATTTAAAATATTATAAATTACTTCATAGAAAAAAATTGTTACTCCATAATCGACAACATTTCTATAAGGTATAAACACGCATGGAATTAATACCAAAATTTCTTGCATAATTAACTGAATGGTGAAGGGTTGAAGGTACAGATTCACCTCGAAGGTTTTTAAGAAATTGTGAATCCTTAAAGTATTTTTAGTTGCAATTTCACCTTAGATAAACTTAGTTTCTCTTCCCTTCAAATTTTTTAGACCAAATACAGGGGAAGGGGTTCATTTATCACCCCCTCCCACTCCCTCCCCTCCAACCAAATAGGCACAGAAGAGGGAGGCTCAGAGGTTCTACATTTCTAAGGAAGAAAGGGGAAGACTATAATGGTGATAGAAGGGTAGTTTGGGTAAATAATAAAGTACATAAAATTTGCATGAGGTGGAAAAGTGATAGTAGATGTGGCTGACAAATATGTAATTGTGGTCAACATTAATGGTTAACTTTAACTGTGGTTAGAAAAGGGCAACACTACTCCCATTTTAAACTTTCACGGTAGAATTGCACTTAAAAACACTTTTGACCCACAATTTTCTGGTATTCAAGGTGAATTTGCACTTTTACCCTCAATTGAATGAATACATGACGAAATGACATTTTGTTTGTTTAAATGATAAAAGAAGGTCAATTCCACTTTTGCCTTAATTTTAGTTTTATTTGTACACCGTAAAATTGGTAGTTTTGTCTTCCAGTTGATAGATATCAATCACTTTATTTATAATTCATAATAAATAGTTATACAAGGCATAAAATTTAAGGATTAAACGCCCCAATTTTAAGGTTCAAAATAAAGACAAAAATCAAGTGAAGGTAAAAGAATCAAAGCAACAAATTATAAGATTTAGACACAAAAAAATTGATTCAAAATTTAACAACCAAAAGTCTTATTTACGCCGTGAAAAATAGAAAACAAAAAGTACTTAACCAATATTGCAAAATCCATACCTGTCAAAATGTAAGACAAAGAACACTCCAAGTCATGGCTTACTCAATCGAACCAACCAATGATGCTTAAACCATCAACATGCCATTTTACGGTCAGATTGATTCTTACAAAACACTAAAACTAGCTAATTAAGCAATGTTGTAAAAGTCATACCAAAAAGGCAAGCCAGACAAGTCCTCGCATTATGGTTCAACTCAGTCATATATTCAGACTGATAGTCCAACCGACGGTCAAACTAACAGTGGTGGACCGGTCTGACCCACCAATACCAATACAACACTGCTATAATCAAGTCATTCACAGCTTCATAACACATTCCCTAGACGCCGTCGTTTTAACGAGATCTTCATCCTCCCGCGTCAGTGAAAGACCATCCTTGGACTTAAAAAAAGCGCTTACCATTTCTCCCTCCACCGCAATCTCCCCATTCAATCTTCCCTCGATTTCATCGCCAAAATAAATCCCCCCAAAAAATCGCCGATTCTCACTCTCACACACACACACACACACACATAAATACACACATACACACACCTTACAATGGATCGGCGAAGAACTGCGAGTCCTGTATACGGTCGCCAGTGGAGCGGTTCAAGCAGCACCGGTTCATCATCTCCGGCCATGTCTCCGGCTCACCCGCACTCTCGGCTCGGTCCATCCTCCACCACCACCACCGGCCTCTCCACAATCAAACGCACTCAAAACGTCGCCGCCAAAGCCGCCGCTCAGCGTCTCGCTCAAGTCATGGCCTCTCAGACTAACGACGATAACGACGACGATGACGACGACGATGACGACGATCTCGCGTTTCGTTACACCGCTCCTAATCATCCTTCTTCCGTTAATTCTTACTCCACTGGATTTAATAGCATCAGGAATGGTGTCACTTCGAATAGTTCTACTATTCCTTCCATTTCGCTCGCTAGACCTAATCGATCTCCCTCTCCTGCGGTAATTGTTATAGGAATTGTTGTTACTGGCTTGATTTTGATGTGTTAGTGGTTTAATTTGGAGGAATTTTATTTGAGTTTGTTGATTGGCGGTGGAGAATTCTATTATTCTTCTGATTTTGCTCACTAGACCTAATTGTTATGATCATTGTTGTTATAGGTTTTTTCTGATGTGTTAGTGGTTTAATTTGGATGAATTTGGTGTTTAGCTTGGATATGTTATTTGTTGTGCTATTTTTTGTTTTTTGTAGTTATATGTGTGAATAGGATAGGAGGAATGGTGGTTTTGTGGTTTTGATTGGCTGAAAGGAGTTTGATATTTTTATTAGTTAGGTCGGAACTTTGTAGAGCATGTTCAGTCAGTTCGTTCTACATCAGCTGGAAGGCCAGCGGTGTCTACTCGCACGACGCCGACGTTGGTGCCACCTAGTAAATCTACTATTAGAACGCCGATGGCTATACCTCCTATCGATCCTCCGTCTAATAGAAATAGAGATCACAGAAGGTAGAGAATGTTTGGCCATTGATATGTACAATTGTGTCAATTTTTGAGATTTGCATAGTTGATAAAGTATCATATATATACAGGACAAATCATGTGATTCTCGTGTATGTTTTTATGATGTGGATTAGTTGTGCTTCTATGAACTTTTTTTTATCCTTGGACAATGATTTCAGGTTTTCATCAGATATTGGGCAAATTAACTCTAAAGGGGAAGGGGATACACGTGAAGCTTCTGCACTCCGTGATGAAGTATATTATATATGCAATGACTTTTCTCTACAATATATATAGCGCTTAAATTGTGTTCTTTGTGGATTTTGTATTACGATGTTTAAATAATTGAGACTGAAGCTGATTGATTGATACTACAGCTTGATATGCTACAAGAGGAAAATGAGGTTATACTTGATAAGGTTTGTCCCCCCACTTCTGAAAACACCTGCTGTTATGTTTATATTATGTGATGTTGAACTTTATTTCTGGTTTTGTTTTCAGCTAAGAAATGCAGAGGAAAGGCGTGAAGAGGCAGAGGCAAGAGCTAGGGAGCTTGAGAAACAGGTGAATCACTCTAGATGCCAACTAGGCATTGAAAAATTGGTTAATGCAATACTGTCAATATCAAGTTTTGAATATTCAGTACTTGCAAGAGACACTATGTAACTAGGCATAGAACGAAGTGTGGAGCACTTAAGTTTTGAATGCTCTCATCTCACGTCTTTGTACTCAATGATTTTAATCTCGGCAGGTTGCTTCACTTGGAGAAGGTGTTTCCTTGGAAGCCAAATTGCTGAGCAGGTAAACTTTATTCAAATCTCCTTATTCTTTGTTGGTGTCAGTATATATTTTTAATTTTTTTGAGGTAAATTTGCAGGAAGGAAGCTGCTCTGCGACAAAGAGAGGTATTCATTATGAGCAACTTTTAAATGTGCTAGAAAAATTTGATTTATAATGGTTGAAATTTTGAAGTTTTATTTACTTTGATCAAAGCCGCTTCATATGTCACTGTGTAAATTCCCTGATGTTCGATATTGCATTATCCAGTAGCACTTATGGGCTTATATGTATGTGAAGGAGCTAGAGTCATATCCAGTAATGCATATGGTTATGCAACCTTAACTTTATAGCGAAAGCTCTACCTGCGATTCCAATTTTTAATATTGAGGGGTTCGTTGCATGGAATTTAGCCTGCCCCCGACATATTTATAAAGGGAAGATTCATCGATGGGCTTCTTTCAAACAATGTGATTTGACTAACCAATATTCTTGTCACAGGCTGCTCTCAAGGCTGCACAACAATCAAGGGATGTGAAAGATGATGAAATTGCCACCCTTCGTGTAGAAATTCAAGTAATTTTTAACTGACCGTGCAGTGCTTCTTGTTAAGTAACTGTAATATATTTGCTGTAGTTAAGTGTTTCTTGGTCTGGATTGTAATTCTCTTTATTGTCTTTATTAGAATCTAAAAGATGATGCTGCAGCAGCTGTGGAGCAACAGCGAGAAGCAGAATCTGAAGCAAAGGCTCTTCGTACAATGACTCAGAGAATGATTTTGACCCAAGAAGAAATGGTTTGTATTTTTTTCAATGAAATGACTATTAGGGTCTCTATCACTTTTGTTTATCTAACTTATTTTCTGTCTTTAACAGGAGGAAGTTGTCCTGAAGAGGTGTTGGCTTGCTCGCTACTGGGGTCTTGCTGTTAAATATGGTAATGAAATTCTCATGTTATTGCATTCTCTTGTCTGCTTTGAAAAGGAAAGAAAAAAATCAAATCAAGGGTTCAATTCTTTTACTTGGGATTTGTTGTTTACAAAATCTTGATGATAAATGTTTTGTGAAATTCATTTTGCCTATTTATAATAAAGTATTTGTAATTCTTTGGCATGTTTCTTCCATGGGTTATAGGAATATGTGCTGATGTAGCACAGTCCAAGCATGAACATTGGTCTTCTCTAGCTCCTCTTCCTCTTGAAGTTGTCATTTCTGCGGGCCAAAAGGCTAAGGAGGATTCTTGGAACAAAAGTGAGTTGACTTTTCAAAATTTGGTTGGACTTGTTTTCTCTCCCAAATTAGCTAAAGTGAAGTCTAATTTGATTGCATCACCTAGATGCTGATGAACCAGATAGGAGTAAAGTTGTTCGTGATTTGAGTGATCTCACTGGGGAAGGAAACATTGAGAGCATGCTTTCAGTTGAAATGGGTTTAAGAGAACTCGCTTCTTTAAAGGTTTTCCTTTAACACCATTTTAGCTAATTTTTAGTTTATGTAATTTTTTGATACCTAAGACTACCCTTTGGTTTTCTTAGATGCTAGGAAGTGCATGATTACGCTAAAATTTTCTTATATCATGGATTCTATTCTAAGCACCTAAAAATTTGTTTCATGTCCAGTTTGGTTGAGATTTCATTTCCTTTATATCTCTTGGATTCTTTTTTTCTGGACGAACTTTTAATCTTTTCTTTTTCATTGAATTCTTTTTGATAAAAATACATACTGTAGGTTGAGGATGCTGTTGTGCTTGCCATAGCCCAACATAGACGCCCAAATTTGGTTCGGCATTCCATTTTAGGTATCTTAATTTGGTCATTCTTTATTTAATGACCGATTTTTAAATATTTTAATTTAATATGCTTTTAGAAATCTGTTTGGTCATTCGTAATCTCAGGTGTACTGTTCTAAATGCTCATTTGTGATATTTTCATGAGGGTTTATTTGATTTGAAGCATTACATTATGTTAGACTTTAACTAATCTGGTTGAATAACGTGTATATTTTTTTATTCCTTCCAGATTCAAAATCACATGGTGACCCCAAATTTGTGGAAGCATTTGGTAAGAAACAAGTTGTCATTAACTAGCAAACTAAAAAGTGAGAGATTATGTTAGACATTGGTTTGAAGGGAGAGGCATGTGGTTTCTTGTAACATAGGAGAGGGATATGTAATTCGAATATCCTTTGGGGCAGGGGAGAATAATTTAATCTCTTTCTAATCTTTATTTAAAGTTGATTGTCCTTATAGTTGCATGCCAGGCAGATGACTGAGTAAGTCTGATGGTTTTCTGTTACGCTTTATCTTACAGAATTAAGTGAAGAGGAGGCAGAAGATGTTCTTTTTAAAGAGGTCAGTTGCTTGTTCTTGGTCTAAGCTCTGGAGTTGTAATGTCAATGTGTGCTCATATGATGTTACTCCCTCCGGTCCTAAATATGAGACTTAGTTGACTTTTTTGGAAAATCCTAAAAAACCAAAATAAGTTAATTATAAATTGATTTACCTAATTTTTTCTCTTACACTAGTTTATTTTATCAATAAACGAATGGATAATCTAAAAATATATCAAATGTGTCATGATTTAATAGCCTATTTCGCAACCTTAACCTCTAAAAAAAAAGTCAACTAGGTTTTATATTTAGGACCGGAGGTAGTATTTCATATTGACCTTTGCTGCCACTTATCTCATTCTCATGTTTAGTATATATAGAAAGGACGAGAATGTCTAATAGGTTGATTACTGGGGCATATACTTTAACACAACAAAATATTATTATCATTTTTTCCCCTTCTGTTTAAGACAAATCTATGGAGTAGGAAATGTAGTTTTTTGTGTATCTATCCATTAAACTCAATCCTGTGGAGTGAATAGTTAAATGAAGGAAGGTTCCTGAACCATAGCTTTTGGCCTGATTTCATTCTGGAGTTCGATTCAAAGAATTGTTAATGAAATACAGTTTGCAATTATAACATTTAATTTGTGAATTCTAAATATTTTCAGGCATGGCTAACTTACTTTTGGAGAAGAGCCTTAGTTCATGGTGTAGAAGAGGGTATTGCAGAAGAGCGGCTTCAGTTTTGGATTACCCGCAGTGGGCAGTCAACAAGTTCACATGATGCTGTTGATGGTAAGCATTTTCAATCTTAAATAGCTTTAGAAGACAGTGAATTGAACTGAAATGTCATATGCTTTTGGCTAAGTGCATCATATTAAATTTTAACACAAACTGATTGGTTTGAGATGTGCTTATAATTGTTTACCAACTTGTTAGTTCATTTCACTATTTGTCACAGTTGAGCGAGGTTTGATTGAACTGCGAAAGTTAGGGATAGAACAGCAGCTTTGGGAAGCATCTAGGAAAGAAATTGACCAGCTTCCAGGATCCACGGTTGCTAATAACCATAAGCCTACCTCAGAATCAGAAGCCGCATTGTGATTTTGGTAGCTTTTTTATTTGTTGATTGATTATAATTATTTGTTCCATATGTATATGAGTTTTCCCACCTACTTCCTGCATGCTATCTTGTCATCCTTAAAGTGGATCTCATACAAAAGAAAGCAAGAACAGGTACACCACAAGAGCGACATTGTGCATTGTATTTTTGAAACTGAATATATATTATCATTCTTTCTGTTCACTTCTACACTTCTAGAAACCCAATCAGTTTTCCTTGTGATGAAAATATCACAATTATTGTGGTAATTATTACTGTTTTGATTAATGTAATTTTTTGTTAACTCCAGTTATCATGGTGTCAACTTCCTTCTTCGACATATTATTTCACCTCGTTATTTCTCCGTTACCTGCTTCCTTTTCATGGTGCAGAAATGCAATTGCTGCATTTTCTAAATAATTATCTGCAGAGAACTAAAGTTCCCTTCCAATTTTCTATTTTCTATTCAAGCAAACGAGTATAAGTCTAATCCTGAAAACTACACAGTTTTGAATGGGAATAGCTTGTAATTGTGTACTTAGGTTTGGGTTTTGTTTTTGGCCCATAATACAAATCTCAAGGCTTCAAGTTATGTGTTTTGTTTCAGATGGACCTTTTTAAATATAGTATTAGTTTTATGTAAGACTATGTAATAGTCCCTCTGTTCCTAAATATTATAAGATCACTTTGGGGAAGTGGATAAGTTCCTAAATATAAGATCACTTCTTATTTTATCTCAAGTTTTGCCCAAACTACCCTTATACTCATTCTTTTCATTGAAAACCCCTCCTCCTTTTAAAGTTAAGTAATTGAGGGGATTTTGGGAAGATAATGTAATTTTATTGTCTTCCTTAATCTCCCCAAATTAATCAAAGTGATCTTATATTTAGGAACGGAAGAAGTATAATTTTGTCCTTTTATTAAAAAAAAGAAAGAAAGAAAGAGTAGCATGTAATTGTGTAGGCGTAAAGATTTCTAGACCTGGATCTTACATGATTATGCGTGATGTATAATTGTAAATGGGCCTTACCAGCCATCGAAAGCCCTATGGCATGAATGGTGATCCTCCTCAAGTGCTTCTTTCATTGTCTTTAATTTAAACCTCCAATCCTCAATGTTGATGAATTTGATTTCCTTGCTTACATATTATCTCCACCTCTAAACTTGTGCTCATACTTGTTATGTTTGGGCACAGTTTTTCATATTTCTCAAGTAAAATATTCAATTGGAAGCTAACTACAAATGCTTGCGATGTCAGATTCGTGCATTGCAATTCACCGGTCGCCTCTCCATCCATTCTGATAATATATTCTCATTCTTATTGTGTTTCACAAGTGGAGATACTGTGGAACCCTCTCCCAGACAGTGGCATTAATAACAATAAGAATAATTATGATGGTGATAATGATGAAAATGGTGGCGATTAATTTATGAACGAACCCATGCCTTTAGGCTCAACATTCATAATGAGCGTGGCTGTGTGTGTTGGCAAAATTGTGGATATATACTCAGATGAGATGGTAATGGTATGGTACTGAATCACGCGTAGGTTTTGTTTATGTTAAAGTTGAACCCTTTTTTCTAAGCCAACCAACCCCATTGAAATGAAATGGATACCCTTATATCACCTTGGGTCCGATCATGAAAAGCAGCAATTCTTCCTTATTTTATTGCTAAAAGTGGATCACCTTTTTCTCTACTCTCCGTTTTTAAATCCATCTTTCTTCAACCAAGTCTTTCCACATAATAGAAGGTCTTCTAATGAAACCAAAAAGGCATCCCCTTTGCTCCTTTCACAAGGTTCCAAAAGATTGGCATAACCTTCCTTCTCACTCTTCCCTCACATTTCCCAACCCTGATGCTCTCTCTCTCTCTATTTGTTTTTTCACTTTTATAAATTACTATTTCATGTCTATAAATCAATATATTAAGGAATGGATGATAAGTGATAAATAATCTTCAATCTATATTTATATATTTGCATAAACTAAAGATAACTTTAATAAGTTGGGTATTAGATTTTTTCAATTAAATGGGCAGATATTAACAGCTTAATTGATATTGTAAAAAAATTGTTTTGGTTAAACATACAACTTCATACTTATATTTGTAAGAAAATTATCATGCCACTTAGCATATAAGGTCATTCACGGGTTTTTTTAATCATTTGTTTTGATCACTAGATGGCAGTGTGACATAACGCCATAGATTTTTGAGACGACCCCTAGAAGAAATTAAAACAGAAAAGTTCCAACATGGATTTTATTTTGTCTGTATTCCTTTATTACATTACTTTTTGAAGAAAAAAAATTGACCTGAGTGAAATACTAAAAAACATTATGACAGACAAAGAATGCCAAGGAGAAAAAAGAAAAGAAAAGAAAAGAAAAGAGATGCTTATTCGTTGTTCCAGAAATGAAATTCAGCCATTCAGGTACGAGGGGGCAATATAATATAAAGAAGAGAATAAAGAAGGAGGCCAAAGAAATCAGCGAGAGTAACTAGTGCAGCTAATGATGAAAAATCTGAATCCCTTTTGAAAAAGCTTTCAGCGTAGGGACCATTCTTCTTTGCTTTTACCACTCCTTTGAGCAGCACACACACACACACAACACAACACAACAACAAAACACACCAATATAATAATACCCTCTCATTTGTCTTCTTATAGTTTGTTTGTTGGTTTATCAATTAACACTTTTCCCTTCTCATTCACGTAAAAAAACGAATCATACCCTACATTCATATTTGCATGATCCTAATCTATATTTTACCTGCCTATTTTCATCTTGCAAGACAAAGGGTGGTCCATTTAGAATAGGAATGATATGAGAGGACTAGAGTGATTGGTTTTCTTCAGAATGGGGCCATATAAGGAACATAAGCCAAAACATAAGGATCCATAAATTGCGGGTATTTGGTGAAAAGAAGGAGTTAAATACAGCTATTATCTTATGTGATGTGTGAGTGTGTGAACTGTTAAAGTGATGATGAGTGAGAAGCGTGAAAGAGGATGAAGGCACTGTGGGGAACATGTGGATCCATGTATACGTCTCCATGTGATTCTGAAGTGAGTTTTGTTCGCTCCAAAAGGAATAGAGATATAGCTATTGCATACACTGTAGGGACTTCATTCAGAATATGTAGTCCTCATCATTCATCAACTTATAGTTCACATCAATTATTGAATCCAATGCACTTGCCTATTATTCACTTAACATTTTAATTTTGCTTATAAGCACTGCATATTGTGGCTTATCTTCAAACAAATCTATGTATCATCCCAACTTTTCCCAAGATAATGTCGTATACTTAACATGGACATCTCTTTCAAAAGATGCAACTTTGATTTATTAAGTTTTGAGTGACTAGCCTTGGCCTATTCATCACATGCATCACTCTAACTTAGCCGACAGCTAAAATTATGTTTTCCATACACGTAAAACCTATTATCGATCTTGTTGGCAAAAAAAAAACACCTATTATATTATAGATCTTAATTGCTAGCAAAGTCTAAATTAAATATTTTTAAATAAAAAAAAGTTTAGGCAACTTGAGAGTATCCTAGTTCACAAGAGACATGACATACCTTATGGCGTAAAAAACAATTGCAAAATACCCACTAATAAAAGGTACTATTATTTTTTTTTGTATTTGAAGATTTTAGATAAATGATGAAAATGCCAAATATTTATAACTTTTAGAAACTAACCAATGTTTTGCAATTTTGCTTTGAAAATACTAGTAGTATAAAAGGGAAAGCCAAATTGAAAATGCTAATAAGCTTTCTAATAAGATAAGATAGATCCTAAAGTTATTTGCTTCTTTTGCGTATCATGGGACAAAAGGATTTCATTAGAAGAAAAGAAGCTAAGGTGTCACACCATAATTATTGATGGAAAAAAACCTTTTCACAAGTGGTCAAAGAGAAGAAGTTCAACGCAACATAAGTACACAAAGAAGAGTCCTTAACCACCGCGGGCAAAAAGTTAATTTTAGAGGTGGGCACTAAATTTTCACTAAAAGCATTCACATGGTTATTTTTAGCTGCACACTACTTTTTGGCCCTATACAATATTCAATTTTTAGGTTTATAACAGATTCTTTAAATGAAAGTAAAATAAGAGAAGGAAAAGTTTCATTTATATATGTGAACAATCAAATTTTCTAAGGTCAATGAAGCAATTGAGTACCCTTTAGATTTATCAAGCTTATCTGACAAGTCACTAATGTGTTTTATTTTTATTTTACTGTTTTAAAATACAATGAAATAGACCTGCTCTATTTTGCTTTGAATCTTCACACTGAAACCACTTATTATTGTCAGTAAGCAGATCTTACTCGTACTTGAAGAACAAGAAAAGTTACTCAATCAAACAAATTTATTGGAAAACCACGAAGAAAACAGTTCATCTCTCTTTACACCCTTCAAGATCCTGCCAATCAAGAACTCATATTCTCTCTCTCACAAGCGCACACAAATATTATACTCTAATATCTAGCTGCACATTTAAGAAAACTTTTAACTTTAGCTAGCCAATTTTTTTTTGAGTGTAATAACTAGCCAATTTAGAGTCTTAGTCTTGACACATATTCTGAAAAGAGAAAAAGTTGGTGCTGTAAAGCCATTTTCTAAGGAAGAGATACTCCATCCTGTTTTGTGTAGTCGAAAGGGATTTACAAGGACTGTGATTGGTGAATCAGCAGGGGAAAAAAGAACAAAGGAAAAATTGGATCTTTGCTCAGTAAATTTCTGAGAATATTTTCAGGTTCCTTCAGTATTAGTTGCAGCTCTTTATCTCATTTCCTTTTCATAATGCCTATTTGCATCCTGGCTAAAAAAAAAATTCAGTTCTAGTCCCTACTTGGTGAAGTGTTAAGGAAATATCTACTAGGAAATCTTATGTAGAGAAACTGATTTAAACCACAACCTCAGACCACACGACAAACAAACTTACTATTGAGTCAAGTACGCCCTTGTACTTGATGCTGACTCAGCCTGAAAAATACTTAAGTTCAAATCCACACTTACATACACACTTAAATAATGTGTATAAAGCTAAAAATTGAATCATCATTAGCTCAAATGAAATTCAGGGACAATTTTGTTATAATCATGAAAGGATTAATGATGGGTGTGGACTAAGAGAGAGAAAGACCCAACACACCTAGCTACATTAACTCTCTCGGTCTCTCCCATCTTTTTCCTCACCAATCTCACCATTTTCAGGCCTGCAACCAAAAAGCCAAGACTATAATGATAATCAGAAATGAGAAGGTCCAACCACCTAAAAGTGGACCCCACAAACACAACACCTCTCAAGTCAAGTCTTAACTCAATGCCTCACACTACTTCTTTGTCAAATGTCACTGCTATTTTAAATACTTGATCTCATCACTTTCTTTCTTGCTCACTTCCCTCACTTTCTTCTCCTCTCTCTCTCTTTGTGAAACTATGGACTGTAGAACTCTGAACACTTCTATAGCTATGCCTCTAGTGTTACTTCACTTGAGCTTAATTATATTCATGCCTGTCTTATCTTTCTCTTCACACCCAGATAGGATCCTACAGCTTCCTGGACAGCCACACGTAGGATTTAGACAATATTCAGGATATGTCACTGTGGATGACAAGAAAGATAAAGCCTTGTTTTACTATTTTGTTGAATCTGAAACTGATCCTGCTTCTAAGCCTCTTGTCCTCTGGCTCAATGGAGGTATGGAATCTCTATGATGAATTATAATTTTAAATGAAAGATGTTAGAACATAGAAAATGTGTGTTAATGTTAAGTGAGTTGATTCGTCCTCTCTTTTATGCAGGACCTGGCTGTTCTTCACTTGGTGTTGGAGCATTCTCTGAAAATGGACCCTTTAGACCAAATGGTGAAGTCCTTATTAAAAATGATTATAGTTGGAACAAAGGTACTTCATTATGAAATCCTTTATTTTTTCAATCTTGGCATAAGCATTGGCTAAAGTTATGTATTTTTCTCATTGGGTTGATTTATTTTTGTGTGATAGAGGCAAACATGCTATATTTGGAGACACCAGTTGGAGTGGGATTTTCTTATGCTAAGGCAGAATATATGACATTGGGGGATAAGGAAACTGGTATATTTTGTTCTGCTAATGTCAATTACTTTAGAAACCTTTTGGTTTCTTTTGCCTCTATCTTTTGGCACAATTAAGGTTTCTCTTTCACAAAAGCTCCTTTTTATAATCTCATCATCCATGGACAAATGCACGTACAATATGAATGTATGCTGCTTATGCTTTTTTGAAAAGTTAAGGGAGACAAAATAGTGTTTAATGACAAAAATTTTGTCAAACTTTTTCTCTGGCACTTTCCAATTTCCATTATTATTATTACTCTTGTTAATCCCAATGGTGGCATTAGTAATGATGCACTATTCATTTGAAATTTTTAGCAGTCCTTCAGTACTCAACAGTCATTATTTTTGTCATTCTAAAGCTGTGTTTTTTTCTTTAGCCATGGACAACCTCCTGTTTCTGAAACTCTGGTTCAATAAGTTCCCTCAATACAGGCACAGAGATTTATTTCTTACTGGTGAAAGTTATGCAGGTAATTCTGTTAATTCCACATATAATTTCTGGAATTCCAATCCTAATTCCATTTTTTTAAAAGAACATTTTCTTACGAAATTTTTCCTTCTCAATATCAGGGCATTATGTTCCTCAACTTGCAAAGCTTATGATTGACTTCAATCACAAGGAAAAAATATTTAACCTTAAAGGCATAGCTGTAAGTAATTAACATATGCTTGAACTTAGTTATTTGAACTTGAATTATGGATAATGCTAATATCAAAATGGTTCTTTGTTTGTTCAGTTGGGTAATCCAGTGCTAGAATATGCCACAGATTTCAACTCAAGGGCTGAGTTCTTTTGGTCTCATGGATTGATATCAGATTCAACGTACAAAATGTTCACATCAATGTGTAACTATTCTCGTTATGTTAGTGAATACTATAGAGACTCAGTTTCACCTATTTGTTCAAAGGTTATGGGCCAAGTAAGCACAGAAACAAGCAAATTTGTGGACAAATATGATGTGACACTTGATGTTTGCATTTCCTCAGTTCTTTCACAGTCCAAAGCAATTTGTCCTCAAACACAAGTGAGTCTAATTTCATTTCACATTTTTCTTTTCAAAATGAGTTATTCATTATGATTAAGGATTAAGCCTTTTTATTTTTATTTTACAGGAAAAAAGTGAGAGGATTGACGTATGTGTTGATGATAAAGTAATAAATTACTTGAACCGAAAAGATGTTCAAGAGGCACTTCATGCCAAACTAGTTGGAGTTCACAAGTGGGATGTCTGTAGCAAGTAATAGTATTTTTTAACTATCTCAGCTAAAAAAAATCTTACCTTATGTTTTCACTTTTTATGTATATGAATCATACCAAACTAAGTTTATCTAATTAACATATGATAATTCATGTTCATTTAACAGCGTCTTGGACTATGATATGCTCAATCTGGAAATAGCTACACTTCCTGTTGTTGGGTCAATAGTCAAAGCTGGAGTTCATGTCTTAATTTACAGGTAACTATAATTAACTAGTTTTATTCACTCTTCCTAGAGATCTTGTCGTATGTTTTAGAGGTAACCATGACAATAATCATGTCTTTGATTTTGTTAATACAGTGGTGATCAAGATTCTGTGATTCCACTTACTGGTAGCCGTACCTTGGTTCAGAAACTAGCAAGACAATTAGCACTGAATACTACTATTCCTTACAGAGTATGGTTCGAAGGCCAACAGGTATATAAGTACTTGAGTTTAATCAAGACACATTTGGTATACAGTTATCTCACATTACATGACACTTGTGATCATGTTGAGATTAACAAAAATAAAATTGAGATAAAAGTCAATTAGTTAGTGTAATAAGTTTTATATTCAAATGTTACTATAAAAGAAGAGGTTAGTAAGCTTTATATTCAAATGTTTCTTTAAAAAAGAGGTTAGTTTGATAGGATATTTTTTCGACCATATATTGAAGAAAGGTCAAAAGAAGTAAAAAAATCATCTTTAAAGAAACTTTTGAACAAAAAGCTAGTTGCTTCAAAAATGTCAAACATAATTTCTTCATCCAAATGGCTTTCTTTTACAAATTGTTTCTACTAACATATGAAGTTTCCTAAGGCTATCCAGAACATGCACTATACCTTGTGCATGAGATATACTACCATGCTTTATATTACGCATATTTTTTTAATTAGCACAAAGCAGACTAGTGCACAAGAAACTAATATTGGATTTATGAATATATCTATATGTGGGTTTAGGTTGGTGGATGGACTCAAGTATATGGAGATAATAAGCTATCATTTGCAACTATAAGAGGTGCTTCCCATGAAGCTCCTTTCTCGCAGCCTGAAAGATCGTTGACTCTGTTCAAGTCATTCTTGCTGGGCAAGCCTTTACCTTCTGATATTTTCTGACACCATTTTAATATATAAGTGTTTTTCTGATTAATTGACGCTTGAGGTTACATTGTAATTAAGGTTGTCTTCCCATAGTTAGTATTATTACTTAAGTAATTAATGTGTTAACTGTGCAGCATGTGAAATGAAAACCAAGAATATAAAGTAGATTCGGCAATAGTTAGTTCGTATGTGTTGTTACAAAATGTGTTGTTACAAAGGGCTTGCTTGTTTGCTTGTGGGGCTGTCACGTGTAATAATGCATCGTTTTGACATAATAATGTAAAAAATGTGTTATCATTCCCTCCCTTTATGATGCCTTCCGTGCGTATATCATCAATCATGTTGTTTTGATTCATTCGAATTTTGAGGGACTAATTTGGAGTACTATGATATAAGAAAAAAATTATGATTTCATTCTCCCTCTCTCTCTCTCTGAAATAAACCGTACCATTGTTAAATTTAGTGGTCTAAGAAATAGCAAAATCTAATTTTAACCATAACAGAAAAAATAGTGTGTGTTTATTTTCAACTAGAATTATTGACATCTATCCACGTCTTATTCAATCATTTATTATTTAAGATAGTCCAAACGCCAATAAATATCATATTTTAATCTTCTATTGATGATCTATCTTGTCTCACACTCTATAATATACAAACAAAACA
This sequence comes from Mimosa pudica, assembly GCA_029929735.1. NCBI lineage: Eukaryota > Viridiplantae > Streptophyta > Magnoliopsida > Fabales > Fabaceae > Mimosa > Mimosa pudica. Next base: position 15,848,190 of record JAKELP010000014.1, on the reverse strand, counting down.
AATTCAAAGGCAAATTTTTCCATATTGACAAGTACAGCTTAACCAGAGCTTTTTAGACATCTATCTTTTCTAAAGTTTCATCAAAGACCAGGAAAATTTAATCCCTCGAGGATTTCAAATTGAACTGTCTTATTCAAGTATTTAAATGCAAGAAAATGTGGTTATGTACGATCCATTCACTTTTTTCTCTCATATCTCATCTTAGCATACCTTAACCTTTCCTGTTGTGAATGCCCCCATGTAACACTTTAGCTTGTAAAAGGAGGATCATGAATTTGTAATGTAGCCAATAGGATCTAGCCAATAGATCCAACGGAAATGGTTAATAATCCCTCAAAAATAACAAATCAATATTTAAGTATCTATTATTAAGAAATGTGCCTATATTTAGTGTCTGACAATGTCTTAAACATGATTTGCTTTAATAAGTTATAATTGTTTACCGCAACAAAATAACATTTCTCACAATATAACAAACCAATATAACAATCCCCATATATATTTAGTGTCTTGTAGAGTCTCAAACTTGAATCTCTTTTATATATACAAAATAAAGCGTTGTACTGTGTAGATTATACATCTAGAAGAAGACTGATATGTAGGCACTGTTGATTATACATCTAGAATCAGACTGATATGTAGGTTCAAGTCAGAATCTTCGTGCACTATCTTTGACAAATGCAAAAGGAATAACGTGCCATCCATGACACAACGTGAAGATGACTGGTTATATCATTTTGAATGTGAAAGTTGGTAAAACATACACATGGCTTCCATCTAACTCACTTTCAAGAAAATAGTATAAAACATGCTATGCTTTCTCAACTCACTCACCCAAAAGTGCAAGAATCTCTCACACTCATCATCATCATCTTACTCATCATAAGTCACCTTCAGGTGACTGTTTTTGGCTTTCATATAAGTCACTGCTCAAGCACACGCACACGAGATTACTCTGCTTTCAGCCTTTCAGATACCCCTTAGAATTTGATTCAGCTTTCTCTTTCTGCCATGAACTGTTACATTCACCATTTTTTCCCTGTTTTTTTAATTTTTCATTGCATCTCACCCTCACTTTCTAGAACTGTCTTCATCACATTGAGTTGGTGGCATCAAATAGAAGTTCTTGAAATGGTATGACCTTAATTAAAGGCAGATTCAGGATCTAGTGTGAGGATGTCAAAGATTAAAAAGCATATAGTAAGAAGTTTTCAGAAATATTTTTCGAGCTGTAAACACTCAAAAGTTTAATTTAGAGGATTATAAATTGAGAGCTCAGGAGTCCACTTTTCTGTTAAACCCTCTATAGTTAGCTCTCTTTGACTAGCAGAATATTTATAAAGCACCATTGTAATTGAAATGAGTACACATATGTAGAGAGATCAAGGCATTACCTTTTGATATAAGCTCATGCGAATCGTGTGGCTATTCATCCACCATAATAATAGTAATACCACCTCTAGTAAGAAGAAATTGATACGTTAAGTTACATCATAAATATAATACTCCCTCCCGTCCTAAATATAGGACCTAGTTGACTTTTTTGAAAAATCTTAAGAAAAAGCAAAATAAGTTAATTATAAATTGATTTTCCTAATTTTTTCTCTTACACTAGTTTATTTTACCTATAAGCTAATGGATAATATAAAAAGATATCAAATATGTCATGATTTAATAACCTATTTTGCAACCTTAATCTCTCCAAAAAAAAGTCAATTAAGTCTTATATTTAGGACCGGAGGTAGTATTGGATATCAACCCATCTTTCCCCCATGTTTATTACTCTCAACGTTTCTAAATATAAGAGCTAGTAATTTTTTTTAGAAATTATTAAGGGAGCTAAATGGACCACTTAATCAAAACGTATTTTCTATATTATTATTAGATCACATAATTTATAAGATAAATAAAGAGATTTAGAAAAATCCATTTTTAATAATATATTTAATTTTCTTAGGATTCCCAAAAAGCTAACTAACTCTTATTTTTAAGAATTAACGAAGTATATATTTTTTAAATTATTCCTTTTGTAATGTTTAAAAAAGTTGAAACAAATAGGTGATTTAATTTCAATGCAAAAGATTTAAAATATAATTTCGGAAAATGAACACACATTTTAAACCATAACCAATTTAACTATTTTTTATCTGTCTACATACTTTGTTACGATAAGTTAATACTCCCTTCGGTTCTAAATATAAGACCTAGTTTATTTTTTTTGAAAAATCCTAAAAAAGCAAAATATAAGTCAATTATAAATTGATTTACCTAATTTTTCCCCTTAAACTAATTTATTTAACCTATAAACTAATGATTAATCTAAAAATATATCAAATATGTCATAATTTAATAACATATTTTGTAACCTTAACATCTTCAAAAAAAGTCAATTAGGTCTTATATTTAGGACCGGAGAAAGTATAAGGCCTCGTTGACTTTTTGAAAAATCTTAAAAAAAAAAGCAAAATAAGTTAATTATAAATTGATTTACCTAATTTTTTCTCTTACACTAGTTTATTTTACCTATAAGCAAATGGATAATAATCTAAAAAGATATCAAATATATCATCATTTAATAACCTATTTTGCAACCTTAATCTCTCCAAAAAAAAGTCAATTAGGTCTTATATTTAGGATCAGAGGTAGAGGTAGTATGTCACAAACAATTGCATAATGCATACCAATCATTTTAGGCACCACATTAATTTGAATCCATACCGTCCCACTCCTAAGGCCCAAACCAAAATACAAAACTTCTTTTATCTATTCAACGGTCCACCAACTTTACGTCCCCTTTGCCTTCTTTAATACGTAGGTTGCATGAAAATTTCAAATGCGTATTCATGTTATAAATACATAAACTATAGATCAATAGGCACGTAAAAGTATGCTCAACAAAATCTTGAAAGAAATTATAAGCATCGAAATTCCATTAAGCAAACCAAATATCGATCACATTATAAAGTGGTAGACGTATTATTAATATATATAATGGTGTCTAAATTAAGCGAACTTTTGATTTCTAATTGCATGCATGCAATTTTCTCATCTCTCACGAATAAATTCATTGTTTCTTCTGCAAATGCCAAAAAGAGCACGACCAGGTTTATACCTCCACCAGCATAACCTTCTCTTTCATCATATCTCATTGATCAAATATATATACAATTCTTATAAGTAGTAAATAATTTGATTATGTAGCAACTTTTAATTACCATATATGTGTGGGATTTAATTTGCAGGGCATTGGCAAAGAAGAAAGAAGAAAAAGAGGGGCCTAAGGCCACATTATCTCTCAGGTCTGCATGTTTCTCTCCGAAGCATGATACTTTGAGTTAGACAAATTATATGTATAACGCGAAAATTTAAATTAAACTAGAACGTTGTGTTTTGTTGCTTTGTTGAATTCGTGCCATGCATTAATGTTTCTGTTTTATTTTCCTTATACTCCTTAATTTAAATCTCCAATCTATGTGTATACATACGTGTGTTAGTTTTGTCTTTGAATAACAAAAGTTTAAGGTAATGTGATGAGTGATGAGGTGTACATTAACATTACGTATCCTTATATTCATTTCTAAATATTTCTGGACATTATATTTCTTATGTATATAGGTGTTGTACATGCTGGGAGATATGTCGTCAGGGCCAGTGATTAGCTTCACGGAATGGCTGAAGTTGATCCGCAGAAGAACCTCCAAGTATCGCTCTTGTTCTCCCCACCACCATTGCAGAGCCCTTGATCATGTGCCTCCTTCTAGGTTACTCTTTTCTCTCCCTTCATTGTTCACATTTCTCTATCTTGTTATGTTATGAGCTTCTATTTATTTATTATATTTAAGGATGGTCATATTTACCCAAGAAGTATACAAGTAGCATATTTGTGGTGGTAGTACTTTTTTGTCCAATTTAGCATCCAAAGTGAATAAGGTGTCTTATATTTGTCCTTTACATTCACCATAAAACAATCAAATGTTAAATATGATTGGACAAATTGAAGAAGTACTCCCTCCTGTCCTAAATATAAGACCTAATTGACTTTTTTAGAAAATCCTATAAAAAAGCAAAATAAGTTAATTATAAATTGATTTACCTAATTTTTTCTCTTACACTAGTTTATTTTACTTATAAGCAAATGGATAATAATCTAAAAAGATATCAAATATATCATCATTTAATAACCTATTTTGCAACCTTAATCTCTCCAAAAAAAAGTCAATTAGGTCTTATATTTAGGATCAGAGGTAGAGGTAGTATGTCACAAACAATTGCATAATGCATACCAATCATTTTAGGCACCACATTAATTTGAATCCATACCGTCCCACTCCTAAGGCCCAAACCAAAATACAAAACTTCTTTTATCTATTCAACGGTCCACCAACTTTACGTCCCCCTTGCCTTCTTTAATACGTAGGTTGCATGAAAATTTCAAATGCGTATTCATGTTATAAATACATAAACTATAGATCAATAGGCACGTAAAAGTATGCTCAACAAAATCTTGAAAGAAATTATAAGCATCGAAATTCCATTAAGCAAACCAAATATCGATCACATTATAAAGTGGTAGACGTATTATTAATATATATAATGGTGTCTAAATTAAGCGAACTTTTGATTTCTAATTGCATGCATGCAATTTTCTCATCTCTCACGAATAAATTCATTGTTTCTTCTGCAAATGCCAAAAAGAGCACGACCAGGTTTATACCTCCACCAGCATAACCTTCTCTTTCATCATATCTCATTGATCAAATATATATACAATTCTTATAAGTAGTAAATAATTTGATTATGTAGCAACTTTTAATTACCATATATGTGTGGGATTTAATTTGCAGGGCATTGGCAAAGAAGAAAGAAGAAAAAGAGGGGCCTAAGGCCACATTATCTCTCAGGTCTGCATGTTTCTCTCCGAAGCATGATACTTTGAGTTAGACAAATTATATGTATAACGCGAAAATTTAAATTAAACTAGAACGTTGTGTTTTGTTGCTTTGTTGAATTCGTGCCATGCATTAATGTTTCTGTTTTATTTTCCTTATACTCCTTAATTTAAATCTCCAATCTATGTGTATACATACGTGTGTTAGTTTTGTCTTTGAATAACAAAAGTTTAAGGTAATGTGATGAGTGATGAGGTGTACATTAACATTACGTATCCTTATATTCATTTCTAAATATTTCTGGACATTATATTTCTTATGTATATAGGTGTTGTACATGCTGGGAGATATGTCGTCAGGGCCAGTGATTAGCTTCACGGAATGGCTGAAGTTGATCCGCAGAAGAACCTCCAAGTATCGCTCTTGTTCTCCCCACCACCATTGCAGAGCCCTTGATCATGTGCCTCCTTCTAGGTTACTCTTTTCTCTCCCTTCATTGTTCACATTTCTCTATCTTGTTATGTTATGAGCTTCTATTTATTTATTATATTTAAGGATGGTCATATTTACCCAAGAAGTATACAAGTAGCATATTTGTGGTGGTAGTACTTTTTTGTCCAATTTAGCATCCAAAGTGAATAAGGTGTCTTATATTTGTCCTTTACATTCACCATAAAACAATCAAATGTTAAATATGATTGGACAAATTGAAGAAGTACTCCCTCCTGTCCTAAATATAAGACCTAATTGACTTTTTTAGAAAATCCTATAAAAAAGCAAAATAAGTTAATTATAAATTGATTTACCTAATTTTTTCCCTTAGATTAGTTTATTTTACCTATAAACTAATGTATAATCTAAAAATATATCAAATATGTCATGATTTAATAGCCTATTTCGCAACCTTAACCTCTCCAAAAATAAAGTTAATTAGGTCTTATATTTAGGACCGGAGGTAGTATTTATTATGAGATAGATATGATACATCTTGCATACTTGTTGTGTGATAAATATGATCTTTAATCCTTTCTTTAATACTCCTCATGTTCGATCCTAACTAAAAGAACTAGTTAATTTTTTTTAATTATAAGAAAGTTAAATAGGTTACTTATAAATTAATTTGATAAAAATTTTAAGAGATATTATTATTGAGTTTCTTGTGTTGGATTCTGTAGAGTAGATTAGTTGTTACATTATTTTCTTTGTATTCTTCATTAAAAAGTGGCTAAGCTACATAATTTGTTTGACTTATAAGTTAATATATAATATAATAATAGCCAAATTACTCATAATTAAGTGGCTAAAAAGTGAACAGGATCTTAAATATGTTAATCATTATCATAAAATTTGTTTACAATGTTACGTTGAAGCGATCAGAATTAATTGGCAATGCCTGTTATTCTGCATGTTTTCTTTCATTCGATGGAGAAATCAGCCTCCAACTGCTATTTTAGACTAGAGTGAAGGAAGATGTATGTGTATGGCACCAAGTTATAATATATAATTGTAACGTCCTTTTAGTAGTGACCTTGTTACGCTTTTAATTTTATTCACTCAGTGTTGAAGAAGCAAAATGTGACACTCTAAGTGAAGAAACAACAGAAACCAATTTGTATGAAAGGCTTGGTAAAGCTGCAATGGTTGATGTTGAATCAAGCTCCTTTTCCTGGGATGGCTTATCTTCATTGCATCATGTTGAATATGACAGCAGCAATGACCGTACTGAGGACGACATGAACAAGCCTCTTGAGGTTGGTCATCTTCTATGCTGCTTTGCATGCAAAACAACATGCATAAAGGCCAAATATGTGCTACATATATATATTAATATCCTTTTCCAACATTTCAATCAGGTTCATTTATTAACTTGATCATACTGTTTTCAGTGCATGTCACTAATGCTTATCCTGTTTATATGATTATGTTTTTGGAAGTTTTTTTAGATGCCAAAGTAGAGAAAGAATGTGTGTACTTTTTGTAATTTTTAGCTTCTGCCTCAATTCCTCCTGAATTGTGTGCATGTAGGTAACTGTACATTCTGGAGGACTTGTGTTCTTTGCTTTTTTCCATCGCTTTGGGAATGATGATACTTTGCCAAAGGAGGAAGCAGCTGTGATAAAGATATCATCAACAAGGATGGCAACACAATCTGAACGTCTTGGTTATGAATTTGCCAAGTGGTTGGGAGTTCGAACTCCACAGGTGTGCCTTTGACTTCATCAGCATGCCTGCAGCTATCATCAGGCCATACCAGATTTATTCTCTTCTGTTGCTTGGAAAATGCAGGGTAGAGTAATTCATAATACCAGTCCTGAATGGATCCAAATAAAGGATGCAGCAGAAAGGGCAAGAGATGTAGCTAGTTCTGAAGGAGATGAAACTGCCAGCATGACATGTTCTGAACTTTTGGATGCACTTGACCTGAGCCGATGCCTCTTTTTTATGGGGTATGATCCAAATTATGGTTTAAATACGATTCAGTCTCATAATGTAACCATGTATATAATTTTTCTCCCAATTTATTTCATTCTAGCATAAGTGGATTACACATGCCTAATTTTTCACTTGCAGATTTTTTTTTTTTAACTTGAATGTGCCCAATGTGGAGAATTGTTTTACAGAATATTGGCATGCCATCTTTTTTTGATTCAAAGGGGCAAGCACTAACGGCTTGAGGTTACAAGCGGGATCGAACCCGCAACCTCCCACCTAAAGGAAGATATCATACCACTGGGCTACAAGACCCTTGGTTTTGGCATGCCATCTTTAAATCTTTGAAATGCATGGATGGATTCTTCCCATATGGAAAACTTTTATTGGTTTGTCTGATGTAGAAAATTTCGTTTTTAGTAGTTAGTTGTGTTTGAGCTTCTTGTTCAGATATTAGTTGACAGTAAATGACATTGTTTTCTTGGAATCATCATTAATTAATTAACTGTTTTGTTGATGGGATGTTCATGTGCTGAAATTATGATTCATGAAGTTGTCATAGCTAAACAACCTTCACTTTGACCATTTCCTGGGAAAATTTACAACTGAGCTAATATGATATCCTTTAATCAATCACTTTTACAAGACAACTTTCAACTGATTGTTCTAAGGGTTCAACATCTTTTTGCAGCTATGTACATGGATCACCTCTACTTGAAAGTTCTAGTGCTTTTGAGTCCCAGGAATTTGCAGAAAGGAGAGCAGCAGCTCTTGGCAAGATATTGATGCTAGACCTCGTTATCCGAAATGAAGATAGGCTCCCTTGCCATGAGCTTAGATGGCGTGGGAATTCTGCAAATTTGTTGTTGGCTGAAAAGGTTGTATCTGCAAATTCTGATACACTAGAGGAATATTTTGATGCTGCAATGAATCTATATAGACCAAGGCTACATCAAAAAGAAAGAAGGTTAACTTCATCTGACAGCAGATTGAGTTTTCTTAACACTGTACAGGTATCACAGGTTTCTGATATTTCAGAGAAGTCTGATTCACCAAGATTGTCTGACATGAGCCCTCAAAGCTATACATCAAGTGAAACATTCTTTAGTGACACCAACATTGTGGCTATTGATTCTTGTGTTCCACGTCGACCCCCTGCTGGTAAACGTGCAATAGATCAAGCTATATATCCTAGGCTGGTTGAGTTAGTGCTCAATAGTCCTGAATTTGCCTCCAATCTCTTGCATGATATAACTGGAGGTAAATTAGGATGTGCTTTACCAGAAGAACCAAATTCAATAACTGGTGTACATTTAAATGACACATCATCAGCTGCTCATGCATTTTGTTGCGGTTTTCGTGCTGCTCTCAGGGATCTGCAGGGATTCCATATATTCCTTTTAACACTTCACCAGAAGCTTGATGTCTTGTTAAGATCATTTATGAACATTATAGGAAAATTATCAATGGGAGAATTTGACAAAGAGGATTCAATGGCTTCACCTGACACCTTTGCACAAGTGGCTGGAGGTGCCAACATTTCCTCTCCAACAAGTAGAGAAAGGTTTGTAAATGATAACTTTCCGGATTCTGGCAGCAAAGATAGTTCTGAAGTTTCTGCTATGACAAGAGAAAGTTGGCATGGAAAGTTCAGTAAAGGAAGTGGGGATCCACTTCGAAGTCTTCACTTGGCAGCTAAGCTCCGAGACTTATATAAGTTTGCAAAGGTTGGTTTTGTCAGTGTTAATTTTGAATACTAATCCTATGGTTGTGGTGCTTCAGGCACAATTGTCTAAATATCTGATTTAGGTATTTTTTAGTGTATCATAAATTAGCAGCCAATGGCATGTTGGTTTCACTATACATTATGAGACATTTTTTCCTGAATTCCATTAATACAAGATTGTAAGTAGTGGACAATGCTTATAATTCTTACCAGGCGATGCCTCTGCCGTTTCCTTAAGAGAGAGTGTGTATCATGGTGAATTAGATAAAGTAGTTTTGTTTTACTACACATGAATACTCCATTCATTTCACGTCTGCTTTCTCTTTATTCAAGTGTTGTACATTTCTTATGTTATACTGGAAGGTCACCAATAATGAATACATATGTGGGGTTTCCATTTTAATATTTACTAACAATTCCTTTTGTTGTTGCTTGTGTTCTACAATCCTTTGTCTTGGTAATTGGAACATCATTTTTACCTTATATTTTTAAACTCTTATGATAATTTCCAGGTCGATGCAGAGTCCAACAAAGAATTGGAACAGTGGAATGAAATGGTAAAAAATGATATTTTAAAGCTGTGCCAGGATAACAACTTCAATACAGGATTTTTTGAGGGTAGTGATAATTATGGTGCCATTGATGCTTATGAACTGAAGGTTTTATTCTTTGACTTTGATCCTACTAAACAGAAATATCTTGGTATTTCTTTCATTCACACAAAGGATCTTCCCGTTACATGCAGGTCAGACTAGAGCATATTCTTGAGAGGATTGCATTAATATCTGAGGCTGCAAATTCAGAGAAGCCATCCCGTGTCACAAATCATCTGTTCATTGGTGGAGCACTGGCTGCAAAATCTTTGTACACACTTCAACAATTAGGAATCACACATATTATGTGCTTGTGTGCCAACGAAATAGGACAATCAGATTCTCAATTTCCTGATTTATTTGCGTACAAGAATTTCTATGTAAGTTATGTTATTATTTTAATTACTGTGTCTTATTTGTATAAGCTTAGCATTTTTAAGGACATAAACATCCTTTGGCCATGATTGTCTTCCTCATGTGTGGTGAATGACATTCATTTTGTATTAGATGGTCCTAAATATCTGTTAATCTCTCACCCTCACTGTAGTTAGTCATAGTTTTCGATTATTATTTAACATGTTAATTCTGCAACCTGGAACAATCCATGCATGTGTTTAATCAATGGCAGATTTGAGAAATGAAAAGGGTAATTCCAGTTGATGTTTTTCATTAATGATTTTATATACTAAATAAGGCCAGCTTCAATAATTTTTTGGCTAATTCATGTGAACATGCACTTTTCAATTTGGTTTGCTTTAGGCTTTGTTCTTTATTCATGTAATTTCTGCTTGCCCTCCCACTAAACAGGTATGCGATAAGGAAGACTCTAACATTAGTAGCATATTTGAAGAAGCTTGCGATATAATAAGTGATGTTGAAGAAACAGGTCAGAGAATTTTAGTCCATTGCTTTGAAGGGAAAAGCAGAAGCGTCACATTGGTCCTTGCTTACCTAATGCTCAAAAAGTAAGTCAGAAAATAGATCCTTCCATCCTTGATGTAGTAAAAGATAGTACTAGCATTTCTTTGGAGCTAACTGATAAGCACTGACTTTAAAGATAAGCTAAATATGTATTCATCAGAAAATACCAAAAGGATTCTAGAATTCATTCTAATCTATGACTGTGCTACACCTCATCTATCTATGAAGTACACTGCACTACTGACAAAATGAACTCTTAAGCCACTACCTTAATATCATTGACTACATTCTTTGGCAAAATTAAAAAAAAAAGATGATTTCATGCTGAAAACGAATCTAGTTAATGGTTAATTTTGTGAGGTGTAAGGAATAGACAACATCTGATTCATAGTCATCAGTTTGTGACATCAGTACAACTGTACAAGTAGTGGCCTGTGTTACAGTTTTGAAAATGAGAATCTTTTGTGATGCAGGAAATACACCTTACTTGAAGCATGGAGTACTATGAAACGGGTCCACCGAAGAGCACAACCAAACGATGGTTTTGCAAAGATATTAATGGACCTAGATCATAAACTACATGGAAAAGCGTCCATGGTTTGGCAGCAAAGGAAACCAATGATGAAAATTTGCTCTATATGTGGAAAGAATGTGGGACTAAGCAGCAGCTCTCTTAAGCTGCATCTACAGAAATCACATAAAAGACTATCATCTGGCAGTGTAGATAGTGGCACCAAAATGGAGATTGAGAAAGCTATAGCAGCTTTGAAGATTAGTCGTGGTGGAAGTGTCAGCCCCACACAAAAGCAGTCTCATTCAATCATGCATGAATAGATACTGCAACTTTTTGTCTTTTTACTTCTGACAAACATATCATGAGTTTCATGCTAAATTATTCTGATCTTCCAACCTTTTATACTTCCTTCCTAACCAGGAAATAAAAAGATTCCTGTTCAGCATTTCATGAAAATCTTAGGAACATAGATGCATGACTAGGCCTCGAGTGGAAGATTTTGGTATAACATAGATCAGATGTTCATGCCTATGCAAATTTTAGTATTCAAGCATGCTTGTGTTCATATTTTCATTTTGCTGTAAAAAGTACACGATAGTGGAACATGTGACTAATTACTTTTCTGGAGAAGAACATATTGTATTTCTAGTAAATGATATAAACAGGGTTGAAGGGAAAAACACCAACAATTGTACCATAATGTACTTAGAATAATTAAATTTGAATATGACATTAAGTACTCTCGTCCCTTAAACAAGTGGTTAGGGGGTTTGATCCCTAGCCCTTGTGAATTGAGCAAATTCACAGATTAGCTGTCTAGATATGAGACTTCCGAACAGCGAGGAATTAGTCTCACTTAACACACGGGTGAAGATACCTTGGGAAACCAAAAAATTTGACTATGACATTAACTCTTAAAACAAGATTATATGAGAGCTAGAGGACCAATCAAATAAATTGAAGGGATCTTCTAATCATGGCATGCAGCGTTCCTTTTCTTAGACTTCTTTTGAATGGCCATGCTCAGAAGACACGCCTTAAACAGCCAGAAGAGAATTAAATAGTTTTTCGTTGAATGACAAGTGAAACTATGTCTATGGTTATGAAACAAGTACACACAACATCTTGGCAAAGGCAACAACAAAAATAAGCCCATTTAATGTATCTATCCTATACGGGAAGAGCCTCAGGCAAAGATTCAGGGGCACCACTGCTACCATTGAGCACAATGACATTGCCATCAGAATCAACATCCACTATAACAGAGTCGCCCTCTTTAATTTCTCTTGCAAGCATCTTCTCAGCCATGCTATCCTCCAAAAGCCGCATGATAGCTCTTCTTAATGGCCTGGCTCCATAACTAGGATTGTATCCTTCGTCAACTACCCTTTCCCTAAATCTTTCTGTCACTTGGAGCTCAATGTCTTTCGTTTTCAGTCTTTCAAATACCTCCTTCAACATTATGTCAGCAATCTCCTTCACTTCCAGCTTAGTGAGTTGCCTGAAGACTATCATTTCATCCAACCTATTCAAAAACTCAGGTCTAAAGTACTGTTTTAGCTCCTCAGTCACCAAGCTCCTGATACGATTATAACTACTATCCTTCTCATCATAATCTAGATCAAATCCTATTCTGCGACCTCCCTTTTCTATTACACTGCTTCCAACATTTGATGTCATTATAAGAAGTGTGTTCTTGAAGTCTACTGTTCGGCCCTTGCTGTCGGTTAATCTACCATCTTCCAGAATTTGAAGCATCATATTGAATACATCTGGGTGAGCTTTCTCAATCTCATCAAAGAGTACAACAGTGTATGGTCGACGGCGGACTGCCTCAGTCAGCTGACCACCTTCAGTGTAACCAACATAACCTGGAGGGGAACCAATGAGCTTGGAGACAGTGTGCCGTTCCATAAATTCACTCATATCAAGTCTAATCATTGCTTCTTCCGAACCAAAGTAGTATGCAGCCAAGGCTTTTGCTAATTCAGATTTCCCCACACCCGTTGGACCAGAAAAGATGAAGCTGGCAATGGGGCGATTGGGATTCTTCAATCCAACACGGGCTCGGCGAATAGCCCGACTAATGGCTACTACTGCTTCATCTTGACCAATAACTCGCTTGTGCAAGGTCTCTTCCATCTTGAGAAGGCGATCAGATTCATCTGTTGAGACTTTCTCGACAGGAATACCAGTCCAGGAGGATACAATGTGTTGGATGTCAACTTCAGTCACAACTGGACCTTCATCTCCTGCCTCACTCTCTGCCTTGCTCATCTCCTTGCCTTTCTCTATAAGTGCTGATATCTGGGCCTTGAGATCCATTTCTCTGTCTCGTAGCTCTCCAGCCTGCTCAGATAGATATTCATGTATTATCAGCCCACTGAGTTTTGTTAAAAAACATGTGAATTTCACTGTGTAAAAAGCGCATAAAGGCAAGAAACAAGGTGGAACAGTCTTCTGGATTATCAAATGAAAAAGAAAATCTAAGCCACAAATTACTATCTTTTTTATATAATTAAGCATATAATATCTCATCAGATAGAGGCAGTCAACTGACTTCCTGAAAATTTATTAGTCGGCAACTACAAGATTTAAAAACAATACCTTTTCAAAGTCTTGGTTGCGAACAGCTTCATCTTTTTCCTTCACAATTTGTCTAACCTCCTTGTCCAATTCTCTTGCTTCTTCAGGTAACTGAGAGTAAATATATCTAGCACAGTTAGCTTGGTAATTGAAGAGATCTTTTTTGCCAATGCGATCATTGAAGAGATTAAGCTATGGGAAAAGCATACTATACCTGTGCATGTTGAAGCCGGACACGGGAACCAGCCTCATCAATCAAATCTATGGCTTTGTCAGGTAGAAACCGATCACTGCAGGGAACATCATTGTTTTAAACAAACAAATTTGGGTGACATATGAAGCAAATGAAATCTAAAATGGACCATCTGTTCATCCAACGATTCCAAACAACTTCATTAAAGGTCCAAATTCATAATCTAAAATATTTCAGGAAGGTTGAATGCCTGCTGTTTCAAGATGCTGATACAAACCAAATTGACTTGGGGGAAAATATCAAGCATGCAATGTGACCAAACAATCGACTCTTGATTTCAGAAGCAATGCAATGACGGCAAAATGAACAGATCAGATGCAGAAAAGTGACCAATGGATTACCTGATATACTGGTGTGACAATTGTGCAGCTGCTATAAGGGCTTCATCGGTGTAACGGAGCTTATGATGAATCTCATAACGCTCTCTTAGTCCTTTTAAAATCTGTATGGTTTCATCAACAGTTGGTTCTGGCACTTTAACTGGCTGGAATCGCCTCTCCAAGGCTGGATCTTTTTCAATGTGTTTTCTATATTCATCCAATGTTGTGGCTCCTATACACTGCAGAAACAATGAAGCAAAACCAAATTTTTCAATACACCTCCACTAAATACAACAATAACAGTATTATTTGACTAATTACATAACAGTGAGGATATTCATCATTTGCGATCCAAAAGTGGAATTGCCTACAATTACAACAGCAATTAGCTTCCATACCAAATCATCTAAGCCTAACCACATAGCAGATAAAAGTGACACTTACTGCCACAAACCTGAATTTATAATAGACATCCAACCTCTACTTATCCTATTATTAAACATTTTAGGTAGATTGAACTGAATACACACATGCAGAGCCAATAGGGAGAAAAATGTTGCTTTACCTGCAGTTCACCTCTTGCAAGTGCGGGCTTCAATATATTTGCAGCATCAATTGCTCCTTCAGCTGCTCCTGCTCCAATAAGTGTGTGCACTTCATCAATAAATAGTATGATCTCATCACTTTGTTTGATTTCCTCCATCAATTTCTTTAATCTTTCCTCAAATTCCCCACGATATTTAGTGCCAGCTACCAGCAGACCCATATCAAGGGTTATGACCTATATAATGCAGAACAAAGTAATCCATCAGGGGGGAATAGGAAAGAGACCAAAAAACTAAACTATCTATAAAAATTTACATACAAAACCATAAGACGCCAGCAGCCAATATTGTTCTTTTAAAATCATATTTCACAATCAGAGCCCATAAGTTCAATATAACGATAACTAAAGGATTTTGTATAAAAAACGATAACAAAAGGATTTAGAAACTTAAAATTGCCTATAAATGACATGTCTCATACAAACAACCAAATGACAACTAAAATTTGAGGACAAAAAGGTTTTACATATTTTGTCCAAAAAAGGTTTTACATAATTCAGGTCTAATAAAACAATGTTAAACCATAAAAACACCAAGAATATAAAGCAAAGCTCATCTTATACTAAATCACAATTAGACAATTGAAAATTAAAAAGTGTATCCATATTTCCTTTACAGACGCCAAGCAAGTTTATCCTACTGATAAAGAGAACAGCAAGTCCCCCGAGTTAAAAAAAACATGTTTTTTAAAAAAATGCACCAATAGCAATAAGCTTACTTCTACTGACCTTCTTTCCTTCAATGGTTTCAGGTACATCACCATTAGCAATTCTCTGAGCAAGACCCTCGGCAATAGCTGTCTTCCCCACACCAGGTTCTCCAATAAGACAGGGATTGTTTTTAGTCCGACGACCTAGAATTTGAGTAACACGTTCAATTTGTGGCTGCCTTCCCACAACTGGGTCTAATTTTCCCTGAAAGGAGATTAGGAGAATCATTAGTATATTGCTTAGTGAGGTATCATATAAAATCCATCGCCAAAGAAACTAGGAGCTATCAAATACCTCCTCTGCTAACTTAGTCAAATTGGTACCATACTCCTCCAAAGTTGGCATCTTGTTGTTACTGCTTCCAGGGCCAACAGTAGCAGTGACACTATCTGCACTCTCACCAACCATGCGAATAACCTGTGCTTAGCCAGAGGAAATTGAGATGATCAGAACAAAAATTCAAATAATTGAAGGGATTCTGTAAAACACGCATAGCTCCTGAAAATAATAAATCAAGACTTAGTACTGACCTGTGTACGGATATTAGTAGGATCAGCACCTAGGTTCTCAAGAACACGTGCAGCGACACCTTCACCCTCACGAAGGAGACCCAGGAGCAAGTGCTCGGATCCAATATAATTGTGGCCTGAAATTTACAAGGATAAATGTTCTGGAAGACTAAGACAAAACATCACTCAAATTACAATTTCTATCAATATAATGATCATACATGTGAAAAGAGACTCAAAGCTTCCCCTAACTAAATTTTAAATGATTTTAATGATCAAAAGCTAAATCTGCAGAACTATCAATGACACACATTTCGATATAAATGCATGAAAAATAAAAAGATTTCCCATTTCAATCATCACAAGTTTATGACACTCAACGTGCAATGTTTTTACTGACAATTATATGGTTCCTATTCAACCATGCACTTGTCATGTTATTACAGGAAAACTATACACCTGCCATATTTTAATAGCAAAAATTGATATCAAGATTATAAGAAACCAAATTTAAGTCTAGTTCACAGGCAAATCAAACAATTGTGTGGGACCATATATAAATAATTTATTTATACCACTACAATTAAATGAAAAACAAAAAAAGGCAAGTTAGGTATCACAACAATAGGGCCTTATCCCAAGTTAGATTATATGGGAAAAACCTAGGTCAAAGATAAAAATGCCAATTGTAAAATGTACATTTATTCAAGAAAATATATAAAGAAATGTAAGCAAAATGTTTACCAAGCTGACGGGCTTCCTCAAGTGAGAGCTCCAAAACACGCTTTGCTCGAGGAGTAAATGGAATCTCAACTGCAACGAATCCACTTCCCCTTCCAATTATCTTCTCCACTTCCACACGTGCATCTTTTAAGTTGATTCCCATGGACTTTAGGACTTTGGCGGCAATACCAGTGCCCTCACCAACGAGACCCAACAGAATTTGCTCAGTTCCAACAAAATTATGACCAAGCCGCCTTGCTTCCTCTTGAGCCAGCATAATTACTTTAATAGCTTTCTCTGTAAAACGCTCAAACATGGCCTTGGGCACACCTCTTGTGGCCCTCGATCGACGTGAAGAACTTGCAATTGACATTGACACTATTGAATGAAAATCATGTACAGGTCTCAACATAGTATCCAAAGAATTAACCGTTCGTAGTCCAGCGAAACTCGAAATTCTCGGTCCATGCATCACTGCAGAACTCATCATTTTAACCGATCTTCTCTGTTTCCATGATCCCTTAAGTTGACTTTGCCTTTTCCCAGGCACCAAACCGGGAAGCGTAGCCGACTGAGCCAAAACCCTATCCATAATTCCTAAATAGCTGGCTGCAGTTATAAAATCCAAACAGTTAGGTGACAATCAACACACTTGAAAGCCAAAAGACACTCACACACAGATAAGTCCAAAATCCAAATATTTCATTCAACAAACAAATAACAGTAACTACAATCACATCCATAATATAGCCAAGCTACAGAAAGTGAGCTTAAAACAAACATTACATAACTCCTATTATGTAATTCAAAAACAAGGTGTTTTCAACTTGTTAATCTTTCAAAATCATCCATATACCAAATATTCCTCTCTGAATGAAGTTAAAAACCAAAATAAACATCAACTTATAAAAGCATTCAAGTTCAGCAGCTAAGAAACTAAACACTAACAATCAAACAGAACAAAAGAAGCAAGAAAAGAAAAATAACAACATATTTCAGCTTCGCGAAAGAAAGTGAACAAGCACTAACTAAAGCTTAAGCCGAAAGATTAATCAGTAAGCATAATCACACAAATCACAATATAACAAACACAAAAAAAAAAAAAGTCAAATCCAAGCGAAAAGAGATACCGATAAAGCAAGCTCAATAAAAACCTAATTCCAGCAAGCTACAATAAAAACACCACAAGCACACTATAATCAACAAAATAAGCAGAGAATCAGTCACTAAATTATTCGATTAATAAACTAAACAAAAAATAACGAAAAAAAAAAAGATGAAGAGAGATTTTCACCTGTGAAGAAATGAAATGAAATGAAAGAAGCGAGCAGAGGAGGTAGGTGACTTCGCTTAAATGCCCTCTCTCTCTCTCTCTCTCTCTCTCTCTCTCTCTCTCTTATTGTGCCACTGTGTATGAACCGCCATGGGCGCGACCCTATCCTATCATTTCTTCTGAGGCGATCGTAGCCGTTGATTTTTCAGGGAGGTTTCAGGGCCGTCGATTTGATTGTAGCTAATTGATCGATTTTAGGGTCTGCCAATGGGACACGTTTTCTTTCTTGTGAGTTAATCCACACTTATTTTGCCTTAATCCCAACACTGACCCTATCTTTGTGTGTTGACTGACTGTTTTGCCCTTGCCTAATGCGGTCTGATTTGTCGGGCAATGTGAATTTTGCTTCATTATATTAAAAGGTATGTGCATTTTTATTGGTAATTAACTAAACATATCATGTTTACATGTTGAGGTCGTATAATTAAGTGTCAAGAGAAAATTGTCCTGATTTAAAATATCAGGACACATAAAGCAGGTTTGCGTGAGTGGTAAGTATTTTCGTTCCTTAAACAAGTGGTTGAGGGTTCGATCCCTAACTCTTGTGAATGGAGCAAATTCACAGGCCAACTGTCTACCCCTATATGAGGCCTCAGAAGAGCTAGAGATTAGTCTCACTTGAAACGCGGGTGGAGAAATCCTTGGGTAAACAAAAAAAAAAAAAGATCAGGACAAATATCTTTAAATTTAAGATGTGTATTCTGTTTAAAAAAGAGGTAGGAATATTGCCTATATAAATAAGTTTTAACCTATCTCCAAGCAGAGACACTTTTTAGGATTTGAATACATGTTCTCATACTAGCTCAAACAACTACTCATTGGTAAGATGCGTATTATTTTCAACATAGGAGAGTGATGTTATTTGTTTTTTTCTCCAAAATGTAAACAGCTAAGACTAAAAACCAGTGTTCTTTTAATTGATATTGGCTGGAGAAGATGGAAAATAATGAATTTGAAACGAAGAACAACTTGTAATTTGTAAATGGAATGGAAATATCTACGTCAACGTAGAAAAGGCGTGAACGATACCTCTCTTTATTGCTTCCTTTGCTTACTAAGCTTTGTTCTTTTATTTGTTTGCGTAAGTCGTTGAATTTTGATAAATAATCAGACAATTCATTGACCAATCATTCGTCATTATTTGGAAACTTGAACACATCAAATATGACCAATTTTTTAAAAACCACGTTCACCATTGTAACAATTTATTAAAATTCAAGCACGACGAGCAAGCTACTAGCCGAATAGTCAAATACGTGATCCAGTTTTTAAAGCAACCATGGCAAAAACAAAAATGTTCTAAAAGCAACGACCCCGTGGGCTTTGATCAAACATCCAGGCCCATATAAGGTAGTACTTCGGAGTTGCATTACAACAGGGTAGCCCATGATACAAAAACAAGAATGTATCCTCCATCTCCCCATAGCCAAAATCCATATTTATATCTAGACAAAACTATGTATTGATTAGAATTTTAAATGATCTTGTGCAGGTTAATACAATTTTTTATCCTTAAACTTACACCAAAAATTGAGCTATGGTTTCTAAACTTCAAAATCGGTGATTTTGATCATTGAACTTTCAATTAATATTAATATTGATTCTTAATATAATGTTATGTCCTTAAACTTTCAAGGACATAATATTATATTAACCGTGATGCTGTATAAGGGATATTAATTTTGTCCACATTGTGTGACAGCTTGTGTAAAGTGCTTTTGGTGGTTGGGTGTTCAAATAGGCACTTGAGCTCATTTGATTTAATTCTTCAACCAAATGCTTGTAGTCATGCATAACTATTATGATTGAATTTATAAATGTTATCCTCATGAATCGCTATTGTTGAAAAAACTAACAAGTCAATATTTGATCGGATAACTAGACTTTGACCTAAATTATTTGTGTGCCTTTCGATATATAGTGCTCCATCGACTAAAGGTATAATGGACTAACCTAATTCTAGTCCTCACTTAATGAGAATGATGAGGAAGGAATATATAGTGCTCCATAGGCTTAAAGTATGCTGATTATAAATTGTAGAGAACACACTTCGATGTTATGCCATTACAAATTTGATTCCTGTTCACTTTTCTTCAGCACTTCTTTAAATCCCAATTAGATTATGATCCCCCCAAATTCAAATGGGACATCAATAATGCTCATTAGTTTTTAACCCCAGATTTTTCGGACTTTAGTCTTCAATATAAGACGTAGTTGACACTATTTTCCCAAGAGATCAAGAAACATAACCAGGGGAGTACAATGATTTACAGAAGATATATATAGTACATAAGGATTTTTTTTAGTATTTTCCGTTCCTCATCCTTTTTCCTTTTGTTTAGTATTTAGTACACTTCATATGTGTTGTCTTCCATTCAAAGCAAACGAGAACATGGGCTGCACACAAAATACTGACTTCTAAAAATAGAGGTCCACTGCCAGCCATTACAGCGTGAAATTGTGTTTTTGTTTGTTATTTCTGCTAATGATTATCTTGCAAGATGGAGGTTGGAGACATGGGCATCATCACTTGACCCCATGCCATAACATATGCCTCCTAACAAAATAACCATTCCGTACATGATCCATTAATCCAATGTTCCCATTCTCCAACTAAAATCTAACATAAGCTACTCAAAAATCCACAAATGCTGCATATTATATTAAGCACTGGCACCCCAAATTATATTTTATCATAAGCCCATGCCCATGGATATTCACTACAATTTTCATTTCAGTTCTTACTCAGTGCTACTTCCTATGAAATAAACAATCAAAAATTAATATTAATAATTAATAATTAATAAATAGATAAACAGCATGCCAACTGAGAGGTCAGGCTGCCTGTATATGAACTTAGTTACATCAAGAGGTTGAGACTATTGGGGATGGGGGAACAACTATGTACAAAATAGGATTGTTGGGGTAACAAAAACAAAAGGCTAATATGATTTGGCTCAACACATGATCACATATTACTATACTAGGAACTAGGAAAAACATTGTATATATAGGCAGAATATACTTATTCCAGGGTATGTCCAAAATTGTATAGACGCTAACGCGTACCAACAAAGTTATGCTTTGAGTTACTTCATTAGCAGTAAGGAATCACAATTCCTCTGTCTTGGTTCACAACTGGAAGGCCTTATAGAGTCTCCTGCTTCCATAGAGTGGAGCTGTGAAACAAAATGCAATGTCATTTCAACATACTATTGTTCTTTTGAGTCAAGATGGAAGTTCATATTTCAGAAACAAGGAAATAAAACTAATAGCTATTGTCAATGAAACCAGTATTGAAATGGGAGTCAACAAAGTCACCTATAAGTTATGGTATCAAATTTTATCATCATGAAGCTGGAAGCTAGATTTCTTTAGCATCCATGCAGCCTTCACTAGCTGACAGATTCTCTTCAACCCCAGACCTTAGTGTTCCCGGGCTCATTTTCTGAATTTCCTCTTTAGGGTAGATATATATTTTCCGAACCATGGCACAGAACTCCCTGATTTAGACATAAAACATGAGTTACATCATATTGTCAAGAAAGAACAATTTTTAATATAAAATGTAAAAACCTATGAGATAAGTAAGAAAGAGGTCCTTACTGCCACGGATCATCCCCAACAAGCATCATGTCACCCTCATTATCAGTGTAGACAATAAGCCAATCCTTTTTCAAAGACCTTAATTCCCCTTGAAATTCAAACATGCCGTCTAATTCAGCAACTAATTCCTCATAGTTACTGAACTTTGTAAGGTCAATAGACCTACCAAGTGCAATCCCCTTCTTGTGAACCTACAATTATTAGCATTTGATTTGATTAAATTTTTCAGCAAACCATGAGCCTGTATAGTATAACTATGTGTTAGAAAATTATCTTACTTTAGTGCAACTCCTGGCAGAATCACTGTGTGGTTTGGCTTGAACACCTTTCTCATGTGGCTGAAATGGTTGTGATGGCTTTTCATGGTCATCAGTAGCAACTGCCTCATCTGGCAGCTTTGATCCGCTTGATAGTTCTGATTTTGAATCACCTTCATTAGTGTAAGGCCGTTGTGATGTAAGATACTTGTGACCAGCTGGCTTACATGCCACATTTATTTTTGATGTGGAAGGCTCTGGTGTGCTTGGGCCACTAATAAGTGAGACCCCAAATAGCTTACAGTCCCCTTCCTTAGCTTTCACAGTCTCATACGATCTTACCGACGTTGGTGTTTGCATCAGGTCTCTTGATACAACACTTTCATGCTGAGTTGGGGTTAGAGGTGGTGGCATCAACAGGCTGCCATGCTTATGCTCTTCCATTTGAGCATGAAGCATAGGGTACTCACCAAATGCACCATACCTCACATTCTGCCTAACATGTGTGTCTTGTTGTGCAGAACCTTTCATGTTAGAGTCCAAGATGTTTAATGATAGGGTAGAAGGCATTAAAGGCCTTGGGCAGGCTACCACATTAAACTTGCCTTCATGACCTAAAACACGTTTTCTTCCAGGACTAGCCACAGGGCTAGTTTGATGTACCAAGGATAGATGGGGTCTATCTCCACTTGTCCCAAAACCTGAAAGCAAATCTGAATATGTACGTTCATGCCTCCCTATTGATGTCCAGCTCTCCGAGGCAAACATACTCGAAGTAGACGCTGCATCATTTTTGTCATCGGGCTTTTCAGCAGTATCGGATTTGTAGCTTTCGGACAAATTGCCTCTCAAAGATGAGAATTCTTGACCTCGCATTACCCTTGGAAAACCACCTGCTGGTAAAGGGTCTATACTTACCTTAGATGACACTGTAAATATAAAGCCTTTTCATTAACTAAACTACAACTTCCCCAGAAAAAGAGATAATTCTAAAAAAACAAATTGTGATATTTCACCAAACCTTCACGGGTGAGTACAGAGGAATCAGGTGACGATGGAACCGCATTAGCCCGAGGCCTTTTAGGCCTAGCCAGTGTGAGAGGATTTAGAGCTGGAGGAGCATGAGCAGGTTCTATTTTCCAAGGGGAAACTCTCTCCGGGCGAGTAATGCTAGATGTTTCATCCCATCTCACCTGGAAGGCATTCAAGAAACTCCACTAAGCATGCCATATTTTAAACAGTCTAACATAGAGGCACAAAAACTAGTAATAGAACCTTGAGGCATCTCCATTTAGAGTTTGGCCACCTTTGTGATTCATCATCTTCCATACCAATAACAGTACCAGTAAACCTACAATTTAAAAGGCAACATGATGAAATTTCTTCAAATCAACGAATCTCTAACTACTTTCATGGGCAAAGGGAGTGGAAAAAAATGACATTGAACATTCATACCTCTGCTCTGGAGACTCTTCACCTTCAAACCTCATTTTGAACCGCATTCCTATTGTATAATTTACTTTAAGAGACTCCATATATTGTTCATATGGAACAATAAATTCGGCGGGACTGGTCCTGCAAATATAATAATTCACAAAAGTTCTATAAATTCTCCTTTGAAAATTAGGCATACACATGCACTCAGAATTCCTCATCAGCTAGGACATAGCAATCCAAGGGCAAACTTAAAGTAATGGTATTATAGCCTGCTTGACGGATATTGGTATAATTTAAGGACTATGTTTCGAACCTGGGCTTGTAGTACACGGTGAACATGGTGCCAGTCGAAACTGCATGCCAGGCAGTTGCAAGGACACCAAGATGCATGCTGTGACAAGAGATCACTGAGGAAGGAAGATTACCCTGATGTCTCATTGCACGCCTTACACCAACACGAAGTTCCCCATTCTCACCCCTAGAAATTAGTATGACGTTATTTAGAGAAGCACAATTGGTAAAAACATGAAATCTAAACCCCTCTCAGAATAAATAAAACAAACCTCAAAAATATAAATGCATCACCAGCAACAAGCCTCTTTGAGCTGACAAAAACACTCCAACCACTTTGTAGTAAATGTCTGCGTGGTTGACCTGAATCAACTAAAACTGTCAGTCAAGAACAAGAAAATGCATACAAAATAAAATGCAAAAAATATCCATTAAGAGAAACAAATGGCTACTGGATTTTAGAATAGATCAGTTCATATCATTCATTACCTCTAAAGATATGCCTGAATCTCCACTCATTACCGTGTAGATCCTTAGCCACCAACTCCTGATTAGGTGGCTGCTTTGACATGTCCTGCCAACAGACAACACAGAAAATTCCTCCTACTCAATATGGATGATGACAACAAAACAAACATCATTAATAAGGAGACAAAGGCCAAAGACTAAACCAGTGGAGGAAGGCATTCATCGGCATGACGTCTCAATACTGAAAATCCACCATGAGTACTTGTATCAGAGGCTGTCAGAGTTTTACAAAACGAATGAACCTTAAATCGTGGTGGCGGAGGAGGCGGAGCTTCCTTCTCCACGGCGTTTTCATCTTGCTGGAGATCAAACAAGAATTTTTTTTTAAAAAAAAACATCAGAACCATAATTTGATATCATATTACTCAGAGTCAACGATGCTAAACACAAGAATTGAACAACTTACATTTGGCTCTGGAAATAAAGTCACTTGGGCAAAAACTTCATCGGTGTCTGGCTCCGCCTGAGATTCATTTTTCAAGAAAATAAGGAAAGTCACTTCATGTACCATGAAAAATTACAAACTTCAAAGTTGGAACACCTTTTAAATGATTACTTTTTGTAAGAAAGCTTCCAAATACGTGTGTGTGTGTGTGTGTGTGTGTGAACTGTAAGAGATTGAACAAAAACAAAGCTACCTTCAAGTACACGTGCATAACTCGACAAAGGATTTTCGAGGGGAGATCATACACAGGCATGTGCTGATCAGCCACCTGATCTGTAGAAGCCTCCACCTAATGAATTATGAAAAGAAAAAACAAAATAAACAACCTTTAAAACATGAATCCAGTATTTCAAGCATTTATTTAGTATTAAAAAAAAAATTCACAAAAGAAATCCAGTGACAAAAGGCACTGCACTCATCATAGCACAACCCAGAAAGGAAACATGTTTATTAAGTGGATGGATATAGAAGAGGCTATCAACAATAAGTCACATACAAAATAGTTTCCATGTGAAGCCTGTAACTAATGGCTTAGGAAAATTGCTTACTTGCTCAATATGTCCCTGAGGGAAATAGTAGACAAGTTCTCCTTCACGAGGCACTGTAACTAGAGGACCAGCACAAGCATGCCATAGCTCCTTGTAAAGCAATGCTTCAGGGTCTAAAAAAAACAGATTGTGAGAAAAAATCACAGATTTCTGAAAGTAAACAAAAGAAAAAAAACACTATAATAATAATATAATCACCTTTCACAGTTGAAGATAAGTGAGAATTCTCACACTCTGATGATCCCATTTTTTCAGAAATCCCACTACAGATCTCTCATAAGAGAAACACAAACTTTTATATCACATTCACAAAGCTTTTTCCTTTATCTTCTCCTCTTCAAGCTTTCAAAACCCTTTAAAAGAAACAAAATTTTTCTTCCTTGATAGCACACAACACACAAATAAGCCTCTTTCTGACAAAAAGACCAGTAATTTCCAAGTGGGAAGTTTCAGAGAAAGAAAGAAAGCAAAAAAAAATGTTTTTTTATGTGGTGCTTGTCTATATCTATCTTTTTTTTTTTTCTCTGAACCAGGAAGGAAGAAGCAGAAAAACAATGAATAAAAGGAGAGACTTTGATTTAACTAGAAGTGGAAGTGGGTGTGATGAGTTTTATTTATTTATTTATTTATTTATTTATTGATTGTTTGGAGGGTCAAATAGTTTAGTTGAAAGAGTGGAACACTGACATTTGCCGGTGAATGAGATAAAGTCATTTCAGTGCGGGGGACCAACAAGGAAGGAAGAGCCAAGCAAGGCAAGACTGTGAGAAAAGATTAAGGAAAAATATCTTAGTGGAGAAGAAGAAAGAGGGTCTTAGACGGAGATTAGATAACAACGTTAGTACTGTCATTCATGTTGTCGACTATGCACTGGCTAGTAGTGTAACGGTGGCGGGAAACTTAACCATATTGGTCCCACGTGAATATGATTTTATTTTTATTATCCTGGGCTCGCTGTTAATTAAATATAAGATCACTTCAATGAATGGACTACTAAATTGTAACATATTATACATGTAATTAGATTGTAGATTGATTTATAAGTAGAATAAATTAGTTTTGAAGAAAAAGTTAGCTATCAACAATTTAAAGTGATTATATTTGTCATTTTTTTCAAGAGAAGGTGAAATCGATCTGATAATTATGAATGAGGAAATCTAAGATTGGGATAAATTTAATTTTGTCAAATAAGTATTCGTTTGTTGGTGATTTTGCCTAAGAATATTCTTTGGGCTAATACCGACCTAAAAATAAAACAAATGTAGCAGTGTTGTCTTGAATTAACGGAGGAGTTAATAAAAGTCGTGTCGTGTTTTATGTCAAGATAAAAATGGAAAATTTTTTTTATCACTAATTTTGCTTTGAAAGTTTTTTTATAATATAATGTCCTCTTGAAAGTTTTTTATCACAAAGAAAACTAAAATAGCAAAAATGGTTTATTTTTATCTATACCATTATATGGTGCCCAATAATGTCTCCAACTTGAGGCAACTATGCTACATTTTTCATATTTCTGTGGTAGCATTTGTAAAAAAACATTCAAGATAAAATTGTTGTTGATTGAATACTTTGGGATCAGTTGATATTTAACCCTTAATAATATCAAAGGAAATTTAAAATATATACACACATATACATATATGCTTCTGCGTGTGGTGTACTAGTTATGATGGTAAAGGGTAGGACATTCATGTGCATGGGTGCCCCAAGGCCCACACATGCACAGCTGTAAATAGCAGGTCGTCCTCGTCCGATATTTCGTCATTATATCTTGCCTGTATTCGCATACGAGATTATCCATATCGGGTAAATTCAATTCCATAAATATGGCACTTTGAAGAAAATGGTAGCTGTAATGTTTAAAACAGGAAATGATAGTGATTATTACAGGAGAATAGTGATCCAACATGGCGATTCTGATGAGTTCGTGTCTAATTTCTTATACTGAAAGCGCGGAACTAGCTCCTGCATAGAGATTATGACTCTATATACATGGATGTTGTTGTACTATATATTATAGTCTCTCAATTTCGTCATCCACTAAAAAGAAAGATTTCGTACTTGTTATTATCAATCTTTTTTTTGTTGGTTTCACAACATGTCCCTTTAACTCTTAAATATAAGACGCAGTGGACCTTTTTTTAGAGATTGTAAAAGTCAAATATATCAATAAATCATAACATATTGACTTTATTATTAGATTATTTGTTAATTTATAAGTTGAATACACTAATTTAAATAAAAATTCAGGTAAATTAGTATATAAGTTGTTTATTTAGCTATATTAAAGTCCAATATATCAATAAATCATAACATATTGACTTTTGTCCCTCTTTTAATACCAAATGACCCTCTAAATTTAAATTAATAATATTTTGATCATTTTACATATATGCCGTGAAGAACTTGTGGCATATATATATTGTAGCCTTAGCAGCATATAAGCTAATTAGCAAGTAAAATGTATATGTTTAATCCTACTTGTAACCTGACATCATGTATATGTGTTCTCAAGTTTTTTCTGAAAATTCATTGCCTACCAAAATAGGTTTGAAATGAGGAATTTACTAATAATTTCCTCAAAATACAACCATATTAATATTACAAGATAAGCCGTGAATGATATGTTGCTCTCTAGTCTCTACAATATAATTATAGAATTACGCCGAGCACGAATTAGCTGTGTTAGTGACCTGCCCATACCTACTATTTACATTGTTTACAACAATATAATATTAGCTGCGAGATATTAAAAAAATACAGGTATAAGATAAGAAGTTAATTGATCTTCGGGAAAAAACGGAGCTCGTTAACTTTCGAAGTAGGTAAGATTTATTGAATTTAATATACTATTACTACATAGTCCTAGGGCTTAAAGTGGGAATAAGGGAATCCACTGAGTGTCTCCTAATTTGGTTACAGATAATCCAGCTTGTGGGGCCCAGCTGAGCTCTGCTTCCCCCCTCCTAGGCAATTTCCTAACCCTCTTATTAAATTCCCCGCCATGTTTTCCCCGCCCACGCTCATTAGTTTGATTAATTTCTTTAATCACGTAGTTAACCATGTCCACGTCATACATCTACCCTTACTTTGTTTTGGTAGCCAATGAGGCAAGGACCTACAAGTCTACAACTCTTACATACGTCCGCTGTATCGTGTAATATTAATATGAATATCATTTATTATACATCCCTTTCCACATTACAATTAAAATGCAAGGGAAAACATGAAATCAAATCAAGCATTTATTTTGACTTTCGTATATTATCCCTTATAATATACAGAAAAAATTCTATCAC
This sequence comes from Mimosa pudica, assembly GCA_029929735.1. Taxonomy (NCBI): domain Eukaryota; kingdom Viridiplantae; phylum Streptophyta; class Magnoliopsida; order Fabales; family Fabaceae; genus Mimosa; species Mimosa pudica. The sequence continues at coordinate 15,819,667 of JAKELP010000014.1, read as the reverse complement.
GATATTCTACCTCTTAAAATGTAGACAAAAAAATGCTATCATGTTATCTCTTACACCTCTGATGATTTTTATATTTTGTTTGAGAGAGATGATTTTATTTGGTCTTAAATATATAAGTCATGTCATTAAATATTTCATGTGAATAATGTACAAGCTTACCTCTTATTTATTATATGTTGAGCTTGTTTCATGTAGTATAGTAGATATTGAATATGTGTATACTAAAAAATTTGTTGGATTATAGTTGAAAAATAAAGAAGTTTAATGTTTTTCTTGATCTAAGAGAAATATATATGCTAAAAATGACTTCTAAATAGCTACCAAAAAAAAAGAAATGACTTCTAAATATGACCAAAGGAGTATATTACATGCCGGATTAAGTACATATGTAAATGATATATGACTTAAATCCTTAAATTAAATAGCCTAATAATTATCATTGTATATTTAGTAATATTATAATTTATGAAATTTTCATTTTAATGTCATATCACTACAAGAAAATGGGACGCTAGTCGCGTCAGGATTGTCGCGCATGGAGGCAGGGTGACAAAAAACAATGTTTGTTGCGACAAAAGTGTGGGAAAATAATATTTTTTAATTGTTGTCGCGTTTCGTTGCTGTTTATGTGCGACAACAATATATATGTATTTATTTTCCATTTCTTTCGTTGTTTTAATAGTTTGTCGCGTAATGAAAACACATCAAAGTAAACTTTATGTGCGACACATGCATTTAAACACTTTTTTTAATATAAGTTTTGTACAATAATTCATAAATGAGACACTTAATTATACATATCTAATAATAACATCTAATAATCTTGATCAAAGATTGGACACCAACCTTTCATTAACTTCCACCTTAATTGTTTATCTGCCTCAGACATGTCCTTAAATGTAGGCCCATTTAAATAGTCATTATATGGTAACCTGTTCAAGTCAATATCATAATCATCAGAGCGTAGTGAGACCTTGCCGTCTGAATGATCACCAACTGCTTTATTTTTTATTTCTTTTACTACATGTTGCGTATGTCCATACGAGCATAATTAATAATTTTCAATTCAATGTCGCGTATGGCCATATGCGCGACATATATTATAACAAAGTGAATTTTCTCCAAGCTCTCATGTGTGACATATATAAAACAGCCTCATATATGTCGCGCTTAGCCATACGCGACATATATGAAATTACAAATTTCCCGCCAGCACCCCCCTATATAAACCCCCCTATATAAACTCACTTCCAAAATCTCCACATTTCACCTCACTTCATTTATTTCTTTCACCATCTCCATCTTTCTTCCTACCCACTATCATTAATTCTTCACTTACATTCTTGTATTATTTTGTCATGGCCTACTTACATTTGCACACTTTATTAAATATGAACTTATTTCATCTACTCTTCTTTAACTTATTTTACTCTACTACTTAATGTTCTTAGTCTATTGAATTTAAGCTAATTTTGTTCTTTAATTTTGTAGGTTGCTTTAAACATTTGACTAGCTAAATTTGGGAGAAAAGACTCTTTTACTATTTAGTCACACATTAAAGTGTCAAATTGCAAAAAATGACCCCTAAAAAAATATACATATTAAAATAAATACATTTTAGATGCAACAAAATAAAAGAAAAATTAGATTTGGTTGAAAATTTGCAGTTCCCGCCACTGCAGTGAAAAAAAATTTGAACTTCCCTCACAATATATTTTGTCGCGTATGTTTTGTCGCGTATGGGCACGCCCTCTCATGAAACTAAGTTTGTCGCGTTTAAGTCATTTCATACGCGACAAGTGAATTAATATTATATTCCCTGCAACTTTGAGGTATGTCGTGTTTCTTTCATCTCTGACACGCGACATGATGTTTGCTACGACAGTTTAACAAGTGTTTGCATTAAACACGACAAACCTATTTTGTCACTAATTTAAACGCGACTATATACCTATTTCATGCGCGACTAGCGTCCCATTTTCTTGTAGCGTATAACTATTAACTACAAGTTAAATCCCTAAATGTTCACATCTTTTTAAATTTTTTCAGTCCGGTTCTGGAAATAATTCATGCAAATTGCACCAGCCAGTCCCATCCCTCGTCCAATAACGTAACGGACTTGAAACGGGGTTTCATCTTTGTTAAGGAGAGGATTCCTGTGGTACTCATCTGTAGGATGAGGAAAAGTTTGGAGTGATTCCTTTCTAGACGCTACCTGTGGACCCGCCACGTGCGTGGTGGGGATGTCACTTTGTGGACACGTGGCATTCCTTGAATGGATTAGGGAGTGTTTTTTTTTTTAATAATGGAGGTTGCTCGAACTAGTGGTTGAATACTTGAATTGCGCGTGTTGCGTTATATATTATGAACGGCGTTAAGGGAAAGTGACATCATCTCCATTGAACAAATGCTACGTGGAATCTCTTGTCTTTGTGTTTTTTTGACTTCTTCCTACTATTTCTTTTTTTTATTATATTTTTGTACCCTAACGATGGAAAGAAAAAGAGGGGGTCGTCAAAGATTGAATATTTTCAAAGGTCAACACAAATTTTCACTCTTACTTTGATTCAAGTAATTGTATAATAATGCTTTTTTTCATTGATTAAAAAAAGAATAATTGGTGATACTTCCTCCCGTCCTAAATATAATATATATTTGTGGAGATGGGTTGAGTCCTCAATATAAAACCTATTTCTGATTATTACAAATTTTTCTTAAATTATCTTTATCAATACTTCAAAATAACAAATAAATAAGAGAGGGAGGGAGGGTGGGGTAAAGGTATATAGTGAGGGTATATTGGTAATATGATGTTATTTTAACCAATTTAACTAACATATTTAATATAATCAAACTAAGTAAATAAGTCGTATATTTGAGACTGTAATGAATAAGTGTTAATAATTAAATTAGTGTTATTTTCTATTTATGAACAATTCACACCTCATATATATTATGACTCATGAGAAACATTAAATTTAGAAATTTGCCTTTTCTATGTTTTTCTATCATTTTCTTTCCTTTATTATACTCTAATTGAGAGAAATTCTTGCGTGATGAACCGGATGTACTACATCATTTGTTGTGATTGAATTTTTTTGTGTGGGTGAGATGGAAGATTTATTGGCATTATTTTCATCAAGAAGGTGTGCATGAATTCTGACCACACGTAGACTAAGAGCTTGTTTCGTTGTAGGAAAGTTTGTTAAAGAATTAGAAATGGAAAGGGTAAGATGGAAAGTAGGGGTAATGATGAGAGAGTAAAGTTTGTGGGCCCCACGATAAGTATGAGATGAAGAGAGAAAACTTGTGGGCCCCAATATATATGTAAATGACCATATTACCCTTGACTTTTTAATTTATTTACAACCCACTTTCCCAAATTTACTGCAACCAAATGTACCCTAATATTGTCTTATTTTCATCACCCGGCTTTCCTCCTATTTATATCTATAATAATATCAAAGATGGCTTGTTACACAAAATTGGATGAGCGTACGGATACATCAAAAAAGGGGATGAGAGGAAGGACGATATAGCCCTAGAATGATGAGAATTGCCATAAAGCAATAATGATGCCAAGAGAAGATATGATAAAAAATAAGATATGAGATGCGCACACACAATATGGAAGGAGAGAGGTGAAGGTAATTAAAATGAGAAGTAAAACAAATTGAAAATCTTGTTTTGCACGTTTAATTTGAAGTGGTACCCCAAGGTTAAGAATTCACCTTAGCTATACATAAAAAGTGAAACAAGGTTGGAAGGAAGTGGTAAAAAAGAAAGAAAAGTAGAGAAAATTAAAGAAGGGGACAAGTATCGGGCAAGGAAGCAAGGAAGAGAAAGAAAGAGAGGGAAATGAAATGGTGATTGGTGTGAAGAAAAAGGCAGAGAAGGGAAAGTAAGAAACAAAAAGGAAGAGATGAGGTTGGAGGAGGGTTTGGTCCTTTTTGGAGGTTAGGTATATCATATTATTTGTGAACATTATGCTTTTTTTGTTCCAATGCCTACTAACATACATCCATTACAAGACACCACCCACCCCTATTTCATATTCCATCCATTTTTTCATATACCACCGTATTAAACAGCCCCATTGAACGGTTATTCATTAGTATTTAATTTGCGAAACATTTTAACGAAAAAATTAATTTCAATGATTACTATTCGAATAATCCATAGTTTATTCATACGACTTTCTTCTCAAATTCTTTTATATTCAATTATTTGACTATGTCAAGTTTGAGTATTGTCAAACATTATGGTTTTATAAAAAATCAATTTTTATATGTGCACAAGCTTGAACTCGAAAAGAATTTAATTGTAAATGTAAAACCTGCTTAATTTCCATAAAACATAATTTTATCTCGCTTTTCTCCTTCATATATGTATTGAAAATGGAACTATCCTAGTTTCAGAATTTTTGTGTTAAGTTAATAAAAGGTTTTCTTGGAAATGATTGAAGATAGTTCTTTTATAGAATCTCACTTTATAAACATAGACCATCGGCATAGTTTTGCATTGATCACATGGTAGGAACAACATTAGGAAACGAACAAACACGCAATGAAGACCTTTGAATTTGGGGAAGCTATACAATAATGAAACACAAAGCATGAATCAATCTATGTCTATGGTAGGATGAGTTGTGAACTCCTCATATAATATAAATTTTTGAAGGTTGATTATTAAGAAAAAAACACCATTTCCAATATTTTTAACAATATCGAGTTTTTACATTGTTAAAATTACTTGACTTGAGCTGTAATTTGCCGAAGACTAGGTTGTAAAAGCGGCAGACCAGAATCAGGTATTAGAATAGCTTGTTGACAATTGATATCTATATATTTTACTTGTTGATTGTTGTTTATTCTTTACTTACAACCGATCAATTCCAGTCATTTTATAGCTGATCTTTCAGATCGATTTACAACTAAAGCTTAAGAAACTCAAACAATTTTCTTTGCTTTTTTTTCAGCTTTCATGGCTAACATTTTCATGTCGTTCAATGTCATTTTCCCTACTGTAATTGAAGCCAGCTGCTTCAAGTTTAAGAAAATTCAAATATCTTAATAAATCTTCATGTATCTGTGCTTTCTTAACAATCACAGTCATGACAGGTGTTAGAAGAGATATAAGAAGCTGCGAAGGATTGCACATTTGTGTCATGAGTATTATTAATAATATTATTGTTATTACTATATTATAATATATCGTTGTTGTTGTTGTTATTTATTATTAATATAAATAATAATAATCATATCATCAAAAAAGCACACAACTCCTTCATCTTTGGATGGCTCCATTAGTTGGTGGGTGGATGATGGGGAATAATGGAGAAGTGGGGGCAACACTAGAAAGGAATTCGTATAAAAGGTTTATAATTCTAATTGGGCCATATTTTTGTATTTTATTTTATCAATGAATAAATACATAGTCCCGAAAGAAAAACAACTACATTAATTTTTAGCAAAACCAACGACTTTGACAGAATACATATATAGTTTGTTTTTAGTCAAAAAACAGGAAAATAATTATCACTTTGTAAATCTGGTAAAGCACCATATATATATTTTATTGACTGAATTCCTCCCTGAAGGATGTGCATGCACAATCATAGTTTTCTCATCTCTACCATCCAAAAGTGGAAATTTAAGATTCAAGCAAATAAAATAATATCTTGGTTTTGACTATGAAATACTAAAATCCAGCGTTATGTGGGGAAGTCCATGTTATGCTTCACACTAGGGGTGGGGTTCCAAAAGGCCAATTATTAATGGCACCCAACGTCATATATAAATCTAATAAATCCTTTTGGTGCGGGGAAAATAAACAAGGGCAACAACATAATATAAGAAAGCGTCAATCGCACTTCAATTATTAAGAATTGTTTCTTTTTTGGGTCTAATGTGTATATATGTACTGGACTGTTTTGCAGGGGAATTTGTTCTAAACTGGAGGGTGCACGGAAGAAAGCTCAACATAGAAACACTCATTTTCATTTCCAAATCTTATTCCCACCCTTAAAATTAGAAATGATGGTTGATATGTAATATTTTATAGAATTATATTAATGCATTATAAGTTAAAATATATTTATTTTTATCTTATCTACAATTATAAACTAAGTAGATTAGTTTCAACAGTTTAATTTGATTTATCTATATTCATAGTATAAAATTATATATAAAATATTAAATGTGAGCAATTCCTTTTTTTTGGTTTGAGAGAGAATTGAGAACGAGGAACAATGGACCAAGTAATGAACCTGTAATTAACCACTTAAAGCATGCATGGCCATAGATGTATCCAAGAAGCTACAAGGGAGACTACTTGTGAGCGATTCATTTTTTATCTAAGCTAAGGTTGGATAGGGGATTATGAGAATGAGAAAAAGGGAAATGAGAACTTTTTCGAGATATACATGCTGCAATTAATTAGTGAGATGTTGTTCTTATCAATATATATTAAACAATTAAAGAGGAAGAGATAAGATCATTAATATAATGATGATGACCTTTTAGGTGAGGATGGGGTTGTATTGTTAATGGCCTCTCAAAGCAAGTGTGTGATTTTAAATTAATGAGGATGATCTTATATGTATCATGATAATGATATATTCAAGCATAGTACCTCAATTCCTCCATTGTTTTATATAGGCCGGCCGATCGATTTAATTTATCAATTGCTGTTTGTAGCCCGCAGCTATATACACACACAGCTTGGAAGGTCAAATTAAATTTGAGCACTCCAAATAAATAGATTATTTATAATAAGGTTTCTAGCCACCAATATAATGAACAATGAAATATAGAATATTTCTATTTAAATCATACGCATTCAACATTATTCGCGATGTTATTCACATTTTTATATCACCCCGAACGATGCAGTTTGGGTGTCATGCATTTGGCCTTTTTTTTGGGTTAAATTAGAGGAGCATGCAAGAGTTACTTTAATTACATTAGATTATAAGTACGATTAAACCTGCATTTCCTATTAATGAGGGAGATTCATGTCATTCAGGTTAAATTAAAGGCATTGACTTTTATGAAATTTAAAAAATAATTACACTATTTATAACCCATTAACAGTAAAATATTTATGACAGTTTTTATATATACATTATTGATGAAGAGAAAAATTATGCATTTGGAGAACACCATGGTACAAATTTCTAACTATTGATAAAAAAAAAGTCTAACTTTAACTATCCAATTGCAATATGTGCCACTGAGTCTGGATTGTTCTGCGCGCGAACATACACACATATATAGATGTATGTTAAGAAATTCAAGACTCAAGAAGAAGACAAGAGGGTACACATATACTGCATACACACATACAAAGGCCATGCTTCCTTGTGCTGTACAGAAGAAAACAAATATTTCAACGAATCACGTCCAGCGAATCATATGGGCTGAGAGAAGAAATATTATTATTTTTATTATTCAAAAGGGAAAGAAGATAAGCTTCAATATTATATGTATTTCAAAACAAGACGAAAAGATGTTATCTCTATCTTTTTCTGAGTCGAAATACTAGATTGCTTTTGCATTATCAAACCTGTAAGAATAAGCATATATATCCACATGTCTAAGATTTTGTGATCAATTTCGCTTTAATTTATGCAACATCTTTGTGTGTTCTTTCGATCTTGATTATAAAAATGTTGTGCAGCAAACATGGAACCATGTTGATGGAGCCATTAAAACACACCTGTGTGTGCATTAATTTTTTAAATAGTGATAATCAATTGTGTGCTAATCTGGTCAGATAACACAACAGCTAGACAAACTTAAATGTTATGAAAAGGATGCTGAAGGCATACATTCTGAGACACTTGGCACACAAAATGGCTTTCCTATACAAAAATTTATAATGCAACCAAGGACTAAGAATGATGTTTACCCACACGTCACAAGATGTAATTTCACATATAATTGCACCGCCTTATGACGCATTAGACATTAAAAATCCGGTATTTGGTTGGTATCTTAATTAGGCTTCTATTAAAACCATAATTGGTTTTGACAGGTTGATTCAAATGTATAGACCAATTATTGCAAGACAAACATTTTTTTTCTTGATAATTAAGCTCACTATACGTTTTAGCCTTACTTGTTTGGTTGAGAGGAAGATTGAGTAGATGAACCGAACAAACACATCTGTTTTAATTTCAAAGGTCCCTTGGCGATAAAGGGATAATGTCGAAGAAAATGAAAAAGAATAATACGAGGTCATTTTCAAGATAGTCTACATCAAACTTTCTAGAAATCAAAATAATTATATGCCTGCAAAATGCTAAATATAGAATTCCATGTCCAAAAAAAAAAAAGAATTCCATGTCCTATATGGCGAGACTCAAATGCTAACCATGCTCAATAGGTCACTTGCCTTTGTTTTGCTGAGTTCAAAGAAAAAAGTCAATGAGGCGGGCCATCTTTCATATATATATATATATATATATATATATATATATATATATAGTTACCATCAAGTAAAAAAGCTTTACCTTCTGCAAACTATAGTGTACTAGTGTGGACAAGTTTTTTTATTTTTGTTTTTGGTCTTGTTAGTATAGGGGACATTATTTATGTTCAATCAGCTTCTCTTGTGTATCCTTATTCACGAGGTCCATATATACACTATATGATGAGTCAATTTTCGGTTTTAAATGAAAGTTTTGAAAGTGGAATGTGTCAATGGCAACTGGCAAGGGAATAAAACAGGGAAATGAATAGGCTGATGGGATTTGTGTTACCTAGGTAAAAAACAGAATCATGTGGCAGTGAAAAGACAGGGCTAATAACCAGTAAGTATACATCAATATCAATAGGATAAAAGCATTACCAACAAGCTGTTGCTTATCATGAAGGGCCTGTTTAGTAAAATTGAGCATCACTTGTAAAACCCGTCACAATACCCCATCACATGCTGCCAAACTGCGCATGCAACCAATGATTATATAATGAATTAGTTATAGGGTGTATTATGCTGAAAGTATAATAAAGCAGAACAAAAAGCATGCTACTATAAATTATGCATCTATCCTAGATACTTTGTGTTTCCTCGTTAAGTGTGAGGTTAACAAAGCAGTTTTCCGGGGGGGGGGGGAAGTCAAGGTAAATAAGCAATGCCAGCTATATAAAAGTTTCACATTAGCCTTAATTTCCATGCCAGCACATTTGAGTGGATAGGATGATGTTAAGGACACAACAAGATTCACTGTATTCTAGCTCCTGCAATTTCCCAACAGTGATTATGAATCTAGGACTTTGCTAATAGATTGATAAAGTTATTGTACGGAGAACACAAATTTCTTAATGCATGGAAAGTGACCATACATATGCATTGCTTATGTCAATCACACGTACGTATCAGAAATGCCATGTGCCTTAGCTTGCTATTGGTGCATGTATATAGATCCAAATGCAGCCTACTGTCACTTTTCAATTCTCTCTAACTTCTCACGGGTGACCATTTGCCCTTGCCTTCTGCACAAGAAACACTTGGGATATTTACTTGTCATTGATGCAAATAAAAACAGTGTAAGCACCATCGAGCACTTAGCTTGGATCAACTAATAAGGGCGTTAATCCAATATAACCAAGGTCTCGAGTTCAAGTTTGTGAATGGAGCATTGTTAAAACCTATGTGGTAGGGGCTGCACCCGAAATATTTTTACCTACCTTGAAGTTTTATTTTTTGATAGAACAAGAAATTAATTATTGCTCCTCTACATTCAAAAACTCGTATACACTTGTGTCCATTGAGTTGCCCACAACATGGGGGTTGACTATGGATACGAGGTGCATGCACAAATTAAAAAAAATGTTAAAAGGTAAAATATTACTAACGCACTCAACAAAAATCCTTTACATCCTTTAAACCTCCTATTTAATACGTATATATGCTTACTTTGTAATTACCTGCACGTCCTCATTTTGCTGTGATGTTATGTTACGGTAGAATATACTAATGCACGTTCATTCAATTAGCAATTTGGTTAAACAGTTGAAATGCGATCAGATTATGACAGGAAATTGATTTTGGATTGTAACAATACCATCATAATAAATATGCATGTGAGATTTTGTGTACAGGAACTGAGAGGTATATTATTCCTCGTCTTCTGTATTTTGGATACTACTTTTCTCTTCAATGTTTTTCTACAGCTATAGGGACGTTACTTTAAAAAGTGATAGCAACTTGCTCTCAAATCAAATTAATGAACCATCTATGCCTCAGTCTCAGTGGTTGCTCTGTTCATCATCATCATCATATACAGAATACTTTACATTTTTTACTCTGGAAAAAAAATTACCCTTTCCCTTGATTTTTAAATGTATAGAACTTGATTCTGATAAAAAAAAAAATAAATGCATAGAACTTATGAAAATTTCAGCGTTTGTCAAACAGAAAATATATAAATGTATGAGAATTAGGAATGGAGCATGGGTTATAAGAGATATGACTGTTTAATATGTACGTCATAAGAAACCTAGAGTTTGTGTGATTTGACAATACTTTCCCTAATATAAAAATTATTTAATATTAAATTTAATTATTGAAAAATATTAAATAAAATATTCTAGTCGCACAAATAAATAAATAAATAAGAAAATAGTTTTTATAAACTAATATAGAAGATTTCAAATTGTAATTTTCAAAATGAATTTAACAAAGTATAATTCAATCAATTTTTGGTTGACAAAAACAGGATTGAATAATTTTTCCTTAAAAAAATCATAATGTTAATGCACGTAACCCGTTAAGTTCCAAAAAACTGTAGTAGCGTACAAAGTCAAGAGAATGCATGAAAACTCGAAACACGTCTGTTTGACTTTAACGTATGAATTCCCACGAGGGTCTGCGCTTGTTTGTTTAATTTGTTTTGCCTGAATTTTTTATTTGTCTAATAAACTAGTGGAGTATATTAATCTAGAAACGCAAAAATCATTCATGTGGAAAAAACTTTGGTCAAAGAATCTCTGTCTGACTGACGCTGTATCAATATAATCTTACTCCCTCCGGTCCTATTTATAAGTCGCTAACTGCATAAATTGTACATACCAAGAAATGGAGGTTAATGGAAGTTGCATCATTAAATTGGTCTTATTTTTTTTTCTTTTCCATTTTTGCCCTTCCACCTTTATCACTATGACCCACTACCTTTTCTCTTTCTTTATTAATCTTCTATCTATAAAGTGTCATTTTCATCTTTTCTCTCTTCTCATCTTCCAATCTTCCAATGTTCATTTTCCAATGTAAGGGTATATTAGGAAAATTTTAATAAATAAGTTAGTTAGTGGTAGTTGGTGACTTATATTAAGGAACAAAATTTAGAGGCGGTTGACGACTTATAAATAGGACCGGAGGGAGTATCTCAGTAGTTGGGGTCGGCTATATTGATCAAACAAAGTCATTCCATTAAGACAAACAAAGTCAACGGAACCTGAATCTTCCTAGAAATTCCAATTCTGTTGAAATCATAACCACAAAGCCTGTCAAACATCTAGTACTATTACTGATGGTCACATTTTCCATCTGTGTCACGCGACCAAAGTGGAATATTAACTTGGTGGAATAATAATATAACACGATGGCACATCACATGCCGCCCTAGATTAGAATATAATACATGTCAATTAATCAAATTATCAACGAATAATAATTAACCATAAAGCACTCTCAAAATTTTAGAGAGGATGGAACTGTTCTCCAATACACTAAAACAACCCATCACATCCGTAGATGATGACAACAAGGATACATACACTATATGACTATACACACATGGCCCAGCAGCCCAACCCACCAATTGTTGCCCCCCTTACATGTCAAAGGCTTCTCCTTTGTCCTCAAGATTTAATATAAGTGGGCACTTGATTTCCTTGAGTGCAATGGCACCAAGCCACCAATGTCTTGTTAGGTTCAATACCGCGATATTCATTTTGTGACCATTCATAAAATTACTATATTCTCTGTAGGCAGGTCTATCATCTTCTTGTAATGAGGGCTAGAACATCATTACCAATAGATGCGGATTCTGATGCAAGTTTAAGAGGGGTATTGCCTTCACCGTCCACCGTGTGTGGATTGGCCCCCCTGCAAATAATTATCAAACTCTTAGATTGGCTGACAAATCCTCAAGTAAATTTAGTTAACAAAAATTATTAATAGAATGAGCCTACTGTGAATGGACTTGTAAAGCATGCTGCTATAAGCACAACTTTGTTTTTGGCATTTTATTGGTTATTAATTTGGAAACCAGAATATAGCCCAACATGCAGTCCAATGTTCAGCACATTAAAAATCAGAAAAACAATAATTGCAAGCAAATAAGATACTCTCTTCTATCCTTATTATAAGATCTCAATTAATTTGAGTATATTAAGGAAATTTGTTAGATTAGTTATTTGTTAAAAATGAAAATTCATTTTAAAAGACCTCTTAAATCATTTGCAATGAAACCACCCTTTGATGCAAACTCTATTATAACGTGCAATCGATACGGATACTTTACACAAAACATGATAATTACGGGGACAAAGTAGATTGGGGATTTATGTTTTGAACCAAATCTAACATCTCAAATAGCTATTATATTTAGAAATGGAAGTAGTATTCAGAAGCAAACCACAGCAAAAGGAGGTTGCCAGAACTTATTCGGCAGGAAGCCTCATTTAAGTCATATATAGAGTAGAAAATACAATTACCTCATGAGAAGCAATTTCGCAGTTGCATTCTTCCCTCTCATAATACAATAATGCAGTGGAGTGCGACCTCTTGAATCGGAAGCATTTATGTCAGCACCATGTTGTAAGAGCAGCTCCACCATGGCAATGTCAGCAGTTAGGCATGCCAGGTGAAGCACAGTTGAACCATCAAGTATGTCCTCTATTGGCTGATATTGACTCTTAGCTGAAGGTTTTGAATTGCTTGAAGAAGGCATGTCGTAAGCATCATCTGTAAAGTCACTTATTAATCATCATGAGCTTCTTTAAGCTTTCAGCATTAAATCCTTCCCTGGAGTTAAGAGGTGAGATCAAGACGTACCAAAATATTCTTGCCCACAGATAGCATTGAGATCCAAATCAGACTCCACAATATGTTGGTATGCTGCTTTCTTATCATTGGCACAGACACTTTCCCACAACTGTTGTGCCACTGACAGAAGATGGTTGCAATTCTTTACCCGATCAACAAATATTTTCTGAGAATACTGCATTAAAGTAAAGCATCTTGTTACATTCCCAGACATGATCAAAGCAGAAAAAGTAAACCTCATCTAAGTTTGAATAAGAAGCAACATACATACATACAAGGTATATGCATACAAGATAGACACAGTAACCTCACTGCTACTTTCACAAAAACGGTAAGGAAAAAAGAGTACAAGTGCATCCCCTTAGATGTGTAGATAAAGAATGGGTGACCAATTTTTTGGCTGTTTACATACGATAAATAACGTGGATAAAAATAACACGAGTTCAAGAAGATGAGGTTGATAAATAACATAAACTTTCAGGATAGACTGTTTACACGATGACTTTGAAAACATCAACATTCTTCAAGTATTGATATGACAAAGATAGAAACTTGTAGTTCCATAATATTATTACCTTTGCATGAATGAACTTCTCTTTAAATGAAATAGAATCATCATGATTTGGTTTCATCGCACGTAATGAAGTGTTTCTGTAGATATTAGAAGTACATCGTTATAGCCCCTGTTAACATAAGTCTAAACATTTAAACCCAAACTCAGAAATACTTACTCAACAGTCACATCATCAACTTGCATATTACTTGCTGAATGCAACTTCTCTTCCCAAACTGAGTTTACAAAATGATTGCCCAGGGACTGGAACATGGTTAGGACAGAAGGGTCCCAGACTTTCACGTCAAGTGTAAGGGACCGAACCTGCAAAAATATATTTTTTCCACTTTAGCTGCAGAAATGAGAATTAGCTATAGCTAAAACTTTTCTGTGTAATAATAATAAAATCCTTAAACAAAAATTTAAACAGATATGTTGGGTCAGAGATAAAGAGAGAATGATAAAAAATATATAAAAGCATTGCTTCTCCTTATGCTAATCTCTAGCTTTTGAACATATCTTAATAAGGCACAAGGCATGAGTATGATTAAGAAATAAACTTAAATGTGCAACTTGAATTACTCACTTTCGATATATGTACACCAAGATTACGATGAATGCCAGAACACTCAATGCATATGAGAATACCGAGGTTTAAGGATGCCCAGTCTGGTTCAGGTTTACCACAATCAGCACATCTGTCATTTCCGCTAACCCTTCTAAGAACATCAATTGGTACTTCCCCCCTTGTACTCTCTTTATGCATCTGAAAACTTCTAAATTCACACAGATGATTATTTGAAGTAATGTTCTTGAAAGCACACTCCTGACCCATTAATTGAATATCTTCTTGAAAGTTTTGCACTATATCACTCTTGCTTGAAGAGGAACATCCACCACTTTCAGAGTCTGCTGTGGGAGGCTGCCATATAATTATATTCATGATTATAGTGATAAAAAATAACACAGGCATCGAGGAAACATTTTGAAGAGATATTTACTATGTACCCTTTCGATGGATTGAACACTTAACAAGGAAGCAATTACTCCAGTCATCTTTTCAATCCAATCCATCTGGTCCACTGCATTTTGTGCCTGCATTCTCTCACTTTAGTATGTCTGAACTCTGAAGTAGTAATCACACTCTAAACTATGTGTTAACTTATTTTACAATCAATACCTGCAATGTGTAGTTCTTCACTGGTGAAATAATCCGGAAGCAAAATCTTAAATCTGACTGATCAGCATCAACCTTAATTGTTGATGTAAGCAGGTTAACTGCATGACGAGCCACAGATCGCTCATCATGGACACCCCCATGATAATGAGAAGAAAGCCACCGGCTCAGAAGTCCAGGACCGTTTTCGTTGGCATTATTTTTCTGTACAGATGGTGGATTGCTACTCTGAAAAGATATGTCCAAATTTATCAAGTCAAGAAGCTGATTAAAGACGAGCATTATCTAGCTCAGAATATGATATAGCCATGCCAAATAGTCACTAAATAAAGCAGAAAAGACAACATCAGATATAAATGAGGGAAATCCTTAGTTTTTGTTTTTGATACTCAAGAAATTAAATCGGACCTAAGGGTAGATTCACTGATTTTGACCAAAACCCTTTCCTCTTCCACAACTCTACAGATATTGTAAACAGCGAACACTGAACAAAAGCATCAACAAAACACACTGAACCTTCTCTGGCTTTCATGAGGCCAGAGACACCCCCTAACCAAATTTAATATCAAACTAAGTCCTAACACTCGCTATAAACCATAAAAGCAATATAACCCAAACGTAAAACCCACAACTCCTAAGCAGAGACCCAAGCCCCTAGCCGAAGCTAACATAAGATTAGTTCATCATTTTGGTTCATTGCAATCTGGAGTGCTAGAATAACTCCTTGGACTAGCAGATTTGTTTCCTCTTATCCCTCGTGTCTTCCTTGGTTTCCTCCCATGTTTAATTAACACCAGCAGTGTTATCACAATATAGCAATTTAACTTTAGTCAGTGACTTACATGTGCCAAGTTCCATGGTTTGCGATAGTAGAAGAGCATTCCTCGGCTATCAAGAACAAAATACCTTTTCTTCCAGTCACCCCTCAGATTGGAAGAGCGTTTTGAAAGAAATCCTTGTCGAATAATTTGAACCTAAATTGTGAAGTTTTAGATATACAATAGCCTATGAAATGCTTCAAATGATAATATATAAGAATAAGTACAAATATTTTTAGAGAGGGAGAGAAAAAGGAAAACATTACACAGCACACAAGAATATACCTTCCCATTTGCAGCAGATTCTTTTACTGCATCTACCACTTCATTTGATATTCGAGAAAAAGGCTGTGCACATTCTCCAGGAGAACCATGGGAACCATTTAAAGACAATCTACTTTCTTGGTGAATTTGTCGTTTGTACTCTTGCATTTTTAAATTAAGAGAGATCTGATCCGAATTGTAACTTTCTCTTGACTGCTGTGCATAAGACAAGACCTGAAACCACATATATCTAGCATTCAAACCCTGCCACAGCTAAACCGACAAAAATATGATTTACTGGGTTACAACACATTTTACGCAGTGATGCCTGACTCAGCAACAACTAAATCTCATGGAGGACTAACATTTAAAATTTTTCACTTTGGGGCAACTGAAAGAGACATTTTGGTTCTTAATTTAGTGATCTTCTATATTTCCAACTACTTCCCTTCCCACTTCATACTTTCCCATGTGGCATAAGTGATGAGTCACATCAACTATGGCCCAACCAATCATTAATAGGTATAAATCTCAGCAAAAGAATGTATGAATTAGCGGCAAAACCTCAGTAATGAAAGGTTCCATCTGATGCAGTAGCTGATATCCCTGCAAGAGAGAAATTTCATCTTCAAAAAACATAAGTGCAGTACTAGTAAGATAAGGTGCCAAACATACCACTGTCATATACCTGTTGAAAGTATCGAAGATGGGCATCCATAATTCCACTGACAGACTCTAAAAATTCAAATCTCTTCTTGGCCTCAACATTATTGAGAACGCTAACCTGTACAATGATATATAAATATATATTGTTAAGACTGAAAAAACATACATCTGATAAACATTCATAGAAACGTTTTGGAACTGAGATTACCAGATTGCAACGAGCTTCTTCAAACGAATCTCTTGCACTGTGCCATTCCTGGAATGTCTCACTACCAAATTAGATTTACAAGGAATACGTAACCCAGGACAAGCCATTGAGTCAATTATTGTGCCGAAGTTTAAGTTAGCTTGATATCACAAATAAACTGGCCGTACCTCTTCAATTGCAGCTGCAACATCCAACTTAGTGCTCTTTCTCAATGACAGAAACTTATCGCGTGCCTGTGGCGCAAAATGCACACCTTATGTATTTATGTTATAAATTATCTCCTTCGGAACCATTAAATTCAAACATGCATTTTCTTTTACAAAATCTTGACCACAATGACATCAAGGACAGTTTCAATCATTTCTCAACAGTTGAAGTTAAGACCATAGACAAACATAATCCAACTAGTGACATGGAGATTGGTACAGATTTGCTGATAGTTCCTTCTTCTTATTCCAGATGTACAGGAATGGCCATTCCTCCCTTGTATACTCAAGAAAGAGGCTGGCTAACAAACTTTTATGACTTACAAGTAAGACTGTTGGCAGTTAGCTACAAGACTGCCCATTTAATCCAACATTCATATCTTCTATCTCCACTTGTCTCAATTCATGTAAATAATTTATTAACGCACATAAGTCCTTTCAAGCAATTTGAGGCGCCCTTAAATAATTTTACTTCCAACACTCAGTAAGCATATATGATTATAATGAATTATTAACATTCATGAATTATAATGATAATCAGGCTCCTAGCATATATGATTAAGAAAATGTTTAAATCAATCTAGTAAGAAAAGATAAAAAGGGAAATAAGGAAACACTCAGTAAGCATCTATTATACTTCTTTTATTGTGAATGGCCCCAAGAGTTAAACACAATTCATAAAAGAATTGAAAAAAGTGCTGCATGAAGTGTGAATATGCTGTGCTACAATCAAGGGAAGATAAAATACCTGATCATATGCAAGGGAAGCCTTGTCAAACCGCTTTCGAGCTTCCTGCAATCATTAAAGCATTAAAAGAGATGCCAATTATTGGAAGACATGATAATCTGGAAATTTTGTGACAAACAAAAAGCAACTTTAGGAGCATTAATTTTTATGAGAGTTGTACCATTTGAAACTAAAATCAAAGGTCAGTCTCCATGGTCTAAACAGTCTGCCTTAGAATTAATAAAATCTATGCTAAATAACATTAAATTTACAACTTAGATAAGATTATTTGAAGCAAACACTTTAAGACTGGAAAAGGTACCCTTTTGGTCATTTAAAATCATTTAAATGATAAAAGCCGTAACTTCTCCTCATCAGCCAAGAAAGCTAAGTATATACATCCAATGATCCAATAAGCCAAAAAAAGTACACACATTCAATCTTTCTTTTTGGGGTGTGCAGAGCTTCTACCTTTACATCAGGGATATCAGCATTGAGAATGTGTAACAACCGATCATTAAGCATGTGCTCCACCTAATTAGTCATATTAAGCATAATTAGTGCATCAGTATCAGTAGAAAAATCGCCATTAATCAATAAGGAAAAAATCAGAGAGAGAGAGAGAAGGAGGAGGGGGGGGGGAGAAGAAAAGAAACAGTGCTTGTAAATCTATGGGGCTGTCCGGTACACTATCATTTTCATCCTGACTCTTAGATCTCAGAAGCATCTGAAATGCTGGTATTTGGCATACTAGCATCCAAAATGTCCAAAAGCATAGGTCAACCGCTTAACATTGATGTCAGGGTAGGTATTGGGTAGTTCAAAGACCGGAAATCCACAAATTCTGGACAAAGGTTTTGCTTATTTCATATTACTATCACTTGTCAAATAACTTGTTATGGGCCATGAGCAAAACTGGCATAGGATTTGTGCAAGGATAAGGGGCTATAAAGGAGATACATAGTCTAAGGAGAGGTTTGCAAATTGCAATTACTAGTTGCATAACTGTATCAGAATCTGAAATTTGTTATTCTTCAAGATTGACTAAGTGGTAGTGCATGTTTATAACATATGTGGATACCAAAAAAGCTTTCCTATTCTAGTATTAACAGTTAGAGGGGGGAAGTTTCAGCCTTTTTATAAATGAATAACAACAAAATGGTAATTGACAAAACTAAACTATATACAACCTGCGACCGTAGAACTTCTTTGTAGGTACCAATTTCTCTCAAAGCAATAGTGAATTTGGTCATAACAGGTCCTGTGAATTCCAAAAATAACTAAAATTACAGACAAAATAGACATTATATGGATTCATGTATATCAAAGCGCATTAAACTATGGAAGCATGTTAATTAGAAAGCTAGATGAAGAGATAAGTGCACACGCATTAGAATAATTCAACCAACTTAGACCACATTTCTTAAATGCATAAAGCTCAAACAAAAACAAAAACACCTTCAGCAAAATTCTTCAACCAAAAGTTTTAAGTCAGTTCAGGGCTAATATATATTCCTGATCCTGAGCACAACCTCTGTATATGTGCATCTCTAGTTTCATCCCATTTAAGCATACCAAAAGCAAAGTCATTCTGATTCTAGTTATTATAGGAAAATGAAGAAGGAAAAAGAACTGCAATGAGATTTACCTCCCAATGCAACAAAAAGAGGATCACCATGCCCTCCCCCAAAAGTTTCAAGGGCACTCGCAAAAGCAATGTCCCCATCATATCCCTCTCCAAGACCTTCCCTAAAACACAATAAATAAATCTAGGCATAAGTCTTTCTACAGAACACAAAAGATGAGACTAAACATTTCTAGTCAACTGTAATAATCAAAACCACAACTCACTACACCAAAAATTTTGATCCAAACTGTTCACTCAAGAGCAATACACATATTCAGCTTGCTCATATAAAATTTCCACATTACAGAAAAATTTTCTTATTTTTTTTAATTAAAAAAATTTCCAAATTGCTCGTTTCTGATGTAAAGCTTGAACATACTAATAATCCACTCATCAACTTTATGTGCTTCTAAAACCTTTATTCCAAGTAATTCACATACTAATAATATTTCTGATACTAAGTAATAATGCATGAAAATACACAACACAAACAAAAAATTGTAAAAGCATTACTTCAATAAATAAGAACATTCATATCATTAAAACATACGTGTACTTTCTACATCCTTTGTGAAACTTCTGACATCTCACTCGTAATGATTCTACACCTTCTTCCAAATATTGCAACTGCAACCACAACATTCAAAAAAAAAAAACTAAATAAATAAATAAATAAGTAAATAAATAAGCATCTTATTTTTTTTCCAAAAAAAAATAAGCATTTCATAAGCATATTCAGCTCAATAACAAATTCTCAACGCATTTCTTCTTAACTCACAAACAAAACAAGTTAACATATATATTCATATTTGAAAATTCACGATATAATGCATTATTTGTACGTAGTTAATGGTTGAATTGAAAAATGAAAGCGAAAAAACCTGTTGACGAAACATTGGAGAATCTTCAAGCTTAGCGAATTGCATTGTGGAAATAAATGGTTGAAGTTTTTGTTTTCTTCCTTTTCTTCTTCTTCGTGGTTTTTTTTCTTGTTTGTTCGTTGTAGCTGAAAATAAATGGTTGAAGTTGAGTTTAAATTAAAATTAAAATTTAAAGTATAATTAATTAAAGGGAAAAAGACAAATAAAGTCTTCCCAATTGTTAAAAAGATAATTGAGGTTGCTAAATTGTCAAAATAACAAGTTGGATCATAAGCACCTAATACACATTAACAAATTTGTGAGAAAAGACTTAGATGCCCTTAACAATTTGAGGTTGGAAAGAGTTGGGTGGGAATCGATTAGTGAGTATTATGAGGGTGAGGTAAATGTGTGTTTTTAAGCGCATTTGAGTCATTCGTCCAAATTTATTAATATATGTATTAGGTGCCTATAACCTGATTTGTCCTTTTCATAATTTAGCAATTTCAATTGTCTTTTTACCAATTTAGGAGACTTTATTTGTCTTTTTATCTTAATTTAAAATGGAGGGCGCATTTGAAGGAAAAAGGGAGGGAGCGAATTTTGATGTCCTTCGTTCGAAATCTCTCTTTCTTGTGCTTTCTCTCTCATGATCGTGACTACCAAAATAATAAAACATTAAAACATGTCACCTTATTCACGTATCCCAATAAATATAATCAATCTTCTTTGGGACAGAAAAGAGATAAAATGGTGGACTGCTTTTGCTTTATTCTCCTTTTGTTCCCTTACCAACTCAATAATTTGTTTGTTTGGATGTGTTGGATTATTATCGATTTTCAGGTCAAATGTGGACAAAAGAATAATATCAGGTAATAAAATATTAAGATATTGACAAAATGATTATCCTTCGATCATATTCAAATAATTTATTTTAGTAGTTCTAATCTCTTTCATGTCTTTGATGTTACTTAATCGAGGAGTTGGTCTTATTTTAGAATGTAAGACACATATTTAGTGTTTATCAATTTTTTGCATATTTAAAAATTATAAATGGCTGATTGACAATTAATGATGAAGAAAAATTAAGGCAACATCTAATTGTTTGCCAAACAGACATTGTAGAAAATATATAATGTTAACTTCCGTCATTAGTTTAATTCAATTATGTCTTTTTCAAGATTGAAAAGAGTATCTTTGGCTTGCAGATTAACAATGCATTTTTTTTTTGCTTGGCACGAGGAAATGTTTTATGGAAAGAAAAGAAGAAAAAGATAATACTATTATTTTATGTAAAACGTATTGCTTCATTTATAATCTAGAACATTAAAGAAGCTAATAAAATGATCCATCTGAAAATTTTGACGGATAACATTATACTCCATATCGTTTATGAATGAGAAAATTTAGTTCAAACAAACAATTCTTGTAATAAATAAAATTAAAAAATCTTATTAAGATCGAGATTGCCTTTGCAAATTTAATCATGAAGTGATAAAGATTTGGAGGGTGATTGAAAGCAAGCGTGTGGGAGAGCACTTTAGCAGGCTTCACGGGCATCTCTCACTCTCAAGGCAGAAGATGTTGATAATTAAAGAAGCATCCATCATAATCTTCTTCTGCCATTGTTGCTTTCACAACATCATAAAGCTACTGAATCCATCCAAAGACCAAACACATAGTCATCGTCTCAGACTTTTGCAGCTCACTTTGCCTTACTAAACCATATGCCCTCTCTTTTCTCTTTTTTGCTCTCATCCCATTTATAATTGGCTTTCAAAGTAAAAACTCGGATTTTGCACATCATTGATGGTGTTAATTAAGAAAAAATTTAAACCAATAGTTCCTTGTCTATGGAAACGAAATTTCAATCCGTGGTACAATGTGATATTTCTTCTTTCAGCTCGCTTTTTGTCAAGTTCAAATTAGTTTGATAAAAAAAAATATTCGAATAAGTTTTACCCTTTCAAGTTCAAAATGCACCAAAATTCTAGTCCCACTTGTAAGCACCTGTGTTTCTTTTTCTTTTTTTTATTTCCCAATGTATTCACATCTGCGTGTCACGTTAGACTAATCTCTCGTCGAGTCAAAGTCTCATATAGAGGTTATAAAACTGACTTGTGAGTTTACTCTATACACAAAAGTTTGAGATAACCCTCAACCACTTACTCAAAGGGTGAGAGAATTTGCACTTAGCTTATATCAATCCGCCATGTTTGTAAGCACTCATGTTTCCATTGAGGTGAAGGAAAAAGGTAGATAGTTGCAACTGGCAAGTAACTTTTCTTTTTTCCTTTTGATCACGTTTCTACATATAAAGTGTGATGATCATTTTATTATTTGACTACAACTATATATTCATTTTTATTTTTCTTAATCCAAATTGTAACTAAGGCAAAACAAATTCAAATTGTAATGTTAATAATTTTTAACTATTAGTTCGAGAAGTTGCTAATACCCAAATTTTTCCCAACGACTTAGTTTTGAAATTATCTACTTTCATTTCTTTTATCGTATAGATCATGTTTTCTATATAACTAGTTAACTTCAGTGATAAAAAATGACCATTAACTTTTTTAGAGGCTAAGAAAACAATTTGATTCAATAAATCACTGAGTACTTTTTATATCATTAAATTAAACTGTACATCAACTTATAAATCAATTGAATTAAGTAAGGAAAGAGTTTAGCCAAATCAATTAATGACAAAATGCTCTGGCCTCAATCCTAAATAAATATAAGGTCACACTACTTAATATGGAGAAGTTAAGAAGGTTAGCTAAATCGATTATCATTACCGACTATTCCAAAAATGCCTTTACATCCAATTAAGTGATTAAGTGGCCTTATGATTAAAAACCAATTGAATATTTAGTAAGGGAGTGAGAGTATGTTATTAGTAAAAAATATATAAAGGTTAGTTTAGGAAAAGATTATAAATATGTGAAACAAAGTGAATAAGGGCTTTATATATAATTGGAAATAAATTTAAAATCTCAAAATTGACCTTACATCTAAGAATAGAGAGAATATATTATCACAAAATATAGAGATTATTTGAGATTTAGGTGCAATTTCAATTGTTTTTATGTTATGTCATTTTAAAAAAAAAATTGGGTTTAATATCACATTGCGAGTATAAAAAAATTGTTTTGGGGTTTAATATCACAGTGAGTATCAAAATGCAAAATTCTTATCATGAGATGGTACTCACTACCATATAACATATTACTAGGTAATGACCTATTATTATAAAAAATTTGTATATCCATGTTCATAAGATTCGACATATTTTTATGTTGACTATCAATGACTAACACAACTCTACTCCTTTATCCGGATTTGGGACTGACTATAAATATAGGTAGAGTATTCCTTAAAAAAATCAAATAATAAAAATAATTTTTAAAGGTTTTGATAAAGAACCATTGACAACACAATGAAAACACAATCATTAGGCCAAAATTATTCCAAAATCCGACCAAAATTTTCATATCAACATCTCAAAATTCTCAACAACAATAACGGGCTAAACGATTAATTAGTTGCTAATAATTTGTAATCTAAAATAGGAGAACCCTCAGAACACTCATCCAAATATTCTGCTGATGAAACCCTTTCTATCCTTCTTCATCCTATTCTCAATATCTGGGAAGTCTATCATATCAAATGCCAGGTCCAGCACTATAGGATTACGCGGAACTGCGGTAAAAGCCGGTGGGAAGGCAACAATGCGAGGAGCACTTTTAACGTTAGGATCGCCGACGGCCGACTCATAGACATCGAGTTTCTCTGTGAGGAACTTCTCCGGCTGAAACACACATTCAGATGTCCAAAAAGTCAGAATACATAAATAAATGTTCAAGCAAACAGAGGCAAGTCTCCTGAATTACAGAAACTAAATTTCAGGGGGTAAGAAGCTAAGATAGTGTGGCAAATGAAATTATGTCCACAAAAGGATCAATGGTATTAACTAGAGAAGCAGTTTTGTGAAAAACTACCTGCTTATCTCCTGTCAATGAGATGTTGGACATCTTTTTAGAAAGATTATCTGGATCTCTTTTCTCATCCATAATCCCCATGGCATGCTCGATGCAACTGTTAGATCTGCACTCATTGCATAAGACCTCCAAATCCTTCATCATAGTCTGTCAAACCACCATGCACAAATAGTGAAGATAGCAGATAAGAACATTATCAACTCAAATCATAGTTCTTCACTACTAAAAATTCTAAAAGAGGGCCTTTGAAAAAAAGAAGAAAATAGGGTGATTTAAATTTAAAGTTAAATATGATAATCAGACAACAGTTTGAAACCTAATAGTTGGTTATCATAAATTTCCCTAAACACCAGCATAGTCTGAATTCAAACAAACTTAGTGGGAAAAAATGAATAAGATCAACACTCAACAGAATTTGCCATTAGAAAAAAAAGTGCTTATACAATAGAGATGATCAGGCAGACCACAACCAGGAGTGAGCCAAAGAAGGTGAATGAAAGTTAGATCATCAAATGAATAATTTTACCTGATTGTTTCCATTTAACGTTTTAAGTTTTCTTAGGGCATCCTCAGCCAAAGCACGAGCACGACCATACAAAGCATATGCTTCAGCCCTTTTTCCAGCCATGCTGTATGACTTTGCCACATAAAAACACCTGCACATTCAGTTGGAGACACCTCAATGGCAAGATCCCTATAAGCTCAGCAATCAATATAACAAAATATAATTGCTTAACCAAGAGCCAGATGCAGATTTGGCTGTGGATGGAAGAATATGAAACTACATGATGAATTTCAATAAAAACCGTACTAAACCGTAACAGTTAGCCCTAAAAGGCCAAAACAAAACAAAACCAGCAACTACTTAGTCATGCTCATAAAAATGAGGAGGAAAAATAAATACTAATTAACATAAATGGCGATATTTCCTCATTACATTTGGAATATTGAGGTAGTTCCAGAAGCAATGAGAAGATATATCACTATCAAAGGGCATTTAAAATATGAACAGAAAAATTCTCGAAAGGAAGAGTAATAGGTATGGTTTTGCTGATGTGAAAAGGTTGGTAAATAAAATAAGGAAAGAGTATTTTTTCTGTAATTGGTAGTATCACACAATTAGAGAGGGAACTGGATAGAAAATTTTGCACTGGTAACACCTTTACAAAATGGAGAGGGAACTGAAGGTTACACAAATAGACAAGCAATCATCTAAAACAGTATAATTTGATAAGTAGCAAGAAATGATTGGTTAAAGCTAGTTAACCTTTCTGCCCGAAAAGCCAACGTTTTGCTTGCACACTCTTCTGCAAAGCTCACTTCTTCTGGTTTTTTATCCCTTCCAGAACTGACTAAATCAGAAAGATCAGCAGTATACTGCCATATGAATGGTTAATGCAACCCTTGTCATTATCTGAGATTCATGACATTAAATACACACAAAAGGCTGGAAATTCTTCAATTTTTTTTTAAAAAAAACAGTAAATCAACAGAAGTACAAACATTGAGAAATAAGATTGATGGCAACCTGCAGCAAGAGATCATATAAGAGAACAAGCTCTTCAGGTTTTGTGACTTTCTCATTTTTTTCATCATGGCGCCTAGTGAGTTTACTTTTTTTAACCGTAAGCAGCAAGAGTTTGCTCTCAATAGTTCTTTCCCCTAAGACAGCGCTCACAGCCTTATCAAGACCATACAAATCATCTTTCACACTTTCTGCACTTCCTGCAGTGGCCTGAAATATGCAAAAATACATTAAAAAATTAATTATAAATTATATGCTATGCAAATAGAACCAAAGGTCATCGACATGTGACTTTTTTATTTTTGTGCAAGAGAATTCAACTAGCAATCCTTTGCTTAACTGGAACTGAGCTAGATTCCACATGGTTATACAAGGACAACAACAACGAAGTTTTATCCCACTAAGTGGTGTCGGTTACATGGATCTTTCAACACCATTTTCGTTGATCCATGCTCATAAGATTCCACATGGTTGTGATAGAACAAAATCTAAAGTGATCTCCATTACCAGGTCAGCCCGAATGTAGCCTATGGCTTCACGGTATGCTGAAAATATTTTCTCAAAAGCAGCAAGCCTTTTATCTGCTGGGATTGAATCAGCAGACGGACCATGTACATCTTTTTCCAGCTCCTGAGCTGAGAAAATAAGTCAGATACAGACATTGGTTGAGACAGTTTGAACTAAGCTGAACAAAGAGAGAAAATTAAGGGAAATGATCAAAAGTTAAAGCATACATGCATACACAAATTAGTTATATATGTAAAGCATAATTTTTTCTTGATTCAAAAACAGATGAGCTGAGAAAATTTTTGAAGAAAAGTGCAAGTGAGCATTAAGAATATTAATGGAAGCATAGAAGTAAGAAAAGGCATGGATAGCGAATATCCACTTTCTCTGGAAAAAACTATTTACGACAAAGAATAAATGAGTTGCTTACTGCACATCTGTCAATGAAACTCAAATACATGAATCAACAGTTGAAAACATGCCAAAAAAGTGCCTCAAAGTTCAAATCAACATTATCAGCAATTTTTTTGACATAAATGAAACATAGTCCGGAATATGCATACTGCCATTTGCTCAAGGGTGAAAATGTTGCATTGTTTATCATCCAGACTGCTGCAACAGCTCAATCAAAGCATACTCAAGGAGAAAAAGACAACACAGTAATAATAGGATCGAAATTAGATGCACAAGCATATGACATTCAAATTAGCGAGATAAACTAGCCCAATTCACAATTGAAAGTATGAAATTTAACTAATCAACTATTAGCTGAAATTCTCAGTTCAGAACCCTTCTGAGATAAGAAAAAAAGCCAACTCAGTTCTACCAACCTTTTGAAATGGCAACCCTTGTTTTAGCATTTGATATCGGAAATCTATAGCCAAGCCAATGAAACTCTGTCATGGAAGCAGCTTGTTGAGATCTTGCCTCTGCCTTCACAGCCTACAATGACAGCAATTCAGTTTTGTATTTTCTCAGCATAGAAATTGTACACATTATGCTCGTTATCTTCCAAACAAAGAGCTCGTTGCTTTAATTAAAACCCTCATGAATAAGGTAGAATGAATTGTGGTTTAAGGATATAAAGAAATGTTTTCAAACTAATAGCACAGGTCCTCACACAGCATATAGGAATATGTTTATTTGAAAAAATTAAGAATATTACCCAACTTAAATTATTGTTAAAAAACAAAGATCAAGACCAACCTCTAATTTAGATTTGAAAAGATCTAGAGCAGGACCTTCCATATCATCAATATTTAGAAGCTCAGAAGCTTGCAAATTTGATTGGCCAACTTTGTGGCTACAATAGCTGATACTGGGTTCTAATTCCTCAACTCGTTCACGGCACAAAATTTGATTATCCAAATCCCCATATTTCCCTAATTGTTCATACACAGCACTATAAAATAGAGAGATGATTAAAAACTCGTACAAATAAAGAAGAAAAGCATCCAAAATATAGCATTTGAGGGCACTCAAACAAAGCAGCATAAAGGAGACAGTGGAATCTACCTTGCATTTTTGAAGTGCATCAAAGCCACATCCCAATTCTGATCTTGTTCAAACAATAAGTTCCCCTTCATATAGGATGCATAAGCCTACAATTCGGAAAACAAAAGCATAGAATCAGTGGCATTTTTCACTCGTGACCAACAAAAACTAGAGGGAATAAAGAATAAGAAAAAATAAGCAAAAGCAAAAAACTAAGAAAATAAACTATAACCCCATGAAATGAGCAAATTAGAAAACAAGAATAGTCACCAGAAAAATTAACTGAAACAATGACCAAAAAATACACACCTCAGCTTCCAAGGATGTTCTAGAATCAGCCTTGGCTGCGCAAAGTTGTGAGAACAAAGCTGCCCATTTTACTGCTTTCCTCAACCTACCATTCAAGTAAATTCGTTGACGAGGATTTGGACCATCAGGAAGTTGTCTTTTCTCCATGGCATAACTCCAAGCTCTCTCTGCTGAATAGAGAATTACATGAAGAAACCTGAATTGAAATCAAATACCTTGCACAATTAAGTATCCTCTTTCCCCAACAACATATATCATTTATGGACATTTTCAGGTAAGGGCAATCATAGGAATGTAAAAAATGCTGAAGTAAAGTGCGGCTTAACTTATTGGACTTATATAGAACCAAAAAAATAAATCAGCCAACTCTCTTCATAAGGAACACAATTTTGCCAATTTTTATTACATTGATTCTAAGATATACAACAATTTTAAGAATGAAGCCACTGTATTAGCCCACACTCAGTTCCAACCCTGCAGCTAGCGTTTTTTTTTTAACCAAAGCATAGTTGGTGGTTGTTTACAGGTCCTAACCACGTTAATTCTATTCAATATAATATTGGATCCTCAACCATCTTCAAATTAAATTAGGTTAATTCTTCAAAGTAATGAACAAACTCTTGTCTTCAAAAAGAAATTCAATCTAACTTTTAGACAGAGAGGGTAGCAGAATTTACACAAAAAACAGAAAGATACATCAAAGCGTACCTTACTTCAGTAACAGTAGATTCAGAAATGTTTCTTTTTGAGTACTTGCCACGACCATGGGTAAGCTTCAAAGATTTATATAACCTCCTCAGACGAGCCGTGCAATACTTCCTACAAAATTTAGAAAGGGAAATTCCATCCGTCAGCAACGTATCGATAGTTCATATTATAAAGCAAAGGCTTGATTCCACAAGTCACAATGATCAGCTAATCCGTAAAACCACTTCCAACATATGTCACTCAAAGTTCACCAGGGCTCATTGAACACACATAGCAATGAAAAGTAAATTAACAAAGCAGAAAGAGAGTTCATAAAACACTGACAAGTGAACAATATGGTGATAGAAGTAGCACATTGCAATACAATAAAGTACCTCTCATTTGTTATTCTCAAGGACAACAAAAATATGAACAATAATTAAATACTCCCTCCGTTCCAAAATATAAGACTTAGTTGATTTTTTTTGGAAATGTTAAGGTTACAAAATACTACCTCCGGTCCTAAATATAGGACCTAATTGACTTTTTTTTGGAGAGATTAAGGTTGCGACATAGGTTATTACATGATGACATATTTGATATATTTTTAGATTATCCATTTGTTTATAGGTAAAATAAACTAGTTTAAGAGAAAAAATTAGGTAAATTAATTTATAATTAACTTATTTTGCTTTTTTAAGGATTTTCTAGAAAAAGTCAATTAGGTCTTAGGACCGGAGGGAGTATGTTATTAAATTAAGACATATTTGATATATTTTTATATTAGTCATTAGTTTATAGGTTAAATAAACTAGTTTAAGGGAAAAAAATTAAGTAAATCAATTTATAATTGACTAATTTTGCTTTAAAATTTTCCAAAAATGTCAACTAGTTCTTATATTTAGGACCGGAGGGAGTAACACGTACCTATATTGAGTATAATTTCCAACCCGCAAACCATGCTGCATATGTGCAGATTTCAATAGTTGCAAAACTGACAAGAAAAAAAAATACAAAAATCAATCTGAATGACCCAAAAATCACACCTTTAGCTGATAAAATAGCAATTCAGTTAACAAACATAAAAAAAATGAATACTTTCAAAGATTAACAAACACCCAGATGCGCAAAACATGAGCTAATTCAAAGAAAAACTGTATCAATCAATAAATTTTAATAAAAAAAAAACAAACCATTTATAGAGAATTTGGTAACGATCTGATCAGAATTAGATTTTAGATCATCAACTTCCATGGCCGAAACTTCGCTTTCCTTAGCCATCAAGTCTTTGTAACTTCAAAAAAAAATGCAATCAAATGAGATTTAGATTAGGAAGACGCCACAATGCGATTTAATTGTTGAAATATACTAAAATTAATAAATCATGTTATCGCCAATTAAGCATTGACTGAAGATAATCACTATGAAATGAAACCAAAGGAAAAGGAATAGAGACTAACCAAATTCAGTGAAACAGTGAGTATAGTGCGTCGCAGAAAATAAATCAAGATGACGAAACTGATTTTGTTTTCGATTTTGTTTAGGTTTCTTCTTTTTTCGTAGGCCTTTCTGTAGAGAAAAATATAGAGAAATGTTAAATTCTTTTCCTTGCTTGCCTTTGTTGAAGGGCCATATTTTGTTAGGCCCATGTTATAATATAAATTGGGCCGGAGGGTTCATTTAAGAAAAGAAATAGATATTTACAAACCTATAAAAACCTTAAGTTTAGGCAAAATGATAAATAAATACCTCTGAAATGTTCAAGAAAACAGTTAAGGAACTCACATTTTCAAAAGTTCAATTAAGGAAGTAGACAATTGTTAATTGGTATGTTCCAATTATTAATGGGTGTGTTCCAGTTGTTAATTGTTCTATTTGGAAATGTGAGTTCCTGAAATTCAAGGAAATGCGAGTTCCTTACTTATCCTTTTGAAAGTTTGAGTTTTTTACTTGTCCTTTTGAACATTCAAAGGTCTTTATTTTCACTTTCCTTAATTTTATTTATTTGCTAAAAATATGGGAAAATTAATTTGTAGTCCCTCACAAGGGACTTGATAGTAGAAAAGTCCCTAACTCCACATATTAAAGTAGGGTCCCTAGGGACCTTACTTTAATATACTTCAAATACAAAAGATCAGATTACCTCTTCTTCTCTGCCCATGAACTTGTCATACGTGCGCATGACCTTGTCATTCATGCCCATGACCTCGTCAATGCTTGTCTATTAACTTGTCAAAGGGAGGGTCATGACCTTGTTAGAGTTGCATGCCCACGATCTTGTTATACATGAGCATGACCTCGTCATTCCCTGCCCATGACCTTGTCACACGGAGAGGCAATCTGATCTTTCTCTATTTGAAGTATATTAAAGTAAGGTCCCTAGGGACCCTACTTTAATATGTGGAGTTTATGAGATTTTTCTACTATTAAATCCCTTGACAAGTTACTGGGCACATGTGACAAGTGTTAATAGGCTAGGGCAAAACTGTCTTTTCACTTTTCAAGTATATTAAAGTGAGGTCCCTTGGGACCCTACATTAATTTCCCAACTTTTGGGACTTTTCTAGTATTAAGTCCCTTGTGGGGGACCTCAAATTAATTTTCCCAAAAAAAAAATGAATAGGTGAAGTGGATCATAAACACTAGACAATGAATAAGACTTTTCTCTTCACTTTTCTTTCCTCCCTCGTTTTTCCTCATCTTATTGTACATACCAAGGAATGGATGTTAATCAAAGTTACATACCAAGGAATGATAAGGGTATATTGGGAAAATTTTAATAAATGAGTTAGCTAATGGTAGTTGGTGACTTATATTAAGGACCAAAATTTAGAGGCGGTTAGTGACTTATAATAAAAACCTAATTAGGTAGAAAGAAAAAGAGCGTTTGAATTAGGAGAGTATAGGGAAAATAATGAAAATTTAGTATTATAGTTTAATAAAAGAATTTGAATTATAACAAATGAGAAAAAACCAAAGTATTAAAAAAAGATAAAGTGTATACCTTAAATTGTGCAAGGTTTAAAACATTGAACCTGCAAAAAATTAAGTATAATTAGTTAAGTATGAAGAATGAAAGTTAAGAGGAAGAAGATAAGGGAGTAGAGAAGGAGGAAAAAATAGAGTGGGGGAGGGAAAATGTGAGAGAAGTGAAATTTATATGTGGAGAAAAAATTTGAAATTTTTCGAAAATATGTTGCGTTTTCTATTGGCGACATAAAAAATATCAATATATGTCTGTCACGTTTTGTTACGTGACAAAAATATTTTGAAAAATAACATTTTTGTTGTGCTTCAAACGCGACACAAAACATATTTAATTGATTATTTTTTGTCGCGCTTTCATACGCGACAACTAACCTATATTATATTTTTAAATATTATTTTCTGTCCCGCTTTAAATGTCAACACAATAATTAATTTTTTAAGTATATTTTTGTCACATATTGAAGCGCGACAAGAATATAATATGATTTTTTGTAGCGCATTGTGGCGCGACAATGTATTCTATTATTTTTTCTAAAAAATAAATAATCATTAAAAACAGTTTTTTGTTTTGTCACTCTATTTAACGTGACATTTTTTGCTCGACAAGATACCATAATTTAACAAAAAAAAATTTGTCGTGTTTTCTTTTTACGCGACAAAACATGCGTAATTAGGGGTACTTTTTCATGTAGTGTATGTTAAGATGAAAAACATGTTTTTCACAATTGTGATATGGGCATAGAGCGAGAATCTAAACTCCCTCAACTCATATTCTAAGATTGTGTGTTGTGACTTTTTCCTTAGGTTAAATGTTGCTTTAAATTCGTCAAAATATTTAACGAGTTTTTTCCATCTTACTCATTATTATTATTATCATTATTATATTCTCGTTATTATCCTATCCATTATTGTTATCAAATATCTCTTTCTTATATAATTCATCATCATAAACGTGGATATAAAAATTAGAGGGACAAATGACAGGTTCTAGAGATTGAGGTGGCTTGAGAATTATTAAAAAAAAGATCAACCTAGTTCTAGTCCCCACTTAATGAGGGTGCTGGGGAAGGGAATATACTAGGCACTCTAACCTATGCTTTTTGCACAGTGACTAATTCGAACCCACGACATACCCACACGGCAAGCAAGCTTACCGTTGAGTTAAGCAAATCTTTCAATGATTTAAAATTTGCTAACAAATAAGGTGATGTGATTTGAGGCTTGTTTTGTATAGAAAAGAATTAGAGTGGATTTCTCAGAGGAAATGAAATAGAGGATGAAAGTGCAGAAGTGAGGATGAAGGCAAAACATTGAAAGGGCAAGTAAAGTAGACAAATAAGGAAAGGATTGAATTATGAGGTAAGCAAATGAGTTGTTGAGGGACAATATATTCTAGTTAGTTAAACTTGTGATTTATCAACTGCCTCATAGGCCATTTTGGTTGAAGTTACCATCACATGAGAAAGGTTAGCTTACTCTTGCCTTAAACATAAGAAAATAATATAGTGTGTTGATTTTGAACCGTTAGATTAAATGAACGGTAGAGATGGAGGAATAGGAGGGAATACATGAGAAGAGAATATATAGGAGGGATTTCTCACCCTCAAGCCATGCACATGCACACCAGCAGTAATAAACTTTTCTACAACGAGAACATCGTTGAAACTAATGAGGCCTCGTCTCTATCCTTCCACATTGAACGTACGAACAAGGCTTCAAT
The DNA here is from genome assembly GCA_029929735.1 of Mimosa pudica. Taxonomy (NCBI): domain Eukaryota; kingdom Viridiplantae; phylum Streptophyta; class Magnoliopsida; order Fabales; family Fabaceae; genus Mimosa; species Mimosa pudica. Next base: position 15,786,277 of record JAKELP010000014.1, on the reverse strand, counting down.
CCCAACAACATCAGCGATTCCATGCATGTAATTAATCTCATGCCTCTCCCTCAAAAATCAGCCAGAGGGAATGTGGGTGAAATCTCGGAAAAAAGGACCATGCTTAATCCAGTAAACGTCTTCCCTCAGCCTCTCGTTATTCTCGATCCGTAACCTTCTATAAGGCACATGCCTAGCTCAACACTCGCAAGCACGCTACCTAAGACATCTGCTCTTGAGCTTTGTTCCAAGTAGCTTTTGATAAAAGAAAGAAAGAAATAAATTTATGAAATCACATATATAGTTCAAGAATCGAACATGCAAGACTCTTTTATAACTTAGAGAAACCTATAAAATAAAAAATTTAAAGCTTAGACTCCTAAGAACCCTAAATCTCGACGGATTTTAGCACCCTAAATTTGGGGCTTTTCAAAAACTCAACTAAACCTCCAACTAACCTTCAAATCCACCACAATCAAGAAGAATCGAAACTTAATTCGTGTTTTAAAGACTGTGAAAACCTAAACCTAAGAACCCTAATTCAAATCCCTCTCAATCTCTCACCCAAAACAACGCAAAGCAGGTATGGAAAGAAAGAAGAGCTTCACCTTCTCTCGAATCCGATGTTGCATGTGTCGGGAGCCATGGAATCCTTCGGAAATCGGCCTCCTTTGCCGCAAAGGAAGAGATAACGCAGAGAATGTGAGGGAGAGTGAGCGTTTCAAGTTTGAGAGAATGAAGAGAGAGAAACGATGAAGAGGAAAAATGAAAAGTGGGTTAAAATACCTTACAAAAATATTTACCCTTCTCTCAATTTAATTTACTTTTCCAATTTAATTCCCTACTTCAAATAAATTGTAAACTATATTCTATACACCAACATACTCCCTCCGTTCCTAAATATAAGATCACTTTTGCTAATTTGAGGAGATTAAGGAAGACATTTAAACCACATGATCTTCCCAAAATACCCCTCACTTCACAAATCCCCCCACTTAACCATTTTTGCATGCCACCGTCACTTAGCTCATATCTCTCTCGCAGTCGCATATGCTCTCTCTCCCCTCCACAATGGTTGTCGTGAAGTAGACCATAAGTTTTCCTTTCTTTTCTTCTCGGCGACCATGGCACCGCCTAAAGAACCATCACCGTCATCAACGCGTACTTCCACCTCGTCTTCTTCTAAGCCATGGATCAAGAATTTTTCTTCCATAGTCACTCGCATCTACTTCCTCCTCATCTTTCTCCAGATTCCGATACTCTCTTTAGGTATTCTATTTTTCAATTCTCATTCTCCTCCACATGGCTTCAGTTGAGGAAATTGATGTTTGAAGGCTTCCGTTAAATAAAAAAATGATAGCTTTAAACAATAATTAAAAATTTTATCACTCCATTAAAGGAAAGAAGTTCAATTCGTCAAAGATAGAAAGAGAAATTTCAGAGGAAGAGGACATTGACCTTGAAAGTATAGCTCCAGGGATGTATTGTTAAGTAAAAAGAAAAAAGTGGGAGGAATGCTTATAAAAGGAGTGCGGGGGTATTTTGGGTAAAATTTGAGAAAAAAGAGAAAGTGATCTTATATTTAGGAACTTAACCATTTCCCCAAAGTGATCTTATATTTAGGAACGGAGGGAGTATATAATTTCTCCATCCATAATAACATATATGTGTTTGAGTATTTTCCTAACATTTACGATTCAAAAATCAACCTCTAATTATTTTTCTTAAATTTTTAAAGAAAATAGGTATACTAATTTCTCAAAAATATATTTATTCTTTTTTGAATTTCTAAAATACTTTATAATTCTCTAATGATATCCTAAGACCATACTTAAATCTTAATTATCTCTATTTTAAAAATTGGATGTTACAATTCTCCCCCTCAAATAATTTCATCATCGAAATTGAAAAAATCAAAGGAAGAAATCACCTTGACGAAGAGTTTGAGATTTGAGTTTTTGATTGATGAAGAGTTTAGGGTTTGGGTATGTGAGTTTGATGAAATATATAAGGGGAACTTATTATGAGAGGAAGACGTGAGTGGAGGCGAATTATATTTATTATTGTAGTAAGCCCTATACATGCGCTATATAGGCCATGGATCATCTCTTTAAAAAATTTTTTTTGATTATGAGCTCCTGAACTAAATTATTTTCATAAATTAACTCAAAACATTTAAATCTTGTGTTAGTACATGTTTTAATGGATTTTCATTAAAGCACAATATTTATAGCAAAGCTATGGCCTATACATGCGCTTAAAGCGCATGTAAAGCCCAATGTCCATCTCTTTTAAGGATTTTCATATGATTTTGAGCTAAATTACTTTACACTTAATCTCAAAATACTTACTTCTTTCATAAGCCAAAGTTCTAGTTGATTTTCATTAAGTACATTTCTATACATGCGCTTAAAGCGCATAAATAGGCTATTTTTAGTAAAGTTATGGCCTATACATGGGCATAAAGCGCATGTATAGAGACCAAAGCCATCTTTTTTAAAGATTTTCATTTGATTTTGAGATTTTGAACTAAATTCTTTTATACTATATCTAAAAGTACTGAAATCTTGTATTAATTAATGTTAAAGCGAATTTTCATTGAAGCACGTGCCAATACATGCGCTTAAAGCGCATGTATAAGATTCCCTTTGTTAGTTTTTGGTATGCATGGCCTATACATGCGCTTAAAGTGCATGTAAAGGCCAAAGTACATCTCATTTAAAGATTTTCGTTTGATTATGAAGTTTGATTACTGAATTCTTTTATCCTTTATCGCAAAAATACTTGAATCTTGCATTAGCCAATGCTTCCTTTTGTTATTCTAGTTCGCTATGGCCTATACATGCGTTTAAAGCGCATGTAAATCTCAATGTCCATATCATGATAAAAATTTTCATAATATTTTGAGCTTTTGAACGAAATTATGTTTATATTTTATGTCAAAATACTTAATTATTATGTTAGATGATGTTTTCATTGAAGCACATGCCTACATGCGTTTAAAGCGCATGTAAAGGCCCTGTACATGCCCTTAAAGCGCATGTATAACTTCTCAATACATGTGTTTCTTCTAAGCGCATGTAAATGTTCGATGGTATATGGTACAATTTGTAGTGGTGAAATGGTTACATGAGGAGAATGTTGGAGAAACTGGTCGGAAAAGAAGTAGAGGAGAGGATGTTGGAAAGAATGTCGATGACAAGATGGTCGGGTAATTAAGTCTTCGAAATAGTCATTACTGATCAGTGTCCTTCTCCTTTCATTGGCATTGGAATCCATTGAAGGGACAAAGAACTGAGAAAGAAAGCACTCTCAAATTACAGAGCAGTCACAAAAAGAAGTAATGTGGAAGAAGTTGGGAAAAGAGAAACTAAAGAGGTTTATTATAGAGCATTAATTTGATCGTAACTTTTGTAATGAGGATTGTAGTCTCTCCCTTCTTTATATATATATATATATATATATATATATATATATATATATATATATATATATAGATTAACAAAATTCTTTCTATCCGCTTAATACACTCTAAAATTTTAAAAGAGAAGAATATTTAAAAACTTGTCATCCTTCTCAAATAGGTACATATTTGGGAGTTGACAGAGTGAGAAGAGGTTATGCATAAACAAAGTATTATTGTGATATTGAATCCTTGGCTAGCTTTAAACTTTACTAATTTTCATGTTATATGTATGTATGTAATGAACCCCACCATTAGTCATTCTGCCTTACGTGGTTAAAACTCATAATTGCCAACGCATGCTAATACACATAACTGTCAACCTATTATACATAACATTTGGCCCACAAGTCAAACCTTAGCTTATCTGTTTGGATAAAGGTGAAATGGGAGGAGAGAAAACTCAAGATAAAATGTTATGATCTAGCATATGTAGTCCCTGTTCTTGTCGTATAGATTCATTACATATACATCTATGATTTATCATGTAGCCGAAATTGAAAATCTCAACACCGAAAATAAAACGAGAGAAAGAAGAAACGTTGTCGATGAAGAAAAAGAACATGCATGCTATATATTCAATGCCTTGTTGGTTATTTTGAAACCAATAAGCCTATTTTTTTTGTGAGAAAAGAATATACATATACGGAGATTACGCCACAACAACTTCAAGGCCCAAGATATTTAAATCTTGTTCGATTTGCATGGAAGAAACATGAATTTGGAAAGGGGAAACAAACTATAAAATTGTGGAAGAAGGAAAAACTTTGGAATGACATGTAAATGAGACAAACAAGGGGGAACGTTGAATGGCAAGGGTAGCCCAATAAGGAGTGAGGGGATTTTAATTTGATGAAGCAACTTCAACTAAAAGTGTAAAATAGCCCATTGAAAATAGGGGAAATTCCAAATAAATGATAGTTGAATTTGAAAATCATTTTAATTAGTTGAGTAGTAGGATTAACTAGTTGAGTATAGGCAATGAGTACATCTACTTATACAACTTATAAAAAGGAAAAAAAAAATTCATATCAACAATCAAGGAATTTCACAATGCATACTGGGAAAATTAAGTGAAATATTAGTTTTAATTTATAACCATGAATAATGTCATATGGATAATCTTCAAGCTTAATAGAGCTCATATTCCCCAACAAAACAAAATTTTAATGCTTAAATATGATTTTGTGAGAATATTGTGTATTTATTGTGAATATTTTCTGTTACTAGTTAGGCATTATATTTTGAATATTTATTGTTTTGTCTCCTACATTGGGCTATATATAGCCTTTGCTTGTACATATAGTTCATCAATGAGAAATATATTTTCCCTCTCAAATCTGTCCATAATGTCCACATGGTATCAGAGCAGGAAAGTTTAGATCAAAGATCAAGAAGAAAGGGCGCAGAAATGGAGTTGAAAGCTTGTGTTCTACATATTAGGGTTTGAGCGTGTTGATGGAGGCTGTTTTGAGCCTCATCGCCGGCCCTATGGAGACGAACATGCTCCGATCACTTCTCCCACATTGATAGTAGGAGCAAAGTTTCAGTCCTCTCAAATCTGTCCATAATGTCAACAAATTTATTCCTGAATAGTGACATATCCGGAGCCAGAGTTCTCTCACCCAAGTGATCTCCACGACACCCTAAATCATACGTGGAAATTTAACCGGAAAGAAGCGCGTATGCACGGGAACAATACCTCCTATTAGTAATATTATTAGCTATGCTCCCAAACTCGAAAAGGAACCGCTCACTTCTCCCACATTGACCGTAAGAGCAAAGTTTCAGTCCGGGCGCTAAGAAACCACGCCCAATGCAAAACCAATTGCGCATGAAGTTGTGCACGTCTCCCTCCAATGCCATCAATGGTGAATCTTGCAAAACATGAACTTTATTTTCTAAACTATATGCCTCGTACACATTTTTCTCTACGCCATGACCTATATGGTAACAATATGATAACTCAAGAACTGAATAAAAGTGACCCAAGGAAGATGCTTTGGCACATAAATGTGCGCCCTCCTTAAGATTCTGACTTTGTTTCGAGTTGCCACTGCCATTAAAACGAATAGCGACAATAGAATATCCGGCAGATGGGTATGATTTCTTCCACGCACTTTCAAGCAAAAAAAGGCCTATTTCTTGATGGTGTAAACAATATAAACTGACTTGAAGTAATACATAGAAATTAAATTATGATGTAAGGTTTCACATTGTGTGTTACATACATAAATGCGCATTATATCACTTATATTGTAATAACTAGCACTTCCTCCCCTAAATGGTCACATTAAAAGTTGCATGGTAACAAAAATAAAATATTCCCACTGCCTAATTGACTTTTTTAGAAAATCCTATAAAAAAACAAAATAAGTTAATTATAAATTGATTTACCTAATTTTTTCCCTTAGATTAGTTTATTTTACCTATAAACTAATGCATAATCTAAAAATATATCAAATATATCATGATTTAATAGCCTATTTCGCAACCTTAACCTCTCCAAAAAAAATCAATTAGGTCTTATATTTAAGACGGGAGGTAGTTTTATGTTGTCACACGCCTAGGAGAGAAACTATGAAGTATTTATATGTATGCTACTTCACTAATAAAAATGTTGAGAAAATGAAATTACACATCAGCAAGAACTGGGACCCACAAAAATCAGCCAATGCTAGAACTCTATCTTATCCTATGTATCATCTTCCAATCTTCACATTCCCACCACTCTCACCCGCCGGTGACAAAAAAAAAACTCTCACCAAAAAAAAAATGGCCTTCTCTTCAACCTTCTCATCTCCCTTCCCTAATTTCTCACGCGCCAATTTTCAAAAGCCTCCAAAATTACCAGCTTCATTCGCCATTCCACCTCTCTCCACCGCCGCCGCCGCAGACGTCGCCGGAGCAATCGACGGCGCCACCATCGCCGTCGTCTCCGGCGGCGCCGTTGCCGCCCTCGCCGCCGCGCTCTCCCTCTCCGACCCCGAGCGCCGGCGGCAGAGCCAGGCGGCGGAGGTGGGCGGCGACGACAAGGAAGTGGTGAGGGAATACTTTAATAACAATGGATTTCAGAGGTGGAAGAAAATTTATGGAGATAGTGATGATGTTAATAGAGTTCAGAGAGATATTAGGATTGGTCATGCTAAGACTGTTGAGAATACTTTGATGATGTTGAAGGATGATGGTTCACTTCAAGGTGTTCTTAGATATATTTTAATTATTTATTATACTATTACTATTTATTATATTACTACTTTGTTGCTAAAGATCACTTTATCTAATTTGATTAAATTGAGAATGTTTTTTTTATTAAAAGATTGAGAATGTTAGTTAAATTAGTAATTATCACATGTTATTATGAATTCACTCAAATCATATACCTTTATTATCACTCTTCATCTCTGGTTTGTTTATTATTGATGATAAATATTGTGAGGGTAATTTGGGAAACTTGGACAAAATTAGAAAGTGATCTTACATTTAGTAACAAATTGAAATGTGAAAGTGATTTTATATTTAGGAAGAGAGTGTATTTTGAGAAATTATTGTTTTCATGTGGTTGGTCTTTTGCAGGTGTAACTATATGTGATGCTGGTTGTGGAACTGGTTCTTTGGCTATTCCTCTTGCAAAAGAGGGTGCTATTGTTTCTGCTGCTGATATTTCTGCTGCAATGGTTGCTGAAGCTGAGAGACAGGTTAGGTTGGCCAGACACTTTTAACTGTCATAACGGTTTTAAAGAAATGTGGTGTTTGAAGCTGACATGTGTACTTTGAGCTAAAATTATGACATTAAAAGCAAGGCTAGTCTCATTATCAGGTAGCATTGGCATGATTGTCTCACTGAATAATTTTTGTTTGATGGGATTGCATATTGTTTATCCCTGGGGGTAGTAGCATATAATTTCAACTAACTAAACTAAGTTTCATAATGTGTTCAAATCAAATAAATAGATTTAATATTTAGGAATGGGGAATACGTAGTTTGTTTGCATTGCAATGGTAAAAGAACTAGCTATACGAGTTAGCTGAGAGATGGGCTTGTACAGTTTATTAGTAAAGTGAAGTGAATGAGACATTTGGTTATACCTAGTTTGGCATGCATTGCAATGGTAGAAGAATTGGCTATACAAATCAGCCAAGAGATTGGCTTGTACAGTTTATTGGTAAAGTGAAGCAAACAAGACACTCAGTTATATGTAGTTTGGCTTGTTTGCTGTGTACAGTATAGCCTGGACCTCAATTTCGAATATTGTATATGCAGGCGAAAGAACAACTACTGGCCAGCAATAATGGTTCAGAACCGGTGATGCCAAAGTTTGAAGTGAAGGATTTGGAGAGTTTAGATGGGAAGTATGATACAGTGATCTGCTTAGATGTTTTGATTCATTACCCCCAAAATAAGGCAGATGGGATGATTTCACACCTTGCATCACTAGCTAAGAACAGATTGATTTTGAGTTTTGCACCCAAGACATTTTACTATGATTTATTGAAGAGGGTTGGAGAGTTGTTCCCAGGGCCTTCAAAGGCAACCAGGGCATATCTCCACTCAGAGGCTGATGTAGAGAGGGCGTTGAAGAAGGTTGGCTGGAAAATAAGAAAGAGAGGCTTAATCTCTACTCAGTTTTACTTTGCCAAGCTTATTGAGGCTGTACCTGTGTAGTGATGATTATGAGAGGCAAATTTTGATTATTCCACTTGTATAATTTAGAGGGGAATCCTAATGTAGATTGTTAGGCCTTGTTTTCTGGCTTGTATGCTACCATTGTCTGCAATGTAATTATGTATTTCTTCACAGTCTAGAAAGTGCTGATGTATGCCACTATTCATCTTATTCTCAAAAGGGAAAAAATAGTTGCAAATTAAACAGTAATTTATAAGTTGAAACTTCTTTATTTCCTTTTATATTCAACTAGTTTGTCCTGGTGTTATCCATACTTTTGTCATCAGAATGGGGAGTGCTGGTATGTGTCCTTAAAACCTCAAGTTCAGATATATTATGCTGATAATTGCTCTAAACATTGGAAAATGTAAAATGATAGAAATCTATAAACACAATTAGAGATGAAATGCTAATGCACTGGATCATTCATATTGTATTCCTTTATTGATTATATGGTCCGGAAATGAAAATTACTCTATGGAGGGAGGAAGACAGTACATAACATTGTAAGACTAAATGGAAAATCCTACCTACAAGATGAGGAAGGAGGAAAACATAAGAAAAGATAAGCATGGACTATTAGGCAGCATTACATGTTTTGGTGTAATCATTCATAGCTTATCAGCTATTTTGATTAAAGCATCAGTGAGCTTGCCAAGTGCAGCAACTATGCTGCTAGTTTGCTCCTTCTGTTGATCCCTGGCCAACTGGTAACTTCTATTTTGATCGCTGAGATGAGCTTTCACTAGGTTACCATTCCTTCTCAATACTTTCATCAAAGGATTCATGCAAGCCGCCGCATCGTCGTCATGATTTTCCTGTGAGACTTTCCTTCTCTTGCGCCCTTCTGGGGACATACTCTCAATTATTCTCTTGCCTGAGCCTGTGAAATTTGCTTCAGATTTCCGTACAAGTGGCTGCTTGGATTCTCTATGTACTGCTAAATCATTCGTATACCAAGAAGATATCAATCCAATGTGGGAGTTACCACAATCACAAAAACAACAATGATAACTATAACCAAAAGCCATATCAGGAAAGCTTCCTCAGTGTTAATACTTGATATTGTGACCATGAATAAAAAAAACAGTACTAGAATTCTTTTTTTTATAGCAATATACTAGAATTCTAACCTTAATACTCCCTCCGATTTTAAATATAAAAGGCAATCACCTAATTTAATTAGATTAAGGATATTTATTAGGTTAGCTAAAATCACAAGATGTTACCCCTAATCGAACAAATACTTGTATTTCCACTTTTGATGGCTTACTAAGGAGCATCAATAAACATAATTTGGAGCAGAGTGAAGTAAAATAAAAACAGGTCTTTTAACTAGAACACCTCCCCAAATACATCCTATATAAAATTTAAACTATAGAAGGACCGACGTAGCTCAATGGTAAGCTCATTTGCCGTGTGGGTATGAGATCGCGGGTTCAAATCAGACACTATGCAAAAAGCATAGATTAGGCTGCCTAGTATATTCCCTTCCCCATTACTCTCACCAAGTGGGGACTAGAACTGGGTTGGCCGATTACCTTGAATTAAAAGACAAAAGGTAGTATCATGTTTCCATTCTAAATGTCAAAAACTCAGAATTACTGATATGCTAATCCAAGAATCACTTCATCCAAACACATGTTCCTCCTATTATCTAACAAACTAAGTTTCACATCACAATGAAACCAAATCTAAATAAAATGAAGTAAACAAAAACCAAATCAAAAACAACAATTTCCTCAAAACCTTTGCATCATACCTGTCTTATCAGAATTCCCCATCAACATTGTCTCCCCAACACCCAAACCATTCAAAGAATCATTAACTTTCTTCCCACACTTAACTAACTCAAACACACCATCCTCCTCCTCACTACTCCACCCCATATTCTCACCATCAAAAATCCCCTCATCATCACCATCACCATCACCATCATCATCATCATCACCCTCACCATTCCCCACCTTAACCAAAGTCAAAGGAAAAGCAGAGGCCGTACAGGTCCCACCATTCAACACATTATAAACCTCCCCATCAAAAAAACCAGGCAACTTCTTATCCCTCCTCTCATCATTCCTCATCCTCCAAAAAGACTCACTCTCATTCTTTATACTTGTCTCCCACTTCTTTATCTTCTTGAAATCACTCAGCAGATTGCTCCACCTTTTTCTGCACTGAACCGGCCCCCGGTTCACCCCATGCTTCTGGCAAAACGTTGCCACTGACTCCCACTTCGGTTCGGCCTGACTGAACCGGCAAACCGCTGAACCGCCATTCTCTATCATCTTCTTTGCACCAATCAGAATTATTGTCTCCTGTCTGCTCCAACGTGGGTGTCTCGTACTTTTGATCTTTTCATTGGTGGGCCCATCATTAGGACTAGGATTAGGATCAAAATCAGGATTAGGATTGGGATTAGTGTCTGGTGTTGTTGTTTTGTCTGGTTCTTGAGCCATGAAGGATTTGATCTTTTTTTTTATGACTTTGAGGTTGGGATGGTTGCATGCAATGTAGGAATTTTGAGAGAGGAGGTGGGTTTTTGTTGTGGGTTAATTAGGGCTTAATCTATCTTTATGTTGTTGCTAATTAGGGTGGATTTGATTTGATTTGATTTTTTTTGGGTAATTAGTTTTCCTTTCCTAGCTGATTTTGTTGTGCCTATACAGAATTTGTAGGGTCGAGATTAAGCTAATCTCACTTTCTCTTCCTATTATGCACCGATTTTTACTCTATCTAGTTGATTGGAGAATTGTGACTTTCTATTTTTTTTATTATACAAAATAATTCTCTTCCAAAATGTAGGATTACTTTGTCAAGGAATTTGTTCTTAAATATATAGGATTTTTTTTACTTTTCCCTTAATTTTCCTAAATTATCTCCATTAATACTCCCCATAAATAGCAAGTAGCTAAGGCTAGGAGTAGGGTGGAATAAGTCACCCCTCAACAAGTGGCCTTCAACCTATTTGTATAATAGGTCATATTAAGACCTATTTATAAGTCTTATTATATAAATATGTATTGATAAAAAATAATGTAAATATGTTCAGAACTATTTCATGAAAGTCTAATCTACAAGCCTTTTGAAAGCTTATGTCTAACGATGAAAAAAAGTCTATATTGAAGATTTAGTCAGGCCCAATTTTCATGTCCCCTTTCAAGTCTAAATCCATTTAGCAAAAGTATGGTCTGTTTAACTTGAGGGGCATGGGAATAATGGCAAAAAAATTAGAATATTTCAGTAATAAATAATATGGTGTGATTTCAACTAAGTTATCCAACATTTTTAATATTATTAAATTAGGTAAATAACTCTATTATATTGAAGAACGGAAGTATTATATGATTGAGTGTGAAAGTTTTTTTTATATATATAAAAAGAGGTTAAAAGTGAAAAAAACAAGGTGGATAAGGTAGGGTATAATCTGATTTGGCAGTAATCAAGAAGCAAAAGGGACTAAGGAAGTATGGGCAAAAAAAGGAACTAAATAAGTAACGTCAACTATAGGATAAAACAGTCACGCTCCTTATTTATTTTTATGTTTAAATTTTAAAACCATGTTTGACTTTATTTTATCACGTTTAAGGTTAAAACTACATGTTCTGTATAAAAAAAAGGGTTGAACCTACATGCTACATCAAACATGCTAAATTTCTTTTAAAAAAACAGTATGATATAAGTAAGTATCATACCTTTTCATTCTCAAAGCGAGTGCACCTGTAGTAAATATAAACATTTTTATCTAATTTGATTGGATTAAGAATGTTAGTTAAGTTAGTTATTATCACATGATATTACTAATTTACCCTAGTCTTACATTTATCCCCACCATCTCTCCTTTACTTGTTTATTATTGATAGGTATTCTCAGTTTATTTATGAAAAATCAATAACAATTAGAAATATCTTATATTTAGGACCAAATGAATCTCTCCAAATCGGTATAATTAGGATCGGAAGAGTATCACACTTCAAAATTGATTAGATAAAGGAAATTTTTCCTAAAGACTATCGAATTTCCACTAGCTTCAGTGATTTTATGTAATCTCTTCACGTTCACTTCAAAACTGATTTAATCTCTTCACTTCTTATTTTTCTTAAAAAAGTGTTATCTCACTAAAAATTGTAGGCATAAAACTGCACATTTCATTTCATTTATTTATGTAAAAATGAAATTATACCTACCTTCATTCCTTCCAAATCCATGACATTTATTGGCAATATGTGCATTTAAGATGGTCGATTGTGTAACCGCAATTTAATTTAATTCTTTCAATTAATATTCTACTTTCTCTGGGAAATAACATTCCTTTGTGTCTTTTGTGTCTCCGTTGAGTTTTTTTTTTTTTTGGACCAAGTCCCCGTTTGGTTCTTAGGTATAATAGTAAGGTATAAAAAATTGTTGCAGTCCATATTCCAAAAAAGAAAATCTACAATACTTAATAATATTTGGTTGGATAAACATGGGCCGGGTGGAAATAGCGGGCCCAATATCGTGCATATAGAAATTAACATAAGATGGGCTTGATGAGAAGAAAAGGAGTCAAGAACAAAGTATAAGACAAGAATGAAACATAGTGCTTGCACGAAAGTGCCCAATGATTACACCATAAAAAATGGACAAGCATATGTCTGAATAATCACAAGTACATGATGGTGGGACTTAACTTGCAAGTTTTGGCGGGCTACATGTCATTGTTACTGCAAGCTTACAAGGACATGTGCCAAAAAGAGATTATACTGTATATACTAAAATAAGCCAATTATGTGCTCACAAGTCCCGACCTGCCTTGCGTAGGAAGAGGCATGGCTGTTTTATCGTTGCAAAGGGGTTTCTGAGGCAATCTGTATTAGTGACTACTAAGAACTCCAGCATAAAAGGAGAAGGAAAAGGGAATTACAAGAACTTCATCAACAGTAAATAACTTTATGGGAACTAATACCTCAGTTTCAAGGGCCCAAAGTTAATCCGGCGTGGACATTAACTCGTCGTGGCTTGGTCTTCCTTTTTGGTTGCTTTCTTTCTCTTCCTTTCAGACTGTGGCTCTCTAGTCTTTAAGTCAGAGGAGATGGTCCTCAATAAGGCAGATAGATGCTCATTTCTATGAGCTGAAACCAGGACAGTGAACGTAAGTAATTGAACAATATAGATCAGGTACCAGTGAAGTGATAGTATGGTAGATGTAATTTATGATTCCATGATAAGGATTAAAGATTGTCAAAAAAAGTCTAATCTGAGAACTGAGTACTAAAATGAAACTCACCTGAAAGTATGACATCCTCCATATTTACAGATTTACGATTTGCATGCTGAGCAAATAGTTCAACATCCTTAGCTAGCTGCTCTGCTTGCAACAAAGCAACTTTGAGTTCATCATCTCAATCTCACTTGGCCTAGTGAATGACTAAAAATCACTGGCTTTCAATAATATGCAACAAGTTCACTTTGATTTTCATGCTTTTGGACAAATTAGTATACACTATACAATAATAACTACTACGGACAGTTAAACCTAAAGTCTGGTCAGCTACAGCCTACCGATATAGTGCTACATATTCCTTCATGTACAATCTACTTCAATGATTCATACTACAAGCAACTGACTATACCTTTGATTCTAAAAGTTATCCATCCGATAAGGGGACAGCTTAACTCAGAACTTGGGTTCCATATTCCAAATTGTAATTGGCATTGAAGTATACTGTATACAGATTTATCATAATCGTGAGAATATCCCACTCAAGCATAAAGACTATCACCGACAACTAGACAGCAACAAAGAAAAAACAAGCAAATAATCATCAAAATAAAAAACGCGACACATCATTTGTTAGAGACTAAAACTAATGAGGATAAAAAGGACTACAGTTGTAATTTGTAAATATACAAAACATGATTTTGTTCATTTTAATCACCCAATAAATCTTCACTTTACAATAAAAACAGTGGCTTCCCTCCTTTAATATGTGACAAGGCAGGTGATATAAGCAATAAGCCAATAATGATCATTCAATATAAATCAAACTCTACATTCTTCAGTAATCACCCATTGCATATAACTAAATACTTGTTCTGTTCCTAAATATAAAATCACTTTTGAAATTCAACTTGTTCCTAATAATAAGATCACTTTCTAACTTTTCCCAACTTTTTCCCATATTAACCCTACAATGTTTATCTATAATAACAAGCAAAAAAGGGAGAGTGAGGATAAAGGTATATATAGTTGGGATAAATTGGTAATATCATGTGTAAATAACTAACTTAACTAACTTCCTTAATCTACTCAAATTAGGGAAAATAATCTTATATTTAGGAACGGAGGGAGTATATGACATAGCTGACTGTTTTGGAAAATCCAAAGAAAACAAAATGAACCACCTAATCATAACATATAACATAGTTTGTTTATCAATAGCTCATATGTTAGTTTATAAGTCAAATAAACTAGTTTAGAGGAAAAAAATTAGGAAACTCAATTTTAATTACCTTATTTAGCTTTCTTAGTATTCTCCGAAAAATATATGTCTTATATTGAGCGTACTAAAAAGGAGCAGATAACACAATAATCGCAAAAAACAAAAGAAAAAAAAGCAGTGAAGTAATATTACGAGCATATTTATATGTCAAATCAGCAACGCAAGCCACCACAACTTCCGAAGCCTCCATACCATTTCTCCTACCTGCACAATATTATTATTATTCTTCTCTCAAATCAAAATTAAAATCCAAAGTGAAACAAGAGAATCTACATTCAACATTTAAGTCGTGTTTGGCAGATAGATAGAATGAAAAGTAGGGAGCGAAAGAATGGAACCTTCAGCTTCGGCGATTGAAATAGCGGAAAGCCTAAACCTGTCTCTCAATTTTTCACTTTCACTTCTTTCTTCTACTTCTTCCATTCCCATCGTTTGGTTTGGTTGGAGGGAAATTCTTTTTCGCTTGAAATGAAAATGGCGGTGACTTTATAGATAAATGGCCAGGGCTTTCACATTTCACAGCCCACTTTTAAATGGGCCTTATTGGGCTGGTTTTTGCAACCCGGCCCATATGTATTCCACTCGACCAATTAACAACATGAACCATCAAGTTATAAACTCCCTCCCTAGTCCCTCCATTCCTAATGACATATTTTAAGGGTCTGTTTGGTTGTAGGAAAGAAAGTGAGGAAATGGAAAGTAAAGGGTGAAGATGGAAAGTAGAGGTAAATTTGCTAATGATGAGAAAGTAAAGTTTGTGTGGCTCAAAAAAAAATATGAGTTGGAGAGAGAAAGCGGCCCGGGATATATGTATATTACAAAAAAAAATCACCCTCTCTACACTTTCCAATTCCTTCATACTTTCTAAGTGCAACCAAACGGGCCATAATTGTTCAATAGAAATTAAGCTTTCATTGTGTGGATTGTGGCGCACTTTACCGGAGTCAATGAAATTTCTACTGAACAATTACTCTCGAACTTGATACAAATAAAAGTTGCATAAACATTTATACTTTATCAAACTCAATGAAAAAAACTTCTATACAAATTCAATGAATAAGGTCAAATATAAATAATTAAAATGAGTTTCAAGGTAAGTTAACATGATTAACTATAAGGTCAAAACGTACAAATGGTTAATTCAGTATGTATATTCGTGAGTTTCTACCGAGTTTATACATACTAAAAATTTTAGTGACTTATGACACATTTTGCTTAGACGAAGTCGTAAAAATGTTAAAATCGAAATGTCAAACTTGCAAATATGACTACAATGCTTAATACTATTGTTTGGTTGTATAAAACTGGCCACAAAATAAAAAATCAACATGCTGTCCTCACAATAGCTATTTTTAAAAAAAAAATCATATAAGGCAAAAAGAAAGCTTGATAAAAGAATAGAAATTCAGAAGCTAAATCTACATCATCATATCGTGTTGATCCAAAAAACTTTCATAAATTTTCGGCTTCAAATTTAGGTTTTTGAAAAAAAAAGAAACTTCTTAATTCTAAAAAAGATGCCTAAAAACTTAGTTTAGAGATAGAAAACATATATTCAGTCACGAGCTATATTTTCTATAAGCTTATAATCTATTCTCCATATCTATTTCCAAAAGACTGCTTAAATAGTTAAATATTATGATGGACTTCGAATTTTAAGTTATGTAAGAGACATTTTTTATGAACTTGCGAATGAAAGGCACACACATGAAAAATGAAAACGTGAAGCAAATAAACAAAGAGGTTGCAGACTGCAGAGTGATGGTGAAATCACATTGTTAGAAGTTGGAGTTGAGGGTTTCGGGGAGTGGGGCCCGCTCATGAACAGCCTCTGAATTCAGTTCATTCATCACTGTTCACATGGGAATCCTCCCTCTCTCGAGTCTCTACCTCGCGTATCGTGCTTCAGTTGAGAGTTCAGTTGTTCCGTTTTACTTTTAACATATTCCATTCCATTTACCATTTTACCCTTACATTTTTTATAAAAATCTTGCTACCCTCTATTTCTCCCCTTTTATCATCTCATTTTATTTTAAGTTAAACCAACTTTTCGTTAATATAATTTAGGGTGATTTGAGTTTTAGTGTCTCAAACAAAGTGGTGGTTTGGGTAGGGCTTGTTTGATAGTGAGAAAGGAGAAAAAGT
The DNA here is from genome assembly GCA_029929735.1 of Mimosa pudica. NCBI lineage: Eukaryota > Viridiplantae > Streptophyta > Magnoliopsida > Fabales > Fabaceae > Mimosa > Mimosa pudica. The sequence goes on along the minus strand of JAKELP010000014.1, from coordinate 15,769,542 downwards.
GTCATGTAAATAATTGAAAAGTTAAAGGATAATATGGTCATTTACATATATCCTGGGTCCACAAGTTTTCTCTCTTCATCTGATTTAACTCTTTTTCGTCGTCTAAAAAGAGCTAAAGCAAATAAAACTAGAATTAAACTACAATAGTTAGCAGCAAGTCCTAGGTCAATTCACAGTTCGGTTTTATCTCTTGCTTAGGTCAATTAATTACAAGTTAAGCAAATTATCAAACAGGTTGTGTGCAGGTTTTGTATGTAAGACTAATTAAAACTAATCTAAACTACAACTAACAGAATCAAAAGTGAATGAGTGAAAGTATGGATGAGATGTACCTCCTTCTCCAAGTACTCCGTGCTTATGTTTAATCGGACTTCATATACTTGTTCTTCTTAATATAAACTAGTTAAATTCTCAAGATCTCTTTAATCAAAGAAGTCTACAAGAGTTTAACTAATTTAATTAAGGCTTAAGCTCTTTCAAGCCAAGAACATACCTAAGCAACATTAAGTACCAAATCTATAGCACTTAAGAAACAAATTCATTCCACAAATGTAAGAGGAGCTAATCGCACACACATACATATATGAAACTACAAGAATTAAGCCTCGGTTTTCATGTCCTTAACAATCAAGAGAGGTTTTCAAGCTAACATAAAGTAGAACACCTAAAACTAGATGTCTAACCTATACACGCCTAATCAAGGTCATACATAGGCAAAAATTTACATCTAGCTTGAAACCTAAAAGAGAAAATTACAAGCATATGAAGCCATAGGTTAAGTCTACAAGCACATTTCCTTGGAGAAGAAGGATAGGCGATCTAGCCTGACATGGAGATGAAGGCGGATGAAGGTAGTTGTGAGATTCTGGGCATGGCGGAGGTTGCGAGGTGAAAGAGATGAAGAAGATGAAGATGGAGTTGAGAGAGTTTGTTAGAGGAGAGAGAGAAAGTGAAAGTGAAGTCAGTGAAGTTCAGGTGTGTGTAAGTTAGTTACGTTTTGGGGTTTTATAGTGGTGAGTAGCTTTGGGATTATCGCCCAAAGGGTATTTTTGGTATTTGGTAAAAGTTAGGATGAATGTGGACTAGATCTCATCTCCATGCATTTTCAAAGGTTCCTCCTTTTTCCTCAAGTGATTGTGCTTCCCTTTTTTTTTGCCCTTAATGAGCCCTCCAGACTTGAATTTGACCTTGGCGCCAATTTTGCCTCATTTGGAAAGATGCTCCCCAAGTAACTTCAAGCTGCAGGGTTGACTTTGCCTTAAATTAACTCTGCACCAAAGACTTCTGAAAAGTAGTTGACATTTCTGATCATTGTGCAGTCTGACTCTTGCACTCGCTGACTGATGGACTTTGGCTTCCGGATGCAGGACTTCATACTACAAGCGCGAGCACATTCACTTCCGGATGAGAATCCACTGGATGAGAATCCACTCCCTGATGCAACTCTTTGTCCGCCAGCGCCAGCACGTTTGCTTCCGGATATAAATCCACTTCCGGATGTAAATCCACTTCCGGATGTGAACTTGCATCCTGATGCCAAGACTGTCCGCCAGCACCAGCACGTTTGCTTCCGGATGTGAACCTGAGTGCTTGTCATCTAGCCTTCCTTCTTGTCAAGTTATCTCCACTGAAGCTCCACCAAGGGTGTATGGGGCCCACTTGGGACCCCCCTACATAAGGAACACATCACATAGTCAAAATGACCAAAATACCCTTGGTTTCATAAAATGCAAGTAATATGGCTGTTATTCTTCAAATATTTATACATAAGCATGCGCATAAAAATGTACCAATAATGATCAAATATAACAAATAAACCACACTAATTAAGCTCAAATGCACATGCTTAAAGGTATGAAATTTGGTCCAATCAAATCCCCCACACTTAATCTTTGCACTCCGGGCAAAGTCATATAAAAGATTAACTTAATCATTAAGCATAGTGAAGGCAATTGGAATTATCATAGAATACAAGTAGATCTTCTTGAACCTTTCCCTAGAACTTCGCATAGGCCAAATCTAAGAATACAAAGCGAATGCAAGTTTAACAAGCAACTAGGCTTAAGGAGGAGTGCCAATTGAGATTTTTCCTCACCGGATAAAGTGTTTAAACTCATTCACTCAAGTTAGGAAAAATGCCTAACTAGGGACTTGTGATCACTCTTTGGCTCAATGCACTTGACCATCACCATAAGCTTGTAATAGCTCTAAATTCTCCACCCATTATTATGCATGGCACAACCAAATCTAGGGGACTTTGTGGTTTAAATGGAAGGCTAATAATGAATGGTGAATGATGGAAAATAGTCAATGACCAATGATATAAACAAGTTACCACCACATATGCATGCAATACAATGAATACAATTCCACTAAGCATGCTACATCGCTTTTTCAAGCACTTTGTGCTTCTCTCAATTTTTCTTTTAACTCAAATGCCTTTGGCATACATAAGCACTTTGTGCTTTTCTTTCTCTTTTTTTTTTACTTAGGCCTTCGGCCTTATATATTTTTTTTTTCCTTTTCTTTTGCTTTTTCTTGGCCTTTGGCCACCTCTCTTTTCTTCTTTTTCACTCAAGGGCTCTCGGCCTCTTTTATTTCTCACAATGTAGCATGCTTTACACCAGATACAACAATACAAAGCTAATATAAATGCAAGCATATGCTATAGTCACTCATTCAAACATCGGTCAAGGTGATAGAAAAGAATAGTGAATGGCCCAAAGGGGTTAAATCAAAGGATAATATTTTTGGTTGGCTTAGTGTTTGGGTCATGAGGGTTTAGAAAGAAACGCCCCTTTCATTTTCAATTATACCATGCATTGTGATTTTGAACAAGAGCTAGGACAAGTTCTAGGAGGTCAAGTAACTATTGGCCCACTCAATTCGGTTGGAGGCTTCTCACATTTATAGCTTACTCTAATCAGTCACTTCCTCCTCAAGAAAAGTTAAATGAGAAACTAACACCCTCTTTATACCTTAAAAGTGCCCCAAGCAATGCCCTAAGTAGTCATTCCAAAAATTCTACTCACACACTAGAGGACAACTCCATTTGCTTTCAAGAGCCATAATCAAGTCAAATTTTCAAGAAAAATCATGCCAAATAAATCCAAAAACCAAGTGTGAAAGCTTTGAATCAGACCACTTTTAAGCACATAATACACCTCCCCCACACTTAAAGCATACATTGTCCTCAATGGACCAATCAAATCAAGTAGGAAGATGTATTTGAAAGGCAAAGCAGCAAAATAAAAGGCAGGGCAGATCCAACAAACAAATGGCTCATATGCATGTATTATTAACAAGACTACACTAAACACAACCTAAATTTTTTTTTTTTTTTTTTTTTACTCACTGACGCTCAGGAAGCCTAACTGAATTCAGACTCAAGCTGCTAGGCTTCCGGAAGCAAAAATGCTACCGGAAGTAGAACTGCTATAGGAAGTCACTCTAGGTTCAAATTCTAATCTCACCCCTAGCGGAAGCAAACATGCTACCGGAAGCAAAATTGCTTCCGGATGCATCGACGCTTGTGCACAATGAACTTCATCCCCTAGCGGAAGCAAAGTGAACACAATCTGATCCTAAGTAGCAAAGTCTAAGTGAGAGCTTCCGGAAGCAAAAGCACTTCCGAATGCAAAATCCTCTATTTCCTCAATGACACTTCCTGACACAAATAGGCATCCCCCAGCACTAATGAAATTTTTCATATTTAAACAACCTAACAAACCTAAACAAAATCCTAAATTTAAACATAATCCTAATTTTTTTTCTAATTCTAACATCGTCCCCCACACTTAAGAATTTGCAATAAAAGAATAAGTGAGGAAAGGAAAGAAACAACCTTTAGGGAGGCTTGAAATTCTCCTTATACAATTTGAGCAAGTGGCCATTGACCTTGTACACACGGCCATCCTTGAGATTCTTGATCTCAACCATCCCAAAGTCATGAGACTTGAGCACTTCATAAGGTCCTTGCCACTTGTCTTTAAGCTTGCCTCCTCCACAAAATTTGAATCTCACGCGATAGCACAAGACAAAATCTCCCTCCTTGAACTGCTTCCTCAGAATGCCACTATCATGAATGGCCTTAGTCTTCTCTTTCAGGATCCTTGAGTTCTCAAAAGCTTCATTCCTCAGCTCCTCAAGCTCACTCAGAGTCAACTGTCTTTCTTGAGCAGCAGCATCCATATCCTCAATACAAGATTTAACTGCCCAATAAGACTTGTGCTGCAGCTCAACTGGTAGATGACAAGCCTTTCCATATATGAGCCGATAAGGAGACATGCCAATAGGAGTCTTGAATGAAGTCCTATATGCCCAGAGAGCTTCTTCAAGTCTCAAACTCCAATCCTTCCTACTTGGCTTCACAATTCGCTCAAGGATGTTTTTAATTTGCCTATTGCTCACCTCAGCTTCTCCATTGGTTTGGGGATGGTAGGGTGTAGAAACCTTGTGATTCACCCCAAATTGACTGAGCAATGAAGACATAAGCTTGTTACAGAAATGAGACCCTTGATCACTCACCAAAGCCTTAGGAACTCCAAACCGGCAAAAGATATTAGACTTCAAAAATTTCAACACAGCCCTCGCATCATTGGCTCTGGTTGGCACAGCTTCCACCCACCTAGATAGGTAGTCCACTGCCAGCAGAATATATGTGTAGCCGTTAGATGGTGGAAAAGGTCCCATAAAATCTATACCCCAAACATCAAAAGGGTCACAGTATAGCATTGGCACTTGAGGCATCTCTTGTCTCTTCCCCATACTTCCAAACCTTTGGCATTTGTCACAAGACTTGCAATACTCAAATGCGTCTTTAAACAGAGTAGGCCAATAGAAACCGGCCTCCAGAATCTTCCTTGAAGTCTTTTTAGCACCAAAGTGTCCTCCACAAGCTAGTGAATGACAAAACTCTAGAATTGATGGAACTTCCTCATCTTGCACACACTTTCTGATTATTTGATCATTACATAGCCTCCACAAGTGCGGCTCATCCCAAATATAGTAGCCAGCATCCCTCTTCAACTTTTGGACTTGATGCTTGTTCAGAGATGGTGAAGTGACTTCGGCAACAAGGTAGTTCACAAGATGAGCATACCAAGGATCTTTCTTTGCATTTAAGGCACATAATAAGGCATCTGGGAAGATATCACAAATAAGAGAAGAATCATCAACACCTTCCACATCCTTTGGCAAACGGCTCAAATGATCAGCTACCAAGTTCTCTTTTCCAGTTCTGTCTTTGATCTCCAACTCAAATTCTTGTAACAGCAACACCCATCGCAAGAGCCTGGGCTTTGTTTGTGGCTTGGACAGTAAATAACGAACAGCTGCATGATCTGTGAATACAGTTACTTTGGAATGAAGTAAGTATTGCCGAAATTTATCTAGACCGAAGACAATGGCAAATAATTCCTTCTCAGTGGTTGTATAATTCCTTTGGGCTCTATCCAAAGTCTTAGACGCATAAGCAATCACCCTTGGCAAAGAATCATGCCTCTGGCCGAGCATAGCTCCCAACGCTTCGTTGGAAGCATCACATGATAGCTCAAAAGGAAGCTCCCAATTAGGTGCAACCAAGATAGGAGGAGAAATAAGCCTTGACTTCAACTCAACAAAGGCTTCCTTACAAGAATTAGAAAAGTCAAACTCGGCTTCTTTTTGAAGTAGATGAGATAAAGGAGCAGCAATTTGGCTGAAGCCCTTGATAAATCTTCGATAAAATCCCGCATGTCCTAAAAAGGACCTCAACTCCTTCAAGCAAGTAGGGAAGGGTAGAGAAGAAATTACCTCAACCTTGGCTTTGTCAACCTGAATGCCCTCCTTTGAGACTAAGTGTCCCAAAACTATTCCCTTGTCCACCATGAAATGGCATTTCTCATAATTGAGCACCAAACCCTTCTCCACACATCTGACCAATGCTTTCTCAAGATTGACCAAGCAAGCATCAAAACTATCTCCATAGAGGGAGAAATCATCCATAAACACCTCTATGCCATCCTCCAGCAAGTCATTAAAAATGCTCATCATACAACGTTGAAAGGTTCCTGGAGCATTGCACAGACCAAAAGGCATTTTTCTATATGCGAAGGTTCCAAATGGGCAAGTAAAGGTTGTTTTCTCTTGGTCCTCTGGTGCTATGGGAACCTGGAAGTACCCGGAGAAACCATCCAGAAAACAATAGTGTGACTTGCCTGCCAGTCTTTCCAACATTTGGTCGATAAATGGCAAGGGAAAGTGGTCTTTTCTCGTGGAGTCATTCAACTTCCTGTAATCAATGCATACCCTCCAAGAATTCTGAACTCGTGTAGGCACTAGCTCATCCTTGTCATTCTTTACCACGGTCAGCCCACTCTTCTTTGGCACCACATGGATGGGACTCACCCATTCACTATCGCTTATCGGGTAGATAATTCCAGCACTTAATAGCTTTTCTACCTCCTTTTTCACAACATCAAGAATTAAGGGATTGAGCCTTCTCTGTGGTTGCCTCACTGGTTTAGCATCGTCAGTAAGCAAGATCCGGTGCATGCAGGTGGTAGGACTCATGCCAGGAAGATCAGCTAGAGTCCACCCAATGGCCCTCTTGTATCTTCTTAATACATCCAGTAACTTCTCTTCCTCAAGAGAAGAAAGAGTAGTAGAGATAATCACCGGCAGCTTCTCATTTTCAATCAAGTAGGCATACTTGAGATTAGGTGGCAAAGGTTTCAGCTCCAGAGTAGGTGGCTCAATAATAGAAGGTACCAAAGTGTGCATCTCAACTTGCAACACTTTAGGCTCATAGAAATCATCATCAAATTGTGGCAGCTCATCAAAGTAATCAGAAAGAGTCATTGGCTGCCTCAGATCTTCACAACAATTCGGCCTCTTAGAGTCTGAGGCCTCAGCACTCTTATTTGAGTCTGCATCACCACTGTCGCTCAGGGTAGAAACATGTGGACCGTCAGCGAGCGCATGCTCTTTCAGATAAAGCTTCTCTCTCAGCTTGTGTAAGCGGCTTCTCCTTAAAGCTTCATACTCTTCAATATCAAACCTTTGTGAACTAGACTCCTCAATTTCCTTTGTGAATTCACAACCTCCATCCTTCGTTTGTCCTACAAAAGTGAGCAAACTTCCCTCTTCCAAGGGGTTGTAGCTTGACAAAGAAGATATAGAAGTGCAATCATCATCAAAATTATAGTTCACATACATGGAATCCATGAATTCAGTTACTGTACTTCCTATACTAGATGAATCATTAAAAACATCATGCAAGCATGTATTAGAAATCAATCTAGCACAAGAATCATTACAGCACATATGAGCATCAATTTTATCAAACATGTTCATCTTAAAGGAATTCACATGCTCATCATAAATCACATGCATCAATGAATCAACCACACTCAGCCCTAGGAGAGAATAATCCTCGTGGGGGTGTCTCATGGCTTCTCCTACATCAAATCTTATTATTTGATTCCCCACTTGCATTGTAACAAATCCCCCTTCTAAACTTATCACCATCTTGGCAGTTTTCATAAATGGCCTTCCTAGGATCAAAGAATCATCCATACTAGTGTCACTGGTCATATCTAGTACATAAAAGTCCACGGGGAAAACTAGTTCCCTAACCTTCACTAGAATGTCTTCTATAAAGCCAAAGGGTTTCTTTATGGACCTATCAGCCAGTTGAACTACAACACTGGTTTCACTCAGGTTCTTCAATCCTAGTGCAAAGTAGGTGGCCTTAGGCATGACGTTAATGGCTGCCCCTAAATCAAGAAGTGCTTTCCCAAAACTAAGTTTCCCTATCTGACAAGGGATAGTGAAAGATCCAGGATCTTTGCACTTTGAGGGCAGGTGCCCTTTTAAGAGAGACGAAACATTAGTCCTTAATTGGACCTTGTTACTTACATTACCAACTCTCTTGTTAGTACACAGATCCTTTAAAAACTTTGCACATTTAGGCATTTGTTTCAACAGTACAAGTATAGGTACATTCACTTCAAGCTTAGAGAATAAATTGAGCATTTCCTTTTCTAACTCATCATCATGTTGTTTCTTAACTAAAGCATACGAGTTAGGAAAAGGTAAATATTTAGGGTCAACAGACTTACCTTTAGGAGACTCATCTCCTTGCTGAGTAGGTTGTTCTTGCGAAGAAGATTCTCCAACTTTGCGCTTTCCCTCTGCAATCTCCTTCCTCTTCTCCTCTTGTGAGGTCTCAGCTTCCTCACTCTTCTTAGTCAGACTCTCAGCCTCATCGAGTGGTTTATCAAGAGGAGGACTCAGTACAGCCTCTTCATGCATCTGATCACCAACAAAATCATTCTGGAGGCTAGAGTGACCTCCCTCATTCAACTGACTCTGCTCAGCCTCAAAAGGTAGTTGTGTTTGCTCCTCTTCCTCCTCATATTCATATGCATCACCATATTTCCGTCCACTTCTTAGGTGCATAGAATGAATGTTTTGAGGATTAATCACCACATTAGACGGCAATCCACCTTTCTTTGCTTCCTGCTCAGCTTTTTCATTAAACATTTGAGAAACTAAGGTAGTTACATCTTTCTTTAGACCTTCTCCAAATTTTTCCATTAAACTTGACATCATCTGGTACATAGTATCTTGTTGAGATGTCGAAGAACTAGATGGAGGAGCATGAGCTGGATCATTATTCTTCATAAATGGAGGAGGAACATTAGCTTGTTGATTCGGCCTGTACCTTTGATCATTAGAGTTAGGCCTCCCTTGATATGAACCATAGACTTGTTGTGAGGGATAGGCATTAGCAGCTTGGTAGTTACCTCCCCCCCACTTAAGCTGTTGCTGTGGCTGGAAAGAGCTGAAATTTGTGGCTTGGTTTGAACCTCCCCCCCACTTAAAGTTCGGGTGGTCCCTCCATCCCGGATTGTACGTGGAAGAGTAAGGATCATATTTGGCTGGAGGCCTAGCATTGTTATACATGGCCGCCACTTCCGCTTGGGATGGACAGTCTGAGGGTAGGTGCATGGACGAGCCACAGTGATCACAGGATGAGGCCACCAAGGCCATAGAATCATCAACACAAGGAGTAGGCTGAACAAAGCGTCCATCCATCCGACTGAGGCTCTCAGTCAGCCTCTCAATAGAGTTGTACAGCTTGTCATCACTACTCACAGAGGCAACCTTTGGCGCAGCACCATACAAAGCATCACGTCCATAAAAATTCTGGTGATTAGAGGCCATGGTTGAAAATAAGTTCCATCCTTCATTAGCTGATAAGTTGAAAAGTGAGCCATTAGAAGCAGCATCCACACTCATCTTGAGCTGTGGCACCAGGCCATCATAAAAGTATTGCACCAGATTGCCTTTGGAGATGTTGTGATTGGGGCACGAGTTCACCAAGGTGTTGAACCGGCTCCAATATTCATAGAATGTCTCCTGAGAAAATTGCTGAACACCTGTGATGTCTTTCCGCAACTTTGATATCTTGGAGAGTGGAAAATAGCGGTCTAAGAACACCTTCTTAAGTTGCTCCCAAGAAAGAGTGGCATAATGAGTAGGCAGGTTCAAGAGCCACTCCTTGGCTTTTCCTTCCAAGGAAAACTGGAACACTCGCAACAGAACGTCATCCAGGTCTGCATTAGGTGGCTTCATGGAGGAACAAGTATGATAGAGGCCAAGGAGGTGTGTGTGAGCATCCTCATGCGGAAAACCTGTAAACTTAGGCAGATGAGCAAGAAGAGATCCTTTGATCTCAAAGTTAGCGGGGTTAGCATAAAAACCTTGTGGTGCAAATGATGCATATGACTGTGTGAATTCACGCATAGGTCTATCATCATCATGTAATTGCCTACCCCCCTCAAAATGATGTTCATCCTCTTGCTCTCTCATTTCACGTCGCTCACGCTCATGTTCATGTTCTCTTGCCTCTCTCTGATGTTCTCTATGGTCCTCTCTCCTTTCTGCCATAATAAAATGCTGGTCTAGGATTGTGGTATTAGAAGCGACAGATGAATTGTGTGGCTTTGATGTGGATCCTACAGATTGCTTACTAGCTTGCTTCTCGTGCTTTTTCTTTTTCTTAAGGTCTCTAAGAGTCTTATTAATCTCTCTATCCAATGGCACTAGTGATGTGGTAGGGTTCATGCAATTCACTAAGTGCAACTATATGCAGTGGAAACTAAACAGCCAAGCAATTAGTCTCTGCAAAACAAATCAGCAAGACAAACACCAATACCAGCAGAATATGCAGCAAAATCCAGAAAATCCAGAAAAATGACAGACAAAAACACCAGTAAAAATCACAGCAAAGTCCTACAACTAAAAATCACCTACAACAAAAACTAAGAAAATGTAACTAAAAACCTAAGACAAGAAAGAATTCAACCAAACCGGCAACGGCGCCAATTTGATTTAACTCTTTTTCGTCGTCTAAAAAGAGCTAAAGCAAATAAAACTAGAATTAAACTACAATAGTTAGCAGCAAGTCCTAGGTCAATTCACAGTTCGGTTTTATCTCTTGCTTAGGTCAATTAATTACAAGTTAAGCAAATTATCAAACAGGTTGTGTGCAGGTTTTGTATGTAAGACTAATTAAAACTAATCTAAACTACAACTAACAGAATCAAAAGTGAATGAGTGAAAGTATGGATGAGATGTACCTCCTTCTCCAAGTACTCCGTGCTTATGTTTAATCGGACTTCATATACTTGTTCTTCTTAATATAAACTAGTTAAATTCTCAAGATCTCTTTAATCAAAGAAGTCTACAAGAGTTTAACTAATTTAATTAAGGCTTAAGCTCTTTCAAGCCAAGAACATACCTAAGCAACATTAAGTACCAAATCTATAGCACTTAAGAAACAAATTCATTCCACAAATGTAAGAGGAGCTAATCGCACACACATACATATATGAAACTACAAGAATTAAGCCTCGGTTTTCATGTCCTTAACAATCAAGAGAGGTTTTCAAGCTAACATAAAGTAGAACACCTAAAACTAGATGTCTAACCTATACACGCCTAATCAAGGTCATACATAGGCAAAAATTTACATCTAGCTTGAAACCTAAAAGAGAAAATTACAAGCATATGAAGCCATAGGTTAAGTCTACAAGCACATTTCCTTGGAGAAGAAGGATAGGCGATCTAGCCTGACATGGAGATGAAGGCGGATGAAGGTAGTTGTGAGATTCTGGGCATGGCGGAGGTTGCGAGGTGAAAGAGATGAAGAAGATGAAGATGGAGTTGAGAGAGTTTGTTAGAGGAGAGAGAGAAAGTGAAAGTGAAGTCAGTGAAGTTCAGGTGTGTGTAAGTTAGTTACGTTTTGGGGTTTTATAGTGGTGAGTAGCTTTGGGATTATCGCCCAAAGGGTATTTTTGATATTTGGTAAAAGTTAGGATGAATGTGGACTAGATCTCATCTCCATGCATTTTCAAAGGTTCCTCCTTTTTCCTCAAGTGATTGTGCTTCCCTTTTTTTTTGCCCTTAATGAGCCCTCCAGACTTGAATTTGACCTTGGCGCCAATTTTGCCTCATTTGGAAAGATGCTCCCCAAGTAACTTCAAGCTGCAGGGTTGACTTTGCCTTAAATTAACTCTGCACCAAAGACTTCTGAAAAGTAGTTGACATTTCTGATCATTGTGCAGTCTGACTCTTGCACTCGCTGACTGATGGACTTTGGCTTCCGGATGCAGGACTTCATACTACAAGCGCGAGCACATTCACTTCCGGATGAGAATCCACTGGATGAGAATCCACTCCCTGATGCAACTCTTTGTCCGCCAGCGCCAGCACGTTTGCTTCCGGATATAAATCCACTTCCGGATGTAAATCCACTTCCGGATGTGAACTTGCATCCTGATGCCAAGACTGTCCGCCAGCACCAGCACGTTTGCTTCCGGATGTGAACCTGAGTGCTTGTCATCTAGCCTTCCTTCTTGCCAAGTTATCTCCACTGAAGCTCCACCAAGGGTGTATGGGGCCCACTTGGGACCCCCCTACATAAGGAACACATCACATAGTCAAAATGACCAAAATACCCTTGGTTTCATAAAATGCAAGTAATATGGCTGTTATTCTTCAAATATTTATACATAAGCATGCGCATAAAAATGTACCAATAATGATCAAATATAACAAATAAACCACACTAATTAAGCTCAAATGCACATGCTTAAAGGTATGAAATTTGGTCCAATCATCATCTCACACTTTTTCTGGGGCCTACAAACTTTACTTTCTAATCATTACCTCTACTTTCCATCTCTTACTCTTTCCAATTCTAATTCTTTACTTTCTTTCTTTGTACAAAACACACTCTTATAGTTCATACTCCCTTTGGTCATAAATATAAGACATATTTGACTTTTATTTTGAGATTAAGTTTGCGAAATAAGTTATTAAACTATGACATATTTGATATATTTTTATATTTTCTATTAGTTTATAGGTTAAATAAACTAGTTTAAGGGAAAAAATTAGGTGAATCTATTATAATGAACTTGTTTTGTATTTTTAGGATTTTCCAAAAAAGTCAATTAGATCTTATATTTAGGGTCCGAAGAAGTATTACTTTTGGATTGAACCCCTGTACTTTAAATAACAAGTTTGGTCCCTCAAATTTCATTATATCTAAACAATTGTTTCCTATAATCAGAACTTAAGTTGACATGTCATCTTATTCGACATTGTTAAGTCCTCATCAAACTATATCGACTCGTTGGTACATAGTGAAACTTGAACAACCAAAACCTATTACAGGGGCTAAAACCAAAATTGATACAAAGTATAAGGACTAAAACCTCCACTTTTAAACTAGAGACTAGAACTCAAATCATATTAAATTAAATTATAGGAGTAAAGTTAGTTTAACCCTTTACTTTTAACTTTTTGAAGAGATACACTAATATTGGTGTTTTGTGATTTGTGAATAAGTGAAAACATTAAAAAAATTGTGTGTGGGCCAAAATACAAGGCATTCCCGTGTGAAGGTGGAAGAAGCACGTGAAGGTTCTTCCTTTGCTTCCCAAACAACCTCGTCTCTTGTCATTTCCCATCACATCTTCTCGATCATCCCAACTAACGCACAACAAAACAAAAATCAAATTCCCCAATATTTTGTTACCCCAAACCAACACGTTTTTACATTACTTTTTTTAATACAAAGTTTAGAACAGTTTTGTTCTTAATAGAAAAGTTATACGAGCTGTATTTCAAGAGCTTGGACACAATATTTTTATATTGCACCAACATTGGATTTTTTTTTTGGCCTAAACATAAATTTTTGTTAATGTAAAACCAAAGTACATATGCTAGAGCACTAAATCAGAGTACACATAATAGTGTAATACATACTACTAAGGCACTATATTGAGCACACCATTAAAAATATGGAAATTATAGAAATGAAAGTAAAATGATGACAAACTAAGACTAAATACTGTATCAATTCATTGTATGCATTTTGGCTACGGAAGTAATTATAAGAGTATGGAATTGGATCTGCATAAAAAGAAGGAATATGGAATTGGATTGAGGAGATATAATCCATGGTGTGGCATGGCATGGCACTTAATTAAGGAACTGATTCACATGGAGGGATTAGCTAAAGTGATAGGGTAGTGGGGACCACACTGGTTTGAATGAAAGTCATAAAATTGAAGGATCCCCTCTACCCAATCGTGGGAGTCCCATGTTCCCCCACCTACAGAATAAAACCAACACATTTATTCCTCAACGAATTACCTCTTGCCACGTTTTCCTTCTCCTCCGCTCCCTTCATCCCTAGAGTTTGGACCACCCCAACTTCCTAAATCCTAACTTTCATGCTTAGCAATGAATCCCCTTTTAATTCTCACAATCATTTTATATTATTTGATCAATTTTTTTAAGAAAATATGCTTGAAATCTTATTAATTTTATTCAAAAGTTTACTAGGAGTAATGACTTTTTTGATCTCTTTCCCTTATTTAATTAGGGAGTGATTGGTGAAAATAAACAGAAAACACACAAAAGAAAAATACTTAGATGGATCTAATTTACCACGTCATATACGTTCTCCCCCAACCTCAACCAAATACAAAGTGGCATGGAAAATTATAGTATGAGTATACACCTTAAAACAATTATTAGATGTCAAATAATTTTTTCCAACTTGTAAAGTTAAGAAAATAAACAATAATTTTTTTATCTAACAATTAGTAACTGTTTTAAAGTTCTTAGTGAGATTATAATATCCATTTCACATCCTATGTATTTGGTTGTGATTAAAAGAGACCGCAAATGACATGATGAATTGTGTTTATTTAAGAATTTATCTTCACAAAACAAAGACTAGTACATAGTGAAAACATTATATTATCATAATATGAAATCATTGAGACAACATTGTTAAAAATACTCCCTTATGAGTTATGACCAATAAGTATTTAGTTGAGCTGATAAGTGGCTATAACCCCGTAAGAATGAAAGCATGTGTTCGAATCCCAGGAAACACTTTTATTGGGAGAAAGAATAATCTTATCTATGTGATTAACACTCCAACCCCTCTAATCCATCCATGATTAGCAAAAAAAAAAATAACTCCCTTATTTTTTTTATCAGAACTCCCTTATGAATAGGGGTGGGAATGGTCCAGGCCTGGCCTGACCTGGTCACAAAATAGTCTGGCCTGTGGTATAACTGATCGGCCTGAGCCTGGCCTGTGGCCTATTACAGACAATTGTTTTAAGCCTGAGTCTGGCCTGTGGCCTGGACTGGCCTGACTATTAGCCTGTTAGGAGGCCTGATTAATTAAACATACTTAATAAGAGGCTTAGAAATATGAATGGTGGGTAACATCATTTGAATAAATGCTTAGAGAATGTGCGACAATAAACACACTAGAATAGAAGATGATATAATTGTAATTTTATATTAAGAATTAATAAAAATAACATCAATTAATATAGTAACGTAATTTTTTATTTAAATAAATATTATTTAACTTCTTAATAGGCCAGCCTGATAGGCTAATAGGTTTTTTTCTCAAGCCTGAGACTGACCTGTTAAGCAAAACAGTTCAAAAGAAAAAGCATAGGCCTGTGCCTGGCCTGGATATAAGGAGGCCGATCCAAGGCCTTAACGGTCCAAGTCATAGGCCCCTGATAGCCGGCTTGGGCTATTCCCACCCCTACTTATGAATATAGCTAGAAAAGCGTGTAAGAATATTTAATGTTGTGGGATCAATGGTTATGCCGCGTGATGATGGGCTTCGCCGCAAAACACGCTCATGAACATCAAGAACTCATCATGGTTACGTATACCTTTCTTCAGTACCTATTTGGATAGTACTCTTATTCAACAAATATTATTGTAATCCTTAAATAATTTAAAATAAAGACAGTCTTGTAACAAAAAAAAAATAAAGACAGTCTTTTGAATGATTAATGATTAATTAAGTTTCTTAAAATCTTTTCCACTTACAAATCATTAGCTGGAAATTTTTAAATCTTAATCATCTAAATATTGTAGTAACTTAATGGAGCACTATTTAGGGTGACGAACACATAAAGTGGTCTTGTTTAGCTGGCCCCATCAGGAGGCCCATACGATGAGCTATAGGCTAGGTGATAGAATGCGGCTGAACTATTTATAGTTTTTTCCTTTTGATAAATTGACCTATATAATTACTAATTAGCAAGAGATGTCAAATCATGTAAATCATCAATACACGAAGTTTTCTTTTGTTCAAATGATACGTGAAGTTTTTTTTGTTTGAGACTACTCTATTGAGTGATAGAGTAGCCTATATATATTTAGATTAGGATTAGGGATCAATATTCATTCCCTAATTCACCAATCTAAATGTCCTGCTAACCTATGAGGCTACTCTATTGAGTGATAGAGTAGCTCATGTTTAAATTAAGAATCAAGTCATTCACTAATCTAGAAGTCGTGCTAGGCAATGATATGTGAAGTTAATATAAAGCAAAATCGAAATATGTTCACTTAGAGACTTAGAGCCTTAGAGGTAGTAAAAGAAAATATTTCGTATTTATTTTGTTTGGCGCGTATGTACTCCCTTCAGTCCATAATATAAGAGTTAACCGCCAAAAAAAGTTTTTTAAGAAAAATATAAATGTTAGTTGGGTGTCTGGAGTTAATGTTTCTTTTAAAACATTGCTCATATTTATTATGATACTTTCAAGAGAGAGATATACATAAACATTAATAAATAAGTATGAAAGAAAATTGAGGGCAAAGTAGGAAAAAACGCATTAAGTGAGAAGAGAATGTGAGATGAGCTCTAATATTAGGAACCAAAAACATTCAAATTTTAGGCTCTTATATCGGGGAAGAGAGGCCGGGAGTAACTTTTAAGGCCTGTTAATAATTTTGGAGTATATCTTTTTGGTAGAAGAACAGAGAGTGAGATGAAATGTTCAATAATTTTAATAGCAAAGGTCAAAGTTACCCATTTACATTTATCAAAATCTTACTTGACATTATATTAACAAAGTAGCTCAAAAATACATCTATACATTATGAAACATTTTCAAAGTGCTTTTAAATCACTCAATGTATATATGTATTTTTGAACCATTTTGACATACATATATGTATTTTGAATCATTTTTTTAATATAAGTAGTAGGTGAACTTTTGTATATAGCACATGTTAATTACTTTCGGAATAATATTAGAATAACTTAATGAGTGTATGTCAATAATGAGTAGGGTGTACGTATATATAATATTCAATCTTATATATATATATATATAGTTATATATTCTTTTGGGCCAATAAAGATATATAAAAACTGCAATAACAGGTGTAGAAAGATGTAAATAATAAATTAAGCGTACACAACTCGTAGTCGTTATTCTGGTCCTTGTTTTACAAGTTTAATCCTTTCAGTACTGATTCTCTATCATATCTTATTTAAAGGTCGTTATGCATAATATTCCAACCCTTAGAAATAAGCGTGGGAAACCAAATGTCCGTAACAATCAAAATGAATGCATTCATTGTCTACATTTAAGTACAATCTAACTAAAATATTTATTTACTGTGGAAAAACCAAAGAAATTGTGTATAAAGCATCAACTACATACTATAATTTTCTTCACTATCCTTCTTTATTGAATGATGAGTGATGGGAAGGAAAGACGCTCCCTTGTTTATGGGACAAATTCCAATAAGACGTGTATGGATATTATTGTAGAAGATGCAAGCATCCATCTATAAGTAGAAATTTGTACTATTTAATTGATCTGGTTTTACTAGCAATTAAATTAGAAATCATTTAAAACTAGGATTATCTTGTTAGCCACAGCGCCACACGGTTAAGAATTTCCAATATGAATACTTTTAAGTTTATTATTTTTTACTTATTTATTTGCATTTTTCATTACTCATACACGACTACAATCCAATCTAGTATTGTAAATTCACAACAACAAAAAAGCCTCATCATCTCCAATTAACTATAGTGAGAGTATTAACACTTGGAATGGTTTATTCAGATAGTCATTTAACAATGGAACAAGTCACAATTAAGAGGTTTGAAACATTAAAGACATAGTTGTGATTTTCTTATAGAATTTAATCCCGAAATTCTCCCCAAGTTACAAGACTGTAGAAAAAACCTGACCAATAATTCTGGGTGTTAGATGAAGGAACTATATAAATAAGCGGGTCAGGGAGACAAAAACAATAGGCTTATAGGCAACTGATCCTCAATGACAGACGATAATACTAATTAAATAACCTCAAAATTAGTTGTTGAGGGGTATGAGATCAATCTACGTTGATTAACAAAAATTAAAATAATCATAACATAACGAATGAGATGTTCAGAATAAATGATTGGCGATATAAATTTAAAGTGGCTGCTGATTGGTGGGCTGGGAGCAGGTGCATGTGCTGACATTAAAAAAAAATAATTCCTCCTATTAATAAAAGTAAAGTAATCTGTTTTTTATTCTTATGAGTTATTTCTATACTTCCAATTTTCCACTGATAATAAAAAAAATTCCACTAGTGATCTAAGCAATAAGTATAGTACTGGTTTTGTCCGTTTTGTTATGATATTATTTTCATAATTTATCAATCACCACCCTCACACGTGGCAACATCCGAAGGGCGAAACAGTAAATCGACCATGCTTCAAGTTTGCCCCCGAATCATCATAGATAAGTAAATCACCAATAAAATATTATACCTCCAGGCTCCAAGTCCATCCAATATCTTGTAAGAATTAAATACTAGTCCAAAATTTATAGCACAAGTAAAAATATAGGAGAGGTATAAAAACGTATAGGTACTTGTTCTGTTTGCCCTTTTCTATTAAAAACGCAATATATACTAATAATAACAAATGTTACACTATGAGTCTAAATGAGTACAATATTCAAATGATAGAAATTAAGATAAAATATCTCTGATATTGGATCCCATTGTAGATTATATTGGTTGAAAGTGGCAGAGTGGAATTGTTGGAGCATTCGTTGAATATCATGTGCCACTGCTAGATCCTTTGCCGCCACTGATTCAAGACACCATGGTGATTGAACCTGTAGATTGTATTGATTGAATATCATCGTTGAATAACATGTAAAAAATACATGTAATTTTTGTTTGAAAATAGAAGTAATTTTGTTTATAATATATCAAAATATCACTGATTTTACGTAAAATCGGATGACATACACATATATGAGAAATTCAATCCTAAAATGAAATTATTTAACAGCAAATGTCAGGATGGAATGACAGTACATTAGCTTATTACATGTAATATGAGACTCTTTTTAGCATTAGAGTCAATGTGCCGACTCCAGTGTTTTTTTTTATTTTTCTTAGACCATAGTTAATATTTTAATATATGTATTATCAAAAAAAAATTTACTATATGTAACTGTTTGAAGTAACTCCTTGAAAAATTTTAAAAATCTGAATCCTTGTTCGATTTTCTCAACTCCATGTGTTACCGCGGTAGTATCTTCTCACTACCATATTATCCCCTTCAACTCAACTCGATATCCCTATCTATCTAGGCATTATTTTATTAGAGATTTAGAGAGTAGACTTATATTTAAGAATAAATTAAAATTTGAAATGAGCTTATATATATGTGTAAACAAAAGAGTATAATGTCTTTAATTTATTTTTTATAATTTACAATCCAATATGACATTAAATAATAAATACTAATCCATCTAGTTAGTAATATAATAGTCTAATCTCCATAATACAGTTCTTAAAAAAACATGGGAAAATTAATTGAGTGTTTGAACTTTGAAGTTAATATTTTCTTTTAATATTACTATATTTATTATGATACCTCATACCATTAAAAGAGATAAATACATACCAACAAAGGTCGGTCTAGTTAGTAAAGAGGTCTGACTCATAGTTATGTGGTTGTGAATTTGAATCCCACTGATGTGAGGACCTTGTTGGTGGACGATCTGTAAGTACCTTTGTAAACGCTCAAAGAGCTCGGAGGCTTGCCCTGACCTTGGTGAGCCCCCAGACTCAACGCACCTAAACATTTCACTATCACCACAGAGTATTAATTATAAAAAAGAGTATTAATTTATTATATTTTTAAAGAAATATGAAAAATCAGTATACAGGATATAATAACAACGAACAACGTAAACCATTATCCCACTTGGATGGGGTCGGCTACATGGATCACACAAACCATTTTGCTAAAAAAGGAAATAACATTGGATGCTGCATCAACCGTAGATCCAAGAACAAACATGAAAGAGAAGTAGCAGAAAAAATGGAGCTTGAAAGAGAAGTTGCAAAAAACATGGATAACTGTGATTTTGATTGGAGTTGCTGATTCATTTGTGTGCTGGGAGCTTCGAAATTTGTGTGCGTTAATTCAGACCAATAGCTCAGCATAACAGCCCTTTTTTTTTTAGGTTTTGTATTTGTATTTTTTTAGTATTCCTATGGCTTTAACGGCACCACGGCACGTTTTTCTCAGTAGGCCAATACTTTTTCATCTGATAGAGGGATGGGGTGGAAAATAAAATGTTCATAGAAGATTTTAGTTGTGTGTTATGCCAATAATGGCAAAAAAAATGTGTTATGCCAATAACGTCATTATATTGAAATCTGCAAGGCCATTACAATTTATCCTTAAACAGGGTAATTCATATTGATGAATACTTCTAACCAGTCAAATCTTAGTCCCCTGAAAGTAGAAATTTATTTACAGTGTTGATGCAAAAAAAGAATTTTTCTTACAGTGTAATTAAATCTTTCTTTGTTCTCTTCTATTTCCAATGATGCTTTTTGAGATAATGCATTATAATTATAAAACAAATACACTGTAAACATTTATTAGTGGGCATAATCACGCGTGTAATGATAACGCTGCAAATGTATGTTCAATATAAGTATTATACTGAATTAAATATATATAATTTTTATAGACCATGCATTATATGGTGATTTCAAAAGGGTTAGCATCATAGGTAATCAATATCATTAGAGTTTCAGTTAAAAATATCATTAGAGTTCAATATAATTTTTGTTAAAATTGCTATGATTTCAAGTCATTAGTTATGCTTTTAAACTTGCATAGAATTTTATTTGAATTTAACAATTATTCTATGTACCTTTAGTGAGTTTAAATTTTGATTCATATACTCAAACCTATACAAAATTCTTACAAAAGTGCATGCATTTAAACAATGTTTTGATCATGGTAAAAAAACAACTATTTAAAACCAGATGGACAAAAATTAAAGTTTCATGGACGACTAATGGTAGATATAGTTATCTTATCCTTTTGATGCTTTGTTGCCATCATTTATTAATAACCATTCAAATAAATATTATTTTTTTTAACTTTATTGGAATTCAATTTAATCACACGTTCAACTATTTGGATCTTCTCAGATTTGGATCCCCTTATCCTTTGTATCCATTTCTTTTACCTTAGCATAAGATAAGGACAATAACAAAGAATGTGTAATTACTTTTTTATTTTTGAATTCATTCACTGTTATCGATTGTTATCAGCAACTTTCAATCAATTATAAATTATCACATCAAAATCATTGATTAAAATAGAACAAACAACAAAATGGATCATGAAATGAAACTAAATCAATTAAATGGATCATGAAATGAAACTAAATAATAAATATATAACCCAAAACAAGTCCAAAAATCTAAAATAAAGCAGTCGGCAGAAGAAGAAGATGAATGAAGCCATAAATAGTAGTAATATAATAATATACGTAGTCGTCATAATTTAGAAATAAAAACACAAAACTCGCTCTTGGTATTATAGATAGCGGATCTCTCATTCTCCGGTTTACTTATCCCTTAGACCCTTACCATTATCATTTAGTATTATAATAGTATTAGTATTAAATTAAATATCATTTTGATATATAAATTATTTCCAACGACTCAATTTGACCTACAAATAATAAAATGACCCATTCTCTTTTGTTAGTCATCTCCTTGTAATCCGACGCCTATTGACAACAGACTAATTGAAACTCGCGGGGTAGGAGTGTTGTCCACATAGATAAGATTGTCTCATATCCCAATAAGAGTGTTTCTTGGGATCCGAACACGCGTTCTCATCCTTACCGAAAATGACTCCTTCTAGCCAACAAACAAAATAAAAGAGTAATTCTGCCCAATAAAATGGTCAAAATAAAATGACTCATTTTAGCCAAATTGAACCCTTTTATTTTGTTTGTAGGCCATAATGAGCCAATTTATTGTTTATAGGCCAAATTGAGTTATCCAAAATAGTACATGTTAAAATAATATTTCTTTACCATACTTTCAAATACATTTGACCCTATATTATTGTGTACTTTATTTACCACTAAAAATAGTAATGTCAAATCTTATCAACATGATTCATTTATTTAGCCTGGTGTGATCCATATATCCAACCTCATCTAATGAGATAAGACTTTAATGTCGTGGTCTATTTACCACTAAAAAAACTCTCCAAAAGGTGAAGAAATATAGAAACGCATATAACTACTATATTCCCTCCTATTTTTCTCCCTATATTTCCTGTAAATCTCAATTTTCTCACCTGTTTTTCATTTTCATTTTCTTTTTTCCTTTCTGTATTCTCCAAGCCACCTCACACCTTTCTTTCTTCTCCATTTCTTTTCTGTTCATCTCTCTCTCTCTCTCTCTCTCTCTAAACTCTTTTAAACTCTTCTCTTTTCTTCTCTTCTTTGCTCTCTTTCTCTCTCCTCCAATCTCGGGCCTCCGGCGACCATCATCGCCGGATTTTCGCCCCAACCTCCTCCCACCGTCCTCTTTCTCCGATCTCCGCTGCCAATTTTGCATTTCCTTTAAGTTTTCCCCGTTTTTTTTTTGTTAGGGTGAAATTTGCAAAAAAAAAAAAATTCTTTTCCTTTTTGGTTTACTTGTGTAGCTGGAGATCGTTTTCAAGACAATGCAACGAGAGAAGATAGATTATGAAGCGAATTTCGTGAGATCCTGAGATTTTTCTGAATTTTCTTGAGACACGATTGATTTCATTTCTTTAGAAAGTTTGGAAATGATGTTGCACTGAATTTTGTGTAGAGGAATAATTCTGAGCTTGATGTATAGACTTAAAGGTGAGATTTTTTTGGTTTGAAAATTGACGGTTTCTTATATTTTTTTGTGTTACTGATTTTTTTAAATTTAATAAAATTATTCTAAAACAGTTTGATGTGAAAAGCATCGGTTTCTGAACTTGATCTCTGGTTGGTAGAAACGATAATATTTTCTTGTTCTCACCATATATATTTTTGTTTAATTTTTTTGTCAGTTTTTTTTGAAGTTATTGCTTTTTCTGGCACAATCTAATATTGTGAACATTGAATGTGATATTCCCTATTAGAAATGGATGAAGCAGTTTTGTCATAATTTCAAAAAGCTTCCTTTTTGGCTTATTTCTGTGTTTTGTAACAGATGATGAGCAATAGGGTCCATGAAAGCCATCAAGTTTGGACCTTTTTGGTGATTGTTTCTTTGCTGAGTTCTGTTCTGTGAGTTAAGATATGCCTTTTGAAATCATGAACCAAAGGGGCATATCTACCTCGTCCCATCTTTATGATGACAAGACCTTTTTACCGGAGGTATTTATTGTTTCCACTCACTTCATTTTGTCCTCATCTATATTTATCATTTGATTGATCTCCAGTTGATCCATAGTAACTGTCCCCATTTAAGACTGTAAATGTAAATGTTCTTTACAAGCTAATAAAACTTTGGTATTGTTTTTCTTGAATTTCCCATTAACCCTATGTTATGGAATAACAATAAGAATAAGTGTTAGTTTGGGTTAGTTGTGACTAATAACAAGTCAGCATGTTAGTTAGAAGGTAATAACAGAAATATGTATTTTAGAGAGAGGGATAGGTAACTAATATAAAAGGACTACTCCGTATCATTTGTAATCAGATTTTCACTCTTATGAATGGAATACTTTCTCGGTTCTGTTCTGTTGCTTCCTTTTCCGGTTCTGTGACTTTCTTGGTTCAATTTCTGGTTCTTTCTTTTCTTATTTCAAGTTCTTGGGTGATTAGGGTAACACCCTATTACTTGGATGTTATTGTCTTTTTGATCTCATGGTTTTCTAAAGCAGTCTTGAATTTTTTTTTTTTTGAGCAGAGGAATGTTGGATCGCCGAAGCTGCAATCCTTTCATGACCATAATTTACAAGGTTTGAGGCTCATCGAGACTCTTCTTTTCTCCTTCTTGCATGAATGATCATATGTTTTTAGGGTGCAGCTCAACTAGTGATGTTTTGGTTCAACAGTAATATGCCCTCAGTTTTAGTAACCATATGTAAGGGAACAAATTGTTACAATTAAACGGATATTTAGTTTGGATTTTGATGAATCGCGGATCGATGACCTTTATAATTTTTAAAAGAAAGTGTTCTATATATTGGTCTTCAGCTGTTAAGTGTCAGATCTCATTTTGATAATTGTTTACCCCATTTATAGAATGTGGTAGTAAGTTGCAGTTTTGGGATATTTTAGTAAATAAATATCTGCTGTACTCGCAATTAATTGTTCTGACAAATTAAGCTGCGCCGTATTTTTTAGGGAAAACAGGAGCATCTCTGCTAAGCATATCAAATCCGTCATCATCACTGGAAATGAATGCTAACTCTGGCTTGCCAATGTCACAAACAAGTCTGTCTGGAGAAGTCACAGAAAAGCTGCATGTTGGTGGAGGGGGCATTGTTGATGCGTTGAAGTTTACCAGGGAATCAATGAATCATAGCCCCAGATCATTCTCTAATGTGCATATACAGCCAGTACTTGCTCCTTTTTTTACTGGGAATAAGATTCTTTCTGATACTACTTCTCATGAGAGCAGCCTATTCTCTAGCTCACTGTCTGAGATGTTTAGCCAAAAATGTAAGATATTGTTTCATTCAAATTTATTACTCTCAAGAATGTGTCATGGGAAACGCTGCAAACTCAGTTCATCAACATGGACACCTTTTTATGTACTGTTGAAACTATTCTGTTGCAATGGTTTGCCTGTGTTGAGTAGTGAAAGAGCATCTTATCTAGCCACTGTCTTCCTTAATGTACGGGGCAGTGCATACTTACTTTTTTCCTTTCAACCCCTCACTACCCTCTTCAAAATGAGTTCAATCTTATTCTTTTAAACTCTCTGTGTGCAAGTAAAAATGATAGTTTTTTATGTGTTGATAATGTGCACATCTTGATGCAGTGAGGTTAACTCGGAATGATCTTCTGTCTCGTCAACCTGTAACCATTGGTTCGTTACCTGAGGAAGAGCCGTATAAATCTCTTGAAGAAATTGAGGCGGACACTATTGGGAATCTTCTTCCTGATGAGGATGATCTGTTTTCTAGTGTTGCTAATGAGTCAGGATCCACTGCCAATGCCAGAACAACTGATGACTTTGAGGATTTTGATATGTTTAGTAGTGGTGGAGGCATGGAACTTGAAGGAGATAATAATCTGAGTTTGGGAAAGAAAATTGGTAGTCTGGATGTAGATTATGGCCATTTTGGAGGTTTTAAAGGAAATCTTCCTTTTAGTGAACAACCTTTTAGAACACTTTTTGTTAGAAACATCAATAGCAATGTTGAAGATTCTGAATTAAAAGATCTTTTTGAGGTGAATCTTTATCCTTTTTCATATGAGTAGATGTAATCTTAGGAAGCATTTCATGCCACTGACTAGAAGTAAATGTTGTACTATGTTATGTTCTGGCAGCAATATGGAGACATCCGTACTATTTATACTGCCTGCAAGCATCGTGGGTTTGTGATGATTTCTTACTATGACATAAGGGCAGCACAAAAGGCAATGGAAGCACTTCAGAATAGGTCATTGAGGTCTAGGAAACTTGACATTCATTATTCACTTCCGAAGGTATACATCTTTGCCAGTTGTGCAGCATGCATGATTTCTTTTCCTTTATGATCATTTAGATAAATAAAATAGGTTGTATTATTAATTACATTTTTTATAATTATATCACTTAAGGGTCAAAGCAGAGGTTAGGCTGCCTAATATATTCCCTTCCCCAGCACCCTTACCAAGTGGAGACTAGAACTGGGTTGACCCTTTATATCACTTTAAGGGCCAGCTTGACTCAGTGGTAAGCTTGCTTGCCATTGGGTCTGAGGTCGTGGGCTCGAATTAGTCTCTCTGCATAAAAGCAGAGGTAAGACTGCCTAGTATATTCCCTTCTCCAACACCCTCACTAAGCAGAGTCAAACTGGGTTGGCCCTTTTTTCTTCATAATCATATCACTTATTTATTCTATGGTTGTTCAGTTGTATTTGTCCCCAATCTTTTACGCTTTGCTCACAAAAGTAACTTGACTTGCTGACACATTAGGGCAATGCTCCTGAGAAGGATATTAGCCATGGCACACTATTGCTATCTGGTCATGACTACTCTGTTTCCAATGATGAGCTGCAACAGATTTTTGGATTTTATGGAGAAATAAAAGAAGTAAGATATTCATAGTAGTTGCAGCTATTTTTTGTTGCTTGTGTATCATGATCACTGTCTAAGCAGCTGGAAGCGTTTGTTTTTTCTTGCAGATCTACGAATCTCCAGAAGCAAATTATAAAAAAATTATTGAATTTTATGACGCACGAGCTGCAGAAGCTGCTCTTCGTGCATTAAACAGGAGTGACATTGCTGGTAAGCAGATCAAGCTCGAACCTGGCCATCCTCGGGGAATGACATGGTGACTTTTCCCATTTCTTCTCTCTCTTTTAGTAGCTTTAAAATTATTTTCTGCTGCTATTCTGTTATGCTGCTTTTAACAGACTTTTGTGGTCTAAGTGTTTTACTAAGTGCAGAATTGTGGCAGATGTACTTCACTTCTGCTTTAGATGGAAATAAACACCTACCCTTTATTCTTGTTATTCTTGTTTTTTTTCAATAATTATGGAAGCTGTGCCTTTGTAGTTTGAAGCATGAGTCTCACAATGGCCTAGATGATTCTGATTTTGGCCAAAGTCTCTGTGACAACTTTTCACTAAGACATAAGGGTATGATTGTCTTTGTTTGAAGCTGTTTTCAAATATTTTTCGTTTGGAAGGCATTGCTCTTCTTGGTCTCACTAGACATCATTTACAGCAGCTATGTCTTCCGGAGTAATTGCATCCAGCTGCTTAGAAAATGGACTTAATCCAGGATTTCGCTCTGCAATACAGCAACCTGTAAATGCATTAATTGATAATGCCTTTTCACCTGTGAATTCTAACATCCTTAAATCAGTGAGAGGACCAACTTCTGCAAAAGTGCCTGGTGTTGGCGAGTCCAGTAACTTCTTCGATGCAATGAACTTTTCCTCTGTTCCAAGATTTCAACCTCATTCCTTCCCTGATTATCACGATAGTTTCGCTAACAGTAGCCCTTACAACTTTTCAAGCGTTGTTGGCAATGTGGCTGGCAACATGGGTACTACAGTGACAGACAGCTCTGATAACAGGCACAATCAGGGAATAGGTTCTACTGGGAATCCGATGGAATTTACTGGAGCAGGTGTGTGGAAATGTGCAGTTGATGTTCTTGCACAACTGTCTATTGTTGCAGTAATTTTAAATTGGTTTGCTATATATTGAAAAGAATGATAACTGGTTCAAAAATATCATAAGAATTAATCTGTTATATTAAAATGTCACTCTGGCTCTTAATGATAATGATGGGCTGGATTCTTGAGTAAAGGTGATGTTTGGAGCTCTCTAGTTAATATATTTTGTAAAAAAATCAGAAATCTGTTGTAGGCCAAAAAGAGACTTTTTCTGATCATTTATGAGTATGGATGATGATATAAATATGGACCTAAAAAATTAACTTTTTAATGTTTATACATAGAGATGGGAAACTATTGGCTGTGGAGTTTTTGTTAGCAATGTTGGTATAGATTTACATTCAATTCTTGGTTTAAAATCTTTCTTCTGTTTTGGATCTACAGGAAGTGGGAACCATCAACGTCATGGACTTTTTCATGTTTGGAACAACTCCAATTTGCATCAGGAACCTTCACCAAACTCCAATTTGCTTTGGCAGAAAACACCATCATTTGTCAATGGTGCTTGTGCTCCTGGCCTTTCACAAATTCCCGGCTTTCCTAGAACACAGCCTCACATGCTGAGAGCATCGCATATGGAACACCATGTTGGGTCAGCTCCTGTTAATGCCTCACCCTGGGACAGGCAGCTCTCTTATTTGGGAGTTTCTCCTGATACTTCTGGTTTACGTATGGGTTCTCTAGGAAGTGCTGGTTTACCTGGTAGCTGGCAAATGCATCCTCAAGATTTCTCTTCTCGCATGTTCCCTCATATTGGTGGGAATGGTGCAGAATTGACGCCAACTGGGGGGCAAAACTCTCCTAATCAGTTGTCACATGTTTTTCCTGGAAGACATCCCATGACTTCTATGTCCAAACTTGATCCCAATGAACGAATGAGGAATCTGTATTCCCTTCGGAAAAGTGAAACTAACATTAATAACGCTGACAAAAAGCAATATGAACTTGACCTAGGCTGCATAATGCGTGGGGAAGACAGCAGAACCACTCTCATGATAAAAAATATTCCCAATAAGTATGTCATTTTCTGCCTGACTTCTCTTTATTATTGCTTGCACTGTTATCTTTCATTTTCAAATCGCAGCATAGCATGGTGGTTTCAGGCA
This sequence comes from Mimosa pudica, assembly GCA_029929735.1. NCBI lineage: Eukaryota > Viridiplantae > Streptophyta > Magnoliopsida > Fabales > Fabaceae > Mimosa > Mimosa pudica. Next base: position 15,741,385 of record JAKELP010000014.1, on the reverse strand, counting down.
TAAATCTGCAAAAATCTTTGTCCAACAATCTTATGCATATTTAACATATTTGCATTGGCTGATTGATTAAGCATCGAATCTTTTAGCATTAACTTGGTGATTTCTTTTCTCCATTTATTTCATGTTTTTGACAGGTATACGTCAAAGATGCTTCTAGCTGCTATAGATGAGCAATGCCGGGGAACTTATGATTTTCTATATTTGCCGATTGACTTTAAGGCAAGCATTTAGTTGTTTGTTGCTTTCTCTGGAATATCCTTGGCATATGTCTAATTCAATCAGGTACAAATAATTGCAGAACAAATGTAATGTTGGCTATGCATTTATTAACATGATTGATCCCGCTCAGATTATTCCATTCCACCAGGTAATTTAAGCTAATGGTAATTTGAACTATTTATCGGTACTCGATGAATGCTGGGTTAATGAAGCTAATATACAAGAACCATCATATGCAGGCTTTTAATGGGAAGAAATGGGAGAAGTTTAATAGTGAAAAGGTAGCCTCACTTGCATATGCCCGAATTCAGGGTAAATCTGCACTTATTGCTCACTTTCAGAATTCAAGCCTGATGAACGAAGACAAGCGCTGCCGTCCTATTCTTTTTCACTCAGATGGCCCAAATGCTGGTGATCCGGTATGACATAAGATCAGTTAGTTGTTAGTTATTATTTCCCATTTTTAAGAACAAAGTGGAATAATGAAGCTTCCTATTATCTGATTTTTATATATGGTTAACTATTTTATGATATTTATGCTGTTAATTGTAATGTGTAGTTCATATCACTAAAGTTTCTCATTTTATTCCATCATCTGTTGGCGAGAAAAATTGGTTTAGATTTACATTGTAGAGAGCTTAGATGCTAATCTTAGATATTAGTAACATTAGGGAAAACAAAATAGGCAATAGATTCATGCTTTTTGCATGCATATGGTATGCAGTTAACAACTCATTTTAGGCATAATGAATCTTACTTGACCCGGTTTGGACTTTTGAGGGCATGCGATATTGCTTCTCGATCTGGTAGTGTTTACTTACTAGGCCGAGTTTTCGATATGGAGGCCTCCCAGTTTCAGTTGGTTTAGTGGAATCAATTAGGTTATAATGTATAGATCTGGAAGTTAAGTTAAATTACTGCTAACTAAATACGTCTAATATTTGGTTTCTGAAATATTCTGTGCTGGGACAAATCTTGACTTCATTTATTTTGTTTCTGCAGGAGCCATTCCCCATGGGTTCTAATATTAGAACGAGGCCTGGAAAATCTCGCATTAGTAGTAATATCGAGGAGAATCGTGGCCAGGGGAGCCCATCAACTTTGGCAAGTGGAGAGGGATCTACTACTAATGCAATAGATTCTTCGTCGAGGAACTCTGACTGACTTTGCCTCAGGCACTAGGCATTTGATCTCGGCTGCGAAATTCAGCTTGAATCTGTACATTTGCCTTTTTCTTTTTCTGTTGGAGGGGGAGTTACATCATTAAGTAAAGGGGGCTCAAATTTTGCCTATAGAGAAGAAGCCTTGCAAGTTTTCAAAGGCTGAGGTATATAACCAAAAAAAAAAAAGTGACTGATCGTAGTGCCTGTTTTTTTTTTTTTTAAATTAACTTTTTGCATGGAGTTATCCAACCATCTTATGGGGTTTTAGAAAATGAATGGCTCAAGTGAAGCTCAAAATTTTGGCTAGCTGTGAAGGGGCAATGTCACAATTTGCAGCAGTTCCTTTGAGACTATAGTCGTCATAGGGGTTTCAGGGGGACTTCGCTGATTTTGTTGTTATTTTGTCTCTATTTTGATGTAAATTTGCATTTATTCCTACCTCAGGCATGGTCTATAGGACATGTCCTGAGGTGTTAAATTGGTATATTTAATTTGATGGTGCTATACTTTTTGCTGATATAGCAATTTCTCTTTTTATTACATTGGTTTTTTTTTATCCCTATGTATTATATATCATGTTTTTGCCACTTTTGTTGATGCTCCGTGTGTCATCTCTTTCCTAAGTAGTTTGCTACAAGTCATTTAGGTTATGGTGTAGTAGACAGATCCTTACAGAAATGTCGGTTGATTTTGAAGCATGTACACAGATGGAGGCTTTAGACAAGAATTTCATGTGTAGAGCATTTCGTACATGTTCTTGAAGTGGCTCTAAGATGTCTAGAACATTTAAAAATGTAAGCTGTGATTATATGTTGATACTTTATAAAACAACTTGGGCAAAGAAATCTGAAACTTTTAAGTGAAAAAAGTTCTAAGGAAACCAATTTCTCATGTTTTGACTTGATACTTTTTTGTGGAGTGGATCTTAATCTTAAATTTGTGGGATTTATTGCTAGCTTTTATCAATTTTCCCGTATTAAATTTTGTGATGCACTTTCAATAACAATAAAGTAAAAGAGAATGGATAAATTAAATAATTTATTTTAGATAACATTACATTAAAATTTAATAACTTAACTCTTAATTTAATATATTTGGATAAAATATTTTTTATTTTTAGAACGGGAAGAGAGAGTGAAGATATACTAAAAATCAAACACAAGCATTATTGTAATAGTATAAAATCTAAATAATAGTGTCATCTAGTGATTAAATTATTCTTGTTTAATAAGTATTAATGTGGATTGAGGAACTTGGTTCATCCATTGCAGCATCAATACGAAGTGGGGGAAGGAAAAAAGAGACACTGATACAAATATTGAAGTTTCACTTATCTCAGACATACTTTTGAGAAAAATGACAAAATTTTCATCATTTCACATTATGAACTTTCTTATAAAAAAACTAAGCACGTTAACTTGGATCAATTTTCTTTCTCATGAGCGTCGGGCATGCTTCAATGAGTAAAATATACTTAATTCATAATGCAATGCGTGTCCCAATACATTCACAGTCAATAATCAAATCACTATCACTAATTCAATATACCAAAAATTAAACCGTGATTTCAAGGAGTTTGTGTGTGTGTATTATTCTGTTCTACAGGATATTTGCCTCACTAATTTGTACGGTCATTACTTTTCTTATTTCGCTTCGAAAAATATTTACTAATAGGCTATTGAGTACTATTGATTATTGAATTTTAACTACTTTCATCGAAAATTATTAGAAAGAATCCAAGATCAAAAAGGAAATTATTTATTAGATTTCTTTTTTTCGTGTGTTCGCAATTTTTTTCGTGAGTACATGCATCTGAATCATGTATACACATTGAATTTCAATCATTACATTCATTTTTTTCTTTGATTTCGTATCATATATTTATTGCATAATAATGATGACCATTAATTTATTGTATAATATATTTACTCTCCAAATGGAAAGATTTCAATCCTACCAGATTGTACTCATGAGGTTAATCCTCTCTGAACAATTTTTTAATCTTTTATTAACACTTTCCTTTGAAATAGGATACTAAGATGGATGAATGTATGTACTAGTATAGGATTTGGGACACGCATCTATGATGTTACCAAAAAAACAACTCTTCAATATTTCATCTTTTTTATTATAAATAGTATAAAGTTATTTACTTTTTTAAAAAAGATCAAGGAAGTTAAATACTCAATATCTAAAGCATGCCATCAAAATATAAGTTATAAGATCAAATTATGTACTCTCTTCACTTATAAGTTCTAATTATAGCATGACTTTGACTTTGTAAAATAATTAAAGATGTAAAATTAACCACTTCGAATTGTATATAATTATTCTTTTCTCAAAACCAATTTATTGTAGTTCTAAACTGACGTATAATCTAATTGCATATGACATATATAATTTAATGGTCTATTTGTATTCCCTTACTCTTTATTACGAGGCTAGCTGACTTTTTTTTGGAGGTTTAATGGAGCTAAATAAGTTACTTAATTAAAACATATTTTCTGTATTACTAGATTATATGTTAATATATGAAACAAATAAACTCGTCTAGAGAAAAAAGTTCATGTAAATCAATTTATAAGTAACTTAATTAATTTTCTGAACATTTTTATAAAAAACACTAGATCTTATTTTTAGTATAGAAGGTATAACTTATTTAATTTTTATTAAGTTTTCTAAAAAATTAACTACACACTGACTGGTAGTATGAGTGTTATCTATCACTTGTCCCATTCTTAAATATTCCTCTAGTCTTATTTATAAGGCCTAGAGAGAAAATCTTGATTTTATATACAAGTCACTTCCATTAGAATATATAAATTTGGCCTTTTATTTATCGTGTGATGACTTTGTTTTCATATGATGTGATGTAGTGGATATTAAATATCAGTATAATAGGAAATTTATTGGATTTTAGTGGAAAGTTAACGGGATTTAAGGTTTACCACGGTCTGTGCGAAAGAAGATATAAATGACTTATAAATAAGAACAAACAAATATAACTCTTCTCTAACTTTTTTTCACGAAATCAAACAAGTAAAACAAATCATTTAATCGTAAAATCATTGTATGCACTTAACAAATTAAATGAATTAGTGTAGAGGAATACTCAGACAACTCAATTCATATTTACTTTCCTTAAACGTTTTCTTAAAAAGGTCAACTAATTTATAACCGATGAAGAGTAAATGATACCATAATCTATACATTATTTAAGCTTCTCCATTTCCTGTCTGCAAAACACAAACCCAAAACCCAAAAAGCAAAAAGCAAGCCTTTTCTCTTACCAAAGGAAAAGAAGCAAATTTCTCAAGCTATTATTCATTCAGTTATATATAAAGCTTGCATCTTTCGATTATTCCTAGGACTTTGATTGATTATTAATGGAACAAAACGGTGAGCATGACAACGTTAATGGAGGCAACAATAATAATAGGGAAGAACAAGAGCAAGAGGAAGCTTTGGTTGCTTTAGTTCATCATCGTAAATGTGAAGTTCAAACTTTCACTCAAAAAATCGCTTTTTACACATCCCAGGTTCTTCTTTCATCCTTTCTTTAAAAAGTTTTGTTTTTGACATATGAAATGCATGTTTTGATTCAAACTAGTTTTGTTTTTCATTCATGTGGGGTCATTGGGGTGTATGATATGGTCATGTTTTTGCTCAATTTTGATTATTTTGTGGTTATGCAATCTGTAATGCTTCTAGAATTATAAGATTTGACTTTATCATTCTGAAACTGCCAAGTTTCAAGCTTTGTCAGTTGTAACTGTTATATTTTGATGACTACATGTTGGGATTTTCTTTGACATTGTGTATCAGTTTGTTTTCTCACTTAAAATACTGATGGGCATTGCCTTCATTGCTGGAAATGTTTGGTTTTAATGCTTAATGTGTGGGCGTTTCACGTTTTCCATCAATTGTTGGAGACTGTTATTATAGGTTGCTTTCAAGTTGTTGTCTATGGTAGAACATGTTATGCGAAATTTAACAAATTTTTCGGACCGAAAAAATAAAACTTGACGAATTTCTGTGTTAAGTAACTGGTAGTACTTGATTTTGAGATGATGCTTCTACTTCTTTTGGGTGATTCAGTGAGTAATAATTTGGTGCTTGAAAATGAGATATGCTGCGGTTTCCATTATTTCGTCATCGCATTTAAACTTCTCAAAAGATGAATGATTAGCTGATTTCATATTTGGGGAAGATGTGCAGCTTGAGGAAGCAGGGAAGAAGTTAAAAGATGCTGAGTCCAAATTGGCCCGCCTTCGAGGCCAACCTGATGCAGTATCAGGTTCAAGTTCCTTGGAAAGAGGCACTAAATCTGTGAAGACAGAGCGCATGTCAAACAGTCCCATTCATAGAAATGGAGGCTCATCAAAAAACCAGCTTCAGCCTAAACAAGAACTTCATGTTCCTCCAAAAAATTCACCAGCTAAATTGTTGTCAGGGTCTTCTGGAAAAGCCACAGTGAATTCCAATTCACAAGCCAGTCCATCAGTCTCTACTCATTCAGTTAGTGGTGCCAGAGTAAAGCCTATCGAGTCTCAACGACTTCCTACTAAAAAGGAGGATGTTAAGATCAAGGAAAAAGGGACAAAAAGGAAGTTCGGTAAGACATTGATTACTAGTGTATCCTTCATTAATACTTTGCATATATATTGCTAGCACATATTTAAGGTCAAATACTTGTATCTGAATTTGACAGGTATTATTGCCCAATATTTCATTTATTGTTGTGATAAAGTTTCACAAAATTGCATTTTTTTTTCAGAACAGAAAGAACACAAGGAATTGATCCCTTTGATCCGTACGAACTCTTCCCCAAGTTTAATACACTGTCAAACAAGCACCCAAATTTCAAGTCAACACAAGAGGAAATTGCGGAGTCTTGCTTTGTGTCCAGTGAATGATCAGCTTTTTGTGACTAGGTAGTCTTGTCAATTTTTTTAAGGTCACTGATCGTTATAATTTTCTTCCTCGTATTGACTTGTACCTTTACTTTTCTGAAAAGAAAACAAGTCAACAAAAATATTGCATGCTGATAATATTGCTACCTTGGTTATAGTTTTCAAGTGTGTAGACAGTGTAGGTCAACAAAAATAGTTTTCTGTCCTTCTGGCTCTGATTTGCTGCTTCTTTTTTTGTGTGTAATTCTTGCAGTTCTTTAGATGGAGTGGTCAATTTGTGGCAAGTTCAAGCAAGAGGGTATGCCTTAATTTTATACTAATCCTTTCTTGTATACCCTAATTGTTGTTTGACTGATGGTATCAGGGTGTTCAACTGGGCTAAAAAAAGATATTGATTAAGGAAACTCTACTCATTGAGCTTCTTGCTTGTTTGTTTGTGCTGGGTGGCCAATTTGGTATGATTGGATTGTTGGATGCCTGAATAGATTTCAAATAGGAAAACATGACATGGCATGCCATTGTAATTATAATAATACTCCCTTCGGTCCCTAATGTAAGAGCCCAAAATTTGAATGGTTTTGGTCCCTAATGTAAGAGCTCACCCCACATTCTCTCCTCATTTAATGCATTTTTTCCTACTTTACCCCTAACTCTCTTTCATATTTATTAATGCTTATGTATTTCTCTCTCTTAAAAGTACCATAATAAATATGGGCAATTCTGGAAAAGAAGCATTAACTCCAGACATCCAACTAACATTCACATGTTTTCTTAAGAAGCGTTTTTTTTGGCGGCTAGCTCTTACATTAGGGACCAGAGGGAGTATATGATATGATGATAAGCAGTTAGTGAGTCAATCATTGGCGTGTTAGAGATGGGGAGGGTCTAAGGACTGTATAAAGGATATCCCCTGGATGAAAGTGATTATGATTTTAGTAATTTTTAGAGCATGATTCAGTTTTCTCCCCTCTCTAGTTCTTTTTACCTTTTCTTCTCTTCCTTTCTCTACTTCTCTTTTGAATTCTTCTATACCGTTGTATCAAAATGTCTAGGAATTTTGTACTTTGGTGGTATAAACATTTGACTTGACTACATTTCAGGCGTCAATGTATTTCCTACATTTCTTGTTTTAGTAAAATGATCGCGTCTTTTGAGTTCCCTTGATTCCCTTGAATATTTGGTAGTGCTTCATAGTGCTTGAAGACAGGTATCATGAATATTTGATATTCTTCCCTGATATTTCATAGTTTTATTTAATCCTCTTTTTATGGACAATAATAGCTTTTCTACCTATATATTCTTTCTTGTGACACTTTTGAAATTTTGTTCTAGCTTATAGCCACAATGATTGTTTTAAACATGTTGGACAAATAATAATATTTGGAAAGTGAGATTTGCTCAACCTTATCGCAATGTTTTCCTTTAGTCTAGTCCTATACGACTCCTTCTTCCCCTGTAATTGTTCTACCTTCTTGTATATGAAGCTCTGGACCGTAAAAACTTCTGGCACTTTGAAATATTTCTCAGACTTCCTTCAGACTTGCTATCTGGCATGTTTCTTTCTGCCCATCCCATACCATAAATCTGATCATATGATGATACACTCTCCTAATGGCATATTTTCCTCTAATGAATTTTAATTTTTTGTTTTTGTGAAAGAAATTAATGATTCCAAACTACAAAAAAAATCAACTAATTCCCACTCATGTTATTCTCTGATATTTCTTTGTCTCCTTCATTAACTGTAGCTCAGGAGCCTCTCTGCTTAGTTCAACGAATTGTTCATCCTCAAAGCAGAATAGATGGCCAGAAGATATAACTTGGCACCCTGATGGAAGTAGCTTATTTGCAGTTTACAGCGCTGATGGTGGGGACTCACAAATTTCTGTTTTGGATCTGAATAAAAAACAAGGAGTAGGGCTCATCACCTCAAACATATCTTAAAAGTTGCAATCTAATGGGCCTCTTCACAATTGATTGATATATATGATATATTTATGCCTGTCATTTACAGAACCGCGTAAATTACTTGGAGGAGAGGCCTCATGTTAAGGGTATTATTAATAACATCGCTTTCATGCCTTGGGAAAACGCCTGTTTTGTGACTGGGGGAAGTGACCATGCTGTTATGCTTTGGAGTGAGAAGGATGGTGAGAACAAATGGAAGCCAAAAGCTTTGCACCGAAATCTCCATTCTTCCGCTGTTATGGGGGTTGCTGGTTTGCAGCAGAAGCATGTTGTGTTATCTGTTGGTGCGGATAGGAGAATCATTGGGTATGATGCTCATGTGGGAAGAGCAGATTACAGGCATCAGGTTGATAGTAAATGCATGAGTGTACTGCCCAATCCATGCGATTTTAATTTATTCGTGGTACAAACTGGGTAAGATATTATTCTTTCTACTGTATTTAGATTTTGCTTTATAGTTGAATGTTTTTAAATTAGATTATGTTTTCCTTTTTTGTTTTCACATTCTCTACTATGTTTTGCTGAAAATCTATGATATGACCAGTTTTCAATTTTATCTTCCTTGAATGCTTACTATTTTATTAGATTTTTTAATCAAATTTATTTCAAAATGTAAATGTCAATGAGAGTTGTTTGCAAACAAAGAGCATTAAATGAAATTTATCACACCGTCATAGCATGCTGAAGTGTCATAAAACTATGCTAGCATTCACTTCGGTTTTTTTGGATTGTGCCTCTGAAAATTTTAATCTATGGACCACTGTGTTTATGAAAGCATGCAGATAATATCATGCTTTATGAAATAAAACAGTGATAAAGTTTTTGTGGTTCATTTGAAAGTGGTTACTTTTGGTGATTACTCATCGGTCTAAAAGATTCATTATAGACATAAAATATGGTTAACATTTTTAAGATGCATTCCTCACAAAAGCTAGGGTCAAAATTAAGTGGTTTCATAAATTTTTGTGGATCAAAATTGAAGAATATTGTTGATTGTTAATTCTTTCAGGACTCCAGAGAGGCAGCTTCGATTATATGATATCAGATTGAGGCAGACAGAACTTCATGCCTTTGGGTGGAAGCAAGAAAGCAGTGAATCTCAGTCAGCTCTGATAAATCAGGCTTGGTCTCCTGACGGGTTGTATTTAACATCAGGTTCAGCAGATCCCATGATTCACATATTTGATATAAGATATAATTCTCACAAGCCTCCTCAATCCATAAAAGCTCATCAGAAACGAGTCTTCAAAGCTGTCTGGCTTTCCTCTATTCCGCTTCTCATTTCCATATCATCTGATCTCAACATTGAACAACACAAGATTATGTAGAACATATCAAGCCAAATGATTAGTCATGCCTAGGAAGCTCCTCTCTCTTGTTGACATTATGTAGAATATCTAGGTAGTGATTAGTCATGCCTAGGAACTACACCATTTTGTTGGTGGTGACTGCTGCATTGGTTGTGTTTCCTGGGAAATATAGCTTTTATTCTGTTTCCCATTGTTGAGCATTTACAAATTTAGTGAAAATCACAACGTCCCTAGTAAGGGAATTAATCACAACTAAGTCCCAAACAATAATCAAATTACATTGAAGTCTAAGGAATCTGAAATATATTAAATGACTTGTCGTTAACAACTCAATAGTTGTCATAGCAGTTCTTTTAATAACTTGCTCATCATTGTCAATGTAGCTCTTTAATAACTTGCTTATCATTGACGACTTAAGGAACTGCTAGTGTCAATTGTTAAATTATCAATGAAAAGCCATTTATTTAATAGCCTAGGTCTATTGAGATTTCAATTTAATCTGTTGATTGTTTGAGACTTGGCTGTAATAAATTCCTTTGTGAGGAACTTGATTGTGATTTTCCCTATTATTAAATTTTTATGGTCTTAAACTAGATAGTAGAGGATTTGATGGGAAAATGATTTCAATAAATTAAGGGGAAAAATTACTTGTATAATTTTGGTTTCCAATGGCATAATCATCTTTGATTCATAGTTGATGGTGAATCTGACTAATTAAATCTAGTTTCCTTGGCTGTTTGGCTTTTGTTTTTTTTTTGGCCAACTCTGTTTGGCTTTTGTTGACCTTGAGTTTTATTTATATTTTTATAAGAATAATGCTACCTATGTTACTTCGGCTCAAAAACAATTCCAAGTGGATGATTGTGATTATCCAATTGCACATTAAATACGACTAGCACGAGGCTAATCACAGTCAGAATATCTTAAACTCAACCTGAATTTTGGGGGCAGGACCATGCTTAATCATTATCAGATCCTTAAAACACATGCCAATATCCTCAAGTGGCAAACACGGGCAACCTTAAAATACCAGAATAATCTTTGCCCTGAACCCGCATCCACAAATTGAAATTCACTCATTCATTGTTAAATTCCCAACAGACATCGATCCAGTTCTCTTCCCATGTCTATGGTGAATAAGTCACCTCAATCCTAAAACAAAATCACATATACATATACTTCATTCTGCAGACACTTAAAGAATGGGAGATCATTGCTGAGATAAAAAAGTTGCTCATCTCATCTCAGTCATTCAAATATCTAGGCCACATCAATAGGATTTTGATGAAAAATGACTAATGAGCATATTCATATTCTGAGCCACCGGCTGCATCACATGTTTCCATGGGAATCTTGATCTGGCAGTATGGGATGTTACAGGGCAGCCATTTGTTGTACATGTGCATGTGCACCTAAACGGCTAAACCTACTATTCAATGACAGAAGTGGGGTATCCTGTCTTTGGACTTTTTAATGCAAAAGAGTTTCCCTCCAGAGACATGAACATGAGATTAATGTAATACTACTATATCCTAAAATTACTGTTGCCATTGACTGTTATCTATTGCCACTTGTTTACCAACTAAGGCAATTTACCTTATAAAGCTCTACATACATTAATAAAAGGATTTGGGCCTAATCTGATTAAGTTTTCTGAATAGCATTTGGCATTGCCAGTTTTTTCCATTTAATTGTTGCCAACATGGTGAATTATTGAAAAATTAAAATTTTAATCATAGTTAACTTCCTGTTTCTCCAGCACCCTCACCAAGTGGGGACTAGAACTGAGTTGACCCATTTTCAGTTAACTTCTTGTTTCTGTGTGGCACTTACTAATACATATACACTGCCCATTCAAGAAATTATCTCCAGGGCAATATCTTACACTTGAGTGGTTGACTTTGATTTCTTATAGTCACCAAATTTCCATGGTCTTTGCCTGCTTCTATAGAATGACTGCCTGAAGAAGATCCAAAGTTAAAAGCAGACAAATGTGGTGGAGACAATGCACTTTATCTTTCTTTTAGTGCAAAATGCTAATCAAACTGCTTTGGTGCTTTTGTCAAAACCAATCAAAACATTGTTTTTATTGTAGTTCATTTTAGAGAGAGAAAAAAGAAAGAAAGAGAAAAATACTAAGAAAGATAAATTAAAGTTGATGCTGCTGGACCTTTAGGTGGTAAAGAAAGGACCCCTTGACTGCAATGGATTCTAACGTATATTCTACTCATTCACCATTATCTTTGTTGTATATTGAGCTTTTAATTTTATTACTTTATGAATTTGAAAGAATTCTCTTTCCTTTTAATCTACATTCCAGGGGATTGGACTCATTAAAGAGTAGATATATAAATTAAATAAATGTTTCTACCTTTTTTAACAAACGAATAAACTTTATTGAATGGTAAGAAAAATACACATAAAACCCAACTCACACATGATAGTCTAAACGAGAAGGGCCATAAAACAGGAGAAAACAAACATAATAAGAACAAGATAATAAGATTATAATAACCAAACAAATGATGCAGGAAAATTAAAAGAGAAATTGGTCAAGTCCCAATAGGACTGCGAAAAGGTTTTGGACATACAGCTCCAACATCTCCGAACACATAAAAATGATATAAGTAATATCTTTAATTATCTCAGATCTTCGAGCATGCACTATATAAAAAGTGTGTGATAATAGTCAATGCTTGGTGAAATATTCATGAAGAAGTAACATAATGTACATTGTGTTTATTTGTTGCATATTGATGAAGTATTGGTAGGGGCCATTGTGGAGAGGAAGTGTGAGATTAAAATAGAGAATTATTGGTTGGTGGATTTTGCCTATTTAAGCTTTGAACAACTACATGATGTGCTGTCCACGACTAGCATGCATAAGCAAATAATCCACCATCATGTTTTCAGATCATGTCTTCAAATAGAATTAAGCCTTCTTTTCCTTATAATGAATATTACTATGTTAAAAAGCTAAGCACCAAATTACCTGCTAATATTTTAATGTTCGATTGTTTTCATTTGTTTTAGATTATATGGTGTAATTTCATTCAATGGCTGTCAAGGCTGCAGCAGAAAGCTGAAATTATAAATCTAAGTATGTATTGTGAGAAGAAATTACACAAATACACACACGACTAACATAATATAAATATTTTGACATATATATTCATATTCAATCTAATTTGTGTAGCTCTTTTTTTGTTGAACACATTTTTCGGACCAAACACAACAGCAAAACCAACTAAATAAACAATTACTGAGAACTCTATCATTATTCAATTAAATCCGCATAAATTCTTCTAATATCAACTGCAATTATTGATTATAATTTTTTAGTTGTTGTTAAATTTCATAGACCAAAATGTATAGTGCCATTTATTAACTACACACACACACACACAACTTTTGGATGTGTAGTCCTAACTCGTAATCCTCTCTTCTGATAAAAAAATAGTAATCCTCTCTTATCTCTGACGTTGATAATACGAGCAGTTTTTTGTGACTGGTTGGGTCAATGAGTATATATGTGATATAAGAACTGTTTCAATAATTATGTTTAGTATTTATACTGACTTAAAATTGTGAGACAATGACATTTTGTATGCACAGTATACCATTGTAGGCTTGTAGCTTTCCATGCATTAAAATACAAGAAAATTGAATCAAGTGTGAAGCATTGAATGAACTTGGAGTTTGTTTTTGTTTAATTATTCTTTTGACATCCAGTCTAAAACTATGCTGTTATCCATGACAAGTATGACTGAGTCTCCCACAAATCCCTAGTATATTCCGCTTTTATCGCCAATGCAAGTGATTGAAGAGGAAACTTCTTGGAAATGTTGTTTTCAACTTCGCTAGTGCCGAGGAAGCTCGAACCTAACTCAAGAAATTTCCTTTTTATTCAATCAAAGCCTTGTTTTATTGTTTGAACGAAATTTAATTAAGGGACAATTGTATTGGGTGCCAAAAATTTAATTTTAAAGAGGTGTTAAGAATTGAAGTTGTTACCACCTACTAATGAAGACTATTACACTTATTAATAATAGTCATTAGCAACTCCTTCGAAATTCTTTGAAATTAAGTCTTAGGAACTAAATACTATTGTACCTGTCGACTAAGTTTTCAATATTTATAAGAACGAAATCAAATTAGTCATATTTTAAGAAATTTTTTTACCAACATAGCCTTCCGAGGTATGGATTAAGAAAAATATTGCATGAACTTAATTAATTTACCATATTCTTTATGGCACAAATTAACACATCAAACAATATTTTGATAAACACATCAAACGAAGCTCTTAAAAAGAACCATACACATAACTCAAAATATACTATATGTTACACATTCAATCCTATATAATAATAGCCTAAATGTATTTGCCCCTTACATTCTTAAAAAAGGAATGGCGTCCACACCTTAATTAAGTTTTACTCGCATGTTATCTATCATGATGAAAGAATCAATTGAGCATTTGACAATCTTAACACGTATTCAATCATTAGAGATAGAGCATCAATTTAGTTGTGATTCTAATCATGGTTTGGGATGACATCTCTATAGCTAAGTGAAGTTAGACGAAACCTACCTTTATAGATAGAGATAGAAAACTTGTTTCTTCTCATGATCTAGAGCACACTAGGTGAGTCAAACCTTTTCATAAAATCATTATAAAAATAAAGCATAACGTGTTTGTTTTAGAGGAATGAAAGTGCAACTTACAAAGAAGAATCCAGGAAAGAAATGCAAATTTCCTTTTCTTTTCCTCTTCCTGTTTTTACAAAATTAAGGGAAAATGATAAATAAATACCTCAGAATGTTCAAAAGAACAAGTAAGAAACTCAAACTTCCAAAAGGATAAGTAAGGAACTTAAATAAAAATTAACAATTGGAACATATCTACTAACAACTAGAAGATACCAATTAACAATCAGCAATTGACTGATTCCTTCATTTTCCTTTTGAAATTCTGAGTTTTTCGTCATTTTAGAAGTTTAAATTAGTTGTCCTTTTTTATATTCGAAGGTACTCCCTCCGTTCCTAAATATAAGATCACTTTGGTTAATTTGGGGAGATTAAGGAAGACAATAAAATTACATGATCTTCCCAAAATCCCCTCAATTACTTAACTTTAAAAGGAGGAGGGGTTTTCAATGAAAAGAGAGAATACAAGGGTAGTTTTAGCAAAACTTGAGATAAAATATGAAGTGATCTTATATTTAAAAACTTATCCACTTTCCTAATCTTATACTCCATTTAGTAACGGAGGGAGTATTTATTTGTCATTTTTTCAAAAATTAAGGCCAAGTACTTTTTTTTACTAGTTGTCTGTGAGTCAGTCAGCTTGCTTGCTTTTAAAAATTGACGTGTTATGAGCATTTCGTAGACTTTCTCACCTTCTTACCTTTCAAGTCAATCTCCCACTTAACTCCTCTCACTCCCCATGGGTAACTGCTGCTCCGACGTCGCCGGCGGCCGTACGGCCATCGGCGGCACCGCCGGCCACCACGCCAACTCCTCCGACGCTCCCAACGACGCCGTCGACACCTTCCTCAGGTCTCGCGGCTACCACGGCCTCTTCTCTCAGATCGAGGTCTCACTCTCACTTTCACTTCACTTCCTTCCATTTACGCCTAATCAACTCTTAATTTAACAATTAATGACTCCTTATTTTGTCTTCACTTAATTTCGCAGCTCTAACTGTAATTTGTAATCTCTCTCGTGTTGTAGTTGTCGTTTTCCGCTTCTTCCTTGCGTGACCGCGATGTGCTCTCCAAGGTTTGACGGTTACGCATTTCGTTAATCCGTTTTATTTTACTTAATCTTGTAACTTAAATCTATATCATTAGGATACGTGTTAGTTAATCTGTTTTTTTTTTTTATTTTATATTTTAATTTCAGTTTTGTTTTAGACAAGCATATTACTATGCGTATTACTTATTTGTCTAAAAAAATTTTAAGGAAAACTCATGAGGTGACATTTGACTTAGTGATCAGTATTATAATTATATAGCTCGTGTATAGATCTTGAAACATTGACCTAGTTGGAGTAAGATGTCAGTGCAGAGGATGGTTCTGAATCTGAAGATTGTTTGATGTGAAAGTAGCTGATTAGCTGCAGCATTATTTTTGATGTGATTAGTGCAGATTTGTTGAGATTTAAGCTATAGGTGAAGTAATGGACTGTAAGTAGATGCAGTTTAGTTGTGCGCTCCGGTCATTCTTAACTGCTGGGACATTCATATGGACTGAGGCCTTACATAAGTCAATCCTGGATAGGTTTTATTTCAAGTTACATTGGTAGTTTGAAATTAAATATTTCTAGTTAAGGCCTCCGAATTTAGGCCAATCTGGATTGCTCCTATTGTCCATTGATGTATTATATATATTTTTGTGGAAGATCATTACATAGAGAATCGGGAAAATTTGAAATTGATAATGTTATTAATTCTCAAAATTCAGTGACCGTGTATTGTTCCATGTTAGATAGAAGTTTGCACGCATTCAGTTTTACTTTTAAGTGAGAGGTGAAGGAATTTAAGGTAGGCTCCATTAATGTAGTTCAGCTGTTATGCCACAAAGACCAAGGAAGACTGACATTTTTTAATTGTTGCAAATTTATTTAATGATTTTAATGGTTATACTAATTGTTAACATTATTTTAAAAGCAATGCATAATTTTTATGCTTGATATTCCTGTCTTTTTTCCTTCTCTTGCATCTATTACTAGAACTTTGATGTATCATGTCTTATATTTAGCTCTTGTTGCTGCAGAGCGATCCAATGATGATTCTTTATTTAAGAGGGAAAAATGGAGCACTTGAGGAACTTGGCCGCACTGAAGTAGTTTTGAATTCCTTGAATCCCACTTGGATCACTAAGCACAATCTCATGTACCATTTCGAGGTTGTTCAGTTTTTAGTGTAAGTTTAAATGCTGATATTTTTACTTCCACAAAGCATATGACCATCTTGTTGTTTGACCAGGAGTATCTCTGTTAAAATTTTCACATCACAGGTTTCGTGTGTATGATGTTGATACTCAATTTCACAGTGTAGATGTAAAGGTATGGTATTATGTTGTTTGTGTGCTTAAAAGTTATTCCTTGAGCAATTTTAACATATGATGGAGGCTTTTTATATTCTTTTTCTTGTCATGAAAAGATAATAATTTCTACACACGTCTGATGTGCTCACTAATTAGATGACAATGTCCTATCAAGTTGATAGAGCATAAAGAGTGTAAGATGCTCTGGATTGTGACATTTTGGTTGACTTATGCAGATGCTTAAGCTAGAAGAGCAGCAATTTCTTGGTGAAGCAACCTGTGCATTATCTGAGGTAACAACGCTAATATAGTTTTTCAACATGTGATGTTTTGTAAGTAAATGAAAAGCCTTTGCTATACAGTGACTTGAACTGTAAGAGATAGGGAGAAAAGCTCTGGCATTGAACCTGGATGTTTCTGATCTAGCATTCCTGATTCTTGATTATCTCATAAATTTTGATTGAACTTTTCCGTTCATAGGCACTGAGGAAAGTGTACATGAAGGGTTTAATGAAGAAATTTGGAAACGCATAATTGAAACAATGAAGAAACGTTGAGATGAGAACATCACCAATACAAGCTCCAATTAATGGCTTAATTTCTGTTTTACAAATAAGTGCTGAATTTTAAAAAATAAATCGCGTTATTCATATCTTAAGAAGAGTGACTTACTATAGATTTTGCTATATCATATTCATACATTAAGAATGGTGACTTGCTATAGATTTTATTATATCATAATATCAATATCAATATGCAAATGTGTAAAATCCAGAGGAAGCCATATTTTTTATAAGTCATGAGTAGCTTGGGCTCACCTTAAACTCCATGCAATACATGGGGCCCATATCTTGTTAGTAGACCACATCACTGCAGATATTCTTTTAGCATTCTTTATTAGATAATGTATTTGGCACTAGAGGCTCTCACAGAAACAAGACTGGTTTGAGTTACAAATCAATGAACTAATATCTCAACAAGTTAACCCACTGACTTAAGCTATATGGCCTATACAGATAATTACAAAACCTGGTCGGTCATTGACATTAGATCTGTACAAAGATGATACTGCCAGATCAAACCACTCCCAAAGTTGTGGGAAGCTATTGGTGCATGCAGAGGAATGTGTCAGCTCAAAGACCACAGTTGAAATAACATTCCGGTGTTCAGATTTGGAAAATAAAGATCTCTTCTCAAAAAGCGTATGGAAATATTTTCCTTTTTTGCTAGTAAGTGAGAATCATGAGTTTTGGTGTCAGCAATGTTTTTGTTTGTCATGCAGGATCCCTTTTTATTAATTTCTAAATTTGTGGAGGGTGGTACCCAAATTCCCATTTGCAAAACAGAAGTCATAAAGAATGATCTTAATCCAACTTGGAAGCCAGTGTTCTTGAATATTCAGCAAGTAGGAAGCAAGGTATAAAATCTAAATGACAGCGGAGTTCCATGATTTGTCATTACTTTACTGGAGATATTTCTGATTTTGGTCATGTTTGAATAAATAGGCATTTCATGTTTTTTATGTTTTTTCCACTCTTTTGATATACAGGATAATCCGTTAATAATAGAATGCTACAACTTCAATAGCAATGGCAAACATGATTTAATAGGGTAATTAACTACACTCTTTCATACCCATCCTTTTTCTTTCTCTTATCAACATGCCTAAGACAAAATACAGGGTAATGATGTTTATTCTTAAATTACAGAAAAATGCAGAAATCTTTGATGGAGCTGGAAAAGCTTCATTTTGGGGGTCATGGAGAAAATTTATTCTTGCCATCTTCTGGTGGACATAATTATAATAACAAGGTTAGTATTAATTAAGCTTATTTCCACTCGAATACTTCTATCCATTAGTTATAACAAGGTCTATTATTAGTCAGGATTATTTTAATCTTGAATGCCCATACCTGTCCCTGAACAAATTCAACTGTGATACAGGTTTTAAAGAGCCAACTATATGTGGACAGGCTTAGTCAAAGTGTCCAATATACTTTCCTTGATTACTTGGCTGCTGGGTTTGAATTGAACTTCATGGTGGTTGTTGATTTCACAGGTACTTCGCATGCCAATACACGGGTATCAAAATTCAATTCCAGTACTATAGTACTTGTGCAAAAGTTGACATGGTTTTTCAAACTTTTTTATAATAAAAAATCTTTTTATGTCTTTTCTATTGGGAAAAGTTGTGATGTGTATAATGTTGTGGCTGCTGTGTGGGGTTTACTTCAGGTAGTCACTCTTTAGTGTAAAATTATATAGCATTTCGACATTCTGGTTAATATAAGTGATACCAATGATGCAAGATGATATTAAGGTCTAACTTCCGTCTCTCACTTATCAGCTTCAAATGGAAATCCACGCCTTCCTGATTCTTTACATTACATAGATCCTTCAGGCCGACCGAATGCATACCAAAGGGTGAGAAATGTTTTTTTGATACCAAATTTGTCTCATTATTCTACTTATTTTCTATCCTTGAGCCACAAATGTTTCTTATCAGGCAATTTCAGAGGTTGGGGACGTGTTACAGTTTTATGATTCAGACAAGAAATTTCCTACATGGGGTTTTGGAGCACGACCAATTGATGGTCCTGTTTCTCATTGTTTCAACTTGAATGGAAGCAGCAATTACTGTGAGGTTATACTGCAAAACCCGACCTTTTTTTCTCCAGTTTTTCACAACAGTGTGATATGTAGTTCTTCAATATTAATTCATGTCTGGCTACTGCAGGTGGAAGGGATCCAAGGAATTATGATGGCATACACAAGCGCCCTCTTTAATGTTTCACTTGCTGGGCCAACTCTTTTTGGACCTGTCATCAGCACCGCTGCGCACATTGCCAGCCAATCTCTTTCAAGTGGTGGACGAAAGTATTTTGTTTTGTTGATCATCACTGTAAGTATTATTTTTTCTTATTTATCCTTGGAAATCACTATAGGCCTGAATTATGACTCGGTAATTCTTTGATTGTTACTTGTTGAATGTATTACCTAGATTTTCTAGGGCTAGGTAAAGTTTATGATTTTCCCATTTCTCCTCTGAGATTCAATTGATATCCTACCAGGATGGAGTAGTGACAGATCTCCAAGAAACAAAAGATGCCCTCGTAAAAGCATCTGATCTACCATTGTCTATTCTTATTGTTGGAGTTGGTGGAGCGGATTTCAAAGAAATGGAGGTACTGGAACCTGTTTTCTTCTCTTCACGTGTCAAGTTGATATTGCTATATTTTAATGAATCTCAGCAACTTCCCTTTAAGTTTAGATAAATTGTACTTGTATCTTTTCTAATATAATTTGGAAAGATTGAAAATGTATTACTGAATCTGGT
This sequence comes from Mimosa pudica, assembly GCA_029929735.1. Taxonomy (NCBI): domain Eukaryota; kingdom Viridiplantae; phylum Streptophyta; class Magnoliopsida; order Fabales; family Fabaceae; genus Mimosa; species Mimosa pudica. The sequence continues at coordinate 15,721,422 of JAKELP010000014.1, read as the reverse complement.
ATTTAAGTATATTGCAAAAACATCTTTTCCTTTTGCTTTTTGTTATTTAAGTTTTTTTTTGTTACAATATTAAAGTTATTTTTAGGGAAGAAAAGCTATGTATTCTTTTAAAAATGGAAGTGCCGATTGACCTTAATTTCCATACTAAAAATGCTTTGTAATCTCATCTTGAATTTTATAATCAGCACTGCCGCCTTCATGAGCAGGTTAAGGCTAAATTACATTAGCGTGTAATGAGTTGATTTAACTGAGCAAAAAATATAGAAGGCTTATGTGAATTTAAGTCAAAAGTCAAAGAGTCAGATAATATTTTTGAAATAGCAAGGGTGCAATTATTAAGTTAAACTTATTGAGTGTGATTCTCCTACATTCCGTGGTAATTCGCATTCCTTGGGCAGGTTTTGGACGCTGACAAGGGAGAGAGGCTTGAAAGTACATCTGGACGGGTTGCTTCACGCGATATAGTCCAATTTGTTCCATTTAGGGATGTTCAAAGTAGGTATTAGCTTGCAGATTACTTGAGGAATGCTAGCTGGTTAACTTCCTCTAAACATTACACTCCTTTTGCAGGTGGAGAGATTTCAGTAGTTCAAGCGCTACTAGCAGAATTACCTACGCAATTTTTAACTTATATGCGGGCCAGAAACATTCAACCTAGCTAGACTCTAGTGATGTAAACACTGTACATATACAAATTCTTCATTCATTGATCATTGTGAAATTTCAAGGCCCTTTTCAGAACTGAAGGGTTGAAAACTCTCTCTCTGTTAAGCTTTGTGAAAAGGGGTAAAGAAGGTTTTTTGCCAAAGCCAACCTGGTATCTCACCTATAAGACCATGTGATGAGGTATGGGGTTGGATTTCCTCTTCTCTTGAGTGTTTTGAATTTGTGCTTGGTTGGTCCCTCCTAAATTAATAGTGTAGAATTTTCCATTCTTCACTTTGAGCATAATTTTGTACCATGCCAGCTATACAAAATCCGTGATATTCAAATTCTATGATAGGATATGATTTTCAATGAGGAACAATATTTTGTGAATTCTTTTATACATGTGCTTTTCCATGGTTGGTGCACTTGGACCTTAGGCATTACCAATGAAATCGATTCGGATTGATTCTTTGCTGTTGAATAATTACTCATGCAGTATTACCTCACCCACTTGAGTGCCCCCCCATGCTTTTCAGTCTCTGACTCTACAGTAATGCAGGTGACCCACAAAATTCCCATGTTGCTGAAAATCATGCGGTTAGTGTTGCTATAGTCTCCCATAAAGATGCAATCATTAAAATTTCAGTGTTTTACACTCTTTGGAAAAAAAAACTTGTCAGGAAAATAAATATATAGAGAAGCTAAAGAAAAAAATAATGGGAGAATTCACATGAAGTTAAAAAAAAAGAGTGTAATTACTAAGATGCCAAGTATAAGAAGCTAGCAACTACATGAAGGGTTAAGGTCTATTCTACTCCCGAGAGTATACTCAAAAGAATGCCGAGTATATGGAAGTCACCAAATGATTATTTTGGTGATTAATTTTCGGGCAAAAATTGACGTTTAAAAGATGACATGTATAACAAAATTATGTCATTATCAATTGCTCAAGGAGAATTTAACCATCAAACTAAACGTTTTTAGTGTTAAGATAAATTTGCTATGATTTGATTACTCACAGAGTAAAAATGTATTTTAACCTATACATAAAATGAGAAGGATGTGTTACTAACTTGTTATTTATACTTTTTGGTGATTACACTCATTATTTGGAGTCCCTGTAACGATAAAAATTCAGTATATTGACAACAAGTCTATCCTGAATACTGAGTTATTGAGATTTTTTCGTGATTATGATTTCTTTAGTGATTCTCTCATGCATTTGTGACGGAGCTTTCTCTTCACATGTCTCGTTTTTTTTGTTAATCACCGCCCGATTTAATTTGGACTCGAGGGTAGGAGTGTTGTCAACTTAGGCAAGATTGTCCTCTCTCCCAATGAGAGTGTTTTCCGGGATTCAAACACGTATTGTCATCCTTACGGGGGTTATAGCTCACTTATTAGCTCAACCAACTACTACTCATTGATAACATGCCCCCCTTTTTTTTAAAAACAATGGAACATGCTCTTTTTACATTTCTCACAAACAAACAATTTTAGTAGTGGGGACCTGTGTTAGTTGCAGTTATGGTTGGGTGAAACCAACTCCTAGCCAATTGAGCGGCCTTTCCTTAGTTGCACGAAATTCAATTAATGAATTGCTTTAAGCCTTTAACTATGACATGTTAGAAGCACCCATCCTTTCAAATTTTATATTAAATTTCTATTTATTTCCCTGTTTGCTTAGCAGTTAGCATACTTTCTTGTTGAAACACCGCCTTTTTATTATGTACCTCTGATTTCAGAGACGAATCATTTAAGTTACCCCATTTCCCTACTACTACATCCAATTGCCTCAATCAATAAACAAAAGGAAAGAGCAATTTTCAGCGAATTGAGATCCAATATCTGTTTCTACTTGCTACCAAAATAATACAAGAAACCAGCATTTGATACAATTCTATATCATATCCTCATTAAGCATCTGAATCCGGCACAACATACATAAATATTAAGAATTTAAGACCAACATGTTTAATTGAAATTGCTCAATTAACTCAAATGACTAGCAATTTTGGATGGCTACTAATGGCATCTTTCCCCCATATACCACCGGAAGCTGATCCTCCTCTATATCTTCCAGCAATCTTGATTTCAATTTGCTGTTCTCCACAAACACAATCTGTGCGCAAACAATTTGTTCAATCATAAAAATTTATCCTTCAAAACAAATAACATGCACGCACGAGCCCGTGTTGCAAATCTTAAAAGATAGTAAAATGTCACCTTCTTCTTGGTCTTATTGTCAATAAATGGGTAAATAATCTTCCATGCTGTCATAAATATGTATGGTGCATTCACTATGAATAACTTTCCCAACCGTTCTGGGTAATAATCCTGCAGCCATAAAAAACCCATCATGATTGAACAGAATTTTGATCAACCAACTACCTTACCTATTTTTAACAAAATTTTAATATCTTGTTGAACTACATGTTATCTTCCCTACAAGTCTAAGTACGGAAAGATTTCAACTTTACCTGCAAAATCTTTAGAGCACCAAGATAACCACGAATATCACAATTTGAGTATCCCCATCCTTTAAGATCTCCTATACCCACAAATTTTTCTTCACCTGGTGGCATCCTGAAACACAAAAGATGTAATTTACTTTTAAAAGTTACTCACTTGTTCTGTTTTCACACTTCTAAGTACAGGTTCTTTAAGCATCATAACAATATAGGGACAAGGAATTACCTTGAACATAGTTTATCTAGAGCGTACACTACAAATCCTGCACACACAAATTTATTTATTTTTTATAAGAATTGAATTCTGGAATCAGATTCATGACTGTTAAGAGACTTGAGTAAGGAAAAAAAACTTACGTTTGAATTCTTCTAGACCACCAACTTTGTTCTGGAAGTGTTTGGCACCATAGACAATTGTTATAGGACGTCCTTTCTTATCAAGTCCCTGCATGAACATTTTATTCTGTGGAAGTTCTTCTGGAACCTCTGATACAGAAATAGAACCATTTGGAACAAATGAACTCCTCCATTTCAAAAATTCTAGGAACATTGATGAGGCCTTTTCTATATCCAGCTCACGAGCTCGCAAGAATCTTCTCATAGTCAAATCATCATATTCCTAAAACATAATAACCAGTTGATCTCAACGTAAGAAAATAAATATAATGTTGTATAGAACTGTAGGTATAGTACATAGTAAAACATATGAATGTAAAGCAAAACACAAACCACAAGGCACAGAAGCTGAAGGATTACTTTGAGATCTGAGTTTATAAGAAAGCAAATATATATTCTCACAAATCTCAGAGAGATCTAATCATTGGACCAAGAAGAAAAAAAAAAAGTCATCAAATATGTTAGCTTCATTTTAACTTCTCTTTTTTTCTGTGTGTATTATATCTGACTATACATTGTTAAGTTTTAACTCAATGATCATATATGACAAGTGCGCAAGAGAGAAAATCAAGTAACAAAGATATTAGAAAAATAGACATAGTGAAAATATGAGTTTACCTTGGCAGACTCATCCTTGGACTCAACGAAAGCTCTCATGAGAGAAATCTTGGAAAGCTCAGTCTCAGAGCTGTTCTTGTAGTCTATGTCTTCCTCTAAAGCCATTATCTTCCCTTCTAATGTTTCCTTCTTTTCTCTGCACATAAATAAATAGCGGAGCTTAGCTTGTATTTAAAATGTTGGGTTTACGTCCCAGAACAACTCAAATTAAAGCACGTACATCAATTTATACATTAACTATGATGTTAACACTTAACACTCACCTAAACATCTGCTTCATCATTGAATGCTACCTTTTCACTCTCTATCTATATGTTACGTCGTAGGTTCTTTTATTTTGGGTTTTAGTTTCACGAACGGTACTAACAGACCACGAGTCTTTCTCGAATTTTTGAAGGGCTATGATGAATGCTTTTATATTTCCAAGCGGTGAGATGATAGTGGTACACATCAAATATTTTTTTTTGAGTTTTTAATCCGGTATCCTGGGCCAGCCCCAATGTCACGGGGAACTCAATGGGCTCAGACTAATCCAGATCCGCACCGGGGCCTCCACTTAAGGGTAAAGTGCTGGCCAAGGAGCAGGCTGCATTCCCAGAGCTCGAACTCGAGACCTCTGGTTAAGCGGTGAAGTGAGGTAACCACTATACCAACCACGCTTGGTTGGTACACATTAAATATTAGATGAACTAACTGAGTATGTATTTCCAAGCGGGTGTTTTTGGTGTGTAGAGATAAGAAGAATGTGATTGTGATTTGTGAATGACTTCGATGAGATATAAATAAATATAGTATGATTTGTCTTACTAATCCGGTAATTCTGTTACGGGGATTCTGACTTCAAAAGGATTGAAAGAAGTAAGAGTATTTTAATAAATACCTTAAAAAATTTCTATCAGAATTCACAGTATCTTATAGTAGATTTTAAATTTTAAAGTTATATATAAGATATTTTCAATTGTTAGGTGTAGATATTTACTAGGTAACCATATTTTTTTAAGTAAAAGAATTGGACTTGCTAATGTTCTAATTATAAGATTAGTTTTTTGTATAAATTAAGTATGTAAAATTAATCAATTTAAAATATTTATAATTATCATTTTTTCAAAAAATTAATTCATCTTTATTGTAAACTACTCCCTGCCGCCCTAAATATAAAACTAATTATCTAATTTGATTAGATTAAGATTCTTAATTAAGTTAATTTAAATCACGTGATATCACTAATATACCCTCACATTCTATCTTTATTCTTACACTCACTCAATCTCCTCTTTATTTATTATTGAAAAACATCAATAGAGATGATTAAGGTAGAGTTGAAACGAATTAGAAAGATATTTTATAGTAATTAAGATCAAATTCACCTCCCCAAATTAGTTTTAAATTTAAGACCGGAGGGAATTGGATCCTCTCCACTTCACTTTCCATCCTCTTCTCTTATCTACCCAACAAAATTTTATTTTTTGGGTTAACAATTTTTATTTGATTTTATCATTTTAACATTAGATTATATATAAAATTAGTGATATTTTGATATCTTATTGGTGAAAAAGGGTTCATCATTTTCATTTTTATATGATTTTTTAAAAATTGAATGCTTCATTAAAATGAAATTAATTTATGTAAGATCTAAGATAAAGTAAAAAAAAATAACCAAAAAAAATCTATAAAGTAAAAGGAGATGAAGAGGATAAAAAGTGAACGGGAGAGGAGATCCGTATTTGGAGAGTATTAATGAAAGCTTTTTTAAAAACACAGAGCAATGAGTGAACCAAGTAGGTTCTATACAGAGTTTAAAGTCTAGTCTATGGGTCTGTTTAGAAGGTACTTCTATAAGTGAGAAATATGATGCACCAAGCTTTTACATGTCAGAAGAAACCGTGACGCTATTGATGGAGTGTAACACTCAACTAAATCCAATCTAATTTGCATAAGTACATTCACACCATAGATTCTGCCACTGAGTCTACTCAGTCACCGTATTCACCTCTACAATACCTATTATTTCATGTAAGTAGACCAGTTTAGTTGCAGGATATAGAGAGCAGACTCTGAAAATGATGACAATGAGAGATTCCCTCTCTGCCAAAACGTGTTTGGTTCGCGGGAGGGGCATGAAAATGATTTCCTGCCTCCTCATATTTTATTTTCCGTTATGAAAGGACTAGTAAATACTCCCTCCGCTCCTTATTATAAGTCGTCAATTACTCATTTCTCACGTACCAAAGAATAGTAGTTGAGTCTTAAAATTCATGTTAATTTTTTCACTTTTTCCAACTCCACCCTTCATTAAATGGTGTGTTTCACATTTTCAATTTTGAATTTCCATCAATTATAGGGGTAAAGTGGAAAAAAAGCATTTAATGTGGTGGTTAGTGACTTATATTAAGGACCAAAAATTAGTGATAGTTAGAGACTTATAATAAGGACTAGAGGGAGTCGTAATAAAAATACCCATCAATATTTGAAGACATCAAGAAGAGAAGCATTACTCCTCACTCTCACTAGCAGGCCCATACTGATATTTGGTTTTAGTTAGAGGTCTCACCAGCAGGCCCATACTGATATTTGGTAAATAAAGATGTTCTTTTATTTCTCATCCTCATTGTTACATCATCCGATAAATTTTATTTTTATTACATTTTTAAGCCAAGACTATGAATATATCGTTTTTAAATTATTTTGATGTTTTAGTTTTTCCCTTCTGGAACAAACCAGCCCAAATCCTTGTTGTTATTTGTCATAAAAAAAAGGAAGGGGCACTTCAATGAGTAGGAAGTGCCCATACTAAGGTGCCCAACTTGACAATATACATTCACTTCACCGCTTAACCAGAGGTCTCGAGTTCGAGCTCTGGGAATGCAGCCTGCCCCTTGGCCAGCACTTTACTCTTAAGTGGAGGCCCCGGTGCGGATCTGGATTAGTCTGAGCCCGTTGAGTTCCCCGTGACATTGGGGCTGGCCCAGGATACCGGATTAAAAACTCAAAAAAAATGAGGCCAGTTGGACTATAGCAGGCAAGTATTTTTCTTTTTCTTTTTCTAATAACAAATAATGATATCACAAGCTGTTTCTAGAAAAGACTTCAAAATTATTCCAAGAAATCAAGACCTTTATCGACATTTATCTTAAAATAATAAAATGAAATGCTATGACAAATAATTAACCTTCGCTTAGTTAGTACTTCAACAATAACAAAACATTCACACATTGGAAATTTATTTTAAAAAAAAAATCCCCTATGCAATGGTAAAGAAATTTCATTTATAGTTTCTTGAAAGCTTTAATTCTGCCTTGTTTTTCAATATGTTATTCATCATAAAAGAAATTTAACTTAACACCAAAAAAAAAGAAATTTAGCAATGAGCTGTTAAAAGGGAAAAACAGTCGTAGCAAAATGCCTCTCAAACTAGAATCTGCTATCCCATATTAATAACCTCTCAGGCCAAATTATAAATTCAAACAATAAATAATAAACTAAAGAGGGATTATGGATCAACCAACCACGCATAGTTTTTAAACTGAGTTTTTCAGTTAACAAAAATTGGTGAATCTAGCTTTTGTATGAGTGTGAAAGATGCATGATGCCTACAATAAAGCACAATTAGTAGTAACAACATTGTTAAGAGTCTACAAAGGCCAAGAGTCGTGACATTTCCAACCCCCTACACAAATAATACATAATGGCTACCGCAGAATGATTACATACACTAACCACCAAGGCTCCATTTAATTCACAAAATGAATGCTAATCAAGACATGGCCAATAGAACAACAATGAATGATTCTAACTATATACATAATCTAAATCAGTGAGATCCATCAACTTCATCATTCAAAAATGGCCACCCATGACAATGATATGACCCCTCAACATCCTTCTATAAATAAATATATGGTGATCAAACCATAGGCAGCCGATGAAGTTGATGAACAAATTCAGAAATATCAGCCAATTGTGTCAGGAGTCTCGTAGTCAGAAACCATGATCTTCACTGTCCTAGTTTACCACTTGATAACCTCTTTTCTTGCAGCCTTACCTTGTCACGAAGTTCCTCAATAGTTGCAGATGCCTCCTATAGAGGAAATACGGGTTAAACGAGATCTCTCACTAAATACAGAATTAGGATATTTCTTTTTCCTAGATAGAAATGAAAAAGATGGCAAATTCTTCTTTCCACTTCAATTTAGAAGAGAACAGTAGAAATTTTGATGAAAGGTGAGCTAAACCTGTAGCTTCTTTCGCAATTTATTCTCCTCATCATATCGCCGATCTCTTTCTTCAGTGAATACATCAATTATAGTTTCTTGTTCCTTGTTCAAATCTTCAATAGTCTTCTCTGCGGCCTGAAGCTGGTAAAATAATATTTAAGCAGAATGTGTCAGTAATATTTATAAAATCAATGTTTCCACCTAAAAGTTTATGCTTCTGAATTTAAGTGATCCTCATATAAAAGGGCAGTTGCAATCTCACAATTTTACCAGTCAAATAATAAATTTAAGGCACGGATTTCTAATCCTTAAATTCCATTCCAATATTTAAAAATTTCCTCCTCTCTGATTCACTTCAACAATGAATTGGAAAGCAGCTTCCTATTCCGCATTAGGAAAGTGAAGTAAAGAGGAACCCCCCCCCCCCCCCCAAAAAAAATAAATAAATAAAAAAACCCCAAAATAAATACAAGCAATTCCCAAGTCCCACCCCACAATAATACACAAGCAATTCCTGAGTCTCGCCCCACAATTATAGCTAAGGAATTGAGTAGAGGGGTGCCCTTTTTCTCGAGTCTTGACCTCCTTATTACCATACCAATAATGAATGTTCAAAACTTAGAAGGGTGACATTTCAGATGTAAATATATACAAGCAGAAATTATAGACAACAATCCAGCTCAATTGCTAAAAGAAAAACATTGCCATCACATGAGAACTACAAACAACTTATCATCTATCTGACAGACTTTTCTTATCTCTCCAATTACAAACATAAGTAGTCAAAACACAAACCTTGTCTTCAAGAGATTTGCACTTGTCCTCCATCCCACTCAATCTACAACACAAAAAGTGCAAATTATAAAAATCATGACCAACTAAGTAGCCAAAAGAAACAGCGACCAAGAAGTAAAATGTGTTCACAATACCTTTCCTTCAATTCCTGATTCTCTTGTTTCAACTGCTCCAAACCGCTTATATCATGATCAGAGATTGGACCATTGCCTTCACCAACATCTATACCCTGCAACCAAATCACAATAAGCACTGTTTTGAGTTTTACCACCCAAACCAAAATATTCAAAATGATTAATCTAAGATAGTCATAACACAGTTGATTCAGCTGTTTCCATCAAGCGTCACATTGCAGATGTTCATATATAATATGCAAATAACATTGGGAACAATACTTCTTATTGGACATTGAGATTAAGCAAAAAGAATACAATCATGCTTTTACAGGAAAAAAAGAGTGAAATGCATAACCTTTGGCTTGGCTCCTCTTGCAGACCTCAAGGATCTTCCACTTGAAATGTCCTCATCATCAAGAGATTTCTCAGCCTGTTTTTCATTTGCTCGTTTTTTGGGGTGAACAACATGATCTTCATCACTAGCTTCATCTTCTGACACTTCTTGTTCATAATAACTTTGTTTCTTTTCACTTCTTCTAGAAGAGGCTAACTTATCACTATATCCATTCTGTTTCTCAATTGGTGCTGCTTTGCTGCTTGAAGTGTTGTATTTCCTTTTTGGTCGAGACGATCCCGGGGTATAATCAACTTCAGGAGACATCTCTGTGAAACAAAGAACATAAGTGAAACTTAGCAACAATTATGTAACTAAAATAAATCAAGACTTTCGTGAGATAAATATAACAAAAGCAAAACCTCATAACTGACCTCTTTCTTCCCTCTCAGCTCGTGGCCTACTGCTGGGGTTTGGAGCATAACCAATTTTATGGCGGTTTGAATTCCTAACCAGAGAAAAATGAAAATTATTTTTTTAAGAAAAGATAGCTGACCATGTAAGAAGTCATCAGAACTAATTTGCATGTAAAACCAAGAATTACCAATAATTCTTCTGCATTTGTACTAGCCGCGCCTCCAGTCTTGATAAAACTGTCGTACGCTCAAAGCCTTGCTTATCATGAGCTGGTTCCACAAAGTTAGCTTCTAAAACTCCTGCATTTAGATGGTACAAAAACTTGTAAGAGGGCACGGTCAGTTTGGCAGAGGTAAAAACAATATATAAACACTCACCAATGACCCCTCGCCCACCACTTCCTGCAGGATTCCAGATCCTCCAGAAGGGCTGAAATCAATCAAAATCATATGAGAGACCATATTTCATTGACAATGTACAGGCCCCCAAAAACATTGCCACTATTAAGGTCCCACCTAAAGAGTACACAGATAGCAGCTCATATTGGTTCATTTATCATGAATGATGACAGCCAATGCGTACTACTAAAACACCCAGGAGCCTCATTTTTGTACACAAAACCAAACAAATCAATCAATTAACACTTCTAATTTTTAAGAATAAAAGGCTCGTTACTTATTCCTATCACAGAATATGAGTTGTAATCTGTTTAGCATCATTATTTATTTTTTTGTTAATATGAAAGCATTTATAGACTTCAGTCAGTTTATGAAACTGAATGCCCATTTGAATCCCTAAACAATGGTGTAGAATCAACATATAAATATCTCAACACTTGGACTACAGGAACTTAAGTTCATTACATTCACTTCTTCACAAATAACAGAACTGCATTCAAAATAAAATGCTTTCTAATTTTGTCCAGAATCTTCATTAAACATGAAGAACACTACCTTTATGAGTCGATTCTTATGATAAACATTGAAACCGGAAACATCAATATGATGAACTGCATCCTTGACAAATCCGATAGCCACAACAGCAACCATCTGTAACAAAATCTAAGTGAAATTGTGCAGGTGATATGTCATGGAAATAAAGTCAAATGTTCAACAGGCATGTTACATTTAAACTTGAAGCCCCATCTACGGCAGCCTGTGGCCTGTAAGTAACCTCCTGCGACATCATCATATCATTCACAATATTGTGATGCACAACATCTTTTCCACGAAGAATAATTCTGAAGCCTGGGGGAAGCCTCAGATATAAAATAGATGCATAACTCTGGATACATAAAGAAAAGAAAAATAGTAAGAGACATATGTGATAATCTCACTTGTACATTTTATTTACACAAAAAGCTGACTAACCCTTAAAGAATGTCGATACGTAAGAAAATGCCTTGAGTTGGGAAACTCCTTAGCCATCTCTATATTCTTCTCCTCACGGTTCACTCCTCTGATTTGAATATCCTATCATACATAATTAAGAAAAATTAAAAATATTTCATAAAGTTTGTTTAGATATTGCAAAGAATGTTTTCCCCTTTCTTGAAGGGTATTGGGGTTTGCATTGCAAATATCAGTCATACATGAGGATCAGCATCAAAATCAAGCTCCAGTTGACCTTGGTCATCCTCCCAAAGATTGTATATGATTATACGTGTTCCATGACCTTTCATCATATTGAACTGCAAAGAGCAAATCTAACAGAGTTACTCATCAATGGAGAAACAAATGATCAGTGTCAATACTGACCACTCAAAACCAGCAAATGAACCGATATAATAGGAAAGATAAAATAAAAGTGAATAAAATACATGTTATAGACATTGAGTGCGTAAATGCATATCAAAGCATGAAGGATCAATTCACACTGATGTCAAACAAAATTACTTTCAGTCACTCACTAAATAACTTCAAAAAAGGTGAGTTTCTTACAAAATCAACAATCGGAGAATATGTTTTTTTTTTGATAAAAAAGAAACAAAACAAAATAACTAAAAAACTAACTAACTAATTACATCCAATTGTATAATATGTTTTTATCATGACAGGTCACAGTCACAAAATTTAAATCAACCCAACATAGTCAAATACTTTATCAACGTTTTAAAAAATAAAATGCAACTAAAGAACAATAAACTTTCCAGATATGAAGAGGATATTATTTTGAACAATAGCATACTTTTTTTGTCACAAGAACAATAGCATACTTTTTTTGGATACCAACTGCTTCCTAAAATTTTAAAAACATGAAATATAACGATTACTTCTAAATCAATGGTGATCAATTAAAATCACTTCCTGCAATGAGATATTGTGAGGTTAAGTGTCCATTCTTACACAGGCATCACTATCTCTCTGTATATATCATCCTTAATTTTTTAGCAAGGTATCACTTAATTACCTGACGGAGAAGATCCTCTTCACTGGAGAAAGGTGACCACCGAACTATTGTATCAACATTTTTACTCCAATCACCCAAAGAAGATCGAACCATCCTATTCCAGCCCTGACCCACTCTTTCATAATCAAGCTTTTAGTGCAGTAGACAAAAAAGCAAAGTTAGATGCAATACAAAAAAAAGAAGAGGTAATTGATACTTCAATCTCTAAGATTAAAGTGAAACATAAACCAACGTACATGAGCTATTTATATTAGGTTAGGTCTTATAGAACGAAAAATTACCATGGGTACTACAATGTCCTCTTTCCCTGTACACCTCAAAAACGTGTAGGACAGCAAGCCAATACTTTGCGTAGAGCTAAAAACAAACACCATGTCACCCAATCACAAAAGCACCATGATCAATAATGGAAACAATAAACTATAATTGACAGTATAAATACTTGACAAGAAGAATAAATATTGAAGCTTTTCTTTTTTATATAAAAAAATGATGTTTGAGGTATAAACATGAAATATGATGATGGGACCCAAACCCTTGGAGAGCCCATTCCTAAAAGCTAGCTGTTAAGGAGGGAGAGCCAAGGGCTTAAATGCCACACCAAGCATCCCATTCTACTCAATGTGGGACTTCGCCCATACAAAGTCCCCATCAATACACCCTCCCCGGAAAGCCGACGTCTCGGCGGCTCCACTCTACGGCACTTCACTCGGTGCTTCACTCGGCTCTTTGCCGGTCAGCCCCTCCGGTCAGAACCCTCCGTAGGTAGCCCTTTCCGATAGGTCGACTACCGGCTCTGATACCATTGATGGGACCCAAACCCTTGGAGAGCCCATCCCCAAAAGCTAGCTGTTAGGGAGGGAGAGCCAAGGGCTTAAATACCACACCAAGCATCCCATTCTACTCAATGTGGGACTTCGCCCATACAAAGTCCCCATCATATGAGCAACAGCATGATGATTGCACCAGCGCAACAAAGTGCTCAACAGAATAGTTCCAATAGCCTTGTGTTTCAACGGGTTTTTTTATCTACTTTTTACAAGTTAACTTGTTAGGGGAATTGCAGAAATCAACGAGAGAATCAAACAAACCTCTTTCCATCTTCCCCTTTATAGCGTGAGAACACAATGACATCAGCCCCAAGCCTCATGGTACTTGTTTTAAAACCATTTCCATCTATCACATCAACGGTAAAGGATCAGCAAGCCTTATTCAATATAATATGCAGTTAAGTCAAAATTTTGCATGTAGACAAGGGACTAAAAAGTTTACATTGTCCAATAGTATTAGCTAATTTGCTTTTCACAGAGTAACCCAGTGACATGCATTGACGCATTTTATCTGGATCCATTCCACCTCCATTATCTGGAAAAGAAATAGATAACTAACATAATAAAGACATGTAGCCAAAAGAAAGATCACCATGTAGCAATCAACAAATAATAGGGAGAAGGAAAAATGCTGATGACATGGAGTAAGTATGAGGTCAATAACATTACTACAAATCTAATAATATAAAAGTTTTCTAAAAATAGTGAATATACCTTCAATCAGAAGCATCCTTGTACTATCTTTTCTATTTACCACCATATCAACATTAACATAAGTAGCCCCATTACAAACCTGACTCAAAATAAGTAAATATGTGAAATTCTAGCAGGCAGTATCCTAATCAATATCACAGCACGCAGTGGACCATACCTCATCCAATGAGTTATCCAAAAGCTCAGCAAAAGCTGCAAAGACATTATTAATTTTAAGCATAGATAAGAATTACTGGCTATAGGAATAGTGAAACCCGTGGCAAAAATAAATCTCATTTCACCAGAAACATCATTTGGTGATGGAACATTCATACAAACATGCCAACTTACCTCCGAGAGCCCACTTATGACTGGTGGCATTAGAATGCAGAAACTTTGGATGAACTCTGACATGATCCATGCCAACTGCAGAATCATAATAAATATCAAAATAATATTTTCAGGATCACAGACATAGAGAAACTCAAGGAACCTCAGACTTAAGCCAAGCAAATAGCACAAAAGTAACTTAAATATTTTAAAACAATTATTCAAATGTAAGAATCTTATAAATGAGCTATAACTCCAACAGCCATTTATTTACATAGGCCGTCCTTACATGTGCTAATGCTAACCCTTCCAAAACCTATTTAGCTGGCGCCTTTAATTTATAGGGATCAATTAAAAAACTAGCAATATCAGTAACCCTTGGCCATTAGTTAGCGCCTAACTACTGATTACAACAAACTCAGTCAATGCCACAATTAAACATCAAACATGAAATCAAATAACCACAAACAAACATGCCCTCACTTAATTTTTTAATTTCCATCTCACCCACAAGAAATACTCCCAACTTCCCTAATCCACAAGCTAAAACCCCTACTTCAACATGCAACCATTCATTCTCCAAATCCTACATAAAATAGTCAACACCACCAACATAACAGCAAACCAAAACCAAGTCAATAATTTGCCACCATTCTTTATTATAACCACTTCAATTATCCCCAGAAGATCGCATAAAAACACACAAACCAAACACAAAAACTATAAATTAATATAAAGACATAATCACAATCAAATAAAAAGCATGTAAAATAGTAGTATAAAATAAAAAAGAAAATAATTATACCACAATTAGAATCCCAAACATCACTTCTTGATCCCTCATAATCACCAGCCTTCCAAAACTGCTTAACACCCTGCGATTTAGACTTCATCACTCCATTTTGTAACGAAGTAGGACTCAAACCAGGAGGCGCCGGCAACATAAGCAAATTCTCCGCCGTCGCCGCCGCCGCCGCCGCCGCCGTTTGAGTTTCCGACCGAAGAAATCCTACCGGCAAAACGACAGCAGTGTCCTGCGTTTTGCTGGGCTTGGAAATCGCCGAAGCGACGGTGTTATTAATTAAGCTGTCCAAATCATCCTCTGCATCTGAATCGCTACTACTGAGTTCGATTACAGTGTTAGGGAAAATCGGAGAGGAATTAGGTCTATTTCTTGAGTTCACATTCACGTTGAGAGGAGGAGTTTCGAGTGGTTCGTCTTTTACACAAGCCTCCATTCTTGCATAGAGGAAGAGAGAGAAGGAAATCGAGAATGGAAAGATTTTTTGGAATCTTGAGAATGTGGAATCGAATTTAGAGAATCGATGGATTGAAGTTCGAATTTAGAGAGAGAGAGAGAGAGAGAGAGAGAGAGAGAGAGAGAGAGGAGGAAGATGATGCGGCGCGAGAAGGTTCTTGGACACGCGCGAAGCAACGGCGCGTGCGGGTTGTATTACGTCAACGTAGAGTATTATTGTTGGGGTGTTTTGTTTTATCGGAAATAAGAAAATACTCCAACATCAACAATAAAGTCTTAATCCCAGCTAAATGGGGTCGGTTACATGGATCACACGACACCGTTCTGATCAATAAGCAATGACCTATAGGTACAACAAATGTGTAGATCTACGTTCATAAGATTCGACATATTTTTAAGTTGGCAGTCGAAGCCTAACACAACCCTACTCCTCTATCCGGGCTTGGGACCAAATAAGACAATACTCCCTCCAGTCCTAAATATAAGACCTAATTGACTTTTTTAAAAAATGTTAAAAAAAGAAAAATAAGTTAATTATAAAATTGATTTACCTGATTTTTTCCCTTAAACTAGTTTATTTTACTTATAAACTAATGGATAATCTAAAAGTATATCAAATATGTCATGATTTAATAGACTATTTTGCAACCTTAATCTCTCCAAAAAAAGTCATCTAGGTCTTATATTTAGGACCGGAGGTAGTAAGTTGTTTAATTTTTTGAACATTGTTGAATTCAAAAAGTTTAGCGTTTAACAATTGTAAGTTGTAACGTACTAACATCCACAATTTTTTTTTGATAAAAAGACAATTTCATTATAAGTAAAATGATTATAAACTAAGACTCATTTATATAGTTATATAAGAGAGTCAGTTATTAAAGTACACGCTGAAACATAAAAAGAAAGAAAGTTAGAAAATAAGCAAGCATAATAAAATTGAAACCAAAAACAACTAAAGCTAACCAACTTCATTTGAGGTGGAGCAATCTGCATTGGATGGTAGAATCGATTGAAAAGGTGACAACGTAACATCTACAATTAACAAGTAAAAACGTGACAATTAATAATAACAGTAATCTCATTAACCATAGCAATATACTCATTCTTGTTAATGATTAGAGTGTTATTAATTTAGTACATATGTCTTTGGATGTTCTTTGGAAAATTTAGTGATGTTATTTTTTTTTTGTTTTTTCCCTTTTTAATATTAAGTGATATGAGTTATTGTGAGAGGGTGTCAATTTAGTTAAAATGTTTTGAATTTATAAATGTAGTTTGAGTATTAAATTGTTGACATTGTTGGATTGGATTTATTTGGCGGGCTACCGCAATAAAGGTGTCGCTCAAAGCGGGAAGAGTTTGGCTCCAAAATAAATTATGAACTTAAAGGGGTGGGTCATGTTATGTGCTTATCAATCATATCTCAGTCGACAGTCGGTCCCAATATTTTTTCAAATTCTCTTGTATTGTTTTATCAAACATTTCTTTTGTTTTAACTCATTCCTAGATATCAATAAGATTTCTTTTATTTTGCCAACTATACGTCTTTTCTTTCATCAACTTCATGTATTTCCTTTTATCAACTTTCTCACTAATGATTCCAAATTTTTCTTTTATATTTGCCAGTTTTTTAAAAATTTGTTTTATCAACTTTGGTTTATTTCTTTGTAATGATTTATTCCATAAATGTATTAATTTCTTTTATATTATAAAAAAGACTAGTTGGTAAATAGAAGAAAAGGTTAGGAAAAAATAGGAGTTCATCTCATTAATCAACAAATTGGTAAGAGCAAATATACAAGTGGTACTGATTGTGCATGATATTTATATGCTTTTATACCACTAAACATGTGAAATTAACATGTCAATTGGTAAAAAATAATAGGAATTAAATGTCATTTTGTATTGAGTCTAAGATTAATGAGTTAGTTGCATTTTAATGATAATTTGAGCATATTAGGCAACTAACTAATACATTTTATATTTTATGCACTTGATATACTTCACATATTTCCTAATTTCCTATTTTAGGAGCAAAGAAGGAGGATCATATTGAAGAGAACAAGATCTAGACACATTTTTTGGAAAGTCCTATTTCAATTAGGACTAATTATATCATTGAATGATTCTTCTCCAATTGTTTCCTAATCTTGATAAATGACTTCCCCAAGCAATCCTAGTCCTACAAGGAGTGTACAAAACGTGCTAATCATTGATCCTTTCATTATTTCCTATTTTGAGAAGTGATTTCCTTTTTAAGAAGCTTTTGTGTCCCAAACCTTTCCTATATGCTTTGGGCATTCAATTTTAGAAATCCTAGGTCAATTAGGATGGTTTTAGGCCACCTTTACGCTACATAAGGGGGAGCACGAAATTCCTACAAAAGATTATCTCCAAGCAATATCGCTTCCATTTTAGGAAAGTATTAATACAATTTTTGGTCTCCAACTCTTTCCTATTGGCTTTGGGCACTTAATTTGGGAAATTCTTGCTCTCCAAACATGGTTTATGGTGACTTATTATACAAGGATGAGGGGAGCACGAAATTAGGGAGAAAATTCCACAATTCCATATCATCATTCCACAAACTTTTCCACTCATTCTCTCTTCCACTCCGCCATCTTCCACTGGTTCTTCATGGAGTTTGAGGTGCAACCGTCCTTGGGTGTTCTCTCGTA
Source organism: Mimosa pudica (assembly GCA_029929735.1). Taxonomy (NCBI): domain Eukaryota; kingdom Viridiplantae; phylum Streptophyta; class Magnoliopsida; order Fabales; family Fabaceae; genus Mimosa; species Mimosa pudica. The sequence continues at coordinate 15,703,215 of JAKELP010000014.1, read as the reverse complement.
CAACATGGTGGACTAAGTTCTCCGATACTCTCTTGAATGATGGGATGAAATGAAGCAAACATTGAAGCAACTTAAGGGGAGTTTTATTAGTTCCAATTATGTAGTTTTGAATTCCCATATGTGTTCTTGAGTATTTGTTCTTCTTATATTCGAACTTCATTTGTTGAGATTCTAGACCATGTATTGTTGAATTTCGATTGCATGTATTGTTATGGTTTTAATTTAGTTCCATTTATCTTCCCAAATTACCATGTATGTCAAGTCTTTGTTAATTTTATTATCTAGCATATTTGATGGGTGATTTAGTCCATTGCGCTTCATATAATTGTATTGTGCGGGGATTGATGTGAGGCTTTAAGTTTATTGATGTTGAGTTTTCATAACGCTAATTAATTCCACCAATTGAACTCGCCTAAAGAACTATATCATTACCTAATTTATGTGCATGAGTGTAAGTGAGTAGAATTCTATAAATAACTAATTGGTTTATTTGAAGTTGAGTGGTGTTTCCTTTAACCTATTCCTTTAAAAGGACCAATTGTGTTTACTTGTATGCGTTTGTCCATTTACCTCCTAATTTCTAAAATTGTGAAAGATGTTTTGTTTCATGTTGTCACTATTGTTGCATGTTGTCACTGATTCAAGAGAGCATCGCCCATCATTATCATTATCATCATCATCATCAAATCCATCCATCCATCATTTTACTTGCTTTCATATAAATAAAAAATCACAAAAATATAGTAATTTAATAAAGTAACCTACTCAATCATAAAACCCCATCTTTATTGTTTTCGTGCATTCACTTATTTAATTTAGGTAGTTAGTTAAAGACTCCATAGAGAGACGAACCAGGATAGTACACTTGCTACAATCCTTGATAAAAAAATATTATATTTGCATTTGAATCCCAAGGTGTAAAGACTAAGGCTCAAATCAGGTACACTTGAACAAGTATTTGACTAAGTGAACTACAAATTTGGGAGGAACGGAAAAAAGAAAAATTGGTAAGAAAAAATAAGGAGTTAGGAAAATTAGGTTGATGCAAAAGCGCCCAAAAGTTGTCGGTAAAATCAAAGACAATAGTTAGGTCAAAAAAAATAAAAAACCATGTGTAACCAAAAAGAAGGAAATAAAGGACCATAGGTAAAAGAAAGAAAAGACAATATACATGTACTAAAGATGTGGCAAAGGTAATTTCCAATCTCACTCATTTACTAATTTAACAAAGAGAACATAAGAATTTTTTGTATTATAATATAATTAAAGTAAGGTCCCTTCGGACATTTCTTTTACACAAGCCTCCATTCTTGCAAAAAGAAAGAGAGAGAAGGTGAAAGGAGGAAATAGAAAATGGAAAGATTTTTTGGAATCTTGAGAATGTGGAATCGAATTTAGAGAATCGATGGTTTGAAGTTCGAATTTAGAGAGAGAGAGAGGAGGAGGAAGATGATGCGGCGCGAGAAGGTTCTTGGACACGCGCGAAGCAACAGCGCGTGCGGGTTGTATTACGTCGAGTATTATTGTTGGGGTGTTTTGTTTTGCGGGAAATAAGACAATAAGAAGTTGTTTAGTTTTTGAACATTGTTGGATTAACTGTAGAGTGCAACAAACTAACAATTAACAATAGCATTATTCTATGTTGTCTGGGTTCGATCCTTGGCGTTGGGTATGGAGAAACATTAAATCTCTCAGGCCAGCTGCCCCACCCTTTGAGGTGCCTACAAATCAGCGGGATTAGTTTCTCACTTGTCGAGTGAGGGGATACCTTGATCATGGATAAAAAAACAATAGTATTATTCTATGTATAAAAAAAAACAATAACATTATTCTTTTTTTTTATAGCTAAAACAATAGCATTATTCTTATTAATCATAGTAACATCCTTATTTCCATTAAAAATTAGAACATCATTAATTTAGTATATATGTCTTTAGATGTTAATTTGGAAATTTAGTGACTTTGATTGTTTTGTTTTTTTCCCTTTTTAATATTTAGTGGTATGAGTTATTGTGAGAGGGTGTCAATTTAGTTTAAATATTTTGAATTTATAATTGTTGTTTGAGTATTTAATTGTTGACATTGTTGAATTGGATCTATTTGGCGGGCTACCGTAATTAAGGTGTCGCTCAAAGGGAAGAGTTTGGCTCCAAAATAAATTATGAACTTAAAGGGGTGGGTCATGTTATGTGCTTATCAATCATATCTCAGTCGACAGTCGGTCCCAATATTTTTTCAAATTCTCTTGTATTGTTTTATCAAACATTTCTTTTGTTTTAACTCATTCCTAGATATCAATAAGATTTCTTTTATTTTGCCAACTATACGTCTTTTCTTTCATCAACTTCATGTATTTCCTTTTATCAACTTTCTCACTAATGATTCCAAATTTTTCTTTTATATTTGCCAGCTTTTTAAAAATTTGTTTTATCAACTTTGGTTTATTTCTTTTTAATGATTTATTCCATAAATTTATTAATTTCTTTTATATTATAAAAAAGACTAGTTGGTAAATAGAAGAAAAGGTTAGGAAAAAATAGGAGTTCATCTCATTAATCAACAAATTGGTAAGAGCAAATATACAAGTGGTACTGATTGTGCATGATATTTATATGTTTTTATACCACTAAACATGTGAAATTAACATGACAATTGGTAAAAAAATAATAGGAATTAGATGTCATTTTGTATTGAGTCTAAGATTAATGAGTTTGTTGCATTTTAATGATAATTTGAGCATATTAGGCAACTAACTAATACGTTTTATATTTTATGCACTTGATATACTTCACATATTTCCTAATGAACAAAGAAGGATCATATTGAAGAGAACAAGATCTAGACACATTTTTTGGAAAGTCCTATTTCAATTAGGACTAATTATATCATTGAATGGTTCTTCTCCAATTGTTCCTAATCTTGATAGATGACTTCCCCAAGCAATCCTAGTCCTACAAGGAGTGTACAAAACGTGCTAATCACTAGTCCTTTCATTATTTCCTATTTTGAGAAGTGATTTCCTTATTTTTTAGGAAGCGTTTGTGTCCCAAACATTTCCTATATGCTTTGGGCATTGAATTTTAGAAATCCTAGGTCAATTAGGATGGTTTTGAGCGACCTTTTATGCTACATAAGGGGAGCACGAAATTCCTACAAAAGATTTTTCTCCAAGCAATATCACTCCCATTTTAGGAAAGTATTATCTCTTTTAGACAATTCTTTGTCCCAACTCTTTCCTTATTGACTTTGGGCACTTAATTTGGGAAATTTTTGCTCTCCAAACATGGTTTATGGTGACATATTATATAAGGATGAGGGAGCACGAAATTAGGGAGAAAATTTCACAATTCCATACCATCATTCCACCGATTCTTCATGGAGCTTGAGGTGCAGTCTTCCTTGAGTGTTCTCTTGTACAACATGGTGGACTAAGTTATTCGATGCTATTAATGGGCTTGTTTTGTGATTTTCCTATTAATGCTATTAATGGATAACAAGCCCATCATTATCATCATCATCGTCACATCCATCCATCATTTTACTTGTTTTCATATAAATAAAAATTCACAAAAATAAGGTAGTTTAATATAGTAACATATTCAATCATAAAACTCTATCTTTATTGCTTTCATGCATTCAGTTACTTAATTTAGTTAGTTAGTTAAAGACTCAATAGAGAGATGAACTGGGATAGTACACTTGCTACAATCCTTGGTAAAAAAATATTATATTTACATTTAAACCCAAGGCGTAAAGAGTAAGGCTCAAATCAGGTACACTTGAACAAGTATTTGGCTAAGTGAACTACAAATCTGGGAGGAATGGGAAAAAGAAAAATTGGTAAGAAAAAATAAGGAGTTAGGAAAATTAGGTTGATGCAAAAGCGCCCAAAAGTTGTCGGTAAAATCAAAGACAATAGTTAGGTCAAAAAAAATAAAAAACCATGTGTAACCAAAAAGAAGGAAATAAAGGACCATAGGTAAAAGAAAGAAAAGACAATATACATGTACTAAAGAAGTTATGGCAAAGCTAATTTCAAATCGCACTCATTTACTAATTTAACAAAGAGAACATAAGAATTTTTTTGTATTATAATATAATTAAAGTAAGGTCCCTTCAGACATTTCTTTAATTTGATCAATTAATGAACGTTTCCAATATTATGTGTCTTGTGTAGAACATAAAATTAATTTTCCCAAAAATAATTTACGTTATTATTAAGGACTTTTTTTGAACTAATGGGTTGAGGTTATAGGCGAGATCGAATCGAACCCGCAACCTTGTTATTATTAAGGACTTTTTTTGAACTAACGGGTTGAGGTTACAGGCGGGATCGAATCGAACCCGCAACCTCCTACTTAATGGGGAGATGTCATACCATTGAGTTACAATGCCCTTTGTATTAATGGGCTTGTTTGGTTGCCTAGGGAAAGTGATAAAGAATTGGAAAGTGTATAAAGTTGAGGTTTTTTTGTAATTTACATACATCTCGAGGCCCACAAGATTTTTCTCTCCATCTCATACTTAGTCCTACAAACTTTACTTTTCAATCATTACCTCTACTTTCCATTTTTTCCATTTATCCACTTCCCTTTTTTTTTATAAAAGAAAAAATGACATTAAATAACATTCAACTATTACAAAGACTTACTAATATCCAAAGCATATAAAACACACCTAAGAGACCACTTACTAATAACTTCCCTTCTTACAACCTAACGGACCTAAGGGACTTTTTCTTTTCCAAGCGCATATGATGGGCAACCCAGAGGTTAGCCCACATACCTAAGGATAACGCGAGTTGGGCTCATACGGCCTGTACTTTGGCAAAATGCTACTAAAACGCCAAGCCTAAGCCTCATCTAGTTTCCATGTTGACATTTTGAGAAAATATTTTCAACTTTAATTAATAACAATTTACAAATCTTTCACGAGTTAGATGAACCTTACTCATATGAAGATCTTTTTTTTTTATGGAAGGGATATATTGATAAAAAAATATTTACAATGTCCTCATGGAACATGTCAATTAAGGCTCAGGCGACAATATAGCTAGTAAGACCTGTAGCCTTAAGGGAGTGGTCAGAGTGGGAATGAGCCAAAATAATTATATTTTCTGGGTTTTGACTAGTACCACAAAAAATATTCTTATTTCGGTTGTCCCATAGTTTCCAACACAAAGTACCAAAAAAAGAAATCCATTGGCGGCTGTTTGCCTGGGGGTCAATATTAGTCAAGAGCCATCGTTGGAATGGCATGGAGAAGAAGCGTTCAGCATGTTGAACGGCTACTACACGGTTCCAGCAAGCAGTGGCTGTGGGGCAGCTTCGCAGGACATGATCCAGGGATTCTAATGGGGCGTGGCAAAGGGGGCACTCACCATTGTCCGTCATATGCCGGTGTAGTATGACCTCATTGGTGAGGAGTTTATCTTTAGCTGCGAGCCAGAGGAACGAACGGACTCGCTGGGGTCCCGGCCATTTCCAGATGTGGTTCTAGTGACTCTCTGATTCATGACAGTCTAGGACATGTTGTTCTCTGTATGCTGAGGTGACTGAGAATTCGCCATTTGGCGAGCAGTTCCAGTAGCACTTGTCCGCAACAGCGGTGCAATTAGGGGGGGGTTGTGGTTGCAACTTGAAGGTTGATTTTATTCGGCAGTAGGTGCTGGAACAGGGGCCAGTTCCATTGGCCATGTTCATCCACAAAATTGGCGACGAGGAGGTGCAAGGATGAGGTGGGAATATCAGCAAAGGCCAAGTTTTTAAGGGGGCCCATGTCACCAACCCAGTCATCTAGCCAGAATCGAGTGGTGTTTCCATTTCCCAAGTCCCAGGCTATGTTTGTCGCAGCTTCAGGCCAGATCTTAGCGAGACTACGCCAAGTATGGGAAGCTGAGTGTGTGTTGAAGGTGTAGTGTGTCTCTGCTGACCAGTTATATTTAGCTCGAAGCACTCTCACCCAAAGGAGGTCGGGTTTGGAGATAAGGTGAAAAGCGAGTTTGGAGAGAAATACACCGTTCTGGCCCCTGCAAGACTTGAGGCCACTACCGCCATTCTCTGTTGGTGTGCAAAGTTCAGTCCAATTTATCAAACTAGGCTTATTTCCGGCGATACTTACCCCCCAAACAAAATGGCGAGTAAGTTTCTCAATGGTCGCGCAAACGTGACTGGGGAGGGCATTGGTTTGCATGGCATAGAAGGGTATGGTGCTAAGGACGGACTTGGCCATGGTGAGACGGCCGGCGAGCGAGAGCGTAGTTGCTTTCTATTGGGAGAGTTTTGCTTGTACTTTGTTTATGAGGTAGCCATATGTATCTTTAGTGACCCTCTCGTGCAGAAGAGGCACACCGAGGTATTTGCCTAGGTGACTGGTTGGCTGGAATTGGAGGGTTTGTGATATTTGTGTGACGTCGCTTCGCTTAACATTCCGGGAGAAATGGACTCGTGTCTTGTCATTGCTTACAATCTGTCCCGAAGCAAGACAGAAGTCATCCAGAGTGCTCTTGATAAGGGATAGTTGCGCTGGCGACGTGCCACTAAAGAGGATCAAATCATCGGCAAAGAAGAGATGGGATAAGGGAACTCCTCTGCGGCCGAGTTTGATGGTCTCCCAATGCCCAGCTTGAACTTCTTTGTGGATGGATTGGGATAGCCTCTCCATGCATAAGACAAAGATGTATGGTGAGAGGGGGTCCCCCTGCCGTATTCCGCGGGATGGTGTGAAAGGCTCAGATGGTGTGCCACTCCAGAGAATCTGCATCTGAGGCGTGGATATGCAGTGCATGATCAGACTTATGAGGTGTGGCGGAAAGCCAATATCTACCAGTGTGTCCTGTATGAAACTCCAACTGAGTTTGTCAAAGGCCTTTTCGAGGTCGACTTTGATTGCTAGCCAGCCTTTCTTGCCCTGTTTTTTGGCCATGGAATGGATGACCTCTTGAGCAATTAGAATATTGTCTGTAATGTTCCTCCCTTTGATGAAGCTTGACTGAGTAGGCTGCACCAGGTGGTTCATTAACGGCTTAATTCTGTTGGCAATCACCTTCGTCACTAGTTTGTAAGCCACAGAGCATAGGCTGATTGGGCGAAACTCTTTGAGGGTTTTCGGGTGGTCTACTTTCGGTATGAGAGTAATTAGGGTGGTGTTAAGGCTGGCGTCCAGGGGTGTCCCTCTAAAGAGGCTGCTGATCATGGCGAAGAGAGTGGGCGAGATTATGGGCCACTGGCTTTGGTAGAAAAGGGCGTGTAGACCATCCTTACCAGGGGCCTTAAGGGGATGCATTTCGAAAAGGGCCGATTTGATTTCCTCCATGGTGATCGGGGCATTGAGAGTGTGGAGGAAGTGATCTGGGATCGGAGGGAACTGACCTCGCAGATAGTGAGTGGTTGTGGTAGGCGTGGGGGAAGAGTATAGGTGTTCAAAGTAGTCTTGAGCCATGGATTGAAGGGTGGCCGCATCGGAGATCCATTCTCCGGCAGCATTTTGGAGGGCGGTGATTTTTTTACGGGCTCGTCTCACTTTGGCTTTTGTGTAGTAGTATGAGGTATTGCGGTCTCTGAGGTTGAGGAAGTCCGACCTAGACTTCTGCAGCCAAAGGAGCTCCTCTTGAAAGCAGGTTTGCTCGAATTCAGCGATGAGTTCCTTGTTCAGGTTGGAGAGGAAGAAAGAGTTGGGGGAGGTTTCAAGCGCCTTTTGAGCACCTGATAATCGACGCATAAAGCTCCTTTTCCTGTTACCAATATGCCCAAAGACATCGGCATTCCAAGAGGTGGCGGCGGTAGTGAAGAGGTGGATGTTGTCGGACAGCGAGAGGTCAGGGTGCCAGTGTTGTACGGAGGGGGTTGGTTGACTGTGGTGGGGTCCATGTGAAGTTTTAGGGGCCTGTGGTCAGACTGAATGGTGGGGAGGTGTTGGACAGATGTGTTAGGGAACTTATGGGCCCATTGGTTGTTGGCTAAGGCTCGGTCAAGTCTGGCTAATGAAAGCCCTCGTCTCCAAGTGTATTTTGGGTCAGCAAAGCCCAAGTCCAAGAGTGAGGTGGTGTCTATGAACTGCTGGAAGTCAGGGCAACCCCGTCGTAGTCGGCCGGTGTTGGATCGGCGCTCAGAGACCTACAAAACAGCATTAAAATCCCCGACTAAAATCCAGGGGTCAGTAATACCAGATGAAAGGGTAGCGAGGGAGTGCCAGAGTTCCTTGCGAGTGGAAGGGGAGGGGCTGGCATAGATTGCCGTGAAGAGAAATAAAGTGTTTGCGGCTTGAAGGATTACCTGCATATGTATGTATTGCCAGTGGTTGTGGATGATTTGAATACTGACTCAATCGGACCAAAGGACCCATATCCCACCAGAGAACCCATCCGCTTCAACGCGGTGAGAGTTGGGGAAGCCGGTTTTCCTAATGGCCTGAGTTGCGGTGTCGTCGATGCGAGGTTCAAGGAGGACGATTATCTCTGCTTTATGTATTTTAGCAAGAGATCGGAGGACTGAGTTGAAGCGGCGTTTGGCCGCTCCTTGGCAATTCCAAATAAGAGCAACCATTAAACCACGGTGAGGAATTAGGACTCCTGAGCGGAGTGGGCCGAAGCTTCGCCATCGCTAAGCATGTCATCAGAGAGTTCGGTGTTGGGGTCGGTAGAGTCCTCCTCTAAGGCTTTGGAAATAGTGGCCACTAATTCCTGGGCTAAGAGGGGTGAGCTTTCCTTTGATTTGGGCTTAGTGTTGATGATGGTAACCGGTTTATGGATTTTGATGGCAGCAGATGGGCCATGTGGGTCGGGTGGTTTGGGGGAGAGGTTTTCCTTGTTTTGGGCCGTGTTATTTGGGGCTTTTGGGTTGGGCTTAGAGTGGGAGGCAGGGGTGGCGTTGTTGTGCTGTTTTAGGGCTCCTTTTGGGTTTGGGATTGAAACACTGGAGTGTCTGGGTTGGTCAGGGTGGGGCATGGGGTGGAGGGGTGGAGTTTGCTGTTTGATAGGTTTGGTAGGCTTTGCTAGCGAATAGGGATTCCTTGGGTAGCGGATTTGGAATCTGTTTTTGACTGGGGTTTGGTGTGGCAGGCTTTTTCTTGGGTTCTTTTTGTTGCTTTGCAGAGGAGGATGACAGCTGGGTGTCAGGGGTGGGGCCTGAGGGGACGTTTTTAGGGTGGTTGGTGGCTAACTTTTTCCCCATCTCCCTGGGGGGTCGGGCCAGCTTCATGTTCTGGCTCTGTGGTCCTGAGAATGTCAAACCTGGATCTGACAGATGACGTAGGTGGCTGGGTCGTTTCTCGAGGTGAGCGCCTTGTCGGCCTTGTTGCAATCATCCAGGCTCCATACGGGTTGCTCTCTTCGACCTCCGCTACTGTAGGCCCCTTGGGCGGAGGTGGGGGTTGGACGGTGTGGTCCGGCGAAGCGGATTCTTCAGAGGGGGATCGATTTTTAAGGCATGTCTCCGATTGGTGGCCGTAATGACCACAGGTGTAGCATATCACCGGTAACCCCTCGTATTCCACGAGGAGGGTTTTGCCATCGACCGTGATCTTAGAAGTGGGGGGTTTGTTCAGATCTAGGATAATGGCCATACGGGCAAACTTTCCTTTTTCTCCTGAGTCCGTGTTGTAGTCAACCCGGAGTACAGTTCCTAATAACCGTCCGATGGTCCTGATGATTTCCTTTTGGTAGTATTTGGTGGGTATCCCTAGGATGCGGATCCAAGCAACTACCTGTGAGATGGTGTGGTTTTCTGGTGAGAAGTCTGGTGTCCAAGGGTGAACAGTGAGGTAATGTCCTGCAACCACCCATGGGCCGTTGGTAAGGACGCCGTGGAAGTCTTGTTCATTGGCCATGGTGGCGATGAAGCAGCCGCCCTCAAGGTCAGTTAAGCGGAAAGCACTGGCAAAGCGCCACAGCCTTAGGAGGTGGTCACGTAGGCGGGCATACCCGATGGGTCGCCCTAGTAGTTTGAGCACGACGGAGTATTTCATGGAGTCCTCCAGAAGTTTGTGGATACGGGGGGAGAAGGCTATGGAGGGGAAGAAGCCACTTATATCAACATGCACATCATCGTCTTCGAGCTTGAATGGCTCGGCGTTGGGTTGGGGTTGTTCAGAGGCTAGAAGTTTGTCTTTGAATGACATGGGAGGGGCTTGGTCCATGGTAGTGTCCTCATCCTGCACTTCGGTTACCATATCACTTGAGCTGTCTTCGGTGGTTACCATCTCACTCGAGTGCCCGTCGGCTGTTTCCTGTTTTCGTTTGGCTTTTTTGGTGGAGCGAATGTCGTCTGGGTGGGGCGGGGAATTTTCTTTCTCTCGGAGTGGTATTGAGATGGTGTGTTCCATCATGGGGCTGTGGAGGAGGGGTAGGGGAGAGGCCCCCACCGCGCTGCAACGGAGGAAACAGTGGGATACGGGTCCAACTGGCCTGGCACGCAGATCAAGTCAGAGCTTCTCTCTCTAACCTAAGCTTTTAAATTAATTTCGCTTTCTCTTTTATGAAGATCTTTATTTGTCATGAAAGTACTGCATTTCCTGAAGAGCGGTCAACACCAGGAAGTTTTTTTTTAGTTTCAACCAGTGTTGTAAGAACCGGACCGAACCGGACGGTTGGACCGGTCCAACCATGGGCCGCTTCACATTCCGTCTCAATGGTTATCCGGTTCAACCATCGGTTTGAGTGGTTAGACCATGTTAAACCATGACCCGAAGCCTTTTCTGGCTCACCTTCCGGTCCGACTTTTATAACATTGGTTTCAGCTTTATTTTTGTTTAAAACAATATAATGCAGTAAATTTGCTTCCATAACATTTTATGCCACCTAGTATGCCATGTCATTGTCCTCCATGTCCGTCTCGTCTTCTCCTCTCTTCACTTTACTGCAAAAACATGAACATAACATGATTACCCAAACACAACTCCCTCGTAAAATTAAAGATCATAGACATTATATTCTTGGGTAATGGCCCTATTTTACCCTTAAAGTAACCACACTGGGCCACTGGGCACCCTAAACTAACATCGGGTACAATTTTACCATTGAAATAACCAAAGTGGTCCAATTTTACCCTCTAGCGAATGTAATGTTGACACGTGGACGACATGGTACAATTTTAACTTCCACGTGTCAACATTCCATTGGTCAGAGGGTAAAATTGGACCACTTTGGTTACTTCAAGGGTAAAATTGTACCTGGTGTTAGTTTAGGGTACCCATTGGTCCAGGGTGGTTACTTTAAGGGTAAAATAGGGTCATCGCCCTATATTCTTTACATTCTTTAAGCAAAACAACAGCAAGAACACCGTATTAAGCAATTCGTCCCATTAGGAACTTGGGTAAAGAATAAAGATATGAGAGCCTCCATTCAGTGTATGCTATATCAGCTGGAAAAGTTAAAAAAAATGTACTCCATTAGATGAATTGAAAAAAAAAGGCTCAAGCAGTAGCATGGATTTTCAAATAATGTATGCACAAATAAAATCCCGTGAAACAATTGTCTAAATAAGCTTCCCGCCAAGAATTGTTTGCGACCTACAAATTTGAAAGCAAAACAGTTCCCATATCTAAAATTTGGGTTAAACATACTTTTGGTCCCTGTAGTTTACCTCAATTTGGGTTTTGGTCCCTGTAGTTTGAAAGCTGTGGTTTTGGTCCCTGTAGTTTACTTTAGTTTGGGTTTTGGTCCCTGTAGTTAGAAAGCTGTGGTTTTGGTCCGTGTAATTTGCTCTATCTATAAGAGTTAGTCCCTATAGTTTTAAAAGGACTTTAACAGAGTTAATTGAGCTAATGTGTCCTTAACTTTGTTAATTTTGCTTAGGTGGATAGATGATTAGACAAGATGAGTTGGATATAAAATTTATTCATATAATAAATAATAAATTAAATTCTGGCAAAAAAAAATTAAATTATGACTGTGTTAAAGTAATCACAGTCTGCACACCTCTCTAAACTCTTCACACTTCACCCATCGCAGCTTTCAGAACCATGGTAAGAAGATTAGGAAGAAGAGTATTTCACTCGCGAATCTATCAATCAAGCTTCTCATGTCATCTTCCTTCACAAACATCACAGTAATCGCCCTCAAGACAATCCCTTCTGCTTCCAAAACAATCGTCCTCAAAATGGCCTACATAAACATAGCTGTGGGAAGAAATTTGCAGTCAAAACGATAAGCAAACCTTAATGAAGATGTGCCCTAATTTCTCTACTTTGTGTTCGGCGGGGGAAGGTGAGATCTGAACAAGAGGACATTTTTCAAAGAGGGATGATTTTTTAATTTATTTTTTATTATATAAATAAAATTTATATCCAACTCATCTTGTCTAATCATCAATTCACCTAAGCAAAATTAACAGAGTTAAGGACACATCAACTCAATTAACTTTGTTAAAGTCATTAAAGTCCTTTTAAAACTATAGGGACTAACTCTTATATATGAAGCAAATTATAGGGACCAAGACCCCAGCTTTCTAACTACAGGGACCAAAACCCAAACTAAAGTAAACTACAGGGACCAAAACCACAGCTTTCAAACTACAGGGACCAAAATCCAAATTGAGGTAAACTACAAGGACCAAAAGTATGTTTAACCCTCTAAAATTTTCTTACAAAAATAATCAAATCAGAAGAATTATAGATCTAACACCAAAGCCAAACACTTCTCTTTCTCGTCTTCAATCTACATAGCTACAGTTTACGAATCTTTTATAGAGTACTAGTGAATATAAATAATTTTAAATCCATGACCCTCAATCAAAAGACCACATAATGAACAAGGAAAAAAGGCCTCAAAGGATCGGAAGATAGATGGTGAAGACGATTTTTTTTTTGGGGGTCCCTTGTTTTGGTTAAGATGACGCAATGAAGATTAAGAACTGTTTTTAATTAATTGAACAAGGAGGAAGAAAGAATGAGGTGGGAAAGTCAAAATCGAACGTGTCAAATAACCAATTAAACAATAACTTGTTAGTTGAGCTAATATAACTAGATAAGTGGGCTCGCCCATAATTAGAGAATGTGTGTTTAAGTAGTGACAAGTGTTTTCATTGGGAGAACGGATAATCCTACCCATGTGAACAATAATTGGTTGTCAAGAAACTTCAAGTATATCAGTCAGACGTAACAATTTTTATTTCTAAGGGCAACTTTGTTCCTATCTTAACATCTCTGGTTAGAGGTTTATTTGCTCATATTAAAAGCTTTTAGACTAGTGGATAGTTGGTTGAGTTGGTAAGTATGTTGCAACCCTTGATGTGTGTTTGAATCCCGAAAAGTACACTCATTGAAGATAAGACAACTCTGCCTATACGGACAACATCCTTACCCTTCGAATACAAATTTGTCGGTTGTCAATATGTTCCGGATTATCAAACGATGTTTAAGAAAAAAAAATAAAAATTTCTAGGGCATTATAGGCATAGCACCCAAGAAAATTTTCACGTGTTGAGCTCTCTAAGTTCCGGTATAAAAGGAGACCTAAGCCAGTTTTAGTTAGCAATTCTGTGCATCATCCTTTCTTTTATTTTATTTTTTAATTTTTCAGATAATCAACTTTGGCAACTTTTTTTGTCTCTTTTTTTTCCTTCTAGATTTTGAAGATAACTACAATAATGTCCTCACATGACTTCAATAATATATATTCGTTCCATTTTTTTTCAAAAATAGTATAGTCCTTCCATTTTTTATTCCATATTTCGGCGTTTACTCCAAATTAAAAATGCATACTCTACTAAGATCTAGTTTGTGGCTTAATCAAAATTATAAATTTCCTCCAAGTTAAAAAATAATAAATTTCTGTCATTCATATTTAAACTAACAATGTTAATATTAACTAATTAAAAGCACAATTTCAAACTTAAGGATTGAAAAATAATCAAATTTAAGGGATTAAAATAAAAGTTGATATATATTTCAATAATCGAACACACATGTATTTTACCCAAATATGAATTATACATACATACATCCATCGTTAGAGATTATACACTAATATTTACACCATTCAAGTTCAATTTCTATAGAGATCCTTTTAGAAGGTCTCTTTCTCTTTTATTTCCTTTCAAAATCTTATCTTCAACCATAAAATAAAAATAAATTATCAGGATTTAATAATTATAAAGTAACAACTGTACTATTAAAACATTTTGCGGATTTCTATTGCACCAGTGAATATCTAAATCAATTTCAAATACTTAAAATTTATTCAATTTTTTAAAAAATATTTTATAAAATGCTAAATCTTTTTTTCCAAAAAAAAAATCGATACAAAGATAGGGATGAGATTTTGAAAGTGAACGGAGGAAAAGGGATTCTAAGATTGCTCTTACAACTCAATGCTAAAACCATGCTTTTCGTTAATCCAGATTTTATCTCTTTTAAAACCTTATTTAGTAATAATAAAGTTAGTAATAATGTTTTTAATGTGAGAAATATTTGATTAGCTAGCTAGTCATTTATTATTTGATTTAACAAGATGACTATGCATGTTAGAAAAACCAAGATGATTGTGGAAAGTAACTTATATTTTGGATTGGATCTGATGGAGTTCTAACCTGATACTACTTAGCAACTTGTAACATCTCTTTAATTGACAAAGAAAAACGTCATATTTTTGATCCACTTGATCGATTACCTTCATAAAACTAGTAGATGTTACCGGAGAAGGTTGAATCCACAGACCTTTCACTTACATACGAACACCCATCAATTTGGCTACAAGGCGATTATCGCACGCCAATCATTATCCATTCACATATCAAAACTCAAAAGCTAAATAAGTAGTATATTTCTTTATAATTCATGTTTCCCTTATTATCAACAGTTGACTAATTAATCATAAGTGATGGATGTATTTATGATTTGACATGACCTTAATAAACCATGACGAACTCAATTATTGACCCCCTTCACAATATTCACACTTCACATCGATCTCTGGCATACAAAAGTTTATATATCGCATGCTCTAGTTATCGATTTGTCCAACTAGAGATCAAGGGTAGGTATTGCTGCTTTTGGTAGACCAATAGTAGGTATATAATATGAGAGACACAAAGACATGGCGTTTTCTTGTCGTTTTTATTGACTTTTAGGGGACATGGAATTCAAAGCCCTTGACTATTCGAACACAAACCATTAAAAGTTCATATATAGATCCCCATCATGTTGATGCCATAGCATTGCCTCTCTTTTTCGCATGCATATATTTAATGGGCTTCCAGAATTGAGTGAGTATAGCAGAAAGGAAGCATTATTATCAATGGAGGCTGTGAAGAAGGAGAAAGAGAAAAGAAACCTGGTCGAAAAGGCATGGCAACGTTGGGTTGCATGGGTGTCAAGAAGGAGAAGCGAAAAGGGATGTTTTTCAGTGTATGTTGGAGAAGATAAGGAGAGGTTTAAGGTGAAGACGAAGTTAGTGAATCATCCATCCTTCAAGAAGCTTTTAGATGATGCAGAACTGGAATATGGGTTTGCATGTGATGGGCCTATATGGCTTCCCTGTGACGTGGAGATGTTCTACAAGGTGATGCAAGAAATGGAAGAAAAAGAAGAAAATGCTTTGAGTGAAGGTGGTTTCTCAAAAGAATATTGTTCTTCCTTTGCTATGTGCAGTCCTTCTCATCTTTTCAATATCAGTATTACTGCTCACCTAAACGATGATGATGAACCTCGCTGTGCTTATCAATTACTTCCGGGTTATTGATTATTCCTCATAGTAAACTAGATTTATAAGAATTATAATATGTTTAGTTTTTTTATTCTACCAACATAATCTGTTTAGCTAATAAGCAATTTTGTTCTTGTTTAATTTTGAACACTTAGAATTGCATACAAATTTGTGTATATTGTGGTTGTTATACAGCATGTACATAGGCTTAATCAAGTAGTTTGGGACATTCGATCTATAGTGTTATCTTAATGCAAGATCTCAATCTAACTATTTTATATTTGTACTTTTTATACTGTCTATATATATTGATTACATGTATTATAAAAGGGGCTTTTATCTTCACTAACATACATACCATGTTTGGTTGAGTGGAACCGAGGGGAGGATGGAAGGGGCTTCAATGGAGGAGGGAAGATATTTTTCATTTATTTTTTGTTTGAACATGGAAGAGTAGGAGAAATATTTTATTAATACCCTTTGCTTTATCATCATATAGAACGAGGGGAGGGATCTGATGAAAAAAGTAGATATTTTATTTTTATGAAAGTTAAATGACGGAAGATATTTTTCATTTATTTAATTTCTTGTTTGAATTGATGGAAGAGTTGGGAGTTAGGAGAAATATTCTATTAATACCCTTTTTTCCATTATATAGGAGGGGAGGGGATCTGATGAAAAAAGTAGTTATTTTATTCTTATGAAATTTAAATGAGGGAAGATATTTTTCATTTTATTTCTTGTTTGAATTTATGGAAGAGTAGGGAGGTAGGAGAAATATTATACTAATTAATACCCTTTTTGTCATCATATAGGAGGGGAGGGGATCTGATGAAAAAAATAGTTATTTTAATTATTCTTATGAAATTTAAATGAGATTTTTTTTCTCTATATACATTGTGTGTAAGACAATTTATCAACTTAAAAAGTTAATCGATTTTGTTATCCATTTTAAATCCTCTAAAAATTTGAAATTATGTTATAATTAAGACTGGAGGAAATACTACAAAAGGTAGGCACTTTTTCAAATAAGACATATTAATTAAAGTGTATGTTTCAAAGAAGTCGGCTAATATTTTTTATAGATAACCAATAGTTGATTTTATCAATTTTTGTTAGTTATATAACTTATATAGCTAACACAATAATAGTATTATATAATTATTATCACTTGAGTTGAATTCGTTAAGTTGTCATCTGTGTGCTTTTTATAAGAGCATTTAGATTACTATATTTTTCCTTTTTGTTCAAATTGGTCTAAATATATAGCTTTCAAAAAAACCCATTAGAATGGTAAAAAAATATCTAAAAAAACCTAAACTTGACAATTTTAATGCAATTCAATTTGATGATTAATATTGCATGTGCCTTTTGAGATGAGATCCTCATCAGCTCACTTTTTTTAAGATTTTTGGTCTACTTAATAACGTGGAAGGGTAAATGAGAATACAGACGCGTGTATTTTCAAAGGTGGCTACAAATTTGACTCTGCCATCATTCAAGTTCCACTCTATTATTTATTAGTAATATGTGTTCAATACTTCAACTTTGAAACGATACATTAAGCAGAATTACTCCTGCATCAACTAACTAGGATTTTCTCAAAATGAAAATATGCAATCTCACATGGAGGGAAAAAGTACATTTCAAAACTAACAAAGAATATGGCTCACATTATTAGAAAAGTACCCCACGCTTCTCTGCCTTTTATGTCATGAAGTCAAAGTCAAGTGATTTCATTAAAAGTTGTGCATAAAGATTTTATTTGACCATCATGAGATGCCAAGTATATATACATAGCAGTTTTAGTGATACAAGGCCGGTTAACTCTTACTGTGTGCTTCAAATTTGAATATCAGGTCGGGTCAAAAGAAAAATTTTGAATATCAGGGCAGCCATCTGTGATAAGAGGAGCATTATGAACCCGAATCAAATCAATTAATCACTCAAATACCAGAAAATAAATTACAAAGAACACCGAAAACTGAATAGCTAGTATTGTATAAAGTAGAGGGTAAAAAATGACTACTTGTGTCCAAAGTGAATTTAGCACCTTTTACCTTTTTCTTTTGCTTAAAATTGTCCCTCAACTTTGAATAATGCATTACATTATATTTTTATGAATGAATAAAGCAGCATCGGACTTGCAAATGTTAACTATCAGTTTTATTTAAGCGTTTTAAGATTTTTGTGGTGCATTTGGCATCCTTTTGTTATATTTGTTTCAATAACCTGATCTTGTTTACAGAGCGTACAATATAAATATAATTAATAATATTATTATATGCCCTATGAGGCAGGGGACATTAATGTCAAGGCAGGGGACATTAATGTCAAGAGGTGCTTGATGCATCATAAAAATAAGTAGTGTAGAGTAGTATAGAGAAAAGAGTGTAGTTTCACTAAAATAATTGTTTAAGAAAGTTTATTAGTGTTAATTGCATATATCATTAATTGGATTAAGGAAGGACATGTTGAGAAAAATTAGTTTTAAGTAAGAAATGAGTTTCAAATGTGTATAAAATAAACATAGAGTTTTTCAAATACAATTTGTCAGTAATTATAAAGGCATAGGGTTATTAATCATCTATTTACTTTATGAATAAGTAAATTTCTATCTTTTTAAGAAATTAAATGAAAACAAGTGTGAGTCTAGGGTTCTAAAGCATTTGAAGAAGTTTTCTCAAATAAAAAAAAATTACGCTTACATTTATGCTTACACATTTTTGACTATGTTAGCTAGCTCAATAACTATATCTATATGTTATTAACAAATCATTCATTTAAAACCATAAAATTCAAGTCTAACATGTTTTTATCCAAGTTCTAAACCAAAATATAATTTCTCAAGTCATATTCCATTTAACTAAGCAAGTGATGGTCAAGCACTTGAAACAAAGAAAGAGTAAGATAAAAACCACACATGAAATTTATTAATAGTTTCAAAAAAGAGAGAATACAAGGTTCAATCCATAATAGCAACCTTGTGATAGAGTTTTAGTTGCACATTAATATAAATAAAACAAAAATTAAAACTACTAAGGAGTTCATTAAAGAAAAATAGAGAAGAGGGAAGAAGAATTACAACAACAAATGAAGAAAATACGACTCTCTTTAAGTTTTCCTACTTGAATCCCAAATTTTTCCAAGGTTTTTGAAGCTCTTCAAGACTCCAAAATATTCCCAAGAAGTGTGATAATTTGCGTCTGAAGGTCCTCCTCATAATCAATGTCCTAAGTTTCCCTTTATATGATGAAAAATGAAAAATCGAGTAAAACGTGCAAAAGTCAGAATTAAAGGATGCATTTGGCTCGCCAGGTAGGCCAGAATCAAAATTTTCTCTTATCCTTCTCTTGTTCCTTTTGCTTCCTTAGCTTGTTGGATCTTGTTGGTCATTTCTAACTTCTAACACTTGTTTGCCTCTTCATGCACAAGATATAAAGAGGTTTGATGAGTTTTTAACCTCAAATATATGAACATCCAATTCTAAATTTTGACAAAGTGTCTTCTTTTCAGGTTGTATCCAATTTTATATGTGATTATTGTTGTTTGTCATCTATTTACCATAAAAAAACATGTACAATTGAGAGAAATAGAGATAAAATATGTGAAGTTATAGAGTTTATCAAACACTATCAAAATATACCCTTTATAGAATGAAAAAACGAGAAAATTATTTTATAACCTAGTTTTCTTTGACTTTTAGTTTAGTATATATATGTTTTTTTCTCTTTATTAATTCACCTTTTCTTATCGCATGGGACACCAATGCAGGACAAAATTACATGGACTAACAGTCACTCTCTAAGTTTCTATTGTCCCAGAATAGGACCTATTTAACTAATTAAATTAAAATAAAATGTTAATTATACTCTCTCTGGTCCTAAATATAAGACCTAATTGACTTTTTTGAAAAATTCTAAAAAAGCAAAATAAGTTAATTATAAATTGATTTACCTAATTTTTTCCCTTAAACTAGTTTATTTTACTTATAAACTAATGGATAATCTAAAAATATATCAAATATGTCATGATTTAAAAAACTATTTTGCAACCTTAACTTTTCCAAAAAAAAAAAGTCATCTAGGTCCTATATTTAGGACCGGAGGTAGTATTAATTATTATGGTGTGTTTTTTCTAATTTATTTTTTAAAAACAAATTAGAAGCAAGATAAAATGTTAAATAAAGTGTGTTGGTAAAAGCCTAATAAAATACCAAATGCAGGTGGCTACTATGATTTTATAAAAGTATGTTGTTGATGATTTTCAAATAAAGTGATCTGATAATAACGTGTGCGGGCAAGAGACAAGGTGAAAACAAAGAGAGGATGGCTGGCTGGCTGGCTGGGAATAAAATTACAAATAATAACGCATGTGACTTCATTAACATCGTCTGCGTTCAAAAGTTAAATTTTGTGTATCTCTGCAGTTTCCATTATAATCCATGATTGAAAACAAACTATCAATAACCCTCCAAGTAAATAAACGATGATAGCTAGTTTTGAGGTGGGAAAAAAGTTTGATAATTGTGAGATAGAAATGAAGAAACTCGATATCGATTCTCATTAGTTGAAGCTAATTAAGCCTTCAATCCGGTCAACTTTATGATTAGATTAACAGAGGGAAAAACTATGTTGGAAAAATAACTCAAATCAACCCAAAACCACACTTAAATCTGATTTAATACAGGATTTGTGTGTGTGTGTGTTGAAAAATTGCAAATGGTGCCAGCCTGTGTTTTATTTTTTTTCCCCATAGTATCAGGTGTATTTCCATTGACTAAAAAAGTCATGGGAAAGTTAATTAAGAATTAAACATGATTAATGTTGACTGATGAGATTTTCAATGCCTTATTAAAAGAAAACTTAAATTCCATCTCATTCAAAACAAATGGGTCTTTTTTATGGTCGTCATAAATAAAAATAAAACAAATAGTATTTTAAAGATTATTTTTTATTCAATTTTAAATATTTATTAATATAAATTGTAAATACCCAAATTAAAATCAAGAAGTGAACATATATTCTGTAATTCGGTGACCAAAATATTTATTTAATTAGTTATTTAAGTATAAAACTATTGCTTGTTCAATTAACAGCTGATGAAGTTGACCATCATGTTGACTAACAATTTACCAACTGAAAAACGTGCATGTAAGCTTCCTGTATCCACATTTGGCCAAAACAAAACTTCCTGTATTCACATTTGGCAAAAAAAAAAAACTTACTTTATTCATTGACTATTATTTTTCAGCTGCGGCGCAGCGGCAGTTATTATAATTCTGCAATTTCTGTCAACAGGATTAATTATTGGCCTTTTCCTTCTCCTTTTTTCTAAAATTAATAATAATTCTTCAATTTTTTTATAATAATTAAATCGCTGACTATTTATTCACAATATCTTATATAGTTATTGTTATTTCTTTATAAAATAGCTACTCTAGATTATCAACTTTTGATCCAACAATTCATATCTAACTATAGATAAAAATATTTGCTCTATCTAAATGTGAACTCCTTACATCAAATTTTAATAGCTTAAATTTATTTATATCATTTTTAAAATTACAGTAAAAGTTTTCTTAAAGAAAGGTAAATTTAAGTCTCTAAAAAGTTGAGGGACCTCTCTGTTGAGATGCATGTCTCTTTATTCAGCCTCCATTTAGATTTTATTAATTATGTCTAACCTCCATTTTAATCCAACAATTTTCAAAAAAAAAAATCAAAGAATGTCATCAGCTAGATTTTTTTTATGACACTATTTGGTGAGAATGTAGGATAAGTAAACACTGTTTGATCTAAATCACCCCATCATCACCCGCCCAAATCATCGTCACCCTTGTGATGAGTTCCTTGAAAGGTAAGGAAAATTCATGAGAAAATTCAAACACCAGCAGCCACAAAGAAATGACAAGGAAAATTCTAAAAATGGAAGAAAAGGTCAACGTTCACGTGTGAGTTAATTAAAGACTTAAAGTCCTCATACTTCCCCTTACATATATAATTGGGATCTCTCTAGCCCTTAATTTGTATCTTCTTCCACTTTCTCTCCCCATTTACATGCACGTACTATCATAGTCTCTCTCAATTATCACCGCCGTGCTCGTTCTTCCATTTGTATACATAAGGACAAGGTTTCAAAAGATTCACCCGCAACACCAGAGCATGGCGGTCCGGAATGGTTGTTTAGTAGTTTGTGTCGGTCCAACGAAGCAAAGGTTCATGATGAAGATAGAACACGTAAATCATCCATTCTTCTTTTCTCTTATTGAAGAGGCTAACAATAAGAATGAATATTATGGCTCGCCCATCCATAATTATGGCCCTATATACATTCCTTGTGATGTCCATGTCTTTCTTGAGGCATTGACTGAGATGGACAAATTATCTCACTCTGATTATTCCTCGTTTCGGATAGTTCCACGTTGTCTCGTGTCATTCATCCGACGGCTTTTACCCTTTAAACTCAATTATCATAGCACTTGTACACGTCTATGTAGCTAGAAATTAAAACTCGTTTTTCTTTTTCAATTCCATGTATAAAAGAATACTGCTATAGCAAAACAATAGGACATAGGACATACTTGAGAGAATTACTTTGTTCTCAGAGATTTTTATTTTAGATTGACGACATTGATGTTTTGTACATAAGTAAGTATAAAGTATATGATCCTCTTTCTATTTAAGCTGCCTTTTTACTTCATTTTAGTATCCTGATGAATAGTATAATGGGAGAGATTTTAATGTAACTGAAATTCGAAATGGAAATAGAGTAGGTGGATGTAGAAGTAAAAGTGAGGCTTAAAGTGTGTGATATTAATTTAAGCATTTTTTTAACTTACTTTGGGTTTAAATGCAAGTTATTTATTTAATTAATGTTTGTTTTCCTGGATCATCTGAGCCTAATAATGAATTAAACTAACTAGTTAAATGCATGCAAAAACCACGTTTTTTTTACCATAAAAGCCACGGAGTTGAGAGTATGTATATTTGATATTTTTCATAAAAGAAATGTGAAGACTTGTTTCGTACTATTTTTATGATATAAATGGATGGAATGCCTAAATGATGGGATGCTCTCTTTGTTAATGGTAATGTGTGGCAAGCATATTTTTCATGTTCATGGGGAATTAAGAGATTAATTGGGTCATGCTCATACGAGAAAATTAAATATGTACAAATTTAACCTTAATTAAAGGAATAGGCTAATGAAAAACACTACTTGACCTCAAAAGGCCAAGTAAGTTAATTATAATCTAATAAAAATTAGAAGTAGGCTTCAACAAATATAAATAACGGCCCTCATCCAAATTACTCAATATCCTTTATCCTTTGGATCCAATAAATAACTAATTCATATATTATCTTCATATTCCAAATTTAACCTTTATATATATGATATATAGGATCGGAGTAGTTGAGAATATAATGAAGATTATTCTCAACAACATAGCTTTAATATATTAAAGGCTTGATCACACAATGCAAGTGGATATAATATCCATCACTGGACTTGTAAATTAAAATATCCATCACTGGACATAACATTAATGTATTAAAGGCTTGATCACATTAGTGAATATAATATCCACCACTGGACGTGTAAAATAATATTTATAAAGAAAATCAATAATTAACAATAATAAATGCAAAGATGTTCATATCTGCATCATCAGTGCTTCAAAGATTATCATGGCAGAAGCAGGCAAACCAAGAAGAACATTTACGTTCTTCCTCTCCTCTCCATGAGATAGGAACAAGACAACCTCTTTTTCAGGCAAGGTCACAGGCCCAGAACACAGAGGTTGTCCCCATCCAAAATCTGTTGTGTGAAAAGACAATTTTGTCCAAGTTGTTATTAAAAGTGTCCCTGTCAAAGAAGGCCTTGCTCTAGTTGTTTCAAAAAAGTCAATAGCACTTCTCATATACCCATCTGTAACCATTTCAATTGCCTTTTGAACCAACCCGACTGTGAAAGATAAAGGGTTGTTCAATAACTCACCTGCTTCACATAGTGAATTTGTCAATACTATGGCATTTCCAAAGTAACCTTGTGGGATTGGAGGAACAAATCTGGACCGTCCATCAACAGCAAAAAGAAGTTTAGTTTGTTGATTTGGTTTCATCCTTAAGGCTTCAGTTCTAGCCCTCCAAACAAAACCAGAAAGGGCTTCAAAAGTTGAACACTTTTGAAGAACTTCATCTTCCATGGCCTTTTTCTTGAGAAGTTCAAGCTTGTCTGGATCGAAAAAGAAGGACTTGTAGAGCAATTTTTCTTCCTCATACAGCTTTGAGGTATCTGATATGTCTTTGATCTCTGCAAATTCATGGTGGGGGAATTCTATAAGAGGAGGGTCACGTGCTTTGAGTATGGTTCGATCAAGAAATGGAGGAATTTTTAGGTCTAAGCCTCTTGCTGTGTCACTCCATGCGTTGACAAATTCCATAGCACACAGTCCATCTTTCATACAATGGTTCATGGCCAACCCCAAAGTGAAGCCTCCACATTTAAATCTTGTCACCTATATCATATGCATCATTAGCTTTGGGCGGTTAATTTGATTAGGGTTATTAAACTCCAAATCTACAGACATGAAATATTATCTCGTGCACATTTGACACGTAAAATAAAATGATGGTTGCCAAATTTAACTTCCAATACTTTCATATGCATGTTCAGTTCAAAAAAAAAAAACTTTCACGTGCATATAACACCTTAAACCTTCCTCATTGGATGCCACAAATCAATATTCATTTATGTTCATAAATGAAGCAAGAATATCATGTTTGTTACCTAGATTTATCTCCATGAATTATTTTATGTAACTCCCATCATAAAGTTTCATTAGATGCAACAATACACACGGATTCACAAATTAAATGGAACAGAAATAGCATGTTTGCTACTCATAACATCCATGACTACTTTAGTGCGGTAAGGTCCACTTGATGTGTAAACATCAAATAATACTCCCTCCGGTTCTAAATATAAGACCTAGATTACTTTTAAAAATCTTAAAAAAGTGAAATATAAGTAAATTATAAATTGATTTACCTAATTTTTCCCCTTAAACTAGTTTATTTAACCTATAAACTAATGACTAATCTAAAAATATATATCAAATATATCATAATTTAATAACATATTTTGTAACCTTAACATCTCAAAAAAAAAGTTATCTAGATCTTATATTTAGGACCGGAGGGAGTAACATATTTCAGTTGCACTTACTCTTAATTTGGATGTCAAGGAAACCTTAGAAAAAAGAATTTCAAAAGGATCGGAGGGCTCCATATTTAAATGAAGTTTCCCTTTTTAGTATTCATTCCCTTTGTTTTTCTCCATTCAACAATGTTAATATGTTTTATTGCACATAAAAATACTACATATATAGATTTGCATCCTAACTCCATCATTTATAACGCCTTAATTAAGTGATAAAGTGAAGTGAAACCTGAACAGTCATAAGAGGCATCTCAAGTATGCTATTGGCACCAGGGACGCTATAAGCCAATTTGCCAAGATTTGAAGGATCAGGCTTTGTTAAATCTCCAATTTTTTCTATCTCACAGTTTGCTTCAGCCTCAACGAACACTGCACCCTCACCATTACAATCAACAATCAACTTCCCTTCTGAACTAATGGTTAACCTGCCAGCCATGGGATGATAAGGAACAAGAATCTTGGACAAGGCTTGTCTTATCACACTTGCAGCATCCTTGTTGCCTCGAGAATCAGATTTGAAACAATAAACTGTACGAACTGGGACTGCTATGTTCTGGTCCAGATTAGAAAGGAAGTATAGACCTTTGTATGTTTCTTCTGCAGGTGGAACCGGAATTGGTTCTCCTTGCTGCACTTCAAGCTCAAACTTTGAATCTCTTGTGTTTTCCATATCAACTGTGTAAAAGAGATAAATCAGTATAGATTTTAAATCAGGCCAAGGAAATGAAATGGTTATTGTGTAATGCAGAAAAAAATATTATTTGGTTGGACACTTAGCTTGTGGAATAAGGGAGTGGTATTTATAAAGGTGGTGGCTAGAGAGGGGTAGAGAAATCTTGACTTTGTAACACCATAACAAGTAAAAAAAATTCTAAATACAAAAGCTAGATAGTATAAAAAAACTGGATTAGAATGTAAGGATTTTTCCATTTTATATCTCGAATATGTATTATTTTCTCCTAACTAATTTGCATGAATTATAAAATGATGTTCAATATACTTCTAAATATATAGGACCTATTTGAGCCTATAATTTTGTTGCTAAATATAAATATAAGACACATTTTTAATTGTTCTAAACTTTTTCCAAAATCATCTCTATTAATATTATTACTCAGTATTATATTATGCTACTAGCAAGTTAAGAAAGAGAAGGTGAAGAATAAAGGTATATGGTTTGGTGAATTAGTAATATTATGTGATTTTAACTAATTTAAATAACATTTTTGATCTAATCAAATTAGGTAAACATGACTTATACTTCTTCCAGTTCTGAATATGAGACCTATTTAAGGAGGCGAATTTGATCATAAATATAAGACTTCTTTCTAATTTGTTTCAATTTTTCCTCAAAATATATCAATGCTCTCCAATAATAGACAAATAAAAGAGGAGGGTGGGGTAAATTCAATGCTCTCCAATCTTTCTAATTTATTTAAAGGCAGATGATTACGGTATATGAGTAATATATTTTAACTAACTGAACTAACATTTTTAATCTAATCAAATTAAATAAATATGTGTTATATTTAGGATTGGATGGAGTATTTAGAATTCCATGGAGTATATTCTAATTATACAAATAAATATTTCATATAGATCATGTAATATATGTTTTATATATATATATATATATATATATATATATATATATATATATAGCTTCTTCAATTTAATCAAATTTGTCAACCAATTCTTCTGTTATGGACAAGGGATAATATGAAATTGAATAAAAAAAATTAAAGCAGAAGAGATAATAAGGGAGGATCTTCTTCGAAAATCTTAGGCTTCATATTTTTCTTTTTTGACAAACTTTGCAAGCTTCATACTTTTGTTAACCAAATGTTGCAGTATGTATGTTGAAAGAGACAGAAATGCATGGTCAATTAAATTGTTTATACGCAAAGCTTTCTTAAATAAGAGAATGAGAGAAAACAATGTCTGGAGCAGAAGGTCACATGGATTGTTTGAGACAAGAGGGTAGATCCCAATTAATGCTTATTTGAGTAGATGTATGTACGTACTTTGTTTTTTTATAATTGAAATTGTCGATTAAAACACATTGCATCATGGTTTTTTTACTTATTTTTTCCTTCTGAACAGGAAGTAGCTAGATTGATTTAGGTTTTAGAGTTTATCCCTTGTTTAATTGAAACTTGCATTGGAATTTAATCAAACACAGTAATTTTATTACTTCACTTGCTCAACATAAAAAGCAACCTACCACAAATATTAAGCTGTTATATACAAAGAACTATGCAGACTTTAGATCTTGGGGAATTCGCAGTGTAGTCCCTGGTAAGGGAAATTAATACTGGAAGGTCCCAATACATTCCAAAATAATTATAAAGTCTCTGGGGCCCTTTCCTGCAATTGTTTGTTTATCTTCAATCACCATTTTGCCCTCATAAGATGAAAGCATAGTCCCCTGTAGGGACCAGTGAGATGGAAACCATCTTTAATGGGGGCAAAATGGTCATTGAAGATGAGCAAACAATTGCAGGAAAGGGCCCTTGGGACTTTATAATTATTTTGGAATGTGTTGGGACCTTCCAGTATTAATTTCCCTTACCAGGGACTTTACTGCAAATTCCCCTTAGATCTTCCTCCTAGATTGCTATTACGGTAATCCACTACGTTAAGAAAAAGAAATTGAATTTCATATGTAAACATAACAAAGTTTGCTCAGACGTTATCATCAGAAAATTTTACAAGTAATCTTTATAAATGGACATTCGTTTGTTTATACTCACACGATATTGAATTGGGTATGAACCGAACGATTTTGTGGTTGTAGGTTTTTTTAAAAAATGATTTATGGTTAAGTAAGCATGATTAAAGCATTGTAGCAGCCCAAGTTACATTGTTTATGAAACAAAATTATACACTTATCAGTTACTGCAAGAGTTCAAATAATATATACCTTTGATGTTTTTTTAGAAAATTGCTGATCTTTCGTATTAAAAAACATACTCTATAATTTTAACTTTCAAATAACGAAACAAGATAAGTGTATAACAGCCATATCCTTTTTTCGCCATTTTTTAGTACCTTCAAGTAATTATCATATAGATATATGCTCACAATGCAAGAATGTAGTGTAGGCCCACAAAAGGTTACTTCATTTGTTATTATTAACATTGTACATGTTTCATAATTTTTTTGTACCGAACTTAATGAAACATTGTGGCCTACTTGAAAATGCTCCCTCTTTTCGTTCTTTTTTATTGTAATTAAAGATGGAAGTTCTTTGCAGTAATAAAAAGAAGGGAGCAAGCTTAAGAAATAATCATAGCTAGATCTCACTCTTTCCATTCTAAGCTGCAAAAAAATTAATTTGATTGAAGATCATATTGAAAATTTCTAAAAGTTACTTTTTTATTTATTTTCTTGATTTTAAAAGAATATTATAAAGAAACGATCTTATTCTTATGAAAGAGAAAGAGGAAAGAAAAAAGTGAAACTTCTGTTGATAGGAAAATCACAATAATCCTTATCTTTATGTGGTACAAAAAAGTGCAATCTTATATTTTGATATGCTAGGAACCTCATGTCAATCCTATGGTTAAATTTGATTCATGTCCCAACTAAACAGAACAACTAACTCCTGAGATTTTGTTCAAAATAAAAAATCCTAAGATGGCTATCCCATGTAGTGGGATGGGACTTCATTGTTTTTTCTACGAACGATAAGGCTTTGTTGTTGACCACCCCTCAAATTGAAAGTACCCAAACTTTGATATTCAGAGTACCATTATTTATGAAGTTTGTTCTCATAAAAAATTATATGAACGGCCCATGTAACTTTCCAGCACATCCTCTTCCCCCCAAAACAATATTTTTCAAAAGAGAACAAAAGAATTTAAAGAGGGAAGTAGGAATAATGGAATCCTCAACGCTCGAGTAAATTATGAGGCTAAATTAGTTGGGGGGAAAAAAATTCTACAGCAAAAGCAAAGTAAACAACGTGGCAACAAATTTCCTATCAACAAGATCTGCAGTCACAAACCAACAAAACTCTAAACACGACATAGTTCCGAGAATTTTCATATGCTGGTTGCCAATGAATGCACAATATGAAAACCTTTTTTTTCTTTTGACCAGAACACAATATGAAAGCTTTAATGTCATATGGAAGTCAATTATTTCATAACTCAGGATATTACAGATACATCTAAATTTCTAGGCAATGCTGAGACCAAAAATACAAAGCAATGTTTGAAGGCGGGCGAATAAACAATCTATTCGATATTTCAATGTAAATAAATATAAACTCACATCAGCACTAAATAAGGGGCTAATCTACTATGGTACAAAGTACAACAAACCTACCTGAGCATCTTTCATAAAAAACAAATCACAACTCAACCAAATATCTATCGTAGCTTATGATCTGTAAGTAGTTGGAACTTGGAAGAATTATGAAAACTCAATTGGATGACCCACATGCCTATGTTCTGCACAGGGTCAGATTATTGGGCAATATAGTCAAGCATCGTCATTGTCATTGTCATCGTCCTCGTCGTCATCTTTTTCTGCTTCGTCGCCCCCTGCATTATCTGCTTCCGCTTGATCTTCCTCATCAGACATGCCATTGATCAACTCTGTTATTATATCCTTGACCTCAGCTTTTCTATGCATTAAATCCATACCAAAGTGGGTACCTGACACAATTTGATCAGAACAAAGCTCAGTTCAAACAAATCATATATCCTTTTTTGGAGAGGGGGTAGGAATTTAGTCATTAAAAAGGGTCATACCAAGTTGCCTAAGGATATCAGATAAAGTTGCCTGCACAAAAAGGTTGAAAATATTACAATCTCGTAATATTATACTGTTGTAGAACCTCAGCCCCTATTGTATAAAAGAATAACGGCATGGAAGACCACTTACGGTATTGAAATCTACTTTCTCCAGAAGATCAGCAACTACTGCATGCATCTCCTCCGTACTGGGCTCTGCCTTGGGCTTCTTACCGCTTTTGCCTACTCCAAAAATTGGCATCAAGAAAAGAGGGTTATCAGGAGAAACAATGGCAGAAAAACGGGTTCCTAAAACTATGAATGGATAGAGAATTACATAATAATAAACTTGTTAAATATTAAGCAATTACTTAATACTTAAATGGGAAAAATTTGATGGAGTAGAAAGGACAAAAGCACAAGTAGAAAAGCTCCTCCTTGGAAGCCGGAAAACATAACTACAAAAAAACGAGGAAAGAATGTGGTCAGTTTCTCTGTTAGAAAATACCTTGAGCCTTGTTTGAAACTTTTGACGACTTGTCTGTCTGCTTTTTGCTTACAGTTTTCCCTTTGGAATCCTTGTTTTCCTTTGCAGTTTTCTGCTTCTTGGATGAAGATTGCTTTGACTTGGAAGGGGTAGCTGAAGCATTATCATATTCAGTAACAGATTTCTTTGAAGCTGACTTTTTTGGAGTTTTCTCAGAGCTCTTTGTAGCCTTTGCTGTGGATGTTTTCTTTCCAGGTGTGGATCTCTCTTCAGTTCTACCGACTGAATTCTTATCTTTGGTCTTTTTAGAAGGTTTCTTCTGAGACTTGGGTTGATCTTCCTCTTCGTCTGATTTATTTTCCTCTTGATCACTTTCATAATCTGGAGCTGAAACGTCATCAACATCCTGAGAATCATCTTTTGCACCTGAAGGCTCATCTTTACCATCTTCCTCATCAACTTCAGACGATAATTTACGCTTTTTTTCAGCTTGTGAACTATGCTTCCGTTTCTGTAAGCAAATGTGCATATGAAAAGGTTAATTAATTTAAAGAATAACCTACAACATGATTGCAGAAAACACTAACATAAACATAAAAAAAAAATTAAGAACTGCATTGTCCACTAGAGTCCACATGATTTTAAATTTAATCATATCAACAAATAGTTAACACATCCAGATCATAAAGTAAACAATCCATAATCAATCATAGTGCAGCATTTTCCCAATTCTGTTTTCATTCTCCAGTCTCCAAGTACTGCCAACACCTTATGTCAGTTTATTCCCATTTTTAAATTGTTTTCACATGCAATGTGTTTTATTTTCTTTCCTAAACAGCTGTTTAGTAAACAGAATTCCAGAAACCTCTTCCCACCCATGCGTATAACAGGATTTGGAGTATGACCTGCATTCTGTTCATAGCAACAAAGTGCTACCAGCCTCATCAATTATATGTCTAAATAATTTATCGTTACCCTCAAAGAAAGACAAGGGCAAACCACCCCACAATATACCATCAAAGCTCAGTCAGGGGATGACCAAAAATTAACCATTGTGTATGACTGGCCACAAGTCAAATGCAACACAAATAAGAGCATATTAGGTAGAAGGCGAAATTCAGTAATTAAAGCATAAAGGGTTCAAGTGCAACGACTTGCTATCTCTGGCAACTACTCTTGTCTGGAAGCTCTATCAACTAAACATTAATATTTCCTCCTCAAAAAATTCCCCCAAGAAGAAACACATGTTTTCCAATGGCCAAGCTTTGCGATAATGTGACTATTTACCATAGTAAAGTCAGAACCCTATTTAATATTATAAGACTAAACATTTGGAAGTTTGTCATCACTTCATCAAATAGATGGAATCAAATTACTCATATAGGCCCTCTTGTAACACAAGTTACCGGCATGCAGAAAAAAAATCAAATAGAACACAAGAGGGAAGTATTTTTTAGTCCAACCCTTAAAAATCTATATTTTAACAGTTTCTTTGAACAATGTGGCACCTTAAATTAGAAGATTTGTTCACTCAAAAAAGTAAAATAAAAAGTATTGTAAAAATAGGCAACATATTTTCAATTTCAATGGTACTAATCTCTGATAACCGAACACCACATTTTGATAATGTAAATTTTTTAAACACGAATTAAAATCCAACACAAAAACAAATTACTATTACTAATTAAATCAGCTATATTATGCAATTATTTCCTACCTTGAGGAATAGAAACAATCAATCAAGTTAAAAAAGATGTAAGAGGAGACACTGCAAGATTGATAACAAAACAAGGGATCTAATAAGGAAACATGCCTTGCTAGATGGTTCAACAGATGCTTCTGTAGGAGATTTGCTTGGTGTTGCCTTACTCTTTCTCTTTTTACCTTTCTGCAATACAGAAGCATGTTAGAAACTCAGTTCTCACAATCAAACAGTTTGAAACTAGTTAAAATTACAAAATACTAAACCTGCTCTTTATCAGCAAGGAGGACATCAGTTGTAGCATGAGGGGACTCCAAGAACTCCAACAACTTTACAGACAGTTCCTCCTAAAAGCATGTCCCGTCAAATAAGAAATAAATACTATATAGATTGCAGGCTAAGCTAGCAAAGGTATTATCAAAACAATATTCACCTTCTTCACACTTCCCCTGGATATTGGAATATTAAGCAGATCACAGAAATCCAACAACTTTTCTTTAACACACTTATCAAGCTTTTCCTTTACTTTGGTCCTGTGTTTATCCTAGTATAAACAGAAGTCACAGGTAAAAATTAGCAACAGCTCAAGACGTTGAATTTTTTTGGGAAAAAATATATCAGACATAGAACTCATAACAATTCACCAGAAGAGCTAAAAAAATAAGGCGTTTGTCCATATTATATGAAAAAACAGACCTCATTTTCAACCCAGACATAGCCAGAAAATTGACTAATGTTTCTCTTTAAAGTCTGAGTCTGCAAAGAAACCATGTCACTAATTCAATGAACAGTCATAGGTTTAGAGTTCACGGACAATCAGAGGAGAAAAAGCATAACTTTTCTTTACAAGAAACCCAAGGAATCTTAGAACCTATGAAGGTGCTTCACCT
The DNA here is from genome assembly GCA_029929735.1 of Mimosa pudica. Lineage (NCBI taxonomy): Eukaryota > Viridiplantae > Streptophyta > Magnoliopsida > Fabales > Fabaceae > Mimosa > Mimosa pudica. The sequence goes on along the minus strand of JAKELP010000014.1, from coordinate 15,670,529 downwards.
TTCCTCGCTTTCCAAAAAGTAAATTATGAAGCATGTGCAGGCTCTCATCAGGTTTTCTCTTGGACAACTTGAAAGCAACTGCATAGGTTCACAAAAATTAATTAATTAAAAAAAGGCGCTACAATAAAAAAAAACCAAGTTCTTGACAAGCATACAGCTTAAATAGCAAGTCATCTGCAAAGAACTACAGTTTTAGAAGATTCATAGTCCGCTTTTAAAGATTACCCATCTAGCCAGTATGACAAAGACAAAAGAGAATCCAATTATATCAAACCTAACAACTTATCATTTTTAAGAAGGCCAACAGAAAAAATGTATTAGCAATAAATTAGAAATTTGAATCAGCGTGAGACTAAGTATTACTATTTCGTACTGCACAGACCAGTTGAAAGACAAAATAACAAAATGACACACAAGAACCATATATTGTCCATAAGTGTAAAATTTTGAAACTTTCCATGCAAAACATTATACAATTTTTCATGTAACATTTTTCACATAACATTTTTCACTCACCAGTTCAAAATGTGTTCCCTCAGACAAACAACCCAAGCAAGCATATTTTTTTGAACCATGCACACATGCATGAGAATTATTTGGAAGAAAGATATATACAATGGAAGACAGGTCAACAGCTTAACATTGCATAATCAAATTAAGATGCCTACTGCAAAATGCAAAAAGCACAAGACCAGTTCACACTAAACAGAAGCCTTAAAGAACAAACAAAAAACCGCACTTCTCAAATACCCATATATCTTCAACAAGCAACCAATAGTTTAAGTAGATAACGAATTAAGCACATAAGATAAATAGATTTTATCGATAAATTTATGCAATCAAATTATCCAATTAAACTATGACAAGTTCAAAACTTTCAAATAATGGCACCATTAGTTTATTATTTTGGCAGCTCAGAATCACATAGCTGGGATTTTTCATAGCAAAAACACCACAGGGACTTAAAAACTATTAAAATTTAAGCATATTATGCTTCGTTATATATCTTAGTAATAACACAAGAAATCTAGTCAAAAAATAACATTCCAAAGCTCACAACTTACTCCACATGATGTTCAATATATCATTAAACTCGTTGACATGCATTGCATCAATCAAAAGAGGCTTTTGCACTCTAAATCGAGCGGCACTGAATGGAAACAGAACTCCAAACCATAACGACACCAGCATTCACGAATAATTAGTTTAAATTAACCTAAAACTTGCATTGAACTGCTAAAACGAATCTTATCCCAAAGCCACATAACTCCATACCAACAATAATTCTAACATAACTGGGTAAAACAACTGAATTACCACTGCATTTTTTGGGGGACGGGGGGTTACCCCATTTCTTAATCTACAAAGCCCGTTTGCACATTAAACTTCAATTACCAAGAAGGCTCATTCCTTAAGCTGAACACAAAGTTGACATATACACTATAATATGCATTCCTCTTTTAAGATAACAATACAAAGTGATTCAGACACAATATAATACTCCCACCGTTCCTAAATATAAGATATGGTTGGGATAAATTGGTAATATCATGTGTAAATAACTAACTTCCTTAATCTACTCAAATTATGGAAATTGATCTTATATTTAGAAACGGAGGAACGGAGGGAGTAAGAGGCAGTAAATAGTAGAGTAAACATGAGAATAAAATCAAATTTACCATTTGGAATGTCCTTAAGCTGCGTACCACGACCCTGAAACACACGAAACACAAGTCAACACTTGAAAAAACTCATTTTAATGTTGTTAAATAGAGTAGCATTGAAGAAAAGAGACAATACCTTTTCAATTACCAAACTTTTGCCACTAGAAGACCTTCCAAACTTAGCAGGCGACGGCACATAAAAACGCTCCACAGTTTTTCTCTCCCTCGTTGGCCTTTCACTCGTCGGAGTAACAGCCTCCTTTTTCTCCTTCTTCGGCCGTCCTTTTCCCTTAGCTTTCTCTTCACTTTCACCTTCACCTTCACCTTCTTCTTCATCTTCTTCTTCTTTCTCAGAATCACCTTCCTTTTTCTCTTCAGCTTCAGCTTCTTCCTCTGCTTTCTCAGAAATTTCCTCCTTCTTCTCCTCCGATCCCTTGGATTCCTCTTTCTCCTGGAGGGGATTTTTGTCCTCTAGGGTTTCCATGGCCATGGAGTGAGACAAACAAGTGAGGAAGTAGTGAGGTGAACAGAGAGAAAGTGAAAACCCTAGGAAATAGGAATGAATGAAATGAGAAAGTATGAAACCCTAGAATTAAGCAGAGATGTCTTTGTTTTGAGTTTTGGGAGGGAATTCTAAAAGCTGTGGCGCGCTCAATGACACAAACATAGGTTGTTTCAAAATTTTTGATTTTGATGCCAAAATTTTCGACTGCTCTTCTCCCCTTTTTCTTTTGTCCCCGTACTACGTAAGACTCAAAAGGACCAAAATCGAATGAAAAAAAAAAAAAAATAGAAAAGATTTATATTTTTATTACAAGATCAATGAATCCTATCTAATATTTATTGCCCTATTCTTCCTCGCTTTGTCTCTCATCTCAAGTGCACTTACTAGTGACTACTGTATTAGTGGAATCTTCTTGACTTGTTCTCCTATTTTTCTGGCTCGTGGGCCTTTATTATGGGCCGGTGATGTTTCTATGTTTTTGGATTAGGCCCATTTAAAATTGCTGTCATTGTGAAATCAACAATATTTTCGACCAAAAAAATTGGATCTCTGAAGTCAACCTGGGAATGAATCTCCCAAGTTCCTCAGTTGATGAGGAGAGTTGTTGGCTTGTGGCATTTGAGGTTTGAGGCTTTGAGCTAGGACCTAGTGAAATACGAATCACTCTTGTGAATTAGGGTTGCACAAATAATACACTGGATCAGGCCATCTATATACCCTAGATTCAATCTTGAGAAATTTCGGGCCAAAATTTTCGGCCCGATACTAGACCCGTTCCTATGTAGCTCAAGACCAAGATCGGGTAGGACATGTCATTCAGACCACATGTCATGTTTGTCTTGTAATATTTAAATTATAAAAAATGATTAATAAATAATAAAATAAATTGAAAAATAACAGAAATTGGGAAAACTAATGAACTATTTTTGTATGGTGGTATATTGAATATTAATTATTAAATAATGTATTTTAAATTAGGAAATGAATCATTTGTTTATAAAAAATAATTATATTTTTTAGTCGGGGCGCCCTAGTAGTCCCGAATTCTATACCCTTATCATGTCCTGTCCGGTGGTCAGATTTAGTCATGTCCTAAATGTTATGGTTCCGAGCGAATTCGCCCCATGACCGAATTACGTCAAGCAGAGCTGTGCCGGGTCCGGACAACCAACCGTGACTCCAAGGTATTTGTGCAACCCTATTGTAAATATTCACTTAATAGTTAGGACTAAATCACCCGTGTTAAAAAAATTGTTGGAGGATGAGTATGTCTAGAATGAGTGGTTTTCCTATAGTTTCCCTTGCTTAATAGTATGATGTATGAGAGAAATAAATGCGGAGTAATAATAATAGTATTTGACATTAAATATTTATAAATGATGAGGGAGAAATGGACGAAATGACTAATAACATTCCAAACACCTCATAGTTTCTTATAAAAAGTGGCAAAAAAAAATTCAAAATGTTTTCTCTTATAATAGGGGATATAGAGTGTACTTGTCTTTCCATCTCATTTGGAGGGGTTTAAAGAAACATATGGTGGAATTTCCACATTTTATCATTTCCTTCGTCACTGTGGGTTGGATTGAAATAATCTTAATTACGGTCTATGTTATCATTATAGTCAAACTAACTGTCAAATATAAAGGTGTCACCAAAATTGTGCATAATTTTATTCTTCATGGCCGTGTTTAATAAACGAAATTCATTTTATTGTTGATTGCATTTATCGTAATTATTTGTTACTAAAATTATACCTTTATCAATGTATTAAGGATAAGAATGTGAAATCTTAACCAATTGTCTGGGGTTCGATTCCTGGCGTTGGGTATGGAGAAGCATTAAATCTCACAGACCAACTGTCCCACCCTTTGAGGTGCCTACAAATCAGTGGGGGATTAGTCTCTCACTTGTCGAGTGAGGGGATACCTTGATCATGTATCAAAAAAGAATGTGAAATCTTGCATAAAACAAATTTCAAGGCGGAATATATGGGGGTATCATTCAATATGTGAGCTGCATGTTGATCCATGACAACATCTAATTTACCTCTTTTCTTGTCTGATACGTTACGGATTTCATCCGACAACATTCATTAGGTATGTTATATGGGCAAAAATCTAAACTCATCAGGGGCATGAATAGAAACAAAAACCAAAATAAAGAGTTTGAGAGCCATTTATAGTCCATATACTTTTTTGAATGACGTTTTAACTTGTCACTCATATTTTTTTGCAAGAACGCAAGACTTCAAGCGGATTCCTATAAAGGCTATAAACAAACTTTAAAACCATAGAGAATAAAACCAGCAAAATGTTATTGGACAACAAGAACTAGCAGCGATGACAACCGTTATTTTATCATTATCATTCAAGAGTAAAATCATTTAAATAAGCTTGCATACAATATAATAGAGATGTTTGAAGGAACTTTTGTATGTGTGGATGAATATCCATATCAACCTAAACATACGCAGAGCTTTCCATTAGGATTGGTGACACAGCTTGCACTCAGGAACTTTTCTTTCAATAGTTCCTTGCACTTTTCGATACATTCAGAAAGTATGCAAGGATCAAGTGGGATTGAAACTGCACACTCCCCGTATTGTGCTCCAAGCATCACCATACTTATGGCCACCACAATCAACACTATCATCACTTTATTAGCTTCCATTAATACCTCTTCGTGTTAAATCACACTTCAAATATGTTATGCATTGCATTGGTTCATGCCTTCTCTATTTATAGACTGGGAGAACACCCCTTCATCTTTACCCTCAAAATATAGAAAAACGTATGGTTTTGACTGAGTATTTTTTTATTAATTAAATTTTTACCAAATTTTCTTATGATTAGTTATTAATGTCTATATAGGTCTGTGAGGAAAAAGAAAAGATGAGAACGCACTTATGAGATGGAAAAGAGAGGATACATACGAAGATAAGGTTCCTTTTTTGTGTCTGATGATGCGTGTATATATGACCATATTCCGTTATATTGACAATTTTGTTAGGCTGAATTTTATTGACACGATTATCCATCCATGCATTCTGGAAAAAGATAGGAGAAAAACGAATGCGGCTTGTTACGTACGTGTAAAGGCACTCTGAAATCTGAATATTTTTGTACAAATGACGGTCGATTTACACAGCCCCCGTGCCCATGGTCAGTGTTACATTAAAATGGGAGATTTGTTCGTAATTAGGTCCAATGGAGAAAATTATTATCAAACAAATTCTGTAACTCGAAATGCAATCCTTAACAAGTGAAAAAATGTCAACTCGAAATGCAATCCTTAACAAGTGAAAAAATGTCATTGGAACTTATTTTATTACTCACTCAATTTACTCCTAAATATAAGACCTCAGTTGATTTTTTTTAGAGATTTAGATTGCAAAATAGGTTATTAAATTGTGACAGATTTGATATGTTTTTAGATTATTTATTAGTTTATAGGTAAAATAAATTAGTTTGAGAGAAAAAGTTAGTTAAATCAATTTACAATTGACTTATTTTACCTTTTTAGGATTTTTCAAAGAAATCAAATAAGTCTTATATTTAGGACCGGAAAAAATATTAATCATCTTCCATGGGAGTTACATACAATTCTCCTTGACAAAAACCTTTCATTTTAAGAGTACCCTTACAGCTTTTATATCCCTTTTAAATTTCAGTTAAAGAAGTAAATTGCTTTTTGGAAGCATCTACGCGAGAGTGCTTTAAAAATTCATTGGTAATTGAATACCTATAACAAATTTCATGGGTCAGATGATCTTGCCGTAACAATATTCATAGGTCTGGTGATATTGTATGTGTGACATCTTATTAGTACTTTAACACTCTTAACGATATTCATGGGCCAGATGATCTTGTGGTAACATCTTACAGATAAAACTATACATTCATGATTCACCCTTTCAAAAAAATTATACTTGGCATGCACCACACATAAGATGCCCCTATGAGCAAGATTTTTGTTTATAAGCATATATGAATCTAGTCTCTAAAGTTTCATTTGTTTGAAACATTGGTGATATAAATAAACAAACATGTGGACCATTTTACCCCTAAAAATATAAATAAGTCTTCTATTTAAAATTAATGTCTAAAATTAAAATAACAACTCCAGGGAACAAACAAAGACGGTATAAATAAGAACTTCTTTATATCAAGTCATTTATTTGCTTTGGATGCTTTCATTTAGCTCTAAATTGGATTCATTTAGGTCTTTCAAATGAGAGGCTCACTATTTAGAATGCGAGAAAATAAAGAATTGACCTCTCTAACTGAGCTACCCCAATGAAGTACGCACATCGTCCCTACGCTATTGACCTTGCCTTGTTCCTAAACTATCCTTCTCTTTCATTTTTATTTGCTTACTTCCGATTAATAATTTTAATATTAGTAAAAAAAGACTAATAATTTTAATAACTTTTAACTTTAATTACTTTTTCAACACATTATAATTAGAAATGTACAATCTATTTACTAATTAATTAATATCATTTTGTCATTTTTTAAAAAAGACGGTATAAAACCCATTGTCTCGTGGGTTCAGTGGCGAATGAATTGAACAATGAGCGTCGTGTTATCCACCTAGTGGCGAGTTCGATCTTGTGGAGTGACATTTAGTTGTGCCTCCATTGCGGCGCTTGGGGAGACATATTCGCTACGCAGATTGCCTGTCGTAAAAAAATATCTCAGTTCAGACCACATCACTAGGTTGGGTTGGGTCATACTGTCATACGATAGTTTCGCTGCCCCTAGATTGTGAGTGAGCCCAACCCCTTTCCTAAAATTTTGTTATTAAAAAAAAGGGTATAAACAAAGACCTCTTATTTCTCTTTTTATTACCACATTTATTTTAATTAACTTATTCCCTAGCACACCAAAACGACCATGATTATCTAGAGACCATGCTCAAAACGACGTCGCTTGCAACTGTAATCGCACAAATTCAGCTAGCAGAAATAAATATAATAGAGAAGACATATCCATCTATCCATCTTGTTTGATTCGGACACTTATTTCGGGTATGGAAGACCCGAATTCAAACCCGAATAGCCTCCACGATTCCGAGCTCGAACTCTACACAATCCCAAGCCATTCAAGTAAGCAAAATCCCCTCTTCTTCTTCTTCAAACCACATTTATTAATTAAGATCTAATTCCCATCTTTCCCAATAACCATTTTTCAAAACCCTAACTTTTTTTCACAGGATGGTTTCTCTGGGACGAAATTCACGACACAGAGACAAAATCCCTCAAAGAATTCTTCGATGGCACCTCAATCACAAGAACCCCCAAAATATACAAAGAGTACAGAGATTTTATCATCAATATATACAGAGAAGAGCCTTCTAGAAGGTTGACATTCTCGGATGTGAGGAAATCTCTTGTGGGGGATGTTACTTTGTTGAGAAAGGTGTTTCTTTTCTTAGAAAAATGGGGTTTGATTAATTACGGGGCGTCATTGAATGTGAGTGATAGTAAAGGTGAGATTTTTATTAGTGATGATGAGAAGTGGAAGGTGAAGATTGAAGAAGGTGCTCCTAATGGGATTCGTGTGGTGGCTACGCCTAATTCTGTGAAGGCAATTTCGTTGGAGGGGTTTAGGAGTGAAGGGGGTGTGGTTGGTGATGTTGTTAGATTGCCTTCCTTGGCTTCTTACTCTGATGTTTTTGGTGATTCAAAAAAGGATGTGTTGGCTTGTGGGGTTTGTAGTGAGAAATGTGATTCTAGCTACTACAAGTGTGCTACCCAGGTAATTTCTGTTTTAGTTTTCATTGTTTTTTATTGTGTTTTGGGTATTGTTTTGTGCATTTAGCTATCATGATTTATCTAGTACTACCTCCGGTCCTAAATATAAGACCTAATTGACTTTTTTTTTGAGAGATTAAGGTTCCAAAATAGGTTATTAAATCATGACATATTTCATATTTTTTTTAGATTATTCATTAGCTTATAGGTAAAATAAGCTAGTGTAAGAGAAAAAATTAGGTAAATCAATTTATGATTAACTTATTTTGCTTTTTTTAGGATTTTTCAAAAAAGTCAACTAGGTCCTATATTTAGGACCGGAGGGAATATTTCCTAAGACAAGTGGTATTTACTAATGCATCTCAACCATCTATATGATTTAGTTATATGAAGGATATTAGTTAAGTTAGTTAAACTCACGTGGTATTACTTATACACCTTAACCATTTACCTATATTCCTGCTCCGCGTGTCTTGTATATATTTATCAACGTGGAGTGTTGATGGTTATAATTTAGGGAAAAGTTGAGAATCATTAGAAAGAAGTCTTATATGAACCAAATTAATCTCTCCAAATATGTCATATATTTAAGAGTAAGTATTTAAATAATTGAGATCAATTATACAACATGATGATGAAATTGATGATGATGTCAATCATAGAATCTAAATTGGAAGGTGTAAGTAAAGGAATGCTACTGGATTTTTTGTGATAGCAAAATACCTATGGGTAAAAGGAAAGTTTTACTGCACTACTATAAGACCAACGGTATTATATGGTGAATAATATATCCAAAGAGTTGGTGGATGATAGAGCACAATGACGTCGTATGATCCATGTAGCCGACCCTACATAGTGGGATAAGACTTTGTTGTTGTTATACTACCTCTGGTCCTATATTTAGGACCTAATTGACTTTTTTTGGAGAGATTAAGGTTGTGAAATATGTTATTAAATGATGACATATTTAATATATTTTTAGATAATCCATTAGTTTATAGGTAAAATAAATTAGTCTAAGGGAAAAATTAGGTAAATCAATTTATAATTAACTTATGTTTTGCTTTTTTAGGATTTTCCAAAAAAGTCAATTAGGTCTTATATTTAGGACCGGAGGGAGTACTATTTTTTTTTGTTCTTGGCAAGCTCCACTCTCATTTGGCATTGCTGTGCAGATCGTGAAATTCATTTGGTGTATGCAGTTGTGGTCATATTAACTTTGTGTTCCAATGTGATTTCAAGATTGTGATCATTGGGAAAATTATGGTGTAATGGTTCTTATTTACTGAGGCCTGTTTCTTCGGTTATTCATAAAAAATTAATGTTGTAGTTGGTATGGTCTTTCTCCTTACAGAATTATTTTCTCTTGATTAATGGATGATACTGAGAGAAGGACGATGTCAGACCAAAAATTTGAATTGTTGTAGAAACCATGGCTGCCTGGGTTTTCTCTCTTGTGGTTAGAAAAGGGATCAGGGTAGAGAAGAAAGCTCGTGGAGCTAAGTTGCTTTGATGACTTCTTAATGACTTCAAAGGTTTGACCTAAAAAAAGGACAAATTGAGTCAGTCTTTAAGTAATGCGTGAAAACGTGTGAATATATGTCTTCTGATTGGTCTCTTCTATCTTAAGCTTTGTTTGAATTTCTAATACCAATTTTATGGATAATTATTCTAATTTAAATTTGACAGGATAAATTCATCATTTGTGCAAAATGTTTTGAAAATGGGAAGTATGGAGAGAATAGGTCTTCAAGTGATTATACATTAATAGAGTCCAATGAAGATAGTGGGAAACACGAAGCTGTCTGGACTGAAGGAGAGATTCTACTTCTTTTACAATCTGTTTTGAAACATGGGGATAACTGGGAACTTGTTGCTCAAAATGTTCAAACCAAGACTAAACTTGATTGTATCTCAAAAATCATTGAGCTGCCCTTTGGGGAGTTCATGTTGGGTTCTGCTCCTAGACTTGGTAACGGTATCAGTGCTAATGGCATTGTGCACAGTGCAAAGCAAGTTCAGTCATCTTCATCTGATCATCAAGAACCTTCTGAGACACCGGATCAAATTACAGAGCCTACAGATAAGAGTGAGGCTAACGGAGATGTTGTGGTGGAAAGTCCTTCAAAAAGACAACGTGTTGCTAGCCCTGCACTTTCAGATTCTAGCAGTTCGCTGGTGAAGCAGGTGTGAGATAATCTTGAGCTTGTATTCATATGATACCATTTGAGTTTCTCCAATATGCAGTTGTATTTTTCCCTTTTGAGTAGAAATTTATCAAAAGGGCCGACTTGGCTTATTGATAAGCTCTCTTGTCTTGGGGTCTGAGGTTGTGGGTTCGAATCAGCCTCTGCGCATAAAAAGCGGAGATAAGGCTGCCTAGTATTATTTTATTATTTTTCCCAGTACCCTCACCGAGTGGAAACTTGAATTGGGTTGACCATTTTAAGTAGAAATTTATCACTCATTTTGTGTCCACCAGTGACTAAATGGTGTTTTTAATCAGGTGGGACTTATATCAACTGTGGTTGACCCTCATATCACCGCTGCTGCAGCTGATGCCGCTATTATAGCACTTTGTGATGAGACCATGTGCCCCAGGGAGATATTTAACGCTGATGAGGATTATGCTTCCGGTCAATCTGGCTTGAACACTCCAAATGGTTATTCAACAAGGTTATTTATATTAAATCTATGGCTTGTTTATCCTTTAGAATTTGCAAAGTTAAATTACTCTTGCATTGTACATTTGTTGTAGCAATTTTTCTTTATACTTATTTGGTTTAGGGTCCTTGGAGGTGATGGTCCAGTCATGGAGAGGTCTACTGATTCAGGTATGTGTAATTATATTATAAAAAGGACATTTTTTTTCAACAAAGGTTAAGTGAGAAATAGAATAATAAACCTTCTTTTGTAGATATGCAGGAAGGATCCCAAATGAAGGATGATATACCCACGACATTGAGGATAAGAGCAGCCATTGCAACTGCTCTTGGAGCAGCAGCTGCTCGTGCAAAGTTGCTGGCCGATCAGGAAGACAGAGAGATTGAAAATTTAGTAGCAGCTATAATTGAAGCACAGGTAACAAAGCTTTGTTTGTTTTTTTTGTCTCCCAAGTCTTGTAACTTATTTAGAATTGTTTGATTGTGGTCTAATGCATATGTGTCCTTGAATTATTGCCTGTGATGTGATTATTAACTACTGGTTCTTGGGTCATTTGGCAAATTAGATTGAAAAGTTGCAACACAAGGCAAAACATTTCGAGGAACTAGAGCAGTTGATGGAAAAGGAACATGTGGAAATGGAAGAGCTAAAGAATTCTCTGTTTACAGAAAGGATCGATGTGTTACACAGGACGTTTAGTGCTGGAATCCCTAGGTGGAAAGATTATCCATCTCTGAAATCCTAGGCTGATTTGTATGTTACATGGATATTAGGTAGTGTAGGCTTTCAGTGGTTTTTTATTGGACTTGCAATTAACCTCAGATCCAATGAATATGTAATTCTTGTTTCTTAATCGTATACAGTATACACAGAGCTCATTTTTGAGAACTTGGAAAGCTAGCGTGATCACTTTCTGAAAGCTTCTTTGTTATTGTATCCGATGAATTTAATAGATCTTCTTACTCACCATGAAATATTGAGCGAGACTTTCATCGACCTTACCTATAAACTTGTTGATATCTGCTTAAGTACATGAAAACCATGAAAACTTTTCATCATGACACCGTTTCCCATATTTTACTTGAATTACATTTATCTAAAATGAACGTGTTTTTTGGTTGGTTGATTAAGTTGATTTATATATAGAGGGTTATTGCCGCATCAGTTTAGACATAAGCTAGAGGATCATCCTTCCGCAATATATTAGAGGATTTTGCATGTAGTTGGGGATTGGGGTAGTCTAGGCTTTCTGGGCTTTTCAATTTATTAGCCTTTTCACATTAGGGCCAACGAATATGCACTAGATGGGCAACAACAACACAATAAAGTCTTTTTCGATTGGATGAGATTGGTTACATGGATCATGATGTCTATCTTTAACTAGATCTTTAGATATATTATTAACCAAATGATTTCAATCTACCAAATAAATAAAATACAATAAAACAGCCTGTTTTGCCGTATTGCATACTAGAGTCTGTTTGCTTAAACATGAATAACGCCAAGTTTCTCAAGTCATTACCATTTGTTTTAATTGGTATTTGATCAAGGGGAAGACGTGTTAGAAAAGTCGCAGACTAATATGTGACTTCATATCATATATTTATGGTTGTCATATACTACATATTCAACAGTCAGCACCAAAGACAGTCATATATTACACATTTATCTTGGAAGACGCGAGCTTCATGATCTCTTTGTGGAGACAAAGCTGGTCACTTTCACTTATTCATAATAATTAAGCATAGAAAATAAAGATCTGAATCCTCCTGATCTCTGTGAAATTGAACAAAACTAATTTTGAGGAGAGATACATATTAAATCTATCTTTGCCTCAAAATCAGCATTGAATTCCATAAAGATAATACGAGAATCCAAATTCAACCCAAGCAAATGCAGAGCTTTCCCTGAGAACCAGCAGTACAGCTTGCACTCTGAAACTTAGCCTGAAGAACTTGTTTGCACTGAGAAATGCACTGAGGAAGCGTGCATGGATTCATTGGAATCGCAAATGCACTCTCCCCATTACGTACCTCAAACACCAAAATAACAGCAACAACAAAAATCACCATCAACCACATCTTCACCATTTTTGATTCCATTTTTGGAAACTTAAGCTCTTTACACTAATACTCTTAATTATATCTTAAGCTAAACAGCTACTCACTTGAACAACAAGTTTGCTTCTACGATATTTATAGACGGAAATCAGCATCCATGTTGCTATCTAATTGGCTAAACCCCAAGAAGAGAAGTAGTGCATTAAATTAATAATAAGGCCTAACATTGTGGAGCTGTGTGTAATATAGAATTAAGGATCTGTTTTAAGTGTTTATATTATATTGTTAAATGCTTGTACCGGTTGCTTCCACCATTGGCAATCTTTTCTCCTGAATTTGAGTAAACTGACCAATGAGAAGACGATATTACAAGTTATACCTATTATTATTATTATGATTCTGTGTTATCCAGGTGTTGTTTTCTCATTTCTAATTTGGTGTAAACCAATGCGTAAGATCTTAGCCGAGACTGTGTCAGTTTCACATTTGCATGTGACCCTTTTTCTGCACCAATAATTATTTTGTCCACCTCATTATTAAATGACCAAGATATGGACGCATGGAACTGTATGAGCCTATAAGATACGGAATCTCACACATGATAATACCTGAATATGGAAAAGAATGATGGCCACTCAAGAATATACCAGTATGTAGACGGAATGATAAATATTTATGTATGAAGTTAGAGAATGGTTTGAGACGTACAATATCAAAAAGGGGAAAAACTAAACAAGTGAATTGTTTTTTTTTTGTCATTTTGAATCACACGTGATCTTCCTAACCTACCAAGTAGGTCGGTTCAAGTTTTTGGCCAAAACAGTTGACTTTGTTGGTTCATCTTTTTTCACGTTAGATCATGTATGTACTGACTTTGACGTACTTCCAAATCCGCCACTATATCTGAAAGTTTTGAGACATGTATTATATGCATATATATCAAATACAGACTACAGAAGATATGTAAACATGTATAGGTGTCCTGATTTTAATTCTTGTTTAATAGGTTTCAGTCTTAAATTTTGGCTTTACAAAATCATCCTGATAGTTTTTAAACAATCGAGAGTAGCATTTCATACAAAAGTAGTTAGTGTAATAAAATATTTATGATGTTTTACCTTTAAAATTTATGATTTAAAACTAAAAGGAATAAAGCAAAAATAAGGGTAAACTTATGCCATCCTAGCTAGTGGCACATGTATTTTTATGTACTCCCTCCGTTCCTAAATATAAGATCACTTTGAAGAAGTGAATAAGTTCCTAAATATAAGATCACTTTCTATTTTATCTCAAGTTTTGCCCAAACTACCCTTATACTCTCTCTTTTCATTGAAACCCCTCCTCCTTTTAAAGTTAAGTAATTGAGGGGATTTTGGGAAGATCATGTAATTTTATTGTCTTCCTTAATCTCCCCAAATTAACCAAAGTGATCTTATATTTAGGAACGGAGGGTCACCACATGTATTTTTATGTATATCTTATCCCAAAAATTAGCACTGAAATATCATATATATATATATATATAGAACATCCAAATCCATCAATTCAAGCAAATGCAAAGCTTTTCTGTAAAAAAAAAAAGCGAATTTAAAGTCTTCCATGGAATTAGTACGTAGTACAACTTGCACTCATAAACTTGGCTTTTAGGACCGCTATTTGCATTGAGCGGATGCTTGGAGTTGCAAATGCATTCTCCCCATTACGTACTTTAAACTCCAAAATATCAACTGCCACAACTATCATATCACTATCACCATTTTTGCTTCCATCAACATATATTTGAAATTTTCTTTCACTTGAACTTTGATGCAAACAATAATAATTTTTTATTATTTATGGACCCAAATATAAGCATCCTTGTTGCCACCCCATTGGCTTAATTCCAAAACACAAGATACAACATTAAATTAATGAAAACCTTAAACATTGTGGGTGGACGTGTATATATTATATATGTACGAGAATATATGTATGCTTATTATCATTTTGTTTAATGCTTGCACCAACTGGTTCCACTATTGGCAGCTTCTTCTCCTGGATTTGTTAAAGCGAACCAATGAAGATTAAGGCGATGATCTTATTACAATATTCTAATGTTCTTTTGTTTTATTAATCTCTACGTGTAGCTTTTCCATTTATGGTTTCATGTAATTTAATATGAAAGCACTGTGTGAGTTCGTCATTTGCATATGCCTCATCTCCGCTTTATGATAACATAGGCTTAATTAAATAACCAAGATAATCAATCACATGAATATTTTTATAGGTATGTTTGCTTAAAAAAAATCACATGAGTATTTTTACATCTCAACCGCAATCATGTGTATTTGTACACTGTGGACTTTGAGAGATTAGAGATGAGAAAAAGATGATATTATCATTGATATGATAAACAATATACAAGTGTGTTTATATAGGCTAGGAGAGGAGACAAGCTACTAATGACTAATAAAACCTAATAATACAGAGAATAATATAATGATTACAAGAGAATAATATATAATGATTACAAGATATTCCCACACTCCCCCTCAAGTTGGATCATATATGCTGATCATGTCCAACTTGCTTATACAACTCTCAAATGCAGGCTTGAGCAATGCCTTTGTCAACACATCTGCAGCTTGAAGATTTGTTGGTAGATAGGTCAAACATATGATACCTTCTTCAACCTTTTCTCTGATGAAATGTCTGTCTATCTCCACGTGTTTTGATCTTTCATGCTGAACAGGATTCAAGGCCATGCTTATAGCTGCCTTATTGTCACAATAGAGTTTGAGTGGCAGTTCCACTTTGACATGTATCTCAGAGAGGACACGTTTAAGCCACAATTCCTCCATTATTCCTTGAGCCAATGCCCTTAATTCAGCTTCAGCACTACTTTTGGATACAACTCTTTGTTTCTGACTCTTCCAAGTTACCAAATTCCCCCATACAAAGGAGCAATAACCAGAGGTAGATCTTCGGTCAGGATGTGTTCCTCCCCAACTGGCATCAGTATAAACTTCAATCGTTCTTCTTTCTTGTTTCCGGAAGAACAACCCCTTCCCTGGAGTACCTTTTAGGTATCTAAAAATCCTGTACGCAGCATCCATATGCTTCTTCCTTGGATCACTCATGTATTGACTAGCAACACTTACTGCAAATGCTATGTCAGGTCTTGTGTGAGAGAGGTATATTAGCTTGCCAACCAGTCTTTGATATCGTTCTTTATCAGCCGGTTCTTCTTGCTCTTTATCTTCCTCTTCAGCTTCAGTATCATCATCAGGATCATCTTCTTCTAACTCCTCCTCCTTTCCAGGCTTCTTCTTCCTTTTCTTAGGAGGTATGATAGGAGTCAGTTCAGGACTACATCCCAACATGCATGTCTCTTCAAGAAGATCCACTATATACTTCCTTTGAGACACATAGATTCCCTTTTTCGACCTTGTAACTTCCATTCCCAGAAAGTATTTCAAATCCCCTAGATCCTTAACTTCAAATTCCTTACCAAGGGCAACCTTTATCCTTGCTATTTCATCAATATGATCACCTGTAAGGATAATATCATCAACGTACACAATAAGGATGCACCTTCTTCTTCCCTCTGTTTTGACAAACATTGTATGATCTGACAATCCTTGCTTATAGCCTTCCGATTTCAAGACCTTTGAAAACCTGTCAAACCAAGCTCTAGGAGATTGTTTAAGGCCATAAAGAGATTTCTTCAACTTACATACCTTATTACTCTTTCCTTTCTCAAAGCCAGGAGGAAGAGTCATGTAAACTTCTTCTTTAAGTTCTCCGTTCAGAAAAGCATTCTTAATATCCAACTGATGCAATGACCAATCAAGGTTAGCTGCTACAGACAATAAGACACGGATAGTGTTCAATTTTGCCACTGGTGCAAATGTCTCTTGGTAGTCTAAACCATACGTCTGAGTAAAGCCTCTTGCCACAAGTCGTGCTTTCAGCTTGTCAAGGGTACCATCAGCCATATACTTAGGGGTAAAAACCCATTTGCAACTGACAAGTTTCTTGCCTCTTGGTCTTTCAACAACAGCCCACGTTCCATTCTTCTCAAGAGCCCTCATCTCCTCCATAACTGCAGCCCTCCATTCAGGTATCTCAAGTGCCTTCTGAATATTTTTAGGAATCTGCACTCGATCCAGACTGGTGACAAATGCCCGATAACTAGAGGACAGGGCATTATAGGACATATACTTCTGAATTGGATGTAAAGTACATGATCGAGGCTGCTTCCTATGAGCAATAGGCAGATCAAGGTCATTATATTCATTAATATTAACAGGAATTTCCTGATATACCTCAATCTCCTCAGGGACCACCACCACTTCAGCATCCTTTGGTTCTTCAGGAGCTATCACTGGTTCTGATTGCCTGGGTACTTCAGATGCAAGTTTCCTCACTTCCTTAGACTTTTGCCTTCGTGAGTACACCAACATATCTTTGTTCCCTGTATTCAAACTTTCATTTGTGATTGGCGGTCATGTGATCAGAGGCTCCAGAATCAACAATCCACAACTGTCGATCCTTTGAGGAAGTTTTTAGGGCTTGAAGAAAGTTACCACGTTTCGCTACAAACGTTGAGGATACAGTCTCCATCGCAACAGATTCTTCAGTCGATGAATGAGTCGCCTTCCTTACTACCAATCTTAGGAAATACGTGGTAGCATTGACTAAAAGGCTTGTGACCACTATCTTCATCGCTACTGAGATCCCAACTGCAAATGAACCTCCAAGATAGGTACAAATCAAGAACCATAGCATATGGACAGCAAGAGTCCCAATCTGGAAAACACAACCCGATCTGGAAAATGATGCGCCTGACTTCGGATCTGCAATATGAGGCCAGATCCTTGCTGGGGCTGAGGTGGCGAACACGGAGGACGAAAACGCCTGGAAAATGGACGCCGCACGTGCCGCCACGCGCCGCCGCACGCGCTCTGCCGTCGGACAGCGTGACGGCGCGTGAGGCTCACGCGCGCGGCCGGAGGCGACGAAATTCAAGGGTTTGGCCGCGCGAACCTCCCTCTCTTCGATGGGCCTGGCGGTGAGATCCAAAACGGCTTCAGTCATCGCGTATAGTTTCAGCCCTATATATTGAAGGGAAAGTTCCATGGCTATGAAACCCTAATGACTAATTTGACAAATTTTGAGCACCCGCTCTGATACCATGTGGACTTTGAGAGATTAGAGATGAGAAAAAGATGATATTATCATTGATATGATAAACAATATACAAGTGTGTTTATATAGGCTAGGAGAGGAGACAAGCTACTAATGACTAATAAAACCTAATAATACAGAGAATAATATAATGATTACAAGAGAATAATATATAATGATTACAAGATATTCCCACATACACCTTAACCCATAATCTTAAATATAGCATATTTTAAATTTTTGTCAACTTTTTTCTGAAATTGCCCTTATCAATGTCCCCCTTATGTTAATCAAGAGAGGGATATGGGGGGTAAGGCAACTTGATTATATATGATAATTTTTAATTTATTTGAATTCTCATTGAAGTTAAAGTTCATGTAAATATATATGGCCATTTAAATTTTTAAGTTTCAACATGAAAATCATGAGTATATGACTTTGTATTGGGAAATGTGCTAGCATAGCATTCTTATTCAAATCAGTAGTTTAGAAACTTGAAATCTTATTCGTTGTTAAAACGATTATTCTTTTACAAACAAAATGTTGTATAAGTGGTAAGCGGCCTTATATTAAAGGGACAGAACATAAATTTAATTTTTTGAAAAGTGAACTTATTAGAGAGGTGAAAACCTTTTGCACACTGTAATAATATTAAAAAAGAATTATATCTTAGTCAAATAAAAAATGGTTCCTTTTGTTACTTAATTATGACCTAACTAAATTCGTAGCTATTTGTTCACGCCACAAACAACATAATTCTATCGAAAGTTCATTGTCTTGGCATTGTCTTAATTAGTGAACTTCAAATTTTTTGAGGAAAAATAGTTTCACAAGATTCGAGAGATCCACTGCAAGATGCTGAAAGCCAAATCATAAACACAGTAATTGCGCAACGTTATCTTTGAAATTTGGCAGCACTAATTTGGAAAAAAAGATACATATAGTGTGTAAGATTGGTTTGAGCTTTCAAATCAACGACCCTTGTAACATTATTTTACACCTCCTATCTTAAGAACTAGCACTGAATTCCACAGAGTATCCAAATTTATCAACCCAAGAAAATGCAAAGCTTTCCCTAAGAATTACTCGTAGTTATAACTTGCACTTGTAAACTTGGCCTTAAGAACATCTTTGCATTGGACAATGCATTGAGAAAGGGTGCATGGATTCAATGGAATCGCAATTGCACTCTCCCCAATTTGTACTCCAAATGCCAATTTGTACTCCAATTTGCACCACAAGCATCACTATCACTATTTTTCGTTTCCATCGATCAATATATTTGGAATATTCTCTCACTTAAACTCGATGCAAGCAACTATTGGCTTGTGCGCCTTTTATAGACCAAAACATAAACCATCCATGTTACTAGCTACCTTATTGGCTTAATCCCAGAACGCAAGATTTAGCATTAAATTATTGAAAATTAAACCTTAAAAATTGTGGAGGTGTACCTGTGTGTGTATCTATAGAGTATATATTGTCGAATGCTTGCACCAACTGCTTCCACCATTGGCAGCTTTTTCTCATGAATTCGTGAAAGAAAACCAATAAGAAGAGTTTTATTACAATATTCTCATGCTCTTTTGTTTTATTAAGCTCCACGTGTAGTTGTTCTATTTCTTGTTTTATGTAAACCAATATATATGGAAACTCTTAGCCGAGACCGTGTCAGTTCCTCGTTTGAATGTGGATCATATCTCTTCTTTAATAATATATAGGCTTAATTAAATGACCAAGATATGGGGCATGACCCGTGTATTATTGAAACGATATGATGAGGTATATGAAATCACACTATACGCTAATTTAAGAATGCGACATGCATATGCAAGACGTGAATACCCACTGAATTAAAATAACATAAATTACAATTGTTGGCCTCCTTAAAATGCACCATTAATCATTATCCCATTGATGGAATAGGTACAATATAATTAGTGAAGTGATGAAGTATTTACATGCATGTATAGTTGAAGAAAATTCTTCAACCAACTCCTCTTAAGTACAGGAAATATTACCATTATAGTAGATGGAATGATTTGAATATACATGTTATATATATCCTGTGCATCAGAAAGTACAAAAGAAAACCGATCCCGAAATTTAAAAGAGTGGCCTTTTGAGCCGTACATTATTAGAATAAATTAAAGAAAATGAATCTTGATTATTTCAATAATGTTGTTATATGCATCATCTCCTGACCTAACTAACGGGTATTCTATAAAAGATTCATCTACACACACTATTATTCTCCGACGCCCTAGTTAGGTAGTAGTATTAAATTAAAGTATTAGCACCTGTACGAAATATACGCACTATTTAAGACTTAATCCTATATATAAAATCTAACTTCTCTAAACTTTTTATCCCCATTAGATGTCATTGATGTCAGTAAACAGACAATGAAGGGTGAAAATAAATATTGATGTTTATAGTATTTTTGTAATATCATATGATTTTAACTAATTTAACAAAATCTAATAAAGGAGTCTTATATCTAGGATGAGACACAATCATATGTTTTCAGTCCCCAAAATTTACCTTGCATACTACAAATTACATGCCAACAAGTGTTACATATAATAATGATGAGGATCGGATGCTGATGATGATCTAATAATTGGGCTTGAGCTTGGGCTCTCTGATTGACTTAGGATACAGATATTTCTTCAACCCACTTCGTTGAATCAGCCTCTTACTAATTGTATCTCTCTCAGAAGGCCCTGATATAAGTAACCACCTATTATTCATCAACTCCAATATCTCTGGACAAAAAACACTCCAGTAGAATGAGCTTCTAACCCAACCTGGTTCTGTCACATATGAATCTCCCCTACAAGCACCATTCACAATTGCTTTTGCTGCTAAATCCACTGATCTTACGGGCATCACACTCACTTGAACCTAATTCATTAAACCCTTCAAAATCAATTCCAGCATATGAAGAAAATAGTACTAATAATGAATATTCCCAAAAAAAGCCAAAAGGAAAAAAGAAAAACAAAACTTTCTTACATCTCTCATTTCTTGGTCAAGAATCAAGTGGCCTTCTTTGGATAAGAACTTGACTTGGGTCATTTCTGATTCAATCAACCCTCACTACAAGAAAAGAGTAAGCTAGTCACGTGGGGTATGTGGCGCATGGGGCAAGAGTGACAAAACAATCTATGTTTGTCACGTATGATATCCCCCAAACGTGATACACACTGGATTTGATTATATTTGTCGCGTATGGACAAGTTTGCACGCGACAAAGGAATATATTTATTCATTTTTCATTTCTTTCATGGTTTGTCACGAACTAAAAACGCAGCAAAGTAAATTCATACGTGACACATGCATATAAACACCTTTTTTTAATATAAGTGTTGTACAATAATTCATAAATGAGACACTTAATTATACATATCTAATAATAACATCTAATAATCCTTATCAAAGATTAGAAATCGAGCTTTCATGATCATCCACCTTATTCGTGGCGTATGGCTCATGCGTGACATTGTGATGCATGTTTAATATGGTCACAATATGTGGCGTATGGCTCATACGCGACATACTAGACACAACATTATCTTCACATGCATGACATTGTGTTTCATGCGTTACAAAACGTCTCATGCGCCACATATACCATACGCCACAAAATGTTCATGCGTGACATTGTGATGCATGTTTAATATGGTCATACGCCACGTGTCTTCATGCGTGACATATATCATACGTGACAAGTAGTTCATGCGCCACAGTGTTCAATGGCCATATGTATTCATACGCCACATGTCTTCATGCGTGACATAATTTCATACGTGACAAGTGCATAGAGTGAAAGTTTCCCGCCAACAATTCCCCTATATAAACTCACTTCTAAAATCTCCATATTCACCTCATTTCATTTATTTCCTTTACCATCTCCATCTTTCTTCCTACCCACCATCATTATTTCTTCACTTAAGGTAATGACCAACTTGCATTTACACATTTTCTACAATTAATTTCATCTACTATTCTTTCACTTTCTTTACTCTACTAACTTTACTCTACTAACTAATGTTCTTAGTCTATTATTAAATGAATTATGCTAATTTTGTTATTTCATTTTGTAGGTTGCTTTTAACGTTTAGCTAGCTAAATTTGGGACAAAAGACTCATTGACTATTTAGTAACACAATAAAGTGCCAAATTCCAAAAAAGGACCCCTAATAATTATACATATTACAATAAAAACATTTTAGAACCACAAAAATAAAATTAAAATTTGATTTGGGTAAAAATTTAAATTTCCTGCTAGTGCATAAAAAAATTTGAACTTCCCTACTAATGTCGCGTATGAATGCTGATGTGGCGTTATTGTATGCGCCACATACAATGGAGAACATGTTAAAATGTCATATCTTATGTCACGCATATGTATGTCACGCATGGACACCAACTTTAAAAAAAATTATGTCGCGTATGGTGTATGTCGCGTTTGGACCAGGTCCATACGCGACATAAGCACCTACTTTTTTTGTGTCGCGTATGGCGCTATTTGTGGCGTTTATTTCAGCTTGTCACGTCATGTTTTGTGGCGTTTGCTTCACACGTGACATACCTATATTGTCTCGAATTTCAACACCACTAACCCCTGATTTCATACGCGACTAGACTATGTTTTTCTTGTAGTGCCTGGACATACTATTGTTATTCCTATGTCATTTCCTAATTCTGTTTTAAGACACTCGTATAGGTTTATAATTGCTGCTTTGCTTGCCTGAATCAATGCATGAAAACTATAAATAAATTAATTACTAGTGATGGTAGGATTTTAAAGGAAGAAACTTTGTTAATAGGATAAGGTGTCTTACATTGTAGAACATCATTCTCGGTGCAGCTAACCATCCAGCTGAAGAAGTTATGCCTATGATCTTACCTTTGGTTTTTTTCAAGTGTGGAAGAGCAAAATGTGTAGCATACTAGCATACACTGAACCCCAGAAGTTAATGTCCTGTTTTGTACATACGCAATCCCCTGCAGAATACAATGGGCATCCTGTTTTCTGATGTGCAATCATCTCACACGTCCATTGCATCTAACGGCCCATAACGTAAGGTAGTAGCAATGTTATGGGCCGTTAGATGCAATGGACGTGTGAGATGATTGCTCAACAGAAAACAAGAGGCTCATTGCACTGCAGGGGTTCCGCGCCGTATCACAATCAATGTGAAATCACTTGGAATTTTCGGTGCAAATATAAGATCAAATATTCAAATTGATATATTCGAGAAAATGAAGTTAAATAAATTAAAATATTCACATCTATTAAATTTTAAATATTTTCTAATTTAAAAACTGATATTATCTTATAATATATGTTATAATAGAGTGCGCTATTATTTACTTAACCTCAAAAAAAGGTAAATTCTATTTACTTAAGAGTAAACTCGATAGATATAAGGCAGTAATAAGCTTGAGATCGCAATATCATATTTTAAGTATATTTCTACCATAGCAGGGGCAAAATTGGTAACATCGGTGGATTGTTCAAACAAGCAGACAGGAACTATTCCAGCGTTGTTCACCAGATGATCCACTGCAAAGGAAACACATCATTACAATAAACTTGGCGGAATTCATAATAACAACAACAAAAAATTAAACAAACATATTATTGACTTACATCTTCCAAAATGGCTCACTGTTAAATCAATGAAACGTTTACAGTCTTCAACTCTTGAAACATCTGCTACAATGGTGATAACATCAGTGGACCCCACCTCCCTGGCTTTTACGGCCACCTCTTTTAATCTATTCTCTCTTCTAGCCACAAGAGCAATACGTGATCCTCTCCTACCATACTCATATGCTAGATGCTTTTTTTTTTTAAAAAAAGAAAATTAAAAAATTCAGTTAATTTTACTATATACTCCCTCCTATAAGAGCACTTTGACTTTTTTGAGAATTCTAAGAAAGCAAAATGAACAATTTAATCATAACATATTTTAAATATTATTAGATCATATGTAAGTTCATAAGTCAAATAAACTAGTTTAGTGAAAAAATTTGGGAAAATCAATTTTTAATTACCCTATTTAGTTTTATTAGGATTCTTCCAAAAAGTCAAAGTACTCTTATATTATTTAGGAACGGAGGGAGTATAATGGAGCTGAAAGTTTGAAACTTTTGATGTGGGCAAGAGCAAGAACCTCGCCTATGCCTGAAGATGCGCCAACGATGAGAACTACTTTTCCAGTCACATTTTCACTGAAGATTGATCTTTTGATGAAGCTGACAAGTTTGGAGAGAAGATACAGGGGTAAAAAGCTGAGCAAAAATGCGAGTGTTATTGGAGGAACCAGGAGATTTAGAATCATGTGAGCGTAATCCATGAATGGAAGAAGAAGGTGAAAACAAGAAATTAGAATGAGTTCAAGCTCGAGCAAGAAAGATACCTAAAAATCTGGAGGGCGTAAAATGTAGTAGCGGTCGGTTCAAAAACATCTGCATGCAGAGACTTCAACACGTAGCAATTATGTGTACTATTTGTCTACGTGGCTCAATATTCCAATTTCACTTGGTTAAAAATAAAAGGTAACTCTATTTTTCTAACCACACTGGATCACTTGACACTTTAAACTAACAACATGTACAATTTTACCGGCCCTTAAAGTAACAAAAATGGTCCAATTTTACCCTATGACGAATGTACACGTGTCAACATTACATTCCACGTGTCAACATTATATTCGTCAGAGGGTAAAATTGGACCACTTTGGTTACTTCAAGAATAAAATTGTATCCGTTGTTAGTTTAGGGTACCCAGTAGTCCAAGGTGATTACTTGAAGGGTAAAATAGAGTCATTGCCCAAAATAAAAATAAACAACAACTGAATACATTTTAATTATTCCCTCCCTTCTAGACTACTCTGGTCCTTGAGGATTTTTTATTTTACTTTTTCTCCTTTTCTCTCATATTCTCATCTTTACCTTTATATGATGGGATGAATAGTTTAGATTTACTATTATATAAATTTAATATATTACATTTTTATCTTTTTAAATTTTCTGTTATTGCAATTATAAACCATATATAGACACGATTTTAAGTGTGTAAATCTATTTATTTATGTTTAAAAAATGATTTTACAAAATAACGAATCTAGAGTCTAGACCATTCTATCTAATGGTGGGCCAGAAATTTTGAGAAATGAGGAAAAGGAAAATGAGAAAAATATAGATTCCGTGTGTAAGAGATGCGTTTGGTAGAAGTATTAAATATATGATTTTTTAAATTTATTTCTAATTTTCTCCAAATGATCTACCCATGGGTGTGGGTACCCTTTAATAATAAACAAATAATAAAGGATTGATCAAAATAAAGATAAAGGTACGTGTTTAGTGTGTTTTAGTAATATCACGTGGTTTTTGATCAAATTAATTAATTTTCATAATATATTTAAATTAGATAATATGATTATACTCCTATTTAGAACACCAAAAATATTAACTATATAGTGGGTAAAGGAACGTGCCAGTTTGAGAGAGGGATCAGAGGCTTTGCTCCTATTTTTTCTTTTGGTTTGCTCCCTCCTCCCATCCTTTGCTAAAAAAACTTCTATTAGGGGCAGAATTTCTTATATATTTCTATACCGAGAGATAATATTGCTACAACACGAGCAATCTGAATTACAGTATTTCATAATGAAGAAGCAGGGTACAATATATAGTAGACCGGTGGTCTAACAGACTCAGTTACACGTGTACATTAAGAGAAACTAATTATCTATCCGATTAGTAAAAAACATGCATGAATCGATATATTTTCTAATATAGTATGGCTCACAACTGATGATTACACCCATAAATAACAATGATAGTCCATAATGACCATAACAGTAACAAGATAGTAACAAACTAACTTTCACTCTGCTTTGAGTTGTGAGTTGTGTGATGAATTCAAATTTTGATTGTTCTCTAATGCGTTGGTATCTATATTGAAAACCAGACGATTAAGCCAATCCACAATTTCTGGAAATATGGCCTTCAAAGGAAATCCCAGCTTTATCCAAAAAGGGTATGTGACATACAAATCTCCTCTACACACACCTTTTACAATTGCTCTAGCACATTCCTCTGCTGATGCCAATGGAAATATCCCCAGACTAGCCTGCTTCCACACATATATAATTCCAATCACTTAAGAGCAAATATAGTTGTAGTTGTAAACTTGAAATTGTAATTATGTTCAAAATCAGTCTAACTAATTTCCATCTACAATATGATCAAGAGAAAATAATAAGAGTTGATAACCTCCAAGGCCAAGGCTCTATCTCCGAGTTCTGTTTTGAGGAAGCCAGTAGAAACAATTGTGAACCCAATTGTGCCACCTAGTTCAGTTCTCAGTGTATCAAAGAAGTTTATGATTGCTGCCTTGCTTGCCTGAAGTGATTATGAGACAGATTAATTTTTTTTAATTCTTTTTATTTAATGAAAATTGTAGATTGGAAATTGCATGATAATTGAGTCTTACACTATAATAACCAATTCTTGGAATAGGGTACCATCCCAAACCTGAAGAATTCACTACAATCTTGCCTCTGCTCCTTTTCAGATATGGAATTGCATATAAAGTTCCATTGAGTGAACCCCAGAAATTCACCTCCTGCAAAATTAAATAACACTCTCAACTTATAAGCAAACCATAAACAGGACACCAAAAGTTTCTATGTTAGTTTTTCTCACCATCTCATTTGGGATTAGGCTAATCTATGCCACAAGACCTCATGACCATTGTATATGTTTTGTTAATGAATATTGTGTAACAAAGTGAGATTTTGTTTCCCGTTTTGTTTGTGCATATAAAATTATAACATGCAAATTTTAAACTCAGTCACAGAATCATCTTGCTTCATGCATATTTTTAGGTATGATATCTTTTTGTGAGACTAAATATGCATCTGAAACATTGGTTTGCTCACCATAACTGAATGTGGCTCAGAAATATCGATACAATCCTCAAACTTTTCAACCCTTCCAATTCCAGCATTGTTTACAAGGTGATCCACTGTAACATCAATCAATCAATCAATCATACATAATTGACAGTAAGAAATGGAAGTCATGCCAGAAAACACCCTAAGAAATGGAAGTCATTATCAGTTAACCTTGCATAATAAGGCAGTATATTAGACTTCACTCACAATGTCCAAAGTAATTAACGGTTTCATCAACAAACCGTTTACAATCTTCAACTTTAGACACATCAGCAACGAATGTGATAACATCTGGGGAACCCAGAGATCTAGCCTCATCAGCCACTGCTTTCAGATTATCCTCTTTAATATCAACTAAAGATAGGGCTGCTCCTCTCTTGGCAGTTGGCATACTCATAAGCAAGTTGCTTTTAATTTTGAAATAAATAAAGAAAGAAAATTAAAGCTTTACATTTGAGTCAGGTGAACAAGAGTTGTACAACTAAATTAAACAAGGTTAGATAGTTCTATATATGCACTGACCTCACCAAGTCCTGTGGCTGAACCAGTGATTAATAGTTAATACGACCTTTTTGGTCAGATTTTCTGTGGTAAACAGTTTTTTCACAAACAGAATTAGCTTGAAGAAGAGGTAAGGCACTATGAAAATGGAGAGACCAATTGAAAATATTAGAGGTAATGCAATGTTGAGGAACTTTTGAGTGAGACTCATTGTATAATATGCTTATGTTTGATAAGAGAGAAAGGGGTAGAGAGGAGAGAAGAAAGGCTATAGTAGTATATGCTTCAATTAACTAACGATTACAGTATATGCTACAATTAGCTAACGATTGAAGTTAAATGCTTCTAATTGATTTCTTGAAGGCAATTAGGCAATTCCACAGTTGAATAATGGGACTGATTTAAATGAAAATAAATGACACAGTACTCAGGTCCACATCTAAAGGCCAAATCAGAGGAAACTCGAGAGAGTCGACAAGGAAACGGTTTCTAGCTGGTAACTCTTAATATACTACCTCCGTTCCTAAATATAAATATAAGACCACTTTCTATTTTATCTCAAGTTTTGCCCAAACTACTCTTATACTTCATCTTTTCATTGAAAACCCTTCATCCTTTTAAAAGAAGTAATTGAGGGGATTTTGGGAAGATCATGTAATTTTATTGTCTTCCTTAATCTCCCCAAATTAACCAAAGTGATCTTATATTTAGGAACGGGGGAGTACAAACTAATCATTTTTATTTAAAAGCATTAAAAATTTAAATGATTTAAAACATTTTTGTTGGAAAAACAGAAAAGAAAATGTTTCAGTATCATATCCATAATACTCTCTCCGCCCTCCTACATATTTGCATGCAATAAAAAGAAAAATATATCCACTGCTCTTTAAAAAATAAGGATAACATAATTTAATTAAATGGTTAATAATACTTGTTATTTGGTGGCATACGAAGCGAAGAATTATAAATCAGATATAAAATTGTATCTAGACCATCTATAACAAATTTAAGTATTCCGGATGAGATCTAAGCGATCTAAATATGACTAGCTCTCCACCCATCTCTTCTATGAGTAGAGAAGTTGGTTTCCATCAACGGGAAGAAATCCTTTTATCACATCTCAAAGGAAACTCAAGAGAGTTGAGAAGGAAAGTGTGTAATGGAAACCAATGGAAATGGAAATGAAATTAGAATTGAGTGTAAGGGGGTAAAAATGGAAAGTAGAGTTAGATTAGGTAATGATGAGATGTAAAAGTTTGTGTTTCAGTCTTCATTAATGGCATCACGACTGTTGTCAATAATGTTGTGGTTTCCATCATTGTTAGTGATGTCATGACCTTTCTAAATGTAGCGTAGGTGATAGATTAGGCGGTAGTTTCTTTTTTGGAAAAAACAAAATTATTCCTATAGAAACAAAAAAAAGAACAACTTGGATCATTAGCACTTAACATATATTACCAAATTCGCTTAAAAAACTCAAATACCCTTAAAAACACTCTCACCGTCAAGTCATCAAAGATAATTGTATATATTAGGGTATTTGAGGAGTAATTATGTTTTACTTGTTAAGGTTTTTTAAGGGCATTTGAATCTTTTCCCCTAATTTAGTAATGTGAGTTAAATGTCAATAACTCAAGTTGTACTTTTTTATATTTAGCAACCTCATTTGTCCTTTCACACATCGGGGACAGTTTATTTGTCTTTTTCTAAAGTTGTTTTAGTTTTCTTGTTTTTTTTTTAAAAAAACATTTTTTGTTTTTCTTAAATAGACAGGTAAAAATAAATTTCTTTTTCAATTTTTAAAAACAGAAAAATAGCTTTTAAAAACTAAAACAAACATCTCTTATCAATCAACTGATTACATGTGCATCACTTGAAATATTGTCCAATAAATTGTGGCTCACAACAACTGATGATGATTAAAACCTCAAATAACAATGACAATCCACTAAATCCAGAATGACCATATCATTAAAAAAAATACTGTACTAAACCTTCACTTTGGTTTGAGTTGTGTGCCGTGTGAAGAATTCAGATTGTGGTTGGGTACTCTGAAAGCCAGACGATGAAGCCAATCCACAATTTCTGGAAAAAACGCCTTCATAGGAAATCCCAGCTTTATCCAAAAAGGGTATGTCACATACAAATCTCCTCTACACACACCTTTTACAATTGCTTTAGCACATTCCTCCGATGATGCCATAGGAAATATCCTTATACTAGCCTGCTTCCACATATACATAATTCCAATCACACAAGAGCTAATAGAGTTGTAGCTGTAAACTTGTAAAAGTAATTACCCCTTTGTTCTTAAATATAAGATCACTTTGGGATGTGGATAAGTTCCTAAATATAAAATTACTTTATCTTTTTTGTCAAGTTTTGCCCAAAATATCCCTATACTCCTTTAAAAGCAAATTACTCCTTCCAACCTTATTTTTTTCCCTAAGTGAGGGGTATTTTGGGGAGATCATGTCTTCCAAACTCATTGGAATGTCTTCCTTGATCTCTCCAAATTAATTAAAGTGATCTTATATTTAGGAACGGAGGGTATGTTTATAAGCAGCCTAACTTATTTCCATCAACAATATGATTAAGAGAAAAATAAGAGTTGATAACCTCCAAAGCCATGGCTCTTTTTGAGAGTTCTGTTTTTAGGAAGCCAGGAGAAACAATTGTAAACCCAATTGCGCTACCAAGTTCAGCTCTCAGAGTATCGAAGAAATTTATGGTTGCTGCTTTGCTTGCCTGAAGTGATGATAATAATACATTTTAAAATTTAAGTATCTTTATTTTAGATAAAAATTGTACATAACAAATTTTTATGACGATAGAGTCTTACATTATAGTAACCACATCTCGGAACAGGATACCATCCCAAACCTGAAGCAATCACTATGATCTTGCCTCTGCTCCTTTTCAGATGTGGAATTGCATGTAAAGTACCATAGAGTGGCCCCCAGAAATTCACCTCCTGAAAAATTAAATAAAACTCAATTTTAAAAAATCCATTAACAGGACAAAAGAAATTCCAATCTTTTCTTACAATCGCCTTTTGGATTAGGTCAATCTATCATACAAAAACTTTATGATGATTATATTCTTTCCCTTTGCTGTATACTCCCTCATGTCCTAAATATAAGATATATTTACTTAATTTTATTAGATCAATAATATTAGTTAAGTTAGTTATTATTACATGATATTATTAATTCACCTTAACCATTTATCTTTATCCCCACCTCCCTTATTCTTTATTGTTTATTAATCTCATGCATTATTAGGGTTAATTTAGAGAAAAGTTATGACCGATTAAAAAAGAGTTTTATATTTAAGACCAAATTCATCTAGTCAAAAAGGTCTTATAGTTATGACTAGAGGGAATAAAATAATGGATTGTAAATACTTGGAAGACACAAGTTGAAAGAGTAAGAAGCTAAGGTGCTAGCTGTACATTAAAGTGAGATTTAATTTATTTCCGGCTTGTGTAGCTTATTTTTTTTTTTGGCCAACGTCTAGCTTGTTTTTTTTTTTTTTTTTGAATTGCTTCCCCCGGTGTCCCACACCCTTCGGGTGCAGACTAATCCGGAGTCGCCAGCCGGGATTCCCGTAAACGGGGTGACTGACTTCCCGGGGATTCGAACTTGGCACCTTTGGGCTAAATGGCGGAATCCACACCTTGGGGATCCTCTTCAAACCATCAAGCTAGCTTGTTTCATGCATAGTTTTTATTCATGATATATCTTTGAGACTATATATGCATACAAAACATTGTTTTGCTCACCATAACTGAATGTGGCACAGAAATATCGCTACAATCCTCAAACATTTCAAGCCTTGCAATTCCAGCATTGTTTACTAGGGGATCCACTTTAACATCAACGCGATCAATCAATCATATATAAATCAATCATATATAATTGCAAATAAAACTGGCTAAGAAATGAAAAGTGATCATTCCTCTTATCCTAAGATCTAGTTGACTTTTTTAGAAAATACTAAAATACCTCCTCCGGTCCTAAATATAAGACCTAATTGACTTTTTTTGAGAGGTTTAAGGATGCGAAATAGGCTATTAAATCATGACATATTTGATATATTTTTAGATTATACATTAGTTTATATGTAAAATAAACTATTCTAAGGGGAAAAATTAGGTAAATCAATTTATAATTAACTTATTTTGCTTTTTTATAGGATTTTCTAAAAAAGTCAATTATACCCTATATTTAGGACCGGAGGGAGTATAAAATAAGCCACTTAGAATTTGATTCATCTTATTTTTTCTCTTAAACTAGTTTATTTGACCTATAAATTAATAGGTAATCTAAAAAATATCAAAATTAACTAACATACTTTGCTTCTTTAATCTTTCCAAAAAAAAGTGAATTAGATTTTATATTTAAGACTGGAGGTAGTATAACTTAACCTTGTATAATAAGGCAGTATATTAGACTTCACTTACAGTGTCCAAAGTGATTAACGGTTTCTTCAACAAACCGTTTACAGTCTTCAACCTTAGACACATCAGCAACGATTGTGATAACAGCTGGGGAACCCAGAGATCTAGCCTTATCAGCCACTGCTTTCAGATTATCCTCTTTAATATCAACTAGTGATAGAACTGCTCCTCTCTTGGCATACTCATAAGCAAGTTGCTTTTATTTTATAACATAAAAACCAAACAAATAAATGAAGACAACATTTGAGCTTGGTGAGCAAGAGTCGTATAACATAATTAAACAAGTTGAATATATAGATCTATATATGCACTGACCTCACCAAGCCCTGAGGCTGAACCAGTGATTATGACAACCTTTCTGGTCAGATTTTCTTTGGTAACCAACTTTTTCAGAGAAAGAATTAGCTTGAAGAAGAGGTAAGGCACTATGAAAATGGGGAGGCCAATTAACAATATTAGAGGCAGTGCAATGTTGAGGAACTTGGGAGTGAATTTCATTGTATAATGCTTAAGGGTGATTAGAGAGAAAGGGATAGAGAAGAGAGAAGAAAGGCTGCAGTTTAAGCTAACATTAGTGAACGATCTAAGTTACATGCTTCTAAATTCTTGGAGTAATTGTTTCGATTGAAATTTTGTGTAGAGGGTGGATGGCAGTTGAAGAAACAGGACAGACATTTAAATGGCAATTATTGAGCGAAGTCAGGTTTGTATCTACCCATTTTATATTTATATTATTAGTAGGTCTTCGTCTAGTTTATCTCTGAGGCTGAAAATCTTGTCCATTTGGTTTCATTGTAAAGTGAGGAGGGAAAGTGAGAATGAGGGAAGTGATAATTTTATGTTAATTTACATATATCACAAATTTTTCTCTCCATCTTACACTTTTTGAGTTCCTCACAAATCCTACTTTCCCATCATTAACTAATTTATCTATACTTTCCATCTTTACCTCTTACACTCAATTCCATTTCCATTTCCATTTCTATTATACACTTTCAGTTCAACCAAACTGGCACATCACACCATTTTCAAAATAAACTAGGCATAAATTACCCTTAATCTTATCCAAAAGAAGCATCCAGCACCTTAAACAATTGAAGGGTGCAAAACTACCCCTAAACATTTGAATATGTAGCAAAAATGCCCCCACCATTAGATGTCCTACATTACTGTTAAAAGGAGCATGAATTGTTGAAAATTTGACCAAGTTGTTAGGGGAGTTAAATGCTGAATAAGATGTTTGAAAATTTGAATATTAAGGGTGATGGATGCACAAAAATTCAGTTTGTAGTATTAATTGCAAAGAAAAAATATTGGGTGTTCCATGCTCTACTTATCCCTAGTTAAAATTATGACAGTTCAAAATTTAAGCAATTCAATATGAGAAAGAATAATTAATTAATATAAATAAAATGTTATTAATGAGTCAAAATTAGTCTGTAATGCACCTTTGCTCTGAATTACAAAGAGGTGGAAAAATCTTGACGTCACGTTACTCTCACGTGTTAAATGTATTAAAGTTCTTATTTTTGCTGGTTTATTATTATAGTCTTTTAAATTTAATTTGAAAATTGCATAATCCTTTTTTTAACATTGTTAGTTTCAAATTGAGACTATAAATAATCAAATTTAAAAGATGATTATATGATTAAATGAAATTAATTGTGTAAGTAAAAATTGTGTAAGTAAAAAATACTGAAAGTATATTTTTTAAACTTGAAGGGTCTATTTTGATAAAAAAAAACAATTATAAAGAGTTTATTGCAAATATAAATGAACAAAAGTATAATTTAATATAATATTTATTATCAAAATTCAAATGGTTTTTAATATTGTCCTTACTAATTGCTCCCTCTAATTATTATTATAGGATTAACTTGACTTTTTTTTGGAAGAAATTAAGAATGCACAACAATTCACTTTAAATTGTTTATATTTATCCAATCTATCAACTGATTACATGAGCATGACTTGATAGATTTTCCAATATATTGTGGCTCACAGACAATGATGATTACAACCTCAAATAACAATGATAATTCAAAATGACCATCTAAGAAAAAAATTATATTCCTCTGATCCTAAATATAAGACTTAGTTGACTTTTTTAAAAATTCTAAAGAAACAAAATAAATCACTAATATATTGATTCACCCAATTTTTTCCTTTAACTAGTTTATTTGATATATAAACTAATAGGTAATAAGCTAAAAAATTCAAATATATCGAGATTAGCTTAAATATTTTATTTCCTTAATCTCTAAAAAAAAATAGTCAACTATGTCTTATATTTATGAACAGAGGAGGACCAACTTTTTACTCTGCTTTGAGTTGTGCACTGTGTGATGAATTCAGATTGTTGCTGTTTTCAAAAGTGCTGGTGGGTACTCTAAAAGCCAGACGATGAATCCAATCCACAACTTCTGGAATAATTGCCTTCATAGGAAATCCCAGCTTTATCCAAAAAGGGTATGTCACATACAAATCTCCTCTACACACACCTTTTATAATTGCTTTAGCGCATTCCTCTGCTGATGC
Source organism: Mimosa pudica (assembly GCA_029929735.1). Lineage (NCBI taxonomy): Eukaryota > Viridiplantae > Streptophyta > Magnoliopsida > Fabales > Fabaceae > Mimosa > Mimosa pudica. The sequence goes on along the minus strand of JAKELP010000014.1, from coordinate 15,636,233 downwards.
CACAGGAAATATCCCTAGACTGGCCTGCTTCCACATATACATGATTCCAATCACTTAAGAACTAATTTAGTTGTAGATATAAACTTGTAAATATAATTATGTTTATAAATTAACAGCCTAACTAATTTCCATCTACAATATGATTAAGAGAAAAATAAGAGTTGATAACCTCCAAAGCCAAGGCTCTATCTGTGAGTTCTGTTTTGAGGAAGCCAGGAGAAACAATTGTCAAGCCAATTGCATTACCAAGTTCAGTTCGTAGTGTATCAAAGAAATTTATGATTGCTGCCTTGCTTGCCTGAAGTGATAATAAGACGGATTAATTTTTCTAAAGTTTTATTTTTTGAAATAAAAATTGTAGATCGAAAATTTAATTTAATGATTATAGAGTCTTACATTATAGTAACCACATCTTGGAATAGGATACCATCCCAGAACTGAAGCAATCACTACGATCTTGCCTCTGCTCCTTTTTAGATGTGGAATTGCATATAAAGTACCATAGAGTGGCCCCCAGAAATTCACCCCCTGCAAAATTAAATAAAACTGATCAATTTTCAAGAATATATTAACAGGAAAAAAAATTCCAATCTTTTGTTACGTTCGCCTTTTGGTTTGGGTTAACCTATACTACGAAAACACCATGGTGATTATATCCTTAATCTATGCGATACATAGTAATGAACTGTAATAATTTGGAAGATTCATAATGATGATTATCTTTCAGTTCAAAAAATAATGATGATTATCTCCTTAAGATGTTAGGTGCACATTAAAGTGAATTTTTTTTTTCGAATTTGTGATATTTTGTTTGTATTTGAGACGAGGATCTTGTATGTATTATGCCAAGCTACCATTATGTTTTGTTAATGAAAATTTTGCATCAAAGTGAGATTTGTTTCCCGTTTGTCTCCGCATATCAAATCAGCTTACTTCATGCATAGTTTTAGTCATGATATATTTTTGTGAGGCCATATATATATGCGTCTGAAACAGTGGTTTGCTCACCATAATTGAATGTGGCATAGAAATATCAATACAATCCTCAAACATTTCAGTCTTAAGAATTCCAGCATTGTTTACCAGGTGATCCACTGTAATAGAAACCGATCAATTAATCATATATATGTGCAAATAAAACAACCGAAGAAATGACTGTCATTATCACGATAAATCGAAGAAATAGCCTATCAGTTAATCTTGTGTAATACTACTGTGTTTGACTGCACTTACAATGTCCAAAATAATTAACGGTTTCATCAACAAACCGCTGACAATCTTCAAGTTTTGACGCATCAGCAACGATTGTGATAACATCTGGGGAACCCAGAGATCTTGCCTTATCAGCCACTGCTTTCAGATTATCCTCTTTAATATCAGCTAGTGATAGAACTGCTCCTCTCTTGGCATACTCATATGCAAGTTGCTTTAATTTTATAACATACAAACAAACAAACAAATGAAGACTTAACATTTGAGCTTGGTGAGCAAGAGTCGTATATAACATAATAAAACAAGGTGAATAGATCTATACCTTGTTTTATTATGTTTTATTATGGTATATAACATAATATGCACTGACCTCCCCAAGTCCTGAGGCTGAACCAGTGATTAAGACAACCTTTCTGGTCAGATTTTCTTTGGTAACCAACTTTTTCAGAGAAAGAACTAGCTTGAAGAAGAGGTACGGCACTATGAAAATGGGGAGGCCAATCAACAATATTAGAGGCAAAGCAATGTTGAGGAACTTGGGAGTGAGATTCATTGTCTAATGCTTAGAGGAGAGAATAAAGGCTACAGTTTAAGCTGATATTTGTAAACGATCGATCTTAGTTAAATGCTTCTAAATTCTAATTGTTTTGTTTGTATAGAGGGTGGGGCACAGACATTTATTGAGGCAGAAGTCAGGTCTTTCTCTAATTTGTAGGTTGTATGTGAGGCTGAAAAACTTGACATCATAACAACTGCCAGAATATACCAAATAAGAGGCTATCTTGACATCACATTACTCTCACGTATTAATTGTATTAAAGTTACTGTTTTTGCTAATTTATGATTTTACTAAATTTAATTTGAAAATGACATAACCCGTTTTTTTTAAATAGTTAGTTTCAATGAATGGAAAACTATTAATAATCAAATTTAAAAGATAATAGATCATAATGATTAAACGTTGATAAAATTAAACATGCATAAATTTAAATTTTTGTTATGATTATTTTTATCTACATTTAATTATAGAATCTCCTTTTGATTTTGTGAGTCATTATTTTCCCTTAAACGAAATTAATTGTGTATGTAAAAAAATATTAAAAGTGTACTTTTCAAACCTAAATTGTTAATTCTTATTAAAAAAGTAAAAGGTTTGTTGCAAATGTAAATGACCAACACTAATACTTTAATCTTAAAATTTTTTATCAAATGATTAAATGTTATCCTTTCTAATTACTCCTTTAGTTCTTATTGTAAGATAAACTTGACTTTTTTTTAGAAATTAAAAATGTAAAATAAATCACTTTAAATTGTTTATATTTATGTTTTTTCCTTCAAAATTACTTTATATTGCTTATAAGTTAGGATATAATATAATCACATGTAGCACAATTTCGTAGTCTAATATGGTTACTCAATTTCTACTGAAAAAATCAATTTGATCTTATAGTTAAAACCGGAGAGTGTCTAAACTTCAGTATTATTATTAATTATACTCTCTCTACCATTACCTAATTGAAAGATTAATTATATACCTGTTAGTTGTTGGCTTTAACCAGCAAGTAATTATGGATCAATTTTGAGAGAATTGCATTGTAGCATTAAGATGGAGCCCTATTTACCTTTACCCTCTCATGTAGGTTTTTTCTTTAAAAAGGTCGATATATATTTCCGATGAAGTAACAATAGTCATATAATTTTCACATAACCGCAGGCCCATTAAAATTTTTATAATACAAACCAAATCCAGCAACTGAAATATATGTATTCTTCCCTTTTGGGCTTTTAAACCAGCAGCATGATGAAGGCCTAAAAGCTTTTGTCATCTTCATTAAACATAAAGGACAATTATTCGGCCTAAAAAACATAAAGGACAATTCTAATTGGATTGATTGTTTTAATGATGCTACTGTTACTCATTTACCTTTTTTTAAGTCTGATCACAGACCTCTTCTCCTAAGATTAAATGGGTTTAATGGTACTAGGGTCTCTAAAGGACCTTTTAGATTCATCGCCTCCTGGATCTTACATAATGATTTTTCTGACTTTGTTAAACTTCATTGGTCGGGCGAGTCCTCTTGGAATGATAATATGACAGCATTTTCTTCTTCATGTTGTGTTTGGAACAAAGAAGTCTTTGGTCACACATCGAGAAGAAAACATATCTTACTTCGTCGTTTGGAAGGTATTAGCAAAGTGGAGGCGAGGAGTGTTCTTCCATCTCATTTACTCCACCTTCAGAAACAGTTGTGGCTTGAGCTTGATGAGGTACTTCTCCAAGATTCTCTCTTATGGGCTCAAAAAGCTAGGAATGATTGGCATTTATTTGGTGATAGAAATTCCAAATTCTTTCATCAGAAAGCTAATGGGAGAAGAAGACGTAATTTTATTGGGGCTCTTCGTGACTCTAATGGTATTTGGATTTACGAGACTGAAGAAGTAAAATCTTTAGCTACATGTTTTTTCAAAACACTATTTACTGAGGAGATGCATAGTCGGGATCCTTTACAGTGTATCTATAACTTTCCGATGTTTTCTCCTCTTCAAGCACAAATGATTGGCCGTGATGTTTGTAAGGAAGAGATTAAGCGTACTCTTTTTAGCATGGGTGCTTTAAAGGCTCCTGGTCCTGATGGTATAAATGCTTTATTTTATCAAAGTCAATGGGAGATTGTGGGCCTTTCTATATGTGATTATATTCAAAGGATTTGGCATAATCCGTCTATTATTGCAGAGATTAATTCTACCTTTCTAGTGCTTATTCCTAAAGTTGATCATCCGGAAGAGGTCAAAGATTTGAGACCTATTGGCCTGTGCAATGTTATTTTAAAGTTGATTACTAAAATCATTGCTAACAGGTTAAAGCCACTTATGCAGTCGATTATAAGCCCCACACAATGTAGTTTTGTTCCAGGGAGACATAGCTCAGATAACATTATTATTGCTCAGGAGGCTATGCATTCTATGCGTTTAAAAAAGGGTAACAAGGGAATGATGGCCATCAAGATTGACATGGAAAAGGCTTATGATAGATTGATGATGCTACCAAAATTTTGATAAAAACTCCGCAAGTGTACGGATCCTATTTTAGTAAAGTGGTAAATCAAGGTCGATCCCACAGAGACTCGGACAATTAATAACTAGGCATTAGATCTCCTATTTTCATTCAAGTTGAGTAAACAAGAAAATTTGATTTTAATTATCTAATAGCTAATAAAATAAAATAAAACAAATATTCACACAGATGAAATTCACGAGTCAAAAGAACAACCTAGAGCCACTAATCCCTTATCTGCTTCTTAGATTTTATTCCCACTAAATTAATTATGAATTAATCCAACTAGCTAATCTAGAGTACTAGTGTCTATAAATGTCTTCCGGTCCACTTACATCCTTGCCTAGCTTAATTACACAATGTCTTGCACTAATTTACTAAGCCAATTAATACCGGTACCGCTCTAATGTGACTATGTAGGGCTTCTAGGTATATGTCTATCCTAGTCGCAAATCAGATTAACAATCCAATCCTACACTATTTAATCTCATGGTCTATTTAAAATTCTCTCTTTCGAGTCCAATTCTAAATTCCCTAAACATGTCTAATGGTGATCAAGCACTAAACAAGTTAATCAATAATAACAAGATTAAATAAACTAAATCAAATTAACCATGACTAAATAGTGGGAAATAAAATACTAAGTTACAAACAAGTTCATAGTACTCTAAGTTGTAAAAGGAAACTAGTCACACATGTCTATCAAATTAAAATCATCACAGTCATAATGAAAAGAATCAAAGGATGCACCAAACAATTTATTCCTCTTCTCCTTCAGCGTATGTGTGTTCTTGCGTGTATGCTCTTGATGAATCAATTCAACAAACTCCACAGTGCCTTCCCCTTTTCGTCTTCTAGTCCATGTGTCCACAAAGATTCCTTGTCTTGTGGTTGTGTCTTCCTCTCCCAGAACGTGAATGCATGTATGTGTATATATATGTTAGGATGAAACCGAAGAACCCAAGGATCCCTTGCTCATGTGCAACAACCTCTCTTTCTTTTTGTGCGTGAATTCCTTTGTAGGCTCTAGGAATTGGAAGTATTGTAACCAGCCTCCTCTTCTCCTCAATTGCACGTGTATATTTATAATAGACTAGCCCAACACCATACTGCCTTTGCCTTGCATGTTAAGTTTCTTTTCTTTCCTTTTCTTGTATGCCCCTTTCTCTTTATTTCTTTTTTTTTTTAAATTCTGTATTCATGAAGAGAAGGAAATAGGAAATAATCACAATAACTCAATCACATACTCTCAATAATAGGAAACTTCCCATTAAAATATTTCTTTTAATATATTAAGTTTCCTATTTCAATTAAATTTCATATTTTCAAAATAATCACTCATATCATCCTCAAATCACTTACTTTCCAATTCACATCAAAATCACTTAATTATTTAATTCATGACTCCCCAAATACAACAAAATATTTCCTAAAAACCACTAAATTTGGGGAGTCATCAATTGAATTGGAATTTCCTGATTCTTTGTTTACAGGATCTAAATATTTCAAGAAATATTATTGACATTATATCCAATTGTGTTACAACTCCTTCAATGCAGATTTTGTGGAATGGAGAGTTATCTGAGAAATTTAGCCCCTCGAGAGGAGTAAGACAAGGAGATCCTCTGTCTCCTTATCTTTTTGTTATTTGCATGGAAAGACTAGCTCACTTGATCCAGGAGAAAGTGGAGAAGAAGCTTTGGTTCCCTATTACTCTTAGTAAGCATGGTACTCCTATTTCTCATTTATTTTTTGCTGATGACATTATTCTTTTTTCTGAAGTGTCAATACAGCAAGCTATTATTATCCGAGAATGTTTGAATGACTTTTGCTCTAGCTCTGGGCTTAAAGGTAATGCTAGCAAGACGAGGATTGTTTTTTCAAATAACGTGAGTCATTATCGAAGGCAGGAGATTAGTGATGTTCTTGGCTTTCAATGGACCGAAGATTTAGGCAATTACCTTGGTGTGCCTTTGCATCATAATAGAGTCAATAAAGAAAGTTTTCAGTATATGGTGGATAAGGTGAATTCAAGGCTGTCTAATTGGAAAGCTAATTCTCTCTCCTTGGCTGGTAGACACACTTTGATCTCATCTGTTACTTCGGCTATTCCTAGCTATGCTATGCAGACATCTTCTATGCCTATTTCCACTTGTGAATCTCTTGATAAGCTTAATAGAAATTTCTTATGGGGTTCTTCGGAGCAGAATAAAAAAATCCATTTGATTGCGTGGGACTATGTTTGTTCCGCTAAGAAAAATGGAGGTCTTGGTTGGAGCTTAATCCATCGAAGGGATGCCTTATGGGTCAAAGTCATTCGAAGCAAATATAATTGTGGAGATGACTTATTGCCTGCTATTGATAGAAAGAGACAAGGCTCAAATGTTTGGAGTGGTATTAATAAGGCTTGGGAGCATGTTGAGTCAGGCATTGAAGTGGACTCTTCTCAAGGTGTAGTCAGGTGGAAATATTCTAATAGTGGTTTATTCACTATTAAATCTGCTTATGATTCTATCATGAAGGAGGAGGTTTCGAATGAGAAAGTGTGGGGTATACTTTGGAAATTGCCCATAATCCAGCGCTGTAAGTCTTTCTTGTGGCTTGCTTTTCATAATAAATTGCTTTCAAATGAGGTTAGATTGAACAGGAATTTATGTGCCGACACTACCTGTAAAGCATGTGGGGATTCTCTTGAGTCTCTTCTCCATATTCTTAGAGATTGTGGTGCTACAAGAGACTTATGGATGAGCATTATCAAGCCTTCCTCTTGTCAAAAATTTTTTAGTCTTGACTTGAAGGAGTGGCTTCATATGAATATTCTTCAATCTAATTTTTTTGGTGGTGAGAACTGGAGTGCTAAATTTGCAACTTTATGTTGGCTCATATGGAAACGGAGAAATAATTTCATATTTGAAGATATTACAGAGACTAACATTAATCTGGTTTTCAAGTGCAATTCTATGCTGGTGAATTTATCTCAAGCATCCAAGAAGCTTAGTGGGATTAATCTTAATGGTCTTCTTCATACGGATTCTTTTGCTGGATGGTCTCCCCCTCCTCATGATGGTCTCCCCCTCCTCATGGTAGTTTCAAGCTAAATGTAGATGGCTCATTTTCTCCATCTATAGGTTCCGGATGTGGGGGAGTTTTACGGGATTCTCTAGGAGCTTATCATGGAGGTTTCATGTTCAAATTTTCGGATGGGGATAGTCTTGGGGCAGAGCTTAAAGCTTTTGTGCTTGGTCTTGAATTTGCTTAGATAAAAGGTATTCGGGACCTCATTTTAGAATCAGATGCAGCTGAAGTCATTCAATTAATAAATTATGGTGCTCCTTCTCATCATCGTTATTCTCCTCTTATTCAACACGCTAGGGAGATGATTGCTTATGATTGGGTTGTTAATCTTTCTTGGATATCTAGAAGTAGAAACCAAGCAGCTGATTGTCTAGCCAAAAGAGCTCTTGATGTAGAGTTAGGCTATCATTTTGTGGATCAACCTCCTAATGTACTCTGGATTGTCCTTGAGAAGGATTGTCCTAGGCATCCTAGTGTTTTTTAGTTTACAGTTGTAATTTCCCTTACTGTATCAAAAAAAAAACATAAAGGACAATTTCCCAAAATGATTGGAATGTAGCATATAGTTTGACTGCCATTTCTTAGATCCAAAACGAAGAAATAAGAGAGAAACGCTGTACAGAATCTTAAAACTAGTTGAAGCCTGACGACGCCTGCACCTGTGGTGGAAAATTAAACAAACTCCTTTCTTATGAATCATAATTTCTAAAAAAAAGTAAATAATTCATTAACATGTTGAATAAGCTAACAATGATCAGATGCAAATCAAAAGGAAAGACACAAATGCTCTACATACAGAGCAAACAAATCAGGAGACCATAAAGACTAATATCAAAGCAGCACTCTACTAAGAAAATGTACAATAAAGTTAAAAATAGCATAACTAAATTATTTCTCAAACTAAAGTGCATGGACTATAGGCAATAAATAACTAGACCATCCACATCCACAATCAAATCAAATGCTGATCGATTCCCTCTGGCCTCAAACCATACTCCACCTCTCCTCCTTCCTAACATTCTTAAATGCACAAATGCCAACTCCAAACGCTATGATCAGCAACATCACGAACACAATGTTGCTTATAGCAGCCTTCCTCCAATTGGTCTTCAAGCTCTGAAGTAATCCAGCCTTACATGAAGTACAGTCAAAGCACAAGACTTTGGGACTATTATCCCATAAGCCACAATCTTGGTTAGTGTAATTTGCATTCCCTGGCTTGTTCCAAATGGTTGGGCTTTGGTACAAAAAGTTACACTCACTCGGTGGCTTGCAACAACCAGACTACAAAAAACACAACAAAAACATGTAAGAAAGGCATAATATTGAACACAAACATGAAATAAAGATCACAACCCATAAAAAAATTGATTTTGGAGATTATTATTACCTCAATTGGAGATATTTTTTTCTCAGCAAAAAACTTAAGGGAATCGTCTTTGGCAAACTTATTTCTGTAGTCAGAACAGATTCCACTGTCTTGAAGACAAGTCTTGATTGCGTTCCAGCTTTCTTGGCTTATCACTCTATTTTGTAACCAATGTGAATAATTTTCCAGCTTATATTCTTTGTATGCTATACCAAAAGCATTTTCTCCGGCGCCTTTAGTGGTAACAGTGAAGGTGAAAATAGTGAAAATGAATAGAAAAACAATGAGGAGGAACATTAAAGCTAGGTAAATCCATAGGAGAATAGAGTTTCTGAAACAAACTCCAAACAAACCCAAGATTGAAACTACCATTATTAACACACCAACAGCAATCACAGGCTTGACCAACCATTGAGCACATTGGCCACCACCTGGTTTGGAAAGTGTAATTCCAATGCAGAGAATGAAAACCGAGAATATAAGTGTTGATACGTTGACACAACCAAGAACAGCGTTGCTTTTGTGAACCATGTTTTTGGGGAAACAGAAGTTTTAGCTGGGGAGAGTATAATGATGATCAAAATGGTGATGATGCTGATTGATGAAGATGTGAGAAAACAATGTTGTTAAATGGGTATATATAGGAACTTTTTGAGGGTAAGAAAACGCGGAGAAATGAAATGGATTGAAAAATGTTACGCGTTTGATTACTTGAAATGGGATGATGGGGGAATGAGGCATGAGTGGGTTTTAGGAACTAAGGGGATGATTTATGTATTATGATGTAAATGGAAACTTTGTGTAATGATAATTATGATTATATGTGATTATGATTGTATTTTGTTTCTTTATTTTTTTGTTCAATAATTGTGTGTTTATTTGATTGATGTTGGCTGTGTACTCTTTTAATGATTGATATAGAGAGATGCTAGTTTTCGAAGCTTGGGATTGTTTTGCTGTTTCCCTGATTTTGTTACAATAACTGGAGAGCATTGATATGATATATGGATATTATTAGGTTTATTTAGTTATTATGATATACTAATAAAGATACAAATATACTCCCTCGGTACTAAATATAAGATCTAATTGACTTTTTTGAAAAATCTTTAAAAAAAGCAAAATAAGTTAATTATAAATTGATTTACCTAATTTTTTACCCTTAAACTAGTTTATTTTACTTATAAACTAATGGATAATCTAAATATATATCAAATATGTCATGATTTAATAGATTATTTTGCAACATTAACCTCTCCAAAAAAAAGTCATCTAGGTCCTAAGGTAGTACTAATTAATTAATCACGCGTGTGGTTCAAACAAAGGAGGGCGACTCATTATTGTCTATGCAAAAACGTGTGAAATATTGATGCAGCGGTGAACTAGTGTAAATTATTATGTGTATCTGATAGATATTGTATCAGCACTATTTCTCACAAATAAACCCTAATCACCATGATTGATTATAATCACCATGATTGATTATCTTGATACCTACCTGCAGTGTAGCTGAGAACACACTCATATGCAAAACTTTCTAGTACCACATATTTTTTTCAAAATAAAAAACATAACATAACATTTATTGGAAAATTTGGAGAAAATCCCCTTTAAAAAAATTTGTTAAGTCAATCTTATGAATAAATGTTATTTTATGTTTTTCCAATTAAATATCAAGTTAATCTTATGAATGAATGTGAAGTTTTTTCCAATAAAAAAATTGAAAAAATATCATGTCAATTTTATGAAAAAAATCCCCTTTAAATAAATCCAACCACCAATACTTCATAAGATTGACTTGATAATTTTGTTTTTAAAAAAATTCACTATTTTGCCAATTTTATATACAAAAGGTATTGGCGGTTTGATTTATTTCATTGACAGACGCTTTTCTTGTTCCAATTCCCCAAATTTTAATCACTCGGCATTATACAACTGATCATTTAATTTGCAACATCACCACTCCTTCAAATTATTGTGATTTTATAAGTAAAAATTAAAACAAAGGAAGGGGGCACTACAAAAAAAACGGGTCATTCCGGCGCACGCTTACCGGCGTTTGGGTCCTAAACGCCTATATGAGACGCATACCGGCGTTTCGGACCAAAACGCCTATACGCAAACGCCGATAAATTTGGCGCGCGCTTCCCGCCATATTTCCCGCGTTTCCATATCGGCGTTTTGGGGTACAGGAAACGCCGGTATGGTTTTTTAATATAAAAAAAGGGGCTGGCTGGTCTTTTATTTTTTTTTTCAAAAAAACCGCACATCGGCGGTTTGGAAAACGCCTATGTGCGATTAAAAATAATATTTTAATCGCACATAGGCGTTTGCCAAAACGCCTATGTGCGTAACGTGCATTAAAAATGCACTTAATGCGCAGACCGGCGTTTTGGCAAAACGCCTATCTGCGCATTAAGTGCATTTTTAATGCCCTTAATGCATATAGGCGTTTCGCAAAACGCCTATGTGCGATTAAAATATCATTTAATCGCATATCGGCGTTTTGCAAAACGCCTGTATGCGATTAAATTAATACTTTAATCGCGTACAGGCGTTTTTGGAAACGCCTGTATGGTGTCCCAAAACGCCGATATGTGAACGCCTATAAAAGAACCGCCGATGTTCATTTTGGCGTTTTCGAAACGTGAAAAAGTGTAAGGGTCCCACAGAAATTATCTTTTTTCTTTATCTTTTCCTATAAATATTCCTCTTCGATAGATCATGTCTCGTCGTACCGGTAAAGCTCCAATAAACCCCGAAGAGCAGCAGCGATTGCGAGATGAACAACAGCGATTGTTGGACGAAGCAGAAGCCAGGCGTATAAAAGAGCGCCGGTTACAGATTGAGCAGGAGCCTAATCCGCCAGAGGTGTTGCAGTACGCCAGGCCCCCTGTTGTGAGCCCTCTTCAGGCGCCACCTTGGACTCCTTTCGGGTTTGATGGTAACCCGGAAGTCACGCAGGACGAGGTCTGGAGAGACTTGAACGTCGACATCAGCTACGAAGAGATGCAGCAGATTTTGAATGAGGATAGGGAGAGGGCGGAGAGGGAGAGGGCGGAGAGGGAGGAGGGGGACATCCCGGTGCCGGAAATTATGATCAAAATGCAGCGCGGGAGGAAGTCTTCGAGTACTGGTCAACTGGTGGATGTCAGAGGTAATTGAATTTGATATTAATTAATAGTTACAAATTTAATTTCTACAATATATATTATCTATATTTTTCTTACCTACAGATACCACTGGCACTGTCACCAGGAGGAGGCTGACGACGAAGCAGGCGCATGCGCTTCCGCCGAATGAGAAGATTGAGCTGCCATACTACAGCACCACCGGGCAGCCAACAACGGATGCTGCCATTCTATTCCGCCGCCATTGCCGACTCCTCGGCAAGGACTTCCGGCGCTTCCCGATCGACCCGACCAGCTGGAGAAAGTTGCGGATAGCCGGAAAGAGGAGGCTTGGGAGATTATTAAGGTAATACTTATTTCAAAATATTATAATACGTATATAATTGTTATTATACTTATTATTAAATAATATGAAAAAATTTCTTTTTGCAGAGCAAGTGGTGGGTCCCCGACAGCTTGAACCTCAAGAAATTCACGAAAGGGGTGGTCGGGGATAATTGGAAGGATGAGAGAAACAAGCTGTACCTGCTGAAGTCCAAGAAGGGGACTAGGCCTAGGGAGGCGGTGGAGGCAGACGTGCCCAATGGAGTTGACCCCATCGCTCCATAACTCGTTCAGCTCCTGTATCAGCGGCTGAAGGTACACATCGATATCGTTTCCAGGAGATGTCGGCCCTCGAATAATTGTTGATAGAATGAACGAGCTGGACTTCATGCACAACCACGGGGGGAGGTTATATGGCATCAAAACAACTGGCCACACGCTGTAATGTTGGTTGAAGGAGCCGAATGTGTTGAAACCATCAGAAGCGAGGCCTAGCCTGACATTTCTTGGCTCCGAGGCGAAATCAGGGAATGCGCCGTCAAAAGCTTTCCATGCATCACCGTCTCGAGGATGCCTCATCTTGCCGTCTGGGTTAGCTTCTGTCGCGTGCCACCGCATTTGCTCAGCCATCTTCGGGGACATGAATAGCCTTTGAAGCCTTGGACGGAGTGGAAAATATCTCATGCTCTTAATGGCACGTCGCCTCTTCTTCTTATTATGCCCTTCACCCTCCACCTTATATCGGGCAGTATCACATCGTCTGCATTTATCTAACGTTGCGTCAGGACCCCAAAACAACATACAGTCATACAGGCACGCATCGATTTTAATGTAATCTAACCCCATCTTCCTGACTGTTTTCTTTGCCTCGTAGAACGACGACGGTAGCTCGGCTCCAATGTTATAAAAGGCATCTGAAAGCAGCTCAATCACGTCCGACATGGTCGCATCAGATGCGCCACGTTTACACTTAATACTGTACAACTTGGTCAAAAACGACAGTTTAGAGTATCTTTCATTCCCTGTGCAAACACATCTTTTGTCATCGCACGTACATAATATACATATATAATAAACAGTTAGAATAGATTAAACATTTATACATACCTGGGTACAACGGTTTGTCACCTTCCGTCATGAGCTCAAAGAAATCTCTGGCCACCTCAGTGCGTAAGTACTCCGCGACTGATCCGTCCACCACTTCATCCCCGCCAGCGCCTGCTGCTTCCTGCATACCAAATGCTTCCCTCACAGTGTTGTTACCCGGATTTGTTGTCTGACCGCCTCCTTCACTGTCATCGTCACTGTCTTCGCCTTGCAGTCGGCCAACGTGAGAACTCGAACCGACTTCTAGATCACCAATAGTGTCGTGTAATCCATCCTCTCCATGAAACGCCCAAGTGACATAATATCTGGGAAACTGCTTATCTAGACAATGAATAACTACCTCATCTCGAGTCTTCCATTTGTCGAACTTACACTTTTCACACGGACACCGTATCTTACCCCGAACACTACTGTGCATAAAGCATAATCCAGAAATTGATTCAACCCCACCAAGTATTGCGGAGACGATCTGGGTAAAGAGATCCACGATTTATCCAACATTATTGCTTTTGCTGTTTCACAACAAAACGACAGATATATGTAAGAATGAGAGGTTTGAGAAAGAATGTGGCAACTGACTAATGCTCTAGACGCATATTTATAACCAATATATCTTACTTTTCCGCGTTTAAGAAATGTAGGAGTTTTTTTTTTAAAAAACGCCGTACCGGCGGTTTGCAACACGCCCATATGCATATTTACATTAAAATAATGCATATAGGCGTTTCCATGAAACGCCTATATGCATTATTTTAATTAACATAATGCCTATAGGCGTTTCATGATTAAATATCTAAATAATAAAATAATAATATTAGTAAAAAATTAATAAGGCCATAATCTACTCTGACAAAACCAAGGCCATAATAATCTATAATATATGATTAAATATCGAGGTTATTGACTCTATTGAGATTCAAAGTTTCCCTTCTAATAAGCATCCCCATTGTGAACAAAACACTGCAGAAACCAAGGTAGAATATGAAAATTGAAGCAACAGTTATCAAGTTCCCCTTCATGTCTTCAAGCAATCCAACCTTGCATGAATCCCAGTTGAAGCACAAGATATTAGGATCGTTGTCCCATGCACCACAATCTGGGTTATTACTGTAATTTGCACTTGTGGTCATTGGTTTGTTCCACTCCATTGGGCTCTGCTTCACAAAGTTGCACTCAGTCGGAGGCTTGCAACACCCAGACTGCACACAATAATAAGTTAATAATTACACATGTAAAAAATGACTAATTTTAAGAATATATCTGGCGCATGGAATCAGCGAACAAACCCTGTCCAATAAATGAGGCTATTGTGCAAATTCAATTTTAGTCTAGATAATGTATGTACTGCTTTATTTGTTCCTTAATGTAAGATGCGAAGTTGATTTTGTTTGGGATATTAAGTTTTTTAAAATAAGCTAATTAATACCAATATATATGATACATAATATTGATTCAGCAGGCTATCTACATCATTGAACTTAAGTCTAGCTAGAAAGCTTTTAAGATGGTATGGGTTCGCAATCAGTCTGATGCGTGACGACAAGCCATCATCCGCGCGCTGATTATGTTTCGTACCAAAAATTCTATATGGTTCCGGACTGACGTACGACCATAGTTTCTAGCTAGTTAGGAAATTTCTAGTTTCCTACTATTCTCCAAGAATGATGTAATTGATGGTTGTGTATGACGTACGTGGTTTACCATTGTTGAGAAGTTATTTGCTGAGAATTATTGGTCTCTTTATATCTGCTGTCAAATTTTTCTTCCTCACTACTGAAGCTAGTGGGCATTCTTTGAAGACGTGATTGATGTCCTCTCTCTCTCCATTGAAAAGTGTGAATAAAACTCATAATTTTTCAGTGTTTATAACTTGCGTATTTTGCGACCTGAACATATAAGAAAGTATCCGAATACTAATGGGAGTTGGTTGAGCTAGTAAGTGAGATAACCCCGTAAGAATGAGAACGCGTGTTCGGATTCCAGGAAGCGTTCTCATTGGAAGCCGAGAGAGATGACAATTTTGCCTGGCAACACTCCTACCCTCGAGTCCAAATTAATCAGTTGTATATAGGCCAAGGACCTTACTTACACCCAGTCCCTTTATCCAGGTTCTCCGGTTACCCTATAGAAAACTGCCACCTGTCTCACATAAACATTAACTTCGTTTGTTGGGTCTCCCCTTCCGTTTGCAATTTTGCTATGTCCCCTCTCCCCATTCCTCCCATTCTATCTGGTATAGCAGATCTGACCACCGTTGAATGAAACAAAAATCACGATCAAACATTCCCCTACATACATACATGATACATCTTTCTCCCTCTCACATCCATATGCACACACACAACAAAAAAAGCATTCATTAGTATTCTCCCTTCATCATCATTGTCTTTATGGAAGATGATTCGCTGGGAATCAATGACCGGATCACCATCACGGTGGTCGCGTCGGTGACGGCTCAGTCTCGTCAACGAAGAACAACAATAACAACCTCACCGTCTCCGATCCGTCATTCTCCTCGCCGCCGTCATCACCGTTGCCACCGCCGTCGAAATCCACAACCATAAAAATGGTGGTGGTTGCTTACCATTTCCAGTGGATCTCGCCAGAAAATTCCGCTTAAGTCTGTACGGCGACCTCGATGTGGTTGGGGAGAGAGGGAAAGAGGAGGAGATGGTTGTGGAAAAAAGGACGATGGAAAGTACGCCGCCGCTGCCTTGGGTGGTCACCGTTGAAGGTGGGAGGTTGAAGGAGGCATTGGGTCTACGAACACACCTTTAACTGTGACCGACTACGGCGTTTTCATAGTAAACGATGATGAAGTTCGCAACACCATTAGAATGGTGGGTGGGTGGGTGTGGAAGCGGAGGGAGATTGTGTGTGAATGAAAGGGATATATATTCAGGGCTCATCCCATTTTCACTCATCCCTTCCTCATCCAACAAAACACAGCGTTTCAATTAAAACACACACAGGTGGGCCCCAGAAATTAATCTCTCTGCTCTCTTTATCCTTCTCTTTCTCCCTCACTTCTCTCACTCTCCATCCTCCACACCAACCACCACCATCGCCGGCCTCTCTTCCACCTCAACCGCCGCCACCACACCACCATGGCAAAAATGTTTTAGGGTAATAATTTGCGGTCAGGTGATCAAAACCAAGGGGTATAATGGTCAAAACCCTATTTATATTCATTAACACCTTCAATCACACGAAACCAATGCATGTTTGCCATGAAAGAGAAAAAACTAAGACGTGCATGTAGGACAGAAATATATATAACCTTTGACATAATTAAGAAAGTGACATTGCATATAGGTACGTACCCACACATATCAAAACAAAAGAAAACATGTACACATAGATTACCTGGATTAGCGTTACATTAGGATTATCACCATACTCCTGGGGGCTATCAGATCCGTAGTTGGAGCAGAGTCCGTGGGAGTGAAGACAATTCTTGACATGGTCCCAGTTGCGTTTACTTTTTTGCATCCAAAGAGAGTAATCACCAAACTTGTAATCTTTGCCATCTCCTTGGAGGCTAATAGTGAAGGCGAAAATAATGAAGATCATGAAGAAAATGGATAACAAGGATAAGATGAACAGGTAAATACATAGGAGGAATGGTCTTCGATAATAAGCGCCGGCGATGCCTAAGAGTGACAATCCAGGGAGGATGGAAGCCAACACAAAGTAAGGCTCGGATCTCCATTTTTCACACAGGCCTCCATGTAGTGCAAACATAATACCATAAGTGATCAAGGTAAAGGAGGAGAAGAAGTTCGCAAAATTGGATATTATAAACATGTATGCGTGATTGCTGATGTTGTGAGCCATATTATCTTTAGAGAGAGAGAGAGAGCGCTAGGTTTTACAGAAAGAGAAGTTCGATTATTGATGAAAACATTATCTAGTTAATAGAAACAATTTATATCACGAGTTTTGACAAATTATTTTTATTTTAGAAAAAATTAATTTTGAGTCACCGATTTTCTTTGGTAAAAAAAAAGTCACCGATTTTCCATTAAACATTTCAATGAATAATTATTTCAAATATTCAAATAATTACCTTGACAGAATCTATCCGTTTAGATGTGGATGATACAGATTTTTTAGATGGACGGCCAAGGCGAGTCTAGTTTAATGAAGCGGTGCACAGCATGATAGCCTTTTGCATATCATAAATCTAATAAGTACATAAATTTGATTGATATTTCAATTTGATTCTAAATATAAGTATTTTTCTAATTTTTCTCAACTTCTTTTAAATAAATCCTAATAATATTTATCTATATCTATAATAAACAAACAAAAATGAGGATAAAGGTAGGGAAAAACTTACATCAAGTTCATTTCTCCAGGTTCTCAAGTTCTTTTAATATAGGAGTGACACGTGTCCTTTTATAACAACCATCTATTCAATCTAACAGTCAGTAATTGGAGAAATGGAGAACTTGGATGAATGAACTTGATCTAAGTAAGGTCCATAAAGGTATATAGTTAAGATAAATTGCTAATATCATGTGTTAATAACTAACTTACATCTTTAATCTAATCAAATTAGAGAAGTGATGTTCTTATATTTAGGAAGGGAGTCAGTTAGTGTTAGAGAAATTCTTGCGTGAACCCGGTGCATCATTCAGACCAATATACATGGAATATCCAATTTGACTTGGTAACCTAAAAAATCTAACTAACACATTAAAAAATTTTAAATGATATGCTTTCAATGATTTTTATTTAACACTAATAAAAAATGTTTTTCATTATACGGATTGAAAAAGTATTGTTATTGGTTAGTTAATTTTTTATGATGTCATGTCAGATTAAAAATTACACGTTTTTTTTATCAGAAAAAAAATGACGTGGTACACTAGGTTAGATTAAAAATTACATATATAAGTTTAGTATTTTTAGATCGGAACACAAATAACATATTGCACCGAATTAATGCAAGAATTTCTTGATAGTATTAACTAATGATTTACATTAAGATGAATTTGATGATACCGGTTTCCTACTTTTGGGCTCATCTAAAAATCGTTCAGCGTTTTATATTTATTTCTTTATAGTTTATAATTTTTTTAAAAAAATATTTAAAGGGTATATATGTGACTTCAAATAAAATAATATTTAATTACCATTTTTTAAAAAATGATCAAAAATTGGTATTTGATAAATACATAATATTATAAAAAAATAAATACTAAACTAGAACCGTTAAAATCTATATAAACGGGTAGGTATGAACACATTTAAATTTTAAAGGGCTACTTTTATGGACAATTTGTGGCTTAAAAAACAATGGAATTATGAGCGGGATTAAATATTTTCATCTGATTCAAAAAAATGGGTAATGACCCTATTTCACACTTATAATCACCATGGACCACAACCATTGAAGTAATAATAGTGGTCCAATTTTCCTACAGACCCATCAATGTGTGTCATCCACGTGTCAGCATTACATTGACTAGAGGTAAAATTATACCATTTTGGTTAGTTCAAGGATGAAATTGTACCTGATGTTAATTTAGGGTGTCCATTGGTTCAAGGTGGTTACTTGAAAGACCAAATTGGGTATTGCCCATTCAAAATTTATATCCTAAGTCGTAACTCGTAAGAGACACTTAATCTTTTTTTTTGTTAAGGTTCAAATCTAGGATTTAACCATTAGCAAAAGTTCACCCAATATGAAATCAATTTTGAGTCCCAAATCTAACACTAATGAGTAACTAAATAGTTCAAATACAATCCATCAATTTTGGCAAGTTTTATCGTTAATTTTGACCTAATTAGGCCATGACACCTGGCAGTCTTTCACATAACCCTATTAGGTCATGTCACTTATCATATCATCACCATCATTACCATAAATCTGAAAAGGGCTAATGTTCAAATCTACCACTCAACTATTAGCATAAGTTCACTCAACATAAAAAACAATTTTGGGTCCTAAATAATTTAGCACTCATCAGTTATAAAATAGTTCAAATGTAGCAACTCATCAATTTTGACGAATTTGACAGTTAATTTTGATCTGATTAGGTCATGTGACCTACCACATCACCCTATTAAGCAATGTCAACTACCACATCATCACCATGTTCACCACATCATCAAAGACAAGATTTGGATTTATTGTTTAGTAACAATGCCTTCGATAATATAATGTAGAGGGGGAGCAAGTTTCATTGTTCTCTAACCACAAATTTTAAACTTATTTGAATTCTTATAGTTTAAGGATGTTTTTATAGCGATGTCCAGCCATTTTCAGATTTTTCAAAGGCACAAGCTCTAGCCCAAAAGAAAATTGACATAGAGGCTCTCGCTCAAAAGGAAATCAACTTAGAGGCTCTAGCCCAGGCCTAAACTTTACATTTCCGTCACAGACTCAATTCCATAGCAATTAATACATTCTTCTTCCAAAAATCATTTTAGTTAAACCAAAATCGGCACAACACAAATTCAGCCCCCGATAATGAATAAAACTGTCAGTTAAAAAATATAACACTGCATTTAAAGAACTGGTCACAGGGCATTTGCTCTACATAGAAATCGAAATCATTGCAACTAATTAATTGCCAAAGCAAATGAACCATAAAATGTGTGTATTAAAAACTAATTAACAGAGCATAACTAAACAATATTAACATACAAGGCCATAATCTACTGTGGCAAAAAATAACCAAGGTCATAATCTTACAATATATGATTAAATAATGAGATGATTGACTCTACTGAGATTCGAAGATTCTCTTCTCATAACCCTAAAGAAATATATCCCTAAGGCAAACAAAATTATAAAGACAATAAGGTCTGCTAAACAAAATTCAGCAACGACAATCAAGTACACTCTCATGTCTTTGAGCAATCCAGCCTTGCATGAATCACAATTGAAGCACAAGACATTAGGATCATTGTCCCATGCATCACAATCTGGGTTATTACTACAATTAGCACTAGTCGTCATCGGCTTGTTCCACACCAGTCGACTCTGCTTCACAAAGTTGCACTCACTCGGAGGCTTGCAACACCCAAACTGCACAATAATAACCACACATGTAAAAAAATGTACTTAGGAGTTATTAGGAACAAATTGTTGGAATATACAAGGCACATGGAATAAGCGTATAAATCCTATACAGTAAATGAGGTTATTGTGAATATATATAGGTACGTACACACATATCAAAACAAAAGAAAACATGTACATATAGATTACTTGGATTAGCGCTATATCAGATTCATCAGAACTATAATCGTCCTGCAGGGGGCAATCAGATCCGTAGTGGGAGCAGAGTCCCCGGGAGTGAAGACAATTCTTGACGTGGTCCCAATTGCGTATTCTTTTTTGCATCCAAAGAGAGTAATCGCCAAACTTGTGATCTTTGTCCGCCCCTTGGCGGGTAATAGTGAAGGCGAAAATAGTGAAGATAGTGAGGAGAATGAATACGAAGAATAAGATGATTAAGTAAATGCATATGAGGAAGGGTTTTCGGTAATAAAAGACGACGGCAAAGCCTAAGAGTGACAATCCAGTGAGGATGACACCAATCACAAAGAAAGGCTCAGTTCTCCATTTTTCACACAGGCCTCCTTCTTGTGCAAGCGCAATACTAGTTGTTAGAAATATAGGATCATATTAAATGGGTTGAATCTTGTAAGTGGTTAGTGACCCTATTGCCTATATAAAGGGTCATAACCTAAACATTTTAGTGTGTGAGATTTATGAGAGTCTACACCAAGAGGGAGAGTTAACTTGGTCTCTCTCCTCATTACCCTAGTGTTAGGGATTTGTTTTGTAAATCCATTTCCTCAATGAGGAGTGGTCATCACCTCTATGAGGGATGTTTTGATCTAGTCCAAGAGGATTAGAATATTGTTGTTGTTTTTGTATTCTTCTTCATCATCTATTAATATAAAGATTTGTTTAATTCTTCATCTTGTTCTCTTTCCCTACCAATTTGTCAACATGGTATCAGAGCAAATCTGGGTTATTCAGTCATCTTCATCATCTATTAATATAAAGATTTGTTTAATTCTTCATCTTGTTCTCTTTCCCTACCAATTTGTCAACATGGTATCAGAGCAAATCTGGGTTATTCAGTCATCTTCATCATCTTCTTTAGTTGATATTGAGTTTTAATGTTTATTGTCCAAGAAGTCATCAAATCTTCATCAAGAATTCAGGTTTTGCATCATCATTAAGCAATATTGAGTTTTTGCTATTTGGGATGGTGGTATGTCGTGAAATCAAGATTTGAGGTGCACATTCCAAGAAGCAAATCTAAGTCCAATAAATTTATTCAAGATCCTCCTACCCAAATTCATCCACCGCGTTGTGTTTCACTACATAACTCAAATCATCATATCTGACTTTAAAGATTTTCGTATGAAGTATCTTGAAGACAAAAGTCCGATTCTTCTTCTTTTTATACAATTCAACCATTCCTTCAAATCAAGGTCAATCAACAAAGATTGTTCAAGAAGTGCTCCCAATCCAAAGAATTCATCCTTACTTTGAAGATCTCTCCTACCACTTTCTTTATTTGCTGTTGCAATTCCGATTCAAAAAAACCATTGTTTCACATTCTCTTGAAAGATATGAATGAGATAGATGAGTGTTGTGAAGTGTTGAAATTCTTGGTTATATAAAGAATGGAGTGTGCTTAGAGGACGAGTTTGGAGTGCCTATGAACTCATATGTGGTGAATCTATTTATTCAGCAGGTACGTGATAGAAATTGGGATGAAAGTATAACCACATTATATTGCATATTGGTTTAATGGATGAAACAATTATAAGAGTCTAGTGCAAGAAGTTTGATGAGGCAAGTTACCAATATTAGTTTGTGATAGATACAATTGATATTTGCATGGTACAACAATTCGAACGTTGGTTGCTAGAATTCAAAATTTGTAAATGAAGCATCGGTCATGTAAACGGTGATGTAAAGATCGATGTCTTGTTAATGCGTGTTATGACTTTGTAAGAAGTGTTTCATGAGTTCTGCTGCGGAATATCATAATATTGAAGACTAAGATGAAGAACAATCTATTGAAGATTAACTTGAAGAAAATGATGAAGAGAAAGATTAAACGAATGTTTTTTTTGAAGACAAACAGAGGAAATTGTCTTCCATTTTTTTTACAAGATCAAAAGAACTCGATCTAATTAATTCACTAAACCCTATTGTTTTTATTGACAAGTTGACACTTTCATAAGTTCAAGTAGTGTCAACTTGAGGGGGCGTGTTAGAAATATAGGATCATATTAAATGGGTTGAATCTTGTAAGTGGTTAGTGACCCTATTGCCTATATAAAGGGTCCTAACCTAAACATTTTAGTGTGTGAGATTTATGAGAGTCTACACCAAGAGGGAGAGTTAAGTTGGTCTCTCTCCTCATTACCCTAGTGTTAGGGATTTGTTTTGTAAATCCATTTCCTCAATGAGGAGTGGTCATCACCTCTATGAGGGATGTTTTGATCTAGTCCAAGAGGATTAGGATATTGTTGTTGTTTTTTATTCTTCTTCATCATCTATTAATATAAAGATTTGTTTAATTCTTCATCTTGTTCTCTTTCCCTACCAATTTGTCAACACTAGTCACGATAAAGGTAACGCCCACCGCGCAGTTAACCACATTGGCTATTATAAACGCGTTAAAGCTTGTATTGTTGATGATGTGAGCCATATTATGTTTAGAGGAAGAGAGCGCTAGGTTTTACAGGTAGATAGAGAAGTTCGATCATCATGAACACATTATCAAGTGAATATAAAGATTTATATATCGTGAGTTTTGACAAATTATTTTTATTTCACCAAAATTAGTTTTTACTCTTTTTTATTTTATTTTATCATGGGGTTTTATTTTTGTTTTTAGCATGAATAATTATTTCTTTTATTTAAAGAATTATCTTGACAGAATCCGTTTAGATGTGGATAATAGAGATTTTTTAGATGGATGGCCAAGATGAGTCTAGTTTAATGAAGCGGTGCATAATGAAGAGAGCCGATTTCATATGAGCTTAAGGAGGCTAATATCTAGTAGTATTGACTAGTGATTCACAAACCTTTTCGCCGGGCTCATCTTCAAATCTCTCACCGTTTTATAGTTTTTTTTAAAATATTTTTAAGGATACATATATATTTTTTACCTTTATTTTAAAAGGCATATATTTTCTCCTGATAAAAAAAAGGCATATATTTTCTGATAAAAAAAAAAGGCATATATGGGACTTCAAATAAAAATAATATTTTGTTTACCATTTTTTATCAAAAAAGTTTCCATCTTTTTTAAAAAGAAGAAACAATTTTTTATCCAAAAATAATTGGTATTTAACAAATATTAAATTAGAACCGTTCAAATGTAGGTAAACGGGTAGGCTTTGAACAAATTAAATAAAATTTGAAGGGCGATTTTTATTTTATTTTTCAACTGAAAAGGGCGAATTTTATGGCCAACTAGTACAGTAAAATAGAGTAACATTAAATGACTTTATTATTATAAATGGTTAATTTCTCATTTCATCTTTACTTTTTAGCATAAGTATACATTTTTAGTCTTCTGATAAAAAAACATTTTTTCTGATAAAAAAAGATAAAAAAACATTTTTAGTCTTTTATTTTTGCATGAACTTTCAATTTAATAATTTATGTATGGAAAGTACACTTTTAATTCTTTTTCTTATAACAAGTACACTTTTAATTTTTTTTTGTTGACACCGTAAATTTTATTTAAATTTAAATGACTATTTCATAATTAAATTGGGGTAAAAAATGATAAATTTTGAAAATATAAAAAATATGCTAAAATATTTTAAAATAAGGATTTTCTCAGTATTTAATAATTATTTAAAATTGTTTTAATAATTATTTAAAATTTTTAAATTAAAATTTTCCGATAAGTGAAACTAACAAACAAAAAATGACTAAAAATATACTTTCCAAACATCAAGCTCTAGCCCAAAAGAAAATATACGCAGAGGCTCATTCCAAGAATATAGCACTACATTTAAAGAACTAGTCACAGGGTATTTGCTCTACATATATAGAAATCGAAATCATCGCAACTAATTAATTGTCAAAGCAAATGATGTACGATAAAATGTGTGTGTATTGAAAACTAATTAATAGAGCATAATTAAACAATATTAACAAGACCATAATCTACTGTGGCAAAAAATAACCAAGGCCATAATCTTACAATATGTGATTAAATAATGAGATGATTGACTCTACTGAGATTCAAACATTCCCTTCTCATAACCCTAAAAAAATATATCCCTATGGCAAACAAAATTATAAAGACAATAAAGTCTAATAAACAAAATCCAGCAACAACAATTAAGATGTCTCTCATGTCTTTCAGCAATCCAGCCTTGCATGAATCACAATTGAAGCACAAGACATTAGGATCATTATCCCATACATCACAATCTGGGCTATTACTATAATTAGCACTAGTTGTCATCGGCTTGTTCCAAACCGTTCGACTTTGCTTCACAAAGTTGCACTCACTCGGAGGCTTGCAACATCCATCCTGCATAGAATAATAACCGCACATGTAAAAAATATATGTAGTAATAACTAATTGTTGGAATATACATGGCACATGGAATAAGCATACAAACCCTATACAATAAATGAGGCTATTGTGCAAATAATGAAAAATATGAGTCTAGATGAGAAGTTCAATCATTATGATTTAAAATTCAAATTAGTTATGCATGATATGATTCAAGTCCAAATAGACAATGTTTGTATTGCTTTTTGTTCCTTAATGTATGACATAAGTTGATTTTGTTTGGTAAATTAAGGCTTTAAAATAAGCTAATGAATACCAACGTTTGATACATAATATTGGATTACATATATTTTTTCAGTGATATGGTAGACTTAAGGAATAAAAAAACTGTACAAGTACAAAATTCATTCGATCAGCAGGCTATCTACATCATTGAACTTAAGTCTAGAAAGCTTTTAAGATGGTATGGTACAAAATGAACAACACTCATTATTTTTCGCTATTTATAACTTAAGTAAATTATTTAAAAGGTCAATTTAATCTTATATTAACAAAGATATGAAAAAGTATATGATGTGATATGAGTCCAAATGAATAGAGGCAACTTGATTTTCATGTTCTATGAAAGTATAACAGCTGTTCTGGTAAAAAAATAGCTAGGAAATCACAGAAGATAGGTTTGAAGTCGGATTTAGAGTTGATGAGAGAAAAAGAATTCATTGAATCCGCTTACTATTAAATCTACTAAATAGCCTAAGGATAAGCAATTTGGGGTCAAGTCAGATCAATCCCAAGCGGGTATAATGGTTAAAACCCTATTTATATTGTTGTACCCTCAATCACAATAAATCAAAACATTAATGCATATAGTGCTTGTAGGACACATAAATATATAACTA
Source organism: Mimosa pudica (assembly GCA_029929735.1). NCBI lineage: Eukaryota > Viridiplantae > Streptophyta > Magnoliopsida > Fabales > Fabaceae > Mimosa > Mimosa pudica. The sequence goes on along the minus strand of JAKELP010000014.1, from coordinate 15,610,530 downwards.
ACCTTTGACATAATTAAGCAAGGAACATTGCATATAGGTTATACGTACACACATATCAAAACAAAAGAAAACATGTAAACATAGATTACCTGGATTAGCGCTACATTAAATCCATAATTGTAATAGTCCTGGGAGCGATCAAATGCGTCGTCAGAGCAGAGTCCGTGGGAGTGAAGACAATTCTTGACATGGTCCCAGTTGCGTATTCTTTTTTGCATCCAAAGAGAGTAATCGCCAAACTTGTAATCTTTGTCTGCCCCTTGGCGGGTAATAGTGAAGGCGAAAATAATGAAGATACTGAGGAGAATGAATATGAAGAATAAGATGATTAAGTAAATACATATGAGGAACGGTTTTCGATAATAAAAAATGGCGTGGCCTAAGAGTGACAATCCAGTGAGGATGGAACCAATCACAATGAAAGGCTCAGTTCTCCATTTTTCACACAGGCCTCCATCTTGTGCAAGCGCAATACCAGCGGGGATAAAGGTAATGGCCATCGCGAAGTTAATCATATTGGCTATTAGAAACGCGTTATCGATGTCATTGTTGTTGATGTGAACCATATTATGTTTAGATGGAGAGAGCGCTAGGTTTTACAGGTAGATAGAGAAGTTAGATCATGAACACAATATCAAATGAATAGAAACGATTTTGTTTTGATAATTTTTTTTTATATTTTTTGATAAATGAATAGAAACGATTTATATGGTGAGTTTTGACAAATTATTTTTATTTCAGCAAAATTAGTTTTTACTTTTTTTATATAACATTTACTTTTTTTTTTTATCATGGGGTTTTATTTTTGTTTTTATCATGAATAATTATTTCTTTTATTTAAAGAATTATCTTGACAGAATCCGTTTAGATGTGATAATAGAGACTTTTTAGATGGTGGCCAAGATGAGTCTAGTTTAATGAAGCGGTGCATAGTGAAGACTGAAGCGAGCCGGTTTCATATGAGGTTAAGGAGGCTAATATCTAGTAGTATTGACTAGTGATTTACAAACCATTTCGGGCTCATCTTCAAATCTTTCAGCGTTTCATAGTTTTCTTTTAATTATTTTAAAGGGTATATATGGGACTTCAAATAAAAATAATATTTTAATTACCATTTTTTATCATCAAGTTTCCATTTTTTAAGAAAGAAACAATTTTTCATCCAAAAATAATTGGTATTCAAAAAATACTAAATTAGAACCGTTTTTTTCTGATAAAAAAAATTAGAACCGTTTTTCTAGCTAGGAATAAAAAATTAGAACTGCTCAAATCTAGGAAAACGGGTAAGCTTTGAACACATTTAATTAAATTTTAAAGGGCGAATTTTAGTTTTTTTTTTATAAACTGATTTTTTTATTTGAACCACACCCCAGGTCACATCCAATATAGCTCAATCAGATACAAGTCACTCCAACAAATGCTTTTTATTATTGCCTTTGCAAACCTTCCTGTAGATTCAACTGACATACCCTTTATCTTATGAATCTATCAAATGCGATGGTTAGAAAATGAAACTCCTCATCATGGCTGCTCACCACAGAGTTTTAGAATGAAGAACATTGGTGATTATAGTACTTGTTGGCCTTAAATTCAGTAACAAATAGACTGTTTTTACGACTAAAAAATATGAGAAGCTGATATATCTTGAAGTAAATTCAACTTATAGTTTTATCTGTGATATGGAATGATACTTGTGATAGAAATTGATCACTTGTCATTTTTGACTTAACAAACCCAGAATTAACTATAGTTATCCTTATATTTGCACTAAATTAAGCTCTCAATGTCTCAAAGAAGCTTACAATTGCTGCTTTATTATCCTGAAATCATGACATTCAAATAAAATGAAAACTATACGTATGTCTTACATTGTAGAAGCTCACCTTTTTTTTTAATATCTTCCCTTTCACTCACCTAAACCTAGTTCAATCATTCTCTAATTTATTTATAGTGATTGTTTCAATTTTAAAAATTTATCACAATGCCTTCAATAATGTAGAGGGGGAGCAAGTTTCATTGTTTTCTAACCATCAATTTTAAACTTATTTATTTGAATTCTCATATTTTAGGGATGTTTTTATAGCGATATCCAGACATTTTCAGATTTTTCAAAGGCTCAAGCTCGATCTAGCCCAAAAGAAAATTGACACAAAGACTCTGGCTCGAAAAGAAATCAACTTAGAGCTCTAGCCCAGACCTAAACCTTACATTTCCGTCACAGACTCAAGTCCATTGCAATTAATACATTCTTCTTCTGAAAATCATTATTGTTAAAGAATCGGTACAACACAAAATTCAGGTCCGATATGCGATAATGAATAAAACTGTCATTCCAAGGATATAACACTGCATGAAGAATTGATCACGAGGCATTTGCTCTACATAAAAATCGAAATCATCGCAACCAATTAATTGCCAAAGCAAATGTACCATAAAATGTGTGTATGAAAAACTAATTAACAGAGCATAACTAAACAATATTAACAAGGCCATAAACTACTGTGGCAAAAAAATAACCAAGGCTATAATCTTACAATATATGATTATGTAATGAGAGGATTGACTCTACTGAGATTCGAAGATTCCCTTCTCGTAACCCTAAAGAAATATATCCCCATGGCAAACAAAATTATAAAGTCAATAAGGTCTACTAAACATAGTTTAGCAACAACAAGCAAGTTCCTTCTCATGTCTTTAAGTAATCCAGCCTTGCATGAATCACAATCGAAGCACAAGACATTAGGATCATTGTCCCATGCATCACAATCTGGAATACTGTTGTAATTTGCACTAGTCGTCATCGGCTTGTTCCACACCATCCGTCTCTGCTTCACAAAGTTGCACTCAGTCGGAGGCTTGCAACACCCAAACTGCACATAATAATAACCACACATGTAAAAAATGTATGCAGTAACTAATTGTTGGAATATACATGGCACATGGAATAAGCCTACAAACCCTATACAATAAATGAGGCTATTGTACAAATGATGAGAAATATGAGTCTAGATGAGAAGTTCAATCATTATGATTTAAAATTCAAATCAGTTATGCATGATGATATGGTTCAAGTCCAAATAGACAAAGTATGTTCTGTTCCTTAATGTATGACATAAGTTGATTTTGTTTGGTATATTAAGGCTTTAAAATAAGCTAATGAATACCAACATTTGATACGTTAGATACATGAAATTTAGATTATATATATATCTTTTCAGTGATATGGTAGACTTAACGAATAAAAAACCTGTACAAGTACAAAATTCATTCAGCAGGCTATCTACATCATTGAACTAAAGTCTAGAAAGCTTTTAAGATGGTATGGTATTGCAAAATAACAACACTCATTATTTTTCGTTGTTTATAACTTGAGTAAATTATTTAAAAAGTCAACTTAATCTTATATTAACAAAGATATGTAAAAGTATATAATGTGATATAAGTCCAAATGAATAGAGACTGCTTGATTTTCATGTTCCATGAAAGTATATAGCAGCTCTTCTGGTCAAAAATAGCTAGGAAATCATAGAAGATAAGGTTGAAATCGGATTTAGGGTTGACAAAAGATGAAGGTAGAAAAAGAATTCATGGAATTCCCTTACTATAAGGTGTACGAAATAGCCTAGGGATAGGCAATTTGGGTTCAAGTCAGATCAATCCCAAGCGGGCCGGGTATAATGGTTAAAACCCTATTTATATAGTAGTACCCTCAATCACAATAAATCAAAACATTAATGCATGTAGTGCGTGTAGGACACACACACACATATAATTAACCTTTGACATAATTAAGTAAGGGACATTGCATATGATATAGGTACGTACACACATATTAAAACAAAAGAAAACATGTACACATAGATTACCTGGATTAGCGCTACATCAGATTCAACATAATCATAATCGTCCTGCAAGGGGGAATCAGATCCGTAGTCGGAGCAGAGTCCGTGGGAGTGAAGACAATTCCTGACATGGTCCCAGTTGCGTATTCTTTTTTGCATCCAAAGAGAGTAATCGCCAGACTTGTAATCTTTGTGTGCCCCTTGGCGGGTAATAGTGAAGGTGAAAATAATTAAGATAATGAGGAGAATGAATAGGAAGAATAAGATGATTAAGTAAATACATATGAGGAATGGTTTTCGGAAATGAAAGGCGACGACGTGGCCTAAGAGTGACAATCCAGTGAGGATGACACCAATCACAAAGAAAGGTTCAGTTTTCCATTCTTCACACAGGTCTCCTTCTAGTTCAAGCGCAATACTAGACAAGATAAAGATAACGCCCACCGCGAGGTTTAACATATTGGCTATTATAAACGCGTTATTGCTTTTATTGTTGATGATGCGAACCATATTATGTTTAGAGGGAGAGAGCGCTAGGTTTAACAGGTAGATAGAGAAGTTCGATCATGAACACAATATCAAGTGAATAGAAATGATTTATATCGTGAGTCTTGACAAATTATTTTTTTTTGAGTTTTTAATCCGGTATCCTGGGCCAGCCCCAATGTCACGGGGAACTCAACGGGCTCAGACTAATCCAGATCCGCACCGGGGCCTCCACTTAAGGGTAAAGTGCTGGCCAAGGGGCAGGCTGCATTCCCAGAGCTCGAACTCGAGACCTCTGGTTAAGCGGTGAAGTGAGGTAACCACTACACCAACCACGCTTGGTTGACAAATTATTTTTATTTCAGTAAAATTAGTTTTTACTCTTTTTTATTTTATCATGGGGTTTTATTTTTGTTTTTATCATGAATAATTATTTCTTTTATTTAAAGAATTATCTTGAGAGAATCCGTTTAGATGTGGATAATAGAGATTTTTTAGATGGATGCATAGTGAAGAGAGCCGGTTTCATATGAGCTTAAGGAGGCTAATATCTAGGAGTATTAACTAGTGATTTACAAACCCTTTTCAGGCTCATCTATAAATCTATCAGCGTTTTATAGATTTTTTTAGGGGAATTTGCACTGTGGTCCCTGGTAAGGGAAATTAATACTGGAAGGTCCCAACAGATTCCAAAATAATTATCAAGTCCCATGGGCATTTCCTGCAATTATTTGCTTATCTTCAATGACCATTTTGCCCTCATAAGATGAAAGCATAGTCCCTCTGTAATCCCCCTGTAAGGACCAGTGAGATGACAATCATCTTTAATGAGGGTAAAATGGTCATTGAAGATAAGCAAACAATTGCAAGAAAGGGCCCTTGGGACTTGATAATTATTTTGGAATGTGTTGGGACCTTCCAGTATTAATTTCCCTTACCAGGGACTACATTGCAAATTCCCCTTTTTTTTAAAACAATATTTTAAAGGGTATATATGAGACTTCAAATAAAAATAATATTTTAATTACCATTTTTTATCAGCAAATTTACTTTTTGGCTAAAGTATGTTTTTGGTCCCTTAACTTTGGAGAAAGTCATGTTTTGGTCCCTTAACTTTGAAAAGTGTGTTTTTGGTCCCTTTAATTTTGGAGAATGTGTGTTTTTGGTCCCTTAACTTTGAAAAGTGTGTTTTTTGTCCCTTAACTTTGGATAAAGTGATGTTATCGGTCCTTCTAGAACAGGATAAAGTATTTTTTCGTCTATTACTTTTCAAAATTAAGGCACTAAAACATGATTTTGTGCAAAGTTACAGGACCAAAAACATATTTTAACTGAGTTTAAAAGGACAAAAATCACACTTTTCAAAGTTAAGGACCAAAAACACACATTCTCCAAATTTAAAGGACCAAAAACACACTTTTCAAAGTTAAGGGACCAAAACATGACTTTGTCCAAAGTTAAGGGACTAAAAACATACTTTAGCCTTACTTTTTTTATTACATCAAATTTACATTTAAAAAAAAAAGAAAAAAAGAAACAATTATTTATCTAAAAATAATTGGTATTTTTAGCTGGGAATAAAAAATTAAAACCGTTTAAATCTAGGTAAACGGGTAGGCCTTGAACACATTTAATTAAATTTTAAAGGGCGAATTTTATGGCCAACTAGTACAGTAAAATAGAGTAGGCTAAAGTATGTTTTTGGTCCCTTAACATGTTTTGGTCCCTTAACTTTGAAAAGTGTGTTTTTGGTCCCTTAATTTTGGACAAAGTCATCTTTTAAGTCCTTTAACTTTGAAAAGTGTGTTTTTAGTCCTTTTAAATTCGGTTTAAGTATGTTTTCTGTCCTTAAGTTTGCAAAAAGTCATGTTTTAGTTCCTTAATTTTGAAAAGGAAGGGACTAAAAAATTTTTATCCTTTTTTTAAAGGACTAAAAACATTATTTTATTCAAAGTTAAAGGACAAAAAACACACTTTTCAAAGCTAAGGACCAAAAACACACTTTCTCCAAAATTAAGTGACCAAAAACACACTTTTCAAAGTTAAGGGACCAAAACATGACTTTGTGCAAACTTAAGGGACCGAAAACACACTTTTCAAAGTTAAGGGACCATAACATGATTTTCTCCAAAGTTAAGGGACCAAAAATATACTTTAGCCTACTCTATTTTACAAAAACATCTGTGAGATCTAAGAAATCGGTGAGATAGGCTTGTGAGATAGTTGGCGGATGAGATTCTCCATGCCTCTTGAATTGCTCTCTGATCGTCGATTTTGGGGAGAATGAGAAAATGAAGTGTTGAATTTAAACAGCCATGAAAGTTGCAGAGGTAGGTTAGAAGAAAGAAAGAGTGAGGTAAATGAAAAACCAAAGATAACTTCCTTATACAGAGGAAATGATGAAGACGACATCATTTCCATGATTTTTGCTGAGCAGTGATTGCGATTTGTGAGGGTGAAGGCTTAGCTATTATCGAGTGTGTAAAGGGTAATTTAGGAAAAAAATGTTACAAATTATAAATAGGTCTTATATTTAGGACCAAGATTGAAAACCTAAATAGGTCTTATATTTAGGACCGGAGGAAGTAGTATAATGCAGATTTTTTAGATGGATGGCCAAGATGAGTGTAGTTTAATGAAGCTGTGCATAGCATGAAGAGAGATTTTTGCAAATCATAACGGTAATGCTAATAGGTACGGGAAACTGATTCCTGTTTCATATGATCTTTTTTTTTTTTGATCGAGATGTTTCATATGATCTTAAGGAGGCTAATATGTTAGATTTCAAAAAAAGAAAAGGAGGCTAATATGTTGTATATTAACTAGGGATTTACAAACCCCTTTTTTTAATATATTATTTTTATATGAAGTCCCATATATACCCTTTAAAATATTTTAAAAAACTACTAAACTTGAAAGAAATAAAATAAAAAACAAACAATTTTCATCAAAAAATTGGTATTCAACAAATACTAAATTTTCGTGATAAATAAAACAAATACTAAATTAGAACCGTTTGTTTAGCTAGGAATAAAAAAGTAGAACCGTTTAAATCTATGTAAACGGGTAGGCTGTGAACAAATTTAAATTTTAAAGGGCTATTTTTACGGACAATTTGTGGGTTAAAAAACAATGGACATATATGTGAGATTAAATGTTTTCGTCCGATTCAAGATTTGGTAATTGTTTGTTCACAAAAAGAATGAATATTACCCTTCAAATATATTCAGTTAAAAAAACCTTCAAATATATAGATAAACTATAAGAACTTGTATTGTTACTGTTTTAAACTTATTTTACACACATGCACAACCTAGATGGACAACATTATCATTGATAATCTTCCATAAATATTCAGAGTTAGTACACAACTAATATGAAAGTTAACATTGGCAAAAAAAAAAATAATTAACATCAACCAAATTTGTTGGTGGAATCTAGCCCATTTATTCCGCAACACATTTTTCCATTTTTCAAATCTTCACGGGTTAAAAAATTGGAATATTAGTAATTGAGGTTGTCAGCTTACCTGTTCTTGAATTACTCATCATATCTTTTGATCAAAAAAAAATTACTCATCATATTAAACCATATTTATTTGAAGTATTGATATCGTAAAACATCTGATCAAAAAATATCCTAAAACATGAATCTCTATCAGTTAGTGAAAATGCGGTTTATTCATAGTGCTCGTCAATATATTTTTTATCTGCTCCAATCTAAACAACTCCACAACTCTGTTCATATAGCACTTCCAAGTTAGCTGTTCATATATATCTTCATGAGGTGGTTACTTCTTGAGGAATATCAGCCATAGGATTTTTTTAATAGAATTCTCAATTACTCAAGTATAAGTTTTTATTCAAAAGTACAGGACAATTTGAAAAAATGAAATAGAAATTCTGAAGTTATAAACTTTTCACCAAAGATCCCCATTGATGCTTGTGCTAGTTAATTATTTTGGTTGATCATTCTTTTTTGCAGCTTTAGCTGGGATCTTCACAAACAGAAAGTGGAAAAACCATTCCAATGCAGCGGCCAAAAACCACTTGAACCACACCCCAATTCTCATCCAAGATGGCTCAATCAGATACAAGTCACCCCTACAAATACTTCTTATTATTGCTTTTGCGCCCCTTTCTGTAGATTCAACTGGCATACCCTTTATCATATGAATCTATCAAATGCAATAGTTAGAAATTGAAACTCCTCATCTTGGCTACTCACAACAGAGTTTTAGAATATAATAACACATGTGATTATATAGTACTTATTGGCCTTACGTTCAGGAACAAAAAGACTGTATGCACGATTAAAAAATATGAGAAGCTGATTTATCTTAAAGTAAATTCAACTTGTAGTTTTATCTGTGCTATGGAATGGTACCTGTGATAGAAATTGATCAGTAGCCATTTCTGACTTAATAAACCCTGGATTAACTATAGTTATCCTTATATCTGCACCGAATTCGGCTCTCAATGTCTCAAAGAAGCTTACCATTGCTGCTTTACTAGCCTGAAATTTGATGAGAGTTATAATCTCCTCCATGATATCATGACATGCAGATGAAATGAAAACTATACTTATGTCTTACATTGTAGAAGCTCATCCTTGGTGTAGGGTACCATGCTGCAGTTGAAGAGATCACAACAATATTTCCTTTGTTTTTTCTCAAGTGTGGAACTGCAAAATGTGTAGCATACACTGAACCCCAGAAGTTTATGTCCTATCAAACAAATCATCATCGAATACAACATGATCTCAGGAATGATTAATATTATTCATAAATCGATTAATTTCTCAAGAATTAGGTGATGAAGTACACACCATGATAGGTGCCAAATCAGATAAATTCTCAGAGAATTCTTCAAATAATTTGCCTTGAACGATCCCAGCATTGTTCACCAAATGATCCACTGTCACATACGTCTAGCAATAATAAGTTTTTTAATTTCATTACTCACAAAAAAATCATACACACATATAAACAGTACAATTGTACTTATTACGTTGGCCAAAATGTTTGATGGTCTCTTCGACAAATCTTTGAGAGTCTTGAATATTAGAAACATCAGCAGGAATAATGATAGCATCTGGTGAACCAAGTTGAAGAACTTTATCAAGAACTGAACGTAGCCGATCTTCTCTTCTAGCCACAAGAGCCAAACGAGCCCCTCTTCTAGCGTACTCATAAGCCAACTCCTTCTCATCAATTCAACAATGCATAATAAATCAAAAATCATAGATGACAACTTTGGATTGTGATGTGTTTGAGTGAAAATGAAGGAACACATACCTCACCAATTCCTGAAGAGGCTCCTGTGATGAGAACAACTTTTCCTGCCACGGATTCATCAGGTTTGCATCTTTTGAAGAGTGAAAGCAAAAACTTGAACACATAGTATGGAGGGACAACAAAAAGTAAGGCCAAGAAAGTTGATGGAATGAGTATTATATTCAGCAAATCATGAATCAAGTCCATTGGTTCTTAAGCTGAAAGCCTGAAACTGATTACTGTGGTCGTCTGTTGCAGGGTTTTGCTGGCCTATAACATCAGAAATCTGCTTATATTTATAGATATATGGTATGTATTCCAAAATAAAAATATTACATGACCATTTTTTCTGAAAACTTATTTTATGACCCACAAGAAACACAGAAAGACAGGGGAATCTTCGAATATAATACTTCCTTTGTGGGTTACTAAATATAATATCACTTTCAGATCATTTTCTTAATTTTCTCAAGTTTCTCCCAAATTTATCTTATACTCCCTCCGGTCCTAAATATAAGACCTAATTGACTTTTTTAGAAAATCATATAAAAAAGCAAAATAAGTTAATTATAATATGATTTACCTAATTTTTTCTCTTAGATTAGTTTATTTTACCTATCAACTAATGTATAATCTAAAAATACATCAAATATGTCATGATTTAATAGTCTATTTCGCAACCTTAATCTCTCCAAAAAAAAAGTCAATTAGGTCTTATATTTAGGACCAGAGGTAGTAATACTTATTAATAATAAACAAACAAAAGATAGAGAATAAGGATAAAAGTGTATGGTGAGAGCAAATTGGTAATATCAAGTGATAATAACTAATTTGACTAGCATATTTAATATAATTAAATTAAAAAATGATGTTATATTTAAGAACGAAGGTAGTATGAGGGAAAGGATATATATATTATTTTATAACCCACAAGAAGGACAGAAAGACGGGAATCTTCGAATATGATATGAGCGAAAGGATATATATTTAGCTTCTGATAAAAAAAAAGGATATATATTTAGCCGTCTATCGGATATATTCACGAGGCAATAAATTTAGTGTTACTGCTTCCCTGGCGACAAAATTCACCAATCCCTTTTAACAAAAAAATATATCACAAATACTGACTGAGAATCATGGCGAAAGTACATTAATACCACAATTGAGTATGATTGGCTGGTTTTATACGTTTGATTGGACTTATTTTATTGAATTTAATTGAAATAAATATTTTATTTTATAAGAAGAAAAAATGAGTTTATCCTAAACTTAAAAATAACTTATGAAGGTGAATCTCACAAATTCTAACTAATTAATTTACACATCCGATCACAATTAACTTAAACATAAATTTCATTATACAATCTGATTTATAGAGAATAAGTTACTTATAAACTACTTTTAATTTTTACACCTAATATAAACATAAACTTCATCATACAATCTAATTTATTTTCAATTTAAATTATATTTAATTCACTTTTTCATAAGTTAATCCAAACATAACTACTTATGATGCTATAAAATTACTTTTAAAAAATGATACTATGAAATCAACAAACAGTCAAGGGGTGTTTGGTATTACTGGTTTTTGAGGCTAAAATATGGAAAGGAAATGAGCTATTTAAAGGTGTTTGGCACATGGCATGAAGGATGCCTTGGCATTGGGTGATATCACATAGACCTAAAAGGAAAATAGATTGTTAACTCCAAGCATTATAATATTGGTCAACTCCCTATCTGTGATGATTGGTTTATATAAACTTCAAATTTTACCTGATTCTCTTGAAACTTTTACCTATTTATGATATATTTCCATATGAATCACCTGTTCTAAGAGGAAAATCAAACAATATATATCAATTGCTCTTCAGAGTTAAGGGTCTTCCAATTGAGAGGATTATAGGGTGGACCGTAAAAGAAGTTAAAAAAAGTGATTCATGTGGGCTTCTTACCTTGAAAACTCAGAAATACTCATATGGCAATATCTACCAAGGCCGTCTCACTACCTCAAGTCCATTAACTTCAATAAGCAAAGCAAAGCTTTTTAAAGTTGGGCCAGTGTAAATTTTTGGCTTAATTAATTGTGTGTATAACCCAATTTTCGAACTTTAGAGAGTGTGGTGCACTAGTGTACAATAGAACTCAATTAAAATTGCTTTAGAAATTTGTCAATCCAAGTTGGGGACGAATGGAGCAGTAAGAAATGGTTGGCCTTTGTCAGGTTCAGATTTAAAAGAGCCAGCTCTTAAGGCCTAGTTAAAAAATATGGTCATTTTTCAAAAGCCAGCCTTTAAACTCTTGGGCTCAGTTCTAAATGGGTCGGTCCTCTAAACAAATCATTCTTTTCTTTTAAAAAATAAGTTAAATTATAAAAATGCTATCATGAACAGGATATATCTAATTATCTATGCCCATACATCAAATTGCTACATTTTAATGTTTCTTGGGGTCAACCTGGATTTATACTTTGCCTCTCAGACTTTCTTGAGATTAAATGTGCCAACCGGCAGTTAACGTTGTGTTGGTTCCTTAAGGCACACGTGCACCTGAAAGGCCATGGGAGAGTTATTGAAATGATCGGAATCTTCTTTGTCAATCAACAAAAGATGTGCACTTTGAGTATTATTTATGTGTACAGTGTAAAATACATTGGTACACAGTATATTTTCTCATTTTGATATTTCCACCATCTCAACTGGTAGTTTAATAACTTTGACCCCATCATGTATCAAAGGCAGCTCCTTGTATGGTTTAACTTGGAATTCAAATAAACTACGAACTTGTATTGTTACTTTTTTAAACTTATTTTACCCACTTGCACACCCAAGATGGACAACGATAATACGATAACATTGAATATCTGCCGTAATCAAGTGTGGCAATATATGGGAAATATATGGAAAACATCGGGGTTGGCAAAAAAAAAGTTGTGCATTCCAAGAAATTCCATCTTCTATTTCGGGAAGCCACCCCAAAAAAGTTGTGCACTCCAAGAAATTCCATCCTCTGTTTTGAGAAGCCAGTTAGTACACAACAAATATGAATGTTCCCTTCACTTAATATAGATTCACATACTGCTTAGTCATTCTGAAAGTTCTTCCTCTAATTTTGTATTTTGGACTACATGTACCTATGGCCTATGGGCACAAAGTGGTTACAATAGCATTTTGACATATTTTAATATCAAACACAGTCTTGAGAGTTTGGTGGAATCTGGATAGAATCAGGATTTTACCCATTTAATCTGCAACATATTTTTCCATATTTCTCATCTTCGCGGGTTTAAAATTTGGAATATGTTGCAATTGAGGTTGTCCGCTTACCTGCTCTTTTTTTTTTTGATCAAAATACCTGCTCTTGAATTACTCATCATATTAATCCATATTTATTTATTTATTTATTTAAAGTTTTGAAATTTAATGGATAATTTTACTCCAAAAAAGTTTATATAAGTATTTTTGCACATTCGTAACAATTATATGAATATTTTTGCACTTTAACCCATTAGTGAAAATGTGGTTTATTCAATGTAGTGCTCGTTATTATTTATATATATATATAAATGTGGTTTATTCAATGTAGTGCTCGTTATTATTTATATATATATATATATATATATATATATATATATATATATATATATATTCATGAGGCGGCTACTTCTTGAGAAATATCAGCCATAGGATCTTTTTAATAGAATTCTCAATTGCTCAGATATACATTTGTTTTTATTCAAAAGTACAGTAAAATTTGGGGAAAAAATCAAATAGAAATTCTGAAGTCATAAACTTTTCACCAAAGCTACCCGTTGGCTTGTGCTAGTTACTTATTTTGATTGATCACTCCTTTTTGTAGCTTTAGCTGGCATCTTCACAAACAGAAAGTGGAAACACCATTCCAATCCAGCAGCCAAAAACCACTTGAACCACACCCCAGTTCTCATCCAAGATGGCTCAATCAGATACAAGTCACCCCAACAAATGCTTTTTATTATTGCCTTTGCACACCTTTCTGTAGATTCAACTGGCATTCCCTTGATCATATGAATCTATCAAATGCAATGGTTAGAAATTGAAATAAACTCCTCATCATGGCTACTCACCACAGAGTTTTAGAAGCACACAGGTGATTATAGTACTTAGTAACAAAAAAACTGTTTACATGATTAAAAAATATGAGAAGCTGATTTATCTTAAAGTAAATTCAACTTGTAGTTTTATCTGTGATATGGAATGGTACCTGTGATAGAAATTGATCATCTGCCATTTCTGACTTAACAAAGCCTGGATTAACTATAGTTATCCTTATATCTGCACCAAATTCAGCTCTCAATGTCTCAAAGAAGCTTACCATTGCTGCTTTACTAGCCTGAAACTTAAATGCAGTTATAATCTCCTCCATCTATAATCATGATATTTAGATAAAATGAAAACTACACTTATGTCTTACATTGTAGAAGCTCATCCTTGGTGTAGGGTACCATGCAGCAGTTGAAGAAATCACAACAATATTTCCTCTGGTTCTCCTCAAGTGTGGAACTGCAAAATGTGTAGCATACACTGAACCCCAAAAGTTTATGTCCTACAAAACAAAACACCATCATTTCTAACATGACCATAGGAATTATTAATGTTCATCAATCGATGAGTTTCGCAAGAATTAGGTGATCAAGTACACACCATGATAGGGGCCAAATCAGATAACTTCTCAGAATATTCTTTAAACAATTTGGATTGAATAATGCCAACATTGTTCACCAAATGATCCACTGTCACACATATATATGTCCAAGTAACAAGTTTTTTTTTTTCATTACTCACAACGAAATCATATATACACACATACACATAGAATATTTTACTTACGTTGGCCAAAATGTTTGATGGTCTCTTCTACAAATCTCTGAGAGTCTTGAATATTGGAAACATCAGCAGGAATAATAATAGCATCTGGAGAACCCAGTTGAAGAACTTTATCAAGAACTGAACGTAGCCGATCTTCTCTTCTGGCCACAAGAGCCAAACAAGCCCCTCTTCTAGCATACTCATAAGCCAACTCCTTCTCATAATAAATCAAAAGTCCAAAGGGAATTTTTATATTTGAAGAAGGATAAAACCTTTGGAATAAGAGTGAAGTATTATGGGCACATACCTCGCCTATTCCTGAAGAGGCTCCTGTGATGAGAACAACTTTTCCTGCCACGGATTCATCAGCTTTGCATCTTTTGAAGAGTGAAAGTAAAAACTTGAATACATAGATGGGAGGGAGAAGGAAAAGCAAGGCCAAAAAAGTTGATGGAATAAGTGTTATGTTCAGAAAATCATGAATATAATCCATTACTTGTTACGCTGAAATGGTATGAATAATATTCAGCGAAGTAAGGCCCCTGAAGCAATACTCTTGTCATCTGCTTAAATAGTTAGCCTAGCACAATCTATTACTCCTTCGTTGCTAAATATAAGATCACTTTTGAAATTCAATTTATTCCTAATCATAAGATCACTTTCAAATTTTTCCCAACCTTTTCCCAAATTAACCTTATAATGTTTATCTATAATAATAAGTAGAAGAGGGAGAGTGGAGATAAGACTATATAGTTGGGATAAATTGGTAATATCACGTGTAAACAACTAACTTAACTAACTTCCTTAATGTAATTAAATTAGGGAAAGTGATATTATATTTATGAACGGAAGTAGCCAGTATTTTTTAATTTAACAAGTGGTTTCATTATTCTATGGGCACGTCTTTGTTCTTTGTTTTTTATCATCGGCACTTCTTAGTTCTAGCTGCTGAGTAATAATGTGCTGCGGTTGTAACATCAAATTGATTTTTTGTTAATTATTAAGATGTAAAATTAATTGATCAAAAGTTTATACTTATCTTTTTTTCTTAACTAATTTACATTATTGATAAATTGTCGTATAATCTAATTATATGTAACGTGTGTTAAAATTAAATTATCTGCTTGGATATTTATTAAAATTCTGAAGGAGTATGTTTGTTTTGTTAAATATTTATTATTATTAATATTATTATTATTATTATTATTTGAGCAATGAAAAGACTTTTAAGAATAGAGATAAAAGGCACTAACTTCAAATTTGAATAGTAAGTGTAAGATAGTTAATAAGGAAATCTCGACCAAAAAAAAGATAGTTAATAAGGAAAGATTATAAATAAAACTCTAAAATTGGTAAATTTATTGTTATGAGAGCTTTGTCCAAAAAAATTATCCAGAGAGCTTCGGCCGAACAAAAATTTTAACTTATGTTCTTGTCTTCTCTGATCTCCATCCAAATAAAGGCAGAAAAAGTAGGTAAATGGTGCAATGCCTATCTTTCCTAGTGTGCCAGTTATATCAAATTAATTAACTACAGGCTTAATCACTAACACTAGTTATCTCTAACTAAATCACTAACACTAGCTATCTCTAGCTTAATCAATAACACTAGCTATCTCTAACTTAATCATTAACGCTAGCTATCTCTAACTTATCCACTAACAGTAGCTATCTCTAACTTAATCACTAACACTGGCTATCTCTCTAATTGACTAACACATGTACATAATGCATTGGGTACAGTTTTCCACAAATGAAATTCTCCTATAAGTGAGTAGCATTCCAAATTTGCTTAACAGATAACCCGTATATATCTTCCTAGCGTGCTACTCGTATCAATTAACAGATAACACTAACTATCTCTAATTGATTAACACATGTATGATGTATCCAATGCATTGGGTTTTCCAACAAATAAAATACTCCTATAAGATAGCAGCATTCCAAATTCACTTAACAAATATAACACGTATCTTCCTAGTGTACTAGTTGTATCAAATTAATTAACGCGTAAACTTCATTACCAACACTAACTATCTCTAACTGACTAATACATATACACAATGCATTGAGTTTTCCACCAAATAAAATACTCATATAAGACAGCAGAGTTCATACATAACTTTTTTCTATCACATTGATGTGACTTCCCCTATAGGTGCCAACGTACGAAATGTTTAGTTACTTATTCTCATTTAATGCAGACATCATACAGTGTAATCAGATGATAATAAAATATGGCTAAAGTATACTTTTAGTCCTTTATGTTTGCATCAAATTTCAATTTGGTCCTTTATGTTTTGAAACTACACTTTTAGTCCTTTTTTGTTAACACCGTTAGTTTAACTTAACGGAAAATGTTAACTTAACAATTGTAAATGGTTATTAGATACTGAAAAAAATGTTCAAATTATAATATTTGACTGTAAATATTCTTATATTTTCAATATTTATCATTTTTGGTCCAATTTAATTATAAAATAATCATTTAAAATTTTTAAGTTAATATTTTCCGTTAAGTTAAACTAACGGTGTTAACAAAAAAGGACTAAAAGTGTACTTTCCAAACATAAAGGACTATATTGAAATTCGATGCAAATATAACGGACCAAAAATATACTTTATCCTAAAATGATACGTAGATTTGTTTCACTTAACTTTTGTTAGACTCATGATCTAAAGAGCCTCCTTGATTATATGGAGCGAGGGAGATAATTATCTATAAAAAATTAACAAGTGACCCAATACAAAAGGTGAAGTATGAAGAGGTCAATTGAAAGCAATTTTTTTAACAAAAAAAAATTGTAAGCAATTTTAGTGTTTGAGCCCGCGACATCTTCGTCACTTGACAACATTTGTCTTTGATTCAAAGCCCACGGCCCACGCCTTCTAAAATATAATTCTCCATGCATGTGAAATGTTTAGGGATATAAGGACCAATGATAAAAATTTATTACTCCCAAGAAACTGTCAAGAAATAATTATTTATAATGAAAAAAAATTAAAATAAATATTTAAAATTACTAAATTACCATCCCTTATATTTTCTCTCTATATCATGACTATTTGAACCAGTTAATTCTCTTCCAATGCTTTCTCTCTCTCCCATGTAAATAAGAGAGACAGAATATAAATCATAATAATATCAAGTATTTTTTAATCAATTGAATAAATATGAATGTAATGATGTTCATCCAATAATTAATTATTTAAAAAGAATAAAAATGTAACACATAGAAGTAGATAGCTGTAAATAAATAATTTTAATTAATGCAAAATTAAAGTTCTAATTAAAGGTAGTAATATTACTGTGAATCTCATGATTGATTGAGTTAAGAGTTTTTAATATCTATATATATAATAGATAAAATGTAATGCTACATTTTTAAATTTACCAATTAAATTTTAGTTTGTATAATGTGGAGGAGTGGGAGAGAGAGGGAAAGAACAAGTGGGGATGGAGAGCCAGAAGGAAAAAACAAGATATATATAAGGGTACTTTGGTGATTTAGATTTGTATTTTTATTTTTGATCCTTCTAAATAATTACTTTTTAAAGGTCTTGCGGAGTAATTAAAATTTTCCCTCGTTCCTTCCCCTAAATTTCCTTAAACATAGATTTAGTTCTAATGTTGATTTTTGACCACTTCAGGTTCTGCGCGTTTATTATATCATTAGTCATTAGATACTCTGCTTCCAATAAAAATTTAAAAGCAATATGCTAACTAAGGTGATCATGACTTACCTCACAGTTGTATAAATATATGAACTCAACAGTATAACATTGACATAGCATAAAGAAGAATATGATAAGCTGCCTTATCCTAAAGTCATTCAAGCTTTGAGTTGGATATACTTTTATGGATTGTAGTTTCAGCTTTAATATGAAATGATTGATTTCAAAGTCTACCCGTGATAAAAAAATTCATCAGCTGACACGTCTGACTTAATCATCCCCGGAGTTACCATGTTTTTCCCAATATCCCCACCAAACTCAGCTTTGTGTCTCAAAGAAGCTTAAAATAAATTATATAAACATTATGTAATAACTTACTCCCTTCGCTCCTAAATATAAGATCACTTTGGGGAAGTGGATAAGTTCCTAAATATAAGATCACTTTCTATTTTGTCTCAATTTTGGTCCAAATTACCCCTATACTTCTTAGCTCCCTCACTTCTCTCTCAAATCCCTATTTGTCTTTTAAATTTAAGTGAGAGGTATTTTGGGAATATCATGTAATCCTAATTCATTGGAAAGTCTTTCTTAATCTCTCCGAATTAGTCAAAGTGATCTTATATTTAGGAACGGAACTAGTATTTTATTATGCACACTCAAGCCGTCAAGGGACTTTGGGGTGGGGTGTTTGGTTTTTTTTCTTTCGCACTGTGGCCATTGGATATATTTATATTTTACGTGGTAGCATTAGGATTGACCAATAGAGTTCGACATTTGAATTATAGAATGTATATTTGATCATTGTCAATACAATCATATGTATGTCAGTATGTGCGTGTGGACACAAATCCGTGAAATAAAAATTATGGAAATATCAAGTAGCTATGAAGATTTGACTATTCTATTTAAGTTGAATGTGTTTTTTCACCAAATGGCAAATGCGGCCTTAATAGCTTCGTGAAATCTAGATTAAGAATAATTGGTTTGAAAAATGTAGTGCTCTTATTATCCTTGTTTTTCTCACTAGAAACAAATTTACTATTCAGCTCCTCCTACGATACTCCCATGCTGTTCATATATCTGCATTATGCGGCTACTTCATGAGGATTGAGGAATGTTCAAGCATAATTTTTTAATATTTCAATGAAATGTTCAAGTATCAGTAGTTTTGTTTCAGAAGTAAAAATTAAAAACTCAAAATTCTGAATTTACAAAATTTGGGCGGTAGATCTCTTCACTACAAACTCCATTGATCCTTGTCCTAGTTAGTTATTGTAGGGAAATTAGGGTCCACCTTAATAAGTTAGACTCAAGTGCAATTAGATTTCGGGTCATTATGTAAATATGGAAAATTATGATTAAAATGAGTAATCTTCCCAATATAACTTTTATTCAAAGGGTATAGTTTTTCCTTAAGTAGTTTATAAATAAGAGGCGTTTTGGTGGAAAAGTCAAAGTTGTACATAGAAAATTCCTTCTATTTTTTTTTCCTTCTCATGATGCATCTGTCGTATATCGTAGTTGTATTCCAATCAATAATCTGATTCCGTGTGATACTCGGTCAAGTTCATCAATAATCCAGGTACCCCGAAAAATCTACTGTTTCGTATTCCTCTTTGCAGCTTTACCTGGGATCTTCACAAACTGAAAGTGGAACCACCACTCCATTGCAGAAGAGAAAAACCACTTCAACCACACACTAGTTCTAGTCCAAGATGGCTCAATCAGATGAAAGTCACCCCTACAAGTGCTCCTTACTATGGCCTTTGCACACCTTTCTGCAGATTCAGTTGGTATAGTCTTCAAGTGAACCTATCAACAAAAGCAATGTTTAGAAATTAAATTATTCATAATAGTTACCAGCCACTGACTCTTAGAACAAGAGAAGTGTAAAATGGAACTCTTGTTGGCAGTGACAAACATTAAATCTCCTTGCCATCTTGCATATTATGAACGAGAAGCATGCATAGTAAGACTTACATTTTATACAGAGTCAAGATGTAATTTTGCTTTGAAAGTAATCAACGTAACGAAGAGTGATGGTTATCTCTGGAAGTTTTGTAGGAACAATTTTAACCAAGAAGTATTAAAATAGGAGCAAACTCATCCTAACCATTCAAAAACTAATGTTGCTTTTGAAAACAAATTACATTGATCATTAACATTTTTGATGGCAAGAAGCAACTTTTTTTTCCCTTCCTTCTTGGTTACTTTAATAGCAAAAAACTGTTCCTCGAAAACCCAATGCCCAGGTACTGTTTACTTCCAAAACAAACTGCACCTTTAAGCCATTTTATAAAACCTAAATCTAGTTAGTTCTGATGTTCATCTGTATGACCGTTTCATATTTTACCCAGCATATCTTGCCATTAGATATACTATGTTTATTCCAATAACTCTTCAAAACCACATGCTAGCTAAGGCGATAAATTACATGGTAGGTCACACTGGAGATATATGATGAACTCAACAGGATAGCATTGATATTGCAGAAAGAAGAATATGAGCTGATTTATCCCAAGGTCATTCAATATTTTTTGGTTGGCATTTGGCAATACTAATATGGTCTATGGTTCTATTTTTAAGACGAAATAAGAACAACCTAAAAAGCTACCTGAGATATAAATTTATCATCTACCATTTCTGACTTTATCAATCCAGGAGTTACTATGGTTATCCCAATATCTGCACCGAATTCAGCTCTTAGTGTCTCAAAGAAGCTTACCATTGCTGCTTTGCTTGCCTGAATAACTCATCACAGTTATTATCACCTCAAATAAAACACGTTATTTAAAAAAAATAAAAATTATGTTAATGTCTAACATTGTAGATGCTCAGCCTTGGAGTGGGGAACCATGCTCCGGTTGAAGAAATTACAACAATCTTTCCTCTGCTTTTTCTCAAGTGTGGAACAGCAAAATGTGCAGCATACACTGAACCCCAAAAGTTTACATCCTACCAAACCATATGAATCCAACATGACTTCATCAGTGACAATTTTCATGAATTCATTTACTCCCTTTGTTCCTAAATATAAGAGCTAGTTGACTTTTTTTAGAAAATCCTAAGAAAGTAAAATAAGGTAATTAAAAACTGATTTTCCTAAAGTTTTCACTGAACTATTTTATTTGACTTACAATCTAATGTATAATTTAATAATATACAAAATATGTTATAATTAATTATTTTATTTCATTTTCTTAAAATTCTCTAGAAAAGTCAATGAGCTCTTATATTTGGGAAAAGAGGAAGTATTTCACAAGATATGCAAGAATTAGGTGATGAAGTACCATGATAGGAGCCAAATCAGACAACTTGTCAGAAAACTCTTCAAACAGTTTGGCTTGATTGATTCCAGCATTGTTCACCAAATGATCCACTGTTACATAGCTCCAATAACAAGTCCTTATCTTAATTATCCATAACAAAATCATATTTTAATTTTTAAACACTTGAACATTTATGTACACATGTTTGTACTTACGTTGACCAAAGTGGTTGATGGTCTCATCAACGAATCTTTCAGAGTCTTGAATATTGGAAACATCAGCAGGAATAATAATGACATCTGGAGAACCAAGTTGAAGAGCTCTATCAAGGACTGAACGTAGCCGATCTTCTCTTCTTGCCACAAGAGCCAAACGAGCCCCTCTTCTAGCGTACTCATAAGTCAACTCCTTCTCATTTCAACATTACATAATGAATCAAAAGACCAAAGGGAGCTTTTATTTTTGACGAAAGATTACAAGTTTGGAAGAGTGAAGTATTATGGACACATACCTCACCAATTCCTGAAGAGGCTCCTGTGATGAGAACAACTTTTCCTGCCACGGATTCATGAGGTTTGCATCTTTTGAAGAGTGAAAGTAAAAACTTGAACACATAGTACGGAGGGACAAGAAAAAGTAAGGCCAAAAAAGTTGATGGTATGAGTGTTATATTCAGCAAATCATGAATCATATCCATGAGTTCGTTCTTAGCAGGGTTTTGCTGGCCTTTCACTACAGAAATCTGATTATATTTAAATGGACATGGTATTGGTAGGTACTTATTTCAATAAAATATATATATGACTTTTTTAGGGAAACTTATTTTATGATACACTTGTCGATCAAGTCCGACAAGGGAATCTTTGAATATAATATGGGGAAGTATATATAGCCGTCCATTGATGGGAAAAAGATTAGTGTTGTGGTTATCTTTTGACCATATATAGTGTTGTGGTTATCGGATATATTTATGAGGTAACATTGAGTTTGGCCAAGAGGTTGGGGATCTTTTTTTAATTTGACTAAAAAAGGGATGGGGATTCAATAATTATACTGTGGCTATTATAAGAATAACCCTAGTATTGGACAAATCTAATTAGTTAAGGATGTGATATTGTTCCTAAATATGAAATCTCTTTTTAGTTTTGCTTAATTTGTCCCCAAGTCTTTTGTGATCGATTATATAAAAAAAATTGTGAAATTGATGAAAATATTAATACAAGAATTCAATTGGTTTTAATGGAGAAAAACTACAAGGGGTT
This sequence comes from Mimosa pudica, assembly GCA_029929735.1. Lineage (NCBI taxonomy): Eukaryota > Viridiplantae > Streptophyta > Magnoliopsida > Fabales > Fabaceae > Mimosa > Mimosa pudica. The sequence goes on along the minus strand of JAKELP010000014.1, from coordinate 15,587,875 downwards.
ATATCAATGTGATTGTAATATTCAAGATAATGTAAAAGAGAAGTTTTATGGGACACTCATTAAACCAACTTTTACTAACTTCATTAATATAACCAATTTAGTTAATTGGTTATTACACACACACATATATAAACAAGTAGAAAGTATTTTATGAATGAGCAATTTAATTGCGTAATTAGCATAAGAAGACAAAGTTTGATGGGAAAGGCAGGAAATTAGTACTTCCTCGTTGTGCATATATCTTCATTAGGCGGTTGCTTCATGAGGAATATCAGGCATAGGATATTTTTTAGAAAATGTCCAAATATACATAGTTTTGAATCATGAGTAGTGAAATTTGAAAAATCAAATATAAATCCTTAAGTTACAAACTTTCACACGTAAAATTTGAAACATCGAATATAAATTCTCAAGTTACATACTTTTCACCAAACTCTCCATTGATGCTTATACTAGTTTATTAATTTGATTTATCATTCCTCTTTGTAGCTTTAGCTGGGATCTGCACCAACAGAAAGTGGAAACACCACTCAAATGCCGCAGCCAAAAACCACTTAAACCACATCCCAGTTCTTATCCAAGATGGCTCAAACAGATACAAGTCACCCCGACAAACGCTATTTATGATTTCCTTTGCGCACCTTTCTGTAGATTCAACTGGCATACTCTTCATCAAATGAACCTATTAAAAGAAATGGTTAGAAATTCGAGTTACTCATATAATGGCTACTACCACTAAGTCTTAGAGAAGAAGACAAGTGATAATGGTACTTGTTGGCCTTACCCCCGCAAACAGAAAAACCTTTTCTACAACTCGACCTCGTGATGAGCTAGGATCTTAGGAGAGATAGATAAAAAGCATGCACAAGAAAATATACATTTTGTAATAAAGCCTAAATCAAGTGAGTCCGTGTGTCATTATTTTGACCACTGCATATTTTACTGCCATTTATCTTGCAATTATATTCTCTCTATTTTAAACAAGATTTAGGCTTAGATGCTTCCTAAGGAAATGAGCAACATGATGCTTTGACTCTTTTTTTTTTTTAAAGTTAAACAAATTAGACAACTAAAGTATTAACATATGTCACATGATTATATGTTAGTTTAAAAGTAGAATAAATTAATTTTGAAGGAAAAAGATATAGAAAATTTAAAATAATTAATTTACATTTTGAATTTCTCAAAAAAAAAAAAAAACAAAACACTAATATAATTAGATCGGATATTAAAAAAGTGTATGATGAACTTGTCTAGAAAACATTGATAATGCGGAATGAAAAATATGACAAGGTGATTTATCATAAAGTTATTCAACTTATAGTTTCATCCGTGATATGGAATGATAGTATGATACCTGTGATAGAAATTGGTCATCTGCCATTTCTGACTTAATGATCCCTGGATTCACTATAGTTATCCTTAAATTTGCACCAAATTCAGCTCTTAATGTCTCAAAGAAGCTTACCATTGCTGCTTTACTTGCCTGAACATTAATCACAGTTATAATCTCCTCCATGAAAGTTGAAACTATGACATTCAGAAAAATGAAACTGTGCTTATATCTTACATTGTGGAAGCACATCCTTGGAGTAGGGTACCATGCAGCAATTGAAGAAATCACAACAATATTTCCTCTGGTTCTCGTCAAGTGTGGAACTGCAAAATGTGTAGCATACACTGAACCCCAAAAGTTTATGTCCTATCAAACAAAACATCATCAAATCCAACATGATCTCAAGAATGATTAATATTCATCAATCGATTAATTTCACAAGAATTAGGTGATCAAGTACACACCATGATAGGGGCCAAATCAGATAACTTCTCAGAAAATTCTTCAAACAATTTGCGTTGAATTATCCCAGCATTGTTCACCAAATGATCCACTGTCACATTTAAATGTCCAACAATAATAATTTTTTACTTTCACTACTCACAACAAAATCATGCACACATGTACCTATAAATGATTTTACTAATTACGTTGGCCAAAATGTTTGATGGTCTCTTCAACAAATCTCTGAGAGTCTTGAACATTGGAAACATCAGCAGAAATCATAATAGCATCTGGAGATCCTAGTTGAAGAACTTTATTAAGAACTGAACGTAGCCGATCTTCTCTTCTGGCCACAAGGGCCAAACGAGCCCCTCTTCTAGCATACTCATAAGCCAACTCCTTCTCATTTCAATACATTACATAATGAATCAAAAGTTGTCCAAAGGGTATCTTTATATGTGAAGAAAGAGTACAACTTTGGAATAAGAGTGAAGTGTTATGGACACATACCTCACCAATTCCTGAAGAGGCTCCTGTGATGAGAACAACTTTTCCTGCCACGGATTCATCAGGTTTGTATCTTTTGAAGAGTGAAAGTAAAAACATGAACACATAGTATGGAGGGACAACAAAAAGCAAGGCGAAGAAAGTTGATGGAATGAGTGTTATATTCAGCAAATCATGTATCAAATCCATTGTTTCTTAAGCTGAAAGCCTGAAAGTGATTGCTGCGGTCGTCTGTTGCAGGGTTTTGCTGGCCTATAACATCAGAAATCTGCTTATATTTTTAGAGACATGGCATGTGTTCCAAAAAAAATTACATGACCATTTTTTTAAAAAAAACTTATTTTATGATCCAAAAGAAAGGCAGAAAAACATGGGAGTCTTCGAATATAATGAGGGAAAGTCTCTTCGAATATCTATCTATCTATCTATCTATCTATCTATCTATATATATATATATATATATATATATATATATATATATTTGCCGAATGGGAAAAAGATTAGTGTTGTGGTTATCGGATATATTTATGAGATAATATTGAGATTGTCTAAAAAGATTGGGGATTCCAAATATATTATGGCTAATTGGCTATTATAAGAAATCTACTACTAGAATCAGAAACTGTTTTATGAAATTGATTTGGTACGTTATTTGTAATAATATCAATAACAAACAATTTTTTATGGCTTTTATATGAAAGAAATAAATTATATTTGAATTTGAACGTATATGTGTAAGGGGAAAAAATCAAGCCTTTTGTTATCAAAAAAAAAAAAATCAAACCATCATTTTTTTCTGAAAAATTAAAATTTTATAGTGTTACATCATATTAAAATATGCATAAAATGTGAATGGAGCAAATTCACGTGTCAGTCTACCCCTATATGTGATACCCTTGGGAAACCAAAATATGCATAAGATGTAATTTGGGGTGTGTGGTTCACTGACAATGACTCATTCACCTTTAATCAACTATAGAGTTTAATCCTTATCGTTGATTATGAAGAATCATTAAATCTTGTGTGTAGTTGTTTCACTCTCATGCCTTAAGAGAATAAATCCCATTACATAATCTGACTTATAGAAAATAAGTCACTTATAAATTTTTTTATGGGTAATATAAACATGACTATCATTATACAATCTAACTTATTTTCAATCTAAATTATAGTTAATTCACTTACCCATAACTTCATCCAAACACAACTTATGATGCTATAAAATCACTTATAAAAACATGATACTATGAAATCAACAAGCAGTTAAGAAACTAGTAAGAGAGTTGTATAAAAAAAAAAGAAACTAGTAAGAGAGTCTGTAAGGAAAATTGATTCTTGACTCCAAGCATTATAATATTGGTCAACTCCTCTCAATTGGTGAGTATTTGACATTAATAAAGGAGGATGTCCAGTTCTACAGGATGGTTGATCTATATAAACTTCAAATTTTATCTGATTCTCTTGACACTTTCAACCTATTTATGAGATAATTCCATATGAATCACCTGCTTTAAGAGGAAAACCAAACAATATATATCAATTGCTCTTCAAGGGCAGTGGTCTTCCAATTGAGAGGATTGTAGGGTGGACCGTAAAAGAAGTTAAAAATGAGTGATTCATGTGGGCTTCCTTCCTTAAAAACTCAGATCCACTCAAATCTACCAAGGCTGTCTCATTACCTCAAGTCCATTAAGTTCAATTAAGCAAAGCACAGCTTTTAAAAGTTGGGGTGGTGTATATTTTGGGCTTAATTGTGTGTACAACCCAATGTTCGGACTTCAGAGAGTGTGGTACACTAGTGCGCAACGTAAGAATTCGATCAAACTTGCTTTAGAAATTTGTCAATCCATGTTGCGGATGAATGGAGCCCTAAAAATTGGCTGGCCTTTGTAAGGTTCAGATTTAGAAGGGCCAGTTCTTGCTGAGATAAAAATAGGGAAAATTCCAAACAAAGTATTCCGAATATGCGTAAGGATAATGAAGGTACCTAAATTTGCCAAAAAACAAATCAGTAAGGGCTTGTTTGGTTGCATAGGGAAAGTAACAAAGAATTGGAAAGTGTAGAAAGTGGATGGTATTTTTGTAATATACATATATCTAGGGGCCACAAGTTTTCTCTCTCTATCTCTCACTTTTTCTGGGCCCCACACACTTTATTTTTCATCATTACCTAATTTACCCCTACTTTCCATCTTTACCCCTTTCACTTTCCATTTCTCCACTTTCCTTCTCGCAACCAAACGAACCCTAATTAGGACCTGAATTGAGATTATGATTTATAAAATGTTACACAATAACTCAATTGTCCTTCTCCTAATTATACTTTCTTCCTTCTCCACCCCCTAACCGCCAAATCCACTCACCGCCCCCACAGAACACCTCGCACCGCCGCCCCACCCCCACCACCACCACAACTCCCAATTCCCCTCCACCATCTTTTCCTTCCATTTCTCTCCACCCATAGCTCAACATCACTCACACTCTCTCTTTTATTAACTTTTCTCCAATATATCTTAAAGTTCTGAGTTTGTTCCTAAATACAAGAATATTTCTTTCTAATTTTATTTATTAACTTTTCTCCAATTATCTTATTTGATGTTACTCAATGATAAACAAACAAGAAAATGTGAAAATAAAGATAGTTAGGTTGCTTTTGTAATATTTGTTATTTTTTAACTTACTTTTTCAATTTAATCAAACTAGTTAATTAGGTATTATGTATATTTATGAGCGGAGGGACTACAAAGTATTCATGGAGGGTCAATTTGATTTTCATACATCAGAAACTCTTGATCGAATCATAGTAACACGTATGTTTTCACCTTCCAAAATAAAAATCAAAAGCTGAAACCAAACAAAAATATTATTTTGATTTCAATCGATTAAACTCTAAAAGCAAGCATTAAATTAGTAATACTTGCAAGTTGCTATCTTCCCACTAAGTGTTAAACTCATTCCAAGTAACTGCTACACTGTAAAAGGTTAAGTTCAAGTTTCATCCTCTCATTCACTCTCGCAATGAAATCATCAGCTCTTTTGCTCAATTCATCAGAATCACAAGCAAAACTCATTATATCACCTTCTTCTTCTTCTTCATCTGCTTTCTCTTCTTCTACTTCTTCCCTTCCCACATCTTCATATTCTGAAACATGTTCCTCCATTTCTCTAACTCTCACGTACTTGGAAGTTGGAGCTTGAGGCCTTTGGATTTGTCTCTCAACTCTACTCTTAATGAACTCATCATAGTAAACATCAGAAGTAGTTGAGGAAGATGATTTGGAAGAGAAGATTTTAGAGTTTACTATGAGGACAAAAATGATGAGGTTGCCTAGTATAAATAAGAACTTTGAGTCCCACAAGGTTGAAACAAAACTTGGGACACAATCAATGAAAAACTCTCTCAAGAGAGAACCAAAATAAGGAAGAAAAAGAGGGATACAACAGAAGATAATGCAAGTAAAAGTGATCAAGGAATAAAAATACAAATTATCCAGAAACTGATGCCTCTTGTATCTCTTCATGGCTTGAATCTTCTTGATCTGGGTAGGATCCATTGAGGCTAGTTCTTGTGTATGAGAATATAGGGAAGAGTTACTGAACTTAGAGTATCAGAAAATACAAAGTGATTTATAAGTTCCAGAAAGAGTTTTTTTTTAATGGTCAAAATATTCACATGCTTCTTCTTTAATCAAATATCATCATTGTATATAGTATTTTAAAAAAGCATGACTGACTTTCTCTAAAGCCAAGGGACAGGGTGGCGTGGAGTTTTGTAGGCTCTTTTTAGAATCCTTTAAATTTTTTGATTATTTACACCCTCCATCGTTTTGCTTTAACCTCATTGTGAAGAATGAATATGCTAAAACAATCAGCCATAATTGGTGCAAAACAGGAAAGTGATGAAAAGAGAGAAGAGAAAGATAAGTAATAGAAGAGTAATGACAGAAAGAAGGACAGAAATCAGATAAATAGAGGGATGATAGGACACTTAGAATAATAGTGCTTAATATTTTAAGTATCTAAAATTCCTAAGGAATTCTTATTTCTACATCCCATTAAGAATACTTCAAAATGATTCTCTAATTGTTATCCCACATCAATGTGACGTTGATTCTGTGTCAAACAGTATCATCCCCATAATCTGTTCAGAACAAACATGGCCACAAGGAAACAAGGATAATCTAACTTTTTTTCTTTTGTGGCAGTACTGGAAGATGATAAGTGGGGTGGGATTTCATTAAAGGAACTCTTATGCTTTTTTTCTTTTGGAAAATTATCTTACTGCAGAAGGCTCATAGTCAAGTGGGGTAGAGCACCTGAATGTGGTCATTGGAATATGTTATTAATGCATGGCAATGTCAGAGAAGGAACATGATAGTGTTAGTGGAAATTGATAAGGACTTGGTTTTAAGAGTAACTCAAAGCAAACTTATAAATAATAATTAAGTGATTAGTGCAGATATAACACAAGATGACAATCCGTGCAGGCTTCTCTTCATTTTCCGTAAAGATGACTTTCAACAGTTATTGGATTATCCAGGTTTGCAAGAATTATGTCAGTACAACTTGCATTTTTCTTTATTTTCACAGAAAAGGTTGTACTAAATTGAATATCTGGCAGGAGCATTAAAAATGGAACAACGTGATTAATATTAGTAAACCCAAGGATGAAGAAAACAATGTAATATGTTTATATCAGCTACAAGTTTGGGATTAATTACTTTGCAGATAACTAAGTTATATGATTACTTTATTAGTTTTAGGCTCTTTCTCATATGCGATGAGGTCATTTTTATTTTATAGTTCTCTGCTAAAGTTGTTATAAAGCAACTTGTTTGGTTAGTATCTAGGCCCTACATTCTTAGAAAGGAAAACCAAAGACCATAGAAAAAGAAATCAATGGAAGAAAACATCACTAAAGTGTTTGGGATCAATGTGATTGTTCACCATTATGAAATTTGAAGGCCAGGTATTACAGCATCAAAAGGAAAAATGTGATGTTTCCTCATTCCTAAAGTAAAATAGTGAAACTTAATTCATAAGATATTTGGATGTGGTCAAATAAAATGTTCTTACAATACATGGGCTAAGTATGAAATTTTACATATATATACGTTTAAAATTGTTATAAATAAGTTTATAATCTTGTTTCTCACATGGTATTAGAGGGGTTGGTTTTTGGCTTGATCTGATATTTTTTTGGGGTATAGATGACATTGAATCAACTTGAATTTGAATCCTCTAGCATTCAAAAAATTGCTGCCAAATTAAGCATTAATAAGCGTTACAAAATCTTTTGTTATCTAAAAATAAATTCTGCTACTACATTTTGCATTGTTATCCAATACCGTGTAGCATTTACTGCATGATTCTGAAGTTAATGATTAAAATCCTCAGTACTCGTATAAGGATTTGTTAAGCTTCTCTTAAGCTGAAAAATTGAACATGATTGATTCCTCTATATGATATTATGGCTGAACTGCTGCAAAAACTTTGTTATTCAGTAACATGAATCTATTAAATATTTTTTAGGTGTTAGTAATTTATTTGACAGAAATTATTTGATTCCTTATCACGTCTTATTGAAGAGTTGACTTGGTTCGATGGTAAATTCGCTTGTTATAGAGTTGAAGGTCGTGAATTCGAATCAAAATATATTCGCTTTCCAGCACTTCCACCAAGTGGAGATTCGAATTGGATTGACCTTTATCATGTCATACTACGTTTATACCTTGAGCAAGTTCTAGGATAGGTCTCTAGTATTTAGGGTATGACTATGCACTGGACATATATATGTTTTTTATTAGAAAATGGATTAGCACTTCAATTATTAAAGGGAAGGAGATCAACGGAACTTAATTATTTTTTTCCTTTCCTCTAGCTTTTCTCTTTTTTCTCATGCTTCTTCTTCCTTTTCTCCTTTTCCTCTCTAATTGCAATCGCCAAGTATGAACAGAATAAAGGTTTAAGGAAAGCTAATAGTAGCAATAATGCAGCAGGACTCGATATAATTCAGTTTCAAACTTTCAATACATTGACAGAAAAGTGGAAAAACACAAAAGGCAACAAGTGGACTTGTATAATTCAAAGCTAGAGATGAACATAGGTAGTTTTTAATAATTATATCATGGCTATTGGTTTATCTTCCACTTTAATACTCCCTCTGGTTAATTACCTTAATAAAATTAAGGATACAAAATTAATTACTTTTAAATTGATCACTTTAAATTGTCTGTACTTAATTTATTTTCTTTAAAACTTATCTATTTTATTTATAAACTAACATATAATCTAATTACATGTGACATATGTTATAATTAATTACATGTGACATATGTTATAATTAAGTGATCTAATTTATTTCCTTAACTTCCACTAAAAAAGTTGATTTTATATTAAAGTTTTTTTTATATTTAGGACGGAGGGATAATATGACTTTTGATTTTTTTTAACTGTTTTTTCTCAAGTGTTCTGTGTAATTAAAACGGACAGAGTGAATTCAGCCAATCTTTGCAACCTTTCATTACGCCTTAAAAGAAGGATATCTATGGAGGAGTTTTTTTTAAAAGAAACCGAAAGCACTCAAATTCATTATTATTACTAGTATTATGTTTCATTTGTCGTATGTGTCATAATAAAAATATAATATTTAATCAGCTGCCCTGAACGACAAGCTTGGCAAATTGAAAATCATCTAAACTGAATCCATCAAGTTCCGATGCATGAACATGAACTATTTTGAACAAGAAACTAAATGTGTCAGAACTTACATTGCATTACATGATTTAAGAAGGGGAACAAAGTAAAGAACAAGTCATATGTAACATTGAGTATTAATTAAAACCAAGCAAAGGAAGAAGTAGCCGATGAAGCCAAAAGACTGATGAGGATATCACCGTGCAAGTATGGTTATTAGCTCCTTCAATAAGCCTCCTGATCTCCCTAATTCCATAATAGACATCACATTAATACAACTAACTATAAAGAATATTTACAAATGGTTTACATTTTACTTAAGTCAGTGAATGAATGCATGAACTCACTTTCTTGGGGCTAATGAAATCCACAAACTTCTTAGTCTTGCCATTGTTTTTATGGTCTCTGGCAGTGATATATTTCCTTATATGTCCTCTCACAAACCTTTCATACAAGAAAGCAGCCCCTTTGAACTGGGGCAAAACCAGCCATGCCACAAACACCAACTTCACATCGTACCAAAATGGCATCCTTCAGAAATATATTCTCAAACAATCATATATACTGATATACATTCCATTATATCCCCAAAACCTCCGAATATAAAATTTACACATAAAAAATTGTGAAAATAATAAAAAAGAGACTGACCACTCAAGAAGTGGTTGGAGAACCATTTCAGCAAGAGTGAGGAAGGAGTACAATATCCAGTAAGCAAGCCATTGTTCATCATCCAACTTGGACGCGCTTTCTATAGCTACCACTGATGCATAACTAAATAAACCATAAACAAATAATTAAAAACCCAACACGTCCACAAAATGCATGCAACATGTCACTTAGTTATGCTAGTTTCAGATACTTACAAAGGGTACAATAAAGTCACCACCGGCCTGCAAAATCAACACAAGTTATTCTCATTTCAATGATAAAAAACAAAACAACAAAAGAATGAAAATGGTACACACACACACAAAATATACCCTGCAAGAGAATGAAGCTGGGTGAGGAGGGTCCAGAACTTTCCCATGATGATGGAAATCTGAACAGGAAGTAGAAGAGAAAGGAAGAATGAAAGAGTAAAGTGAAAGAGATGTTGATTAGTGGGTGGTACTGTGTAAATTTGAAAGAGAAAGGAGGCTAGTGGGGGATTTATATCCAAGGATGGAGAGGAGGCCACGTGGTGACACCAGAGAAGGTATCAGATTCTGAACTTAACCTGGCCTTCATCATCACCGTCATTAGTTTTTAACTAGTTTTTCTTAATCTTGGTTCTTTACCCAAAGTACAAGCCACGTGTTCACGCTTCCCGACAAATCCAGGTCGGTGACACGTGTCGCCAATTGGACTTCTCTCTCCAAGAGATCATCAACTTGGGCTGGTTCCTCGTCTGGCTTACTCTGTTAAAACCCAACAAAAAAATTTATGTCCAGGCTAGCCCAACTGCTCATGAAATGTTTGGTTCTTGGGTGTAAAAGTAAAACTAAATTTGCATGCATTAATAAAAGTTAGTCCAATTGGTGAAAAGATTGATTCGCTAACAATATTATAGTTTTTAATTCTTTTGATATTTTAAACTTATTGTTGGACAATCTATAATATCTATAAAATACTCTTCAAATCTAAAAATGAGTTTTAGTTGAGGTGAGACTTTTGATCCAACATACCCAAACTTTAATACAAAAAGAATGGTGACAATTTAATTTTTTTTTATGCATTTTGAAGTTTTGATACAGATAGCCTAAAACAAAACTTGACCCCGTCTTTTACTCTTGCACTCTTCTTCCACTTCTGATCCACCTTGTGTTTCTTAAAGGTGATTCCATTTTTATAGCTGGACGCCATGATTGTAGTGTTGTGCATACAAATAAGGAAGCAACTACTTCATAGAGTTAGCCAATGCAAATCGGCCCCCACCCAAATATGCCTAATATAATTCTTGCGTGCAAGCCAACGTTGGAGGCTTTTTATTTCACCAATATATTTATTAGGAACACCAAGCTTCCATTTCCTCCTTTAATCTTTGACTTCATGATTCTTCTCAATCTTAATTTACCACGACGAGTAGTTACACCTATACTTAATTAGTCTTTGAAAAAAAATGATTTGCCTCGCTTTACAAGTCACACCCATGAACTGTATTTTAAATGGGCATCACTTTCATTTCCTCCATGTAGTTGAGTTGTTGATCTTCTCGTTTTCTCCATTACTATTAGCAAGCAATTATACGTCCATGGCAGGCACAGCCAGCTGCTTAAGGCTAAGTTTTCAAGGAAAACTTATTAGCAAAAAATTTGAGAAGAAAAATGGAGATATGTTGCATATGGGTTATTGTTCTTCAGGGAAAACATATTCAGTAAGTGACCATAGAAGATTGTCATTGATTACGTCGAGTGGTCAAAGTAATGTGGGAATAATAGGCACAGTCAATGGCAAAAAGGTGAACGGAAAACATGTGGTGGAGGAGGCTGCTTCTGCTGGAGAATTGACAGATGAAAATGCAGCACTTGTAACAAGCTTGCATGGAAGATTTGTGGAGAGGAAGTTCGTATACAGACAGATATTTGTGATCAGGTCTTATGAAATTGGACCTGACCAGACTGCCACTATGGAGACCCTCATGAATTTCCTTCAGGTTAGTTTCATCAACTTGCAACATAATAATCATATGTTATCTATCGTTGTATAGATTAATATCCAGTTGACTAATTTGTAAAAATTAAGGAAGCTAAATAAACTATTTCATTAATATAACACTATAATTTATCTATAGAGTATGTCTTGTTCTTAAATACAGGACATATTTTAAATTTAACAACTATTTCCACAAATTATTTTTAAAAATTAGTATTCCTTGAACAATAATCAAATAAAAATGGGGATGAATAAAAAATATGATCGATGTGTGTTTAGAAAATACACATTATACAATCATTATTAATTTGATCAATAGTTAATTGAATGAGTTTTATATTTAAGGCCCAAGGAAATATCTTTGAAAAACTTAGTGTCTGGTTGATATATATATTTATGTGTGTAGTATATTTCCTCTGATTTTAAATATAAGACCTAGTTGACTTTTTTAAAAAAATTTAAAAAGCAAAATAAGTTAATTATAAATTGATTTACCTAATTTTTTCCTCTTAAACTAGTTTATTATTTGACATATACACTAATGGATAATCTAAAAATATACTACCTCCGGTCCTAAATATAGGGCCTAATTGACTTTTTTGTGGAGAGATTAAGGTTGCGAAATAGGTTATAAGTGATGACATTTTTTATATATTTTTAGATTATTCATTAGTTTATAGGTAAAATAAACTAGTTTAAGGGAAAAATTAGGTAAATCAATTTATAATTAACTTATTTTGCTTTTTTAAAGATTTTATAGAAAAAGTCAATTAGATCTTATATTTAGGACCGGAGGGAGTATCAAATTTGTCATAATTTAATAACCTATTTTGCAACTTTAAACCCTAAAAAAAGTCAACTAGATCTTATTTTTAGGACCGAGAGAGTAGTATATAAGAAATAAAATTAAAAAATACATATTTGGGACCAAAACACCAATCTAAAAGTTAGAATGGACCTATACTATTCAATGACAACGTTTGAAATATAAATTTGTTTGGGGTTGGCGTGATGAAATGATGACTTAGGAGACAGCTCTGAATCATGTAACGGGCTCCGGGATTGGAGGAAACGGATTCGGAGCGACAAGGGAGATGAGCATCCGGAAGCTTATATGGGTAGTTACCCGGATTCAAGTTCAAGTACAGAGATATAGCAGCTGGTATGTACTTAAAATTACTATGATGCTAGCTATTTAATTGACTATGTAACTTGACAATGAAGAGTGATGAATTCGTGTGGCAGGGGAGATGTGATTGAAGTTGATACATGGGTTGATGCAGCTGGGAAGAACGGAATGCGCAGAGACTGGGTCATCAGAGATCACCACACCAAAGAGATCATAACCAAAGCAACTAGGTCCAATTTATAATGTTAATTATTATTTTATTATTTCATAAAACAAAAGTTAACCAGAATTATTACTAATAGGAATGGTACGTACTTACCTAAATGCAATATGCTTGTTGTTGGAATGATGTAGCACATGGGTGATCATGAACAGAGAAACAAGGAAATTGTGTAAGATACCTGAAGAAGTAAGACAAGAGGTTCTTCCCTTCTACCTCAACAAAAGTTCCATTTCCATTGAACAAACTGATTCTGAAAAGATCCACAAGCTCACTGATGATACTGCCGAGAGAATTCGATCAGGCTTAGCTGTAAGTTACCTTAATTGGTAATCCTGGTTAATTTTACGAATATGATATATTTCTTGAATATAGATATACATATAATAAGATGATGTTACATTTCTATATATCAAAATGACTTGGACCAATTGATAGTACATTATCAATTGTTCATATATATGTGGGATTCTAATTGTGTTACGTGGATTTAATTAGCCAAGGTGGAATGACATGGATGTTAACCAGCATGTGAACAATGTGAAATACATTGGATGGATATTAGAGGTATAGTGATTATGGAATTATAGGATATTGATTCTTTTGAATTACATGGGAAATATTGATCGTGACATATGTTTAATGTGTAGAGTGTGCCAATCAAAGTGTTGGAAGATTATAACATGACGAGTATGACATTGGAGTACAGACGAGAGTGTAGGCAATCCAATCTGTTGGAGTCGTTGACTAGTCCAACAACAAGAGTAATTGGTGACTCTATCAATAGAAACCCACATTCACATCAATACACACATTTGCTTCGTCTTCAGGCAGATAAAAAAGAGGTTGTTCGAGCCAGAACTGAATGGAATTTAAAACTCTGATGCAGAGTAATTACTCCCAAGCCCTCAATAAGCATTTAAGTTATATTTTGTCATTTCTGTTATTTGCTTCTCCTACTTTCCAACCTCCTTACTTCTATGTGTGTGAATTTATCAATGAACCGATAGTTTTGTTGATAGATATTATTTTTGAATAATATAACAATGTTGATTTGAAATTGCTGATGAAGAGGTGGACGAACCATTCTTTATTGGGAATTGCGTGTAGTTGAAGAAATGTTGAGGTTGATGGGCTAAAATTAAAGATGTTTTCAACCACCAGAACGTTGAGCGACTAATGTATATGGCGTTATATTGCTGTTGACTTGAAACAACCAAATTTCGGCCAATTTTGTGAAAAATTCCACGGAGAAATCATAAAAAACTAAGACTTTAGAGCAAGAAAGGGACAATAATTGTTGTAAAGTGAAGTGGACAATAAACATTATCATTATATAAAAGCACCCTAGTACCATACTAGGTATGATGGATTCATGGATCTGCATACATTTAGCAAAAAGGACCTCGCATGTGTACAAAATAACGAAGCTCCTAGGATCCTAAACGGCCCAATCAGTGCATTTAAAATATCCCGTTGGTCTAAAGTGATTCTGATGTAAAAAAAAAACAAAAAAAAAGGAATGGTTTAAATAGAAGGGACTTCTTATTGCAGACTCGTCCTTTTCATTGAAAAGAAGGCAAATATGGTGGTAGTGGTGGGGAGGAGTGAAGATTCTAGGGTATGCGCCACCTTTAAGTTGTGGCAAATCCGGTCAAACCGCCATCATATATCAATTTACTTTGCACTCGCCTATATGAAATTTAATTAATGTGACAAAAAAAAATTGCATTATTGTTCACATGATGAATTCTGATTAGACATCTGGGCCTTTAATGAACTCGATTTTTCTATTCAGAGAAAAGATAAGTAAAGAAATTAAACATATTTATACCATCTATATATCACGTGGAAGATATAAAATTGATTTTAGATTATGTATATTTTTATATTAATTTTTTAATCAATTATAAACTATTGGTTGAAATCAGTTGGATAATCTAGATGTATTTGAATCTCATTATACATTTTTGTATGGGTGAGAGTTGATTCCAGCTTCAAATGATTCTTCAATAGTTGTGTCACCATTATTTTATATAATAAAAGTTTAGGTGAGTTGAGTTCCGGCCTCCGGGCTCACCCGTTTAAGCCTGGCCTCCAAGATCAAAGAGAGCATATAGATTGTTCATCAACAAAATCTTCATATCGACGAAATTCAAATTCACAAACACAAAATTATAAATCAAATCTTTTTACTAATCGGACCAATGTTTGTTAGCAATGTGCCACGTTATTTATTTCTACACTCTCGTATTATTTTTAGGCTACCTTGCCCGTTTTTGTTTTCCTTTTTTCTATTGTAGTTTACTAGTAAGGCTGAGCCTTGGTTTTGTGGCACATTTCATGCGATATCAACAGATGCCATGTGCATTGCAAACAAAAACGCTACCTTTTCTAGATTCATAACTATAAGTCTTGAATTGACTTTTTTGAAAATAAATCATATAAGTTACTCATAAATTAATTTGTCTGATTTTTTTTTTAAATGAGTTTATTTGACTCATATAGTGTAATAATATACGGAATACATTATTAATAATTGTCTCCTTATATTTCCTTAATCTCTATAAAAGATCATCCCGGAACAAAGAGAATAATTATTGGTGTTTTTGTCTGCGACAAATATGTTCATAAGTAGGAGGTTTTGGATTGGGTGAGATCACTTATCAACACTCGCTGTTGACTCATTGTGATACAATAAGCAAGGCAATACAATTCTGTCATTAAACACAATCCGTGTTTCTAATGAAGTATAGTTACACATTCACAAATCCACATGTTCATCAGTTGTTGCTAATTTGCCATCTTGTTTCTTTCTTGGAGTGCATATATATATACATATGAGTGAGGTGGTGGGGAATGTACGAAATCCTAGAGATTGTTATAATAAAAATTATCATTAATATATAGTAACATCCAAAATGGTCGGCACATTGAAGGGCGTCAATTCTGGCAACACATAATGCTTGAAACTGAAATGCGACCCTTGGATAACAATGGTGTCATCACGCTCCCACACCTCCCTCCCACTTACACGGTAACGCATTCACTAAACCATGCACCCACTTTAACAATAACAATCTAACAATCTTAATCACTGCTTCTTACTCCTTGGTTAATAATATTAATACGGTTGTCTTTCAAAATAATAACAATTTTTCTGACCAAAAAAATAATAATAATAACAATTTAAAGTTATTTGATATGTATACCGGTAATACAGACTAGACCCAATAGCTTATTCTCTCTTATATATTAACCTACATCGTTGCATCGCTTGCGTGAACATGCATGTACAGTGAGATTTTTTTAAAAAAAATAAAACAAATTTGGTTTATCATCAATTCATCATTATAAAACAGTTGGATGGTTAATGAAAAAGAAACAGTAGATAGAATACATTGAAACATCGAACCCTTTGTTTGGTCTCATCATCGAATCGAAATTTTAATTTAGTGAAGGTGAAGTCGTAATTGATAAGTAATCTGAGCTGTATACTATTTTTGTTTCGCACTTTTGATAAGAGATCAATCTACGCACCCAGTTTCTGATAAAAAAAAAATCTAAGCACCGAGTAATTTGGAAATATGCAAACATATACATATGCTACGTTATTTATTTGTGTGACCAAACATTTTCTGAAATAAAAGATGTTGAATTTTGCATAATACTCTGTAAAATGTAAATACGCAATGAAATGGAATGGGTGTGATGTCCTCCACCCTTTAAGAGACATAATTGACGACACTAGATTAGTGATGTGTAGAGATTATTGATAGCGTTAGTCTAGCTAACTTATATCACGAAGGATAAGCTTGCTCAAGTTGACCATTTGGCTAAGAGTTCATGCTCTTTAGTCTGACGAGGTGATGCTTGATCAGGGAGATTAGTATTCTATATTTTGATATGTGAGAATATATTAACTTGCAATGAAATACAAATTTTAAAAAAATGGAATGGAATATTCTAGAATTTGGGCGTCACTCGTCTCCAGCAGCTGGCCCATCTTTGCTTCCTCGCGCTGGGCCCCTCTTTATGATGAGGCCCCACATAGCCCATGATATCTATCTTTATTTGATTCCTCAACGTTTCCCCATTCAATTTAAATTTTCTTCGACAAAAAAATATTAAAATTTCAACTTTTTTTTTATTGATGAGGTATCTCTCACTCGACATGTGAGAGACTAATCCTTCACTGATTTGTAGACACCTCAAAGGTGAGAAAGTTGACCTGTGAGATTTAATGTTTCTCCATACCCAACGCCAATGATTGAACCTCAGACAAATATCTTTTATAGTCTACATCGTGTGGTATAGAATCATAAACAGTATTTATTTCATTAAAATCAAATATAAGTAAAAGTTGCCTAAATGTTATCATTTGATCGATGGAAAAGAAGATTTTCGTGAAAGGATGAGCTGCGCTTTATGATTTTCTCTTTCTTTTTTCTGATAGAGAGTAGATTTAAAACTTCCAAATCTTCTATATAGTACTACTTTTTCACATGATTCAAATTAAGATATAACTAATCCGTTAATTTAGGAGAGGTTGTTTTATGAGAACAAGGGACTGTGTTACACCATTGGAAATTGAACCTAGCAGTGTTATTTTTTTAAATATATGCGCTTAAGACATGGACAACGTACACTTTTCATCTACGTTTGTCTTCACATTTCTGAACCTGAGTTTTCACTGAGAATTTGAAATCTGTAGAGTAGCTTGCATTTTTTAAAAAAAGAAATTGATTATTTATCTCATAACTTGACCAAATTTAAAGCTCGATCCGTCATGTAAACCAGGGATTTAAGCCTCCAGGCTCCAGCGCCTTACCATTTTGTTTGCATTCTACTACTATTTATTGTATCCACCTTTTCATGCTCTCCATGATATTTCTTGAGTCGGGTAGGTATTTCATGAAAAGCATGCCTCGGTTTTAATCTTTTATGATATATATATATATATATATCTTGCCCATAAAAAATTGTGTAGGAGAGATGGACACTGTAATCACTGAAAATGACATATCAGAAATGGAGGAGGTGTATGAATCATTTGGAGGTGCATGGGATTTTTGTAGTTTTGCCTGTAGACGCAGAGTCATTAATTACCAAACTGTTCCTGAAAATGTTTGGATCCTCAACATTACACCTTCATTTATTACACATGCGGCATCATCCTAAAATCAAATGTTTCCTCAACACACTATATGATGTGCGGCATGCATGCATTTGACCAAATCCAAAAGAACCCCAATTAATTTAACAAAGGCTTGAATTTTTATCAAGAGTGTGACAAAAAGCGTATTTCATCTTTGTATAAAGCTTACCAAAGTGTATGTGTGCCAACTTTTGAATATTGCTGCCCTTACGCGCCTGAAACTATTCAAATAATAATGGCCTCTTAATCAGTTGCAAATTAAACCACCATCTCATGTGTTGATGGCAAGAAGCAAATGAAAACAAAAAACAAATTTCATCTCACTAATTTGGAAGTGAACCACCATAGGGTGCGAGACGGAGCATGTGAGGGTGGAATCTTTCAGTCCCCTAACCAAAATGATGAAAGAATTTGAAGCCATTATTACCATATTATTATTAATATTAATAAAAGGAGACATTAGGGTAATAATTATGCACGTCATATAAATATAGTACTCTATTAATTTTTTTTTCAGGGTATATTAATTTATTTTTCAGGGTATCTCTACTCGCTTGTCTGGTGAGACTAATCTCTCATTGTTTTAAAGTTTCATATAAATAGGGTAGACAATTAACTTGTGAATTTGCTCTATTCAAAAGAGTTAGAGATTTAACCTCCAACTATTTGTTTGAGGGACGAGAGTACTTACCACTTATGTCATATTCTCACTTTATAATTTATAGTACTCTATCATTACATGAAGGAATGATTGAGTGGTAATATGTATTGGCACAACTCTCCAAAAGCCACTTTGGACGACACACACGAACACCAACAAAGCATTGCATGTGCTCATAGTATCGCACTTCCCTTATTATTTGTATTATTATTATTATTTGGTCTTTACTCTTTACTCACTCACGAGCCATTAGCCCGTATAGCCCCACTACTATACTGCTATCACTTTAAACTGCTAACAACTTTGTCAGACCTCTTCCCCATCTCTTTTAATTTTCGAGTCTTTTCTTGGTTTCAAAAAGTTCATCATTAAAATTGATGAAAACTCAACTTTGAGATTTTTCTCTTGAGATGGTGGGTGGTCATCTTCCTCATCATATAATGTGTGATACAAAAAGTCAGAAATTCAGATGGCAATGCAAAATGCTGCCCAAGCTGTCATAACTAGAGCAAAATTAAACAGACAAGTTGAGATTCCCATACACAAGAGGCTAAAACAAAAGGCATATAGTGTAGGACCCAGACTGACACACACACATAAATATACTTACTTGCCAATTGCGACTAGACCTATAAGTGCTTAGCCCATAGTAAATGTTATAGCCTATGCGTACGGTTAGAGGAAATGGGGCCTAGTGGTAGTGGAGGTTGGATTAGTTAATTGTTAGTGGTAACTTAGAATAAGTAACTTGGGAATAATCAACAATGGAGATGCTTTTGAGCTTTGAGTTCTGAGATTTCCCAAAATCATAGTCAATTTCCTTTGCTTTTCAGCTGCTCATTGTGGAGTGATTTTCCCACCTGGGAAACAGAGAACCACCCTCTTTTGAGTTTCTGTTCTTCAGTTAAGTTAAGGTGCGGTCTTCCATAAAAGTGGACAGTTCCAAGAATATTAGGTGAAAAATCATGACCCAAATTCATGTACTACGTACGATTCCTATTTTGTGGTCTGCGGAAGACACAGACATGCAGAGGAAGATAGACACAGATGTAGGCAATGCAACTACCTCCCCAAGAAATATTCTTACAATATTATAAATTGTATACTACTATTAACTAATGAAAAATTATAAATTCTTGTTTTATTTGAAACCTATTAGGCCACTCATGTTTATCATCCTTCTTTCACAAAAAACAAATTGAGATATGAATTGTTCTTGTTATTTGGGTTAAGGTGTATTATTTAGGTTAAGGTGCAAATCTAACTTGAAGTGTAAAAAAAGTCCCTTACTTACCCTAAAATTGCTAGTTAGCTTTCCTCCCTATGAGTACATCCAGAACTATAACGGGGTGAAAATGAAATTTTTTTGACATTGTTGCATTTACACCTTAACCCTTTTTTATTTTCATGTTATGAAAGAGTTTTTACCAAAAGTACAAGCCTTACAAAAACTCTACAGAAGCTGATCTGTAGATCACACTTATACCTTGTGACAGAGGAAAAAAAGTACATGGGCCACATGTAAGTGGGTACAGGACAGATTGGGCAATGTGGGAGGAAATTAGTAAATCACTAATCACCACCCCTAATTTCCCCCTAATTCCCATACTACCCTTCTAATTTCTCATTTTTTACATTACAGAACAAGCATTTGGATTCTCATCACTAAAGATCTGAGGTGGGTATGCGTACATCTCCATGGCATATCTCTGAGGATAATAATAGTATTCATTCTTCTTCATCTCCACTCTACTTTCCTCAGTTTCTGTACCTTCTTTCCCTTCACTCTCTCCCTTTTTCTCTTCTCCTTCCTTTGCTTTATCTCCTTCCTCTCCTTTCTTCTCTTCTTTCCCTCCTTCCTCTTTTTTCTCCTTCTCTTCTGCTTCTTGCTTCACTATCACAGCTTGTTTCCCTGTCCTTTTTCTCACTTGTTCAACTATCTTTCCTACTTCAAACACTCCCTTCACGCTCACTTCTGATTTCTTCAGGTCTGGCTCAGCAGATTCCACTCCTGCACATAATAATAATAATGGACTTTTATTAATATTCATATAGATTTGATGTATTATTTAATTATATTGAATATGACCCCTCAAAGTTGGCCTCAGCTGGACCACTTTCTCTGGAATCTCCTGATTGAAGTCTAAAAAATATATGAGTATCATATAATTATATAATCATATAAATCTGAAATCCCATAATACCGTTATCGATTTGAATAATAGGATGCACAAAAAGGGAAAAAAAGATTGAGACTTTTTACACACCCTTGATTCTCAAGATCCGCTTCTTAATTTCCTGTGCACAAGCTTCACAATGCATGTGAACTCTCAGAACAACAGTCACTACTTGTGGCTACAAAAAATAAAACAAAAATTTCCATTTTATTAAATGCAGAAAAGCCAGAAAAAATGAAACTTTAAATAAAAAATGAAAATAAAATTAAAACCTCTTCTTTCTTCTCCTCAGGCTTAGGTTTCTCTTTCTCTTCTGGTTTTTTCTCTTCCTCTGGCGGCGATTTTGGAATCGGAGAAAGAAGTTCAACTTGTCTGTGACTTTTTCTCTGTACTCTCTCCAAAACCTTAAGTGGATCTGCCTTCTCTCCTTTCACTACCACTTTATGACTCTTACAATCTGTAACAACATCTTCCACACCTAAACAAAAAAAAAAAAAAACAACCCCACAAACATGTTCACATTACAAGGATAAATCAAAACCTGGGTATTAAAAATATTAAAATTTTTTAAAAAAATCCATTTTTTTTCTCACCTGGGAATCCTTTAAGAGAGCGACGAACTTTACGAGCACAACCTTCACAATGCATGTAAACTTTGAGAACAATATTAGGTGGAGGCGGTGGAGATTCTTGTTTAGATTCATCGGATTTTTTGTCATCGTTGGCTGGTTTTTCCGGCGGTTTAGCTTCTTCTTCTTTGCCTTCTTGTTTTTCTTCATTTGCTTTCTTTGCTTCGTCTGGTTTTTTCTCTTCCATTTTGGTTTCCTCTGGTTTCTTCTCTTCCTGTATTCAAATCCAACAGAAACAACAATATAAATAAAAGAGTCCAGGAATAGAAGAAAGAAATGGACAATAGAAAGAAGAAGAAGATAGATGGAAACCTCTCCCATTGGTTTATGTCAGCCTGAGATTGATTTTGGAGGGTTCTCTTCGTTTTTAAAAAGGTGCGTGTGAGTGTGTGTAGGGGACTAGTTATGTTACACTTTCTCAGTGTATGTATGTGTGTATGTAAATATAAGTATATAAATATAAATAGAAAAAAAGGAGTGATATATACAATCCCTAATATAAGAGTCAGTCTTCTTAAAAAAACATGTGAATGTTAGTTGGATGTCTTGAGTTAATATTTCTTTTCAAATATTGACCATATTTATTATGATACATTTAAGAGAGAGAAATACATATGCATTAATAAATATGAAAGAGATTTAGGGGCAAAGTAGGAAAAATCGCATTAGATGAGCTTTTATATTAGGTACCAAAATCATTCAAATTTTAGACTCTTATATAGGGAGAGGAGGGAGTAATATATATTACATCCGGTCCTAAATATAGGACCTAATTGACTTTTTTTGGAGAGATTAAGGTTGCGAAATATGTTATTAAATGATGACATATTTGATATATTTTTAGATTATCCATTAGTTTATAAGTAAAATAAACTAGTTTAAGGGAAAAAATTAGGTAAATCAATTTATAATTAATTTATTTTGCTTTTTTAAGGATTTTCAATAAAAAGTCAATTAGTTCTTATATTTATGACCGGATTGATTATATAAATAAAAGGGATATGACAAAAAAAAATATAAATAAAAGGGAAGGTTTGAAATTGTGAGGGCATGGCGATTTTTTTTGATCAAAATGAGGGCATGGCGATGGGATATTGAGATTGAGATGGAGATGGAGATGATGATGAGATATGGGCCCATATAGGGCTAGTGGCATTATCATCATCCTCATCATGAGGTGACGTGGCACGTGCGAGGGAGGTGTAGTGTGACTGAGACACGTGTTGGTCTTTGGTTTATTGGTGTATTAATGTATTTGGGGTTTTACTGTTTTTTTTTTTTGTATTTCCCGGTAGAAATCCCTAGAATCCCTCCCTCGCTCTTTTTTGAATTTTAACGGTACTATTTCTAGAACTCCTAAAATAAAACTAATAACGTATTCCACTCCAAGTTCCAAGCCTGGCTTCTGTTCACGTAAACTGTTTTAATTAATTGTTGTATGGGCCGCCATCAAATCCATCTAATTATTCGTGGCCATAATTTATTTTGAAAAATCTGGAGATATTAAGCTAATTATCTTTATTAGTTTCCTTAAATACTGTGTGGTCCTAATTGAGCAATCATGGAAACGAAATTAGGAGATGAGGTAAGAAAGGCTAAAGTATACTTTTAGTCCCTTATGTTTGCATCAAGTTTCAATTTAGTCCTTTATGTTTGGAAAGTACACTTTCAGTCCTTTTTTGCTAACACCGTTAGTTTAACTTAATGGAATATGCTAACTTAACAATTTTAAATGGTTATTAAATACTGAAAAATGTTCAGAATAAAATATTTGAATATAAATAATCTTATATTTTCAAAATTTATCATTTTTGGTCCAATTTCATTATAAAATAATCATTTAAAATTGTTAAGTTAGCATATTCCGTTAAGTTAAACTAACGGTGTTAGCAAAAAAGGACTGAAAGTGTACTTTCTAAACATAAAGGACTAAATTGAAACTTGATGCAAACATAAAGGACTAAAAGTATACTTTAGCCATGTAAGAAATCAATTTCAAGGATGAAACAAAAGAAAGGAATGAAAAAAGGAGATAATAAGTGGTCCATATGAACCACATATCAGAAAATGGATTGCCCAATTCGGGGTGGAGCCATGGAAGTTGGGCCCCCTTATTTAAGTCAATTTGGGATATATTCTTGAGTGTTATGAGACCACCATGTAATTTATACTCTTTCAAATAAAAAATATCCAAGTGCCTCTAGAACTAGAACTTCTGCCTCGATCCACTGACCTGAGCTCGAATATACACAGGAAAAAGCAGGTTGGATTGCAAAGAGTGCTTACCCGCTTTCAAAGTGGGTCGAGTTGGATTGGCTTGAAATGACAACTTTACACGTAAAATTTATATTTAACTCGAGTTGAGCCCGAAAAAACATAGAAAAAAGAGAGGTTAAGTTGAAATAAGTTAAACTTGAATTAAAACTGGCTAAATTTGTGCTAGTTCGAATTAAAAGTGAGTTGGGTTAGGCTGACCAGTTTAAATCGTTCCAATATCCCGTCCCTACTTTTTGTGGGTCCCATGATTTACCTCTCATTCTATTTTTCAAAGAGGGATTAAACGATAACGATAATGAAAGATAATATTCCCTCCATCCCTCAATATATATATAAGAGGGAGAGGTAATAATGTTAGAACTTTCTTGTGTAAATTATAAGAAGTAATATGTAAAAGTTATGATAATAAATGTTTGATTTTCAATAATGCCTTTGCGTTTTAAGCGTAAACTGGAAGGAGAGTGTATAAATTAAATGATATAACGGTAAAATTGAAAAATCACATTAACTTTACACATAATAAATGGTTACATTATTTTTTTTGTTTGTGTAATATAGTTTATTGCTTCCTTTAACATGCGGTTCATATAAAGTATTACATTGGCAACCTCTCTTGTAAATACCATCTATCTATTACATATAATATAAGTTCTTTTTTCAAAGATCGGCTTTGTTTGAGTAATAATAATAATAAATGTCTTTCCCCATTTTTCTCTCACATTCCTTAGCCCATTCTCCTTACAAGAAAAATAGTCTGTCGCGGAGTTTAATTTTCCTTACAAGTGAAAATCACAATTATAATTTGTCGCAAAGTTAATCTCGACTTTAATTAGGTGTTTATCTGGTGCGACATAATTTTTTTAAAAAAATCCAAAGTTTATGTTGCGCCAACTAAAGTACAACATAAACTTTATTTGGATTGAATTAAAAAAGGCAATACCAAGTATTATTATTGATTATATATAATGAAGAAAAAGTAGAACGTTAGTTATTGAATGAAAGATAGTAGAGAAATAGAATAATGAAAAAACAAATATTAGATGATAAAATAATGTACTTGAAATTATAATATCTAAATAGATATGCATCATAAAAAATATACGAGGTAGGAAAAATAGATAGCATGTAAAGAAATTATAGTGCTTTTTCTGACCAATTATAGAAATTATAATGTTTAAACATCTATTGTTTTTAACACATTTTAAAATGATTTTAGAAATTGCTGTTCCATTACAACATATATACTTATATATTGTGACGGAAGCTATTTTTTAAAAAATGTTATTAATTAAGCTTGTGGCGACTGGCAAGAATGTTAACATTCTTGAAATGAATAGTGTGCATGTGTGTGTGGTTCTGTGTGTATGTGAGTGTTCAAACACTTACCTACATGTTGTTTTTTTTTATCCATGATCAAGGTATCCCTATCCCTCCACTCGACAAGTGAGAGACTAATCCTTCGCTGATTTGTAGACACCTCAAAGGGTGAGACAGCTGGCCTGGGAGATTTATTGCTTCTCCATACCCAACGTCAGGGATCGAACCCTGATCAATTGGTTAAGGGTGAATGAGTCCTTGTCGCTCAACCATACACCCAGGTTCTTTTTAGTTGCAAATTACCTATAAAAGTGATATATGTGTCTGACGGATATGTAGAGTATTTAGTGATACATAGCAACACTATCACGGTCTGACTCATAAAATATATATTGATTTGCCAAGGTATCAATAATTTCAATTATAACGGTGATTATTATGCAAATAACAACACGTGATATGCTGCACCAGCATGATTCGGCTTCAGCGCACAAAATGAATCTGGAAATTTTGACAAATACGGAGTACATATTTTTCTGACGCATATGATGGAAATTGAAACACAAAAATGATGTCCATAATAACCTTTCTATATATACAGCGCGTGCAAAACAAAAAGATAGTCTATTATTTTTTGGTCAAATTAAAAGATAGTCTATTATAAGTATCTCATAATTTTTTTATTTTCCTAACTCCGACAATGTAGTAGTTAACGTTTGAAGCATGATTATCCTAATGGAGAGAGGCCTACCTGTAAATGGAGTTATATATACATACATATGAAATAATATGACTTATGGAGTTATATATACATACATATGAAATAATATGACTTGTGGTATGTGATGGTTATTTAATTTTGGGCAATGACCCTATTTTATACCCAAAGTAACCACCTTGGACCACCCACCACCATAAACTAACAGATGGTACAATATTATACCCAAAGTAACCACAGTGGTCCAAAAATACCCTCAACCAACGGTCAACGTTGGAGACCGTCGGTTGAGGGTATTTTTGGACCACTGTGGTTACTTTGGGTATAATATTGTACCACCTGTTAGTTTATGGTGGTGAGTGGTCCAAGGTGGTTACTTTGGGTATAAAATAGGGTCATTGCCCTTTAATTTTACGTACGTGAGTGAGGCCAATGATTCATTCAAGCATTATAAGTGATCATGAATATGAAATGAAAGCAATTGGAACCTGCTTATTATAATCGATCGATCTACCTAACTGGGATAAAGGTTCGCACTTATCGTCATCATCATGAGTGTCTGATCATATTAATGATCAACTTAGCAGCCATGAACTACCCCACAAACCCATATATCCCTCTCTTTATAAAACTAAGTTTAAACCCACATGCTATTACTATCACGTGGCACTTTTACTCGCTCTTGCCCACTGTTAGCTTTTTTAGCTGAGCCATTGTAAATTATTAAGATATTAAGATTCTTTTGCATTTTTAGTACTAAACTATATTGGCCAAAAAAAAAGTACTGAACTAAGACTGTACTTGAACGGCTAAAAAATGATGGTGAAATTGGAGAGGCAACGGTCTTATTAATTTTTTATTATGATTTATATATGGTTTAACTTAAATCATACACGTTCATCCGAAAACACGACAAGAACATGAAATCTCATTTGATTGATTGAGGTAAACACAGACTTGCCGTCTTCGCAAGCAATTCTTTAGCAGGAGGAGAAAGTGTGAAACTGTACATATTCGAAAGAGTAACATCGTCTGGAAAATCCACTTACGTAAACTACTTTACTCCAATATGGTTATAAAATTCAACAATCATTGATGTTAAATAGTCATGAAGGACAGATGGGATGACCAAGTTACAGGACAAGAGAATTCTAAAAGGAAGACAATAAAGTGGACTTTGATGACGAAGGAGAATATAGTGGTTAAGGGATGAGATCGATAAGAAGGGAATTAATAGTGGAGGCCACTATGTTACCTGTCATTCAATCCAAAAATGATCACATTTTTTGTGTCTCTATATGTGTGCATGTGATCTCAAGCTAATCAGAGTGTAAGGTTAGTACTCCATTTAATCATACTCCAAGCTAAGGCTTGTCATTTCAAAAAAAAGAAAAGGTATATTTTAAATAAACCGATATCTCTTCTGTATAGTTGTGATTTAATATACACAGATTATGTGTTTTGTTTTAGTAGTTAATCATTCAGAGTAGTGCAAGGACGCGCCATCTACTGATTTGACTTCTAATGTTATATATGTCCGTTCTTTACTATTTAATTCACTCATGCTCTTATATTTATATTCAAAAGCTCTCATATTGAGTTATTAATGTTTAAAGGGACAGTAATAAAACTAAGTTGAATTTTCGACCCAACTTTTTTAGAATGGATAAGTGCAAAATAATGCGCATCCACTGAGGATATCGTGAATATTGGGGATACGTAACATGCCGAATAGCATAGTAAAGGAGTAGCTAACATGAGTAAACTTGTTTACCACAGTTTTAGTTCCCTGAAATTGAAACTTAGGGTCGGCGAATTAATGTCAGACGCTAGTTTGAATGGATAACGTGGGTATACTAACTCGTAGTTTGCTAAACCAGGCAGTGACTACTAACTAGCAACAATACAATTTAGGTAAGGCATGAAGATAATTCATACCTCCCAAACTTTAAAAAAAAATCAACACACTGCTAGCAACGAAAATTCCATTACTAATATTATCTACGGAACACTTTGTGGCTACTTTATTTAATTAATCAAGCCAGTATATTATTTTAATATATACTTAATAAATAATGTAATATAATATAAATATTAATAAAAAGAAATACACGCATAAACATTATACATGTGTAAATTATTTTTTTATGAATCATATATGTAAATTTATTAAAATGTAATTTTAAATTTTTTATTTAATAATTTTATTTATTAATAAATTTTAGTACTAAATTAAAATAATTACATTTAAATACTATTATTAAATAATAATTAAGAAATTTTATATAATAAAAATATTTCAAAAATTTAAATTTTTATTTAATAATTTTTATTTATTAATAAATACTACTAAACTAAAATAATTACATTTAAATACTATTATTAAATAATAATTAAGAAATTTTATATAATAAAAATATTTCAAAATTTCTGGTAGTAATTAAATTCTAACGGATTCAAACTCTCTTGTATGATATTGGGTATGATTGAAATGACTTATAAATGACTTATTTTTCAATCCTACTTTATTTTCACGCCTAATTTAGTAGTAATAGAATGTTGGTCACTTAAGTATGAGATTTTTGTTTTGCCATTATGTATGAGATATAGATATGCCAACGCAGATCTAATGAAATACAGTTTTTCCTACATACATGCTCCACATGAATGTATAAAACATCTTTGTGAGAGAGCAGTCATAGACATAATTAATATAATGGCCACGTATATGCTTCAATGTCTTTGAAAGACAAAGTTACAATATAGAGAGTTTTAAATCCCGATTAATACATATAAAAATACATATAACATTTTTAAAAGAGAGAACTACCAATAGAGTTTATTTATTAAATCCTCAAGAATACATATTAACGTCTTTAAAAGCAAACGTCGCTAATAGAGTTTAAGTCCACATGAATGCATATAACATCTTTAAAAGAGAGCTACCACTAGAGTTTTTTTTTTTGTCTGAATTGAACTACCACTAGAGTTTCAGTCCACACGAATATGCATATAACATCTCTGAGAGTGAGAGGGATAGAGCTGAATTCAAAAGTGCACATGGATGTATTAAATGTCTTTGAAATAAGTTCCATTTTAAGCCTAACAAAGCTGATCTGACTCAATCATAGTAGTCATTAAAAAAGACAATGCTTTTTATGATTAGTTTAGTAAGGTAGGAAAAAAACTGTTAGTGCGGATACAAATGAGTCATTGGGAGGTGAGGGTAGCATGACTAGAACATCATGTTTTGATGGAAACAAGAATCTGGATTATAGTAGAATAAACTCCAGAATGATCCCAAGTGCTTTTTCATGCGAGTTTGTCTCTGAAACATCATCGTCCCTAAGAACACGAGATTTTTCGTCGCAATAAGCTAAATTTGACTCGCTTTCTTCCTTCAACATGAAGCCTCAATGTGCTCACTACTCAGTGCAGTGAAAGAGATAAGTGATGCCACATTGGGCCTCATCATAAGGCCTGAGGCAGAGGGCGAAGAATACGGTTGGTGTAATGATACATGTTTTATGTATTGGAATGGGCCATGTCACTTTCTTAATGATCTAAATCAAGCTTTGTTTTTGACACTTTCTCTTGTGGGCTGAGCCATCAAATCAGTCATTTTTGACTTTGTACGACATGTTTGTTTGGTACGCTTGATATCTTTCTTTCCAGAGACTGTGACTTGGCGATGGAAGCCTCTAGCAGTTTTCCCTTTTCCATCGCATTTTAAGCGACCAATGAAGAGAAAGCACTTTAAGTTATACATGTTGAACATATTAACATGAATATATACAATAATACGTTGTATATATTGATACTGTGATGTGATCAGTGCAAAAGAAAACTACGGCGATGGTGATAAATAATGGTGGAATGAAGGCCTACATAATGTATGTCTTGGGCACGAAGTAGGCATTAAACAGAACATTCGCCTAACTGAATTTGCCAAAAGCAGGCCCATGGGATATTTTTATTATTTTGTATCATCAATTGAGAGAGACATATTTTTTTCTCCTTAATGTTCGGTCAAATAAAATAAAATATCTCTGATTTTTCAATAGCACTTTTAGAAATATCTCTGATTTCTTTTATGTGAATGCAAAAGGGTTGGTATCTGACCATTTGTAATGTTTATATATTTGGCGTCTGATTTCTCTATTAGGTTATTATGTGTTATAAGGCGTGGACATGTCATACATAATCTGTAACGAGCATCATAAGTCTTTAGGAGAATTACACCTAAAAGCTAGTCACTAGGGTTGAAGAGTTAATGACTTATAAGGCTTCCCTTTTGAGGAAACCTCGATAAGACAAGAAATTTATGACATAATTCCCCTAGAGTCAATATATAAGCATGCAATCAAGATCAAGCATACGAAAAACAGAATTTTTTAAAGAATTTTTGTATGACCTGATATGCTGCATCCATATAAAAAATATATTAAAATATTTTTGAGAGTTTTGCTTGTGATTATCTGACCCTATAGATCCGTGTGCGTATGAGAGCCTCTTAATTTGTGGAATTATAATCAGGTTTCTTGATTAATTCAGACAAGACTGACAAACATTGGGCCAGCCCATTTAGTTTCCAACAAACTTGAATATATCCATTAATTTAGTTCCCTCTTCATCTTTTCATGCCATTTTCTTAAGGTCTTCATCTTTTCATGACATTGACTACATAGTTTTTAAATATAATCTTTAATTTTTTTTCATCTAATAGGTGTATTTTTACATATTACATAGTTTTTAAATTAAAGGTGTTAGTTAAATTAGTTGGTTGATATGAAAATTTTCCCCCCTAAAATATTACAATATCAATAGATATTTCTTGATGCCCTCACTCCTTCCTTGTTCTTTTTCAAGAAAATAAACCATGTTTGGATAAGCAAGAGTTAAAAGAAATTAGGGTGAGTTTAGGCTAAATACAAGTCAATGGTGTGACATTTAAACCGCTCTTTCTTACACACACGTAGATAATCAAACTCTATCCCATGTGAGAATATGTGATTCAATGTTCTTAAGGAAAATCACAATCAGGTCTCTCATGAGAAAATTAATAAGCAAGTCCTTTTGACAATTCAAAAGGCGCCCCCATTGACAACTTAAGGAACTCATTGGCAAGTCACTTGTATCAAAGGGCACCCGTTGACAACATGAGGAACCCATTGACAACTCACTTGTAGTTAATTGCTTATGAGAGACCTGATTGTGATTATTACTAAATATTATAAACCACTACATGCGGTGAAATTGGGGAGAGTTAACATTCATGATTCATGATTGAAGTGATGTTGCCTTGAAGTCTTGTTTCAAATTGATGTTTGGGTCAAAGATTCATGGTTGACAGTAGAAATGCATACCTTCACTTCTAACTTCTAACGGTATCACGTTTCGTTGATTGTCACCCTTCTAATCTTCTTTCAGTTCTTCTTTCCTTATTTTCACAATTTTCCCATTCTTTTCAATTATTCCTATGTGACCCCAAAATATAACATTCTATTCATTTAACCCCTCTCCCATTCCTTCCTCCTCCTCCTCCTACTACCAATCTACCCTTCCTATATGCTAACCACATAATCATTTTCTTCCAAATAAAACCATGTAGGATCCTAGTCTCTTGGTTTCACTATAAATAAATCCACATGCTTAGATGCGATGAATTAACAATAACCATAATCCATAATGTTAGCACATCTATAGTAACCAAAAAAAAAAAAAAAAACCAAAAGACAGGTGTGCTTAGACTTTAGATACTATAATCTATATTACATATTTACAACTTGTTAGAGGCTGCCAATGCACAAGAGAAAAGTAAACCCTAAACAATTTTCACCCTTTAATTAATACTCCATTATCCATGTGCCTCAGCTTTTAGCAAAATATCGTACCCTTTTCTTTTTATTTTGGACCGAATTACCCTTTTCAATATTCAAACATATTATTCCCCCTTCCAGTTGAAAAAGTAAAGTAGGTAATGTCATTAATTTCATTATGACCGCTACACTTTTTCACGTACCAAAAAAAAAATCTAATCTTTTTATATTTTTTAACCTTTAAAATTGGAGAAATAGTACAATAATTTAATAATTCTGTATTTTCCTGTATTTTTTTTCTGGAAAAAAGGAAATCCTTCATCTTCTTGTTCTTCAACTGTAGACGTCTGTCGGAAGATTCCTCCGATCTTGACTTTTTTCCTAACATCTCAACTTCACCAAAACCTCTCTCAAACACTTCGCTCAGTATCATCATATCAGGTATTATTATTTTTTATTTTTTATTTTGCATTACTTTGAGATTAGGATCAAGATTTTTGTTATTCGAGTAATTAACTCTAATTCTGCCTAAATTAATTATCAATTTATAGCTGTGATAATGTTCGATTTCTCGAGTAGTTGATCTATTTTTATTTGTCGATAGATAATTCGTAAAATTACGTCGGAATTCGTCGGCTAGGGTTGTTATAAGGAAAGTAGTCTAGAATGTTCGAACGCTAGGGTTTTGAATTTTGACTTTAATTTGGATTTGAAATTGTTCCGTGCGTAGCTGTTCTTGATTTGTTTGACATTTTGACTTTAATTTGGATTTGAATCTGGATTTGTAATTGTTCGCATGTTGTTGAATTTAAATTTTAATTTGAGAATATGACGGTTTTTTTTTTCAAAGTATTTGGTTGAATTGAAGCTTTTACGCTTTGGATTGTGTTATTTTGCACTGGATTTGTTGTGTATGGGCATTCTGTTTGTTGATTTATTTTAGTGTTGTTATCAATTTAGAAAAATTTTAAGGTATTTGTGGTGTATGATCTTGTAACTGACTTGGCTTGAGTCGTGTCAAAGTAAGTTTTGTGAATGAAAATTAAAAGGATGTTTTGAGTTATAACAAGTGCCCTCTGAAAAAAAAGATACTGTGATTGTTTCTGTTGCTATTACCATTGTTCTTGTTGAGTTCTGATATTCTGATATTTTGTTTTCTCCATGTTTTTAGTAAGCTGAATCTGGGATTGCACTTCTTGGTATTTGTGGGAGAATTTTAAAGCATGATAACATACTGAAAGTATGCAGTCTGTAGTGCCGATCTCTCTGGATTCTGATCCTCGTCGTCATCCAGTGACTGTCTCAGTTCAAAATGGCGGTCCTGGAGTTTCCTCATCGACCACAAATATTGTCTTGCCACAGAAACCAGGTCAGCTTTCATATTTTCTCATTGTACCTTTATTATTTTGTTTCCTTGATATAGAGGTTGATTTTTGAGACGTGAGGAGTTAATGGTTCCTTATTAATAATCATTTACAGCTCCTAAGAAGCCAACAAGACAGTGGGCTGCTTGGACTCGTCAAGAGGAAGAAAGATTCTTCACCGCATTGCGGCAAGTTGGAAAGGTGTGTATATTAGTTGATATTTCTTTTGTGATCAATTAATTTGTTATAAAAGATTTTAATGATTACATTATCTTTAAATGTAGAATTTTGAGAAGATCACTTGCCATGTGCAAAGCAAAAATAAGGACCAGGTATGTATTATTAGACATAGTTCTCCCTTTTGCCATTTGATAAGTTTGCTTGATTTTATTTTCAATAATTTCTTAAACTGTTTTCCCTTTTCCAATCCATTGTTTTGGTTGCTGGATTGCAGGTCAGGCATTATTACTATAGGCTTTTAAGGCGGATGAACAAGCTTCTCGGACCAGAATTGTGTTTGGATGCTAAAAACTTTAAAGATACAAATGAAGCAATGCTTCGCTGGTAAACTTAATGACATATGACTGAATGTACATTATATGGATACTTGTTTACCTGCAACATATAGAGCATCCTACACTATCACTTGAAATTTGAAGTTTTCAGCAGAATGATAGATGCTTCTGCTGAGTTTCTCTCGTCTGTGTTGCAGGTGGTCACTATTAGAAAAATTTAGCTGCAAAGCCTCAAAGCTTCACCTGAAGCCTCGAAAATTCAAAATATTTGTGGAGGCCTTGGTCAGTATAGTTTCCTTGACCATCTGAAGGTAGTATATTCTGTGTTTAAGTTTGTGATTGAGCTGACATTTATATATGTTGCTATGAAGGAGCACCAACTCATGAAAGATCGGAAGAAGAATGTTCGTAGGAGACCTCTGCTTGGTGAAAATTACCCTCCTGCTGCCCCTAATACTGTCTCAAATCAAAACAGAACCTTGGGAAATGATGCACAAACTGTTAAACAGGTTCTTGTTGATAGTCAAAACATTCAAAACCATGGAACTTCAAAAGCACCATCAAAGCGCAATGTAAACATGGGTGTTAACCGAAGCAACACTAAGGGTGAGCCAGTTGCGATGAAATCTTCCAGGCAACGAAAGAAACCTGGTGATTCTTTTTTCCATATTCCCCTTGTAACTTTTATACTTCATTATTATTTCTATTTTATATTAGTTTTGTGAATCATATGAGTATTATTGATTTCCAATTAAAAACATCGTGCATTGATGTTCTTTCAATTTCCATAAAAAAGGATTTTACATGACCCTTGAAGCTTGAGTGACTGATTGTTTTCAGGCCTAATCACGGCAGCTGCTTACAAAAAATGGGAAAAGGCTGCTATGGCTGGTGTTTCTTTAGTTGCAGATGCTGCAGAACATTTGGAGAGGGCAGCCACTGTCAAAGATGTTGTAAATGACCAGGGAACTCCAGGTAGTCATCTTGCTGGTACTTTTACCTTACCTGCACTCTGAAGGACTTCAAACTTCGGAGATTTATGACTTTATTCCGTTTATTGCAGGAGAAAAGTGTGCTGATCCTGTTGGCAGTGTTCTGCCCTCACTTCCCTTACTTCCTCAAAATTGTGTTGATAACAACATGCAGAATTTGGTGAAACTTAAGCTCCAGTTATTCCCAATTGATGATTGCACTCGAAGAGCCTTGGAAAGGGTGAGAACAACTCACAAGTGTCCCATAGAATTGTAAATGGCTTCTTGAAAGTTTCATATTTATTTGCCCCCAAATTTCTTTACAGGACAATCACAATCCACACCTGGAGCTTACTCTTAGCACCCGAAAAAAGATATCATCAATAATGGATCATCTATACCGTAAATGGGGTAATTCGAGCATAGCAGTTGGACAATTGATGCTTTTTCCTTATAACATTCAGGAAGAGAATCTGGCTAGTTATCAGAGATGGACACAAGAATCTACAGTCAGTGCGGGTGATGTATATGGAATGATTGGAAGCCCGCCCGTATTCCGTTTGAGGTACTTTACTGTTTTATTCTTCTGCTTTCTTGTTTAACTTGAAGAGTAAGCAGTAGTTTTAAGACAAAATATGATATTGAGAAATATCACATGGACCTTCGGTATTTTATTATTTCACTCATTTTGGTTTCTCTAAGGAAGGGTTTGAGACACAGTTAACATTCTCGTGCAGAAGTTTTATGAAATATTAAATTCAAAGGTTGAATTACAGTGAGATATTTCATGTAGTTCCCAGGCCTGTTTTTACTCAGAATCCTATAAACTATGTTTTAACCGAACCTATAAACCATGTATTGGTGAACCTATCTGTGCTAGTTTTTTCCTTGCCAGATGCTGATTATGAAATTAATATGTCCACATTTTTGATTGAAGGTATGGATGGTTTTCCCATGCCGAAGTTGGACCTGAAAATAATCAAGTGCCTATTGCATTTAACTTCACGCATGGGCAATCCAGTATTAATGTGAATGGTCACATTATGGATCCTTCTCTCCCTACAACATCAACAAATAATTTTCACCAGGATATTTGTGAAGATAAAGGGACATCTATTACCGAGAATCTTGCTCCTACCACTACTCCGTATGATCTGCCTAATGCAAGAGATGACAATGTTTCCTTAAATCCTAGCATCAAGGAGCCTGGAGATGCCACACTGACTGTTTCATCACGAGAAAAAGGTGCTAGGGATGAAATTATGACAGAACACATGGATGAAATTGTAGGCTCCCTTTCTCTTTCTTAACTTTAGAAATATGCGGTATTGCGATTTATTAACATTAGACTATTGGTCCAGAGGCATAATTTTGATAGACTCGTGAGATAATTATATGGCTTTGATAAAATAATATTTGTTCATACTTCAGCATACTGAATTTGTTACTCTTTTAATGATTTTATAACCTAGCTTTTCTTTTCCTTTTTTTCTTCTAACCTTCCATTGTAATTATAACATTGGCTTTTTTTGTTTGGTTTTTGAAAGGGTAGATTGTCTGTCATTGCTATTTGCTAGCTTCCATCTCTATATCTTGTCTTTCCATTGATCCTTATCTTATGTTGTTTTTTAGGATGAGATGAGATTAAACAATGGAACCGGTTTTTCAGCTGGTGAATGGGCTGATAGCCTTACCAACATAAGTTTAGGAGACTTACTTTCAGGAGCATCCAAGGATGTAGAAGATGAGAGATTTAACCGAAATGGTGCTGAGAATTGCAATGCTCTTCTCCAACTTTCGTTTAGCGCTGATTCTTTTGATGCTGCTATTGCTGCTCACATAGCTCGATATCAAGGAAAGACGGAATATCAACCAACTTTGGCATCACATACATCTTCCATCTGGAATGCTGAAGAAACATGTGATGCATTTTTGTTTAAAAAAGATCACATTTCTCGTGAAGGTGGTCCTTGTTTATCTACAATTATTTCTACTGAATCCCTTAAACAGGTTCCTGGAAGAAACTCAGACTGCTCCGACCATTTGGTTAAGGTAGTAGTGCTTTAGCTTTGGTAACCTACTGCTAAAAGTTTATTGGAAATTGATGTTGACTTCCATACTTTTTGCAGCAGTCACCTAGAAAAGAGAGGCCAGGGGATAATTTTGTTCATACAGTCCCTCTGGATGGTTTTGAATCTAAGGCAGATATCCAGGACCATTCAGCAAAAGATTTCAGTGAGCTAGCGGATATGTGCTGGGTATGTTGCTTCCTCCTCCTCATTCTTTATTTCGTTGGTTAGCGGTGGATGACCCCTTTATAGTCCAGTTTTTATTTTGTGTTAAGTCCGTGGCTGCTAAGCCCCTTGTTTGGTTCATATACTGCTATGCAATTTCAGTTTATAAGTTCATCACCGCCAAACATTATAAGTTTCTTATTCTTACAGTGTGAATCATTAATCAAATTAGTAGATTCTAGGCAGATTTAACGATTTGAATGAGTATACTATTTTCACTTGTTCAGCTATGTCTTGTTAGAACATAATTCCAACTCATATTTTGTCTGTATAATGTTACAGCCTGATTCTTTGGGACCACTGGATTTAGATACACCATCAACGAAGTACCATAGCCAAGATTTAATTTTAAGCGATAGTCTTAGTGGTTTGAATCGCCTGATAGCCAGCAGCCTGGATGCCTTCCAGAATTGCTCCTTTTTTGGGATCGACAAGAAGGAACCTTGATGAATGATTGGAGTAAAAGAAACTGCCATCTTTCAGATTTTAAAATTGGAAATGGTGGTTTGACACTCTATCTGCCTTGATGCTGAGAAGGATTTTCCCTTGTGGGCATGAGCTTCGTTTGCAGAAGTATTCTATGATTAACCTTTTTGCCTTTGGTCGAATTGAGGGGTTATTACTGAAGGATTGGTTCAACACAACTCTGTTTGCTGTATATGCTTCTCTCTCTAATCAAGGCCTCTTCCCCTTTGTACATAGAAATGACATCGGAGGAATTATAGGATACTTTTCGATTTCTGAGCCTATGTACATTGTACATTATAACATTATAAAGGAAATTGTAGTCCATGTTATGTAGTTTCAAGCTGATGAACAGTAACCTGGTTAGCTGATTTTTATTGTAATCAACTAATTATCAATTGAGTACGTTTTAATCAGTCTTTGAATTTGCCATTAATGTGTGGATGCATGTATACATGGAACCAAAATCATGACAACTCAGACCTATTTCAAGTGGTTGCTACGAGTCATGAAAAAAAAAGACTACTATATATATTTAGGGTTTAATGTGCAGATATGATTACAATGAAAGAGAAACTTTGTAAATATGGGAAACTCTGATTTTCTTCAAGCGGTTATCGAACATATATTTTGGCCTTTGTAAAAATTAGACGGATGCTAGGGCAATATAATAAACTTACCATATTTAAAAATAGCAAAATACTCCCTCCTTTCCTAAATATAAATATAAGATCACTTTGAGGAAGTAGATAAGTTCCTAAATATAAGATGTCTTCCTATTTTATTTCAAGTTTTGCCCAAACTACCCTTATACTCTCTCTTTTCATTGAAAACCCCTCCTCCTTTTAAAGTTAAGTAATTGAGGGGATTTTGGGAAGATCATGTAATTTTATTGTCTTCTTAATCTCCTCAAATTAACCAATATGATCTTATATTTAGGAACGGAGGGAGTATTATGTTTTGTGCATCATACGTAATATTGTGCTTTGTTTCTATATGTACATATTTATACCTGGTTTCTCTTCGTTTAAAAAAAAAATACCTAGTTTCTCAGGTAAAGAGTCAATTTTTTAAGATGAATAGTTTATCACTTGAGGATACCATCAAAAAGATAACAAGAAAAGGCCACCGAGATTGTAGAACTACATATTAGTCCATGTATACAAATTCGATTCTTGATGAGGAGAGTGTATTCTTGACAAGTTTATTGGAGTTCAAGAATCTTGCCGAATAAAGTAATTGTAATTTTGAGGGGTTTATTGTTGATAAAGTGATGATATTAGAAAGAAAGAAACACATTGTATCAAAAAAACGAAAGAAAGGAACACAATCTTGATATCATCACATATTCTTGATCTAAAAAATTACCCATTACATGTTATACTGCCAATAAAACTTACACCATATCTCAACAAAATGCTCATTGCATTACACCACCTAAAATTCCATCTCACTAGAAAAAAAAAAGATAGCAAAAACCAAATCTTGAAAAATCATCAATCATGAGACAAATATGATCATCTAATGTCAAGTTGGAATTTGTCCAATCCCTCCAAATCCACCATAACTAGTGGCAAATATCATACAAATTGCAACTAAAAGCAAAGTAATACCAAGAACAACACCCAACATAACAAAATACCTTCCTCCATTAATCTTTGTCTTCTTCTCTTCATATCTCACCACGCCAACAAAACCCTTCACACCCTCCACCTTACTCTCTCCATTTCCATTCACAAATGATGGGAAAGACGAAGAAGAAGAAGAAGAACACAAAGAAGAATAATAAGGTGACCCTTCACATGATGATGACCCTTCACATGCATCATACACTTCATCATCATCATCTGAATCACCAAAAGTCAAAGACCTTATAGGATGATGACTCATGTCATGGTAGTCATCTTCGTCATCAAAAAGCCGCCGTCGTGCGTCGTCGGCGCCGCCCTGAAGCTGAGACATGAGATGTCTCGGAGAGCTGTGAAATAGTTCAAGAGTTTTGGCTGTTGAAGTAGCGTCCGTACAGTTGCATGCAGGACATGATGTTTTGGTTTTGGTTTTGGATTGAGATTCCTTGTAGGCATCCCAGTCTCTTTGTAGATTGTTGTAAGTTTGTTCGAGTTTTCCCATTTGTTTTCCGTTTGTTTCTGAGCTTTGCATGGCGGCCATGTTTCTTGTTGTTCTTTCTTTCTTCTTCTTGACTGACTTCACTTGTTAATGTGGATTACTTTTTTGAAATGGGATTTGGGATGAGATTATAGCGGGATTATATATAACAACTTTCGTTATTTCTTCTTCTTTTATTTTTTAAAAAATAGAGGATCATTAGCTAGTTAGTTTTGCACTTTTGTGAGAATGATCGGGTACAGTTATAAAAATATTGGCTGGCTGGCTGGCTGGCTGAGACAATTTTTTTAAAAAAATTAGTTTGCCTTTTGTATTTTGTAAGTTTTTTCTGCAAAAAATAAATTTTTTAATTTGGAAAAAGTTTATGCGCTAAATAATTTTTTATTTTTTTGATGCCCATTAGTCTTAAGATTAAGATATATACGTTATACCTAAAGATTTTGTTTGTAATTGGTTAGAATGCAAATGACCTTTGTATAAAAAAAGTGAAACTCCTCTTGAGTTTATCTAAGAAATGATCTTTGTTTATCTAAGAAAAGTAAAAAGAAAAAGAATGTAAATGATTCGTGTTTATCTAAGAAATTCTCTTTATTTGGATCATGTGGGATATTTTATTTAAGGGGGAAGACCCAAAAATAATACATAACTATTGGCCAAGGAACAAAAGTAATACATAACTATTCTGATGTACATCAATGATACCTAACTTTTACTTGGCATCAACAATGATATTTTCACTAATATGACAATGAAATTGGACATGAAAAGTCTAAAATGCCCTAATAAATAAAATAAAATAAAACATATCTCCCTCCCCTTCCTCTTCCACCTCCTCCTTCCCACGGCCCCTTCTTCCACGCGTCACTCCCAACCGTGCGTCTCCTCAATTACTCCAGCTATATCACTTCAAAAATGCAATATAATCATTGAGTCTCTCCCCTAAAATTTATAAAATCCCAGCAGGAAAGGAAGAGAAGGAATTTACTTACCCAAGAGAAATTAGAGAAGTACATATGAAGATGGAATGAGGTAACTAATGAGGGAGGCAGTAGACGACTTCCAGACCGGCAAGACCCAGAATTTTGACGTCTCAATAGTGCTACTATGCTCACTCAAATCCGACCCATCCAGCTCACTCCCAGAGTGAACCGTGGTCGCCGGCCCGACCAGCTCGGCTTCCGGCGCCAAAGCCTTCGTCTTGGTGTCTTTCTTTATGTCATCAACGTGTCAGATGTCACAAGATTTGAGGAGGGGCTGGGGGGATTGAGGGGAGAGCTAGATGATGGGGTCGCCACGTAGGACAGCTTGGATGGTGGCTTGGCAGAGGTGTCATGAGTCGGAGGAGAGCAAGCCGGAGGAGCAGAAGATGGGGTTGATAGTACGGCCAAGGGCCTTGTAGAGGAGGGGCTTGAAAATGGAGGGTGAGGAAGGAGAGGGTGAGGAAGAATAACAAAAGCAAATTTATTGAAGTTATAAGGGCATTTTGAACTTTTCATGTCCAATTTTATTGTCATATTAATGAAAATATCATTGTTGATCCCAAGTAAAAGTTAGGTATCTGTACCTCAGAATAGTTATGTATTACTTTTGTTCCTTGGCCAATAGTTATGTATCATTTTTTGCCTTCGCCCTTTATTTAAATAAACAAAAACATCGATTATCTTACGGAAAAAAAAGAATAATTATCCAATTAAAAAGCCAACTAAAATCAAGGAGGAGAACGAATTCAGTATTTTTTATACCAAAGAGAACGACATCAGTATAGGTTTTGGTACAACAAAAATCAATATAGGTTACTCCAGTTAATAATGTGAACTACTGATTAGAGGTTGTTGGTATGGGAATTAAGAGATTTTTTAAACGCAATTAAGAGTGTTTAAGTGATTTGTTAACCGCACTTGCTTATGGCATTATCTGTGTTAGTGTGTTAAGGACTACTCCCTCTCATATGTCTATTTAACCGATTTAATGATATTAGTTTAACTAAAAATAAAATAATGTTATTAAATCACCTTAACCACACTTTCTTGATTCTATTTTTTCTTTCACTTATTTACTATTATTAAGGAGTAATAATATTTTATACCAAAAAAGCAGTAATAATAAGGATATAACTTCAGAAAAATGTGAGAATAAATCAAAATAAATCTTACACACACACACAGTAAAAAGTTATAGTTGGTGGGGGGTGAGGGAGTTTGAACTTTTTGCTACTCACTTATTTTGTTATTCACATGTTCATTTTCTGTTTTTTTGACCAAAACATGTTCATTTTCTTGAAAAATGAGCATAGTGGTTTTTTCAACAAGACTATCTGTAGCTCAAAAAATTGGGTTAGCCCACAGGCCTATGCAGCCCATATGTTCACATGCTCACATTTTTTTCAGCCCTAAAGTGCCCCGTTTCGGCCATAAACTGCCCCGTTTTGGAAAGTTGGGCCTGTAATTACTTCCTAAGGAAGACACCCATAAGATTATGATATTCGCTACTAAATTTCAGGAGATGAAATTAGAAACTTAAGAAAGTTGCTTTCTCATTTTATACTATATTGGAGTGAACCAGAAGCACAGAGGGAGTATCATATTGACATGTTTGAGCTTGTAAATGTGTCAACTTAAATTGCATGTAAAAAATGTAGTACCTACCACTATAATCTTTTTGATGATTTATAAGCCACTCCTTAAAATGAATGAGAAATGTCTAGTTATTTTTCATCAATTATCAAGTTGTAAGAGTCATTCAAATTTTGATCCAGTTTTCTCTTTTCACTTTTCACTTTTCAAAACATTCTTATTATAAATTCAGAGCACTTGTTTTTAGTCTTTAATATAAATTACTAACTACCAATTTTCACACACAAAATATTGATAGTTCGACATCGAATTTCTCATACATTTGAGCTTTTTTCATACTTTCACTCCTCTTCAAGTGATCAGCCTCAACTTCTTAACCTTTGAAATTATATAAATGGCACGGTTAAAATGTGGGAGAGGTAGTTAATAATGAGGTTGATGTCTTCTATTTGGAACTAATTTTTTTAGTTGGCATCTTAAAATGATGATCATAATTAGTTAATGTGAAATATGATATTTGGGTGATTGAATGTTGGTGGGATCGGTTGTTGACTTGAGTAGCAGAATCACAGACAACTTCTGAGCTCTGCAAACACATTAATACACACAGTGGTGCTTATGGCCCATATTTGGATCAGTTTGAGCCTCCTTTATTTCTAAGCATTCGTTATGGATTCAAGTGGGATCCACTAACTTTTGTTCTTCTACCTCCCTTTCGCGAAATGATGGAAACTCACTCTCAAGCATTAACATATAATAATGGGACACAAATTTTTGCGTCTCAAAATTGTTTCCATGAGTTGGGAAATAAATAGATGAAGGTAGGTGTACATATGAATGCATGATTGACTGTCGGCTCCACATTATGAAAACCATTTCTCACTTTTCTCGTTCCCACAATTACTTGCGTTTTGGAAGGGATAAAATTCAAAGTCTTCTGGTTTTAATTTTAGGTTAAGAGAGGAATTTTATTTTGGTCTGATTTATGATGTAGAAATATGAAACTTCTTTTTATAATCAGATAATTAGTTATAGATTTTTTTTAATAATTATGTGTTCATATGAAAAAAAGATATAGATTTTTATATGAAGATACAATTATAAATTTCACTTACTAATGTTAGATCGTATTACTTAATTTTGATTATATTTAGTACCGGAGGAGGAAGTATAATATACTCAAATACAGGAGGAAAATTAATCAAGAGGTTTTACCGGTGTCCTATAGTTACACCTACTTTCAAATGAGGCCCTTACATTTTTTTATTAGGCCCTTTCATAAATTTCTGCGGTTTCATCCATTGGTTATATTGTTAAGAGTTAAGGGTAAAATCTATCACTCTACTACTTTACTATTGATAAAAGTTCACCAAACATAAATAAGAATTTGATGACTCAAATGTAGCACACATCTATTGCAAAATAGGTTAAATATAGCATTTTCGTCAATTTTAACGGGATTGACCTGATAATGCCACGTCGTCTGCCACGTCACCTAGTTAGGCCACGTCGTCTGCCACGTCACCCAATGGGGGCCCACTTACTATCCATGATTGAGTGACATGGCCTAACAGGATGACGTGGCAGGTGGCGTGGCATGCTCTGGTCAAACTTAACGGTCAAATCTGTTAAAATTGACGGAAATACTAGATTTGACCCATTTTGGAATAGATGTGTACTACATTTGAGCCATCAGTGAACTTTTGAAAATAGTAGAGTGCTGGATTTAGCCCTTGACCCTATTGTTAAAAAGGGAATATTGATTATTTTGTCATTTGAACGCTAAATCAGCATATATGTGAAAAAAAATTAGCAGATCAATAAACATTTTTCCTGTTCGTGTTCTACTTCTCCTTTTGCAGCAGCTGCAGCTGTCATTGAAGGTCCTGGGGATATACATAAACAATGGATATTAAACCAAAAAAACATATGACAACAATAATTTGATCATTAGGAGTTGCGTTGTGTGCATTTACATCTCTGGGGAGGTCACTTGCAATCCAAGCAACATCACTTGCATAAGGGCAACGTAGTATTTTTACTATTAAACTTATTGACACTTGAAAACTTCACACATTCACATTTTACATTAAACACCAGCATATATAATATTTTTTTTGAAATATAACAATTTTATCTAGTAAAGAAATAAAAGGGAAAATATCATTAACACATTCTATAACAAATTACCTCGAATTCCCCTAAAATATTCTGAAACTTCACTCTACAGAGCTAAGGGGTAAAAAGAAATCAAATGTTTCAGCTAAATAACAGAAATGTTCTTATTGAATTTTGTAACCAAAATCTAAGACACATAAGAGAATTTTCGATACACTTATGCGTGCATGGTCACCCAATGTTGGGTGACCATGCATAAGACACATATTGGGAGGTTCCATAACATTTATAATTAT
The DNA here is from genome assembly GCA_029929735.1 of Mimosa pudica. NCBI lineage: Eukaryota > Viridiplantae > Streptophyta > Magnoliopsida > Fabales > Fabaceae > Mimosa > Mimosa pudica. The sequence continues at coordinate 15,543,430 of JAKELP010000014.1, read as the reverse complement.
TTCCAACATCAATGGAGTTATTTTTTAATCTAAAAAAAATCACGTTTTCTAAAATAAATATTCCAACATTTTATAAGTGGTTTCCAGAGATAGATGAGGGAAGTTTTCAAAATGTTTATGTTCTTTCAATAAGATATTTTAGTCTGAAACATTTAACTGTAGACGGCAAGTCGAAGTTTCAATATTTTTTGGAGGTTAATTTGTTAGAGGGCCTATTTGAGATTTTCCAAAATAAAATGGTTATATTGAGAAAAAGATGAGGTGGAGTGGTGGAAATCTGAAAGATAGTGAGAGGGATCGATAGGAAGCAGACGAACACAGTGAAATGGGCTGACAGTAGTAAACTCCATCTGCCACACTGACTTAAAGGGTTGTTGCAGTTTTAAAGCCCTTGTCTCTTTTTTTCACCACATCAATCTCACGAAATTACACACGATTATATTTTTTTCCTTAATATATTATCCTAAGCCATTAATACCACTTAATTATTTGATATTGTTTTGAGTGTTCAGGTGCAACATGAAAGACTACAGTGTTAATGTGAAAGAATGAATGCAAATGGGGATCTATAGCACCTTAATTAATGTAGTAACTATTATGGAGGAAAAATATACCAATGAGCTTAAAAAATAGGATACTGATTAATCAAACTAATTACTCTTGAACAACTTTTCAGGTAAAGGGTTATATTTCTTTAGTTCAACCAAGAAATGAAATCATGGTCGGCACATAGATAAAGAGAGGGGAAATATATACTAATAAAACAAACTAGTTCGTGCCAAAAACAAATAATGCTGCATCAAACAAACTGTTTTGGTATTATTTTATCTCATACAGATGCATGGTGGATAAAAAGCGAAGGTACTTATTATACACACAAAAGTTATGGTACTATCCAAAAACAAAACAACACACTCATTATCAGATGTGAAGAGAAAGAGGCTTTAAAGAGTTTTGAGCAGATTTAAGCGATATACTATATTTTAATAACACTGTGTTGCTTGTAAAAAATATGAATAATTAAGCATTGGAATGTGAAGTAAAGAGACTACAAAAGTTGGTAGAAGTAAAAGAAAGTGAAGTGATTACACATTCACGTGATGGGATTTTGAGGGTAAACTATACAATCTAACATGGAGGCCTCTCTCATATTATTCAAGATTGGTTGTCTTCTTTGGCCCTACCATCACGCATCATCATTATGCTTCCAACTCCAACCTTCCATTTTCAAATTTCGACCATAATGTGGGTCCCTGTCCTCCTCTTCCCCCCGGCCCCTACTTTCCAATTATTACAATATTCCACTTACATAAGAAAATTAAATAATAAAAAAAGAACCTAGATGAAAGACATGCCATCAAATGTGAAACACAACGCCACATGCCTTGCCTTGAGCATCCCATTCTTGTACTTACTTTCCCTCACTTTATTTTATTCATATGTGAACATCTATGCAGTCTATACTCTATATTGGCCAAAAAAGTATAGCCTATACTCTATACTCCCCTCTCTCATCCATATATTAGCCCATATATATGACATATATTATATAATATTCAGTTTAACTATACAAATCCACTTTGTTTATTTCCTTATATATACATATATAGCTGTTCATTGCTCAACTCATTCCTATCTTCCTTTCTCTATCTTGCATCATCTACTGCTGCATTTTCCTCAGTGACTAACAGGTGCGTTTTCCTTTTCTTTCTCTTTTTCTTTCTTTTCCTTTCTATTTTTATATAACACAATGGATTCTTCTCTCACGTCTCTTTCTATTTCCAAGTTAAGGGAGCAGAAAGACATATAACTTTTATTTTTGTGTATATATCTACTTGGTTTTTGTTCTTGGCTTCCTTTTGCTGCACTCTTTTTTTTCCTTCTTCTTCCTGATGCTTCCATTTTTATCACCCGTGACTTGTCTCTCTCGCCCTTTTGGATTCTCGCTTCCTTGGAACTCTGATTTTGTCTCTGTTTAGTGTCTACCCCATTCAGTCTTTATTAATTATAAACTAACCATTTTTATACACCAAGTGTTCTATATGTGCCAACTCGAGAGTGTCTAGCTAGTTTTTCCATATAATATATATATAAATTTGTACTATGTCTAATGTCTATGACTATCCAATTTTATTGACTTTGAATGAGTAGCATCTGTTAATACAAGTCATACAAGTTTTCTTTGTCTTTCTTTGCCAGTATCTATACATCATACAGGAGCAAAGAAAGAAGAAGAGGAAGAAAAGAGCAGTCTTGATGGATTGGAATGTGAAGGGTATTGGATCATTTGATTTGAGGAAATTAGATGAAGGAGATGTATCCAACATGGAAACAATAAGGGTGGATAACTATAATAACATGTCAAGTAGATTTGGATTAGTGAAGGGAAGTAGTAGTGGCAGTAGTAGTGGAGGCGAATATTGTGTTGACTTGAAGCTAGGTAGTCATGTGGCCAATTCTATGACCGTACCATCAGAGACTAAGTTGAAAACTTCAGTGTCTAAGACGGCAGGGAAGAGAGGGAGAGGAATGAACAATAACGGGGACCAAAGAGCTTGGTGTATGGTGGATGAGTGTAGTTCAGATATGAGCAATTGTAGAGAGTATCATAGACGTCATAAGGTGTGTGAGCTTCACTCCAAAACTCCTGTTGTCACCATTGGAGGCCTCAACCAAAGGTTCTGCCAACAGTGTAGCAGGTTTTTTCTACCTTCCTAGATTAACTTACTACATTTTTCCCATCATGTTGGCTCACTTTTGTTCTTATTCTATCTATCACCTTCATTATTAGGCTATTCTTCTGTTTCTAAATATATGATCTAGTTGTCGAAGACATCAAGGATACAAAATGAAGCACATACTTTGTGTATTGTAAGATTATTATGTCTTAATTTTATAAGTCATGATAAAATAGTTTAGAGAAAAAAATTAATCAAATCAATTTATATGTAACTATTTAATTTTTTTAGGAAAGACAACTCGTGTTAGTAGGCTGCACATTTTGACTTTAGTGACTCAATTTTTATCTTGAAACATTGATCCCTATAATTTAACATATGCATGAACATATTTATACACACACACATGCTTGATAAATGAAAATGAAGTCTGATGCAATTTGAGACAATACTTGTTCTTGTTCTTGTTCATGGTTCGTTCATCACTACCTCAATATTCACTCTTCTGCTAGGATTTTTGGAAAATAAGAGACATTAAGAATTTGTAGTTGCCGAAAGAAATTAAAAGTATGACCAAGTTCATGAAACCTTTTCTTTTCTTTTGCTTTGTTCCAGTTTCTAGGCAAAAAATTCCCTGGCAACAAGAATCTCAGTACAAAAGAACCTATTCTATATTTAATACTTTATCCCATATGACATAATCAAAGTCCATATAAAGATATACAATCACATCGTTCTTCATGATGCTTGATCTCAATAAAAGAAACTTTATATATTGCCCCTGCTTTATACGCACACATTATTTAGTACATACGTACATGACTAAACCAACACCATGACACCTATAATATGTGCAGATTCCATTCACTAGAAGAATTTGATGAAGGGAAGAGAAGTTGCAGGAAGCGATTAGATGGTCACAACCGACGGAGAAGAAAGCCCCAGCCAGTTCCTCTCACTCGTCCATCAACTTTATTTTCTAATTACCACCAAGGTTTTTTATATATATAATAAATATATAGATATATATGACACTCTATACCCAACACACTTTATTCTCTAATTACTAACAAGGTCATATAATTGGTATGTTTGATATATTGTGTTTGGTGATTTTTCATATTTTCAGGAAGGCAGTTAGTGCCATTCTCATCAGACTCAAACATAAACACTTCAAGTGCTTTGGTGAACCCTGCAGATTGTGACTGGGAATGGAATGGAAGGGCTAAGGTTTATCATAATAATAGCAATAGTAATAGTAGTAGTAATAAGCAACAGATATTTTTAGGATCGTTTGAAAGCTCAAGAATTAAGCAAGATATGACAATGGCAAGGCCGGCTGGCTCAAGTTCATTCTCATCTCCTCCTCTGTGTGCTCTCTCTCTTCTGTCATCGCCGCCGCCGCCAATGTACCTTTCGCAGCCTCTAGCCACTGCTGGTGCCCTCCGTGATCATAGCCTACAAGAGGTTGTGGACACTACACTTGTGGTTAGCAATGGCACTCAGCCTTCTATGTATAACTTGTTTGGCTCTAATTCTCATCACTCATCACTTCCATTTCACTGGGGATAAAATAGACCCCTCCTCACAAGCACTGCCTTTTGTAGAAAAGCGAAGAAATAGGCTTAAGTGAAATCAGGAATGTGACTTCTCACTGACCAGAAAGTTTTCATGTTATTGGTTTATACTTTATAGTAGTGACTTGTAGAAACAAATCTTTAGTTTAAGCTTAAACGCACTTTCTAAAGCTGCAATTATATTTCATTTTTTCAGAATATTGTATCATCACTTTCTATAATTGCAATGCGTGTGCTATTTTTCACAATAGTACATTTGAGAAGGAATTATCGAATAACTTTTTTGTAATAAAATTTATTGCTAATAGAACACCTTTGAATGCCATGATGTGTATATTTTCTATTGTGTGATCCTTGCATAAATTGACTTTATCATTGAATTCAATAAATGATCCACTCAATAAAATCAATATCACTCAGGCCACAAGCAGTGATTATAAGAAATAATTTTGAATGTGATCAGAACGCTCAAATAATTAATATTTATTTTTACGTCCAATAGGTAACTGCAATGTAGAGATTAGAAATCAATTGCTACAAAACTAGATCGGAACTAAGAAATAACTTCCATAGAGTAGACTAAAGATTGTTTTTTCATGGAGGATGAGAATTCACCCAAGAATATCTGCAACGTGAACTCAATGATGAGCCAATGAGGAATTGTGGAATGGAAGAGAATCTATATATGGAAGATAGTGTATTTTGTTGTATGAAATGGTAGTTATCCTTGCGCATTTTGTGCTTCCCCTTTATGTAGTACGAGAGAAGCTTAAAACTATCATAATTGGTCTATGATTGCGTAAATTGACTAGTCAAAGCAATTATCAAAGGACTGGGAAAGACCTAATCACTCAATCTTCAAAAAAGTTAATCAAGAATTTAAGATCAAGAACTCTGAGTAGAATCACCAATCAGGAAATTTTGTGACTCCAATTAAAATGAACGCTACTTATTTTGGTTGAAATATTGATTAAAAAAACAATAGAAGACTCAAATAATATAGGAAATCCTATTTACATTCAAACATCCAAAAAAAAATAGTAGAAATTCATGACATTCACCGTGTGTCCTCCTTGGATAATTCACAACAAGCAACACTCCTTTTGTCCTATTCGTGACATTCACCGTGTGTCCTCCTTGGATAATTCTCTGCACTAGCTTTTCTACTTCATTATTCGATCCGATCCTCCTCCTTTACGAGAAATTAGAAATATGATAAATATATTAAGTCTATAATAATAAAAAGCATGAGTTGATTCTAATAAAAAAAGAAAGAAAAGCATGAGTTGATTGTTTATGCTCAAGTCATCATGGAAATGCAATTAACTCCCTAAGCTTGGAACCTACATGTGAATGTACTTAATTTCAATATAATTTCCTATATTCAATGTTAATTCCCCATTTATAGTGGAGAAATAAATCATATGATAATCATGTTTCTACCATGCAATATGATTTTGAATGTTATTAGACTCAAATGGTAGTTTAATTGTGATATCTAGTTTTGGCCAAAAAAATTGTGATATACTAGTAAGTGAAGTAGTGAATTAACGTCCACCATATTAAATTTAGAAATGCATCTATAAAATGATAATTGAATGTTGGTGTGACTTATGCAATTGTAAATATGATCAATCCATTCAAACATCTAAGATTTATCTTAATATCGAGTTACTGCAATGTATGTAGAGAATCAAAACCCACCTAATTATACTTATACATGAACCTTTCCATTGGAAATTGAAAGTTCTCGTGAATTGTGTAGTGTAATTATGAAAATTACCAGTCTCAGAGGTCCAATATTTTTTTTTTTTTGGACAAAGAGTCTCAGAGGTCCAATATTATTGTGACATCTGGTAACCTAACGTGTTGTCGGTCCAATCTTTTTGTAACACTTGGCAATGTTGTAGTAAGTTAACGCCCGCCCGCCATATTATATTTATACATTGTATATACAGAATCCAAATCATTTATTATTATTTGGTCAACTGAATTGATCATGAGCAGTTAGATGTTTAATTAAATTTTTTAAAAAATAAAAAGTAATAATCATTGAAGGGTACACATTCATTGTACTTCATTATTTGAATCAATAAACTAGAAATTGTTGGTTCTTGAATATCTATATTTATTTATTTATTAAAAAATAACACTCCTAAAAGGAACTTAAACAAGAAAAATTGTTGATTGTTGAATTCTCACATCTATTTATTTATTAAAAATATCACTACTAACCAATGGGTAGTTGGTTGAGCTGGTAAGTGGGCTACAACCCCCGTAAGGATGAGAACACGTGTTCGAATCCCGGGAGGCGCTCTCATTGGGAGAGGGGACAACCTTGTCTATGTGGGCAACACTCCTACCCCTCGAGTCCGAATTAAACCGGGCGGTGATTAACAAAAAAAAAAAAATATCACTACTAAAAGAAAATGAAACAAGTAAATGATACACAAACGTTAACCAAACAATCAATCAATATGGATATTGTTATTTTTGAGAGGTTATTCCAAAATATTTTCCATATATCAAAGATTGAACTTTGGCCTATGTCAAATGATTTTATACCAATACTACATGTCATAATGCTTCCCTCACAAAATATAAAAGTAGAAGAAGACAGAGGGCAAATATGCATGAATGAACCAATTGAGTATCATAATCCAAAGTAGTAAATATAGAATCCATGAAAATCTGGAACATTGAGGCATTTCATTATTAAAGCTATTAACGTTCATATCTTGACGTATGCATCACACCTTAATTCTAAGAAGCCACCAACACTTCACTTGAAACTCCTATATATACCCCTCAAAGTCCATATGCACTTCACACAGTGAGCAACAACAACCACCACATAGGGAGAAGCATAAAGTGGAGGAAGAAGAACAATGAGGAGGCTTGACAACAATGTCATGATCAACATTCTAGAAAGGCTGCCAGCTGAATCATTTGCCTCAGCAGCTTGTGTCAGCAAAGATTGGAACCATATCACATCCAAAATTTTGACACGTCCAAAGCTGATTTCAGCTCTCTCCCTTAATCCCTCCCTCACTGTAATTTACTATATTCAACTTTTCACCATTTTTTTCTCTATGCTTTAATCACTTTCAATCTTAAATGTGCATGTTTGGTTGATACAGAATGCTGTGGAGGAGATTCTGGACAAGCTTTTGAGCAAGCCATTTTGTCCACACTTTGCTATAGCTTTTATAAGTGACGAATTTTGTCTGAAATTGGCTCATATGCTTGTATTTATCATATATTCTTTTTAGTTCTTTTGTCCATGTATTTTATTGATTTCTCTATCTTCTTTATTTGATCTGAACAATTATGGTGTGTGTGTGTGTGATCATGCAGATTGCTGAGAGACTACAGAGAATTCCTTTGGTTGTTCACGTTAGCCATGGGATAATGGGAAAGGATGTTCTCTCAGATGAACAAACAGAAGTATGTTTACATGATTATGTTTGTTATGATGAACTGCTTGTATACTGAGTATACATTCACTTATGTAATTCTTGGAGGGGTAATTAATGCAGGTGCAATGGGACTACTTTGATTATAGTGGTGATCATCCTCGTACCAGCAATGTGTATTGCAATATGAATCAAGGAATTCTTCTGGTTCTTGGATTTGTTCCTGGTCTCAAAGTTGACGCTATCCCCTTATTTCATCCACATCAGGTATATACATGGTCCTAATATTTAGTTCTCAAGTTTTCCCTTAAAAGTTTTTTTATGTAGGCATAAAGATTTTTCTGGATTAATATTGCCTCAAACATATTGAAATGAAAGTAAAGTCATCGAAAACGCTAAAAAACTAGTGTTGACTATAGATGACCAATAATTATTGATGCTTACTATTGACATTATTGATGGCTAATTATGACCATTGCTCATTTTTCAATACTTTTGAGGCAAATTCAATTAAGAAAATCTCCATACCTACAACACCTACAAGAAACTTTCAAACTGAAATCAGACCTTAACTAGCTTTTCTGCATGGTGATTGCAGGATCCCAATGTTGACACTGTGAACAAGTTCTTAGTAGATATTAGGCAATTCTCAGTTGCAGCTTCTGGCTATCTATTTCCAGATGCCATCATGATGTTTGGTGTTAAGTGTTGTCTGCTTTGTTCTTCAACTACTTACACATGTTCTTCCATTAATGATCTCTGACATTTATTTTTCGTCTCTTATTTTATAATCTTAGGATCGCAGGAGTGACATGAATTCAATTGTTGCCAAAATGGGTAAAAAATACAATTTTCATTCCTATCTCTCATAACTATAAAATCAATGTCATTTCAGTACTCTCTTTACATATATTGGCTATTATATACATGTGGCAGATCATGCTTTTCCAAAGGAGACAGTCATGATTGGAGATACGGGTGGTTGCTTTATGTTCAACAGTAAAAATTTCCAAATAACTGCTCCCAATCCTTATATATTGGATGCTGTTGCTCTGGTTTTTACTGAGGACCAAAACAAGTCTCCTGGTACATACAATTTTATTAAACCATATTCATCCTATGATTGTACTATTATTAGTCATTACCAAATTGTACCTACATTATTAATGATTCATTGCTTGCACTCTAAAATTGATCATCAGATATAGGAAACACCAACTTCCATCTAGTAATGGCTCATGGCTTAATTTCATTTGGACCTACTTGCCGAGTTCATGATGTTAGAACAAGTCAATCCCAAGACATGTCCGTTTTATGTGCTAGAATGCAAGGAAACCATCTTGTTTTAACCAGTCACGCAGTATTTCAAACTGTTCGTGAAACTGTATGTCCTGTAGATTCTCTCTTTTTTTGCTCACAAACCTTATAATAATATATGCATTAAAGTTCACATATTCTCATTGTTCTTGATTTATTTCAGGTGACTGATCCCAGGTTTGAAATCTACATTGGTGCAACTCAGAGAAGAGAGGAGGAAGAATCCTTAATCTTCTATAAGCTTATAGGGTAAGACTAGTCACTAGTGTGTGATTAATACTACCTCCGGTCCTAAATATAAGACTTAGCTGACTTTTTTTTGGAGAGATTAAGGTTACGAAATAGGTTATTAAATTATGACATGTTTGATATATTTTTAGATTATCTACTAGTTTATATGTAAAATAAACTAGTCTAAAGGAAAAACTTAGGAAAATCAATTTATAATTAACTTATTTTCTTTTTTTAGGATTTTCCAAAAAAGGCAACTAGGTCTTATATTTAGGACTGGAAGGAGTAAAATTGAAGATTTAGATATAGCAACATATTGATATTGATCTTTACTTTATATGCAAAGTAGGGGAGAAGGAACATCATTTCTAGTGGAGGGGATTGGACTAAAGCCAGGTGACTCATTTCTTTGTTATCACACAGATTTGAATTCTGCAACTATTAACAGGGAAATTGTATGTGAAAATCTGGAGATGTTAAATGATGTTTGTGAAGAGAGTGGAAGTGAAGTGTTTGGAGGAATGATATTCTCAAGTAGATTTCGTGGGAAGGATTTTTTTGTGGTAGAAAACTTTGATGTCACTCCTTTTAGTGATACATTTCCTGGGGCTGAAGTAGGAGCTTTTAGCAAAGGAGAAATTGGAAGAGGTTTTAGCAATTTTGATTTTGAGACAGATGATGAGGGAGAAATAAGTACTCATTTTCCTCTTCATGCTTCTTCTGCCATTTATTTGGCAATGTCTTATACTCCTTCTAATGCTGTTGATGACTGAATTAAGTATTGTACCCTTTGGAGTTATATGTTGTTTACAGTTTAATCAGTTCATGGAGTTACTCTTTTTTTATAATTGGTAGTTTTATTTGGTAAGATCATATGTATGTGCATATTGCACAAATTTCAGTGTCAATTAGGTGGTGCTTTGTATGTTTTGGGTCGCTTTATGTATGCTTTATAAATTTAAGTTGTGGCTTTATTATGTTTGATTAACGAGATGGTTTTATTTTTTTTATAAAAAACATAAGGATTTGCTTATTTACCTGATGATTCTAGAAAACTTACAATATTATGTATGACAAGTAAATGGCATTATATAACTTAGAAGAGGATTTAGAAATTAAAGTTGATGTCATTAGACCACTCAAATAGGTAAGATTTATCTTGACATATGGCAAGTTATTGAGATATTAAAAAAGATTATTACCCAAAATTAAATCTACACATTATTCATATCCATAAAAAGAAAATGAAAATGAAAATTGAATGCTATTGTGGTATTGCAATGTGGATGTAAATATCACTAAAATACTATTTTTTGTGAAGTCACTAACCGATTTCAACAACCAAGATTTATCTATAGAGAACTTATACATTATCAAATTGAATATATAGATGCATCTATAAATTGAAAAGTGAATGTTGGTGTGACGTACGTGATTGGGAATGTTATAAAATCTTTCAAACAATTAAAATTTATCTTAACATCAAACGAGTTACCATGAATCCACGATGTAGAGAATCCAAAACTTAACTGAATTAAATTAATACGAACACCTCTACAATAAAAATTGAAAGTTCATTTAGTCCTTTATGTTTATATTAAATTTCTTTTTGGCTCATTGACTTTGTAAAGTGCATTCTTTCATCCTTTTTGATAATAACCTAGTTTTATTTAAGATAAAGTGATGACTCAACAAGTTCAAACAATTACTTTATAGTTATTCATAGGCTATTCATCACATATTTTTTCATCTTATTGTGACATCTGTAACCTAGTGTGTTGTCGGTCCAATCTTTTTGTAACACTTGACAATGTTGTAGTGAATTAACGCCTGCCCGCCGTATTATATTTATACATTGTATATACAGAATATGAATCATTTATTATTATTTGGTCAAATGAATTAATCATGAGCAGTTAGATGTTTAATTAACTTTTTTAAAAGTAAAATTTAATAATTATTGAAGGATACACATTCATAGTACATTCATTATTTGAATCAATAAGCTAGAAGTTGTTGATTGTTGAATATTTATATTTATTTATTAAAAATAACACTCCTAAAAGAAACTTAATCAAGTAAATTGTTGAACACTTATATTTATGGTTAATGTATACTTTTAGTCCCTCATGTTTGTATAAACTTTCTATTTAGTCATTTTGTTTGGAAAGTACACTTTTAATCATTTTTTGTTAATACTAGTAGTCTCACTTAAATCTAAAAATTATTTCATAAATAACTATGGGCAAAAAATAACATATTTTAAAAATATATGAATGATTACACTAATATATTTTCATTTAAGCATTTCTTTTGATATTTTAATCTTAGATTAACCAATTAAAATTGTTGTGTTAACATTTTACGTTAAATGAAACTACCGGTGCTAACAAAAAAAGAACTAAAAGTGTACTTTTCCAAAAATAAAGAATCAAAATGAAACTTGATGCAAACAGAAGGTCCAAAAGTACTTTACCCTATATTTATTTATTTATCAAACATATCACTACTAAAAAAAGAAAATCAAACAAGTAAATCATACACACGTTTTATTAACCAATCAATCAATCAATATGAATAATGCTATTTTTGAAAGGTTATTCCAAAATGTTTTTCATATATCAAAGATTGAACTTTGGCCTATATGTCAAATGATTTATACCACTACAACGTAATGCTTCCATCACGAAATATAATAGTAGAAGAAGACAGAGGACAAAATTTGCATGAATGAACCAATGGAGTATCACAATCCAAAGTAGTGAATATAGAATCCATGAAAATAATGACCATGCAGTGATTTCATTATTAAAGCTATTAACGTTCATATCATGACGTATGCATCACACCTTAGTTATAAGAAGCCACCCCCACTTCGCTTGAAACTCCTATATATACCCCTCAAAGTCCATATGCACTTCACACCATGCCTCACACTGTGAAAGGAAGAAGAACAATGACACAGTTAAACGACAATGTCATGACCAGTATTCTAGAAAGGCTGCCAGCAGAATCATTTGCTGCTGCAGCTTGTGTCAGCAAAGACTGGAACCGTATCACATCCAAGATTTTGTCATTTCCAAAGCTCATTTCAGCTCTCTCCCTTAATCCATCCCTCACTGTAATTTATTACTATATTCAACTTTAGTATTGTTAGTTTTGAGATTTCTTAATCAAAATTACTTTCAATCTGAAATGTGCAAGCTTGGTTGATACAGAATGCTGTGAAGGAGATTCTAGACAAGCTTTTGAGCAAGCCATTTTGTCCACACTTTGCTATAGCTTTTATAACTGATGAATTTCGCCTGAGATTGGCTCATATGCTTGTATCTATCATATTCTTTTTAGTTCTTTCGTCCATGTATTTGATTGATTTCTCTATCTTCTTTACTTGATCTGTGTGATTATTATGGTGTGTGTGTGTGATCATGTAGATTGCTGAGAGACTGCAGAGAATTCCTTTGGTTGTTCACGTTAGCCATGGGATAATGGGGAAGGATGTTGTCTCAGATGAACAAAAAGAAGTATGTTTACATGATTATAATTTGGTCTGATGAACTGCATGCTTGTATACTGAGTATACGTACACTTGTATATATAATTCTTCGAGGGGTGATTAATGCAGGTGAAATGGGACTACAATGAATTTATTGGTGATCCTCGTAACAACAACTCGCTTTACAATATGAATAAAGGAATTCTTTTGGTTCTTGGATTTGTCCCTGGTCTTAAAGTTGATGCTATCCCCTTATTTCATCCACATCAGGTATACATGGTCTAAAGATCCAAAGATTCATCTTTTGCTTGCCTCTTTCTTTTTCTTTGATCAAAGAGTTAAATATAATTAGTTTTCAAGTTTTCCCTTGAAAGTTTTTTAGGCATGACAGTTTTTTCTGGATTGATTTGGCCTCAAACGTATTGAAATGAGAGCAAAGTCGTGGAAGCCGCTAAAAAATTCGTGTTGACTATTGATGTTTACTATTGACATAATTGATGACGGTTGCTCATTTTTCAATACTTTTGAGGCAAATTCAATTAAAAAAAATCCATGCCCACAACACCTACAAGAAACTTTCAAACTGAAATCGGACCTTAACAACCTTTTCTGCGTGGTAATTGCAGGATCCTGATGTTGACAGTGTGGATGAGTTCTTAGCTGATATTAGGCAATTCTCAGCTGCAGCTTCTGGATATCTATCTCCAGATGCCATCATGATGTTTGGAGTTAAGTGTTGATTAATTAGTTACTAATCTGTTATGTATTAACCATATTCTGTTAGATATTCAGCTTCTGGCTTTGTTCTTCAACTACTTATACATATTATGTTAGATATATAAGTAGTTACTGTTATGATTAGTTAGTTACTAATCTGTTATATATTAACCATAGTTAAACTTGTTGTTAGCCATAGTTAGGTTAGTTTTGTACATTATTAGCGTGTTTGGCTAGACTAATTTTAAGAAATAAGCTAGCTTATTTTGGACTTTCAAGGCCAAAATCCCAAAATAAGCTGACTTATTTCTCAAAATGAGCCAAACACACTATATGTATGTTTTAACATTTTGTAATTTGTAATAATCAATAGCAAGAGAAACTATTTTTGCAGTGCACAAATTTTCTGTCATATTCGTCCGTTAATGATCTCTGACATTAATTTTTCGTCTCTCATTTTATAATCTTAGAATCATAGGAGTGACATGAATTCAGTCGTTGCCAAAATGGGTAAAAAACATAGTTTTATTTCCTATCTCCCATCGCTCTAAGATGAATGTCATTTCAGTACTTTCTTCACATATATTGGCTATTATATACATGTGGCAGATCATGGTTTTCCAAAGGAGACAATCATGATTGGAGATACCGGTGGCTGCTTTATGTTCAACAGTAACAACTACCCAATAACTACTCCCAATCATTATATGTTGGATGCCGTTGCTTTGGTTTTTACCCAGGACCAAAACAAGTCTCCTGGTACATACAATTTTATCAAACCATATCCATGCTATGATTGTACTATCATGAGTCATTACCAAAATGTACCTACACTATTAATGATCCATTGCTTGCACTATAAAATTGATCATCAGATATAGGAAACACCAACTTCCATCTGGTAATGACCCATGGCTTAATTCCAATTGAACCTACTTGCCGAGTTCATGAAGTTAGAAGAAATAAATGCCCAAATATGTCCGTTTTAGGTGCTAGAATGCAAGGAAGCCATCTTGATTTGGTCATTGAGGCAATATTTCAAACTATTCGTGTAACTGTATGTCCCGTAAATTCTCTCACCTTTTTCTCACAAACTCCATAATCATATATGCATTAAAGTTATCATATTCTCACTATTCTTGATTTATTGCAGGTGACTGATCCCAGGTTTGAAATCTACATTGGTGCTACTCAGCGAAGAGGGGAGGAAGAATCCTTAATCTTCTATAAGATTGTAAGGTAAGACTAGTCACTAATGTGTGATTAATAAAATTGCAGATTTTTTAGATATAGCAACATATTGATATTGATCTTAACTTGATATGTAAAGTTGGGGAGAAGGAACAACATTTGTAGTGCAGGGGATTGGATTAAAGCCAGGTGATACATTTCTGTGTTATCACACACATTTGGATTCTGCAACTATTAGTAGGGAAATAGCATGTGAAAATCTGGAGATGCTAAAGGATGTTAGTGAAGAGTGTGGAAGTGAAGTGTTTGGAGGAATGATATTCTCAAGTAGATTTCGTGGGAAGGATTTTTTTGTGGTAGAAAACTTTGATGTCACTCCTTTTAGTGATACATTTCCTGGGGCTGAAGTTGTAGGAGCTTTCAGCAAAGGAGAAATTGGAAGAGGTTTTAGCAATTTTGTTTTCGATACAGATGATGAAGAAGAAGTAACAAGTACTCATTTTTCTCTTCATGCTTTTTCTGCCATTTATTTGGCAATGTCTTATACTCCTCCTTCTACTGCTGTGGATGACTGAAATAAGTGTTGTACCTTTTAGAGTTATATGTTGATTACAGTTTAATCAGTTCATGGAGTTACTCTTTTTTTATAATCTGTAGTTTTTTTTGGTAAGATCATATGTATGTGCATTTTGTACAATTTTTAGTGTCAATTAGGTGGTGCTTTGTTCTGGGTCGCTTTATGCTTTATAAATGTAAGCTGTGGCTTTATTCTGTTTGATTACCGAATTGGTTTTATTTTTTTTAAAAAAAACATAACGATTTGCTTATTTACCCGATAATTCTGGAAAAAGTGTAACATCATCTATGACAAGTAAATGGCATTATATAACTTAGAAGAGGATTTAGAAATTGAAGTTGATGTCATTAGACCACTCAAATAGGTAAGATTTATCTTGACATATGGCAAGTTATTGAGATATAGAGAAAGATTACCCAACATTAAATCTACACATTATTCATCCATAAAACGAAAATGAAAATGAAAATTGAATGCTATTGTGGTATTGCAATGCAATGTGGTTGTAAATGTCACTAAACTACTACTTTTTTTTTGTGAAGTCACTAAAGGATTTCAACAACCAAGATTTATCAATAGAGGACCCATACTTTATCAAATTGAATATGTGCATCTATAAATTGAAAAGTGAATAGTGAATGCTGGTGTAACTTATGCAATTGGGAATCTTATAAAATCTTTCAAGCAATTAAAATTCATCTTAACATCAAGCAAGTTACCATGATGTAGAGAATCAAAACTTAACTGAATTAAATTAATACAAACACCTCTACAATAAAAATTGAAAGTTCATTTAGTCTTTATGTTTATATTAATTTTTTTTTGGCTCATTAACTTTGTAATGTGCATTTTTTCATCCTTTTTTATAATAATGTAGGTTTCTTTAAGATAAAATGATGACTCAACAAGTTCAAACAATTACTTTATAGTTACTCATAGGCTATTTTTTTTATCAAACTTATAGGCTATTCATCACATACTTTTTCATCTTATTGTGACATCTGGTAACTTAGTGTGTTGTCGGTCCAATCTTTTTGTAACACTTGACAATGTTGTATAGTGAATTAACGCCCGCCCACCATATTATATTTATACATTATTGTATATATAGAATCCAAATCATTTAGTATTATTTGATCAAATGAATCATGAGCAGTTATATGTTTAATTAACTTTTTTTAAAAGTAAAATTTGATAATTATTGAAGGTACACATTCATTGTACATTCATTAATTGAATCAATAAGCTAGAAATTGTTGATTGTTAAATATTTATATTTATTTATTAAAAATGACACTCCTAAAACAAACTTAAACAAGTAAACTGTTGAACACTAATATTTATGGCTAAAGTATACTTTTATACCAAGTTTCTATTTAGTCATCTATGTTTGAAAAGTACACTTTTACTCCTTTTCTGTTAACACGGTTAGTTTCACTTAAATCTAAAAATTATTTCATAATTAATTGGGGGTAAAAAATGACACATTTTAATAATATAAGAATGATTACACTAATATATTTAAATTTAAGCATTTATTTTGATATTTTAATTTTAGATTAACCATTTAATATTGTTATGTTAACATTTTACGTCAAATGAAACTAACATTGTTAATAAAAAAGGACTAAAAAGTGTACTTTCCAGAAATAAAGAATTAAATTGAAACTTAATGCAAACAGAAGGGACCAAAGTATACTTTAACTCATATTCATTTATTTATTTATCAAACATATCACTACTAAAAGAAAATCAAACAAGTCATACACAGACTTTATTAACCAATCAATCAATAGATCAATATGAATATTACTATTTTTGAAATGTTATTCCAAAATGTTTTTCATATATCAAAGATTGAACTTTGGCCTATGTTAAATAATTTATACCACT
Source organism: Mimosa pudica (assembly GCA_029929735.1). Lineage (NCBI taxonomy): Eukaryota > Viridiplantae > Streptophyta > Magnoliopsida > Fabales > Fabaceae > Mimosa > Mimosa pudica. The sequence goes on along the minus strand of JAKELP010000014.1, from coordinate 15,526,337 downwards.
ACAACGTAATGCTTCTATCACGAAATATAATAGTAGAAGAAGACAGGGCCAAAATTTGCATATGAATTAACCAATGGAGTATCACAATCCAAAGTAGTGAATATAGAATCCATGAAAATATTGACCATTCAGTGATTTCATTATTAAAGCTATTAACGTTCATATCATGACATATGCATCACACCTTAGTTGTAAGAAGCCACCCCCACCTTCACTTGAAACTCCTATATATACCCCTCAAAGTCCATATGCACTTCACACCATGCCTCACACTGTGAAAGGAAGAACAATGAGACAGTTAGACGACAATGTCATGATCAACATTCTAGAAAGGCTGCCTGCAGAATCATTTGCAGCGGCAGCTTGTGTAAGCAAAAATTGGAACCACATCACATCCAAAATTTTGTCACGTCCAAAGCTGATTTCAGCTCTCTCCCTTAATCCCTCCCTCACTGTAATTTAATATATTCAACTTTTCACCATTTTTTCTCTATGCTTTAATCACTTTCAATCTGAAATGTGCATGTTTGGTTGATACAGAATGCTGTGAAGGAGATTCTAGACAGGCTTTTGAGCAAGCCATTTTGTCCACACTTTGCTATAGCTTTTATAAGTGATGAATTTTGCCTGAAATTTGCTCATATGCTTGTATCTATCAATTCTTTTTAATTCTTTCGTCCATGTATTTGATTGATTTCTCTTTCTTCTTTACTTGATCTGTATGATTATTATGGTGTGTGTGTGTGTGATCATGCAGATTGCTGAGAGACTGCAGAGAATTCCTTTGGTTGTTCACGTTAGCCATGGGATAATGGGGAAGGATGTTGTCACAGATGAACAAAAAGAAGTATGTTTACATGATTATAATTTGGTCTAATGAACTGCATGCTTGTATACTGAGTATACATACATACACTTGTATAATTCTTCGAGGGGTGATTAATGCAGGTGAAATGGGACTACAATGAATTTATTGGCGATCCTCGTAACAACAACTCGCTTTGCAATATGAATCAAGGAATTCTTTTGGTTCTTGGATTTGTCCCTGGTCTTAAAGTTGATGCTATCCCCTTATTTCATCCACATCAGGTATACATGGTCCAAAGATCCAAAGATTCATCTTTTGCTTGCCTCTTTCTTTTTCTTCTCTCAAAGATTTAAATATCATTAGTTTTCAAGTTTTCCCTTGAAAGTTTTTTAGGCATGGCAGTTTTTTCTGGATTGATTTCGCCTCAAACGTATTGAAATGAGAGTAAAGTTCTGGAAGGCGCTAAAAAATTCGTGTTGACTATTGATGTTTACTATTGACATTATTGATGACGGTTGCTCATTTTCAATACTTTTGAGGCAAATTCAATTAAGAAAAAAATGTATACCCTTAACTCCTAAAAAAAACTTTCAAACTAAAATCGGACCTTAACCCGCTTTTCTGCATGGTGATTGCTTGCAGGATCCTGATGTTGACAGTGTGGATGAGTTCTTAGAAGATATTTGGCAATTCTCAGCTGCAGCTTCTGGCGATCTATTTCCAGATGCCATCATGATGTTTGGAGTTAAGTGTTGATTAATTAGTTACTAATCTGTTATGTATTAACCATATTCTGTTAGATATTTAGCTTCTGCCTTTGTTCTTCGAGACATTCTTGCGTGAACCCAATGCACCACGTCATTTGTGGTCTAACCAATCACAAGTAGACATATATGATCTGATGTATAATTTTTAATTTGACTTGGCACCCTAAAAATAGGAACTAACCACTAAAAAATTTAAATATCATGTTTTCCGTGTTTTTTTTATTTTATAGTGTAAATAAAAATATTTTTAAAGGTTAGTTGAGTTTTTTTAGGATGTCAAGTCAAATTAAAAATTACACGTCAAACCATATGTGTCTACTTGTGATTGGTTAGACCACAAATGACGTGGTGCACCGGGTTCATGCAAGAATGTCTCTGTTCTTCAACTACTTCCACATAATTTGTTAGATATTAAGTAGTTACTGTTATGATTAGTTAGTTACTAATCTGTTATATATTAACCATAGCTAAACTTGTTGTTAGCCATAGTTAGGTTAGTTTTGTACATTATGTATGTTTTAACTTTTTGTAATAATCAATAGCAAGAGAAACTATTTTTGCAGTGCACAAATTTTCTATCATATTTGTCCGTTAATGATCTCTGACATTTATTTTTCGTCTCTTATTTTATAATCTTAGAATCATAGGAGTGACATGAATTCAGTCATTGCCAAAATGGGTAAAAACATATTTTTCCTTCCTATCTCCCATCACTCTAAGATCAATGTCATTTCAGTACTTTTTCTTTACATATATTGGCTATTATATACATGTGGCAGATCACGTTTTTCCAAAGGAGACAATCATGATTGGAGATACCGGTGGCTGCTTTATGTTCAACAGTAACAACTACCCAATAACTACTCCCAAACATTATATGTTGGATGCTGTTGCTCTGGTTTTTACCGAGGACCAAAACAAGTCTCCTGGTACATACAATTTTATCAAACCATATCCATGCTATGATTGTACTATCATGAGTCATTACCAAAATGTACCTACACTATTAATGATCCATTGCTTGCAACATAAAATTGATCATCAGATATAGGAAACACCAACTTCGATATGGTAATGACTCATGGCTTAATTCCATTTGGACCAGCTTGCCGAGTTTTTGAAGTTAGAACAAATGAAACCCAAGATATGTCCGTTTTATCTGCTACATTGCAAGGAAGCCTTATTGATTTGACAATTGAGGTAGTAATTCAAACTGTTCTTGAATTTGTATGTCCTGTATTCTCACTTTTTTCTCACAAACTCCATAATCATACTCACTCCAATCCTTATTATAAGTCACCAACTACCTATAATTTTTTGTCCTTAATCTAAGTCACCAACTGCCGCATTGAATGTTTTTCCCCCTTCAACCATGTAACTAATGGAGATAGTGGCAAATTTAACATGAATTTTAATACTCAACTACCATTCATTGATATGTGATAAATGAGTAGTTGGTGACTTATAATAAAGACCGGAGGGAGTATATGCATTAAAGTTATCATATTATCACTGTTCTTGATTTATTGCAGGAGACTGATCCCAACTTTGAAATCTACATTGGTGCTACTCAGCGAAGAAGGGAGGGAGAATCCTTAGTCTTCTATAAGCTTATAAGGCAAGACTAGTCACTTATGTAAGTGGTTAATAAAATTGCAGATTTAGATATAGCAACATAATGATATTGATCTTGATATGAAAAGCAGGGTAGAAGGAACAGAATTTGTAGTGGAGGGGATTGGATTAAAGCCAGGTGATCCATTTATGTATTATCACACAGATTTGCATTATGCCACTACTAGCATGGAAATAGCACGTTTATATATGAGGGTGTTAAAGGATTTTGTTAGTGAAGATAATGGAAGTGAAGTGTTTGGAGGAATGATATTCTCAAGTAGATTTCGTGGGAAGGATTTTTTTCTGGTAGAAAACTTTGATGTCACTCCTTTCATTGATACATTTCCTGGGGCTGAAGTTGTAGGAGCTTTCAGTAGAGGGGAAATTGGGAGATACGATGATGAAGGAGAAACAAGAACTCCTTTTCCTCTTCATGCTTTTTCTGCCATTTATTTGGCAATGTCTTATACTCCTCCTTCTAATGTTGTGGATGACTGAAATAAGTGTTGTACTCTTTGGAGTTATATGTTGATTACAGTTTAAACAGTTCATGGAGTTACTCTTTTTTTAGTGTCAATTAGGTGGTGCTTTGTTCTGAGTAGCTTTATAAATGTAAGTTTTTGGTTTATTTTGTTTAACTACCGAGATGGTTTTATTTGAAAAAAAAAACATAAGGATTTGCTTATTGATAATTTTGGAAAACGTGTAACATTGTCTATGATAAGTAAATGACATTATAGAAATTGGAAGAGGGTTTAGAAATTGGAAGTTGATGCCATTAGACTACTCAAATAGGTAAGATTTATCTTGACATGTGGCAAGTTATTGAGATATATAGAAAGATTTCCTAAAATTAAATCTACACATCCATCTATAAAATAAAAATGAAAATTGAATGCTATTCTTGTATTGCATATGGTTGTAAATGTTTTAGTTAAAAAAAAATATGGTTGTAAATGTCACTAAACTACTACGTTTTTTGTGAAATCACTAAACTACTTTTTTTTGTGAAATCACTAAACTACTTCAACAACCAAGATTTATCCGTATAGAATCCATACATTATCAAATTGAATGTATAGATGCATCTATAAATTAAAAAGTGAATGTTGGTGTGACTTACGCAATTGTGAATATTATTAAATCATTCAAACAATTAAGATTTATCTTAACATCTAGCGAGTTAATGCGATGTAGAGAATCAAAACTTAATTGAATTAAATTAATACAAACACCTCTACAATAGAAATTGAAACTTCATTTAGCCCTTTTATGTTTATAATAAATTTTCTTTTGGTTCATTAACATTGTAAAGTGCATTTTTTCATCCATTTTGATAATGCCCTAGTTTCATGTAAGATAAAGTGATGACTCAACAAGTTCAAACAATTGCCTTATAGTTACTCGTAGGCTATCAATCACATCGTTTTTCATCTTATTGTGATATCTGATAACTTAGTGTGTTGTCGGTCCAGTCTTTTTGTAACACTTGGCAATGTTGTAGTGAATAAATGCTAGCCCGCCATATTATATTTATATGGTGTATATACAGAATCCAAATCATTTATTATTATTTGGTCAACTGAATTGATCATAAGCAGTTAGATGTTTAATTAACTTTTTTAGAAAATAAAAAGTAATAATTATTGAAAGGTACACATTCATTGTACTTTCATTATTTGAATCAATAAGCTAGAAATTGTTGATTGTTGAATATTTATATTTATTTATTTATTAAAAATAACACTCATAAAAGAAATTTAAACAAGTAAATTGTTGATTGTTGAACACTTTATATTTATGAGTAAAATATATTTTTAGTCTTTTATATTTGACTTGACATACTAAAAATAGGAATTAAAAAATAAAAAAATTTAAATTTCATGTTTTGAGTGTTTATTTATTTTACAATGTAAATAAAAATGTTTTCAAAGTTACTTGAGTTTTATAAGTGCCACATAGAATTAAAACTTCCACATCAAATAATATGTGTATACTTGTGAATGGTTAGACCACCACAAATGACTTGGTGCAACAGGTTCACACAAGAATTTCTCTTAAAATTATTAAGTTAACATTTTTTAACCACATATTCGTGTTTGTCCATCAAAATACATGTTGGGTCAATAAATACACAATGGGCCATAAGCCCAAAAGCCCATCAATAAACACCATTTGGATCTTCAATTCTTCACCGCCACTTCATCGGAAAACTGAATTTTTCATTTTCCGGCGTGCACAATGGAGAAAACTCCGTCGACGTCATCAACGCCCAGAACGAAAGCTAAGGCTAAAGTTTCAAACTTTTTCCATTTGGGTATTGATAGTTTGAGCGATGACCTTCTTCTCAACATTCTCACGAAGCTTCCTGCTCAATCTTTTGCTTCCGCTGCTTGCGTCAGCAAATCATGGAATCGTACATGTAATCGTGTGCTTTCTCGTCCTAAGCTCGCTTCTGCTCTTTCTCTCAATCCTTCATTGCCTGTGAGTTTCTTTCTTTTCATTTTATATCTGTTCATTTCAGTTTCACGTTTTGTGGTGAGGAAAAAATGGAAATTTCCGTTGTTTAAATTGTGTTTTGTTGTCAAGTGCTTGTGTTTCTAATGATGTTTGATTGTTTTAAATGACCCCTTTTTCTGCTTTTCTATGAGGACATAATATAGGCATGTGATGGATTATATGTTGGTGGTTTATACTGAGGTTGTAGATATGTTCAATGCTGGATGGAAATAAAAATTTAGGATTGTGACTAAGTTATTAGCAATCTTATGTAGAAGTTCATATGAATTATGGAGAATGTGTTTATAGCTTTAGATGATGTTATGTCAGATTTATTTTTTTTTTATATTGAATGATAAAATATATAGTACGTTGTACTTGCCTCACTTTGATGGTATGTTTAGTTCTTCTAACATGTTATTACTTATTAGTGACTCTTGAGTTGTGGCCAACTTATCATGACAACTTACAACTTGCTTGTTACTCTTGGAAAATACTCACCCTGATTTTAAATATAAGAGCTTGTTGACTTTTTTTTTGGAGAAACCTAGGAAAGCTAAATGAACCACTTAATCATAACATATTTTGTATATTATTAGATGATATGTTAGCTTATAAGCTAAATAAATTAGTTTGAAGAAAGAATTTAGAAAAATCTATTTTTAATTACCTTGTTTAGCTTTCTTAGTATTCTCCAAAAAAGTCAACTAGCTCTTATATTTTGGAATTGGGAGAGTATTGTACATTAAAACAGGGCGCTTTAAAAGAGGTGCTCGATAAAGTTTTATCTGAGCCTATCCGCCCACACTTCGCCATTGCAAATGTTGGAAGAGGATTTGGTCTACCGAGGACACTGAAGCTTGTATGGAATCGCTCTAACCTTTTCTAAGTCCATGAATTGTTTGTATTAGGCCATTGACCTTGATGTTTACTGCACAGATTAAAAAGAAACTGGGACGCTCCGTTCCTGTCATTGTTTCTGTTGCTGACGGTCTTATTGGAAGGGATGCTCTTACCAATGAGCTTAAGGAGGTTTCATATATATCGACTTTTGTTAATTATGTTAGCAGTTTGGTAAACGCAAGTGCTTACCCTTAATTTTCACATAGGTCAACTGGCGTGCTCTTCCAAGTGACTTCAGCGAAGAAGCAGAATCTGGCATTGTTGTGACCATTGGTTTTTTCCCCGGATTAAAAGTTGATGCTATACCTCTTTTTCAACAGTCTAAGGTTATTTATTTTCTATTTTGGTTGATTGAGTTTGAATTTCAGGGCAAGTGTTTTGTTTTATCAAATTTTCCATTTAGCTATTATTATGAAAGACCTTTCCATTAAGGGTAATCTTGAAATTAACGCCGTTCAAATTGTTAAAATTGTTGGTTTGTATCCTACTAGATGTCTGAAGAGGCGGACATTGACAAGTTTGTAATGGATGTCAAGGAGTATTCTGCATCTGTCTCTAGATGCTCGTTTCCTCAGGGTATTCTTTTATTCGGAGTAAGTAGATGGTAATCAGTTGTTTATCAATTATTCATATTCATTGTATATGGTTAACTCTTTTCCGTTCTGTAGTCTTTTTGCTCTTGGTACTATTGCTAACATTGAGTTCGCTGCGCAGGAAGGAAGAACTGACATGAAACTAGTTATGGAGAAGTTGGGTATGTGACATTTTTATATGTTTCTACCCTGTGCTTCTGCTCATATTCAAACTTGCCTTTTACTGTATGGGGAAAAATCTGTCAAGCATTTTGTTGTTTTGTTCAGTACAACTTCTCAAACTTGGAATTGGCCAGAGAATCAAATAAATTGGCATTTAAAGGCATTTTGCGTGAAAATATGATTATAAGAGTTTGCAGACACTTAACTTTATGATCAGTCAATTTTATTATCATTGACTGTTTTCCTTGTAATGGTTTTGATTTACTAACTCTCGTTTTTTGGGGATGCATAAGTGGATGGAAGCAATGGAGTTGTATTTTATTAGTTCTGTAATTGTGAAGTGAGAACTTTGATAACTTCTATAATTACAACCATCTGTTTCCTGGCTTGTGCTTTTCTAGTCTGTGTTTTTTTTTGGCCAAACCTGTCTGCTCTTTGTTGATGGTAAATGTTTTGATGCAGATCATGCCATGCCGAAGGACACAATCATTGTCGGTAATGCGAGAGGCCGCATTGAATATGGAAGTGGAAATGACTCTAGAAATGCTTATGCTAGAACAGGGGGTTTAGTAGGAGCTGTTGGTCTTGCTTTTGCTCAGGACAGAAACCGATCTTCTGGTACTTCTTCCTTTCTTTTTGGTAGATATTTCTGCAAATACACAATACAACTGTTACAGATGCTGCAGTTCATACCATTATATTTTTCATCAATGAGGGAATTGGATTTCCCATCCCTTAAGACTAGACATGTTTGTTCTCCCAAAGGAAAGTATGTGCTGAATGCAACTTTGTTCATTGTTTTTTTCCAGTTTAAAATAATTAATGAAAGAAAGTATTACATTCATCCCAATAACAAGATCTTAATACAATATATGAAAGATGCATTTATTAGTGAGAGAAACCAAATAGGACCTTTAAAGGGATAAACCAATTCAAATTTTAGAACTTGATATATGGGGATGGAGGATTATAGTGTATGTTTCTTTTTATGTCTCTTCATCTGAATTGTATTTAATTTGAATTGCAAATCAGTGCCTTGGTTCAATAACTGGTTCAGTTTTCAGGACAATGTAAAATTGTCGTTATGTTGCCTCGTACATTCTCTGTGCCCTTTTGTATGCTAACCGATAGTCTGGTAGTAAAAAATAGAATCTGAGAAGACAGATGATGTGTCATTATGTTTGGTTCAAGTGCTATGAGGCTATTTTGTAGTAATATGCAGCTTGATAGTCTTTTATCTCACCCTATTTTAAATATATTTTGATTATTAATTGTATGTGGCATGGATTGATTGAAGCTACAGGTGAAATTAAGTTCCATGTCGCATTGTCAAATGGTGTTTCACCTGTGAGTGTCAAATACAAGACAGCTTCTGTCCGAACAAGAAATGTGAATTCTACATGGCTGACCGCCAGGAGGGAAGGGCAACAGGAAATTCTTGATGGTCAAACAATATTGGAAAACGTTAGAAATGAGGTTCCTTATGCTTTCAGGCTATAAAGTTTTATTGGTCTGTTTTTCTGATTAGCAAAACTTTGTTTGTTAATCATTGAAAATAAATGTAATTGGAATGTGAAAGATGAAATATTATGATGCTAACTGTTGCTCTGCTTGGTTGGGAAGTATTAATATATTATTTTGGTGGTAATCTTAATTAAAAACTTGTGTGAACAACTGTTTGTTTTCCTGGCCATTTCTTACTTTCTTGCCTACTCATGTTTTTGGACTTGAAACAGCTTCCAGATGTTATTGGATTCCCTGAGTTGTACGTTGGAGTATTCAAACGAAGAAATCTGTCCATTGGATCGGAGAAGCCAAGACGAAGAACATCCATGGCTTTTCATGGAGTTGTTTCGTATGTTATGGAACTCATTTGTTGGTCTCCTACTTTGTTAATATCATTTACACTGGTCTAAGAAAAAAAAATCAAAAAGAAAAAGGCAATAGAACAAAGGAAATTTTTGCTGCAATTGCCTGATCAGCTGGCTCTATTTTTGTTCATCTACTATACTTTGTTCATTTGGATTTACCACTTAGGTTATCAGTGATAAATTATAGTTATGCTACATACTCCCCTCCAGCCCTCAATATAGGAGGACCTAATTAGAGAATCAATCTGTTAGAGTTGATATTTTGTAGTGAAGAATTAATAAGGAAGAGTAGAAACAATTGGTAATGCAGAGGATAAAGAAAAGAAAAAGACACGGCTAGGGATAAGAGATAAGAGAGAAAACTTAAACTCCACATTATGTCAAACAGCATAAACAATCACAATACAATTTATAGTAAAGGTCTTATTTATAGGCATATAGTCACTGCCTCCAATAAACTCTAATGCCTAACTAACTCACTCACTAAGTAATTAACTCCTTTTATTATTATTATTATTATTATTGTTGTTGTTGTTGTTGTTATCATTATCATCATCATCATCATCATCATCATCATCATCATAATCTTGGTCCTTAATATAAGACCTCTTTCAAATTTTTTCTCAACTTTTTCCCAAATAATCCCTATTGATGATGGAGACTGGATTTCAGACTCTACTATGTTTATTGTCTTTTTTATTATTTTGAATTGGCAACCTTTTAATTCCCAATTTGTAATTTAGAGTCAGTACCACTAAAATTGCTACTCTCAATTTTAACACTGTAGTTGATAAAAATATTGACGCGTGATCTTCCAACTTTTAGAACCAAAGAAGAAAAACTTAAGGTCTCTTGTTTTGTGCAGAGTTGATGAACAGCATCTGTATGTTGATGGGACCGGCTTAAAAACTGGAGATCCCTTTCAAATCTACTATTCAGATTGTAATGCAGCATTAGCCTCATGCACTGAAGTGTCTGATGAACTGAAGAATATTAATCTTGAAGGAAATCTGGAGAATCTCAATGGTGGGGTCAGCAAGGCTACTTCTGTGTTTGGAGGGCTTATGTTTGCTTGCTGCGGTCGCGGTGAACCATTCTTTGGACGCCCCAATGTCGATAGTTCCCCTTTCTCGGAGAATTTCCCAGGAGTACCATTGTCAGGAATGTTCTGCGGTGGAGAACTGGCCCGTTCTTCTTTCCCTGCAGATGGCCAATCGGAAGGAGAAAGCTCTGTTAGTTGCGGTGTGCATGTTTACAGTAGTGTGTATCTGGTGATGACTTATACACCATCACAGTAATACTGGATGCCGTTCATGGTCCTCTATTTCTGAGATTTTGATGTTTTTCTGCCTTCATATGTGGGCACTGACCTAAACTTTTACTTCTAGTTCTTAGTCTTCAAATATGTATATGATTCAGCCAAACTTTTCTGCGAGTTTGGTGCAGAAACTTGTGCAGCAGCAACAAATACAGATGGACATAATGTGGTTAATGCATCTAATTATTGAATAAGTTACCATTTCACGTTTATATGAGTTTTTGTTATTTGCTTTACCATCATGATCTCTAGTTCACAAGGTGGAAGGCTCATTATTTGTGCTTTCTAGTGGAATTGTTGTACCGATTCTTCGACTATCGTGTCTCGCCATAGATTTTCCTTGGAGCACATCATTGTGGATTGTTTATTTATGATTTTGCTGAACTAGGTTTCCTTCATCATGTCCTGCTCCTGTTGTATGAACTCTTACTAATAGGTTTTTTGCAGGAGGTTACAGCTCAAAATGGCCACGCAAATTTATGATAAGAAAGCTATTCATTTAACAACGTGCTTTTTCTTGTAAGCACATCATATAAATGAAGTAATGACAACAATATTAGATTTATCTCACTGTGGGAACCATATAAATGAAGCAAAGTAGACAAGAAAACAAGGGTGAAAATTGAATCTTCTTGAGCCAAGAAAGAGCCTTTGAATTGGTCATCCTCACCTATATAGTGTTTTAGCTCCTTGACTAATGGTCACAAGTTGATTTTGAAAAGTTGTGCAACAGTACAAGATTAAACCAGCTTAATTTTGATTTACATTGATATATGACGGAAAACAACTCTATAGTAAAATCACCTTAAATGATTGTTACGAGAATTCTAATACATTCACTCATGTTTCGCATTCACAAAATCATTTTTAATTGAAATAGAAAAACTTGTACTCTCTGGTATATATTCTTCCGTTTCCTTAATATTTGCTGCTTATAAATTGATTTACAAGAATTTTTCTCAAACATAATTTATTTGATTAATAAACTATAATATAATCTAATAATACTCAACACATGTTATGATTAAATGATTTATTCAACTTTCTTACTCTTCCAAAACAAAGTCAACTAGATAAGAAAGGCATTGGCCAAGCATGCTATTTTTGTATTTAAACAAATGGAACATCAAGAACACTTGAATAGTAGTAGCATACTAGCATAGTATTCAAAGATATCCCTTGACAGTTACAGTTGATAATACAACATATTTGGAAGGAAAAACAAAGCAAGAAACACAAACACTTGCTCTTTGTTTGGATGCTTATTTCCTTACAACCAAAATTCCAACTAAAAGATGAATTGAAGTTTGACGACAGGGTCATGTCATATAGAAATGCCTAAGGACTTCTTAAAATTCTCGACCTCCAAGTATACTGTGGAATATGGAAGGAACTCAGAGAAATGCTCTTTGCTAAGATCATTTATAGCAACCGCAAGTTTGGGGATTTCTAAGGTTTCTTCGTGGGTCAAAGTCCTTACAAACCTAGCTGGATTTCCAGCCCAAAGTTCACCTGTTGGAATTCGCCTCCCTGGGGGAACTACTGACCCAGCTTCAAGGATTGAGCGTGTCTCCACTAATGAGCCTTCCATCAGGATAGAATGCTGGCCGATAATGCACTCTGGCTCAATTGTGCAGGACCTCAAAAGGCTATATGCACCAATTGTCACATATCTATCTATCAATGACTCGGCTGGCAGGCCTGAATTACAGAAGGATGCAATGAATAAGAATACAATCACTCATGATTAATTGTATGAACGTATACACCATTAGCACTTTATAAAAGGGTCTCAAGTTCCATTTGAAAATTAAATTAAAATCCTTGAAACCTGATAAAAGTACAACATTTGCAAATAAGTACGCTGATCACTAACTACAACAAATAAAGCTAAATGGAGGGGGGTTCAGGGAACTCACAAATAAAAACATAAGATTGCTACCTGGCAGATTGCTACTGTAGTAACATTAACAACAAACAACCCATGGCCAAGTTCCTTTATCATTATATAGATTGGATTATCTGTCTACCACTGGCAAATTTGAATGTGATCCCTAGTAAATTGAGAAACCATCAAATTCATTATAAGCTATCTATAAGAATCTGATGAGACTGAGCCGGCGTTTACATACTTTAGGAGGAGGACCAAAGCTAATAAGTAACGCGATTGAATTAAAGGGATGCAGGGACGGAGTTTACTAGAGTAGGGGTATTTCTGGTATTGTACTTGAGAGTTAGTTAGGGTATGAAAGTATAAATAGGATTAGCACCAGAGAGTTGGTTATGTATGCATGCATTGAGAGAAGTGAGGAGAGCGCGTGCCTCTTGAATGCACTTAGGTCTGTTTTACTCTGTTTGCTTCTGTAATCCTCCATTGGAGGTGATACTTTGATTGATTGAATATACTACACTGGTATTTTTCTCATCAGAATCATGTTACCATATTAATTACCCCTAGTGATCAAGTATAATATCAGCCAACAGTACTCTTAGTGGTTTGGAAGAAGTAACCATATGTTGTACATGGGGGCATAGCTCTTACAGGTAAAGTATCAGTGAGATGATTCACATAAACTCAACCCAACAGGATTAACTGACACATGGAAGGAAGGGCAAAAACATCAAAGAGTACAAACTTAACAAAATAATAAGAGAGCTAGCAGCTATTTAGAGAATAAGAAACACTAAAGAAGATAAATGCAGATAACTTGTGCAATTCCAACCAAAAACACTAAATTTTGAAACCACCAACTAAAGGAGATTAAAAAAGGAAAAAAAATTAGATAAAACTCAGCTATTAAGCTTAAGTGATCAACCAGAACTAATGATCAAATGCTCAGGGTACCAGCCAAGAAGCAGAACCAATAAATTCATTGACAACACTCAAGTAGATCCTATACCATAGAACACACACAAGCCATCAAACCTACCTCAGCATTATTCATCACCACTTCACTTGAATCAAAATCTCAACCACCAAACTCCTATCTATTATCTACTCCCTCCATTCCTGAAAAAAAAACCTAATCCACCTTTTCCAGAGAATCCTAACAAACCTAAACAACAAGTTACTTATAATTTCATTCATCTAAATTTTTTTCTCTAAACTAGTTTATTTCACTAAAAATCTAACACACAATCTAAAAAACACACAAAAAATGTTATGATTAGGTTAATCAAGCCTTCTTTCTATACATGAGAATTTCAGGAATCTCATACATACACAGTGATATCAAATTTCGGTATATGAGAACACTAACAGAAATTCCTCATTATGGCTAAAATTTCCTCAAAATTGAAATAAAAAAAAGAAAATAAAAGAAAACCTGTAGGAGAAGACCAAGCGGCGTGAATAACACATCGTTCCTGAACATTAGAGCAGAAGCCAACGGTGATCTTATTGAAATCGCCACGTAGGACGCAGCCAGGCCAAACGGAGGCTCCGTCATACACAGTAACTTGACCGGCGAGCACAACGTTAGGCGCCACGTAAGCATCGACGGCGACCTTAGGGTTCCATTGACCTAAGGGAATGATCTTTCGCTGCCCTCTGTAGTCCCATTTCACGCGATCTGGCGACTCTATGATGGCCTTCGCAGCTTCAGTGGAGAGAGGACGATGAAGAAGATGGTGTTTTGAGGAAAGGAGTGTAGATAGTGCTCTTCTGGAGAATCGACCTAGAGTCGCCATTGTTGAGAGTGAAGCTCACAGGAGAAATGTGAGAGGACAGTGAAAGGAAGGGAAAGGAACTGTTTTTGGGCCTGGAGGCCCAATGGTGAATATTGTTGGGAGATTAATTGGCCCGGCCCGATTGGATATGGACAAGCTTGACGAGCTCAATGAGTTCGATTTTTGTTGTCAAACGCGCAAGTTGACTTCCCGATTTTAATATTTTTGCATCTATGAAATAACTGAAACGTGTCATGAGTGACTGACTGAAAGTTGTATTGGGTGTGAACTTGTTAAAAGCTCAGACCTTTATACCCTAGATTTGGAATTTTTATGTGTCTAACTTATGGAAAATCGTATTGACTTACTTTAAATTTCATGCTAATTAGTTTTATTTGAATATATTCAATGAATTTATCAATACATTTAATAAAACTTTGGTTATTGAGTTTGATAAAGTATGAACTATATTTATGTTTAAAGTATATTCAAGTTAAAATATTGTTATTTTTGTATTTTTTTTATTTAATTATATATTGAAAACACTTATGTATTGATATTTACAATTCGATTCGATATTCTTTTCACAAATTCATTTAGACTCTTGGGTTTAACAACGTTACTACCAACTGCCCAGGCCTAACCAACAAAGTTTGTCCAACTAGTATAGTGTTTTGTTCATGACTATTATAATGTTACAAGTTCAAATCATGTCGAAGTGATTGTTTTGTTAGTGGGTCAACTTTAACATTGATAAGTCTCGAGATCTATGGGAGAATAAATCATTTAGCTCCCATTAGCAGAACCTAATTTGTTAAAATCAATTATAGGACATCTGAGCAAGATATAGATAGTTTAATCTAACTTTTCAACCTTCATACACTTTTATGAATGAGGAAATGGGTTCCAATTCAATGAGATTATGAGACGTAGATTTGCTTCACTTGAATGAATGTTTATTCATATTCAAAAGGAGCAGCTCACTCTTCATTCGCGCTCATTCAGAGTCGTAACTAAGTACCCAAAATATTTTTATAAGATTATTGGTTGTATATAAACAGAATATACCTTCACCGCATGTAAACGCTCACGTCTCCCTTGGACTTTGATACACATGGATTGCCACTTCATTCTCATCTTTGTCAAAGCTCTACTCGTATTATTAATGTTTGGGTTAGTTTGAAGGGATTAGGATTAGTAGTTGAAAAGAAAGAAAGTTTGGTCGGCCAGAGTTCACTGCACTGTCATGGTCACACGAGAAGCTTCATTTTCACGTTTACGCAAGTGGCCTACTTTTTGTCTCTAATTAGACAGTGAGAGAGCGCATGCATAATTCTTTTGTTTTTGAAGATCTTGACATTTGCAGTTTCAGCTTTCAGGAATCTACTACTCTGTAACAAGCCAAATGCCCCTCGCACTATGATGAACGATTGAACTCCATTATACAATTTTAATATTTCTAATTTTCTATTCATACTTTGATCGCATCTAACCTCCTTTTTATCTACGTTTTTAGAAAAGTTGTTTCTCTCTTTTTGGGCAATCAAACATAAAAGTACATAAAAAGTTGTTAGAAAGAAAGAATCCAGATTGTATTAAGAATCAATAATTCATTGCATCACTTTTTTAAAAATTTTAACTTGGTCAAATTATATGTTGCCCAGTAAATTTGCAAGCATTAGTTCAAGACTTAATGTTATCTTCATCCTACCTTTCAATACAATCAGAATCCCAATTCCAAATATATATGATATTTCATGATTCTGCCTCATGTGGCTGATATTGTGAAAAGTAAATCCGAGAAAGCAACAATGTGAGTCACAAACAGTGGAGTACAAGTAAGCGATTAGCTTTAATTAAGCTGAATCCTGCACTAATCTAAATCCCCAATCCAGTTCCCACAAAAAGAAAAGCCCACCAAGCTTACACCATCCATAATAATATGTGACCAAACATTTTGAAAAGTAGAGGTAAAAGTTGAGATAAAAAGTGAAGCACCATATCGCCACTACAGTATCTAACAAAACATTTTGACCAAAAGCACTACCACAGAAAACTTAACATCATACCCCTAAAAATTCCATCAACCAACTGAACAACATAATATTCGATCCCGTTCATTCTTTTGTCCAATTTTTAAAGGTTCAATCAAAAGATCTGACGATTTGAAGCATATGGTTACAAACAATACACCTTTTTGATAGAGAAGAACATGAAGCAGCAACAGTAGGAGATTAAAGACAAGGAATATAAAATACATGAAGAGTGTATATATAATAATAGAGGGAAATAAACTATATATGTAGGGACTAGCCAGTGTAGATGTGAACGCCAATGGCGATGAGGAAGATGGTGATGAGGCCGAAGTAGATGATGGCATGGACGAGAATAGAGGCACCACTAGTATGCATGTTACCGAACTCAACGACCTTGCCTCTGCCTGGGATCTGAAACAGAAGGCCAGGGCTCAACAGCACAAAGAGTAGCACAGCTATAATCACTGGGCCCCAGTCCGCCATATCTGATAGCTTTGTCAACAGAGACAGAGAGGATCTAAGAGATGTGGCAGAACAAAAAGAGAGGAGATGGAGTATATAGTAGAGAGAGAGAGAGAGATGAGAAAGCGGTGGGGTAGAGTAATGTGGAAACATAAGGCGTGGACCGACCGGGAGAGGGGATTCTCCTTTTCCTTCCCTCTCCTTTTCCCTCCTTTTCCTTTGTAACAAAATACTAGGACCTAGAGTAATCCATTATTATCTTTCCCATTGAGATTCATCTAAGAGTTCATAATTTGCCATTTGTACCATTAAAAATAAAACTAAAATGTATTATATTATAATATAAAAAAATTTAGCATAAAAAATTTCAACTATCTAGACCTATTTCATTTCAATATAAGGATCTATAAGAGATACAGACTAGTCCAGTTAACTGTGAAATAATTTTACAGTTAAAAAGTGTTCAAAAATAAAAAAATTAAAAGTTCTTCATTTATTTTATATTATAATACATTTTTTTAATTTTTAATGATACAAGTGACAAATTATGAGCTCTTAAATGAATTTGAATAGGAAAATAATACCCAAAGAGAGGATTTTGAGAGAATAGGAATGTTAGGATTATGAGAGAATACGAACCCGGACCGACAAGGTTTTGTATAATTGGTAAGATGAGGTGGGATGTTTGGAGTGACACGTCAGCGTGAGAATTGCGGCTAGTGTCACTCAACGCGGCCAAGGATACCTCCTATTTTGTCCTATTCCCCACATCTCCACCATACATGTGATCCAATGGCTCACACCATATACACACCCCATACACCCTACCACATCATATCTTATCTTTCTCACACCTCACATCCATCCTTCATTCCTTACTCCTCCTCCCACCTTCACCGGCAACCACCCAAGGCGGCAGTGGCGTGCTTTTCGGTATCCTTTTTCCCCCAACCATATCCTCCTTCTTCTCTCTCTCAAAACCATTCCAAAGCCGCCGTACTGCTTCAACGGTAAATTTTCCGGTGAGTTTCACCGGAAAACGGCAAGTAACCAACACCATTTTTCCATCTCCTACTTCCCTCGACTCCGGCCGCCGCTGCGGCGACCTTCGTCCTAGTCTCACCACCATCAACGGCGACCCCGCTCCCACCCCACTAACCCCACTCTCTCTGCCGATCTCTCATTCTCTCTCCACTCTCCCGCAGCTGTGGCCGTTGAGGCTGGTAAGACTGGGTAAGGAGGAAGGTGGAGAGAGAATGCGATTATCATGGGGGAGAGAGAGAAAGTGGGGGAGTGGGGTGAATGGGGTGAAAGTTTGTGAGCCATAGGATGTATTGGACGGATGAGATCATGAGAATAGGACAAAATAGGAGGCCAGGGAATAGGAGGTGTCCCTGGCCGCACTCAACTGCTCTCATTAGCCATTTTCTATATTTGCCCTTATTGGGATTCGGATGGGTGATTCCAAATTTCAAAATAGGCTAAATATACGTTTCAAGCAATGTATTAAAAGTGGGACTGACGGGAAGATGAGTTTGACGGGATTTTAGGTCATGGTTCAACACGGTCGGATTGTTTAGACCGATGATTTGATCGACGTTCAAACTAATAACCATTGAGTTGAAATATGAAGCGGTTGACTGTTGAAACAGTTCGACCGTCCAGTCCGGTGCGGTTCTTACAATATTGACTTCATCACTTCAAGTATTTACAAAAGATTATATTTGTTCTTTATAGTGTTTTCGCCTTAAATTTGCCATGAAAATGTGCACAAATGATCATATCTACCGTTAAAGTATATATGAAGGGTTATATATGCTCCGTAAGTATGCATGAAATGTCATATTTACCCTTAAAGTATTTAGAAAGGATCATAGTTAAGTGTTGATATTTTAACTGTACAAGGTAAATACGACTAGAAAATACTTTTGGTAGATATGATCTTTCTTGCTTACTTAAAGAGCATATATATAAACCAAGCGTGGTTGGCGTAGTGGTAGCCTCACTTTGCCGCTTAACCAGAGGTCTCAAGTTCGAGCTCTGGGAATGCAACATGCTCCTTGTCCAGCACTTTGCCCTTAAGTGGAGGTTCCTGGTGTGGATCTAGATTAGTCTGAGTCCGTTGAATTCCCCATAACATAGGGGCTGACCCAAGATACCGAATTAGAAACTCAAAAAAAAAAAAAAGAGCATATATATAACCTTTAATTAACTTGAACATAGTATTTAGTATATTTCTCGGGTTTATATAATTTTTTCCCTCTTCAGTCTTAAACAATATTTTCAATTCCAAGTTCTGAAGGTCGGTTTGGCCGATTCCTCATTGGAGAATGAGTTAAAATATTAAAATAATTGGAATTTCAAAAGTGCATTTAATTAATTATTTATGGGCACAATTCAATGTTCTGGACTCTGTTTTTTCTCTTGCTATAGTTCTGGCTCTGTTTTGCACTCAAACCAAAGTTTCATTTCACCACCACGGCACCACCCCTCTGTTTTAATGCCCTATTGCCCTGTACTTCTACAGTCCCTCCCAGAATTTAAGTTATTATTTTAACAAAATTTAAGGAAAAGGGTTGAGTTATTTTTATGTTCCACCCAACTTCCAGTGGATATTTCTCCCTAAACATCATGACTAGAAGTATTATTATATGATACTCCCAAATCTACAAAATAAGAGAAGATACACACTTAAGAGCAAATTGAGTAATTAATTTAAAAATAATTACATGTTATAATGTTACGATGATTGTTCATATATAACCAAGTTATTATATGACTGGATGTTTCTCCCTAAACATCATGACAAGAACCATTATTAATAACATGTACTGTAGTAGACCAGTCCATTCTATCAATCCCAACTTTGTTGGTGAAGCTAATTTAATTTTAAATATATCAATCTCTTCAGACTCCTAAGTTTATTATCTTTTATTATATTTTCTAGCTACCATTTATAAATCACATATAACTACTCTTGAAATTATATTTTTATACAATATATCAGTTATATGTCAATAATTCTATTTGAATAATTAAAAGAGGAATGTTATTTTAATAGAATTATCAGCGTGCATCTTTTTAATAAACAGCTAAATTGCTTAACTGTCACTTTTTTTATAAAACTTGCTTAGCTGTCACAATTCACGTGCTTGAGTTAACTATTTCTTTATTTTTTTTGATGAAATGAGTTAACTATTTCTAATATAACATTGATTCGATTATTTGAAAGCGTGTAAATCTATATTACATCGTGATAGGCTTTATTTAAATTTTTATTGAGTCCAATGATTCGCCTAGATGCTTTATCATTATTCCTTTGCCATAATGTGAACTTTAGTAAAGAAGAATAATCGTACACAGAAGACAGAAAATGTTTTAGTGATATTGCCATATTACATTTCGATTAAAAAATTGCCGTATTACATTTCGATAAAATAATATTGCCATATCACATCTCCTTGCCGACAAAAATTATAAT
Organism: Mimosa pudica; assembly: GCA_029929735.1. Taxonomy (NCBI): domain Eukaryota; kingdom Viridiplantae; phylum Streptophyta; class Magnoliopsida; order Fabales; family Fabaceae; genus Mimosa; species Mimosa pudica. Next base: position 15,506,151 of record JAKELP010000014.1, on the reverse strand, counting down.
TACCTTCAAACAATCAAATGATATGACAAGAAAACACAGTGAGAACGATGAGTACTGAATATTTCAGCGAATAACAAAGGAAGAAAATTTTGACCAAAAAAAAAAAAAACAAAGGAAGAAAATTGCTAAACTTCTTATACCATTAAATAATCAACGTCACCATCCAAACCCGAGCATTATTTGACAGAGACAAATCATGATTTTAATACAAAATACAATTATTAGTAGCTAAGTATATATGCATGGGAACATACATCAGGGAAACCGAAGAACACGCTAAAAAAGAAAGCCAATCAAAACTACCATGGTTTGTCGGACACTATGAGTTCCGTTAGTTAAACATAATCAGAATATATAGCCAACAAATAGAAAATCAAACACGGATAAAAAAATATGTGAGTAAAGCTAGCTAGCCAGCATGAATATGGATACCGATGGCCAAAATGAGAATGGTGAAGACGACAAAGTAGATGAGAGTGTGAACAAGTATGGCCTTTCCATTAGTACGAAAGCTGCTGAATTCAACAAGGCGTGTGTTTCCTGGTATCTGAAACAGCAAACCAGGAGAAAGCAATATGAATAACAATAAACCTATGACAACTGGCCCCCAATCCAACATTATGCCTCTCTCTAATCTGCTTCTATTCGATCACTTATAATTATTATCAACAGTTTCTTCTGTTCTTATTTATACTCTTCATGCCTCCCTGCTTTATTCATCAACATTCTTACGCAATCATCAACTTTCTGCATTTTTCTTTCCACCAAAGAAATGGATCGTCTTACAAGAGTGTGCCCCAAGTTTGGCACATTTCATTTTCCATCAATTTTATGTTATTTTTCCTCCTATAACGAATATCAAGAAAATCGACCCTTTTCATCATATTATCATGTCTTGCGCGCTCGAGCCAGTTATTTTAATTGTGGATGCCAAAAAAAACAAGGAGAATGACACCAAAATCCCATGAGAAAGGAAAAAATTGTTAAAAAGTTCGGCTACATACAAGATTTCATTTACTGCCATGAAGAAGTAGTGTCGTTATGATCATTGATAACTCTCACCGTAATCATCAACCATTCTTGTTGTGTTAGTTAATATTTGTTTATGCTATGTCTATTTAGAATTTTAGAGAAAGACTAGTTGAAAACTTTAACCCATGGCAATCTATTCTAATTCTATTGTTGTGTAGAGTAGTGAAATTTGATTATATGTTTAAATTGAATTTTTAAAAAAAGTTCTACTAACTAGTTGACAATAACAAAATTATCACTAACAATTATTATTGCTATTGACAAGTCATTATGTGACATTTGACAACTCTTCTTGCATTGAATAAAATTCACCCACTTAATCATTGAATTAAATGAAATATTGGCAAGGCGACGAGTACCACTTAGTTATTGTTCCAATCATGGTGCATGGAGATGCATCTTAGAGCTAAGTGATGTTGTTGAGAGAAACATAAATAAAAGAGTTTTCTAGAAACATAAATAAGAGAGTTTGTTATGCCCCGAAGCCCACATGATAGACCCGAATGTATCATGAGTTAGAGGACCTTCCTTTAGATCATGAATTAGTTAAACCTCTTTCCTAAAATCTCTTTTACAAAAAAGTCAATAAAATTCAGCAGGAGAAAAGGGTAATAATTGTGTGTTTTGAATATCTAATTATCTATATATCGTAGTCTTTGAGACCTTATAAGTTATAATAAGTGGAATTTTATATAATGGGACTCTTTATCATTTTGTTTGCCCTTAGGACTTTAATTTCAATTTAAAAAAATTATTCCAATTTTGATATTTATAAGTTCCTCATTTTAAGGGTAGTGTCTCTTTTGAAACTTAACTCAAAATGCCTTATTGGGACCTTACAAAGCTACAATGGATGCATCTACGTGGTTTTGCTCATAATCTAAATAAGCCATTTTGTTAATTTATACCCCTCCGATATGTTATATTAGAACACAAAATCTGAATGATCTTAGTCCAAAATATAAGAGTTCAGTCTTACATTCTCTCATCATTCAATACATTTTCCTATTTCATCATTAATTTTCATATTTATTCATGTTTACATACATATTCCACTCTCTTAATAATATCATAAATTGGAAAAAAATTAACTTCAACACCTAATTAACTTTTACATGTTTTCTTAAAAAACATGTTTTGTCAGCTTTGTATTTATATTATGAACTTGATGAAGCATAGTTGAAGGGATATAATTCCATTTAAACTACTTTAAATTATGTTACCACAGCTCAACATATATAATTACGAGCACATTTAAATTACTCCCTCCGTTCCTAAATATAAGATCACTTTGGAGAAGTGGATAAGTTCCTAAATATAAGCTCATTTTCTATTTTTTCTCAGTTTTGGTCCAAATTACCCCTATACTTCTTAGCTCCCTCACTTCTCTCTCAAATCCCTATTTGTCTTTTAAATTTAAGTGAGGGGTTTTTTTGGGAAGATCATGTAATCCTAATTCATTGGAAGACCTTCCTTAATCTCTCCAAATTAGCCAAAGTGATCTTATATTTAGGAACGGAGGGAGTATTTTCATGTTAGAATTATGAGAGATGGGAGGCCATAGCCCTTAAACTTCGGTTACCCGCGCCAAATTCACCACTAATCTTCTTAATACTCAATTTAGCGCTAACAATTCTGATTTCTAATTAATCCATCTGACGTGGCACACTTCTATTGGCCCCACCATTCTCCTTTTAAAAATCTCTCTCCCCCAATTTCCCAATCTCCCTCTTCCCGCGCTTATTCTCTCTCGTCTTCTCCGGTCGCCGGCCCTTCTTGCCGGCCACCCTCTCCGGCCAAAAACACCACCGATCTCCACAATACCTTTGTACGGACATATCTCTTCGGTACACGAACCTAATTTCGTAGTTCTTAAATATTTTTCAAATTCGACGATAACTCGTATTTGTAGCGAGATTGTAAAACGAGATAAATTTTTTTAACGATATGATTTATTATTGCTTTTGTTGCAGCTATATATAATGGAAAGGACGTCAAGTGGAGAGAGTTTACGTAGAACGAATAGCTCTCCACCGATCAAAAAGCATGCTAAAAAGCATGCCAGAAAAACAATTCGGTCTTCGCGTCCACCAAAGTACGTTTTATCAAATGTTTTGTTTTGTTATTCTTAAGATGTAATCGATTTTTAATTCTGAAAGCATTTTTTATCATTTTTAAAATTAACGTATAACATGTTATTATCCTTTGTTCTTTTGGTATTAGCTGTAACTTTTATATTTGAGTTCATCGTATATAGGAAAATATGCTCTGCTTATATTTCGAAGGCTTGTGGATATACAGATTATTGTCTAATTGATTTGTTAAATGATGTTAACAAAGGTCCATGATGTTATGCTGCTTTTGGATCATAATCTTAGTTTTGTTTTCATGGAAATTTCTCTCTGCATTCTCATTATAAGATCATGGAATGCTAGGTAAGATAAGTTTAATTAGAGATAAATGAGCATGTGAAGCTAGTTTTGCTGAAAGGATTGGGAGGCATAAATGGAGTTGCTAAAACGAAAACATTCATTTGGAGCTACTTTAAGCACACTAAGGGACTGTTAGTTACTGCTTGTATAATATGGAATAGAATTGGGAGATGAGTTATTGTAGGTTTGATTTATTTCAATCATGCTGTCATATAATTGAATGGTTTGGAATTGGATTAGGGGATATCCTGGAGAGAGAACAGTTAAAGCACTTGGGCTTGCACAGGCCGTGACAGTGCCTGAGACAACGTCTGTATATGAAGCTTGCCGTCTGCTGGCTACACGTAATGTTGTAGCTCTATTACTAACAGATTCTGAAGCTTTACTCTGTGGGATCCTCACGGATACGGTATGATCTTGCCCTGAAGATGAGTTTTGATCTACTATTTGTTTTGACACTCATAAGAGGTTTTTCTTTTTGGATGTTTAAGGATATAGCAAAAAGAGCTATTGCTCGTGAGATTGATCTTGAAAACACGCCTGTTTCCAAGGTTATGACAATGAATCCAACTTTTGTCCACGCTGATGCTCTTGCTGTGGAAGCCCTCCAAAAGATGGTGCAAGGTTTGTGTTTTTACATGGAGGCACTTACACCATAATATGCTACTTGCTACCTTGTTTCTTGATTTTTGAATACAAGGCTGATATACATTCCACAGGGAGATTCAGGCATTTACCCGTGGTTCAGAAAGGAGAAGTTGTAGGTTTACTTGATATAGCAACATGTTTGTATGATGCAATTGCTCGATTGGAAAGGGCTTCTGAGAAAGGAAAAGCAATTGCAGCAGCTGTTGAAGGCATAGAAAAACAATGGGGAACACATGCTTCTGGTTGGTTTGCCTAGCTCTTGCATTTTATTTTGCACATACTTTTACAGTACGGTTCTGATTTCCTATTTAACTAAGCTCTGACTGCGTTGTTTAATGTTAATTTTGGTCATTGTGCAGGCACCAATGCATTCATCGAGACGATTAAGGAGAAAATATTCAAACCCTCATTGTCTGCAATCATTCCCGAGTTTCCAAAGTAGGTAATACCTTCTCTTATTTCTATTGAAGATAAAGTTATGTTCACTAATATGTGGGTACGTTTTGATTATCATCCTATCCATGTTCTCACAACTGATAGTAACACTTTTCAGAGTCGTAAAAGTTCCACCAACGGAATCAGTTCTGCAAACAACACAGAAGATGTTAGAACGTGGTACAAGCGCTGCAATTGTAATGGTTGACAACAAACCTCGGGGAATTCTCACGTAATTTTTTTTCCAAGTGGATTTACCATCTCTCACATCTTGTGTTCATTTTATATAAAGTAGCTTCAGTTTGACTTTAGGTTCCAGTTTACGAGATTCACAGTTGTAGGATTTTATTGTCACTGTGCATTCTTTGGTTAATTCTGATGGAATATTATCTACGTGAAACTCCAGCTCAAAGGATATGTTGATGCGGGTAATTGCACAACATTTGCCCCCCGAGTCAACCCTTATCCAGACGGTACTTTTCTCTCTCATATGTATGGTTTCTTGCGACACTTACTTCGTTTGCATTTTCCATTGTTACATGATGAAATATCTCCTGATGTACCATGTAATCCTTCCCGCGTTATAGAAGAAAATGTAACCGTTCTGGGTGCTCACCCTTTTCTATTTTCTAACGCCTACACGTCAAAATCCTCAGGTCATGACCCCAAATCCACGGTTTGCAACAGTCGATACACCAATTGTTGATGCGCTCCACACTATGCAAGATGGAAATATTTTGCATCTTCCCGTGCTTGATAGAGGTAATTTGCCAATATTTTAATTTGGCGTCAAGCTTCAATAGTGTTTCTCTCTTTCTGATCAAGCTAGTTTGAAACAGATGGCAGTGTAGTTGCTGTGGTCGATGTGCTTCATATCACGCATTTTGCCATTGCAGCGGTAAGTCAGATGTGTTAGACTCTATTATACACGCTGCTGCTTCTAACTTCTATAAGTGCCTGTGAAGTCCAAGTTGCTTGAAATGGGTTATGTAACTTAATATATGCGTAGCTTATACCATAGTACTGCCAACTTCAGTTGTGAATATTATAGTTCTTTTGAATATTTTTGTCTGCAACTATTGGATAAAGCTTCAGGTTTCCTCTTATAAATGATCAGTGTTATCTTAACTCATATGGATTGGGATTAAGGTTGATGCGGATAAATAAATAATTTTTGAGGGAGGGGAGAAATGGAAAACTCAATAAATGAGGGACAGAGTACATCTCTATCTCTCTCTCAAATGCACAAAGCATAAGAGTAAACAAGGGTAAGAAATTAATTTGGGAGCTCGAGATAGCTTGGCTAATATGTCCGCTGTCTGGCGTTGAGAATTAGCATACTCACTGACCATGGCTTCCTAACTACAGTATACAGAGATTTACCATGTAATCGTTTGTCAAATTCATATTGATTGTTTCGTTTTCTTATACCAATCAGGTTGGAAATACTGCCAAATCAAATAACGAAGCAGCCAGCTCACTAATTCAAAATTTTTTGGAATCAACCATGGCCTTTACTTCAAATATTGACCATGATGACAACGACTCACAAAGGTTTTAGATATGCATTTTTGTTGCTGGTTTAAATCTCAATTGAATAGTGCACTCATATTATTTAATATCATATCAGTGGTAGTTCCTTGAAGATGACTTATGATGTCGGCGAAGCTGGGATATCTACTGGCCCATCCTCGACCAGTATGCCAAATGTGTTTTCCTTCAAACTTCAAGATAGACAAGGCAGAAATCATAGATTTACTCTTGGTATACTACTTATCTTTGACAGCATGCATATGATGGTACTGACCTTTTATGTTAAGGAATCAGGAATGCTATTTGATGGATTACTCTGCATTTGTCATTATATTTTTTGTTCAATGTCGTTCAATGGTGTAGGAATGCAGTGATAAGTAAACACTCTTTGTGTTTGTTAGTTTGATCAAAATGTGCCACTGTACTACTTTATTCCGTGTCTAAATTTGTTAGTTTAGTAAAAAGCTAGGGTTGAATGATTTTAATACTGTTGGTTGCAAATTCAGAAAATTTGAGCATGGCAGAGGTTGTGGCTGCAATCATCCAGAGAGTCAATGATATTGACCCAAACAACATGCCCCTGATTCTGGTATGGTTCTTCAAGTAGGTATGTTATCCAGCTTGACTCAATGCTTCTGCCCTTTTAATGACCTGGTCAAATTTGTGGTTTACAGTATGAGGATGAAGATCATGATCACGTTGTAATGACTTCAGACAATGATCTTGCTTCAGCTGTGGACCATGCAACGGTGGCTGGTCTTAAGGTAAGCTTGTAGTCACACTAAAACGAAGAAGTTTTATTTAGCGCAGGAAAGATCAATGAGGGTATTATGACTATTTTCTTTGATTGAAAATTAAACCAATAATTTGACTATGGAGTGATATGTATTTGTAGTCGCTGAGGTTGCATTTAGACTATTCAGAAGTATCAAATGGTGAGAGCGAAAAAAGCGCGGGAAATCTGGATCACGCTCATTCAGATGGACTGAACTCATCAGCATATGGCACTGCAACTGTTGGAGCTGTAATCCTTGCTGCCTGCTTTTATACATACTTAAAGACGGGGGTCTGAACGACAGCATTAGTGGCACGTCTTGGCTCCAAACTTTAAACTGAGGTTCATATTAACTTAAAGAAAAATGTTTTTTTTACCTTTTCTTAAAGAAAAATGTTAACATGTTGGTATTTTTGCTATTCTTCTTTTTATGGCCGGCCAATTGCCAATGTGTTATTTCTTGTACATGTGCTTGAACGTTGCACCATCAGTCTGAAATACATAAATTATCTTTGTTGACGTCTATTCAGAAGCTGTATGTTTATTCTATTTTTGGAAGGTAGTTTGTCAATCTTCTCAATGTCAATTTGATCAATTTATGATTATGGATGTGTGAGGTCTCATTACACAAGTTGGCACATGAGCACAAATTCCTCATCAACTTATACATTAAAAGTTCATCCACCATTTTTTGAAGTAACTTTTAGCAAATAGACTCATATTACTGTTCACAAGAGGTTTTTGGAGCTCATTCACTATACCTCGATTTAAGTGCTATTAGCATGTGAGTGCATTTAATACTAGCTTTTGCTTTTCAATCTTGAAGCAACTTTCCTGCAAAATTGGGCTTTTGGGCTCCGTGCCTTGTTCACATGGTAAGAAGAGTACATGGGAAGGAATAATTCAAAATTTTTCCCGCCAATAAAGAGCATGGATGCCTATAAAAAGCCTTATTTTTTTCACTATTTCACATTGCATTTTTATTGTTCTGATGAATAACAATGGGTGCATCCATCATCGCATCCATCTCTCTCCCATCTTATTCCCAACTCAGACCCACCAGAAAACCATCATGAAGCGGATACCTCCATCACCATCAATACTCCTATCATCCAAGTGTTTCATCTACCTAGCAAGAACCACACTGCAACTCTTTCTCACCATGGAGATTTCTTCCCACAAAATCTTGTCTCTGTTTTGGATTCATCAATGGTAATTTGTTTCAAAGCCAGCTATTCAAATATTCAAGAAGGAAAACCATAGGTAACAAAAAGTGCCAACACTATATTAACACATTCCACGTTATTATTTACACTAGTAAGTCAAAATAATTGAATGTTTGATATTGTTGGTGTCTGATTTAAAAATATGTCTATTGTGACATTGCATAGAAAGATGGTAGCTTTTTCTGATAAGCTTGACTCTTTTCCCAGGTTATTTCTTTTTGATGCCACATGGTTTGTTTGCAGGCGTGTTGATGGAATCTGTTAGACAGTGTTATAAAGAGAGGCATAAATGTGAGCAAGCAGGAGAAGGAACCAGCGGGATAATGTGAGGACATTGAAGCAGATATGGGAAAATAAGGGAACATAGAAGTAAGGAAATGAAGGAAAAAATCAGAATCAGAAGGAAGAAGCTATGTAATGAAAATAAGGGAACAAAAGATTGGACATGAAAGCAGATATGGGAAAATAAATGGAGAAAATAGAAGCTAGCCGAGCTTAAAAAAGCTCAGGATTTTACATTTTACAAATCAAATACATTTTCCTATCTTGACTTGAGTTTGACTCATACCTTTAAGTTCAATGGAGTTGTAGCTGAAATCTGCTAACCAAAGGTATGATCTGCTCTCAATAAGTTCACTTCGTCCTATTTCCACCTCCCCAGCTAGCTGCCCTTCCACAAAAAGTTCGAAATCGCTCCTTAAATTGCAGTAAAATGTAACAATATGTTCAGCAAAAAAATGGTTTACATTAATAATATAATTTCAGAAATTACATGCAGTCATTAAAGAGAGAAAGAAGTGAGAATATTGACCTCAAAAAAGGAGCTGCAATGCACAAGATAAAAGAAGCAAACCTCAAGCCCAATGGAGAATAAATAAAAATAACAGAAGTCTGTGGCTTACGTTAATACTAATTAATATTTTCAATAAAAAAGTTTAACAAAATAAAATGAGGTTAACAAGGAAAGGAGTGGCGGAAAACAATAAAATGAGCAAGGTTCTTTTTTTACCATAAAATGAGTAAGCTCTGAAACTCAAAACTCGGCAGACTAACCGGCTAAAGTCAAAATAAATCAGAATCAACTCGGAATCGCTGAGTGAGTGTGGTCAGTGAGTTGATTTTTTTTAGCTCATGGAAATGTACAGATCCAGATCTGAGTAGGAGGTAGAAGAAAAAAAGGAGTAAAGCTGTCATACCGCAGATCTTGCAATAATATTGAAAATCAAAAGAAACCCAGACAGTTAACTCCATGGAAAGGAAAGAGTGAGGGAAGATGTTGCGTGTTACGGAGCAAAGAGAAAAGAAAGAAAGGGGATGAAGAAGCCATGTCATGAAGAAAGAAGACAACAAAAGGATAAGAAGAATATGTTGTTGTCCATCGCAGATACAAGAAGAAAGAGGGAAGAGGAAGCTATTCAGAGAGTTTAATTTAATGCTTTATGATTATGATCTGTGCCCCATAGATAATCAACATGATGATGGCCAAGTTTAATGCTTTATGATCCGAGCCCCATTCCTCCTGCTTTTCCCTCGTGATGCGTGATTCTTTGGGACATGTTGAGTGTTCAGGAAGAGAAAGCACATTGTTTAAAGTTTAAGCTGATGAGGTCACGTGAGAAAGAGATTTTGTTGAGCAAAGAGTTTATGTGGATATTATAAAAAAAAGGAAAGAAAATATGTGGGAGCAACTCAAATTTAAGAATAAAATATGGGTGTGATGTAAGAAGAAGAATAAGAGTGTGTTTGACTCTACTTATTTTGAGAAATAAGTCAGCTTATTTTAGGTGTATGAATTTTTTTTATGTTTGGCTGGACTTATTTTTCACCCAGCTTATTTTAAATAATTTAGCTTATTCATAAGCCAGTTTGGGTAGCTTATTTCAGAAAACAGTCAGCTTATTTTTCTACATGACTTAAAAATAAGCTCATTTTAAACAAAAAAAATCATCCAAACATGTTTATAAGAAAATGGGAAAATAAGCCACTTTTTTCAAAGTTCATCCAAACATAAAAATAAGTCACTCTAAAGCTTATTTTCCAAATGACTTGAAAATAAGTCAGTTTAAAAATAAGTTACTTTGAACTCCAACAGAATGAAAAAAAAATTAATCAAATATTATTATACCATAAAAATATTTAATCCTACGTATTAATAACTAATTGATTTTGATACTATTAGATGATATATGATGTCAATTTAAATGTAAAATTGTTGGATACTTGAAATTAATTTTGTTATTGACTTAAAATGGTGAAATAAATTTGATGTTTAGGATCTTAAAAGTACAATAAGAATTAAGTATGCTTAAATTATTTCCCACCGATACACCTTTCAATATGAGTTCACTTGTATTTAAAAGGTATGACATCCAGATTTTTCTTTAAATAATAGTTCACTAATATTTAAAAAGTATGACTATCCAGATTTTTTCTTTAAATATGAGTTTACTTAGAGTATGGTTAGACCCATTTACCCTTGACCCATTAACTCATTCAAGTTAGAGATTGATCTGAATTTAATAACCTTGGTTGGAATAGAAAATATTTGAGAGAATATTGATAAAAACTAAAAGAGTGTATAAAATGCTTTTTCTAATATTCCCCTGTACATTCAGTTCAAAAAAAATATTCCTCCATACATAAGCATATAGAGTTGGAAATTTGATCAAACTTTTGTACTGATTTAATTGTATAACCATCACTATTTGATATGTTAGAATTAGTTTAAAAAAATATTTATAAATATGAATTGAACATAGTGGTATATTATTCAATTCACTTTTGATCAAACTAATATATATCATTAGATTATCTGTGTTTATGAGTTAGAAAAGTCATCCTTATAAAATTAAAATATTTATATTCTGAATAAAAATTATATCTGACTAATTTTTACATTTAGGTGTAATTTATGACTTTTTAATTAAATTAACTTCAAGTTTTTTAAAAAAAAGAGGTAGTTATCTAATTTTTTAAGTATACTTACTGTCTCTATCCCTAAATATAAAACATATTTATCTAATTTGATTATATTAACAATATTAATTAAGTTAGTTATCATATTATCATATTAAATTACCATAACCATCTCTTTACATTTTCAACCTTCCCTCTCATGTTTATTATTGACATACATTGTTAGTATTTTTTTTTTACAAGTTTTTTTTTTTTTTTTTACAAGGACATACATTGTTAGTATTAACTTAGGGAAAAGTTCGAAGGAATTATAAAGTGTTCTTATATTTAGAATTAAAGTCATGTCCCTAAAAAAGTCCTATATTTAATATAAGAGTTGATAATCACTTTATTTAGTAGAGAAACTATCTCCGCACGAGATTTCAGAAATCATGCTCGCCGCGCAATGCGCGGCGGGAGTAATTGCTAGTTCTCCAAAATGACTCGAGGCCATTCACATATTTTTAATTTTTGTGATATCTACTTGGTCAAATAAATGGACATACAGATTTGACCTCATCATGGCACTATGAACTTAGCCTAGCCCGTCACAAATCCCACTATAATCCTATGTTCCTCTTTTTATTAGTCTATGTACTCCTAAATATAAAATCTAATTGACTTTGTTAGAAAATTTTAAGAAAAAAAATGAATCACTTATAAATTAATTTACCTCATATCTTTCCTTAAACTAGTTTACTTGACATGTAAATTAATAGGTAATATAAAAATGTCATGATTAAATAACCTATTTTGTTTCATTAATCTCCTAAAAAAAGTTAACTTTATTTATATTTATCATCCAAACCCCTCTCTCTCTCTCTGTGTTATCATTGTATTATTTGATCCAGAGTACAGACCTACAAGAGCACCGACAGTATGATGTGATAATGTTTGGTGCTTGAATTTGAGAAGGACCACACTCTTCAACTAGTTCTCCTCCTTGGACTTCACATTTTAGGTCATACTCTCCAACAGATCTTTTGATGTATTTTATTGAACAAAACAAACTACATTATTAATTATTAATATGAATAAATGAATCTAAGCTATATCCAACTCATTGTTATATATACATATCCATTCTTTTTTTGGCCAAATATACATATCCATTCTTAGTTAATTGCAACCATACATCTTTTATATAATGAATTCTATATATACTCCCTCCGGTCCCTAATGTAAGAGCCCAAAATTTGAATGGTTTTGGTCCCTAATGTAAGAGCTCACCCCACATTCTCTCCTCATTTAATACATATTTTCCTACTTTACCCCTAATTCTCTTTCATATTTATTAATGCTTATGTATTTCTCTCTTTTAAAAGTACCATAATAAATATGGGCAATTTTGGAAAAGAAGCATTAACTCTAGACATCCAACTAACATTCACATGTTTTCTTAAGAAGCGTTTTTTTGGCGGCTAGCTCTTACATTAGGACCGGAGGAAGTACTATATATAGCGCTTTATGCCTATGCATTGGTTATTGAACAGTGGCAAAACTGACTGAAGTTGGCTGTCAATAATTTATCTCGCTTAGAACGCGCTCATTTATCAATTTCCAGCGATCCAAGGGTCCACAAAAAAGTCTCACTCACTTCATTATATCGAACAAAATATTTTGCATTTGCCAATTCCAGCTCTGAGAAATGATTTCATTCCTTCATTAATTTAGTAATAAGTGAACACGACCATCTGAAATGGAATAAATCATATAAAATAAATTATTAACGTCCTTCATATTGATTCCTCCAAAACGTACTCAGAAATCAGAATCCCCCTCAAATTTTGTTCTTTCCATCTTGTGAAACCAACTCATACCACACTTATAAATATTGTTAATTTTTTATGACTAAAAAAACCATTTCACCCACCTAAACTACACATGTATATCAAGGCACCCACCAATACATTTATGGAAAATCGGGTCCTTCATTAGTCCTTTTCGGTCTTTAGAAAAAAGATTCTCAGCAAAAGATTAAAAAGCCACCAATGTCTACATCACATGATTTTATGATCCCACTACGCGTATTGGTATTGATTGACTTTAACCACGCATGAACTTTTGGAGGGAAAAAAAGTAACAAAGCACCAAGACTAAACTAAAGCACACTAATCCCATTCTCTCACGAAACCATACTTCTAAATTCTAATAGAGTCTCAATATTTCATTAAGCTCAGACAAATCCATTTTCTCAAAAAGATTTATTTTTCAGACTAAGAATGAGTGCAAGAAGCAAACCAAGATTACTACATTTCCTCTTGTCCATTTTCTTATGCTTTCTCATTCAATCATGTGTGTTAAAGCCATGCAATGTTGAAGCTTCACAACCCATCAAAACTATGGTTGTTCTTGTTATGGAAAACAGGTCCTTTGATCACATGTTGGGTTGGATGAAGAAAGCCATCAATCCAGTGATCAATGGAGTTACAGGAAAAGAATGCAACCCGGTTTCTACGAAAAACCCGACCCATGAATCCATTTGTTTCACAGATGATGCAGAGTTTGTGGATCCAGATCCTGGCCATTCATTTGAAGAAGTGGAAATACAAGTTTTTGGGTCTAGTTCAAGTCCTTCCATGTCTGGATTTGTTGAACAAGCTTCCTCAATATCTGCTAATCTCTCTGAGACAGTCATGAAAGGATTTCGACCCGAATCGGTACCGGTTTATGCAGCTTTGGTTAGAGAATTTGCTGTTTTTGATAGGTGGTTTTCTTCAATTCCTGGTCCAACACAACCCAATAGGCTATTTGTGTACTCTGCTACTTCTCATGGTTCAACAAGTCATATCAAGAAACAATTGGCTAAAGGGTATCCTCAAAAAACCATCTTTGACTCATCAACTATATCTCTAATAGGTTGTCCACCATTTTTTGAATTTTTATCCTCGAAGTGTGTGCTATAGACTCATATTACTGTAGCTAAGGTATATTGGCGGGAAATTTCCGTTATTAGACTTCTTTTTCCTTTCCCCTTGAATCAGATAATTGGCTTTATTTGTTTAAGTGCATCTAAAGAGGGGGCAGGTTTACATTTAATGCAGCTCTAAGGCTTCTCCTGTAATAAGGAAAAAATCAACTATAAATCATAGTAGTTGTTTTTTTTTTGCATCTTCACGTGGAGCAATTAATAAGGGAGGTAGATGATTCAAAAATCAAAATACAATTTCCACCGCCAATGAAGATCATTCTCGCTATAAAATGCCTTATTTTTTTCACTATTTCCCATTGCAGCTTTCATTTGTTCCGATAGCCCATCCGCAACAATCTCTCTTCTTTCTCTTCCCCAACCGAAACTCACCAAAAGCAGCACCAACCCATCTTCAGTGAATATCACCTTCAATATCGATTAGTGCTCCTGTCCCCCCAAGTGTTTTCATCTACCTGGTAAGAATGAGGTTGTGGCTCATTCTCACCATGGAGATGTATTCAATCCCACATATTCTTTGTTTCTGTTTTGGATTCGTAGAAGTAAAATTGTTTCAAAGCCCTATCCTATTCAGATATTCAACGAAAGTGAAAGGCAAGACAAATTGACAAAACTATAACTCATTTCATGCTTTTATTTACACTTACCATGTGCATCAACTGAATCTATAATATTGTTGGTGTATTATTTCAAAATAGTTCTGATGCGACATGGCATAGATAGACGGTGGGATTTCTGATCAGTTTTGACTCTTTTTCCGGGTCCTTTCTGTTGCTGTGTAGGTTCCCTTCTAGGTGCTGCATGAAGAGGAGACCTTTCCATGAGGGTGAAGAGGGAAAAGGCCTTTAAAAATCAAGATCTTGCAGAGACGGGGAAGGAGATATGGGAAAAGAAATGAACGACATACAACTTAGCCTAGCTTAAAAAGCTCAAAATTTTACAATTTGCAATTCAAAATAGGATGTATTTTTCCCTTTCTTATTTGATTCTGACTCACATCATCAAACTTTTTGTCTGGATGGAGTTATAGTTGAAATTTCCATACATTTCACCCACTTCTCCCCGGATTCGTTTCCCCTCTTTCTTAGTCAACCCTATTTGCACAAAAAGATGGAAGGTCTTTTTAGATTAGAGTAGATGTAACAATTTTTTTAGTCAAAAAACAAAATGGAATAAACTTTAAAGTAATAGTATTATTTAAGAAATAACAGGCAGCTTTTGACCTCAAAAAGTCGGTGAGTTGATTTTTTTAAACTAATGAGAATGAACAGATCTAGAAGAAGAAAAGTGAAAGAAAAAATAGAGAGAGAGGAGTCATGTCATCGGATTCTTACGAGCCGAGCATCTGTAGTGCTCATAGCAACCTCCTCGCTTCTTTACTCCTATGGGGATGTTGTGATTTCCGTGGAGCACTACTTGGTGTAATATTAAAATCAAAATCAAACCCAAATTGGTTAACTCCATTGGAATGGAAAGAGTGGAGGAAGATGTTGGTGTTACAGAGAGTGAAGGGAGATGAAAGAAAGATGTAGAAGAAGCAAGGCCATGAAAAAAGAAGACAATGCACAAAAAGATTGAAAAGAAATTGTTAATTGTTCATCGGAGAAACAAGGAAGAAGACATAGGGAAGAGGAAGTTAATGAAAGAGGATATACAATATTCATAGATAATCAGTAAGATATCTAGATTTAAAATGCTTTGTGATCCGTGTCTCATTCATCCCTCTTTTCACTCGTGATGCGTGCTATCTTTGGGATATCTTTGGGATATGTTTTTAATTCAAAAAATTGGGATATGTTGAGTGTTCAGAAAGCACACACAGTAATTGTAACCCAAAAAGAAAAAAAGAAAGCACACACAATACTGATTAGGTCACATGCGTTTGATAATCTTCTCCTTATTAGTACAACTATTATGCTCTGGCAAAAAAAACAACTATTATGATTTTTTCCTTATATGAGTTCACTTAGAGTAGAATTTGACCCATTAGCCCTTTACCAATTATCTCCTTCAGTTGAGATATTGGTCTGAGTTTAATACCCTAAGTTGAAATAAGGAATGTGGGAGAGAATATTGATAGAAATTAAAATAGTATATAAATGTCTTTTCTTATATTTCCTCTGTGCATAAGCATAGAATTGGAAGGATTGATCAAAGTTGTAGTGGTTTAATTGTATAACCATCAATATTTGATATGTTAGAATTAGTTTAAAAATTTTATAACTAGGAATATAGTGATATATTATATGGTATTTTTTGAGAAATTTATATACGACCTCCGGTTCTAAATTTAAGAACTAATTGACTTTTTTCTTGAGAGATTATGGTTGCAAAATAGGTTATTAAATCATGACATATTTGATATCTTTTTAGATTATCCATTAGCTTATAGGTAAAATAAACTAGTGTAAGGGAAAAAAATAGGTAAATCAATTTATAATTAACTTATTTTGTTTTTTTAAGGAGTTTTCAAAAAAGTCAACTAGGTCCTATATTTAGGACCGGAGGGAGTATATCAAAAGATTATCTGAGGTTGAGTTACAAAAATTATTACAGTAAAATAAGTGTTTTATATTTTGAAATGTGATTAGAGATATAGTTAAAGCTAATGGTGAAATTATGTATAAAAAATTAGTAATATGCCCTTTCACATAAGAAGATTTAGACCTTTAGAGATTTCACTTCAATTATAGCATTACGTGGACCTTGATCAATAAGCCCCTCTCATGGGACCTTTAATTATATTATCCTAATTTTATTCTCATATATTTTATTTTGATTTATTTTTAAATGCTGATATTGAGTTTCTCATTTATTCTAACTTTTTTTTTGTTATTTTGAATCTGGATGTGTGATTCACAAATAAATTTAATAATAATATGCACATAAGTATTGCTACCCGCGCAACGCGCGGCGGGAGGATTGCTAGTTATATGAGAATAAGGTGGACTTTGGAATATATTACCAGAACATTCCAACAACCTTGTTCTATAGAAATTTAAGGAAGTTGAAATATATATCCAAGTTCCATCAGTATGATTTGAAGTTCAAGAAAGATGCAAAGCAAGGGAAGCTTCCACCATTGACTGTGATTGAGCCTAGGTACTTTGATTTGAAGGGGGTACCTGCAAATGATGACCATCCATCCCATGATGTGGCAAATGGACAAAAGTTGGTTAAGGAGGTGTATGAAACACTAAGAGCAAGTCCTCAGTGGAACCAAACTCTTTTGGTGATTACATATGATGAGCATGGTGGGTTTTATGATCATGTGAAGACTCCTTTTGTTAACATTCCAAGTCCAGATGGAAACACAGGACCTGCTCCTTCTTTCTTCAAATTTGATAGATTAGGTGTTCGGGTACCAACTATAATGGTTTCTCCTTGGATCAAGAAAGGGATTGGTGAACTTTCTTCATTTTACTCATTAGCAAGTGAGGTAATTAAAATTATTTTGCATAATACTGAACTACTGTTTTGATTTTGTGATTTTATAGTGATAAGCAGCCCAAAAGGACCTGCAGTGAGCTCAGAATTTGAGCACTCTTCAATCCCAGCCACCATAAAGAAGATGTTCAGCCTCTCATCGAACTTCTTGACTCATAGAGATGCTTGGGCTGGGACATTTGAGCACATTGTTGGGGATTTAGCTTCACCTAGAACAGATTGTCCAGGTATATAATCTATGCTTACACTTCTATGAGAGCCTAGTGAGGTTTCCAAATGTTAGGAGACTGAATATAAGAAGGTTGAAACTTGAAATGTGTGTGATGTAGTGACATTGCCAGAGGTGAAGGCTCTAAGGAAAAGTAAAGCAAAAGAGGAGGGAGGAGTATCAGAGTTTCAGAGTGAGCTAGTCCAATTGGCTGCTGTTCTGAATGGAGATCACTTCTTAAGCAGTTTCCCAAACGAAATGAGCAACAATATGAGTGTGAAAGAAGCTCATGACTATGTGAGAGGAGCAGTTTCAAGGTTCATCAGAGCTAGCAAAGAAGCTATCAACTTAGGTGCTGATGAATCTGCCATTGTAGACATGAGATCATCTCTCACAACTAGATCCTCAATTCACAATTGATAAGATATCAAAACTCAAAAAAAAAAAAAAACAGGAAAGCAACAAGGAAATACTACATACTACACAACGATGTGGTGTTCAATGTTTGTCTTTGTAATTTGTATTGTATAATACTTCAACCCATGAAATGCATGGGGAGTTGACAGTTGGAAGGTATTAATTTTTGAGTAAGTATGTATATTGGTGGATGAGTTGGTAATTAAAGAATGAAATTATAGATTCATAGATACTCCCTCCGGTCCTATTTATAAGTCGCCAACCGCTACTAAATTTTGGTCCTTAATATAAGTCACCAACTAACATTAACTAACTCATTTATTAAAATTTTCCCAATATACCCTTAGCATTGGAAAATGAGAAGAGAGAGAAGATGAAAAAGACACATGTATGCTTATAAAGATGAAAGAGATAATGGCTCATAGTAATAAAAGTAAGAGGGGTAAAAATGGAAAATACTAAAAAAATAAGACCAATTTAATGACTCAACTTTCATTAACCTCCATTCCTTGGTATGTACAATTTAGGCGGTTGGCGACTTATAAATAGGACCTGAAGGAGTATTATGTAAGAAGTTAGGCTTGTCAAGTAATGAAACAACTGTCATTGTTTTCAAAGTTTGTCAAGATTAATTTTGACTTCCAAAGTTTAGTAATGAAAGTGAAGAGTATTGTAATATTTGCGTGAATTCAACTTCCAAAGTTTTTCATGGTATCTCGGCAATCTAGCACTTGGAAGATGGAGTAACCATGTATCATTTCCATTAAAGGATACTGTTGAAATAATCATATTATTTCAAAAACTTTATTATTCCGAGGTTGGTTGAATGAGCTGCATGACGAAGCCTACAATTATTTTGTTAAGTATATTATTCAACATAAATCTTAATATTTCATAATTTTTTGGACTATAATTTTAAGACTTCTTTTACCACTATTAGATAAAAAAGTACTACTAAAGTTTCCATTGCGGTATGATCTAGTATAGATTACACATATACTTCGTTTATTTAAAGCAAATTTTTAAATGTTTCATGTTGCTATCATGTATGAAAATCTTGAAGTCTTGAGCATATTTCTGGCCCTTGAAAGTGCAAAAATTGCTCACGAACAGTTATTAGCTGTAACTTTTGTTTAATCTTTCTCAAATGAGACTGAGAGGGTGATTAGGAATGATCTCCAATAACAGGTCATTTTTTAGACTCATTTAGTTGAAATGCTAATAGAACCTTGAGTAGGATGTTCTTATAAACAAAAAAGGCACAACAATTGATAGGCCAACCAACAATCTGTGAATCTGAACCTGCAAAATTATTTGGCCATTCTTGAGACCCACAAATTACACACGGATCAAAGACTCTTATCAATTCTATAAGATTACACAATAAGCTTAAACAAACGTGTGCGTAACTTCAAGTTACCAAGTGTCAGGAAAAAGTCAAGATGGGGATCAATATCAGTCTTATCCCCCAAACTTCCTCACTAAGCAAAAAAGCACGTGCCATTACTAACTTCAAGTTTACAATCAGATGTGGATAATATAATATAGTTGGTACAGATACAATTCTACTAGGCCACGCCTAATATACAAATACTCCACCAGTCCTTGATATAAGATAAAATAGACTTTTTTTTATAGAGATTAAGGAAGATAAATAAACTACTTAATCATAACATATGTTTCATGTTATTAAGTTATATCTAATCAATTATAGGTATGGATTAGTTTGATGAATAAATGATAAATACAACTAGTTTAAAGTAATTTATTTTACTTCCTTAATCTCCTCCAATAAGGACCGGGAGTATTTACAAGTAATTCCATACTCTTAAACTTCTTAAACTACAGTTCCAGGGAGGTCAACTTTAACCTAATGAGAAGGCTAATTTGAAGATACCAGGAAGAATAGTTGCCATATGCAGCAATTCAAATGCAGGTTTCTACTACCAGGTACCACTATATATGTCATGGCCATAATAGAAGGGTACATCTTAAATTTCAGATTGAGCAAGGACTCTGCCATGTGGATATATCAGAGATAAGATTCCGCAACTGATCTATGAGATCCTTCAGGTGGATGTTCTTGTTGGCAAGCTCCTATATTTATGAACAGAAGTTTAGTACAAGTTGAACACAACTACTTTGACTAGAAAGCATAAAAATAAAAATTTTGCCAAAACTAAACTATCTCGCAAAACTCAAGTAATTTTCATTTTCAGATTTCAACAAACTAAAACCTAGGTCCCCAGGGTAAATCGACAGCTTCCAACGTTTAGTCTTTATTATAAGAACATGAACATAGAGATTGAGGTTTAAACTGTAAACTAAAACCATAACAAAAAAACATACCTTTCTTAACCGCGAGGCTCGTTCTTCCAACTTCTCAATGTCAGTTTCCTCCACAGGGCTACCATCTGAACCACTATCATACGTTTTTGCCTATTGTAATTATAAGAACCAATTCAGTTTCACTAGGAAAAACCAATGACCTCACTACTATACGCTAAGTAGCTCAAAAAGCTCACTCTCACATCACATATACCAATTTGCAGGCACTACACTAAAACAAACAGAAAAAACCAAAACCAAACTATGGCCGCCAATAACAGAAACATCACATTGACTAAACTATGGCTGCCAATAATGAAAACACCACAGTGACCACAATTTCCATTGATCACACCATCTCAAGCAACATCAATCCAAATTCCTCAAAGCCTATCTTAAAGGTAGATTCAATTTGACAGTGAATAGTTTGATTCAGAAAGCATCAAACCGATGAAGGTACTCCCTCTTTTTTTTTTTTTTGATACATAAGGTACTCCCTCTTTTACTATATCTATATATAAGACCTAGTTGAATGATTTTTCTTTGGAGAATCTTAATAATATAATAAATTGATTTAATTGAATTTCTTCCCTAAACTAATTAATTTGACTTACAGTCTAACATATCATCTAATACTCCTTATGCTCCTAATTATAAGATCAATTTCTCTAATTTGATTAGATTAAGGATGCTAGTTAAGTTAGTTATTAGCACATGATATTACTAATCTACCCTATTCTCACTCTGCCTCTCTTGCTTGTTTACTATAGATAAGTATTATTAGCATTTATTTGGGGGGAAATGGAAAGAAACTAGGAAGTTTCTTATATTTAAGAACAAATTGAAATTCAAAAGTGATCTAATATTTATACTACCTCCATTCCTAAATTATAGATCACTTTCTATAAATTAATTAGATTAAGAATGTGAGTTAAGTTAGTAAGAAAAGGAAGAAGTAATACTCAAAATACATACTCCAGTTCTAACTATAAGATCCATTCAACTAATTTAGTTAGCCTATAGTTTAACATATAATCAAATAACATGCAAAATACATAAATTGATTATGTTTTATTTAGTACTACTAAGTACTAAGTACTAAGTAAGTAATTGACCTTATGAGAGTTAGGGATTGCGGTGAGAAGAGAACGAAGAGCAGCAACAGATTTCTTATAGCTTAATCTGGCGTCTTCGAGGGCCCCACCGGTGGCACCAGCGACGCCACTCTCAGCATGTTGGAAGGAGCTATCAGAATTAGCGTCACTATTTGCGCCGCCACTGGAGGAAGAAGGCGCGTGGCCATTGGGAGATGTGGACCACAGCGAAGGGTTGCACAGCTCGTCGTTCATGGAAGACAGGATCTGGAATGCGTACTCTATTGTCTCTTCTAGGTACTTCTGTCCCTCTATGGCTAAATCTTGCGCCGTCTTAGGGTTTGAGAGTGTTCCGTTTACTGATTGTTCTTCCATGTTTCTAGTTCAGATCCAGTTTGTGTTTGATGCTTTGGAAACCTAGGACAGGGGCTGTTTAATGTTCATATCTTGTGTTCCAGTAAGTGTATACATATTATTCCTAAGAAATAAAAAAATTTACACTAAAACCATTAAATTAAACAATTGAATTAATTATGTGGGAAAATAAAAAAATTTAATGAAATATTTTGTTGTTTTCTATGTAAATTGTAATGAACTATTTTAAAACTAAATAACTAATTAATTAATTATGAAATAGGTGTAATATTTGTGTTAATTAATTAAAATATTTTTACTAAAACAATAAATGAATCGAGTTGAGTCGTCCTGTTCGTCATGGAGCATATGTTTTGGTCTTATCCTTCCCGATTGTCGGGTCAGTCGCGTCCTAATCGGGCTAGTCCCGGGCCACATTGTGACGGACCATTTTTGGCATAGGATCAGATTGGGTCATATATCAGGCCAATCACGCCGCAAAACTTTTGTGCAACTGTACTAAGAATCGACGCACATATTTTTCTTCATTCAGTAAAAAAACTCAGGTTTCTTTCTTAAAAAAAAAAAGAAAAAATGGTATTAATCAATTAAAATATTTTCAGGTTCTAATTACAAAGTTGAAATATAACTCATGCTAATAATGAAGGTCATTTTTGTCCCTCTTCCATAACTTGTTAGGTTCTATATCTTGGGGAAAATTTGAGGGTCAATTCTATACCTTTCACGTTAATTAATACACACATATAAATATATTAAATAAAGATCTAATTCACTTTTTTAAAAGATTAGGAAACTAAATAATCCATCTTCTCCTAATTATAGGACACTTTTTGACTTTTTTAAAGATATTAGTAATGCAAAATTAAACATTTTAAATTGTCTTTGGTAATATTTTTCCCAAAACTAATTACTCAAATTATATACAAATTTATAATCTAATTACACTTGGTAAATGTTATAGTTTAGTTGTCTAACTTGTTTCATTAACTTTCGTAAAAAAAATCAAATGATTTTTTATATAGGAGTGGAAGGAGTAAGTCATTTAATATTAATATATTTTCTATATTACTTCATCCATATTATAACACATAGACAACTCTTCCAATAAATTAAGGAAATCTAATTAACTAATTTATTATGGGTAAAATCAAGATGGTAGGATAAATACTCTTCCCACTCTTTACATGTTAGGTGATAAGATAAGTAAGTTAACTAGTTAGTTTAGTCTAAAGTAAAATCACATAAATCAATTTATGATTAATTTATTTAACTTCTACCGGATTTCTGATGGTCTTTTTTCATCAAAAATGATGTAACTATATATTATATTTCTTAAAAAAACAACTACATATGTTATATTTTTTTTAAAAAAACAAGTCAAATTATGTTTGCGAGTAATTCTATATGAAGAGATAAAACCTTTGATTTACAGCTTAATCTATAAAATCAACAAGTTTATCTTACCAAATAAATGAATAAACATACGCGGTAACTCTAATATGCAATCATCATCATCACTATTATAATACTCGTACTTTGGTAAACTTGAGGAATCAACCTTGTTTTAACGTTTGATTTGGAGTCAAAAACTGCATGGCAAAAGAGTAAAGCTTTACTGAAAATGGATAAGGAAGGTCAGAAAATATGAGCTTCATTGGTCATCTTTTTCTCCCTACCTTCCCTTCTTCATCTTCCACTACCTCAATTCTCAAACCCCATAATCCGAACACTAAACCCATCCTCCTCCCTAATCTTCTCTCCTTGCTTCTTTCTATATCCTTCACTTCTCCATTACCTGCTTCTGCCATCCCTTCCCTCAATAATTCTCAGTTTTCTTCCCCTCCTATCTCCCTCACTACTCCTTTTTCTCAATCCAAGAACTTGCAGCTCGGGCTAGAAAATGGGTATACCATTTTTTTGTACAATATATTCTGTTTCTTTAGTTGTCTTTTTTTTTCTTCAGGTGATATGTTCTGCTTCTTTAGTGTTCTGTTTTCTAAGTATTCTGTTTTTGTTGGCAGAAAAATTTTGCCTTGCCCTTCGGTTAATCCGGGTTGTGTATCCACAAATCCCAAGTCATCTTCATTTTCATTTCCTTGGATGATTCCTGATGATTCGTCTAAGGATGCAATTCAGGTCACTTCAAAACTATTCTATGTTCTTTTTTATTTTGGTTGAAAAAACTGTTCTCTGATTTCATTATCTTAATCTAAGTGAATATTCTGATTGTATACATTTGGATTATATAAGTTAATACTCTGATTGGTAACTCGTGTCCCCATTTCCTTCCTCAGGAATTGAGTGAAGCAATCCAAAACACCCAGAAAAATGTGAAATTTCAACCTGTGGAAGACACTCCTTATGGTAATACTCCCTCATTTTTATAAAATCGTTTTGACTTTTTTATTGAAAAATTAAGAATCAAAATGATATATTTAAATTTTGTATAGTTATTTTTTTCTTTTAAAACTAATTTATTTTATTTATAAACTAATCTATCGTCTAATTACATGTATCATATGCGCTTTTAATTTAGTGATCAAATTTGCATCCTTAACTTCCTCAAAAAGTTAAATGATCTTATATTTAGGACATGACGGAGTAGCAAATAAATGTATCATGGACCAAAAATTAACACTCGATGAAATTCTTTTTCCAATAGAATAATGCGATACTGGAATAAGGACTTTGGGTCATTACAATCTTAGTTCTGCATATTAAAACGAAGGGTTCACACTTTACACTTTTAGCATATAATATGGCAAGTTACTCTAAAGCAGTGTCTTCACTGATAATGAATGGTTGTGCAGGGAGATATTTACAAGCTGAGGTTGATGGGGGATTTGGTAGAAGAGACGTGCTTGAATTTCTAGTGAAAGGAGATGTGGTTACTTACAGGTGTATGGCTACAAAAGTGACCTATGTGTATCCTTTTACTACAGCCTTAGGAGATTCCAAGGGTCAAGAAGCTAGGCTCAAGCAAATTAGTGATCACTTAGGTTGGTTTGCTCCGGGTTTTGATTCCATGGAATAAATGTTGCTTCATTTTGCTGTAGTAGTCTCACTCACATAATCACTCACTTGTTACCAAATGCCTCTGTACTATATGTTGTATTGAAATGGATGTTGTTGTTATATTTGATCTTATCACATAGTCATTGATTTGCCTTTTCTTTTTCTTTGTTCATTTACCTTATTGTTTGAACCAGTTCTTGCGTTGTGTTTGAGTTTAATATGGAATTCACAGCATCCTACAGAAGTATCAAAAATTCAATTTCATTGCCTCAAGCACAAATCTGAAAGAAAAAGGGGATAAAGAGCTTATGGACCAATTTTTTTGAAAGCATATCATATAAGTTTAGTTGCTTTTTTCATAAGTGTGGAATCCATCTTTTTCTTAAGATTCTGTGAGGACATGGATATCGTTTTCATATAAAAAGAGTAAAGACCAATCTCAAGATATTTCCCGACACCATAAATATCTGTTCCACCTTAGCTCATCGCACAAAAAGAGATATTATAAGTTTATGAAATATCTTCTACTAAAGGGCCAGCACCATCACCATCTCCAATAATTTATTGCTTAAAATTAAATCAAATTGAATCAAGCATCATCCTCCAAATATCCTAAAAAAAAAAAGCCAATGCAAAATTTGATAAGTTGCCATTTTGGTTTTGACCATTTTTAACTTAACATATTGGTCTATACAATTTAATAAACATTTGTACCATCTCATCTCTTGAGCAGCTAGAACTAAAACGAGGCCAAACTTTAGAGATTAACCAACGTATTGACAAAAAGCATATTACATTCCACGGTAGCGTGAGATGGGTTAGATTCATTTGATGGACCAACTGAAAAAGTAAAAGTGAGTAAGTTGACTGCCATAATAGGTACACGTCACTAGATATTTAATAGTATCATGTCCCACCAGATATATTTATATATACTCAAACAAGGAGAGAAGCATAGAGAAAAGTGAAAGCAGAGAGAAGAAAATGGAGAGAAGAGAGATAATGAATGAGAAATGGAAGATGTTGAAGAGAGAGAGGTGGGTAGTATTTGTTTGTTCCATGTGGGTGCAATCATTTGCAGGGATGGCTTACATGTTTGGAGCCATATCTCCTGCCATTAAGTCCACCATGGGTTACAACCAGAAGGAGCTAGCTGTTTTGGCTGTGGCTAAGGACTTAGGTGACAATATTGGATTTGTTGCTGGCAAACTCAGTCAAGTTTCTTCAATCTCTCGAGTATTAATCGTTGGTGCTCTTCAGAATTTTGTTGGCTATCTCCTTGTTTGGATTGTTATCACTCACAAACTCTCTTCTTTGCCCCTCTGGATGGTAAGTCACTTCTTCACTTTCAGACTCTTGCATGCAGAAACAAAGCAACTATGTTTTTATCATTAATTCTTATGTTTTTAGAATAGTATGTGAAATATTCGTCTCTGCAATTTTTAATTCATCATGCTTCATTGTTAGCGGAGGTTAAGAGGACTTTTTATGAGATTTTGAAGGGGAAAATAGTAAAATAAAAGTAGAGCATTCTTTCACGCTTCTCATTACATTTAAAATTTCTTTAAAAGAAAATATATGTCATTATCAACTTTTGGTCTTTGGCCTTGATTCATGTAAAGTTATCCCAATCATATGACATAACGTAAAAAAGAAAATCTTGAGGAAAGATTTTTTGATGTTTTCTCACCTAATACTCTTGAAAAATTACTAATGGAATTTTTTTTTAAAACCAAGTTGACCTTAAAATATGTTTAAAATGAATCATATTAAAAATATTCAAAACGGACCTTCATGCAACATGATGCTTCCTCCTTCATGGCCTATAGTCAAAAGAAAATTCACTGAATCCAAAAAAGTTTAGAGTTCACATGATAAGCTGAATCATTGATCATTTCTTTTAGAGTCAAAAATTGAGTTTAACTTAACTTTGATTTTGCAGCTATGCATATGTATATTTGTGGGAAATAACTCAGCCACATACTACAACACAGCCACTTTGGTTTCATGCGTGAAAAACTTCCCACAAAATAGAGGACCCGTGGTGGGAATATTGAAAGGCTTTGTTGGATTAAGTGGAGCAATCATGACTCAAATTGTTGCCATCTTCTTCACTACTCCTGATCAAGCCTCTCTCATTTTCATTATTGCTGTTGGACCTTCCATGGTCTCTCTATCTCTTTCATTCATCATCAGACCCATTCATAGTCACCAAAAAGCCACAAAACCATCTCATGGTTCAAGTTTCATGTTCATCTATACTGTCTGCCTCATTTTAGCATCTTATCTTATGGGAGTTTTGATGCTGCAGAATAAGATAGAATTGCAACCGAGCATTATCAAGTTATTAGGAATTATTCTTATTATTCTCGTACTACTTCCTATTGTTGTTCCCATTTACTTAGTTTTCTTCTCAAAAACTAAGACTACAGATGAGGAAGAATCCTTTCTTGCTGGCCAAGAAAATGAGAATGAGAATGTTGTTGGTGAAGAAACAGAAGAGGATAAGGGAAACTCAATAGCTGAAGGACCAAGGCAAATTGTTCAATCACAAGTTAAGGTTTTTCAAGCATTGGCAGGAGCAATGAAGAAGATGAGGCAGAAAAATGGGCCACAAATAGGAGAAGACTTCACCTTGGTTCAAACATTGGTTCAGCCTGAGTTTTGGCTTGTCTTCTTTGCACTTGTAATGGGATCTGGGACTGGATTGACAATTATAAACAACATGGGCCAGATTTGCCAATCTTTGGGAGATAACAATGCAAGTGTTTATGTATCCATGATCAGTATATTCAACTTCCTTGGTCGTGTTGGTGGAGGCTACTTCTCAGAAGTCATAGTAAGGTGACCATTCAATCAAACTCACTATTACCTTTTCTAACAAAACGAACGACTTAAACTTTAAAGCATTAACATGCAATGTTGGCCATGAAGTTTTCTTGCAACATTTTCAAAAGGATAATATTGTATAAACTTGAAAATTACTTGCTGCATTGCTCCTCAGTGAAAACTTTCAAAACAAATTCACACTTTAACCCAATGTTATATCATGTATTAAAAGAGAATTTTGTTATTGAACAGAAAATTTGCATACCCAAGATTGGTGGCATTGGCTGTGGTACAGGCAATAATGATCATTGGAGTGTCATACTATGCTATGGGATGGAGCGGGCAATTGTATGTGGTGACCATATTGGTTGGGCTTGGATATGGGGCCCATTGGGCCATTGGGCCGGCAACAGCATCAGAACTATTTGGGCTGAAGAATTTTGGGGCGATATACAATTTTTACACACTGGCCACTCCAACTGGCTCTCTGATTCTATCTGGTTTAGTATCAAGCACTATATATGATTATTATGCAGAGAAGCAACAAAAGGGAGCTAAGGCCAAAAATGGGAATGAATTGCTTGTTTGTGAAGGAAACATATGCTACTCAGTCACATGTGTAATCCTAGCCGGGGCTTGCCTGTTTGGGATAATGTTGAGCTTGACTGTAGTTCACAGGACTAAGAATGTGTATGCAAAACTTTATGGCAAGTCTCTTCTGACTTGAGAGAAAAATCATCACCTATGTATACTTGAATCATTCATGTTTTATAGGTGTGACACGTGTTGGTTGTTTTTGTTTTTGGAGAGCCAGAAGTGGAGGACATGTTCTTTGGGAATCTCTCCTGTTGGCTCTTGTTATCATTGGGAATGAGAGAGAATGGAATTTGTTCGTATTTGAAACCATTCTTTCTTTCATTTATGTTCTTTTCCCCCCTGTAATTACAGTCGGTTTAGACTATATGTGACTTTATTTTGTGATGGTGTAAATGAACCAGTAAACTTCTGTTCTCTCTCTAGCAGTCTGGTATACATGCTTTTAGTTTCTTATTATTTACCTTTTCTCATATCGTCAATGGAAATAGGTAGAATTCAGTTCAAAAAAAAAAATTCAGTTCAAAAAAAAAAATGGAAAAAGGTAGAGTACTGTACCATTACCATTTATATGTGTTCAGTACAGATGGTTTAGTTTGTAGACCAACAAAATAAGGTAAATGTTTATAGATAAAACAGAGACATCGACCACAGTGGGAGTCGAACCCACGACCTTCTGATCCGAAGTCAGACGCGCTAATCCACTGCGCTATGCGGTCACTTATTGCCTCTAGATTGTTATTATATAGTCAGAGGACTGTGAAGTGACAAAGCCAAGATTTTTTTCGATTGCATGCTGCGTTGCAACGGTTATATACTAAAAAAATAAATAAATAAATAAAAATAAAGTGCAACTGTTATATACTAAAAAAATAAATAAATAAAAACGAAAATAAAATGAAGCAAAGGAACTTTTTTTTTTGAACGAAAGCAAAGGAACTGAATAAACAAAAGTGCAACGTTAATATATGTATATGGGGATTGAGCAACGCATATAAGGGGAGAAAAGGAAAAAAACAGTTTTAAATTCAAGATTTATCAAATCAACTTTTCAAAAAAAACTAAAAAGTTCAACTTCAGTCCGAAGAAAATTGAAAAGTTGTTAAATAAATGAATAAATTAATAAATAAAATAAGAAACTACTCTGTACCATATTTTTAAACGAAAGATTTGGAAATAAAATCCACTATAAATAGCCGGTTCATTCTCAAATCTGAGAGAAAGAGAAAGCTAGGTTTCCTGAGTTCTTGTTTTCACACCGAACGACTAGAACAAATTGTTACTTTGCGATCATCATGTCTTCGAAGAGAGTCATTCTGAAGAGCTCCGATGGCGAATCTTTCGAGGTTGACGAGGCTGTGGTGCTTGAATTGCAGACGATCAAGGAGATGGTCGAAGAAGATTGTCCTGCTGATGATGGAATCCTCTTGCACAACGTGACCAGTAGGATCTTGGCCAAGGTCATCGAGTACTGCAAAAAGCACGTTGATGCCGCCAATTCTGAGGACAAGATCTCCGACGACGATCTCAAGTCTTGGGATGCTGAGTTCGTTAAGGTCGACCAGATTACATTGTTTGATCTCATGCTTGCAGCTGACTACCTGGACATCAAGAGCTTGCTGGACCTAACATGTCAAACCGTGGCAGACATGATAGAGGGAAAGACACCAGAGGAGATTCGCAAGATCTTCAACATCAAGAATGATTTCACAGCTAAGGAAGAGGAGGAAGTCCGTCGTGAAAACAAATGAGCTTTTGAATGAAGAATCTCTCTTGTGAATTGCATGCTACTACTACTGAGTCTGTTTTTTTTTATATTTTTAGTTGACTATTGTAACATCCCTCATTTTATAATAGGATTTAGTTATTTATTTTATTTGTGTATGGCTAAAAAATGAATTTAATTAAGTAATAAAACTTCATAAAAAGTATATATATACAAAAATAATGATTATTAATATTCAAAAGACTTTCATAATAGGAGAACAACTATAATGTGAGATAGATAAAAAAAAATTATTATTAACATGTAGAATGAGGTATAAGCCCATCTAATATTCCAAGTGTAGAAAGCCCAATAAGAAAAACCCTAGTCCTTCTCTATATAAAGTTGTCTCTTTTCCTCTACACACAAAACACTCTTGCCTTTGCTCACTCCAAGGTTCTTCCTTACCTTCATTCTTTTATCTTATTCGGTAACTTTCATTTGCTTGCCACATGTGATTTCATCTTTCCAATTTTTTATTGGGAAATTTAATTAGAGATCCCTCACAAGGGAGTTAATACTGGAAAAGTCCCAAAAGTTGAATATATCAATGTAGGGTCCCAAGGGACCTCACATTAATATATTTGAAAAGTGAAAAGACAGTTTTGCCCCTAGTCTTAAAAAAAATTTACCCCTCCCTCCTCCCTCACCAGCCTCCCCCTCCAGCCACCCTCCCCCTCTCCCCCCTCCCACCCCTCCAGCCCCCCTCCCCAGCGCCCCCCCTCCCCCCCACCCCTCCAGCCCCCTCCCCAGCGCCCCCCTCCCCCTCCCCCACCCCCACCCCTCCAGCCCCCTTCCCCCACCCCTCCAGCCCCCACCCCCAGCGCCCCCCCTCCCCCCCACCCCTCCAGCCCCCTCCCCAGCGTACCCCCCTCCCCCATCCCCACCCCTCCAGCCCCACCCCCAGCGCCCCCCCTCCCCCCACCCCTCCAGCCCCCTCCCCAGCGTACCCCCCTCCCCCACCCCCACCCTCCCCAGCGCCCCCCCTCCCCCACCCCCACCCTCCCCAGCGTCCCCCCTCCCCCACCCCCACCCTCCCCAGCGCCCCCCTCCCCCACCCCAGCTCCCCACCCCTCCAGCGCCCCCCCCACCCCCACCCTCCTCCCTCCACGCCCCCACCCCCACTCCTCCTCGAGGGTCGGGGTGGGGGGGCGAACTGGAGGGGGAGGGGAGCTGGGGTGGGGGAGGGGGGCGCTGAGGAGGGTGGGGGTGGGGGAGGGGGAGGCTGGTGAGGGAGGAGGGTGGGGGTGGGGGGGAGGGGTAAATTTTTTTTAAGACTAGGGGCAAAACTGTCTTTTCACTTTTCAAATATATTAATGTGAGGTCCCTTGGGACCCTACATTAATATTTTCAACTTTTGGGATTTTTCCAGTATTAACTCCCTTGTGAGGGACCTCTAATTAATTATCCCTTTTTTATTTATTTTGTTCTTCTCATCACTGATTTCATCAACTCATTTTTGTCTTTTGTCCATTTTATTACTTCTCCATGTACTGTTTTTTTTTATCAGAACTCCATGTACTGTTTACTTAATGATTTTATCATTATTTTATTTCTTCACCTTGAGACCCATAGTTATTAGCTTCTCTTTTCGGTGAAATACTCATAGGATAAAAACAACTTGAACTCTTACTGCCTATTACACAACACCCAATGTGTCTACTTTTATTTTCTTTTCTTTGTGCATATCCTTCACAATTGTGCCTGACTTAGCTTGTCCCAAATATAAATAATAATAAGAATAAAATTGGCACCCATTAGTTAATTTGGATTTAGTATATGTATGTATGTGTATTCGCACACTCACGTAACACACATCATTCAATTGGTTTCAACCTCTTTAGATTTCTGTTCGGCCTTGACCCATTCTTTTATGTGAATTAAAATGTAAACATGTTATAACCATCATAAAATATAATTGCAAGAATTTTAATTATACTCAAGTATGTAAAATAGAAAAGTTTATATATATGTCAGTAAATTATAAATTTAGTTGTAGTATGAGAGTATAGGCTAGTGTTAGAAAACTTTAGATAGTCTATATGGATTGTGTTATAATTTGTTCCTTTTCAAGCATGCTTATTTGTATTGTTATAATTGAATATTACGTTAGTCTTTTTAAGCATGCTTGTCTTCTATCTATGTGAAATGTGTTATAGTTTGTTCTTTTTCAAGCATGCTTATGTGTTAATACCGTTTACTTGGTAGTTGGACCTTTTGAAAGCATGACTATATATGTTATGGGAATGTTATGATATTATGAACTAGAATTGTATATGTTGTTTCGCTGAGATGGATAAAATTGTCATAGCAATTGCATTCATGGTGATGGGTAGGACTAGAGAAGATTTGTATGGAGAATTGTGTTATCCCGTGGTAAGCCATCACTCGGTGCACAGTGAGTGACACTTTGACAGGGCCCTCTCTTCTATGATTTCCTTTGTCAGGGATTTCAAGAAGTTATGGGACATGTGACACCTCCTTACATTTGTTCTTTAAGGAGGGGAGTCATAGTCCATGCTTGAGCTCTGTACCTTTGGCAGGGTACATCTCAAGTAATGATGAGCTTGGAACAATCTAGTTACTTGGATGTGTTTCTGTTTGGACTATGTGTTAGCCTAAGGCTCCTGTCAGCGGAATAAGGGTGGAGGCGATATAAGGGAGGCATACTGCATTTATGCATAAGTGAAATCTTAATGTGATGGTACCGTTTTTGAATTAAGAGGTCAAGTGAGATGGATAAAGAGTTTATTTATACGAACGAATATGAGAAAGACTTTTGTATTGTAATTATATATAATTTGCTTGTGTATGTTAGGAGAGTTCAGTAGTTACTGAGATGTCGATCTCATCTCATTATTAACATTTTTAGGTGATGACTCTAATAATAAGTAAGGGAAGACACTTGAGGAGTAAGCACTTTTATATTTATTTTGTCATTGACCTCAACCTTTAATGTTTTACTTTGTTTTTGTTTTAAAAATATAGTGTAAATCTAATTTTTATTATAAATTGGATATTATTTTGTTGGGGTGTTACAACTATGCCCTCATACCATATCAAGAATTAGAGAAAAATCAAGAAAGATTAATAATACCTCAGGTCTTTGGAGAAATTTTTGAATGAAGAATCTCTCTTATGAATTGTATGCAACTACTAATCAGTCTTTTTTTATATTTTTAGTTGACTATGCCCTCATACCATATCAAGAAGGGGAATTTGCACTATAGTCTCTGGTAAGGGAAATTAATACTGGAAGGTCCCAACACATTCCAAAATAATTATCAAGTCCCATGGGCCTTTTCCTGCAATTGTTTGCTTATCTTCAATGACTATTTTGCCCTCATTAAAGATGGTTGTTATCTCACTGGTCCCTACAGGGGACTATGCTTTCATCTTATGAGGGCTAAATGGTCATTGAAGTCATTGAAGATAAGCAAACAATTGCAGGAAAGGGCCCCTGAGACTTTATAATTATTTTGGAATGTGTTGGGACCTTCCAGTATTAATTTCCCTTACCAGGGACTATATTGCAAATTCCCTTATCAAGAATTCGAGAAAAATCAAGAAAGATTAATGAGGGAATAACGTGGTGAATAGAAATTCAATCAGTTATTTTTTACGTCAGATATAATATAATTGTTGTATCTTAATAATTATCCGTACAATTTTTTACCAAAACATCAACCAATCAACGTGTCAATTTTTTCATAACAAAAATTAATGCGTGAATTTTCTTGAGTAATGTCGGATTTCAATCATCCATTATTAAACTCTAATCAGATTAATTACTCAATTAAATTATACGAGGGTAAGAAAAGTGATGATGTTGACAAGATTACTGAATTGAAGTAGATAACTTTTTTGCCACAACTAAAGAAGATACTTTTTTTGTTTGGCATTTTAAAAGTGAGACATGGCTAGGAAGGATTTCCAAACGAAGCTAAGCTTGATGAGTCTAGCGATACTTCATTATCAAGGAATTTAGAATAGTCAAGACATACTAAGAAGCAAGCAAAAGGAAAGGGCAAAGAGAGAACTGGGAAGAATGCTGTGAACCATGGTACATTTAAAGAAGTTATTGATTCAGATGTGAATCAGACTTTCATGATTTTGACAATGACCGCACTGAAAAGGCCTTTGATCCACAACGTAATATCCTTAAAACCGTTCAAAATGAAGATCAGTTTGCTTAACTCCAAAAGCAATGATGAACTAGCCTCAATAAAGTGGATTGCTTCTGACTTTCACAAGACCATTGGCGATTTCCAGAAAGGCAAGCAAGAATTAATGGCTCTATCAATTCCTTCTCTCATAGAGTCAATTGGAAGAAAGGCTTGAGAGGAGTCATACATATATATCCAAAGAAGGGTGATGTTTGGGCTCTATATAGGAAACTGGTCTCCTGATTGGAATGTATTAACTCCTGATGAAATCATACATAGTTATAACGTGGTTGAAGTGCTTGAGGACTACAATGAAGAACAAGGTGTGGATGTTGCTCCACTTATTGTTAAAGTTTCAGGTTTCAAGACAGTGTTCCGCAGGCATGATGATCCTAGAAATATCAGGAACTTTCCAAGGGCTGACATGTTTTGTCTGTCACACCAAGTGCCTTCATACTTGCTTACTGGTCTTAGGTGTTAATGCTCCTAAGGGTTGCTTGGAGCTTGATCCTGCTGCTTTACCTATGGAACTTCTTCAGGTGGCAACAGAAGCACCTATTGAAAAATCTTCAGGTGATGATACAATGAGGCCTAGACAGAATGGTAAAGAAAGTGAGACGGTGAAGATGTTTCAGATGACCAAGGAAAAAGATTTGATTGTGTATAAGAGGAGACGTACAATGGAAAACAGAGGTGTAAAGTGCCAAGTGGTTTGTTAAAGTCACATCTTCTTGCATGGGTTATGCAGAGTTTAACTCTATATCTTACAGTATATGCTCTATAGTTCAATCTAAATTAGTTCAGGATCTGGTTTTTATATTTTGTTTTACCTTTTGTTTGTAGTCATACATTTTCTGATAAAAAAAAAGTCATACAATAAAATACGTGTCCATTTGGATCCTCAAACTTGTTTTTAGTATGACTTAATTTAACAGTTTTTGCTAGTGTTGATTTAATATGGGTTGTCCTGCATTTTTACAGTAAAGTTTGGAGTATTCTTCGTGGGTGATTTCTGCTAAAGTGTTTCATTGACTAAAAAAGAATTTCTTTTTTTTAAAAAATAATAATGTACTAACTGTCCTACGGGGTAATTTGTTGGGCAAGAACCTTCGTTAACAAGGTAAATAATAATATTCGATCATTCAATTCAAAATCCAAACGTAGAATTCAATTAATTTGTGCATATTCTTAATGGGGAATTTGCAGTGTAGTCCCTGGTAAGAGAAATTAATACTGGAAGGTCTCTATACATTCCAAAATAATTATAAAGTCCCAGGGGCAATTTCCTGCAATTGTTTGCTTATCTTCAATCACCATTTTGCCCTCATAAGATGAAAGCATAGTCCCCTGTAGGGACCAGTGAGATGGAAACCATCTTTAATGGGGGCAAAATGGTCATTGAAGATGAGCAAACAATTGCAGGAAAGGGCCCTTGGGACTTTATAATTATTTTGGAATGTGTTGGGACCTTCCAGTATTAATTTCCCTTACCAGGGACTTTACTGCAAATTCCCCTATTCTTAATTCCGGCGCATAGAGCAAAATTCTGAATTTAGCCTGTCTTTGTGCATGATCAATATTTATAATGATTGACTACAACTGACTTGCATGTCGGCTTGAGAAATGAGAATGACTATAATTAGGAAGTTTCATTCTCTCTCCTATATTTGCGGCTACATATATGTCATTCTCACGCAATGAAATGGCATTATCTTCCATAATCAAAGTAGCCAACAATAACTTGGGTGTGTGGTTGAGTTGTAAGGACTCATTCACCCTTAACCAATTGTCTGGTGTTCGATTCCTGGCGTTGGGTATGAAGAAGTATTAAATCTCCCAGGCCAGTTGTCCCACCCTTTGAGGTGCCTACAAATCAGCAGGGGATTAGTCTCTCACTTGTCGAGTGAGGGGATACCTTGATCATGGATCAAAAAGTAGGCAACAATAATGGCATAAAACATCTAATTAACCATCAACATCAATGATCAATATGGTGATTTATTTACAAAATAAAATTCTGAGCAACAAAGAATTTACAAAATAAAATTGAAAACTCACATTGCCCATAAAGAAAATGTACTAATTGAGAAATGATGTTACAAATTGTAAACCTCCAATTTAAGATTTTGAAATTTATAAATTATTTATCAGTAGTTTTTACATTTTTCATATGTGACTATTAATAGGCACATTTAACATCAAACAAAATGTTAATTGACCATATAAAATCAAAATATTGTAGACTGATTGATGATGTCTATAGAAAAA
The DNA here is from genome assembly GCA_029929735.1 of Mimosa pudica. Classification (NCBI taxonomy): domain Eukaryota; kingdom Viridiplantae; phylum Streptophyta; class Magnoliopsida; order Fabales; family Fabaceae; genus Mimosa; species Mimosa pudica. Next base: position 15,469,680 of record JAKELP010000014.1, on the reverse strand, counting down.
GTAACAATAACAAAATGCACCCATTTATATCAAAATAAAAGGTTTAGGTGAGTTAAGTTTTACTTGCTCACCAGGATGAGATTAAATCTCTAAACTCAAAAAACCATTTCTTCTTAGTGTTAAATATAAGTCCCATTTAATTTTCTTAAGTTAATGAAATAAAGGAGACCACTAAATTATAATACATCAGACATGTAATTAGATTATAAATTAATTTATTAGTATATTGATAATAGATTAATTTCAAGAAAAAAGATAATTATAATACATTTTGATTTTATAACTTTAATTTCCAAAAAAATGTCAAAGTGCTCGTATAATTAGAGGGTGAAGTATTTCACATGTAATAATAGATCGCGCACACCAATAAAGTCCTCACCATGATTCAAACCCACAACTTATAGTTACTAGTAAATCCTTTACCAACTTATAGTTACAACTTACAAGCAGTGTTGTAAAAACTGTATCAGATCAGAAAGTGAGCTGGAAAGGGTTTCAGGTCATGATTCAATATGGTTGAATCGCTCAGACCGACCGATGGTTAGACCGACAGTTGAATGGATAATCATTGAGCTGAAATGTGAATTGACGTTTATGTCAATTCGACAGTCTCATCTTGTTATCACAACACTGATTACAAGTAAATCATTTACCAACTTATAGTATGCACTTTTAAAAATGTAATTAAATCTCAACTTTGACCCGTCATAATAAAGAAAAAAGAGAAAGGAAACCGAACCTTAAAAAAAGGAAAAAAGCTGAAAAAATCAGAAGCAGCCAAACAGTGTGAGATCTCGCACACCACCCTTCCATCCATCCTTATCCCATCAATCCCTCCCCAGCATCACATTCCATTCCACTAATCCACACACCAATACATCACTCAAACAACAATAATAAAAAGAAAAAAGAAAAAAAGCAAAAGCCTTTTACATTTTCTGATTTTCTCTCACCCTTGGACCAAACCAAACCAAACCAAACCCTCAAAGCACAACACACAAAAAAATCATCAAACCATGGACACCAACAACAACACTACCAACAACCAACAAGCTCAATCCTCACCATACCCACCTCAAACACCACCACCACCAGCCTTCCACCATCTTCTGCAGCAACAGCAGCAACAGCTTCAGATGTTCTGGAACTACCAACGCCAAGAGATAGAGCACGTGAACGACTTCAAGAACCACCAGCTTCCCCTCGCAAGAATCAAGAAGATCATGAAGGCTGACGAAGACGTTCGCATGATCTCAGCTGAGGCCCCCATTTTGTTTGCCAAGGCCTGCGAGCTTTTCATCCTTGAGCTCACCATCAGATCTTGGCTTCATGCTGAGGAGAACAAGAGGAGGACTCTTCAGAAGAATGACATAGCTGCTGCTATCACTAGGACTGATATTTTTGACTTTTTGGTGGATATTGTGCCTAGAGATGAGATTAAGGATGAGGCTGGGTTGGGGGGTATTGTGGGGACTACTGCTAGTGGTGTTCCTTATTATTATCCTCCTATGGGCCAGCCTGCGGGCCCACCTGGGGTATGATTATTGGCCGCCCTGCGGTGGACCCCACCACCGGAGTTTATGTTCAGCCGCCGTCCCAGGCGTGGCAGTCTGTGTGGCAGACAGGTGCTGAGGATGCAGCATATGGGAGTGGTGGAAATGGTGGGCAGGGGAACTTGGATGGTCAAAGGTAGGATTTTTTGTTTACCCTTTTGTTGATTTTGGATTACACATATGGGTGACTGTGTTAGGTGTTTAAAGATGAGGTTTTGAGGGTAAAGGTTTGTGCTTTTTGTTTACAAGTTTAGAATTTTGGATAGTTTTTTAATTGGTTTGTTGTTTATAAGCTGGTACATGTGCTGTTTTCCCTGTCATTTGGATAGTTTTTTAGGTTTGGAATGAAATTAGAGTGTTTTTGCATGTTTGTTTGTGCTTGTTGTCATGGTTAGATGGTAGAGGTTTGAAGTTGTTACTTGGTAAATTCTGTGAACCACTCAAAATGGGATCTTGTTTATATGGGATTATACAAGGTTGGAGAACTTTAGGTGTCCTGCACTAGGAGTTTGATATTGTGTTTCTGAGTTTAGTGTGTGGCATGGGCATTACCGCTTGAGTGCGGTAGCTTATGGAAAAACTTCAAATTTTACACATGAGTAGCTCTCGTACGTGTTTACAAGAGAGAGAGGTTTTGGGGGTAAAGCTTGCACTTTTTGTTTAAAAAATTAGGATTTTGGATTGTTTCGATTGGTATGTTGTTTATAAGTAGCTAGACTTGCTGTTTTTCATGTCATTTGGGTAGTGTTAGGGTGCTGTTACATGTTTGTTTGTGATGAAGTGGATGGCATTTACTTCGATGTTATGGTAGATGGTAAAGGATTGAACTTGTTGCCTAATAACTTCTGTGAACTACTCAAAATGGGATCTTGTTTATCTGGGATTATACAAGGTTGGGGAACTTAGGGTGTCTTGCATCTTCTATGGCAAGCTAGTAGTTAGATACTACCTCCGTTCCTAAATATAAGATCACTTTGGCTAATTTGGAGAAATTAAAGAAGGCTTTCCAATGAATTAGGATTACATGATCTTCCCAAAATACCCCTCACTTAAATTTAAAAGTTAAATAGGGATTTGAGAGAGAAGTGAGGGAGCTAAGAAGTATAGGGGTAATTTGGACAAAAATTGAGACAAAATAGAAAGTGATCTTATATTTAGCAACTTATCCACTTCCCTAAAGTGATCTTATATTTAGGAACGGAGGGAGTATTATGTTTGTGAATTTACTGTGTGACATGGACATTGCCACTTGAGTGCGGTAGCTTAGGGAAAAACTTCCATGAGTGGAGGGATTTATGAAAGCGATAGGCGTTAGAGGAAGGACTTGTGAGAGCTTCATTCTAATTCTAAATTCTAAAAAGCTGTTAAGCTTGTAGAGGCATGTATAAATGGTTGTTGGATGAGTAAATGATATGCAGTGGTGTTTGAATGATTTATATAGAAGTCTGATGTTTTGAACATAAATGAGTTACATATTGCCTATAAGGCAATTCATGAAATTTTATTATCTTAATTTATATTCATTATTTATGTTGAAGCACTCTCTTGCTGGTTTTACTTCCTAAATTTTGGTTACAATCAGAATAGAAAGATTGGAGTTAATAGTTCTAATGAGCTTGTTAGGTTGAGATGACTTAGATTGTTTAAGATGTTTGCAGCTTCCTCTATACAAGCATATGTTCAATTGTTTCATATGATGTATAGTCTACAATCGTCAGGTTTGAAGAGATGTTTTATATTGACTTTGCAAGTGTGGCTGACAAGATTTTTATGTCTACTTCATAATCTAATGGTGGGATTCCTGAGAAGATAAATAGAGATGTAATTAGATGTATTGGCCTTGTTGACTAACTTGTGAAGCATCATGTACATATTATTTTCATGGCTTTTAATGCACCATATACACGCATGCCTTTAGGCTCTGAAGTCATTTTCATAATTGAAACATGTTTTCATCAGTCGCTTGTGCTGTTAAACATTTATAGTTTGATCACATTACTAGATTGAGGTGTCAAGTTTGTGATTTCAAGGATCAGTGGATGAGTTGATGACAACGACGAGAGACTTATGCTTGATTGCAAGTCCATGTCTTTCACAAGAGAAGAAAACATCATTTGAGTTTAAGAAATTCTTGTTGTTGGAAACATGAAACGTTCTTTTTCTTCCCTCACACTTTGCACTTTTCAAGGTGTAGATCAGTTCGTACTCATGTTTTGGCTGTTGAGAAATGTTCTCTCTCCCAGCCTCAGTCCCACCTCCACCTTTATATGTTATTTCAATAGCCAGGGAAGAGATGACCCTAACAAACTTCAATAGCAATCTGATTAGGCTATTGAACTTTTTTCTATTCCTGCCACTTGGTTATTATCTTTGTTGCATTTATGTGTAAGTCCTTTCAGTTTTGGAAACCATATAAATTATAAGTTTTCTATTTCTTTCTTTATTTACCCTTTACAAAATTCTCTCTTGATGCGACATTATTATTTAAATACTGTGAACAGAAAGTTTGTTGCTCATCAGTATCTATGTAGCTGTAAATGATGGATTATATTTCAGATCACCATATTACAATCTAAAAGACTAACATTTTAACCCTCAGAAGCTATTTAATATGACTTCAATTCGAAACGAAGTGCTGCTTTAATGCATCTGTGTCTTTTTTCATGGAATACCCATAATCTGTTAATATGTTACCTTGGAAAAATGTGACATGGTTTCCCATGAAAACATGAAATGCAAATTTCTAAAGTGTACTCTGTTGACTGTATGAAATATTGTTTTGTACAATGGCTATGATAAATTCATATATTTTAGAAGAAATACTGGCTTGATAGACTTAAATACAGAAATGGGATTAAGTGGTCTTTTTTACATTGATTTCTTGTGTTTTGTGCAGTTGAGGAACAAGGATTGCTAATGATGAGGTGATTGACTGAGGGCTTGTGAAGATGGTGGTGGCCTGAGCTTGAAATTTTTGATTTCTTGTGATTAAGAAAATGCTTTGTTAACTATTAATTCATAGAGGATGACTCTTGAAACCTGTCAACTTGATTCAGCAAATGAGCTGTTCATGATGAGTTAACTGTTTGGTGTACAAATTATTGGTAACTGGTGAACACTGATCCTCTTGTGTCAAATGCATGTAGCAACATGTTTGATATGGTTCTTTCTATTCCTCTCTCAAATATGTCCTCTTGCTTCTTGGTGTTTGATATGTATGGTTGTCTCTTGTTATGGTTGGTTGGTAAGTTAGAAGTTTTGCCAACATTTGCTAGGTCTTTTTTAGATATTTATTGTGCTAGTGATAAGAGCACTTTTTTTTAAAAAAAGAAAAAAGATATCCTTGTTAGTAATACGAGCATTTTCTTCTGACCAAAAAAAAAATACGAACATTTTCAAAAGAAATAAATTTTATATGAATAACATTAAAACATAAAATTAACTTTGTTTTAAAATAATATTTCCAGTGCATTAACTATTAAATTTTATGATAGGCATACATGAATTTATATAATTGTCTAATTGTTAAATCATTATTTTTTTTGGTCCATTGATCTAATTCTTAAATTAAAATACGATAATTCTATCCTTTTATTTAAATTTTATAAAAAAATTTAAAATGATCATATTTGTGGTTGGAGATCAACATTTATGATTTATGAGATGAAAATCGTGCTTGTTTTGTTATGAATTTCAAAATCGTATTGGGCTTGTGGTGCATTTTTTTCCGCTAATTTGTTGTTCATTTTTTCCGCCAAGTTGTTGTGCATTTTTTCCGCCAAATTGTGGTTTAAGTTCCTGATTATTATCATAGAAAAGGGATAAAAAAAATTGAAAATCCATGTCCAAGTTTTTCAAACCTTTTTGTATAATGCAAGTTTTTCAAGAAATTCTTGCGTACACCACGTCATTTGTGTTCTGACCAATAACAACTAAATATGTAAAGTCTTACATATAATTTTTAACTTGACGTGACATTATAAAAATATTAACTAATTAATAACTATTTTTTTAAATGTGTAAAATAAAAAACATTGGAATCATATCATTTAACTTTTTTTGACGTGTTAGTTAGATTTTTTAGGATATCAAGTCAAATTGGATATTCCATATAAGACCTTACATATTTAGTTGTTATTGGTTTGACCACAAATGATGTGGTACACCGGCTTCACGTAATAATTTGTCAAGTTTTTCAACCCTTACTCTGGATAGGTTAAACCAAAAAATCTTTTAAAAAGTAAAGATTAGATAAATCATGAATGTTCTGATAAAAAAAAAGATAAATCATGAATGAGATAAATAGGATAATAAAAAATAAAAGATATTCTCCCAACAAACTCAATATAAATAGGGAAAATGACAAAAAAAAATCCCTCCCAATATCCAAAAAGACAAGTGAGGAACCTAAACTTTCAAAAGGACTATGAAGGAACTAACACTTACTTGACATTTTCAAATATTGTGAAAAGACTTGATTGCCATTAACTAAATAAAAGAAACAATGTGTCTCTCCTTCTTCTCCACCCACCCCACCCAAACCCCAGCCACTGCCACCACTGCCCAGCCACCTCCGCCGCCCAACACGTCCCCGCCGTCGTAGCCGCCGTCGCCCCAACCCTCCCCCACACCACCCTAACTCCCCCAATCATTTTTAAATTTTAAAAAAATGAGAAATTTTAATAAGTTCTTTGAAAATTATTCGCATAAAATTTTTAAACTTTTTTGGAGAGATAAAAGAAACAAGATAGTTTACTTAGTTTCCATATTTTTGATAATTTTTTAGATTAACTATTAGTTTATAGGTGAAATAGTCTAATAAAATTCTTTTACTTATTTTAATCTTGTAACAAAAAACTTGGAAGGGTATCAACTATCAAGTATCAACCTATATCTTCTGATTTTTTTTTAAAAAAAAAACATTTGATTTTTAAAAAAATCTTGATAATTTAGAAGAATATGACGTGACCAAACCAATGGCAATGGGCCTCCAAATTTGACCTGGTAGCCACCCCTATATATAAAACAATTAACCATACACATCAATACGCCTTCTCATCATCATCATCATCATCATATATTCATATTCATCTTCCTATCCTATTTCCTTTTCTTCTTTCACATCAGATCCGCCACGATGGACGCCATCGATTCCGTCGTGGATCCTCTCAGAGACTTCGCCAAGGACAGCGTCCGCCTCGTCAAGCGCTGCCACAAGCCCGATCGCAAAGGTATATAATTATATCTATATATATATATATATATATATATGTGTGTGTTCGTTCCTTTTTTGTTTATTGAATTTTTGTTTTGTGGCGCAGAATACACCAAAGTGGCGACCCGTACGGCCATCGGCTTCGTTGTGATGGGATTCGTGGGCTTTTTCGTCAAGTTGATTTTTATTCCCATTAACAACATCATTGTTGGCTCTACATAGGTATATCTTTTCGATTAACCTTCTCTTATGTGAATTGGTGGACTATGGATGCGATCTAAACTTAGGTGTTGATGTTGGAATTGTGTGATTGTGTGTAATATTCTCTAATGTGAATTTTTAAATTGTGTATTAAATTGATCTGTGATTAGGTTTTGAGATTTTGGTGTTGCTGTAGGATAGGGGAAATTTTCAGCTTACTGTTCCTTTAACTTATATGTATGTCTTTAATTGGAGCAAATTTAAAGTTTTTTACTTGGGGGATATTTTGCTTTGAAAATTTAGCAATATTGCCATACCCCTTATAAAATGAAGGCTACAGCAACAACTAATCCTTATATCACTTGGTTAGACCCCATTGTAGTTGATATATGTCCATGGGATTCGACAATGTTTTACATTGGTTGTCAGGGACTGAGCTATAAAATTAAGGTTACTTTCAAAACAATTTAACTTCTGGGTTATATTTGTGCTTAACCTGTCTTTGATCTCCAGGACCTTTAGTTGTCTTTGAGGGTCAAATTTATATTGTGAGGATTTAGTGCTGTGAGGACTCTGGATGATTAAACGAGTGACGTTCAAGGATTTAGTTCATTCATTTATGCTAGATTAAGTTGGGGAAATTTAACAATTTTGGGTGTACTTTGTTATTGAAATTCTGTCGGATGTAATCTTATAGCTAGTAGTTGGAAACTTCATAGTGTCAATTGATTATAGTCAAACAAATGTTATGCTAAGTCTCTGAATGTGAGAAGTTTAATGGTGATCTGAATTATTACCCGTCCATGTACTGTATATGATTACTATCGACCAAGATTTTTGGTGAATTGAAATTGTAATTTTGTTCTGCTCTCAAGTTGGATGTTTCCTTTAAGTGGTTTGATAGAAGTTTCAATTTTTTTGATCAGGAGAGTGGAAAGTCTTACTGTGCTATCGGCTTGCAGTTTTTGTTTTGTAGAAAGTGGTGTATTTGATATATGCTCTGTTAAACTACTAAGTAGATATGACTTGGAAATTATGTGCTGGTTGGGATGATTGTTAATGCCTTTTACAATGTTGGCTTTATTTGTTTTATTGGCTCTCAAATTTCCTTTCCCCGTTTAATTGCAGGTTAGGACGAACGTCGAAGTATGATGAGGGGTGACCAGGATGTATCACATTAATTCGTAGCTGCTATAGCTCTATCTGTCCTTTTTATCCGTTTTTCCTTGAACAAGAACTTCATAGCTTTTTTGTATCAAAATACAAGAGAATTATTTCTTTTTCTCTCGCGACTCTCAATTAGTTTTTCCATGCTTAACTTAAGGTCTCTGATATCATTTTTCATCAATATCCATATGGAAGTAATTATAATTATAAGTTATAAATAGTTAAATACCAATCCAATGAAACCATCTAGATTCTAGTGAACTAATGGCCAACCCGGTGCATTGCACAGATGATTAGCAATATATATCCTCTTGAGAATGACCAGAGACTTGTTTAAATAAAGGAGTAGTTGGATCTAATAAAGTCATATATACTCTCTTATCGCACTTTTTATTTAAATGCAGTATTTCGTAAATATGAACAATTCTGAATCATGTGAGACATATTCAGAATTGTTCATATTTTAGCCATAAAAATGGGATTGCAATCTTGACGATGACCAGAGATTTATTTCATTAATCTCCAATAGTGGCTCATGCAATTCTTAAGTGAGTTCTTCACTGTACGCCCGTTATTTTAGCCATAAAAATGTTTTCTTCAAATCTTACTGATCTCAATTTTTAGTGGCAAGAACTTCAGTAAATTTTGAATTTCACAGATTTAGTCTGTTATCGTCAAGATGTTAAAAAATGTCAAACCATGCAGAATCAATTACTTAGACCTAAATCACAAATGTTTCTTCAACTATTGTTCCGCTAGATTCAAAAGGGAAAAAAAATCACATTGGTTGCTTAAATGGAGCTAATGGAAATTCCAAGCTAACCTATTTAGGCTTAACTACCAATCATTGATTATCATTTCCAATAATGAAGATAATATATACAGAGAGTAATCAAGGAAAAAACATTTGCAGAAATTTGAAAGTGACTTGTAAACTACTAGCTAGCTTTCTTCAAGCTCACTCATAACACCCAAAAAAGACACTAACACTTCATAGATAATGAACCGATCTTCCAATGTGGTTAAGACCCTTGTCACAATGTTAGCATCCCAGAAAACGATTGGTATAAAAAAATTAAGGTGGGACTCATCTAGATTTACATCTTGAGTTCGACAAGATAACCAACCGCGGCAGCTGGAATTAAAGAAACTAATGCTTGTGACAAAAGCAAAAAACATCCCTTCCCCCCTACTCAACAAGATGCAGAAAATCCCAACCAGAATAGCCACTTTCATCAAAAACCCAGTACACACCTAAATGAGAAGGATATAATTGTATTATTGTGTTTCTCAAAGGTGAGAGAAGAAAAAAATCAAACAATGCCACCGGAGGTGCTTAATTTTCGTCCTCTAGTACAACTTTATTCTCCAGTCACAACTCAACCAGAGGAAAATCAACCTTCCAGTCACAAATTGTCCCAAGTAACCAAAAGAATGAGCCTTACTAAAAGGGAGCTCATCCCCATACTTGTTCTGATTCTTTCAGTCATGTCAGTTCTCAGACTTCTGAGCATCATCGTGAGTACTTCATCTTCTTCACATGCATTATCTGGTCTGCCTCAAGGCCCTCAACACCGTAGATTTACCCTAAATGCACCTGAAACTGGATCCTCCAAAAAGCCTGCAAGACCTCCCAGTGTAAATGCCCTTACCAAAAAGGAGTTCAGAGTCTTATCGAATCTCATTGCCCAGAAAGTCCCCTGCAACATCCTTATATTCGGGTTTCATGACCAGTACCTTAACCTCTCTTCTATGAATGCAGATGGTAGCACTATCTTCCTGGAGGATGACCCTGTTAAGATAAGCAAGGCAAGATTTAGATCGAACAAAACCCGAATATACAGAACTGAGTATAACATGCAAGTAAAAGATGCTTACGAACTGCTCAGGGATGCGAGGCAGAACTCAGCCTGTGCACCCACTAACCCCAAAATGCTCGGAGAATCAAAATGCAAACTTGCGTTGAAGAATTTGCCAGCAGAAGTGTATGAAAAGAATTGGGATGTTCTGGTGGTAGATGGACCCAATGGGAATTTGCCTGAGTCACCAGGAAGAATGGCATCGATTTATACTGCTAGTATGTTGGCTAGAGCAGGAAATGTTTCCGATGTGGTAGTGCATGATGTAGATCGTACCATAGAGAAATGGTTTTCATGGGAGTTTCTCTGTGATGAGAATTTGTTGCATTCCAAAGGAAAATTGTGGCACTTTAGGATAGATCACTTTAATTCCACAAGATTCTGCAGTGATAGAACAAAAACCAAGGAGCAGAAGCATTCTGCACAGGACAAAGACAGTAAGATGAGTTCAAGAGATCTCAAAACTCAATGAGCACAAATCAACTTAAACAAGTGCCAAGGGATTACCGTTTGATGCCCTCAGCATCTTTTCTTTTGCTCAGGATCACTGTTGTTTGCATGATTGTAATTGACAAACGACGATTGCAAGGAAACTTACTCACTTCTACCTCACTGCTAAATCCAAACGATGCAAGGACAGCTGATTCAGCTCAAATAGACAGCTGAAGCAGAAGCATTTTTTCATTCTTTGTATTAAATTTTTTTAGACCAAACTAGAAGCAGAGTCAAACCTGGCATACCTATAATTGTTATTCCTATAGTTATTATTTTATAAATACACTGTCATGGAAATATGGGATGATTGAGAGCGACTAGCAAACTTTTACAAAGGATGTAACTCCGGTTTCAGCAATAGAACAGAATATTTGACTGATTACAGCACAGATACTGACTAATCACTCTGTTTACTTGATACAAGATTTAGTTCAATAAACAAATAAATTCCTATACCAGCCAGAACAAGACTCACAAAATATACACAATACCCTGATTGCACGATGGTAACATTCCAATTGCTCATTAAAGACGAAAGTGTTACAAAGTAATCCCCATCTAGCAATGTCAAAAGTACCAATCTCTACACTCATCATCAAGCTTGCAGACGAAATGCAAAACATCTAACACTGCCACAAATTTTTTAGTAGTTCAATCATCATGAAATTGATGTTATAACTAGAAAATGAGTGCCAGCACTGGAAATGAGGCGAAGTGGCAATTACAACCCCATTAAGTGTTGCAGATTTCAAACCAAATGCTCCCTTATTGCTCTGTCCAACAACATATTTTGCCAATAATATTATTTCGGCACTTGTATGCACATTCATGCAGATAATATCTTCCCAGTAAAATGGGATTTCCGAAAAATCTGTCACCAGAAAATTCACCCGCACATATGGTCACCATTACTTTCCATTTTCTGCAAACGAGAATAGAAAAAACAACGATTTTACTTATAAAAAAATAATTATTAAAAATCAATGCAATGATAAAATTAAACTGTACTGCAGAACCAAAAGCCTTTATTGGATCAGTAACCTAGGCCAGACCCATGGATACTTCAATCCATTTTTAATCTCTTCAGAAAGGATTAAATATCTTCCAATCACAACCAAGGAAACTTTATCTGCCAGACTAGGCAGCTTCAGATGTAACATGCAATGGCAAAAGAAATGAACAGCAAGAAAATATATAGTAAAGGCTCTAACAAAATCAGACGTCATCCACAAATGACAATTTTCAGTATTAAAAGCTTCCCATAGCAGCATAAATTTGTAATTTCTTACTAATGAGAAAGGGGTGGGGATGAGGAACTGATTAAAACCTAAAATCAAAGAATCTGGACCAATGATCTTGGAATGTATAGTACGAGATAAAGCTCACCATTCTTTTGCTAACATAAGGCTGTATCTTGGTTGGTATTGTTAGAGAATCTCTTTGATATTGTTTGAAGAATCTGTTTGATATGCATAATCTCTTTGATATGCATTTATGTTTGATTGATTGTATTTTCCATTTTTATATTCTCTCCTCTCCTATATAATGTCTCACCACCATTGTACAACCTATCAATAAGAGAAATCATTTCTTCTTCCAAATCTCTTCTCTCCTTTTAACATGGTACCAGAGCCTTGTTCGAATCTGAGGAGAATGGTTCGTTCCCACTGAGATCGCAGAGAGAGAGAGAGAGAGAAAAAAAATATTCGGCCGGTGTAGATCTGGAGCAATCCATGGCGCGTCGCACGACACCGCCACCACCGCTGAGTTCGCGAGGCCGAGTTCGGCCAAAACCTCTGTCCTGCCGTCATTCTGAGCGGCGCGTGGCCTTCACGCGCCGCCACAGCAGCGGCGCGTGGCTCCCACGCGCCACCACACCTCCGGCGCGTGAAATTCACGCGCCGCCGTACACGGCCGCCGGAGCTCCGAAAATTCCAGAAACGTGTTTTCGGCCTGTTTTTCCACCACTGTCAGCCGCATTAGCTCCTTCAAAATTTGACAAATCAGATTCTCATCCTATAGCTCTAATGGGTAGCTCCTCAAAAGGTTCAGTGAAGCCTGAAGAAGCACCAGAACTTATGTCAGAGCCTCAGGTGATGATTATCGATTACAAATCAAATGTAAACCTTGTTCAGTCAGGTAATTCCATAATAGCCCTTAATACTACTATGACTGCTGATGATACATGGATCGTTGACTCAGGAGCTACAGATCATATGAGTGGAAACAAAGGTTTATTCAAAACTCTTAGATTATGTCCGGAAAATCTTAGAGTTAAAGTTGCAAATGGAGTTGTTACAAAAGTTGCAGGAATTGGTTCTGTTTTGTTGACAGAATACTTAGAAGTTCACAATGTTCTCTTTGTTCCTGCGCTTACTTGTAATCTGATATCTGTGAGTAAATTAATTAAAGGCAAAAGATGTAGAGTGATCTTTGATGAAAGTGGGTGTACTTTTCAGGATTTAAACTCGAGGAGGACGATTGGCAATTCTAAGGAATGGGATGGACTCTATTATCTTGAAGGCTCTAACCGAAGGAAACAAGAAGCAAATAAGGCACTTGTTAGCTCGCATTCCAATAATGAAGATATTCTGTTGTGGCACCAAAGGTTAGGCCATCCAAGTTTTGATTATATGAAACATTTGTTTCCAAGTCTATTCAATAAAAATTCAGTACCATTTTCTTGTGAAACTTGCCAACTCGCAAAGCAAAAACGATCCACCTATCCTCAACTATCCTATAAGCCGACAACACCCTTCACAATAATCCATAGTGACATTTGGGGGCCTGCTAAAACCAAAACCCAAGCCAATGCCAGATGGTTCGTAACCTTTATTGATGATCACACTAGAACTACATGGGTTTACCTAATGAAAGAAAAATCTGAAGTGACCAAATATTCCAAAGTTTCTACTCTTATGTAAAAAACCAATTCCACACCTCTATCCAAATTTTAAGGAGTGATAATGCTAAGGAATACTTAAGTAGTTCTATGAAAGAGTTTCTAACCAAGCAAGGTATTCACCACCAAACCTCTTGTGTGTACACCCCTCAGCAGAATGGAGTGGCTGAAAGGAAGAATAGACACCTCCTAGAAGTAACTAGAGCCATTATGATAGAAAGAAATGTCCCTAAAATATTCTGGGGAGATGCCATCCTTACCGCTGCCTACCTTATCAATCGTATGCCATCCAAAGTTCTCAACTTCTCCACTCCTATACAGAAACTCCTTGAAACCTACCCCAACTCTCCACTCATTCATACCTTACCTCCAAAAACTTTTGGGTGTGTCGTGTTTGTTCACAAACAGGCTGAGGGCAAACTTGATCCTAGAGCAGAAAAATGTATATTTGTTGGGTATTCTCCAAGTCAAAAAGGTTATAAATGCTACAGTCCAATCACCCGAAAAACCATTGTCTCAAAGGATGTAGTGTTTTACGAGAGTGAGGCATACTATCCCAAATTACCCATTCAGGGGGAGAGTGATGGTACAGAATGGCTAATTGTGAATCCCACACCTAAGTCAAGCCTTGAACAAGAGATCTTAGTTTACCCTGAAATGTCATCCAACCCAGTAGACTCTGAAAGAGCCATAACCATCCCAGAAATAGAAATCACCCAGGACAACCTTAGTGAACACAATTCTCAACCCAGAGTGGAAAACAATGCTGAAATCAATACTGAGATGGTCTCTGAAGATCAACATGATGAGGAATTACAATCAGGCAATGAAGCAACTGATAGTAGAGTTCCTTCCGCTCCGAGGAATGACCATGAATCTGACTCGAGAATAGATCCTGAAGAGATGGGCTGGCCTATTGCTCTGCGAAAGGGGGTAAGATCTTGTACTCAACATCCTATTCAGAAATTTGTTTCTTATGGTAATCTGTCTGCAAAGATGCAGAGCTTTGTAATTAACACTGCTCAGGTGAAAATCCCACACACTTTCCAGCAAGCTATGACTGATCCTAATTGGAAATTAGCTACAGAAGAGGAGTTGAGGGCTCTCAAAGAGAATAAAACATGGGAGATTACAAATCTTCCGAGAGGGAAGAAGGCAGTTGGATGCAGGTGGATATTTACTCCAAAATTTAATCCTGATGGGAGCATCGACAAGTATAAGGCCAGATTAGTTGCAAAGGGGTACACTCAGACATATGGCATTGATTACGAGGAGACGTTTGCTCCAGTTGCCAAGTTTAGTACTATCAACATACTTCTTTCTATTGCAGCCAACCTGGATTGGTCATTACATCAATTAGACATTAAAAATGCCTTTTTAAATGGTGACTTAGAGGAAGAAGTGTACATGGAAGTTCCAGAGGGTGTCAAAGCTCCTAATAACACTGTGTGCAGGTTGAAGAAGTCTTTGTATGGATTGAAACAGTCTCCAAGAGCCTGGTTTGACAGATTCTCTAGAGTGCTGAAGAAGATGACCTTTGTTCAGGGGCAAGCAGATCACACCTTGTTCACTAAACATAATGGTGAAAAAGTGACAATTTTAATTGTTTATGTTGATGACATTGTTATTACAGGAAACGATGAAAGCTCCATAGTTCAGCTGAAACAAGCTCTAGCAAGTGAATTTCAAGTGAAGGATCTTGGTCAGATGAGATACTTCCTTGGCATGGAGATAACCAGAAGCAGGAAAGGCATTAATGTGTCCCAGCGCAAGTACACACTAGACTTGCTACATGAGACCGGGATGCTAGGCGCAAAACCGGAGGAGACACCTATGGATGACCAATGCAAACTAGAAATAAAGGAAAAGGGAGTTCCTGCCAACACTGAGAGATATCGGAGACTTGTTGGGAAATTGATATACTTGACTCATACACGTCCGGATATCAGTTTTGCTGTGGGAATGGTAAGTCAATTCATGCACCAACCACAAAAGGAGCATATGGATGCGGTTGTGAGAATACTTGGGTACTTGAAGGGAAATCCAGGTAGAGGAATATTCTTTAAGAAAGGAACAGCTAGGAACTTGGAGATTTATACTGATGCAAGTCTTGCAAGAGACCTAGAAACTGGAAGATCTATCACAGGTTATTGCTCATATCTCTGGGGAAACTTAGTTACTTGGAGAAGCAAGAAGCAGACCATTGTATCACGAAGTAGTTGTGAAGCTGAGTTAAGAGCTGCATGTCTTGGTGTATGCGAAGGAATCTGGATCATCAGATTACTACATGAATTGAGAATTCCTTTTGATGGCCCACTGCAAATATGGTGTGATAACAAGTCCAGCATTGAAATGACCAGGAATCCTGTTTATCATGATCGAACTAAACATGTCGAAATTGATAGACATTACATTAAGGAGAAAGTAGAGGCGGGGATCATGACATTGACGTATGTCCGTTCTTCTGAGCAGATTGGTGATATGATGACTAAACCACTTGACCGACCTACATTTGAGAGATTCCGAAGCAAGCTGGGAATGCTTGACATATACTCTCCAGCTTGAGGGGGAGTGTTAGAGAATCTCTTTGATATTGTTTGAAGAATCTGTTTGATATGCATAATCTCTTTGATATGCATTTATGTTTGATTGATTGTATTTTCCATTTTTATATTCTCTCCTCTCCTATATAATGTCTCACCACCATTGTACAACCTATCAATAAGAGAAATCATTTCTTCTTCCAAATCTCTTCTCTCCTTTTAACAGGTATTTCTGGTTCAACCTCAACATTGAATAACTTCTGTTTCTCCCTCTCGAATTCCTTCCGCGATTCTTTTCTGGTACCAGATTGCCAGACCCTACCAAAATTAGGAAGCCAGTTAGCATCATAATCCTTCTTTACAGACTCTCCCCTCTTCTCCATCTCTAGCTCAATTTTTCTCCTCTCCGCCCAAGCTGCCCCTACACGTTTTGGATTCAACTTTCTAGACTTTCCAGACTTGCTCAAAGGCGAAACAACATCACATGAGATTGCTTTATCATGTATGTGGAGTCCATCAGTTAACCACGGTGGAGGTGCTTCCGAAGGACCATTGCTGTTCACATTTTCAGTATACCCCAAAGAGATGGGAGAGGGATCTGGCAGACCTGGAAAAGAAAAGGCGGAAGATTATATTTTATACACATAATGTACATGCAAGTTCACCCCAATCTCAAATCTTCTTCAAAATCACAGCTGAACTTCTGAGTTATGATGCTTTAAGTGTTTTCTTCATATTGACAAATGATAATCTCTAACTTAATCATATATACATATTCAGCTGCCCCATATGCTTCGCAAATCTAAGTAATGAAGCAAAACAATCATGAACAAAATTAAAAAAAGAATACCCTCAAAACTGCTTAACATTCTTCCATCATCCTTAGGCACCTGAAAGAAAAAGGATGCCATACTTAAATCAGAATTGGAATAAGTAAAAGATAGAGACTAGATAGAAATAATGTATAAAGAGGAGTATTATAGTAAGGTAACAAACAAGCATTGCAAGCTCAAGTGATTCCGGAATTGGAATCTTACCTCTTTACCAGAGCAAACATCACTTGGCCATTGTCTACTGCTACAAGGGAGAGCATGGCAACTACCTTCAACTAAGTCACAACACAAGCAAATAAAAGATAAGACCAAGTTTCAAGCAATCCTTTGAGATGTATGTAAATAATTATAAAAAAGAAATTTAACGACCCTTAGACAGAATATGCATACCTAAATCTTTAGAGTGAAAAGAATTTGCCCCAGAGCATGTTCCCGAAGGTAGAGCAGAGGTATTATAATAAGGTAACACACAACCATTGCTAGCCCCTGAGATTCCTGAATCGGAAACCTGATACTCATTTGTATGATATTGTAAAGGCAAAACACTATTTGATGGACGTGATTTTACAGAATGAGAATAAGTAAAATCAAATTTATCAACATTTCCATGATTGAATTGTTTATGGATATCACTTGTAGTTCCAGAGACTTGTCCGTGACATTCCTCACTCAATAAAGCAGCTTCTTTTTGTAACGCCGTACACTTCTTCTCCCACTGCAGCAAAAAAATGACAATGATGAGCAAACAAATTCCAAACCAGACCAGGCATCTTTTGTTATTAAAGGTTCAGTGGCAACCAGAAAATAGCAAAAAGTTCAGAACAAAGAATAAAGACATATCATGCACTTATTTTTTTATCTGACTCATGTGCATTAATAAAAACACCACCTTAGCTACATCAGCTTCTGAAACCGTAAATGCTTCCAATTGATCCATAGAACCACCATATTTCCAGGCAAATTGCTTCAAATTCTTCAAATGATTAACACTCGCCAAGTGATTAATCGCATTAGAACTGCATCAAGAAGCAACAATCTAAACTACAAAGATAAGATCAAAAACACATGCCCAACCAGACACAGAAAGATAAGTTGATACTCCTTCCTTCCCTAAATACAAGAACTAGTCAATGGAAAACCTCAAGGAAACTAAACAAGTGTTAGAATTAGAAAATTAGAATCTTAGTCATAATTATCAATTACACTATTAGGAAATTAAGTCATTAAACAATCGTATTAGGTAAACTTGTAGAAGAATTTTATTGCTCTCTCCGTTCCTAACTACAAGATCACTTTCAAATTTCAATTTGTTCCTAAATATAAGAGACTTTCTAATTTTTCCAAGCCTTTTCCCAAATAAACCCTACTAATGCTTCTCTATAATGAACAAGCAAGAGAGGGAGAGTGGAAATATGGTATATGATTACTTGATTAGGGTAAATTAGTAATATCATGTGCTAATAACTAACTTAACTAACATCCTTAATCTGATCAAACCAGGGAAAGTGATATTATAGTTAGTAACAGAGGGAGTATCATTTAGGAAGAAGCTTGTATTATAAATATGATATCATATCAATGAAATATTTATTCATCATTGTTTCCACAACAAGTTACTCATAAATTAATTTTCCTGAATTTTATTTTCTCTAGACTAGTTTATTTAACTTTATAAGCTAGCATACAATATAAAAATAAGTAAACTAAACTAAAAAGAAATGGCGGGAAAGGTATCTATGAAATCATAGCTATTCCATACCAGGCAAATGAAGTATTGAGTTCATGAACATCAGTGTCACAGAAAACACACCAAAATCGATTGTGAGAAGCGCGTTGAGGGTCGAAGAAGGAAGGATTTTGAAGGAAGAAGGAAATATGGGAAATTTTATTGCGGAAGCGAGAGAGGAAGGAGGAAAGGGATTTCTTGTGGTTGGGGAAATACTTGTGGCGAATTCCTTGGTTGTGATTCAGATTGCACACTTTGCACAATTCGAATTCCAATTCAGATTCGCGTTTCTTCTTCGTTTTAGGGTTTCTTATGTTTCTGTGTTCTGCTTCTGATTGCTTCTCCATCGCAGAGACCAAATATTTTTTCTCTGTTAGCTTCTTCTCTCAACTTCACACTTGGTAATGTAAATGAATCTCATTTTGTTTTATTTTTTTTTAAAGGGAGGTAAAAAATTAGAAGAATATTATATCTAGCAATTAATATAATAATTTGAAATATTAAGAAAATAAAATAAATTATTATGTCATAATGTTATTTCACGATACTCCTGTTTAGTAGAGTGGTTTTACAAATATAAAGAAAAATCTTGAATCTCATTCACTTTTTACTAAAATCTGACATGTTTTATATTTTAATCACTCTATCTGTATTTAATATTCACTATGTCATACAAAAATGAAGTCAATATTTAATAAAAGAGAGTTAAGTTTGTATATTGGCATGAAATATTTAACGAGATAATTTATGTTGGAGTTATCAACATTAATGTGTGGGTGTGTCATAAAGAACAAGTCCCGAATTATTAGGGATTGTAGGGTCCAAATTATAAGTGAATTTGGACTATTATATAGACCAAGAGGAGGAATGAACTTGCATAACAATGGGCACTGTAGATGAAATCCGGCGATTTCTCCCTACCCTTTGTTTGCAAGTTATATGAGGTTTGAATACCTTATATTGGAAGGCTTGGTGGAAATAATATACTCAATCAAAGTAAATTATTTCAGCCTTTCCTATCTGAACGTTAGCAATTTATTTTGTGATTAAGTGTTGATTTTATGGATGGAAATGAAGTCACATAATGGCACTTGAATGCACTTTATTTTCTTACAAACTTCACAAAACGTAAACCCTATACACACACACACTAACGTTGCTACTTTAAAGGGCATTCATTTTCTCATTATGGTTTTGAAACTGATAATTTATTGTCATAATAGGAAGCTAACGTTGAGATGATTATATAAGGTATTTTAGACTAAGGTGTTATATATCGTGTGTATGACTCTTGACTCTTGAGTCTAAGAGCACAATCTCCTCCTCTTCCTCTCTAAAATATCATTTGAGTTACTATATACTT
This sequence comes from Mimosa pudica, assembly GCA_029929735.1. Classification (NCBI taxonomy): domain Eukaryota; kingdom Viridiplantae; phylum Streptophyta; class Magnoliopsida; order Fabales; family Fabaceae; genus Mimosa; species Mimosa pudica. The sequence continues at coordinate 15,449,823 of JAKELP010000014.1, read as the reverse complement.
TCACTGTACTGTTGCCTTGCGAAACGCAGGAAGGGTCTGTTTGATCCTGGGGTGAGCCGCATCCTATCTTGCTGCCGGTGGTCGCGGAATACCTCTAAAGGACAGAGTCCCACAAAGGAAAGCGACTCAGATCACTATTTTATTTTATGTGCAGCACTATGTTTTCCTTGTTTGCAGGAATAGTTGGTGAATGGATATATTAGCATCGGAGAGGAGCTAGAAGATATCCATGGAACTATTTGATGATTTAGGAGCAGACACCAACAATTTATATATAGGAACAAAGAAAACTTTCTATCAAAAGGTAACTCTAAAATTAAAATACCTGTGCAAGATTAAATTATGTATCGGTAAATAATATTAAATCATGTTTATGAGAAAATTATTCTGCATGTAACTTATGAGCGGGTTGGGTCTAGCTGGCTACTGAAATGAGTTATTTATGGCATTTCGCGGGAGTCAGTTAAAAAAAAAAAAAGGTATTTCCCGGGAGTAAGTTCAAACAAAAAGTGGTATTTCCCGCCAGTAAGTGAGATGGTAAATATACTCAAGAATATCACATGAAAAAGAGTCAACCCAATTTGATCTCACTTGTTGGGGTATTGGGAAAAAATTATATTTGACAACCTTATTCTTTTATATAAAGATGTTGATTTGAACTCATAACCTTAAATCTCAAGATAAGCGGAGCTTATTACCGCTAAGAAAAGTCAACCTTCAAAATATGTTAGGGGATTTGCAGTTTAGTCCCTGGTAAGGGAAATTAATACTGGAAGGTCCCAATACATTCCAAAATAATTATAAAGTCCCAGGGGCCCTTTCCTACAATTGTTTGCTTAACTTCAATGACCATTTTGCCCTCATTAAAGATGATTGTCATCTCACTGGTCCCTACAGGAGGACTATGCTTTCATCTTATGAGGGCAAAATGGTGATTGAAGATAAGCAATCAATTGCAGGAAAGGGCCCTTGGGACTTTATAATTATTTTGGAATGTATTGGGACCTTCCAGTATTAATTTCCCTTACCAGGGACTAAACTGCAAATTTTCCAATATGTTATATGATGGTTCTGAAAAAAAAATCATTTGTATTGTTGTACATAAGATTATAAATTAAACAAACTAATTTATATAACAATGACAAATAGAGAAGACTATATAAAATGAGTTTTATATAAAATGAGTTTTATATATCACTAAGTGTTTAGATCAACTGGCGTTGTTCAAACTTTATCAATGTTCTCGAGTTCAAACCTTCAGTATGCAACCATGAAAATTACCTGGAGGCGATGGTGTTCCCCATTACGGATCTATATTCTTTCTAATTCGACTAGTCGATTGTTAGAAACACCGATTAGTGATAAATAAAAGATCAAAAGTTTTATTAATTAATGGGTAAAAAACAAAAATTATATTTAAGATAAAAGTCAACCTGAGCCAATTCTTATATTTTGCACTAAGCTACAAGCTAAGGCTGTAACAATAGTTCAAAAGTGATGATCACGTGAGCAAATGAAGGGATCAAAGTACATCAACAAAGATGAGTGAATAATGGAACGATGGGGACAGATGAGAGTGATGATAAAAGGTGGGCAAAAATGGGGGGAGCAAGGGAGCCATTATTCAGGGTGGTTGCTTGTCCAGCTCTTTATATATTATATATAGTTCACAGTGCAATTCCCAAAAGGACCACTTGATCTCAATCCCAATCAAATAACAATAATACACATTAGATTCTCGCATCCTTCTCCCCCCACCAACAACAATACATATCAGATAAGTCACAATTGGGTGATGTGCATCCACACACACACATCAAAGCTTTTTTCCGTTCCTTCTCTACTACCAAATAATAATATATGAAGACTGTTTATTTTGCAAACTCATATATTAGCGAACAGGAAGAACCATCACCATTGTTATTTAACAAATATAAAAACATATATGTTGCACAGAATAGTAGCAATATGCGTGGTGGGCATCCTACAAATAATGGGAAATCCCTCTCACATTATGGAGGTGATGAGTCTAAGAGAGGATCATATATATAACACATACATCTCCACTTTCCTTCAGACTCGCTAAAGAGGCCCAACTTTTGATTTCCCCTCCTGATTTGATGGAACTGTCTCTGTCACTCATCACCCTTCTTCATCATCACCATCATCATCCCTTTCTTTCCTTTTTATTCTTTCATTTCTGTGCATACTATTCAAAACATACCAAACTACACTGTAACATCCTTTTTTACACGCAAATATATGATTCAACTTACGTGTATAACTCATTGCCTTATAATACTTGTATTTCAGGGCAACCTAGGAGAAACTAACGACATTCTCCACTTTTTACTCGTCAACTTATACCAAGTAACCAACTATAGCTAGTTCCATTTCATGCCCACACACTTTTTCAGTATACATACGTACATGCTTCTTACTAGCTATAGTTCTTCGGGCAATACTCAGCACTCCCTTTACGTACTGTGCCATATAATTTAATACTCCCTCCATTTGTTCTCTTTGTTTTCTTTTTGTTAATCACCGTCTGGTTTAATCCGAGTTCGAGGGGTAGGAGTATTGCTATACAGGCAAGGTTGTCCCCTCTCCTAATGAGAGGGCTTCCCGGGATTCGAACACGCGTTTTCATCCTTACGGGGTTATAGCTCAATTACCAGCTTAATCAACTACTCATTGGTCCCTCTATTTGTTCTCTAAATATAAAACTTATTCACTTAATTTAATTAGATTAAAGATTCTATTTAAGTATTTAAGTTAATTAAAATCGTATGATATTACCAAAATAACCTAAATACATATAATTGTATGCAATATTCACCAAAAGATGCTCAATTCATTGTAGTTCATACAAAATATAAACAGAAAAGAAAAAGGTGCCTGTGGTGCTAATCATAGTCAACACCTTTTCCCCACTAAGCTTGCTGATACCTTTCTCCGAGCATGCAGTTGATGAATCATATATAACTTGACAAGAACTGAGATAGTACATTGTTTCCCTTTATTAAACTGATGAAACAGAAATTTTTAATAGTAAAGTCGATTGTTCATTTGAATTCAGATTAATTTACCTAAAATTTTAATTTTCACTGTTATTATTTTAATCCCCTCCCTTTTTAATAAGGGAAAAATAATAAAAACAATTAATTTAATTTCATTAGAAGGATCTGGAAACCATAAAAAAAAATTAAATATAAAATTCTAAAAAGTCTACATCATATGTATGAATTCAAATTTTTGGTCCATTCTAAGTCGAGTCATAGAGAGATCAATAATGAATATGGTTATAATAATCATGATATTGACAGACTTAATATATAAAGGGGCTTTCCCTTAGCTTGCCTTTTTTTCTTTTGTTGGCTTCTAAATCTTTTAAGTAATCATAGCTAAGCCATCCATCGAGAAAGGATTCATGATGGCTTCTCTCAAAAATATATTGCAAGTGTCATTTAGATAAAGCATGCTTCGATATCCATCCCTTTTTTAGGTTGTATTTTAGAAGTGATTTCTTCTTGTCTCTATAATATTATTTTCATTAAGGAAAATGTTTGTGTTAAATTCCTTGTATCAATTCAAACCTCAAATTCCATTGATATAAGAACAATATTTTAGAGAGATTAATATAAGTATTCTTATCTTGAAGTTTATGAGCCCTAGCGAGCATCAAAAGCAGCTCAACTAGCCTAAAATTTTCTTGTAAAAAAGAGAAAAATAATGATGGTGCTATAATTGACAATATGGTAAAACCACTTCTTCAATTACGATTGGAAATTTTAACAGCATGATGTATATCTATCTCTCATTATTCATCATCATCAGAGTACTGCAACTGAATTTTGATCTGATGTTAGTTTACAAATACATACGCGCGAGACATAGAAATTGTCTGACATAAGTAAATTTAGGGAATCATAAGTACGGATGTTGGATACATATCCCTGCAAAATAGATCAAGATCTTCTTGTCTCTCGGCTATGTTTTAACTCTCAAATAATTTATTTCAAGAAGGATCAATCCTGTGGCATATGTTGGTTCTTGCCATGTATATGTGTCGACTAAGCATCATCATCATATATAGAAACACACACACACACACACACACACACGAATGAGTGAGTATGATCCCTGAAGGTCGATTGAGGATCCCACGAAGAAACAGTATCACTTGACTGGCATAAGAGGACAACCTGAAAAGACAAATGTTAAGGTTTTGTCATAATGACCCCAATTTGATGCCTCCCCGCAAAACATACATGTCCTACTCCTATCTATCCATCTTTTTCAAAATTTTCTATCCTCTCAAGCAACTTGATTCTTCTTTCTCCTCCTCCCCCTCTTAATTAATAATACACCTCCATGATCATAACCAAATAAATGATAAAAGACATAACATGACTGTAATCCCATCAATTATTTATACATATCATCTCACTTTTCATTTTCTAAAAAAATCATGAATATATGTGTGTGTACACTCACATCAAATCAGGAATATATGTGGGGTGGTGTTGTGGCAATAATTTTGATTTAATTTTGGATATATGACTCGCGTTTGAGGACTCACAGAAACCATTATTATAATGTTTAACTTGGGCGCTTTACGTTTGATGGTACTATTACTAAGGCACATAGGGGCACTCATTTTTTGATCATCAGAACAGAAACTGTGTCTTTAATTATTATATTTCATAACATCTTTTTTTTATTTCACAACAGTTTAATTTGATGTTTTTTATGATATCGATTCTTCAACGTTTTAAAAATGGTAGGGGCCAGGCTTATTATTAGTTGCTGGAAATCACACACCTCACATATATGCTACACTGTACGAGATACTATAATATAATACGAAGCTAATTACATGCATATGTCTATCATATAGTCTTTTAAGATTTCATATCCTCGATAATAACAATTATAATAGAAGGAAATCAACTCATTCACAGTTCACACACAGATATGTACAACATTAATTGATGATGATTTAATAGTCAATAATCACGTACGAAACACGTGGCAAATTGATGGGTATATACAATCAAGAAGAAGAGATGGAAGATGGAATTGAGGTTAAATACAAAAGTGGTCCATATATGGTTGCTTGAGGTGAAGGAACTAACGTGAATGTAACAACAAATTAAACAACAAGAAGCATCGTTATTGTAAAAGGACATGAGAAAACGTTGTTTTAAAGCAAGTAGTTGGTTAGTAGTAGAGTAGAGAAGAGAGAACAAGTGGCGGTGGGAAAATAATAATGTTGGAAGATATGTTAGCTAGTACTAGCCAATTAGATATAGTGGCAAACAAACACACAAACACAAGATTTTATGAAATCAGATTGATAATGGCTAGCTCAGAAACACATCCACACCTTACCTAGTTAACTCATCAGAAGATTGCGACCTAACGCCTTCCCCTTTTTTGTGTTTCTAAAATGTACTTTTTCCCTAAAGTCTAAAGATCTGCCCCCACCACACACACACACACACACACTGTTTTCAGACCCATTCATATATATATATATATATATATATATATATATATATATATATATATATAATATTAATAAAATAAATAAATAAAAGTCGCTGTATTATTACTATTGTGTGTTGTGAATGGCACCACCACCCCCTTTACACGTTAACTGTATGTGAGTATTATGTGTTTTACAAACACCTGCTTCTTGAATAACGCCCTTGAAAGCATCACTCACAAATTACACTGTTCATTGATTGATGCTTTTCTAGTCACAGTCAGTCGGCAATATATTTATCCATTTCTCTCCATTATATATATATAATATCTTAATTTCCTTTTCTCATCTCATTTTCTCTTTATTTTGTGTTTGGAAGGCAGACATGGATCGTGGGCGTTTGGTGTTGGATGAGCAAAAGTTAACAAGTTGAATACAAAAGGATACGACTAAATTGTACAGTGTCACGTTATTAGTGCTATGTATACTTACTACTTCTTGTTCTCATTCATTTGTTCTTTCGTCATCACTCGAGCCTTCATTCCCAACTAGTAACCCTACTTTTAATTCAATTCTCTTCACACCATTTCACTATTTCTTTCTTTACAGTTTCCGAAGCCTATATATTGTTACCTTACGATCTTATCCGATCCATACCACTTATATAATATATATAAGGTCTTGGAGAGAGAAATCATCAGAGAATTTTGGTGCAAGAACGCAAGCATTTTAATATCTGTACGTGCGTGAGAGGGAATCGAATGTATATATCTATCAAATGATCTCATGGTAAACCTAACTAGATGATACAAGACCACATGAAAAAAGAGAATATTTGACAGTCATCTATCATGTATGACATTTTTTATTGAGAATTAGTGATGTCATCTTTTTGGCAAACCTTTTTCCAATCCCAGCAATTAATTAATTACCTGTAAAAGTTCAGATGGTATATTCTTGCAACCCCAAAGCCATAATATTTAGTAAAGTTTATGGCACACATGAATACCATCATCATTTCTTTTGATTCTCTAGAATCCATCCAAACAGAACAGTAGCCCCACGCCCAACACATCAATTATATCTTCTATGCTTCAGTATACTTCATCATCAGATCATGTCATCATAAGTGATGGGAACTACTTAATTTAATTGATCTTCATAATTCTCTCACTATTAATTTATCCTACCATATCTTAATATGAGATCTTACATTAAAAACTTAATAAATCTACAGGCCAGGCTTGATGCCTATATTCTACTTCCCGCAGGTTAATTTTAGTATATCCATGACTTGCTCTATATATATAAAGCATATAATTGAATAACTTATCAATTGGGTAAACTTCTTAAGGTCTGCAAATTAAATAAAGATGCTCATATACATCAATTTGAAGGTAAGAAACGAATCTTATATATATCATTCCTTTACCGAAGGTTCAGATACACATGATCGATCTAATAATAATTAATGCACATCCAATATATATAGTGTTAATCAAGCATAATAGCATGTAGTCTCTCCTCGATCTCGATCTCTTTTCTCATCGGAAATCAAATAGACAGCACGTAATTCTTCCATCCAATAGATTACATATATGAAATGAAAGCTAGAAAAGAAGACTCAGTTAATAATATTTGTGATGTCCATATATTAATTTATTAGAAAATAGACAAATTAAGAAGGAGGAGAAGATTATTGAGAGAGTACTAGTGGATGAATTATATAAGATATGGAAATCGATTAATATATAATTAAGGCCTGAACCTTTGCCTGCAAGATTGGCAAGTGATCTCCATGCACGTAGAATCAACCTGTCTAGTGGCTCTCTCCTTCATTCTCTCAGCTCTCTCAACCTCTTCCCTAGCTCTCTCCCACATTTGCCTCGCACGTGCGAACTCAGACTGAGCCATCTCCATCTCTCTCCTAGTCAGCTCCCTCACCCTCTCCGCATATGCCTTCTCCATCGCCGCCACCCTTATCTGCTCCCCCGCCTCCCACTTCAAAGTCTCCACACATGTCGTTGTACCACCACCACCACCACCCCTAGACCCTCCACGTATCATTGGCCTCACGCTTATAGATAACTGTAGGTCCAACGATGGTGTCCCCTCAGAAGAGGACACCGTCGACCGGAGCCTTAGAAGCGATGAGTTATCGCCGGTGGCCACCGGTAAGGCGGATTGTGAAGAGGGTAGGAGCTCAAGTGCCTTTTGGTCGTTTTCTTCTTCCATATAGCTAAAGAAAATAAAGGGGAGAGAGTGTATATTGAGGAGAGGAATATGATGAGAGAGTTTTAATTTTGGATGGGTGAGTTAGTCCCTTGTGGTATATATAGACAACTAAGGGAGGGTGAAATGACGTGGATATCCCTGGTGGGTGGAGGTGACTTACTTCCTCCTCATTAAGTATAAGACATTAAGACCTAATTGGTTTTTTTGAAAAATCATAAAAAAATAAAATAAGTTAATTATAAGTTGATTTTTTTAATTTTTCCTTAAACTAGTTTATTTGACCTATAGATTAATGGATAATCTAAAAATATATCAAATATGTAATAATTTAATAACCTATTTTGTAACCTTAATGTTTAAAAAAAAGTCGATTATAAGTCTTATATTTAGGATTACGGTATTGAGTTTGACCATTTGTAGGGGAAGGGGTGAGGGGTATTATGGGAAGGATTTGAACGGCGGGAAATTCCGTTATTAGGAGAGGGGCAGGAGGGAGGGAAATAACGGATCGAGTTTGTGGTGCAATGCAACTATCTTTTTTATATTGATGTGAGATTGTAAAGAAATTTTGACTTTTCCTTTTTCCGGGAGATGTGTGTGGGTGTGTAATTATTAGCGTCACACGTGCGCTACCAATGAGGGCATTTCACATTTTCACAAGTAATGTATTAGTAATACAACGAAAGTTTCAATCTTTAACCTCTATATCTCGTGCTAATTTGTTTTGGATTTCTGTACGGATGTCTCCCTTTATAAGCAAGCGAACGGTTCAATTTGCATGACTGTTCGTCATAATATAACAATATCGCTACTTCTAAATAATTATTATGATTTTGGATTTAGCTTGAATATAGTAGTATAACATGGGAGAATTAGGAACAATTCAAAACATACAAATCTAAATTAATGAGATAGTACTTCATTTTAATTTCTAAGATAACTCTTTATTGTTATATATATGTATCGTACTATCATTTTAAGAACATGACATATGAAAGTACCTTGAAAGTTTCAAATTCTCTAAGAGATTTTAATTAGTTGAATAATGATATTCATTCTCGTTCATTGAGTAATGATGTTAACAGTTGCAAATAATTTGTTTGTGATTATTTTGAAATTTAAAAGTTATAATCATTCCCTTGTACTTAAAAATTAAAATATACGACCTAGTTAAAAATAAGACCTAGTTGACTTTTTGGAAAATTCTAAAAAGCAAAATAAGTTAATTATAAATTGATTTACCTAATTTTTCCCTTAGACTAGTTTATTTCACTTAAAAAGTAATAAATAATCTAAAAATATATCAAATATGTCATGATTTAATAGCCTATTTCACAACCTTAACCTCATAAAAAAATTCAACTAGGTCTTATATTTAGGACCGAAGGTAGTATTATCTAAAATTAAATGTGCAATATTAATTTATTTCTTTTAGTATGACCTTTTCCCCAACTTTCGAAGAGCATGTTTAAAGTAAGAACTACCTTCTCTACCAAATATAAAAATTAGGTAGGGCTGTATTTCGTCCTAAAGTATCAATTCATTTTATCATCCGATCCAAACTGTACTTATCTTAATTATTTTTCCCAAAACTACATCTAATGACTTTATGCGTGTGCGTGTTAAGTGAGCTTGAAACAGTTTTAATACAAACTACTAGCTATTTAATTAAATTTTTTAAGTAACCAATATATCTTCTTAATTATAAGTTATACGTGTAGACTAACTTATTTTATTCAGTCAAATTAATTAATTAGATCTTACATTAAAATAAAGATTGCATGCATGTTTCATGAATTAACAATATAAGAAATTAAGGTTTGATTTTCCCCTTAAAAATGTCTCTATATATACATTCTCCATCAAACATGATTATCTTCCGGCCAAATATAAGTACACATTTTCCATATAAAAAAACAAGAGGGGTCAGCTTTTAAAACTCATACTCTCAAAAAAGGAGGCAAATTTTGTTTTTTCAAGGTTTAGGCTATATTCATGAATGTGCGTGTAAGATATTATGGGGAAAAAAGTTCATCTCGCTGTTATATGAGCTTTACTGATTGAGCAGTTTTAAATTTTCTTGGTTTTGAAATATCGGTGGGATGGTTAGAATGTTAGTTATACTTAACAATAATAATAAAATAATAATAACAGAGTTTAAACCTTGGAGTTTCAACAATATCATTTCCCATTGGCCAATTGAACCGATCTTACATAGCTTACTCGTTTTCCCTTGCCCGACCTAAATTAAAGATGGCTAACTTTTTTAAAACACACATATTTCTTTATACTCAAAATTAATGACATGAAATTCTATTCTGGTTTTTCAAATTTAAAATATTGCCCATGATGAAACTTAATATCCCGATCCGTTTCGTTTTTAAAGCACACTCATATTATATTTTTCATAATAATCATGTTGATCTAAATATAAGACTTAATTACCTAATTAGATTAGATTGAGATTGTTTGTTAAATTAGTTAAAATCACATGATATTTTCAAAACATCATAACATTCTTTATTCATCTCACACTCCCTCTTTTGTCTATTTATTATTGATCGACACACATCACTTAAAATAATTTGAAAAAAAATAGAGAAAATCATATATTAGGGAATACCACATTCTCAAATAGGAGGGATTACTATATACATATATAATTAGAAAACTCTTTAAATATTGCTAAGACAAATTTTTCAAGTTAGGGGTTAAAATAAATGTATTAAAGAAATAGTAGGCATGGGAGGTGTTATCTGTTATGAGAGGGAGGAGGATGATATTGAAAGAGGAAAATGGGGGAAAGGAGGAATGGGTGAGATTAGCTTTATAAAGGGTAGGGCAAAGGTTGTCGGCCATGGCAGCAGGCTTGGCACGTGGGAGTTTCATTCTTTTTGTGGGACCCTCTCACTCTCTTCCATCTTAAAACACAACAATAACCACAACTCCACAACATGTGACTCTCCATTATCTCCTCTTGCTACTTTTCATTCCTCTCTATTTCTTTTAAAAATGGGTAAACACATAAGAATGACAACTTTTGTGGAGAGTGGGATTTGAACCCAAACCTTAGTCGATCTGGTGCCTTAGACCAACTCGGCCATCTCCACCTGTTTAATTTGCATGATGCTCTTTTTTTTCGATGAAAATGGCATGTTGCTTTGATCATAATATTGGTGACTTGCTTTTCAAGAAGAGCGAAAAAATACTACATTTTCCTTTTGAAGAACAAAATTACCACAAGGTTTACTAGTGTGTGAAGAAGTTAAAGTACAACACTCTAATCTACATATATCTACAATATGTGGCTCAAAAATTACACCCCACTATTGAAGGACATTATGATTTGTTACCCATTCTATCTTTTCCTTGTCTTTTTTTCAATCATTTTGTCAAGAGACCTGACAAATAACAGATTGATTAGCTCTATTTTAGTTTTCTTAGATTTTATGAGAATGATTAGGTCTTGCAAGATTTTGCAATTCATTTTTTTTTTGTTTTCTCAAGGTTACCCCTACTAAATGTCAAATGAGACTAATTTCTTGCTTATCTGAAGTCATATTAGGGGCATGCAGTTGACCTGTTAATTTGCTTCATTCACAAGACTTGGGGGTCGAATCTCTAATTACTTACTTAAAGGACAATAATACTTATCATTCACGTCAATCCGCTAGGTTAAAATTTTGCAATTCTACATTACTGTTAAATTGTTTTAATGGACATTCAAAGTTTGAGAAAATAATAAATGACGTTATAGTGTTCTGATTTCTAGTATAATGAAATGGATGAATGAAAGGTAGAAGCTGTATTAATGCCTTAATAGGAGGGCATAGAAAAGAAGAAAAAAGGGAAGCAGTTTTCTTACAAAGAAACAAAAAGAGGGAACGGGATGCTTTTCCCATCCGTTGCAATGAAAAGTTGAAAAGTAAAACCATATTTATATATACATATATAAAAGGGAACCCACCCCCTCATGGCCCTTATGCTACAACTGGCAAAAGGCACCTAAACCATCCTGCCCATAAGTAAAGGACTTTGGGGTTCACAAAATTGGGACCCAACAAACAATGCACAGAATAGCTTAGTTGGAGGGCATCATGAATGAATAATTGTCCTAATTCATAAAGTCACATACTTCACCCCCTCAAATTGTGCTTATACTTTGCAATTGCATTGAAGGCCAACCAAGTATTACCCTGCCTTGCCTAACTAGATTCCAACCTTATTAGAATGTTTAAGGAGAAATGAAGGCATACAATTCTCCTTCAATCTTTTTTCCCATTACTTTCTTTTTCGAATGAAAGGTCATGGAGATGTGTAAAATTAGCTGGCTACATTTAGTCTTACTTCAGCATCCAACTGATGTGCTTGAGGAACCAAAAACTAGGTACTAATTTTCTTCTCTTGACATGTGGTAAAACATGATTGTCCAATATATATACCCCCTTGTTCCTAAATACAAGATCATTTTCTCTAATTTGATTAGATTAAGAATGTTGGTGAAGTTAGTTATTAATGCATGATATTGTCAATTCACCCTAACCATATACCTCTATCCTCGCGCTCGCTCTCTCTTGTTTGTTTGTTATTGATAAACATTATCAGGGGTTAATTTGGGGAAAAGTTGGCAAAAATTAGAAAGTGATCTTATATTTAGGAACAAATTGAATTTAAAAGTGATATTATATTTAGGAATAAGGGAGTGTATGTGTGTGTGTATAAACAATTGATTCAACGGGCTAAAGTGTCTATATTAACTTAACTAGATGTAGAGCTACACAAAATCCCGGTGTCCCATAGCCCGCCCGTATAGACCCGATCCGGTTTGAAACCATAGTACCAATTGGTTTGGGACCATAGTAAATAAGACATAATCAAACTCGACCACTGAACATGACATGACAAGAACATATGTTACAAGACTAATGGCCCCCCAAAAATATTATTATTTTTGATTAAAAAATAATTTATTCTCCCAATTTAAAAATGCACCATATAATAATTAATATTTAGTACAACAATTGAAATATTATATTAATTAATTTTCCCAATTTTCTTAAACTATAAAGTTTTAGGACCAATAGGACATGTCCCGTGGCCCAAAGGACATGTTCTACTCGGTCCTAATTCCAAGCCATATAGGACCAAGTCAGTCAGTCAGCTATCGTGCCAGAAAATTAAACTGACAGATTTTAAGACAGGACATAGGACATATGTAGGGTTTGGTCTCATCCGTAATTTGTGCACTCTAACTAGATGTCTCAAGTTTGTATTGTAGGAATCCAACAAAAATTATATCTCTTCTATTGCTACGGAGGTTTTTTTTTTCAACCCCTGGTTGTGATGAGAAAGTTTTCCTTTTCTTTTTCCTTTTTCTCTTTTGGGGATTAGTCTCTTTCATTGAATGTGGAAAAAGAATAACTATTGTCATCTTCTACCGTGATTTCGTGACCATTGCTTGCTTGTTACAATGAATGCGATCCGGTTTGAAGGCTTGTTCTGTGCTGTGCATAATGAACTTTATGCAGATACAGATGCCGTTTGCTAGCCATCATATTTTGTCTTCCCCAACTTCTCACTCCATTTTAATCCTATCTTGCGTACTACGTCAAATCTTAAACCGAGTACATATATTTTGCCTACTTGATCATCAAATTCAACAGCACGTGAGTCCCTACATATGACATTAACAACCAAATAACTAATAGTATTATCTTCCGCTTTAAATTTAAGATCCGACTTTTTTGGTTGAAGTTAAAGAAGTAAGTTACACTATTAAATTATAACATATGATACATGCAATTAAAATATAAATTAGTTTATGAGTGAAATAAGATGGTTATAGACATTTAAAAATGATTAATTTTACATTCTTAATTTCTCAAAAAAAAAAATAAGTGACTTTATATAATTAAACTAGAAGAGTAATAAGTAATGACTTCTTTTTTCACATGTTTTGTACGGCGGGAAAAGGCATCGTAACTACTATCTCTTCATTGTTTCCTAAGCCTCCGTTAAATTCAACGAGGAACATTGAGGGTGCAAATCATCTCCTATTCTGTATTTTCGTTTCCTTTTCTTTTCAAATTGAAAATTTATGATTCAGATTTCATATTTAATAAAATTTATTATATCATATAATTTAATTTTGTCTGTGTTGAAGTTATAAATTGTGGAGATATGATTTAAATGGATTGAAAATATTAGATTTTGAGCATCCATTTTCCAATACAACGACAAATATGAGATTATAATAAAAAAAAAAATCAAGAGGACCAACCTTGTACCTTAGTGATAGCAAGTCAAATGCAATCCTCACAACAGAGGAGGACAAGCGAGATTTGAGCAAACAGAGTTGGTAGGAACGGATTCTTTTCATATTTTGATTTGATGGTTTGATAATTGTATTTGAGATGAGTTTAGTTTAGCAGCAGTCTAGAAAGATTCAATCAAAAAACATGTTGGGGTGCATTATGAAATTCATTAAGTAAAATAATTTAAACAAAGCAACAACACATCATGGTGAGGAGATCAACAAAACTGTAAAGGGATAAAGAAATAAATTCCCCTTTCTTTTAAATTAAACCTCAATGCTGGACTCAAAACCAAAAGTTTACAATTCCCATGAATTAAAAAGGGAAAATTCTAAGCTGTGCTATGCAGAATATATGGCTTCAAGTTGCCTCCGGAGAACTTCAAGGTCATCAGTGTCAGTGCTATGAGCTCCAAGAGCAGAATTATTATCCTCATCAGCACTTGGGAGTTCACGAGTGAGACCTTCTGGCAGGACATCTGAAACTGCATGGACAGATTTTTTTACAGGTCACTAATTTAAACAAATGGTAATTAGAAATAGTAGATGAATGTTAAAAAAAGGCAAGCAAGGAAAGGAAGACTATATTTTTATGATGTTAACAATGACAACTAATAAACCATTACATTTACTTGGAAATTGGATATACTTGAGAAATAATACTAGCAAGAATTTCTACCATCACAACCAACGCACCCGAAATATGGTTTCATTTAAATTCATTTGGATCCATTTGAGAAGAATGATTAAACTGGGAGCCCAATAAGGCGGCATTAAAATGGTTGATGACATATATATAAGTCAAGAAAAAGTAGGGACAATACAAATACGTAGGGGTCAGCACTTCTTCAAAAATCCAGCAACATTACCTTTCATCACATTTTATATTAAATAGAATATAGTCCCACATCAAGTGGCCACAAATAATTCTTGTAGTACCTAAGCAGTATGATTTTTCCTATTCAAAAACTAGTTTTAAAGACTGGGTTTCTCATGCTTGCTTAGGTCTCTATCAATCATAAGACTTCATCTTTATTTAAATAAACATAAGTATGTGACAAAAAATTACCTAAACTTTTGGCTTCAGGACCACCCGGCTCACAATCATCAACCACACTGAAAATTTAACAAAAGAAAGTCACAAACCACGGAATTAAAATTAGAATTTCAAGAAAGAAACAGGATAACAGTGTACATCTTGAAACGGCAGCATATTGTGCATTCACCCACTACAGCTGTAAATAAAAGATTCAAGATCCATTCCAACTTTAATGCTCAAAAAAGAAAAAAATGATCCATTCCAACTTATGCATTATCACCCCTCTTTTCTTTCATTGGAATAAAACGTAATAACTAAATGAGAAAACAATCATTAAGAACATAATATTCCAGTCAATTGTCATCATGAAGGGTTACAAGAAAAGGACAAGATAACAGTGGACACCTTGAAACGCTAGCATAGTGTACATTCGCCCAATACAGTTGTAAGTAAAGGGTTTCAGTTATTATGCTTTATCTCCACATTGAAGAAACATAGAGAATAAAAAAGGAAATATCATTTAAGGACCTTATATTCCATTCATTATCATCATGAAGTGGGCCTTCCTCAGTTGATAGTGCTTCAGCTTCCATTTTGGCTTTTGCCGCAGCGTCTCTCGCTGGCTTCGCAAGAATATATTCTTCCTGCACAAAATTATAGTCACAGAATCAGAAGCACTTAAAAATCAGTTGATTGATGAGAACGAGTTCAAGCAACAAGGGAAGCAATAAAATCGCGTACCTGTCTTTTCAAGCAAGCTCCATTGGAACACTGAGGGTTTGGCTTCATTTGCATGGTTGGGAAAAAATCTTTTAGAGAATTATAACCCTAATGACAAGTAAAAATAGGAAAGGATATCAGCTTTATTAGATTTAAAAGAACACGTGTAAAACTACTATGGTATTTACCAAATATGGAGAGACTTGTCCAAAACCTAACAAGAATTTGAGCGTGTTTTGGACTAGCAACCCAGCTACAACTCCCTAAAAAGTAAAATCAGAAAAAAAAAATTAGGCTAAAACAAAATAAAAATTACATTAAGTTCTAGATCAATTTCGAAAAGGCACCAAACAGTAAAGACAGTACGAGAATAACGTTAATGATAAAGAAGAATCTAAGAAAAGCTCAGCCTATTTCATTTCCATAGCCATCATATTCCTTACAGTGAAAAGAGGAATCATCACATATATACTAAGTTGTAAAGAAGAAAAGCACTATATGCAAGCAGTAGAAGAACTGTAGAATTACACTTTTACCATGGTTGTAGGTAAAGATGCAGCACAAACACCTTCACGCTTGAGCGTGCGTTCATCTACCCCAGATGCCACGACCTGCGAGGAAAGCATATTGTATTCTTCAAATGTTTATGCCTAGTGTGATTATTGTAATATGGATGTAGTAACATTTACACAGTCTACCAAATGATACCAAATTGATGAGTATTCAATTAAACTTATTACTGTAAGGTCATATATTCTCAGCAATGCAAAACAGTCTGAAATCAAATCAGAGCCAGACATACCAGAGGAGGTGCACATGCAAAACAGGCAGTTTCACCTGGGATGAGTAACTGAATGTGACCGGACACAGCATCCTCAGACACACCTGTTCAAATTTTATATTCATGAGTCTCAGCTAAAAAAAATTGCATCCTCTAGAAATTCAAGTTTGCCCTAACACAGTTTATCATGGCTTGGAAACTTCAAGATCAAAATAAAATGACCAAAAATTATCAAAGCCAGATTTTATGTAAAAAATTATTCATTTCTAGATGTCCAGGTAACACAGTGATTGATTTTGATCTTACTAATGATGATGACGAAGTCGATCCTAGAATTTTACTTAAAATTTAAATCAAGTAACTTTATCAATACAAAGTCCTCTAGCTCACCTGACTCCAACCATGTCTGGCTCAGTTCATTGCAAGCCTGCACAATGATCAGTCAGGTCAGCTGTCAGCCAAATATAAAATTCCCAAAGCAACCAGAAAAGAATTCATTCATTCCATATAAATATTTGGTTATGAATACCTGGTTAACAGCCATTCTGGCTTCATAATTATCCACACAACTTAACACAAGGTCCACACCACTGCCTTGTTTATCAGGGCAAAACGATTTATTTTTTAAACTTGACATGAAGGTATCAAAACCTTCAAGTGTATTGATGTTCAGTGTATAGCTCTGAATAACAGGGAAAAAGGAACAATCAGAGAAGAAAGAAAATACACAAATACATTAAACTGTCGATGAGGTCTGATCTCAATATAACTTAATGAGTGCAATGAGCCTCAGCCCACAAATAGAATTAATACTCGCCTCAAGCACTACATCAGGGTTTATATCTGAAAGAGTCTGCACAGCCGCATCTGTCTTTGTCATACCTACCTGTAAGGCTAGAACACTTAACATTAGTTAATGATGTTAAGTGAATTTCTTGAAGCACTGACACAATTAAGCAATTAAAACCTTTACACTGCACAATATTCTATAAGTTACTGATTATTGTCACAAGTCACATTTTTAATTAGTCAGCAAACGAAGATGTATACACAAGTCAAAATAAAACTACCACCTGCCTTCAATAGGCTGAGATCACGAAATAAAAAAATATATAAAATATTACATGCTGATTGGATACTTGCCTGATCGGGACGAAAGAAGAGCCTATTCATGTTAGCGAGTTCCACTTTGTCATAATCATACAACAGAAGTCGACCGATGCCACATCTAGTTAGCATCTCAGCTGCAACACTTCCTACACCCCCTATTCCCTGTGATCTTGTGAATGATTGAAATCAGAATCCATTACACTGGACAACAAAAGTCAGATAATCAAAAGGACAAAGAAAATGAGAAACAGAGAAAGGGACTTTTTGCAACAAAAAAGAGTAGTGAGGATAACTGGCTTTACTTATTTTTACGAGAATTGACCATTTCTATATTCAAGTTTAGAGCTCTGAATTCTAGATTTCACATCTCCTGTAAAATACATTGCCAATAGCCTAATTCCATAAAAACCCTTTTCACACATTTTGATTTTTAATCATGTTTGTCGTGTTGCTCTCTTTTAGATTATAAGCTCACTTGAAACATGTATGAAGCAGGTTAAAGGATTGTGAACACACAGTTCCACACAAATGATAGAGTATCAAAAATCACCTAGAATAATAAAATATCCATGCTATTTCGAAAAGAGCCAAATTTCTTTGTTGATAGATAGATGTATTAAAAGGCTACACAAACAGACATAAGCATTCTACAAAAACAGTTTATAAGTAGCTAAAAGTGAAAGAGGATATGAGAACATACAACAATGGCAACGGAAAATTCCCGTATTCTTTCATAGTTCTCCACAATACCCATTCTCTGAAGTGCCATCAGTCGACTGTAAGGATTGCTATCTACAACCTCAGCACTCATGTCCTATTAATACAATAACAAGACGAAGGACCAATGAAACTTCATAAAAGACATCTATCCAAGACAAACACAAACAAGAGTGACCCTAACATATACCTTAACTTTGGAGCGCCTAACAGGAGCAGACTTTGCTAGAACAGCAAGATGTTGCACACGGGATTGAATCTAAAAGCACAAGACGGATATCAAGCAAATGAATAAGTGATCATATCCATATCAAACTAAACAAAAAAATGTTATTCCTCAAAAACATAATACTCCACCTAATAAAAGATCAAGTAGATTTTCTTCAAGAAACTAAGGATACAAAATAAATTACTTTAAATTATATATAATTTTTTCCTAAAAGGGCGACTTAATTCAATGGTACGCTCGCTTGCCGTGGGGTCTGAGGTCGTGGATTCAAATCAGCCTCTCTGCATAAAGCAGAGTAAGACTGCCTAGTACTCCCTCCGTTCCTAAATATAAGATCACTTTGGGGAAGTGAATAAGTTCCTAAATATAAGATCACTTCCTATTTTATCTCAAGTTTTGCCCAAACTACCCTTATACTCCCTCTTTTTATTGAAAACCCTACTCCTTTTAAAGTTAAGTAATTGAGGGGATTTTGGGAAGATCATGTAATTTTATTGTCTTCCTTAATCCCCCCAAATTAACCAAAGTGATCTTATATTTAGGAACGGAGGGAGTATAATCTATTCCCTAGCACCCTAACCGAGTGGAGACTAAAAATGGGTTGACCCTTTGAATATAATTTTCTCCTCAAAACTATTCTCTTTTACTTGTAAACTAACCTATATTTTAATTACATTACATTCACACATATTTTATGTTATCATTTACTGGTCTAATTTGCTTCATTAACGTAAAAGTTAACTTGATCTTATAATTGGGACCGGAGAAAAGAGTATTGTAGTGTTATTGAAACTATCATGCGTTTAATTCTTCCTCTCCCATAACATAACATAGATCATTGAATCACAAAAATGCAGCATGAGAGTGTCTCATAACAGCTGATGGGACATCGAACAAAATAAATAACAATAAAGGCCAAACAATATACATGCATGGCATGACGTTAAACAAAAAGATCAAATCTTTAAGAATTTAGTATAGAGATACATGATGAAAAATAATGGGTATTTCAGAATTGGAAAAAAAGTGGGAAATTGAGAAAAAGACCTTATCAAGAGAATGATGAAGCGATGAATCGGGAAGAGATTGCTTGAGGGATTGAAGATCAGCGAGCATCTCTTTGAGTTCCACCTCCATCTTTCTTTCTCAAACACTCAAAAACAGCCCAAATCTCCAAATCTCTTTCTTCCCTTTATAAGGTTTTCGATCTCAGTTGTTCCCTTTGAAGTTTGAACACGTTTTGTACTTTTGTTATGTTCTTATGGATCCTTCGTTCGTTTCGTTTACTTTAATATGGACTCTCTATAGAGTCCGTTTGGTTGGATGAAATTAGAAAATGAAATTGGAGGTGGCAATTGAGGATAAGAGGGGTAAAGATGGAAAGTAGAGGTAAATTAGATAATCATGAGATGTAAAAGATTATGGGCTTAGGAGAAGTGTAAGTTGGAGAGAGAAAGTTTGTGGGTTTGGGGGATCTGGATTTTCTAAGCCTCTCTAAGTCTCCCCTTATCCTCACCCTCTATTTGATCTAATGGCTCACAACCCATGTACTCTCCTACACCCTACTCCACCATATCCCTTCTCCCCCTTTCTCTCTTCACTCCCTCGGCTCTCTCTCCTCTCTTCCACCTTCTCCCTCATTGTCTCTCTCTCCACAACCACCCACCTCCACCCAAACCACCTCCTCCCTCACTCATCTCTCTCACTCCCCTCACCTCTCCTCCAACGTCCACGCTGTCATCCTCACTTCCGCTGACGTCTCCTCACCGAACTCCATAACACGTGAGCCGCCGACGTCTCCACGCAACGCCTTCGCCGCCGACCAAACCAATAGACGTCTCCACGACAAAGGCGTCATCGACGGGGACAAACATAGAGATGTCGGCACTGCCTTGATCTGGTAACTCCTGCGCGACGCCGGCGACCAGATTGGAGGCGGCAACGTTGAAGCTCTGGGCACCAATGAGAATGATGGTAATGTTCAAGGCGGGGTCAGTGGGCGAGGACACCATGGTCGGCGCCGGAGGGGAGGATGAGAGAGGAGGGGGGTGGATGGACAGGTTGGAGGGGGTGGAGGAGGGTGGACGGGTTAGGTGGGAGAAAGATCTGATGCATTTTTTTTTTCTTTTATTTTAATGTTGTATGTGTTAGCTTGTGAGCCATTGGATGAAATGAAGGGTGAGGATAAAAGGAGGCTTAGAAAATCCAGATCCGGGTTTCGGGTATATGGAAATTACATTTTGTAATTCCAATATACAATTCCTTTTCCACTTTATAGTCTCCTAGAGCTGATGCCTAGTTGGTTGTTAATTTTATTTTTTTATAAAAAAAAAAAACAAGTATGTTTCCTTTGAAGCAATTCTTGTGTATATTTCACGGAACATGTAATTTGTGGTCTAAGTAGATACATATTATCTGTTTATCAAAAAAAAGATACATACTATCTGATGTGAACTTTTTAATTTTACGTGTCACCCTCAAAAAACTCAACTAATTTTGAAAATATTTTTATTTACATTGTAAAATAAAAAACATTGAAAACATGATATTTAATTTTTTTATCCGTTAATTCCTATTTTTAGGGTGATACGTCAAATTAAAAATTTCATTTCATACTATATGTGTTTAATTGTGATTGGTCACACCACAAATAACATAGTGCACTAGTGGGTTTACCCAAGAATTTCTCCTACTACAAACTAATAAATCTCAAGTGCCAATAATTGTTAGATATCCAAAAGACTTAAATTCATAATTTTCAAGGGAGGTTTTATGTCGCAAGACTAATTATGTGGGTCCAAGATGACATTTAAATAATGTGGGTTATATTTTTGCACTTTAACCAATTAATTAATTAATAAATAAATATAACCCACACCCATATGGGGATTTTTGCACTTTAACCAGTTTTTAAAAAATATCTCCAAAAATACTCACTCATCATAGTTAGCAAATAAAGAAAAAGTTTAGAATGTATTATGCCATTAGAAATAATTTTGTCAATCTATTTAAATTAAATAAATATGTATTTATACATAAAAGAAGGGAATGAGTACAATCCTCATTGTAATACAAAAGTTGCAAACAAATTAATGCTCACTATGATAATGCTCTTTAGTTTCCCTCTTCCCATCTTCTTCCTCATCACTTGTTTCTTTTTGTGACTGCTCTATCAATGGATTAGGAAGGGGACTCTGATCAGTTATGACTACTTCGAAGACTTACCCGATCATCTTGTCATCCCCATTCTTTCCAACGTCCTCTCCTCTGCTTCTTCTCCCACCAGTTTCGCCAACATTCTCCTCACGTAACCATTTCTTCCTTCCTTTCTTTCTTTCTTTCTTTTCTTTTCTTTCTTTCTTTCTTCTTCCTTCCTTTCTTTTCTCTTTCTTTGTTTCCAAACTTCCTTTTCCTTTTCTTTTTCCGATGAGTCTCCCTTTTCCTCTCCATGTACAGCTGCAAAAGATTCAAACGATTGGCTTGCCAAAAGATCGTGTTGGCCAAAGCATCATTTGGCCTTTTCTCCATCAGGCCAATAAAGTGGAAAGAAGACTTTCATTAATTTCTCGACTTCTGTGTTAAAGCCGGAAATCCCAACGCCTGCTATAATTTCTTGGGATTGTATGTATCCTTGTACTGTAATCCCTCCGGTCCTAAATATAAAATGCGCAAAATGGGCAAAGGTAAAAAAATAGTCATGGTAAATTTAAAAATGTGCAACTTAGCTCTGGTAAATTGAAGGGGGCAAAACTGTACACTGTAAATCAAAATGGGGCAAATGTGCAAAAATAGTCATCGTAAATTTAAACGAACGTTTTCCAGACGTGGCCCCACCATCAGTAAATGATGTGTCATACATTTAAGGGTGCAATATGTTGATGAGACTTTAATTTTTTTTATGAGACTTTATTTTTCAGATAATTACGTAGAAGTAAGGTGAATTTCACATGATTTGGGGGTTTAGAGTTCGTTTTTAGTGATTTATGTTCAAATGGATGCATTTTAGCTTTCACGTTAGATTTTGAAATCGACATGTCATTTACTGATGGTGGAGCCCACGTCTGGAAAATGTCTATTTAACTTGGTCTAACAAAGAGGTTACTTTTGCCTCATTTTGGTTTACAATGTATGATTTTACCCCATTTTAGTTTACAGTGTACAGTTTTCTCCCTTTCAATTTATCAGAGTTATAGTTGCCCATTTTTAAATTTACGTTGGCTATTTTTGCACCTTTGCCCATATAAAATCTAATTGACTTTTTTTTGAGATGTTAAGGTTATAAAATATGTTATTAAATTATGACATATTTGATATATTTTTAAATTAGTCATTAGTTTATAGGTTAAATAAACTAGTTTAAGGGGAAAAATTAGGTAAATCAATTTATAATTGACTTATCTTTTCCTTTTTTAGATTTTTCAAAAAAGTAAACTAGTTCTTATATTTAGGACATTTAGGACCGGAGGGGAGTATATTTATTATTAATATTATTGAGACTATCGTATCTTTCTCCACATGTTGAAACTGGGGGAAGGGGTTTCTCAGAATCCCTTCCCCTCAGAATCCCTCCTTTTCCTCAATCACTTGCCTTTTTATATTATATTAGTCTTTCAGATTCATCTAAGAGCTCATAATTTGTCACTTGTACCTTTAAAAATAAAAACAGTATAGAATAAATAAAGAACTTTTAATTTTTTTATTTTTAAAAATTTTTTAGCATACAAAATTTCAACTATCTAGACCTATTTCATTTCAATAAAATGATTTATGAGAGATACAGACTTATCCAGTTAACTGTAAAATAATTTTACTGTTAACTGGATAATAATTTTACAGTTAACTGGATAAGTCTGTATCTCTTATAGATCATTCTATTAAAATGGAATAGGTCTAGATAGTTGAAATTTTTTATGCTAAAAAGTTATCAAAAATAAAAATTAAAAGTTCTTCATTTATTTTATATTATAATACGAGTTTTTTTATTTTTAATTATACAAGAAGTAAATTATGGACTCCTAAATGAATTTAAATGGCCAAAAGAAAGAGTTCATGAGAGGAAAATGAGAGAATAGGAGGGGAGGGATTCTGAGCGAACCCGACCCCGTTGAAACTGTCCCGTAATTGAATCTCCACGTTTGTATGTTTGGTGACAGGTCAGTTTCTATTGTTTAAATAAACGACGGAAAGGTTTCACACTACTTGAAAGTGCAGCAGCAAGATCACACGCGGGCGCGACGTACTCCCTGGCAGTGATATGTCTCAACGGCGCCGTTCCCTTAAGGAATGGTAAAGATATCAAAAGCGGCTTGGAACTAATCTCAAGAGCAAATGTGTTAGGTAGCGTGTTTGCGGGTGTTGAACTAGGCATGTGCCTTATTGAAGGTTACGGCATAGAGGAGAACGAGGGCGAGGGAAGACGTTTACTTTATAAAGCATGGTCCTTTTTTAGGAGAATTCACCCTGACTCCCTCACGCTGATGTGGCCTGATGGGGTGCATAGTTTTATGAGGGAGAGTCATGAGGTTGATAGTAACTTGGGAGTGCTTGTGTCACTCGGAATATTGAAGCTTTGTTCGTACATTCGTTGTGGAAGGAGGGAGACGGAGGTTAGTCAGTTTCTAATATGTCCTCGTTGTAGGAAAGCTTATTACTGCTCCCGTGCATGTGCATGGCTTGACCATCAGTTCGGTCTTCACCAGAGAATGTGTCAATGACACATCACTTGGTTCTTTTTCCCTTACCATTGCTTTTGGGATTGGTTTGAAAATTTGTCATACTAATCACCACAGTAAATATGACATAGTATTGGACAGACAAGATTGTATACTTTTTTTGAACTGAGACAAGATTGTATACTTGGATGTATCGATGAAAATTAAAGAAGGACAATAAGATTGTTAGTTTGTTACATATTTGGATGTATGGTCACAGTAAACATGTTTTCAACCATACATATCTTGCCTTTTCTTTCTTTTCTGATTGAACATATCTTGCCTTTTCTAATGTTCTTTTTTTTAATGTCAATAATGATACTATATATAAAACAGATCACGACGTGAGTATATAAGTAGGACATTCGCACTTCACCTTGCCAACCGCGCACTACTACAAATTGATCATATACCAGCGTATCTTTACATGCGCTCAAAACAATACGCTGGTATTGATATGCTTTACATGCGCTTTACGCTTAAAACGCATGTAAAGAGAAGACTTATACATGCGCTTTATACAAAGCGCATGTAAAGGAAAAGTCTATGCATGCGCTCTTTGTGAAAGCGCATGTAAAGAGGCTGCCTATACATGCGCTTTTTAAGCGCATGTAAAGAGAATCATTTACATGCGCGTAAAACGCATGTATAGGTTTCTTTTTTAATTAAAAGAGAACTGTCAGCCCCCCTCCTTCGACGCCCCCTCCCTTTTCTTCAACCACATTCGGCCCTTCTCTTCTTTCCTCCACCATTTCTCTTCGATTCACTTCCTTTTCCTCCCCAAGACTTCAAAGTCACTTGGGTTTCTTTTCCTCCTCTTTATCTTCGTCAGATTTCATCTCCTCTCCGTCGTTCTCTTCGGTTTTCAGGCGACATTGGCGGCGGACAACGGCGGGGATGAGGTAAAGCTTCGGCCTTTCTAGTATTTCTCGAGTTATACTTCCATTTGTAAGTTACTTTTCATGGTTCTCTTTCTTTTTCGAGTTCTTTTTCGCCCTACCCTCGATGGTGGCTGTTTCCCGGCGAACCAGCGGCAGCCGACGGCGGGTGGTTCTATTCTCTTGTTCTCGAACCCCGGTGAGGTTCTTTTCTCTATTTCCTATCTTAGTTCCTTTGTTTTCCACTGCTTTGTGAGAGGTTCTGAGTTAGGGTTTGTATTATGGGTTTGAGGTTGAATATTACAGAGTGTCTTTGGGGTTCTGGATTGATAAATGGTATAATGAAACTATTTGTTTGTTGATTTCTTGAATTGTTATTTGATTGGACATTTTGATATGTATGTTATTGGTTGTGCATATGGGATTAGTGATGTTTTAGGGCTGTTGTGAAGTGGAATAGAAAAATTAACAAGTATAGCAATGCATGTGTATACTTGTACAATATTTATGCTTGGTGAAGTGATGTTGGGAGAATGTACATGTTACAATTGAGTTGGGTTTGCTGATTTTGTGCTTAATAATATTGTAAATGATAATAGGTATTTGAAATTGGTGAATAAGGTGTTAGTTGAAAGATCGTTGATGTGGTATGCTTGCATGTGTATTTAAAAATCATAGATATTATAGTTGATGTTTTTAGTTGATTAAATGGTGTTTGAAAACTTTTAAGCAAGAATGTGATGCTTGGGAAGTTTACAACTATTGTTTGAATATTATTGCACTCAAGGTGTTTGTTGAAATGCTTAGGAGAGTAGAGAAATTTATTTGAGCTTGAGATGTGCATTTTGGACAAGTTTTAGGTTATACTTGTGAACATTGTTAATCTCATTTGCCTCTTTGTATATTTTCCCTCTATTGTTTTATGCTAGCTGCACATATTTAATTTTGTTCAAGCTTCTTCTTTTTTGTTTTTGGTATGTAGCTAGATTTTCACTTGCTTATGTCATGCTATGTTTTTGTCTTTTTCTTTGACCAAAAGGAAAATGCATACACTTTGTTTTTGCTTTGATGACTTCAGTGTCTACTTGTCAGTGCCCTTTTGTGTGATTGATGTCTCTATATGTATAGCCTATGATTACTAGTGGAAATAAGTGTAAGAATACGCATGTTCTTGTAGATATGGAGTGCATTTGTACTGTTAGAATGAGTATCTACTTGTTATATGAGCATCTGTTACACTGTGGCTTCCTTTTTTGTACGTCAAACCCAAAACTTTATATTCTAGTTTTTTTATTTTAGAACAGTAAAAGAAAGTGGGAAAAGAGTTATAAAATAGGGGGCAAGATGGTCCTCCAATGAAAATCCCAAATTAGAGGGGAAAACTCAAAAAGAAGTAGCAGAATGCCAAATTGAAGACTTGAACAATATCCTTTAGTTCCTCTTTATAACATTTTCAAAGTCATGAATTCCTTCTATAGGATTCAAAAATTCCTTCCTAACCAAATGCACCATGATATTGAGATACTTGTTCACTGCCATGGTGCTATAGTTCTGTTTTCTTTCATAAACTTGTATACTTTGCAGTAATAAGGCCTTCCAAAGAGCAAGGGTACAATCTGCGTTCTCTATATGCCTGAAGTCGTTTATACCGCTAAGCCGCAGCTGAATTTTGAAAAGGATGTGACATTATCATTAGAGTTACAGATATATCATGACAAATAATTGTTTTGGGCTAACCCTAAAGTTATTATTGTTATCATATTATTAATCCTATATAGACTCTCTCTTAAAAGTAGCTTTATATTACTCTCCCAATTTTAAAGAATAATTGGAAGCTTGATATACTAAAACCTTGGCACAATGGCACTTACTATAGATTTTCATGTTGACAGATTGTGTATGAAGATGTATATGTTGCGTGTGATTCTGCCACACTTGAGCAGCTTAAAGTTAAGTGCAAGGCGAAGGGCAAATGAAGAGTAAATGAAGAGTTTATTAATGAGAGCAGCTCCATTACAGGTAACCTCATGTTCTTTCTATAAAAGTAACATTCCACTTAGCTTATAGATATATCATGTTCTTTTGTTGTTTTATTATGACTATTTTTATGCTTTTTTTAATTTTTTTTGTTTCCTTCGTGATTTTGCTGTATTATCTGCAAGATAAAAGCTTTACCTTTGTATTGAAGACAGCAGGTATATTTTTTTTTCTGTTTATTTATGCTCATGAGATGTTTGATGTTATGTTTCTTTCTTGTGATTTATCTGTTGCTATTGCTCTAGTTGACATTTCCATGAAACTTATGGTCCTATTGTCATGTACTGATCTGTAATAATTGAACTAGAATTGGTCGTTTTTAATCTGTTATGGAACAATTCCTTGAAGTTAGAATGAGTTGACTAGTTTTAGGAGATTGAGGAAATTAAATATGGTACATGGTTATATATTATTATTTTAGAAATCAATAAAGTAGTTAGGATGAAATACTATACTTAACTATGTACTAACATAACATGCAAGAACTTCAAGTTGAAGCTGAAAAATTCCTTGATTCTTACTTGATTTCCTCTTAGAATTGACATGTTATGTTTTAATAGTATCTTTTAAAAGTTTCTGTTATATATGACTAGTTTAATGGGTTTTAATCCTTTTTTCAACTATGCGTAATGCTTCTTTCTTCCTCCATTGTCTTCTCCAAATTCAGCTTCATGTGAGCCATTTGTCTACAGTTTACTTCATTTATTAGGAATGTTGATTCTCTTACATTTGCTGGTTTATTTTTACCCATATTGAAAAGCCATTTGTATTCTCTGGTGTTGCAAATATCATAGTACAAGTAGATATATATGGTGGTATCTAGTATTCTCCTCGAGCTTTGATTTATGGTATTCTAATAGATGATTTTTACTCCTTTGTTTTTGACAATGTTATTGAGTAAATATAAATTGATGGTAAATTCAATTTTTTTGCTCAACTTATCTCCAAAACTTACATGCTTCTTAGTTTCATACATGTTTATACATATGACTATTGATAAATGTATATTTTGGCTAGTTGGTTATTACTTATAAATGTCTTTTGGTGGTACAAATTTGATGTATACATGACCTTTGATGTATATAGTATATGGATGAATATTTTGGATGGTTGGGTATATATGTGCAGGGAGCATTTTAATAGCCAAAAAGTAGGGGAAAACGGAATTTGTTTTAAAAAATTATATAACCTATACATGCGCTTTGCATAAAAGAGCACATGTAAAAGTGTACTTATACATGCGCTTGCTATAAAAAAGCGAGTGTATAGGTACACCTGTACATGCGCTTGATGTAACATCCCAATTTTCAAATTAAAAATAATACACAATTATTGAGGTGTCATTTAAGAAATTTGAAGTTTTAGGAATAATTTTATGATATTTTACATGATTTATGCATATTAAACCTTATCTACTTTAGAATTTAAAGAAATATAATTAAATGAGTCATTTGGAATTTGGAACTGTCATGAAAAGTATTGGGAAACCTAGATAATATTATGGAGGAAAGAAATGGAAACAATAATATGTATAGACTTTTGGGTTAAAACTATAATTAAGAATAAATAATAGGGTATTTAGTTGTAATTTTCCCTAAACTATATATATATACCCACCTCCTTCCATCTCCTTCACCATTCGAACCCTAGCCGCGGCCACCTTCCCTCCTTCACTCTCAAATCTGATCTCTCTCTCAAACCCACCACCATCATCATCACAAGATCCTTCCTCCCTCCTCCCTGCGTTTTCCTCCTACTGCTTACTCACCCCTATCGCGTTTCTTTGTCTTCCGGCCATGGTGGACGACGAAAAAGACTTGCTCCCTCGATTCCGGCAAGCCACGGCGGAGCTCGAACGACGGCAGCCCGTGGGTAAGCTCCTTCTTTCTCTTACTCATTTGACTTCCTGACCCTTCGAGTTTTACAACATTCGTGACACATCTTCCTTCTTGTCTTTGTTTCTCTTCACTGTTTCCCCACTGCCCCATTTCGTTTCCCTTGATTCCGGCGACGGCAAGCTTGAAACAGACATAGAACACCGTATTCCAACTCCGGTGAGTCTCTTCCAACTATTCTCTTTCCTTTTCTTTGTTTTGGCGTGATTTATGTGAGAGGCGGAATTGGGTTTCATGTTTTAGGGTCTTTCTAATCAACCAAAACAAGTCCAATCTTTAGTTAGTGATGTTAGACAAGTGATTTGAATTGTTGATTGAGGAATTGTTCAATCTGATTTGATTTTTGCTCGGCTATGTGCGTATGTGTGAAGCTGTATGTGCGTGTGTGTATGTCTATGTCCTGTTGGGTGTTTGTTTAATGCAGGGAAGGGTTCAAATTGATGTTTTGTGGCAGAATTAGGGCTTAAAGCTTTAAACTTTCTTATACATACGAAGATCAAAGCTATAAAAGTTCTTTGTTTAATTTTTGGAGGTTTCATGTTTCACAAATTTCTAGTTTTCCTAGGATCTGTCGGTTTTGGGAACTGATTTAGGGGAAGATGGAAATATATATTATGTATTGAAAAGAAATGGAAAATTATGCATGTTTGGTATGCTTTTCTGTCATTTTTATTTTTTTAAGAAGTGCTGAGCAGGATAAAAGTATGGATTGAAATTTATTTTGGTTATGAAGCATGTGGGGCATTGAAGTTATGGTTGGTTTTAGATCAATTTAATCCCAAAGTAGATGCATGTATGTTTTATTAGTGGTGCTGCTGAATTGTTCTTTATGCATGTTGATCACATGGAATTTGTATTGCTAAGATGCAAGTTTTGCTCTTATGCTTTTCCTTTGTTTAAGTCTGATTTGCTTGGTTTGAGCGTTTGTTTAACTGTTGTATGCTAAGCTTGTAAATGATGTGAGGTATTCAAGTGTGTGCATGTCTAGAGTTAAAATAGTTTTGTTGCCAAACTAGTTTCAGAATGTATAATGTTGTATTCCAAAGTTTTGTAAATGGGTAAAGCTGAATGGTGCTAATGCATGTGAGTCTAAGGTATAGCTAGAGCGAAATATGTGTTGCTTGTTTTATATTAGGTGATGAATTTATTGAGAGATTAATGAATTGGCGAATAATTGACCAATCTTGAGATTATATCTTTCTAAGCTTTTATTGTGATTCTTCAATGAAATCAAGGGTATTGGTTGGAAATGAATAAATAATTGGGTGATTGATATTAATTTGAATTAGAGGTTGTGATTCTTCTTTTTCCCAATTCTGTTGGTTTGTGTGTGTGTGTGTGTGTGTGTGTGTGTGTGTGTGTGTGTGTGTGTATATTGCATTGATTGAGTTAATAGGCATAATGACTGATTCTATACTTATATAAATTGTGAAGCATTAAGGTTTGGATTTGTAGTTCTTTGATATGCATGTAGAGTTCTTGAATTTAAGTGATGTAGCTTATTGCCTCTCTTTTAACCAAACGGCATTATGAAGCTTTGAATGTTTGTATGCCAAATTCTGTGAAATAGGTGATGGTTACTTAATTTTGTCTCATGTTCTTGCCATGGCTGAATGCATTTCTTTTGGTTTGATTGGAATTTTTATATGGCATGGTCTTTGTAGAAACAGGAACTCTATTTGGAAATTTCTTAGTTGAAATGGGTTGAAAAATGTATATGAACATTCATGAAGGGAAAGGTGAGGCATGTGTCATTAATTTATGAAGTTGGCTGAAATGTGTTTACATATGTGGTTAACATCGTTTTGTTCTTTATTTCTCAATTATCCAAATGGCTAAAAGAGTACAAAGAGCTAGTTAATCCTAATTTGTCTTGAGCTACATTGCTCTCTTGCCTTGTTTGGAATGTTTTGTTTTGTTGTTGATGCTTGTTTGTGAAATTATTGAATTGAATGTGATAAACGAATGCAAACAACTGAATGTATGACATTTGGAAGTCCTTGTACTGATTTGATTATTCCCATGATGAATCAATAACACATATGTCGAAAGTACTAAACCATAATTAAGAGGAAGTTTTATATGAGATGATTTCCTTTCTTAATGGCTGAGTGGATGTTTTGGCTTACAAACGTCTTGTTTTGAGTTAAATAATTCAGAACAATATGGTTGAATTGGTTTACTGAAAGGTTCTTATTTTTGGGAGGGTTAATGCTTTAATGAGCATCTAATGTGGTGTTTCAAGTTTAGTAAATAAGTGTTGATGCTGAAATTGAATTAAGAAGCTCTGTGATGGTTCCCATGTTGATTTAAGATGGTCTTTTGTATTCTTCGGTTGCCAAACTGATATAAATGATGATTATTAGGATTGAAAGATTTTACACTCTTTGAATTGATGAGTTGTGTTGACTTGTGTGTGTGTATACTTCCTAAAATAATATAACTAAGAAGAAGGGAAAATGGGTAGTAATATGGGATACAAGAGAGACGTCAAAATATTGTAAAGTTGAAATGACATTAATTCATCATTGTGTATCATATCATTATAGGGGCATATAATGGTGATGATACTTGAAGTAAAATCTACAAGGAAACGGTAAGGAAAAAGGCAGCAAAATTTCTAAAGGGCGACAGGTAATCACACTTAACCTTACTATAACATTGAGGGTGATGTTAGTTGGGATTTTCTTAAATCCTTTCTCACCCTCTATATATATATTATCTTTGAAAAGCTATTTTTATATGAAATAGGCTATCGGGTGCCTTTTAAACGCGAATATTTTTGTATAAAGGAATTTGGCTCATTATCTATATATTATGCTGATTGGTGGTGGTTATTGACCTTGAATGGTGTGAATGAGTATAGGTATAATGTTCAGATACTGGTGGGAGAGATTTGTATAGTATACTGTCAGGGATAGTGATATTTAGGTTGATGGAAGGAGTGAAATTGTTGTGATGGAGATATTGGATGAAATTGAGAAATTGATGGAAATTGTGATTGAGATATTGAATATTGCGGAAGTGATATTGATAGGTTATTGTGAGCATTGCATGACACTGAAATATATATGTACCATCGCGCGATGATAACTGTCGATAGGCCAACCGACAGTTATTTTGTACTATCCTTTCTGAGTAGAGACAGGGGGATTATAGGTCGACTGATTAGAGACAGTGACCATCGGGCAATTGAACTGGAATAGTGACTGACGACCTTTCTGAGTAGAGACAGGGGGTCGTTCTCTTTCCGATTAGAGACGGATTGGGGTTCTCTCTCTAGGGGGTTCCCAGAGAGAGAAATTGCCTTCTGAGTAGAGACAGGGGTACAATGGAAAATGTCTTCTGAGTAGAGACAGGGGCACAGTGTCAATCATATAGTGAAGTTGGATGCTAGAATAAATGCCTCCGTGATGGCACGATGTATATCTATAGGTGAGAGTGAGAGTTAGATGATAGTATCCTTAGACTAGAGAATGAGGAGATGAAATATAGTGATGTGGAATTGACTGAGGGATTTTGAGTGATATATGGAAAGTAGAGATGATGGATGATGAATGTGATTTGATTTGGATGTGACAGAGGGACTTGATGAATGGAAGAAGACTTGCGTATATTTATTATTGATTTTAAACTGTGGTACCCTTTAGACGCCCTAACTACCGCACATCTCACTGTTATAGTGAGTTAAGCGGTGATTACTGGGACAAATTGTCTCATCCCACGATTACTGACATTTTTGCAGGTATTCATGCACAGGCGCAAGCATCAGGGAAGGGAATTAGGTAGTAGATGTTATATAGTTTACTTAGAGTTGTATATTGCCAATTTGTATAGGCCTGCATCTGCTTCCGCATGTATATATATGTTATTGCGTAATATAAATTAGTTCTGTTTATTAACCATGTTAGGCAAATCCTTTC
The DNA here is from genome assembly GCA_029929735.1 of Mimosa pudica. NCBI lineage: Eukaryota > Viridiplantae > Streptophyta > Magnoliopsida > Fabales > Fabaceae > Mimosa > Mimosa pudica. Next base: position 15,416,744 of record JAKELP010000014.1, on the reverse strand, counting down.
TAACATGGTTAACTTTTAATTATCCATGATAGTTTCTATATTTTATCAGGAAATCCTTTTCTATCATGGATAATATAATAAATGATTAGGAAACTCTTTTTCTAACTATGATAGAGATATTATTATGAATATTCCTTTTTCTATCATAGTTAGTAAAGAGATTAATAAATTGAAATTGATTATATTGGCTAATTAAGGAATTAGTAACAGAATGTTACAACTTAACAGAATGTTACACTTGATCTAGAAAAAGCGCATGTATAGGTAAACCTTTACATGCGCTTTTAGAACGCATGTAAAGGCTTTTCCGGCAACGACATTACATGCGCTTTTAAGCTCATGTAAAGGCCAAAATGAGCACATGTAAAGGGGTATTTCTGTAATAGTGGCGTTAGTTGATTTTGCTGTTGTGTTTGGTCTGAAAATGTGTTTAAAAAAATCATTCATGTGGCAAGCACAAGGGAATACCTTTACAATCATCCTTAAATTAAAGAGAGCATGCATGGGCCAAGCTGAGTGAATTGGGCTTGAAGAAAAGGAGAAGGGCTGATGTCTGATGAGCTATGTGTTTTTGGAGAAGGAGCAAAAAGGTCACCCAACAACAACACTTGTGCTTCTTTATTCTAAAGCGAGAATGAGAGGCTAAAGCGAAAAACACCCAGGGCTGTGCGAGAGAAGGAGAAAGAGAGATCTCGGGAGAAAAAATGAGGCTTAAGAAGAAGATATGTTTTGGGACTTCAATATTGTGTGATGGTTGTGCTAAAAAAAGATTGTTTGGTGGTTGCTTCTCTTTACCTCTAATTTTTTCTTTCTAATTACTCTTGTTTAAATTCTGAAATTTGTGGTACTGTTAGGACAATTTTTAGTTTTAATTATGGGTAGTTAGTTTTAGTTTAGTATTATTTTGACTCATTCATGAATTGAGATTTATTTAAGACTTTTTTATTTCTTAATGAATTTACGTGTGATTTTTATCTTGCTCTTTCCTTACTTCAAGTGCTTGATCACCATGTGCAAAATTAAATAGAATATAACTAGAGAAAATATATTTTATTTTAGAATTTGGATAAAAACATGTTGGACTTGAAGTTTATGGTTCCAAATAGATGACTTGTTTATGATTTTAAATGGATGACTTGTTTATATATAGTTAACAACCTAACATTGTGATTAAAGGTTGGTTTTGAAGTATAACCTTTATTAATTATAGCAATAGATTGTGCAATTAATATAAGTAGAAATGTAAACTTGATTTGAGAAACTTTTTTCAAATGTCTATGAATCTCAAGTAAAGACATGTTCTCATTATTATACTAACTAGGGGGGTTTTAATTATGTGTCATGAGAAGGAATGATGATAAATGATTTTTAACTTCTCTTGTCTTGATTTTAAGTTTTTAACTTTTAATTTAGTCGTCTTTGCCTAATTATTATCTTTTATGTACTCTAAAATTTCAAAACTCATCTATTGTCACTCATATATTATTTTTTATTATCTTTTAGCTGAAATTAAAGGGGATGGGCAAATCCGCCCCACTTTTGAAATTTGATATGTAGTTTTGTTTCAAAAAAATTTTACATAGACATTTTTGCACGTTTGTTACAATTTCATGGTTAGTTTTGCACTTCAACCCTTTTTTAAAAAAATATCTCTAAAAATACTCACTCATCATAGTAGTAAGCAAATAAAGAAAATGTTTAGAATATATTATGCGATTAGAAATAGTTTTGTTAATCTATTTAAATTAAATAAATATGTATGTATACATAAAAGAAGGGGACGAGCACAATCCTCATTGTAATACAAAAGTTGCCAACAAATTAATGCTCTGTGATAAACCTTTTTAGTTTCCCTCTTCCCATCTTCTTCCTCATCACTTCTTTCTTTGTGCGACTGCTCTATAATTTCATAGTGCTCTCTTTCTCAGTTCTTTAATTTGTCCCTTCAATGGATTCCAATGCCAATAATAGGAGGAGGACACTGATCAGTTATGACTACTTCGAAGACTTACCCGATCATCTTGTCATCCCCATTCTTTCCAACGTCCTCTCGTCTGCTTCTTCTCCAACCAGTTTCACCAACATTCTCCTCACGTAACCATTTCTTTCTTTCTTTCTTTATTTCGTTTCTTTCTTTCTGCCTCCTTTTCTTTCTTTTCTCTTTCTTTGTCTCCATACTTCCTTTTCTTCTTCCGATGAGTCTCCCTTCTCTCCACGTACAGCTGCAAAAGATTCAAACGACTGGCTCGCCAAAAGATCGTGTTGGCCAAAGCATCGTGTCATGTTTTCTCCATCAGGGCAATAAAGTTTACAGAAGACTTTCATCTATTTCTCGACTTCTGTGCTAAAGTCGGAAACATCGACGCCTGGTACTTTCTTGGAATGGTACATATCGTTATATTGTATCTTTATTATTAATATTATTACGACTATCGTGTCTTTCTCCACATATGTTGAAACTGTCTCCTAATTTAATTTCCACATTTGCATGCATGGTCATAGCTCAATTTCTATTGTTTAAATAAACAATGGAAAGGTCACACACTACTTGCATGGGCAGCAGCAAGATCACACGCGTCTGCAACGTACTCCCTGGCAGTGATATATTTCAACATCGGCGTTCACTCAAGGCATGATAGAGATATCAAAATATTCTTGGAACTAAGCTCAAGAGCACATGTCTTAGGTAACATGTTTGCGAGTATTGAGCTAGCCATGTGCCTTTTAGACGGTTTCGGCATAGAGAAGAACGAGGCCGAGGGAAGACGTATACTGGATAAAGCAGAGTCCTTTTTTCAGAAATTTCATCCACAGTCCCTCAGGCTGATGTGGCCGGATGGGGTGCATAGGTTTTTGAGAGAGAAGCTTGAGCTTGAGCTGGCGTCACTCGGAACATTGAAGCTTTGTTCATACAGTCGATGTGGAAGGAGGGAGACGGAGCCTCGTCAGTTTCTACAATGTACTAGTAATAGAAAAGCTTATTACTGCTCGCGTGCATGTGCATCGTTTCACACTGGGTTGAGTCTTCGATCGCCAGAGAATGTGTCATTGACACATCAGTTAGCCGTTGCAATCTTGCCCCCATAGATTGGGCAAAGCAAAGCCCGGTTCTTTTTCCCTTACGATTGCTTTTGATGTTTCTTGTTGAGGGATTGGTTTAAAAATTTGTCATATTAATCACCACAGTAAATATGACATAGTAGCGGACAGACAAGATTGTATACTTTTTTTTTAAATGAGTCATCAAGAATCAAGATTGTATACTTGGATGTATATATCGATGAAAAGAAGGACAATAAGATTGTTAGTTTGTTACATATTCGGATGTATCGTCACAGTAATCATGTTTTCTTTTCTTTTTTTTTTTGCCAATCACAGTAATCATGTTTTCACCCGTACATATCTTGCCTTTTCTTTCTTTTTTTGATCGAACATATCTTGCCTTTTCTAATGTTCTTTTTTTATGTTAATACTGATATTGATACTAAATAAAAAACGGATCACAACGTCTATCTTGTATAAAAAACAAGAAACAAACTCTCATGTTTTATAAAACTTCTAACTGCACTTTAACTTCCTCCTTTAAAGAAAGTTAAAAAAAAATGAAAACTAACTTTCTAATTCTTTGCATATAGAATCTCATTATTGATATAAAAATTATAGATCTAATTATTATAAGAGAAATATGATAATTATGACATAAACAAACATAAAAGAGAATGTAACATGAATTCATGATGAGTGATAAAATGGAAAAAATCATTAAACAATTGACAAATTTATAGAAACTTTTAACACTAGAGTAAAGAATTCTCCAAGATTTTATGGGGCAGGTTTGAACAGTGAGACCTTCTTTATAGTACAATGAGAGAGGTCTTCGGCTGAATTGGCAATTCTAAAGTTGAACGATGTAACTGTGTAAGGCTAAACTGAATGATCACTTAATTAATACAATGCGATCTTTCAATATACTGAGAAAAGTTTTTTTCACCATATATATAATTGAGTAGAGTTTTTTTTTATCAAAGTAATTGAGTAGAGTTTGAAGGCCAAGAATTCAACATCTTTACATCTTATAAATTATTGCTTTGTTTTTGCATAGCCCCATTTACTCTCCGTTCAAGTTGGAAATAGAAATTTGCCTTCATCATAGAAAAAAGTAAAAGATCACCTCACAATGCTAAGTATAATAACAAAAATTAGTGAGATACTGCATCATATTAGAAAATTATTTTAGATTTTCTAATGCATTAAACATTAATCAATTAATTAACGTGATAATAAATATCATGAAGATTGACTATGGCCTCTCGCTTTAATGGATACAAAAAATCAAATATACAAATATTACAAAAAAAACTTTCAAAAAATCAAATATTATGACATAAACAAGCATATAGAAGAGAATGCAATCATGATGAGTGATAAAATGGAAAAAATCGTTAAATAATTTATGGTTTATGGTTTTAAATGAATGGCTTGTTTATGTTTTTAAATAAATGGTTTGTTGGTAAAGATATAGTTAGCGACTCAACATTGTTGTTAAAAAATTAGTTTTGAAATATAACTTGTATTAGGGCCTGTTTGGATTTATCAGCTTCTGGGAAAATAGCTTTTTGAGAATAACTTTTGAGTAGAATAACTTTTCTGAAAAATAGTTTTTGATGAAATGAGAGTGTTTGGATTAAGCTTTTTGAGAATAACTTTTAAGAATAACTTTTGAGTAGAATAACAACTTTTTGAAAAATAATTTTTGATGAATAGCTTTTCATATTTCTTTTATTTGAAATAAGTGTTTTCCCTAAATGAGAGATTGAAGCTTGCAGCTAGAAAATGAGAAAAATGTAGTTTTTTCTCCAAATAACTTTTGGAACTTCAACCTAGCTTTTCTTCTCAAAATAGCTTATCCAAAAAAATTGAGTGTTTGAGTGTCTTTGTGTGAAACTTACGTTTGGGAACCAGAATATCTTTTGGAAATGTATACAAACAAACCCTCAATTATAGCAAGAGATTGTGCAATAATTAATACAAGTAGATCTTTGAACTTGACTTGAACTTTTTTTTCAAAGGACCTTACTTAGGTCAAGTTCCTCCATCCATGTTCTCCATTTCTCCAATTAAAAAAGGATAGTTGGCCATTAGATTGAATGGATGGTTGTTATAAAAGAACACATGTCACTCCTATATTAAAAGAACTTGAGAACCTAGAAAAAGGAACTTGATGTAAGTTTTTCTCTTTTTCAAATGTCTATGAATCTCACGCAAAGACATGTTCTCATTATCATACTAATTGGGAGGGTTTTAATATAGGCGTCATGAAATGGAATTCCTTTAAAATAAATAGCAAAACTCTCATTTGTGACACTCTCAAACCCGTGCCCGGTTGTAGTTCTCCGGGTTCTCACTCAAAGAACTGTTCATTGCCCGACTCATGATCTCAAATATCCGACCCATGAAGTTAATTATCAGATCCCCATGTTTTGTTAGAATCTTAAGTTTTGATGAAGACTAAAAGAATAGGCCAAGTACTTAGAAAGCAATAGGATAACATAGGATCCCAAGTAAGAGTGCAACCGGATGTGGATTTACTTCCGGATAGACTAGGACTCGCGCACGCGGATGAATGATTTATCCCCCAGCGGCAGCGAGTAACTCACTAGGAAATAACTTAGTCCATGAGCATTAGGTACACAAAACCTTAAGACTAGGTTATAATTCAACTGGAAGTGAAAGTGCTTCCTGTTAGATTTAGACTGACGCAGGCTGATAAAATAAAATAACCCCAAGCGTCAGTGAAAAAGCCACATCAAGTGAAATGGCTTCCTGATAGATTTTGACTGGCGCAGACTGATAGAATAGATATAACCCTAAGCGTCAGTGAGTTTACCTCGTCAAGTGAAAGTGCTTCCGATAGCTTAGTGACTAGCGCTGACTGTTGGATTGAATAGACACTGAGCGAGAGTGAGTAATAGTGAACAAAATCCTTCATCCAGTAGTTACACTTCCGGATGTAAAAGTGCTTCCGGATACATCATAGACTAAGAGGACTAACGTTCAAAGTAAATAATACACTAAGTCAAAACATAGTCTAAGTAAGACTACTCCCCATAGCAAACAAGCTTCCCACAGCATGTATAGCTCTTACTATATTTGATTATATATATTGCTATGTTGGACTAACCAGTATGTGCAGAACTTGGTCACACTTCCGGATGCAAATGAGCTTCCGGATGGAAAGACTCTTGGCTTTGGGACTCAGAGCTTAACACTTGCGGAGCAAGATTACCACTTGCGGATGAATGATGATCATCCGTCAGCAAGAGTACAAGAGTAAACGTCACATACACAGAAGTCAGAATACTTTTGTCAGAGCAGAGGTGTCAGGACTACTTTTCAGAGATAAAGCAAGTCAACCCTGCTAAGCATTAATGAAGATGTACTTCTCAACGGTAACATGAGATTAACGGCTATATTCAAACGTTCATATTCAACCTGCCGCCCAAGAAGCCGAGTATAAAAGAAACATCTACATTCAGAAGATGGTTGGAAGAACAGAGCATATTATCTGATGTATTATCTTCTACATTCCTCTCATCTTCTACTCTCAGATCTAAAGTTGTAACATTCTTAGAGAGTCATTCAATTGTACTTAAGTGAGTAACATCATCTACTCTTAGAGAGAGTTATTTGTACTTAAGTGATTATCAAAATCAGTTCATAGAGTGAACATATCATTAAATCCTCTAATTAATAGAGGCTGTTCTTAAGCTTGTGCTTGAAGAACAGAATTGTTATATTACAATAGTAAGGGGGAGCATTTAGAGGTTTTCTAAATCTCCATAGGTTGCAAGTTAGCCCGCAAAACTTGTGGTTGTAAGGTTTGCAGGTGAACCCGTTGTAAAACCTGTGGGTTGTTAGGTGAACCCGTGTTCGTAAAACCTAAGTGTAAAGGCTTTCTTGTGCCTGGTTCAAACAAGAAGATTAGTGGATTGAAAATCTCAGGTGGAGCCTGGGGACTGGATGTAGGTCTAGGAGTGACCGAACCAGGATAAACTCGCTTGTGCATATTCTGCTTATTTAAATCTCACACCAAGCACCACACCACTGTATACTCACTTGTGCTTGGGATGATCCATCGTCACTCTCATCAAGCACAAGGAGTAAAGAATTCAAAAAGGGAAAATTATTAAGCATTTTATTCTCCACCCAATTCACCCCCCCCTCTTGGGTGACAGCCACGCATTTCATTTGGTATCAGAGCAAGGTCACTTGTTTAAAGGATCCAACGATCTCAAGTGCAAAGACCTAGGCTGACTTGGGTTACAAAATGTGTTTTGAAGGTTTTGACCATACTATCCCACCCGTGTTAGAAAATGCTGATTTTTACTTATGGAAGGGAAGGATGAAAAGTTTTATACTATCCACGGATTTCAAAATGTGGGATGTCTTTGAAAAGGACTCTGATTTCAAACCAAAAGTAAATTGGACAGAAGAGGAGAAAAGTTTATTTTACTTAAACCTTAGAGCAATGCAGATTTTGCACAAAAGCTTATCTGACAATGATTACCAGAAAATTAAACATTGCTCTAGGGCTATAGATATTTGGAACATTCTTGATACTATGTATGCTTCTAATCAATTTCTTGAAGTTAAGGCTGTCCAAAGCTCATTATGTGCTCCCTGTGAATCCACCTTTGATGAGCTACTGAATGGTGATGTAGTGGAAGCTAGCATCAGTGAAGAAAATGTCAATCCATGCCTAGAAGATTCAGAAACTGAAGAAAATGAGGTACCTGAACCTGAACCTTCTAAATTGCAAGACATTTATAATGAGTTACATATTGAATTCTGTAAACTTGCAAAAGAAGTTCTAGGCTTGAGAAATAGGAATAGGGAACTTGAGGAACTTATTCTTTCTACAACCAAGGAGTCCAAAGTTCCATTCTTAAAAGAAGAATTTTCAAAAGACTCTGAGATTTCAAAAGTTAACAAACATAGTGTCTTTGAAAAGAAAAATGACCAACACAATAATGACAAGAAATCTTATTCTGAACATCATCCTATTGTCTGTTATTATTGTGGTAGAACAGGTCATATTTCTCACACATGCAATTTTAAAAGAAATTTAAATGTGAGGAACAAATATGTATGGATCCCCAAAGGACAAGTAAGGTCCAGCGCTAACCATGTAGGACCCAAGTACAAATGGGTACCAAAACTCCCTTCCAGTGCCTTACTTGTGTAGGAAAGATCAAGAGTTCCTCTTGCCTCAAAGAAGAGAACTCATGGTGATGTCACTGCTGCAACCACCTGGTGCAATCATAAGAAGCAGTGCGCTACCATAAGGAACAAAGACTTTGTCTCAGGGATAAGCTATCACAAAGTTCCATTCAACTATCCTGAGAAGAACAAGAGAGAGAGGATGTCTCAACCAACATGGAGAAAACCTATGAATTCTGTCTCTCCTAAAGTGCTTCAGGCCAAAGATAAGTATAGAAGATTCCCTTGGGTAAGCAATGGATCACTTAAGGTTGAAGCATGCAATAGTAAAGTCTCCTATGCAAGTGTTAGATGGACTTATTGAGATTTTACATCAAGCATCATGTATATGAACATTATATGCCTTATAAGAGTTTATCACAATGTTCATAGTCTACATGCTATCTATGACTATCATTATCAGTGTATAACCATGTGCATATAGTCATAGTTGATTCGCAATGCCATATTCATAGTGAATAATCTTTAGGTGCATATGAATCACGTACTTCCTACAAACTGACAAGTCAGATCCAAGTCTGGATACTGAAAAGAGAAAAAGGGGGTTATTTGATATATTGTAGGAAAGAAGACTGGAAGCAACAACAAGATTCAAGACTATACATCAGCTGAGATATTTGTCATATTTTGGGAGCTAGAGTTAGAGCTTAATCGTCAAAAAGCAACAAGGAGGGAAAGAAAGAATTGACATTCATCACAATACAAATGATGCTTAGTCATACTAAATCAATCAATGGAAGATTTCTCTCTTGAGACTCTTTTGGCCTCCAACGACAAGGATGATGATGGAGAAGAAAGATAACTCTCAACATTGTTGCTTCTTCTCCTGACACTAATGTTGAAGCTGTGAGGAAGTACAAAAAGGCAAAGCAAATTTAATGGGCTGAGAGCAGATGTGTGGCATGGAGTTGATACAACTCAAATGAAGTTTAAACATCTGTGCTTAATTGATAAGACCTGCTAACTGCACTAACTTAGGCACCGAAGTGCCAATCCTTAGTTTTTGCAGGTTCCCCACAATGTTAAATCTTAAGTGAGTCCAACCGGAAGCAAAATCACTTCCGGATACTCTTTTGCTGGCGCTGGATGATAACTCAATGTGATCAAGAGCACCACTCCAACCGGAAGCAAAACTACTTCCGGATGATCACTCACTGACACTGGATGATCAAGCCAAGAGAGCACCAATGCCAGCCCAAGGGACACGTCACTTCAGAAACGCTTCATCTTCCTCTATGAGAAGGTGTGCCCTATCTGACAAGATGAAACGACACATGTCATAAGGTGCGCCGTTTCAATTAAAAGCTTTACGTTATTCAATGTGTGAAAAACTGAAGAGACATGACCATTTTATCCTTAGTTACTTTACCTATAAATAGGGTGTCATTTTTTTTTTCACTTTCACTTTTTACTTGAATATTTTCACTCGCATCATTTTCTCTGAAAAGTCTCTTCATCTTCTCTATCGTGTTCTTCATTTTTCTCTATATACTCCTCGCATTTCATCTCTATTTACCACAACATTCATACAAAAATGGCCGGTTCGCATGAATCCAACCCAGTTACCCAGAAAGCCTCCTCTTCCAAGAAATCAAAATCCAAAACTGGGAAATCTGGGCATAAACATTCAGGAAAATCTGGGCAAAGCGATGAACATCATGAAGAACGACATGAACATCAAGAAAAGACTGGGCAACCACAAGGGCAGAATGAACAAGTCCAGGACCAGCCTGGAACTTCTGGGCGAGAGGCAGAACAGCCTGAGGTTTCTGAGCATAAGCAAGCGAAGGAAGCCAAGAGGAAGGGAAAGAAGAAGAAGGTTCAGTTCGCTGAGGAGCCTTCTTCCAAGAGGCAAAGGGTTGAAGAAGATGACCCTTCAGTTTACAGAGATGGGGCTTTAGAATTTGTTGCCTCCAAATTTGAGACGGTTCAACCCTACTTCAACCACGGCCTATTCATCGACTTAGACATGATTGATGAACTAGGGTTTCCACACCTGCGCCCTTTCCTGGAGAAGTATATGGGTTGGCTTGGGATCAAACAGGACTACAACGTCAATGTCCTCCGTGTCTTTTGTCAATCCCTCTCTGGCAAAGTGAAGTACAAGAAGATCGATGGAAAGGAACAGATCCACAGACTCTACTTCACGGCCACAGTCAGAGGAAGAACTATCAAATTCTCCTGGAGGACGCTCAACGAGTTGATGGGGTTCACGGATGAGGGTATGAATGAGTGGATGTATCCTGAGGCGCTCAAGTACAGTAAAGAAGAACTTGTGAAGTTGTATGGCACCGATGGGAAGAAGGTGTCCAAGATGTCTGACTCCTATAGGTTGCTGTACTATGTTTACTCCCGCATGATGACACATAAAGGGGGTAACTTCAATGAGTTCGCCAATATCGACAACCCATGGTTCCCCAGATTCCTCTCCCAGAAACCTATCAACCCCGGGCAGTTGATTAGTCTTGAGCTGCAGAGATGGTTGACCAATGACAAATCTGGCTATCTTCCCTATCCCACTATCATTGCCTTCCTCCTTGAGAAGCATCTGATCAAGGCCACATCTGCTGTGAAGGAAGAAAATGTCAAGTGTCGACCTGTGGGAGCAACCAACATTGGGAAGATGGGCATCAAGTATGTGAAGGCTGCTAAACCCACTCGTTCAGGATCACAGGCGAGTAGTGCCTCTGGGACTTCAGCCCCCTCTACATCTGGTGCAGGGGATCAAGAAGTGGATTCCCATGCTGGGCCAAGTCGTGCTGCAAGAGTGCCAGCGACTGTGAAGGCATTCGCTCAAGAGATGAAGGATGAGATTCTCCTTCAACTCTCTGAGTCCTTGGTAGCCCCACTTAGAAATGATTGTGATGCTGAGTTCCAGCAGCAAGGGGAGCGGATCCAGCGGCTTGAGGACAGGGTTGGCCAGGTCGAAAATCAGCATGCCAGGGTGGATGCAAAACTAGATCTCATTCTCCAGCACCTACAAATTCCCCAACCATCACAAGGTAACCTACCACCACCTCCTCCTCCTCCCTCAGGTCACCCTCAACTTCCCCCTCCTCCTCCACCTAACACTCAACCACCACAGCCACCTCCACAAAATGACCATCAATCCCCTCCATCACCAAACAATGCTCACCAATCCCAACCTTCACCCAACCATGAACACCAAACCCAAGACACACACCAACAATCTCCTAGCCAATCACCCCTTCACTCCAACAACTCCCCATCTCCACAAAACTCTCCATCTACACCTCCCTCATCCACTCGCACACCAACCAACCCCTTAGCCGAACACCTTGGATTTCAAACTGCCATTCACCCCCTCAGCCATATCTATCTACGAGATTACCCTCGCCTTCAGCAAATCCCTGAGGATCCTCACGTACCCTTTACCCCATTTACCCCATACTCTTCCACTACCTTCCCTGAATATTCCTCCACCTACCCATTCGAAGGTCTATTCGTAGATCCTTCCTGGTTCCCCAACCAACCCACATCCCCAGAACATACCTTACCTGCCTCTTCCCCAGAATCCTCTTCATCTACTCCATCCCTGGCACTCGCCCTTGTTGATGATGACAAAAGGGGGAGAAATGTGATGACCTCTCTTCGCCTCTCCATGAACACAAGGGATGTGCTCAGCCAGCCATCCCTCTGGCTTGATGAAGACATCATGGCTGCCCTTCGCCGCGCCATGGAATCCCAAAGGCTGAGTGGTGCTGAAAGCCTAATAAGAGGAGAAGCCATAAGATTCATGGAGCAGCAGAGGACGGCTGAGCAAGGATCACAATTGGAGATGGTTGTCTTTGAGCCAAATGAACAAACTTCACAGCCTGAGTCATCTTCATCAGAACTTCCTCCAACTAAGATAAGTAGAAAGGATATTGAGGAGATAATGATGAAGTGGGGACTGAAGAAGATCAATCACCCTCCTATTGTGATAGCCAAGCCTATCCCCTCATCCACTGGGCAAGAGTCTGAGATCCCCTCGTCTGAGCAATCATCTGCCCCTCCTCCCTCATCTGAGCCAGCAGTCACCTTCAGTGAGTCTAGAAAGAAGGCCGTTGCCAAGAAGCGTACCAAGAAAATTATTGCCTCCACTGAACCTGCTGAGAGTGAGGAAGAGACTTCATCTGACCAACCTGAGCAAGAGACCTCATCTGCCCAAATTGAGCCTGAAACCCCAGTAGTTCAAGCAGTTCCTATTCTAAAGGAGGTCAAGTCGGAAATTGAAGACATGACTCCTGAGGAATATGAAAAGTATGGGTTCACGGACAAACTCTCCTTCGGTCAGATGGCCTGCCTCGATGCTGACAGAGCAAGTGCCATGCCTACTCCTCCGATTAGCAAGAGCAAAGGGAAGAGTAAGGGGAAAGGGAAAAGGAAAGCCCAGGAAGTTGAGGAGGATCCCAACTTCCCTGTATGGAACGTAAAGATTCGGGCTGTTCACTATCCCAATGGAGAGGTCGCCTACTTCGATGATGCTACAGGGTTCCCTGGGTATGAAGAAGTAGAGAACATGAAAAGAGCATTCGAGGAGTCTATCGAATCAGAAAGACTCAGAAGGGAAAGAGATGAAGAAGAACTTCAGCAGATCATTGCCCAGATAAACCAGAGTGAGCGTGAGGCCGAGATAGCCCAACTACAAAAAGAAAATGAAGAGAGACAAAAGGAGAGGGAGAGGAAAAAGAAACACAAACCCTGAACCCCCAAATCCAAACATTTGGTTTTAACTTGAAATTTTCTTGTTTTGTTTTCATGCATATTTTTATTCATACTTAGTGAAATTTATTTACTTATATATGTTATTTGATTGTGTAACTCTGACTTGTAACTTTTACTTGTCAATAATATTTGTTCAAGTTACTTGTTCTTATCTATTGCTTTTATTCTTTTGTTAATCCTTCCTTAGGAACTTAATAGATAGAACTAGGTTTGTCATCATCAAAAAGGGGGAGAATGTTAGAATCTTAAGTTTTGATGAAGACTAAAAGAATAGGCCAAGTACTTAGAAAGCAATAGGATAACATAGGATCCCAAGTAAGAGTGCAACCGGATGTGGATTTACTTCCGGATAGACTAGGACTCGCGCACGCGGATGAATGATTTATCCCCCAGCGGCAGCGAGTAACTCACTAGGAAATAACTTAGTCCATGAGCATTAGGTACACAAAACCTTAAGACTAGGTTATAATTCAACTGGAAGTGAAAGTGCTTCCTGTTAGATTTAGACTGACGCAGGCTGATAAAATAAAATAACCCCAAGCGTCAGTGAAAAAGCCACATCAAGTGAAATGGCTTCCTGATAGATTTTGACTGGCGCAGACTGATAGAATAGATATAACCCTAAGCGTCAGTGAGTTTACCTCGTCAAGTGAAAGTGCTTCCGATAGCTTAGTGACTAGCGCTGACTGTTGGATTGAATAGACACTGAGCGAGAGTGAGTAATAGTGAACAAAATCCTTCATCCAGTAGTTACACTTCCGGATGTAAAAGTGCTTCCGGATACATCATAGACTAAGAGGACTAACGTTCAAAGTAAATAATACACTAAGTCAAAACATAGTCTAAGTAAGACTACTCCCCATAGCAAACAAGCTTCCCACAGCATGTATAGCTCTTACTATATTTGATTATATATATTGCTATGTTGGACTAACCAGTATGTGCAGAACTTGGTCACACTTCCGGATGCAAATGAGCTTCCGGATGGAAAGACTCTTGGCTTTGGGACTCAGAGCTTAACACTTGCGGAGCAAGATTACCACTTGCGGATGAATGATGATCATCCGTCAGCAAGAGTACAAGAGTAAACGTCACATACACAGAAGTCAGAATACTTTTGTCAGAGCAGAGGTGTCAGGACTACTTTTTAGAGATAAAGCAAGTCAACTCTGCTAAGCATTAATGAAGATGTACTTCTCAACGGTAACATGGGATTAACGGCTATATTCAAACGTTCATATTCAACCTGCCGCCCAAGAAGCCGAGTATAAAAGAAACATCTACATTCAGAAGATGGTTGGAAGAACAGAGCATATTATCTGATGTATTATCTTCTACATTCCTCTCATCTTCTACTCTCAGATCTAAAGTTGTAACATTCTTAGAGAGTCATTCAATTGTACTTAAGTGAGTAACATCATCTACTCTTAGAGAGAGTTATTTGTACTTAAGTGATTATCAAAATCAGTTCATAGAGTGAACATATCATTAAATCCTCTAATTAATAGAGGCTGTTCTTAAGCTTGTGCTTGAAGAACAGAATTGTTATATTACAATAGTAAGGGGGAGCATTTAGAGGTTTTCTAAATCTCCATAGGTTGCAAGTTAGCCCGCAAAACTTGTGGTTGTAAGGTTTGCAGGTGAACCCGTTGTAAAACCTGTGGGTTGTTAGGTGAACCCGTGTTCGTAAAACCTAAGTGTAAAGGCTTTCTTGTGCCTGGTTCAAACAAGAAGATTAGTGGATTGAAAATCTCAGGTGGAGCCTGGGGACTGGATGTAGGTCTAGGAGTGACCGAACCAGGATAAACTCGCTTGTGCATATTCTGCTTATTTAAATCTCACACCAAGCACCACACCACTGTATACTCACTTGTGCTTGGGATGATCCATCGTCACTCTCATCAAGCACAAGGAGTAAAGAATTCAAAAAGGGAAAATTATTAAGCATTTTATTCTCCACCCAATTCACCCCCCCTCTTGGGTGACAGCCACGCATTTCATTTGTTTTGCCCGCCAATTTTTCAAGTATGTCTCTGATTCAAATTTTAATTTGAATCGACATTGGTCAAAATCAATTGTCAGTCACCACCTCTGTTTCTGCATTTCACTTTAAAACCCATCTTTTCCTTTTGTCCAATATCTCCCCCATGCTTTGTAAGCCTTTCTCCTGAGCATTTTCACTTCTTTTTCTCCCTTCTCTTAATCTCTGTTGCACCGACTATCAACGAAACTTGGGGAGATTTTGAAACTGTGCTTTGAGATCGAGGATTTATTTCTCGACGATGTCAACATTAGTTAGATCGTTAGATGAAAAATGAGTTGTAAAGTGTGATTTCCATTAGACCTTGATCCCAGTTTATTTGTATTTTTTTTTGTATTGATTATTAGGGAAGCTTTCTTACCAGGAACTTGGAATTGCAAAGCTTTCTGGATTTCGTGAATGGCTTTCCCTCCATGCAGTCATTGCTGGGTCGGAAAATGCTTCATCTAACGATCATTTTTGCTCATCACCACAAAGTTCTTGATGGGGGGCAGGTAGATTATTTCTTTAGTTGGAATTCACTGTTTTCTATATATTCCCTTATTCACTGTGTTTACCATCGGAGTTATTTGCCTTCTGTGTTTTTTCTTTCTTTATGCTATGTTCACCACCATCATATAATCATATTTTTATTTCTTTTCGGCTTCTCCAGTTTTGGTGACTTTGATGTCCCACTAACATTTTGGTCTATTGGGCCACCACTTCTCGCTATTTGGAAAAGGAGTTTATGGTTGTCTTGGAGTCTTATAAGGCAGCTAATTCAAGGTGGTATTATGTTGTTTTTTGTCCCGTGATTTGGTTTAGCAGAAATAGGTACATGATGTTTGTGTGTTGTTGTTGTTAGGTCAAGTGAGATGGTTAGGTGTTATCAGCCCCATTAACCCAATATTCTGTTTTGATGGTCTTATGTTTTCTGAGTCTATTTCCAGAGTCAAATTGGGCTTACAACCAGCATGTGCCGAAGGTTGTGTTTTCTGGGTATTCTGCCTGTTCCTCTTATAGTGTTTGGGCCATTTAATTTGTTTGGACTCTTCTGATGTGGTGTGTATTTTTTTAAAATTTTTTCCATTATAATTTGTGGGCAGGTAATTTTTAAAACACATTTAATTTACATATTTGCAAATCAATCCTTGGCTATGTGGCAGTTCCCCTATACACCCACTCCACTGCTCTGTCAGGTTAGCCTTCCACGGGTTGTGTTGACTATAGTTTCATTGTATTTCATCTCACAGCAAATATTTCTTTTAGCACATTTCATTTGGATATTTGTAGATCACTATAAGAACTATGTGGTAGGGGAGCTCCCCTGTATACCCACTCCGCTTCAAGGGTTCAAAGTGAAAGAAGCAAGCTTGAAATGATAGGTCACTGAGCAGTAGGAGGCTCAAGATGTACTTGCTGTTGCATAAAGTATGGTGCATGTCAGAAGAGCCAATGAGTTTTAACTTTTTTGAAGGTAATGCTCCCATATTTGTGTTTATATAACTGAGTGCAGTGGAAAAACAAAAAGACTTGATCTCCTTTCTGTGCATCTACTACTCATCTCTCCAACATGCCTGTTAAGCTGATTAGAGAGCTAAATTACGGTTCCGAACTGTGGAAGATCATTGTGCGGGTTCATAGACGATGAAATCTTTATGACAAGCCTTTGAAAGTCTGCTACACACATGTTTTTGGTGTTCACCTAAGTATTTTGAGTTTTATGTCTTTTAAGTTAGTATGTGTATTTCCTGCAAATTCCATAGACACTGTTTTTGCGTGTGGAAAAGCCTCTTAGTTTTTGCATAGTCTGTTGCGCAGATGTTTATGCTGGAATCTTAAGCTTTTGGAGTATGTTGTCATTTTAGTTAGAATATCTATTACCTGTTTATGTCATAGACACTGAATTTCTGTGTGCAAATCTCCGTCCAAGGTATTTCGAGGTTATATTATTTACTGCAGCTCACAATGAATATGCATGCTAAAATGACTTCTTAGGTAAGATCTCCTGCAATTCACAGAACACATAGTTTTGTAACCAGTATCAAGGTAGCAAATTTCTGTTCTCATTAATTATATGCAGATTCAATGTAATACAATTTCCTTTTTCCTGTCATCAACACCTATTGTTCTATTTCCAGCAAATGTATGTCTTACACGTCCCTTTCTATGGCCTCCTCTGTACTATTGTTACCCTTAATGGATTTGCTTATCATATCATATAATTATTCTTTTTCAACTAAGCATGTTCACATTGAAATTTAAATCATCCGTGCAACGCACGGGAGTTAATGCTCGTGATGCTAAATATATAATCCTAAACTTCTCTTGTCCTGATGATTTCAACTTTTAATTTAGTCGTCTTTGCCAAATTATTATCTTTTATGTACTCTAAAATTACAAAACTCATCTATTGTCACTCAACCAAATTGATAACACAATTGTAATAATCAATAGGGTCAAAGATCATATTTTCCCTAGAAGTTTTAGGCTATGATCAAATTTGCCCCTAAAGTTTTTTTTTATCACATTTGCTCCTGAAGTATACAAAATTGATCACATTTGCCCCCACATCCTACATGTAATGCCACCTCATCCTCCATGTCAAAATTTGTGCCACCTCATCATCTTCTCCATCCCTCCCTCTCTCTCTCCACCGCCACCTCTCCCCCTCCCTCTCCCTCCACCACCACTTCTCGTTAATTCCAAATTTGACTTTTTACTCGACATGCTGCATATATCCCGATGGCGAAACCTTTCATCTATCAACACTTTCCTCGTTAATTCTTTTTTTTTTTTGATAAAACTTTCCTCATTAATTCTTCTTCTGCCTTTCATTCCATTTCTCGCACATCCCCTTTGTCCTTTTTCCTCTTGTTTTTTCTGGGATGCTTCACTTCACATTATTAAGTTTGTTTTTTTTTTCTCGCATAATGAATAGCCCACCTGATAGTATATTGTATATGAGCTAGAAGTATTGTATTGCGTGTTTTTAAGTGTTGGGGGAGAGAAGCTTGGAATTAAAGAGAGGGGGCGTGGGTAAGAAGGGAGAGAAGTGGTGGTGGAGGGAGAGGGGGGAGGGATGGAGGTGGCACAAATTTTGACATGGAGGATGAGGTGACATTAGATGTGGGGGCAAATGTAATTCCTTTTGTATACTTCAGGGGCAAATGTGATCCGATCCAAAAAATCTTTAGGGGCAAATTTGATCCTAGCTTAAAACTTCCGGGGCAAATATGATCTTTAACCTTAATTAATATTTTTTTACTTAATTCATGTGGGAACGATAACTTTTATATACTATTTTGACGACTCGTTCATTTACGGTAAAGACCAAAAACAACCGAAGTCAGTTACGAAGAATATTTTGTCTTTTGTAAAAATAGATTTACTCTGTTTGTTAAATCTAGTAAGTGAATTTCAATCCCGTAAGAATGAAAATGTGTGTTTGAATTGAATTTGGTGAGCACTTTCATTAGGAGAGAAGACAATTCTACCTATCTGGGCATCACCCTTTCCGCTCGAGTCTAGATAAAAAGGGTGATTGAAAAAATAGGTCATATTTCTAACATAATTATTGCTTTCAATGAACTTTAGTAATTTTCTTGACGATATATAAAACCGTAAGTAAATAAATTATTTGAAGGTTATATTTTATATTTAAGAAGGGAAGCCATATTTAAATTCAAATCTCATTGGAGTATTAAGCCTCCTTACCTTTTCTCTTCCCATCTTCTTTCTCACCCTTTTTCTCTTCTTCTTGCGACTCCTTTGTAGTTTCCGACGGATTTTTCTCTCAGTTCTTTTTGTTATTCAATGGATTCGAATTCCTTAAGTTATGACTACTTCGATGTCTTACACGACAATCTTGTTATGGACATTCTCTCCATGGTCGCCTCCTCTGCTTCCTCTCCTTCAGATTTCTTCAACATTATCCTCGTGTAATAATAACCTTTCTTTCTTACTTTCTTACTTACTTTCTTTAATTCTTTCTTTGTCTCCCCATCTTCCTTTTCTTTTTCCCATGAGTCTCCGTCTTTCTTTCCACAGCTGCAAAAGATTCAAACGGTTAGCTCTCCACCGTCTCGTCTTGGCCAATGCAGGGTCTAAAGTTTTCTCCCTCAAGGCAAGAAACTGGTCCGAAAATACTCATGAGTTTTTCAACTTCTGTGTTAGAGCCGGCAACATCCACGCATGCTACACACTTGGAATGGTATATCATCATCATTATAACCATCATATCCAATCTTTCTCTATTCATCAACAAAAAGAGTGGCATACCATACAATATACTACCTCCAGTCCTAATAGGACCTAATTGACTTTTTTGGAGAGATTAAGGTTGCGAAATAGGTTATTAAATGATCACATATTTGATATATTTTTAGATTATCCATTAGTTTATAGGTAAAATAAACTAGTTTAAGGGAAAAAATAGGTAAATCAACTTATAATTAACTTATTTTGCTTTTTTAGGATTTTCCAGAAAAGTCAATTATGTCTTATATTTAAGACTGGAGGGAGTAATTAACATACTACTACCTCCGGTCCTAAATATAAGATCTAGATGACTTTTTTTTGGAGAGATTAAGGTTACGAAATAGGCTATTAAATTATGACATATTTAATATATTTTTAGATTATCCATTAGTTTATAGGTAATATATACTAGTCTAAAGGAAAAATTAGATAAATCATCAATTTATAATTAACTTATTTTGTTTTTTTAGAATTTTTCAAAAAAATCAACTAGGTCTTATATTTAAGACCAGATGGAGTAACACATATGATATGCTGACAATATATGTCTCCCAAGAATTTAATTTATTTCCACATACATTGATTACAGATCCGGTTCTATTGTTTACAACACCGACTAAATGGTGTACAACTATTGTCAAAAGCAAAAGGGAGTTTTCATGCGTCGGCCACATACTCCTTAGCCGTCATGTTATTCAACGGTAGCGGCGGCTCAGACGAGAGTAAATATCCTGAAGACGGCGCCGTTTTATGCACGAGAGCATCTTACTTAGGTCACATGCATGCGACTTATGATTTAGCTCATTGCTATGCAAATGGTTTGGGCGTAGGGAAGGACGTGGCCGAGGCAAAACGGTTACGTAGACGCGCGAGTTCTTTGAAGAAGTCTCCCATGCAGAGATGTCAGGTTGATGTGCATAGGTTTATGAGAGAATGGTATGAAAGTGGGAGAGGAGTGTTGGCTGAGGGATTGTGGATTTGCTCCTACAATAAATGTGGTAGGGTGGAAACTAGGGTTCGTGAGTTTCTAGTGTGTAAGCATTGTAGAACGATGAGATATTGCTCACATGCATGTCGAGAGCTTCATCATAGTAGGCACCGCAAGTTTTGTTTAACGTTGGATTTCGAAAATTTGTCGTATCATCCATCACAGTAACTATAGCTAGCACTAATGCTAGATTGATCGACAAGAATAAGATTGTTAATTTGTTACGTATCATTCTTTCTCTTGGATAACCCCATTGATTACTCTCTTTTTTTTCGATTACTCTTTTTTTTTTCGATGAATACCCCATTGATTACTCTTATCATATTCTTTTCTCTTTTTTTTAAATAGATTCCGTGTAACGTTGTGCCGATAGATTAATATAGATTTGAGTAAATGATTCGTGGTTACACATATTCAATAGGTCATGACACTAGTAAATCATAAAGGGACCTTACTTAGGTCAAGTTCTTTTCTCCAGGTTTTCAAATTCTTTTAATAAAGGAGTGACACGTGATCTTTTATACACGCTTATAATATAGGAGTGACAGCTGACAATTAGATTAAATCATTCATTCAATCTAATTGTCAGCTGTCACTCCTATATTAAAAGAACTTGAGAACCTGGAGAAAGGAACTTGATGTAAGTTTTTCCCATCATAAAGAGGGATTTTTTTTGGGGATTGATTTTCCAAGTATACACGCTTTGCAAAGATTTATATAGGACTTTTTTTTTTTTGCCGAAAGATTTATATAGGACTTATGAGAAGTAAAAGTAATATAACGCGGAAATTAATTATGACAAAAACGCTAAAATGCCCCTTGTTTTTTGTATATTCTCTTTAACTGGTCATTGTGTGTGTGTAAGTGCGTGCGTCCTCTTATAATATATTTTGAGGAAACTTGTTTTTTACCACCATGAATTGAGTAAAGTTTGAACCCATGAATTCGGGTTCAGATACTCTCAGTATCTTACATCTCAGAATCCCCTCAGAATCTTAAAATCTCATCCGTTGAAATGATCTGAAGGGCAAAATGGTGTCACGTCATCAAAACATAAAAATAATCTATATTCTATACCACCATCACCTACCTCAACCTTCCCTCCCACCATCACTTAACCCCATCACCTCCACAATCCCCAGTCCAAACCTCGCTGATAGAGACGGCGACGCCGCCATCGCCGCCGCTGCCGGCGACGGTGACCATGACGGCGCACCTTAGACGTTTGCAATCATACTCTCATTTAGGACACAGTTTATATATCTATGAAAACAAATTTAATAATTACACAATATCACCACCACATCTTAGACGGCGACCACCAAGGCGGCGGCGGCGTATACATTGCCGGCGTATATATATATATAAAAAATCACTTCCGTCATCTTCACCCAAATGAAAACCACTAAAAGTCACAAGATTCAACCACTTACTGTAATCTCAAGAAGCAGTACAAGATTGAGATTTGGATTTTGTGAAATTGAAGGTTAAGTGTTGTTGAAGATGGAGAATTTTAGGTATGAGAATGTGGTGATGAGGAGTGACGACAGATCTCAATATCTCTCCCTTCACCGTCGCCGGCGGCGGCGGCGATGGCTGCGTCGCCGTCTCTGTCAGCGAGGTTTGGACTGGGGATTGTGGAGGTGATGGGGTTGAGTGATGGTGGGAGGGAAGGTTGAGGTAGGTGATGGTGGTATAGAATATAAATTATTTTTATGTTTTGATGACGTGACACCATTTTGCCCTTCAGATCATTTCAACGGATGAGATTTTAAGATTCTGAGGGGATTCTGAGATGTAAGATAGTGGAGTATCTGAACCCCATGAATTCAACTTCATAGGTTATCATAAACACTTCAGTTATACATAACCTACTCTATTCCTTCTATAATAAACCCTTTTAATATTTCTTCTATTTTTAAAAGCACAATGCGGAGGTTTTAAAAATAGAAGAAATGAAAGATGATGAATAAATAATAAAAATAATTAAAACATAAAAAAATATTACAGAAAATTCATGTAAAAAGTAATTTAAAGAATGAAGAATAATATATAATGAAAGAATAAAACTTCCTGAGGAGGGAGAAAAATTAGTGAAAATGGTGTGAGAAAATATTATAATGTAGTGTACGTGACTTTGGTAGTTTCTCTTGGAAATTTAATAATTTTGATAGGTTTTTTACATATTCAGAAAACTTTATTTGTTTTTGGGAACATGGATTTATAAATGTGGCCGCAGGTCTAATATGCCTTTTTTGGCCAGAACATAAGTTAATTATTTTGAGCCTTTTCTTGAACGGAGGTAGTAAGATTTAAGAAGGGAAAGAGTATTTAATTACAATTCTCATTGGAACACGAAGTTACAAACAAACAAATTACAAATAATAAACCTCTTCACATTTTCTCTTCCCATCGTCCTCACTTATTTTTGCGACCACTCTGTCTTCAGATTGCTTTCTTTCTCAGTTCTTTTCCCTTCAATGGATTTGAATGCAAATAATAAAAAGAGAAGGACACTGAGTTATTATGACTACTTCGATGCCTTACCCGACGATCTTGTCATCGACATTCTCTACAAGTTTGCCTCCTCTGCAGAATCTCCTTCCGAATTCTTCAACATTCTCATTTAACCTTCCTTCCTTTCTTTTTTCTTTATTTCTTTCTTTCTTTCTTTCTTTGTTTCCATATTTCCCTTTCTTTTTCCGATGAATCTCTCTTTTTTTCCACAGCTGCAAAAGATTCAAACGGTTAGCTAGCCACCGTCTTGTCTTGGCAAATGTAGGGCCTAACGTTTTCTACTCCTTCATGGCAAGATTCTACTGGTCGGGAGATGCTCGTCAATTTCTCAACTTATCTGTTAGAGCCGGAAACCTCCACGCCTGCTACGCTCTTAGATTGGTATCATCATCATTATATTTATAACTAACCTATTGTATCTTTCTTTATTGATCACCAAAAAGATAGGCATATAAAGTTATATTCCATACAATATACTAACTCCCACATATACGCATTGTTATTGCAGATACGGAAAATGCTTAATCTTCTTCTGCATGCACCACAATGCCGTTCTCATTGTCAGTATCCTTATTGTCAAAAAGTGAAGTGGCTTTGCAGAAGACATGTATTGAATTGTAGAACACGTGTATCTGGGGGTTGCTTCCTATGCAAGAAAATGTGGGACATGCTTCACCTTCATGCTGAAACTTGCCGTTGGATGATGCGGCATATAGGCAGTTAGTTAGTTATACGGGTATAGTAGTCTTCTTTCTGTTATTTTTTCCCAAAGATTGATGTGGCAAAGCAAGGCCAAGCCTAAGTTATTTTGTTTTTTTTTTTTTTTTTTGAGATATTGGTATTAAAATTTGTGGTATCAATCATCACAGCGGATATCACTTGTACTGGATAGAAATGAACAAGAGTTTTAGTTTGTTACAAGTTATTTTTTCTCTTAGATAGCCCCTCTAATTACTCTCATAGTTTTATCAGACTTTTTTTTTTCTTTTTATATAGATTTGGGTGTTACAATGTGCAGATTAATAATATGGATTTGAGTGAAACCAATTTATTCCTGCTGGTTAAACATATATGCAATACTGATTAGCGACATAATGAGGGATTCTTTTTGGGAGGAACACGAGCATATAATTATTTAGCTAGAAAATTATGGAGATGTACGACATTATTCATTGATTGAGAATCAAAACTAAAATGTTTCAATTAGTTTTCCATGTATGTGGTGTGAAAATAATTCAAATATAGAACTTGTGCGGAGTTACATTGAGTAATTTGACAAGGAAATGCATTTTAAATGGATGATCCATGTCAATTTTTAGATAATTTAGATTTCATCTTAATAAGATGAGCATTGAATGGGAAGCACAGAGTTTGACTGGTAGACGGATGTTATGTGTAGTGTGTTGAGAGAGGTCTCACGTTAATCAACAATTTTAAACTTGAACCATGTAAGGCCATAATTTTTCTATGAACTGAATATAGGGCCATGATGACTATTTTGTTCTAAAATATAAAACCCTTATTATTCATTTTCCTTGTATTTTCTCCAAAATTCATATTAACACTCCTAATTAGTAAACAAATAAGAGGAGAAAGTAAGAGTAAAGAACTATGATTAGAATGTTTTGGTAACATCAAACCACTTGAAAATCGAATGATTTTCAAATTTAACTATCAATTATTTGAAATTTCCCTTATTTTCAATAGGCTATTTTAGACTTTTAGTTAAAGTTGCTTCATCACATTAAAATCCCCTCCTTATTGGGCTACCCTTGCCATTCAACGTTCACCCTTGTTTGTGTCATCTACATGTCATTCCAACGTTTTTCCTTCTTCCTCAATTTTATAATTTGTTTCCCCTTTCCAAATTTATGTTTTTTTCCATGAAAATCAAGATATAAATATCTTGGGCCTTGAAGTTGTTGTGGCGTAATCTCCATATGTATATTCTTTTCTCACAAAAAAGTAGGCTTATTGGTTTCAAAATAACCTGCGAGGCATTGAATATATAGCACGTTCTTTTTCTTCATCCTCAACGTTTCTTCTTTCTCTCGTTATATTTTTGGTGTTGAGATTTTCAATTTCGTCGGCTACATGATAAATCATAGATGTATATGTAATGGATCTATACGACAAGAACAGGAACAACATATGCTACATCGTAACATTTTATCTTGAGTTTTCTTTCCTCCCATTTTCTCTCCTCCCATTTTACCTTTATCCAAACAGAGCCGAAGGTTTGACTTGTGGGTCAAGTGTTATGTATAATAGGTTGAAAATTATGTGTATTAGAGGTCATGCGTTGGCAATTATGAGTTTTAACCACGTAAGGCAGAATGTAATGGTGGGGTTCATTACATACATACATACTCCCTCCGGTCCTATTTATAAGTCGTCAACCGTCCATATTGTACAAACCAAGGAATGGTGGTTAGTGGCGGTTACATCATTAAATTGGTCTTGTTTTATTTTTTATTTCCATCTTTGCCCCTCCTCACATATATTAAATGAGTCATAATGAGGCAAGCAAAAGTAAATGCATGGATCTCTTTTTTCAATGACAGGGGCATATTTGGAAAACTTTAATTAATGAGTTAGTTAGTGGTAGTTGGCGACTTATATTTAGGACCAAAATTTAGTGGCGGTTGGCGACTTATATATAGGACCGGAGGGAGTACATACAACATGAAAATTAGTAAAGTTTAAAGCTAGCCAAGGATTCAACATCACAAACGTCTTATAATAATACTTTGTTTATGCATAATCTCTTCTCACTCTGTCAAGTCCTAAATATGTACCAATTCGAGAAGGATGAGAAGTTTTTAAATATAAGACTTTTTTTTATTTTTAATCTTTTTTCTTAAAAAATATCTCTAGATATACTCACTAATGGTAAACAAACAAAGAACAATTTTAAAATGTATTATGCCGATAGAAATAATTTTGTTAATCTATTTTTTTTTTACCATAATTTTGTTAATCTATTTAAAGTAAATAAATATGTGTGTGTATATAAAAGAAGGGAGAGACTACAATCCTCATTACAAAAGTTACCAGCAAATTAATGTTATGTGATAAACCTCTTTAGTTTCTCTTTTCCCAACTTCTTCCCCATCACTTCTTTTTGTGAATGCTCTGTAATTTGAGAGTGCTTTCTTTCTCAGTTCTTTATCCCTTCAATGGATTCCATTGCCAAAAAAATGAGGAGAATGTTCAATTATGAGTACTTCGAAGTCTTACCCGACCATCTTATCATCGACATTCTTTCCAAAGTCCTCTCATCTGCTTCTTCTCCCACCAGTTTCTCCAACATTCTTCTCACCTAACCGTTTCTTTCTTTCTTTCTTTCTTTCTTTCTTTCTTTCTTTCTTTCTTTCTTTGTGTTATACACCGTTACACGTTAATGGGCCTGGACCTTAGCAGGGGCCCAATAACGAGATAGACGCCCTCAGGGCGTCTAGGACAACATCACCAACGGCAATGAAGCGGAAAGACTTAGTCGCTCACCTTTTTCGGAGTAGTCGCCCACCTTTTTCGGAGCACGTGCAATGTCATTTACCCATAACGGTCGCCTATAATTTCGCAACCACCAAGACGAAGCTTCGACTATAAGAAGACCACGAACTCATTCAGAAGGGGACAAGCAATTCTCTGCAATCATTCTCTATCTCTCTCTCTGTATTCCTCTCTGATTATCATTGTATTCTGGATTTATTCTTTGTGATCAAGGCATTTACGCCAAGTTTGTAACCACCGTTGTCGGTGACCCCGTTTATTGTACTCAATCATATTATCAATAAAGAAGCTTTGATTATTCATTCATATTCTATAGTTCCCCTATATTGTGCATCAACATTTTGGCGCCGACCGTGGGGACTCCGGCAACAGTATTTCCAAAAGCTTCACGTTCTCTGTGTGAGCGATTAAAACTTTACGATGGAACAACAACCAAAAACTGTTTCTAAGCCAACCAGCTCTTCCACTGACCTCCAAAAAGTCCTAGAAGCCTTAACCTCTCAGTCTGAACAAATGAAGCGTCTCGAACAATCTGCAGGAATTCAATCTGAGAGGATGAAACGTTTGGAGGAAGAAAACAATGAATTAAAGTTGCACCTAGCAGGCTTAGAATCCAAGAAAAACAAAAGAAGGCAGAGCGGACCTGAAAGGGAGATTCGCCAAGTGCCAAACCCAAATGATCATGAGCGCAATCCAAACGGTGATAAAGGTAATAAGGGTAAGAATACTGATAATAATGATATTCCTAATGATGAAACATGTCGTGAGGACGAAGAGGGCTATGATGATTCTCAGTCGTATGATAGTCGAGAACAAGGTGAACAGCAGTCTGCTCAGAGGTCACAGGCAAAAATCCCTCACAATCATCCACAAGGAGGCCAAAAGAGAGAAGATGAAATTCTCTCTTTTGCCCTTCGAATGGAGAAGGAGGTCGCTGAGATAAAGAAAAAGATGTACGCGATCCCAGGCGTTCAAAAGCCACTCGACGCAGCCCGTCTAGGGAGTTATTCAGAATCGCCCTTCATAGACGACATCGCATTTGCTGATTTACCTGAGAGATTTGCTTTTCCTGCTATGCCAAAGTATGATGGCAAGTCGGATCCAGATCAGCACTTGGCCCAATACAGGCAGATTATGCTAGCAGCAGTCCTCCCAGCCGACAAACGACATGCAGCTATGTGTCGTGGTTTCGGGATAAGCTTGATTGGCCCCGCCCTGATGTGGTGGACCAATCTCCCTCAAGGTAAGATAACTTCGTTTAGTCATTTAACTGACATTTTTGTTGAACAGTTTGCAAGCAGCAGAGTCATGGTTAAGACGTCAGACGACCTATATCGAATCGTCATGAGGCCGGACGAATCATACAGAGATCTTTTGAAAAGGTTTACGGCGGAGATGGTAAGTATCCCAAATTGTGATCATAACATCGCTGTGCAGGCATTTAAAAGAGCATTGCCGCCCACATGCAGCCTCTATCAAGAGCTTGTTTTGAAACGGGTGACGACATGGTCAGAAGTCCAATCATACGTGTGGTCCCATATTAATCTTCAAGAGGACGACGCCAGTAGAAACCATGCCCTTAAAATGAATCAAGGACTGGCGACAACCAGTCTCCCCGCTAATTCAGTGACTGCCACAAACACGGATAAGCCAGCTAATCAACAACAAAACAACTTGGGATCCACAGATCGCCGTTCTAAACGGCAACGAGGTAGAAATTTTCGTTTTCACCCTTACACTAACAGTAATGAGCAGGGCGACAAACAGAGAAGGGATCCACCCCCTCCTAAATATGAAGAATTCAACATGTCCATTGGACCAGCTGAAATGGTAAGTGCACTTGAAAAGATGGATAGGGTGAAATGGCCTAAACCTATGACGACGCCTATCAATGAGAGAGACACCACAAGATACTGTGACTACCACAAAGACGTCGACCATCGAACAGAGGATTGTTGGAGGTTCAGAAAAGAAGTAGTCTTCCAACTTAAGCACGGTAACTTACAACACCTTCTTAAGAATAATGCTACTAACAATGCAGGTAGAGATCAGAGGCAGAACGCCCCAGCTCAGCCCCCGCAGGCCGTCAGAACGATTAATACAATCATTGGGGGGTCAGCGATAAGTGGGATGTCTTACTCTGCTGCAAAGCGACATGCGAGGTCTTTGCCAAAAGAATTAGAATGGGTTAATGGTAATGTAAGTAATGATCAGGTGGTTGAAGGTCCAATAACCTTCAATGACGCTGATATTCAGAACGTCCAGTTGCATGACGACGCCCTGGTAATATCTTTACTAATAGCTAATTGCCTGGCCAAAATAATATTAGTAGATGCTGGTAGTTCCGTTAATATTATTTACTTGCAAACTGTCAAAGAATTACAATTAGAGTCCCAAATAATTAAGGCTCCGACTGTCTTGGTGTTTGGGAATGGAACGCCAGACAGGACGATTGGAGAAATATCATTGATGACTTTTGCTGCCGGAATTAATGCTTTAGTCAAGTTTCAGGTAATGGACTGCCCGTCCACTTATAATGCTTTGTTAGGACGTCCTTGGATCCATCAGATGAAGGCAGTCCCTTCGACGTTACACCAGGCGATCAAATTCTCTACACCTTGGGGTGTGAGAGAGATCAAAGGAGATCAGAGGATGGCAAGAGAATGTTACCAAGCAGCATTGAAGGGCTTGGAACAATCCCTTCCATCGGCATAGCAACTACAGGCGTTCATTCCTATGGACAGGGCGACAAAGGAGGAAGACAATAACTTAGAAAAATTGATTTTAGATCCTGAAAACCCTGAAAAGTTCTTGTCCATAGGAATGGACCTAGTTCCTGAGGTAAGAAGGGAACTAATTTCTTTTTTAACAAATAACCTAGATTGTTTTGCTTGGTCCTATGATGATATGACAGGTATAAGCCCGGACGTCATTGAACACCAATTGAACGTCGACCCCACTTTTAAACCGGTCAGACAGAAAAGACGGAAATTTGCACCAGAACGGAATAGGATTGTTAATGAGGAGGTTCAGAAACTATTGAAAATTGGGTCTATTAGAGAAGTGAAGTATCCAGATTGGCTTGCTAATGTTGTGGTCGTCCCGAAGAAAAACGGTAAGCATAGAGTATGTATTGACTTCACAGACTTAAACAAAGCTTGCCCAAAGGATTCCTTTCCACTACCACACATAGACAGCCTCGTAGACGCAACATTAGGCCATGAACTGTTAAGTTTTATGGACGCCTTTTCTGGATACAATCAGAAATTGATGCATCCAAACGACCAGGAAAAGACTTCGTTTATCACAGATCGTGGAACTTATTGCTATAAGGTAATGCCTTTTGGTCTGAAAAACGCTGGTGCAACATACCAAAGGTTAGTCAATCGCATGTTTGCCGCCCAGCTCGGAAAGACGATGGAAGTTTACATAGACGACATGCTAGTCAAATCTTTGAAAGCGGAAGATCATATTAACCATTTGCAGCAGACGTTCGATCTTCTAAGGAAGTATAACATGAAACTCAACCCTGAAAAATGCACTTTCGGGGTGCAGTCTGGCAAGTTTTTAGGGTACTTGGTGTCAAAGAGAGGGATTGAAGCAAACCCATCACAAATCAAAGCTGTATTGGACATCCCGTCGCCCAAGTGCTTGAAGGACGTCCAGCGCCTGACGGGCAAGATAGCTGCTCTAACCAGATTTATATCCAAGTCTTCTGAAAAGTGCCAACCATTCTTTGATATATTGAAGAAGAACAAGAAGTTTGTATGGAATGACGCCGCTGAAAAGGCGCTTCAGGATTTGAAGGAATATCTCACGAGCCCCCCTTTGCTTTCTAAGCCAAATCCAGGTGAAACCTTATATTTATACTTGTCTGTTGCCTCTAATGTTGTGAGTTCAGTGCTTGTTAGGGAAGAAGATAGGCGACAGAGCCCAGTATATTATGTTAGCAGAGCTTTGCTAGATACGGAGACGCGGTATTCGATGATGGAAAAACTTGCCTTGGCTCTAGTAACGTCTTCCAAAAAGTTGAGGCCGTATTTTCAATGCCACCCAATTGTGGTCGTCACGACTTACCCGTTGCGGAACATCCTTCACAAGCCTGACTTGTCTGGGAGATTGGTGAAGTGGGCGATTGAGTTGAGCGAATTTGATATCTCTTGTGCCCCAAGAACAACCATCAAATCACAAATCCTAGCCGACTTTGTGGCAGAATTTAGCCCCAACCTCCAGGTAACAGCTAACAATGAATCTTTTTCTATTAAGAAACAGGTGAATTTGTCGCCTTGGACCCTCCATGTAGATGGATCTTCCAATGTGAAAGGAAGTGGACTAGGTATTACACTTGAAACCCCCGACGGTGAACAAATTGTCCAGGCGATAAGATGTGGTTTCAAGGCGACGAATAATGAAGCTGAATATGAAGCCCTCATAGCCGGACTTAAGCTAGCATCAGAATTGGGTGCCAAAGTTTTGGAAGTAAAAAGTGACTCACAGTTGGTATCAAAACAAATTAATGGTTCATATCAGGCAAAAGACCAAAGGATGAAGAAATATCTGAATGTAGTGTCTGATTTGACCACGCGATTTGACGCCTTGAAGATCACCCAAATAGGCAGAGAAGACAATCGGAAGGCCGACGCCCTTGCCAACATTGGATCCTCCATAGAAGTTGTGGAGACGAAACAAATCCCATTGTTTTATCTGAAAACACCGACGATCGAGGTAAATAATCGAATTGTATTGAATAACAGTTTGACATGGGACTGGCG
This sequence comes from Mimosa pudica, assembly GCA_029929735.1. Taxonomy (NCBI): domain Eukaryota; kingdom Viridiplantae; phylum Streptophyta; class Magnoliopsida; order Fabales; family Fabaceae; genus Mimosa; species Mimosa pudica. The sequence continues at coordinate 15,385,663 of JAKELP010000014.1, read as the reverse complement.
ATCCCCTTTGCTTTCATATCTGTTGCAGGGTAAATTACCTTCAGATAAGAATGAAGCGCGACGAATAGTTGTTAGAGCTGCCAGATTTACTACTATAGGCGATGATCTTTATAGACGTACTTTCACTGGTGGACCTTTGCTGAAATGCGTCTCTCCGTCTGAGGCGAATTATGTATTAAGGGAAATTCATGAAGGTGATTGTGGAGACCATAGTGGAAGTCGATCATTGATAAGGAAGGTAACTAGAGCAGGTTATTTTTGGCCGACTTTGCAAAAAGATGCAGTAAGTATGGTGACTAAATGTGAACGTTGCCAAAAATTTTGCACCGTGGCAAGGCAACCCCCTGAACAGTTGCATGTAATAGTGCCTTCGTGGTCTTTCCTTAAATGGGGAATGGATATAGTAGGCAAGTTCACCTCAGCACCTGGACGACTAGTCTTCTTGTTGGTTGCCACAGATTACTTCACCAAATGGGTAGAAGCCGTCGCCCTGAGCCAGGTACAAGAACCTCAGGTAATTGATTTTGTTTGGAAGAATATAGTATGTAGATTTGGTCTGCCCTAGGAAATTGTATGTGATAATGGATCTCAGTTTATAGGAAGAAAATTTAGAAAATTTTGTGATAAGTGGCATATTAAGCTTAAGTTTTCCACCCCTAGAAATCCACAATCAAACGGGCAGGCTGAAGCTAGCAACAAAACCATAGTTACATCTTTGAAAAAGAGGTTAGATAAAGCTAAAGGCAGGTGGGCTGAAGAGTTGCCCGCCGTCTTATGGGCGTACCGAACGACGTCAAGGACGTCAACTGGGGAAATGCCTTTCTCTCTAGTTTATGGATCTGAAGCTATGATACCAGTAGAGGTAGGAATTCCATCTTTAAGGAGACAATGGACTAGAGAAGAATCTAACAATGAACATTTAGCCCAAGATTTAGACTTGCTAGACGAACGTAGGGAACAAGCTCTTGTTAGAATTGCCGCCTATCAACAAAGGGCGACAAAATTTTGGAACAAAGGTGTAAAGGAGCGCCATTTCCAAGTAGGAGATTGGGTTCTTCGAAAAATCTTTCCTAATACACCTGAGCATAAAGATGGAAAGTTAAATGCTTCATATGAAGGTCCTTATAAGGTGGTCGATATCACTGGTCCTGGTGCTTATAAGTTGATTGACGTCCATGGTAAAGACGTCCCAAGGAGTTGGAACGCCATCCATCTCAAGAGGTATTATTTCTAAGTTATTTGATTATTTGATTTAAAGAACGATGATACTGACACGATTATTTGAGAAAGAATGCAAATGATGAGAAACACCTATAGGCGACGAGCCCAGCTAGAAGACCTAATGTCTGATGATATATTTAGCTGTGGTCGTGATAATCTGATGCTACTTAACACTATTCTTTGAGTTGTTTTGTTATGAGATGTCAATTCCCAGATAATGTGATGAATTGAAGCTAAAAGAACTTGATGATAAGACGACGCCAAGATGGCATGATGACATGACGCCCTGGGAGGCTGATGAGATACTTTGAGTAACTCAATGATTAATGGATGACAAGTTGATTTGAAAAAAGGTATATATTACCTGAATTATTTTGAGTGATTCTCATTTGATTGATTGATAGACGACGTTAGACTAATGTTTGATAATCCCTTGGCAGGGTCACTAACGTTTGATTAAGGTACGAGTGACCATGTTTTGAATTGAGATTTGATGAATATAATTTAAGAGATTCCTTTATTAATGGATGGATTTTTTTTGTCTTGGTAGGTTATTACCCACACCCGTTGGAGGTGTGGGTGTTTAACGGAGGAAATAATGTTATGACGAGAAATAAATAAAGTAAAGTGATGCGAAGAGTATTAAGTGTGAAGACAGAAGACAAGATTTGCATTGTGTTATAAAGGAACAGTACAAGTTATACATAATGAAAACGAAGAAAATTTCTAGAAGTAAAAGATTTAGGCGTCGCCGCCGCCTTGCTCCTTGCTGGTTTGATTGTCGTCGCCGCCACCATGCTCTTTGCCAGTTTGGTTGCCGCCGCCTTGATTGCCTTTGCCTTGGTTGACGCCCTGAGCCCTCATCTCATTGATCGTTTGATTGTCCTCTTGAGAAGGATTGGACTCGGTTTCGTCTTCAGGAAAGAGCTCGTAGTAGTCGTCTATGACGTCGTCGGGCTTCCATTTTACATGTTCGCCGCTCTTGTATTCCTTCATGAGCTCCATCCGAGCGCGGGCATCGACTTCCAAAATATGAGTTTCATAGTTTTCAGCCATTTGACCCATGTCCTTTTCCAACTTTTGATAGGCAGCCTCCCATTTATCTTTGGCCGACTGGAGAGCTTTAATCTCCTCATCTTTAGCCGATGACTCAGCTCTAGCTTGATTGATGAAATCCTTAAGATTCTCGACATCCTTGAAGTGCTCAGCCTTTAGCTTCTCGATGGCGGCTTTCAGCTCTTCTTGCTTTTTATCAGATAGTCTCATTAAATCTTCAGCCCTCCTTCTGTCTTCATGAGCTTGTTTTTTGAAGGCAAGGGCGGACTTCAAATCAGCCAAAAGTTTCTCTTTGTCGGCTAGAGCTGCGTCCCTTTGGGCGATGATTGTCGCCATGCCATCTTCGTTCTCCTCGGCATGGTGGAGAAGAACTTGTAAGGACTGAGAATAGAAAGAGTAAAAGTAGTTAGAGACGTCCAATATTAAGATTGAATACTCAGAATTAACAAATGATTAAGAAACATACCTTCATCTGATGGCGAATAGCCTTTTTGAAAGACTCTTTCCTCCCCAGGGACTCCAAGGCAGCTTTGTCATACTCGAACTCCAATTTGTTCAGTTCTGAGTAGACGTCATCCCAACCCTCCTTATTTCTGACAGATGAATTAGGAGGAAAGGTTAGGGTGACTTCGCCAGAGTCTTCTTTGCCGCCCTTGGCTTTGGCAGATTTGGAGGACTTGGAAACTCTTGGTTTCTTGGCGACTGGCTCTTTGGCGGGCACCTCCACTGGTCTCTTCCCCGACGAGACATCTTCTTTATTTGTTGGAAATGCGGGTTTATCGTTTTTTGGTGGTTGAGGAGGACGAGGAGAAGGAGTTGTAGTTGACTCAGGATTTGAAGGAGGGGCGCCACGAGGGTCATGACCTTCTTTCTTTGCTTCAGCGTCATATTCGCCCCTCCTGGCCTTCAATTTCTCCAATCGCTCAGCCCTTGCTTTCATCAGAGCTTCCTTATTAATTTTTTGCTCTGACGCCTTAGGGATGAGTTTCTTTCCTGGTTGACAAAAAGAATTTAGAGTAAGATAATGGAAATGAAAATATTTGAATTAAATATAAAGTATAGGTGACGAGAAACTTACTTTCCATCATGATTTTGAACTTTCGCTGGTCTGCTGGAATTTGGAGGATTTTCTTTATTTTCTTTTTGGTGTCGCTGTTGGAGCGCGGTGAGATCCTCAATTCGTACGCACCTACAAAAAATGTAAAACATTATAAATCAGATAACAAGTGCAATGAGAAAGATATTATTGAGACGACGACTTACTTAAGCGACGCGACATTGGAGACACGTAATCCTCCTGGGCGACAGCTTGGAAGGGCACCATCACAAAACGTGCATCCCATTGACGATCATTGGGTAGAGACCCATGTGTCCAGGACGGTAATCCTTCTCTGGAATGGACGAAAGAATAGACGCCCATTCGAATTTCTTGAAGTTTATAGGAGCCGAATAGATCAAACATGTCTAATTCGACCCCTATCTCATGTTGCATTAACTCAGCCATGGCGATAAGACGCCAAGTATGGGGAGAAAGCTGGGAAGGTGAGAGTTCATAGAAGACACATAACTCTAAGGCTATGTTTGGAAGTGGGAAAGGATTGACATAACGAAAACTCTCAAAACTCAAAGCGATGGTGTCGCTAGACCAAGAGTCGAGAGCTTCCCCGTCTTCTGGCAACCTAAAAGGTACTCTAGGGTCAAAATAGTAAATCGATGGCATTTTAGAGATTTCCAGGAATCTCAAAACTGGTTCTTTGACATCGTTAAGGATGTCAGCCCTAATCGTCTCTAAACCCCCAGTTTCACAAGCATAGGGAGCGTTTACAATTTGGGGATTAGGATTGGATTTCCTCCCAGAACTAGTAGAGGGTGATGAACCAGCATCGACCCACTCTTGATAACGACTATCATAAATCTTCAAATATTTCCCAGAAATTTTGGGTTTCCTAATTTTCATAATTTCTTTTCCTTTTTTCGACGTATCTACTATATCCACAGGGTTTTCCCTAGAAGTTTCAGTAGTCTCTAAATCAACTATAATGTTGGAATTACTAGGAGAAGACGAAGAACTAAATTGAGCATTTTCACTAGTATGCAATTGATTAGAGGCAGTTTTCTCAGAATCAGACGACGACATAACTATGAACTTACTCATGAGAATAGTAAAAAGATAAGATCTTTGGTAAGAGGATACCTTTGAAGAAAATGGGATGATCCGTTGATGTAAGCAAGTGAACAAATTAAAGTTTTGATTTTTTGAAGTGTTGGAGGAATGGAGAAGAAAGAACGTCTGCGAAGAGAAATGGGAAAATGAACAGTCGAAATGGAGTATATGCGAACTGTTTGACGTCGTTAAATTACAGTGTTACTTTAGTGGAACCATCCAGAACGTTGATTTAAGAGGGAAAATATAAGTGAAGATCTGGGCCGTTGGACGTGGGATAACAGCTACTTCCCAACACTTGATGACATCAGCATTGAGAAGTGGGGGACTAATGTTATACACCGTTACACGTTAATGGGCCTGGACCTTAGCAGGGGCTCAATAACGAGATAGACGCCCTCAGGGCGTCTAGGACAACATCACCAACGGCAATGAAGCGGAAAGACTTAGTCGCTCACCTTTTTCGGAGTAGTCGCCCACCTTTTTCGGAGCACGTGCAACGTCATTTACCCATAACGGTTGCCTATAATTTCGCAACCACCAAGACGAAGCTTCGACTATAAGAAGGCCACGAACTCATTCAGAAGGGGACAAGCAATTCTCTGCAATCATTCTCTATCTCTCTCTCTGTATTCCTCTCTGATTATCATTGTATTCTGGATTTATTCTTTGTGATCAAGGCATTTACGCCAAGTTTGTAACCACCGTTGCCGGTGACCCCGTTTATTGTACTCAATCATATTATCAATAAAGAAGCTTTGATTATTCATTCATATTCTATAGTTCCCCTATATTGTGCATCAACACTTTGTCTCCAAATTTCCTTTTCTTCAACGTAATCGTTTCTTTCTTTCTTTATTTCTTTCTTTGTCTCCACATTCCCTTTTCTTTTTTCGATGAGTCTCCATTTTTCTCTCCACGTACAGCTGCAAATTATTCAAACAATTAGCTCGCCATGACCTCGTGTTGGCTCAAGCATCGATTAACGTTTTCTCCATCAGGGCAAAAAAGTGGTCAAAAGACTATCATATATTTCTCGTCTCCTGTGTTAAAGTCGGAAACCTCGACGCCTGCTAGTTTCTTGGAATGGTATGTATCATTATATTATATTGTATTTTTACCATTAATATTATTATAACTATCGTATCTTTCTCCACATACATGCTGAAAATGTCTCCTAATTTAATTTCCACATTTGTACGTATGATGACAGATCCGTTACTACTTTTTAATGCAACTACTGAACGGTATATCATTACTTGCAAGTGCAGCAGCAAGATCACACGCGGCCGCGACGTACTCCCTGGCAATGATATGTTTAAACGGTGGCATTAACTTAAGGCATGATAGAGATATCGAAAGAGGCTTGGAACTATGCACAAGAGCAGATGTCTTAGGTCACGTGCATGCGAGTTTTGAGCTAGGTGTATGCCTTATGGAAGGTTACGGCATAAAGAAGAGCGAGGCCGAGGGATTACGTTTAGTGGATAAATCGCTTTCCGCTTTTCAGAGTTCCCCCCCAATCTATATGAGGCTGATGTGGCCGGATGTGGTGCATAGGTTTTTGAGGGAATGGTCTATGATTAACAGGAGAATGCTGAAGTCATTGTTGTTGAAGTTTTGTTCGTACATTCCATGTGGAAGGTGGGAGACAAAGCCTTTTGAGTTTCGAAGTTGTTCTAATTGTGGAAAAATTTAGGATCCTAATTCACTGCTCATCCAAAATATTCTCATCTGCCTTCTCATCTGCCAAAGCTATGCGTTTCAATACAAGAGGACATTTTTCAAATAAAAAAAAATCAAAAAAGACATACCCTGGCCCACTCACTATCTCTCCCCCAAAACTCTTCAACCTCCCACCTCCATCTCCTCCATCCACACCCACCTCCTCTCCGCCCTCCGACCACCATAAACATTAGCTCCAGTCAAATGGCCGCCACCACCACCTTCATCAGGAGGTCGCTCACCATCTCCACCACCTCGCGAATGGCGCCCTCTCCATTTCCTCTCTCATCGCCGTCGTGTACGACGCCAACACGGTGTCTCCGGCGAAGCCCCTCGGCAGCGGAGGATTCACTAGTGATCTAATGGTCACCGCATAGAGGATAGTCGACGACTAATTCGGAACGTTGCGCCGTATAACGCGTTGCTCCACCACGCGAGGGAGGTGACGACGTTTAATCCGGTGATCTATTCGACGCCGTGGACTGATTGTCGCGCCGACGCCGTCTTGGTCACCGCCGGCGATGGGGAGGCGGTGGTGGTGAGCTTTTTGGAGAAGAAGGTGTTGGGTTGTGTTTTTTTTATGATAGAAGGTTGACTGATGGAATTGTTGCCCTTGGATTAATTCAATGGTCAAGATGTTTTTGCTTTGTGGTCCCCATTCCTCACTTAATCTGAAAGCTGTTTTGGGGAGATGAGAATTGGTTTTCTCATCTATGCGCTGAGCCTGGAATTGAAACCCAAAAATTTACTGCTCGCATGCATGTGCATGGCTTGATGGTCATTTTCATGACACGACTGTTACGGTACTGAAATATAGGATCCTAAATAAAAGAAATGGGTCAAAAGCTTAGTAAATGGGTCAAAGGAGTTTATAGACAAACATGACTTTGAGATAGGAATATAAGCAAAATGGAAGCAATAGAGAGGCACTGAAAAATATTATGATCAAGACTTTCTCTCTGGAATTTCCTCCTCTTCCCACTGACATCTTCTTTCTCTTTCCCTCTTGTGATTCTGTTGCTATTCTCCTTCTGTATTATATTTCTCTTCTTCTGGATACTACTCATTGTTTCTTATAGTTACTTATAGCTGGATTTTGTCAATCTATTGTATTGTTTCTTGGATGTTTCATCTTAGTTTATCAGTGTTATATAAATCAATATCATTTTGAGATCTGGTATCGTTACATACATAATGTGGTTGGTATTTTGAAATGAGATGCATGAAGTGGTACATCACTTGGCCTTCGGAATATTGCTAGCTACTGCGATTGTATTCTGTTTCTATTCCCCTCCCCCCAATAGATGGGGCAAAACAAAGCCCAATTCTTTTTTCCTTACTATTGTTTTTGAAGTTTTTTTTGTTGAGGGATTGATTTGATAATTTGTCATATCAATCACCACAGTAAATATGACATCTTATTGGGTAGACAAGACTGTGTATTTGGATGTTTCGAAAAAAAGAAGGACAATAAGATTGTTAGATTGTTACATGCATGTTTGGATGTACCGTCATAGTAAACATGATGTTTTCACCCATGCACATTATGCCCTTTCCAATGTTCATTTTTATGTTAATAATGATACTATATATAAAATGAATTATGTCTTGATAACTTATATAAAAGAGAATGCAATAATGATGAGTAATAAAATGAAAAAAAATCGTTAAATAATTGACCAATTTATAGAAACTCTTAACACTAGAATGAAAAAGGTAAAGGAAAATGTGATGGAGAGAAAGAAAGGAAGGAAGGTTACATGAGGAGAATGTTGAAGAATTCGGAAGGAGATTCTGCAGAGGAGGCGAACTTCGAGAGAATGTCGATGACAAGATTGTTAGGTAAGGCGTCGAAGTAGGCATAACTACTTCCTTCTCTTTTTATTGTCGGCATTCAAATCCGTTGATGAATGGAAAAACAACTGAGAAAGAAAGCAGTGATAAATTACACAGCAATCACAACTCACAAAATCGAAGTGAGGAAGAAGATTAGTAGAGAGAAGCTAAAAAAGCTTGTTATGAGCGTTGATTTGTTCGTTTGTAACTTGATATTCAAATAAGGAGGGTTGCAATTAAATACTCCATCACTTAAAATTTAAGTATAAAACATATTTATTTAATTTGATTAAAATAATAAGGTATTCACATTTGTAAAAAATAAATCAAGCACATGCTAAAACCTGAATTTAGATTATGAAATACATTATTGTGCTATGATTTAAATGTCCTCCTCCTCTCAACACACTACCCACCCCAGCCAATTACCCCTCCAGACCCACTTCCACTTAACAACATTTTTATATGTATTAACAAATTTATGAACAAATTAACAACTTCATCATAACTATTAACATATATTTGAAATCCACATATTTAAAACTTGTAAAATTGCTATTTAAAGATATTGTTAATGTTTATGTTGATATTGTTAATGTTTTTCCTAAAGTCATTAATCTCTATGAAAATATTATTAATCAGAATGACATGTTAATCGTTGGAACATATTAATCCATAAATGTGAAAGTTGTATGGTGCTATTCAAAGTTTCTTAATGTTTATAATAAAGTTAATTTGTTAATATTTAGTTCTCTCGCTTGGTCTTGGGTCATTAGGTTCACGGCCCACTTCATTTACGGTATATTTATCAGTTGTCACATCTACACGGCCCACTTCAATTGTCCCTTCTCCTTCTGCACTAGCTATAAGTTATAGTAAACTGATTTTAATTCCATTCATTGGTCCATGCATGCCTAGAGGCTGTTCAATTTGATGATAATAAAAAAATGCTAGTTTTGTTTGTTAGTATACTTCCCCAGTCTCATAATATATATAAGGCGAAAAAACCGAATAACAGGTTCCCAAAAATTCATTAAAGTTAGTTAAAATGAATGATTATATGAGGACAAAATTTTGTTTCCCAAATATGGGATAAAGGGAGTATTATTTCTTTTAACACCCAAATAATCTTCCCTAATTTTTCATCTCATTCCTTAATTATTATTGGAGGAGCACCAATAAGAATAATTTGACAAGAAGTTAACATAATTTTTAATTAGATTCTATATGTACCACCTAAACCAAATCTTAAAATAGATTTTATAATATTAGATAGATGGAGTACTTACCAATAACATCTTCACTTAAGTTGAATTTCAACTCATAACCTTATAAACCAACTTCTTCACAAACGGAACCCATCTTAATTTGCAAGTTCACTTCCATTTTTGCCACCACAGAAAATACTACTTTATCTCCCTTATTATGAGAACCATTTTCTTTTAAAGGTTTTTCTCTAAATATAAGAGTCTACATGACTTTTTAATGACTTTCTATCTATTTTGTCTTAAACAAGAAGGGATGGAGGGAGTATTGCTCAAAAAACTAGATCCTAACAAAAATAAAAGGTAAAAAAGAAAGGAAATCCTGCTTCCTCTAAAACGTATCCACGTGTAAACTCCATAAACTTGTTATCTTATCTCATAAAGATAAGTGGCCATGGCATCACCTTCCACACTTCATTTCAATACACCACATCCACTCTTCTTCTTCCCCATCATTCAACCCAAACTAACCACCCCTTCTCCTTCAACATCTCTCTAACTTCATCAACAATGGCTTCTCTTCAATCCTCACTTCATTCCAATCACATTCATCCCACTCAATTCTCCAAAACCTTCCTATCACAAAAACCACTCATCAACCTCTCTTTTTCCACCACCACCTTCCCTTCCCTCCACCTCAAGTTCCCCGCCGCCGCCACCACCCGTCGCACCGGCGGAGGCGCCCTCGGCGCCAAGATGGCCGCCACCGCCGCCGCCAGCTATGCTCTAGCCCTAGCTGACGTGGCAAAGTCCAACAATACACTAGACTCCACAACCTCAGACATAGAAAAAATCGAACAAGTGTTCTCTGAGCCTGAGGTATTCCAATTCTTCTCAAACCCAACCATTGATCTTGAAAACAAACGTAAGGTTATTGATGAGATTGCCACGTCATCGAGCTTACAGCCACATACACGTAACTTCCTTTACATTTTGTTGGATGCTAAGAGGATTGATCTTATTAATGAGATAGTGAAGGAGTATGAGTTTGTGTACAATGACTTGACTAACACTGAACTTGCTGTGGTGAGTTCTGTGGTGAAGTTGGAATCGGATCAGTTGTCTCAGATTGCTAAGCAGGTTCAGAAACTGACAGGTGCTAAGAATGTGAGGATTAAGACTTTGATTGATCCTAGTTTGGTTGCTGGATTTACTGTTAGGTATGGAAATTCTGGATCTAAGTTGATTGATATGAGTGTGAAGAAGCAGCTTGAAGATATTGCTGCTCAGCTTGATTTGGGTGATATTACACTTACTGTATAATCTTATTTTATATTAATTAATGTTTAACTTTGTTTATGGTTTAATTCAATGGCGTTCACCTTCTTTGTGTTTGTGGAAACAATTTGTGGGGTTTTAAATATGGTGAGATTTTGCTGCGTATATTACTCACTGCAGGAGGAAATTGCCAAATTATTAGCTCCCCTGTATTTTTATGATTGTATTGTGTATACTTGAATATGAATGTCTACATTATATATGAAGTGATTATCTTTGGGGAGGGATCTACGTTGGGGTGTTTGTGTATTTTAGTTTATCTTACGGCCATGTCTAATAAATTACTACTGAAGTCGGAATAGTAATTGTGGTATTTTTTTTTATCCCTGTTAATCAATGACTTATCGGCTTAGGGGAAGATGAAAGATTGTTAACCAAAATGAAGAATGATATTCTTTCCTATCCTAATTATAAGATTTGATTAACTTCTTTTTACATATTAATGAAGCAAAATAGGATGGTCACATTTATTAGATTTTGTGTTAGTTTAGGAATAAAATAAGTTATTTTTAAGAAAAAATTAATTTTAACGATTTAAAGCGATATTTAATAATTATAGTAGGAAGCAATGATATGTTAAGTAAACTAAATAAGCAACAAATGTTGTTATTATTGAGTGTCTATTAGTTTATAACTTCAACAATTTAATTAAAAAATGAAGATAAATCAATGTATGACTAAGTTATTTTACTTTTTAGTTCTTTTTTAAAGTTAATTAATCTTATATTTACCTTTCTTATTGTTTATTTATCCATGAAACACCCCAAGAAATCAATATTTCATTCCAGATAAGTAAACGTGTTTAATAACACGCGTGAAAACGTTAATACTCCATAATGGCGAAAACAATTTGTTCATTTTAAAGCTCAAACTTTGTGTCCAAAAAAATAAAGCTCAAATCATATAATGGGCTCTGTTTTCAATTGGTCCATGGTAAATTGCCTCCTCTATTTTATGACCCATTTTTATTGCTCAGCTCGTTTTCGCTCTCCAGAAACAATGTTTTTGTTGGTGAGAAGTGCATTTGAAGACCTATTTGATGCGAAAGCCTGATATCCATTGTTTCCTTATATTGTAAAGAAACAATAATTTGAGGATTTTATTGAAAGTGAATATTGGTGATTAATTACATTTCCACCATTCACAGTTTTCAGTCTAGACCGAGCAATATAAAGCAAAGCAATGCCAAAAACAAAATATCAAAATTTGTTTGTGATAAGCAAGAATTTGGTGCTATTCAATATAAATGGCGTTGCTTTTTTAATTAGGTAAACTATGTGAATCAATGAAAGCCTCCACATACATGCAAACGGCACATTGGTTTAACTGTTATAAGTCATCAGATTTATCGTCATTTGCAGCATCTATTCAGGCGGCTCATCTTGCCAAATTTTCCAAATCCATGTTCATGAAATTATATACTCCCTCTCAATAGTTGGTTAAACTAAACTAGTATGTAGGCTACAACCCCGTAAAGATAAGAATATGTGTTCGAATTTTGATAAGTGCTCCCATTGCGTAGAGGGGACAACCCTACTTATATAAGTAACACTCATATCTCTCAAGTCCGGATTAATTAGATGTTAATAAGTGTCAAATTATCAGAAAGTGTTTAACAAAATATATATATATATATATATATATATATATATATATATATATATATATATATATATATATATTCCCTTTTGTGCCACTTAATGTAACAGGCTATCCAAACAATAATTTAATATGAAATTTATAGAAATCCATCGTTGAATCAAGTATATTAAAGAATTAGTTAACCTAGTTCATCCAACAAAACATCATGATCATATTCTTTGATTCCTTCCATATAGAGTATCTCTTATGCTTTATTATTGCTCCGTTAACATCAACATTGGTTAAGTACAAAAAATTGGCAATATAAATCGTGTGTCTTACAATGTAAAACAACAATCAATTTGAACTTATGTGGAAGGCCGAATAAATATATATGGTAGATTTGTTAGGAGTGCATATAAAAAACAATAACTTTAAAATTAAACAATTTTGATAATTCAATTAACTTCTTAAGTTTAATAAATCAGTCACAAGTGAGTTTAATAAAACAAACGATTATTTGTAAATTGTAAGGGGACCATGCCAATAATTTTAATGACTACATTTGTCCACATGACTTTGATACCGGCTGTGTCACCATTATACGCGCTTTGGATATCTTTTATCAATATGACATTGACTTCATTGCATCAATTAATTACTTTGTTTTGTAATATAAGAGTCAAAATTTGAATTGTTTTTGTTCAAAATATAAGAGTAGTTCACCTTACATTATCTTTTTATTTAATACATTTTTCCTACTTTATTACCTCTAACTCTCTTTGATATTTATCAATGTTTAGCTTAGGTATCATTTCTCTTAGTAGTATCATAATAAATATGAGAATATTGAAAAAAAAAATTAATTTCATGCACTCAAGTAATTGTCACATGTTTTCTTAATAAGCGTGTTGAACTCTTATATTAGAGATTAAAAGGAGTATATTACAATCAACACATTTACCCATCCATCATTAAGCCCTGCCTTTTACAAAAAAAAAATGGAATTGTTGATCAAAGATAAAAAATTTGCCATCTATCTTATTTGAAAGTTGAAACTTTGCGAATTGATATTGCCATCTATCTTATTTGAAAGCTGAAACTTAGCGAATTGATATGCTATATGAACACTTCTCCTACACGCTGTGTGGTTTAAATTCATTACTTTCCTTTCTTTGTTTTCTCCTAATCTCATTAAATTTCCTAGTCACGACAAAACCATGAAATGGAATTCAGCACATCTTCACATCAATTTCTTCTTCTTCTTCTTTTCTTTTTAGTTCTTTTTACTAAACAGGATAAATCATACCAATAAGTCTGAAATGAGCAGAAAAGTTTGAAATGTATGTTTAACTTAGTTGACTACCATTCTTAGTTAATTGGTCTAACATTTTTTTTGGGCCCTCTGTCTTGTCAGCTATGAAAGGGAACCGGCATTATTTGTTAATATGTATACAATAATTTTTCTTTTTATATCTCCTACATCAGTAACGGTTTAGACTAATTAATAAGATAAAACTGTATGTTGGTCAGTCAGAAAGGTTGTCAAGTAAATAAGAATAAATGCAATTTTAGAAATGCAATTTTTGATAAAATTTATTGCTATTTTTTCTCATCCCAAAACTTTGGTATTAGAAATGCAATTTTAGGTAAAATTTATTATTTTTACACCTTCCTCCTAATAAAAAATCAAGATATGGGTGGAAAAGCCTGGGAGATCCAGTGCATGCTTTGTCATCGTGTCCACCTCACTCCTCACCATCATCCTTCCTCCCTTATACAGTGGGAAAAAAAAATTCACTTGCCAATGCATGCTTTGCCATCGTGTCCGCCCCACCACTATGGCCTACAGTTGACAAAATGCCAATCTCTTTATAAAATTCCCCACTATATATTATATCATAAATGAGTATCATGTTATTTTTTTTGATAAAATATCATGTTATTTTTATATGTATAAATTTGACATGTTACAATTATATTTGACCATCTTATTCTGCGTATATAAAGGTGTACATCCGACTAATTTTATTTAAAAAAATTCCTAATAAAAATCATTAGGTCATTTATATTATCATCAATCACAAACAAACACATAGTGGAACACTCTAAAAGAGTTGTTGATGTATACATTTTTTATGTATTGTTAATTTTGTAAGTTGAAAAATGAAAAATCTTCTAGATAACCTTGATAACTTATTTTTCCAATATCTGAACTATTTCAAGTATTTCACACTTTTGGATTCTAAAATGAAAATATTTTATATTTAATTAATCAAGAACATATTCATTAGCCTTGGCAAAAAAAATAAAAATAAAAAATGACACATTCTTTAAGATATTACTATTCATCCGGCAGAATAATTGGGTTAGATTGCCATAATCTCCAATTGAAGACCGGTCCGGAACCCCTCCTATTCCCCCTATTCCTTATCTCAGCCATACATATTGATCTAGTGACTCAAATTATCCCCACACATTATATGCCCAGTCCACCATATCATTCTCTCCTAAACGAAATTATTTCCCAGTCCACTCCCTCCCATGTTTCTTGCCCAAATTCTTTCTCTCTCCTCTTTCTCATGATTATTCCGTCTTTCTCCTATTTTTTAATTATATTATCAACAAATTAATCTTCCCTCCAGCATATTTACACATTAAATCATAAGATTCCTTTTGCTTAATTCCAGCATCTTCAGTAGCATCTAAGGCATTAGCATGTACGTTTGATAATCTCCTTTGTGATGGTAACATGCGAATGGTCATTCACCAAAAGATGAATGAAGAGGTTTCAATATTTGCGGATAGGAGAAGTAAGGGATTTAGTGTAACAGATTAAGAGATATTAATTGTAATTTGTGGGGATCATAATTAAAAAGTAGGAGATATACCGAAAGATCATGGGGCAGAGAGATCGGTCAGGGACACCTCCTATTCCCTGGCCTCCTATTCTCTCCTATTCCCCCACATCATAACCGTCCATGTGATCTAATGGCTCTAACCCCATACATACCCTGCACCCACCCACACCACATCTCATCTCTCTCACACCCCACCCACACCATATCTCCTCCTCCAACATTCACCAGCCACCACACAAGTTCCTCCTCCTCCCACCTTCGCCGGTGATCACCGAAGGCGGCGGCGACGTTCTTTCTGCCTTCTTTCTTCCCCAATCATCTCCTCCTCCTTTCCTCTCTCCCACCACACTGAAACTGCCGTACGAACTTTAGTGGCAAAATTTCCGGCGAGTAGCAACCATTGTCCGGCGTCAAGATTCGGCGGCGGCCGGAGTCGGGTGCTTTGGAGCCGAGGGAGGGGGAACCATCTCCTCCTCCGTCCCTCTCCCCCCACCAACTGAAACCGCCGTACGAACTTGGATAGCGAAATTTCCGGCGAGCAACCACCACTGTGCGGCTTCAAGAATCTGCGGCGGCCGGAGTCGGGGGATTTGGAGCCGAGGGCAGGGGAAGCGGTGGAGAATGTATGAAGTAGAAGATGAAGGTGGTTACCATTTTCTAAAAACTCACCGGAAAATTCGTTGCTTAATTCCGTACGATGGCGGTTTCGTTGTGGTGGAGGGAGAGGGATGGGAGAGGAGATGGTTGGGCGAGGAAGGAAGGAGGAAAGCACACTGCCACAGCCTTGTGTGGTGGCTGGTGAATGTTGGAGGAGGAGATATGGTGTGGGTGGGGTGTGAGAGAGATGAGATGTGGTGTGGGTGGGTGCAGGTGTGTATGGGGTTAGAGCCATTAGATCACATGGACGGTTATGATGTGGGGGAATAGGAGAGAATAGGAGGTCAGGGAATAGGAGGTGTCCCTGGCCGGAGAGAGATAGGAAAGAGAAAGAATTTGGGCAAAAATCATGGGAGAGAGTGAATTGGGCAATAATTTCGGTAAGGAGAGAGGGAAATGGTGGACTGAATATATAGTGTGTGGGGATAATTTGAGCCATTAGATCAATATGGATGGTTGAGATAGGGAATAGGGGAAATAAGAGGAAAGAGAATAGGAGGGGTTCCGGACCTGACCTATCAGAGACAAGAAAAAAAAAAAGCAAAATCCTTAAGAGTATATTCTTCTAAATGTATTTTTCGTGTTCAAAAGTAGTTGAAGCGAAATGATTAACACCATGGTGAAAAAAAAAATGATGATAACACTAAAGAACGAAGTATGCAAGGAAGGCACGGGACATAAGCGTCACTTACTTATTCATCTTACAGACACAGTCAAACCCGAATAATTCCAAGAATCCAGACGGCATATAAAGCTAGATAGCTTTTAGCTTACTTCACTCATATTCATCTGCAAGTTTTCTATAAATATGGGAAGCCATCATCATGCTCTTTCGTTCAAGTACAATATGTTCCTTCTATTATTTTTGTGCTTGGTCAACCTTAACATCGTTTTTGGTCACATCAATGGCTTTACTGACCAGCCTCTCTCCAAGATTGCCATTCACAATACTCTTGTTTCTCTCCACCCAAACGCCTCCCTTAGAGCTTCTCCATCACTTCTGGGCATAAAGGTATATATGTGCAACTCAATTCCTTTAACTCATATCACACACGGGTCCACCAGTACATATATATGTGTACAAACTTTGTGATAGTCATATGTTGATGTAAATGATGATTGCAGGGTGAGGATACTAAGTGGGTGACATTAGATCTTGATTATTCTAATCCATCATCAGATGATTGGGTGGGAGTCTTTTCTCCCGCAAATTTCAAGTAATTCACTTTACATGAATTCTTTAGTTACATTTAATTATGTCATATTGGTCCCATCATCTCTGCCCTTAAGTATGCACGGAATATCATATCCACCCTTAAACTATTTTTTTGGCCCAAATTTGCTAGAAAATGTGTTCTAAGAATTATATTTGCCCTTGAAGTATATATGAAGGGTCATATATGCCCCAGAAGTTTGAATGAAAGGTCAAGTTTGCCCTTTAAGTATACACGAAAATCATATTCGACAGTTAAAATTTTAACTGTAATTGGCGAATATGATCCTCATGCATATTTTAGGGGCAAATATGAAAAAAAAAATACTTTAAGGGATCCTTCATGTATACTTAAAGACGTATATGACCCTTAACCCTTTAATTATTATAATCATACTTTATAAAAAAGAGAAATTTTTTTGCTTTTCACTTTTCAGCTCATCAACCTGTCCACCTATTAATGATCCAAAAGAACAGATTCCATACATATGCACTGCACCCATAAAGGTATTTAACATATATATGACTACGTAATTAAGTGACTAAGGTTTTAGAATAATTTTAACCATAATGCATTACTGACGTGATTGATATTGATTTGAATCCTTGTAATCAGTACAAGTTTGCTAATGAGACCAACTCAAACTATAACAAGACTGGAAAATCCTCCTTGCAATTCCAGTTGATTAATCAGCGTGCAGATTTCTCGTTTGTCCTATTTTCAGGGGGACTATCAAATGTATGTTCAGTTTTTCTTCATCTGTTTCTTGCATTTTTTATTTCCATTCTGCTCCTGATCGTGTTTTATTTTGTGTGGTGTGTTTAACAAAATTAGTGCAGTGTCATATAATTGTTCTTTAAGACAAGCCTATTTTCAATACAATAGGTGATTCTATCATATGCTAATTTGGATTTTTTTTTTCCTGACAATTGCAGCCAAAACTTGTTGCAATATCCAATTTCATATCATTTGTCAATCCTAAAGCACCTTTGTATCCCCGCCTAGCTCAAGGAAAGTCTTGGGATGAGGTAAGTTTATCCTCTTGTTTTAAAGCCCTTGGTATATGAAGGCATTGTTAAGTCTCAAAAAGTTGAAACAATAAAGTTACATTATCTGTAGTTCTGATATTGTAATGATCTGTATTTGTTGAGTGCACTCCTGACCAAAGATAAAACTTTCTGAAAGGAGCATAAAAAAATTGTTGTTTAAACTTTCTGATTTTGTCATGGCATTATGTGATTGGCAATGGGAATTGAATCTATTTTGTTTTAACAAGTAACCAAGAATTTCTGTGTTGCACTGTAATATCAGCATTGTGGACCTAATCATGCTAACATTTTCTTGAAATTGTTTATCTTCTGTAGATGACCGTTACCTGGACAAGTGGTTATGACATAATTGAAGCTGTTCCTTTTGTTGAATGGGGTCTTAAGGGAGAACAATTATCAAAATCTCCTGCTGCAACATTGACATTTGGTCGTAACAGCATGTGTGGTAAGTTTGATAAACTTCTTCAATGCATTGGTTTGTAACTGCATGAAGTTAATTCTTAGAAACAAATTGCAATGATTAATCAATTGAAGTTGGATGATGGCTTGTGCAGTTATGGTATCTAAAAATCGTTTTTACTATTCTGCAGGTTCACCAGCACGAACTGTTGGCTGGCGTGACCCTGGTTTCATACACACAAGTTTCCTTAAAAATCTTTGGCCAAATTCTGTGTATGACAGAAAATACTGGCACTCATCTATGCTTACAACATTACTATAAGTGAGTGTCATTCTAATTTTCTGTTCCAAAAAACTTGTATATCAGGTATACATACCGGCTGGGACATCGTTTGTCTAATGGAAAATATGTCTGGAGCAAGAGCTATTCATTCAAATCATCACCTTATCCTGGACAAAACTCTCTCCAACGAGTTATCATATTTGGTGACATGGGGAAGGTAGTCATAATATAGATGATTTTGATGAAAAGAACCTTTTATTCTTTAATCTTATAACATTGAATAATTAATAAGCCACTCACTAGAGAGTGTCAATTGAATAACCAACCATTCTACATAATTGTTGATCATTAGAAATTTTAAACAAGATAGGCATTTAATTCTTCCTTTTTTTAATTTATATCAGGCAGAACGTGATGGTTCAAATGAGTATAGCAATTATCAGCCTGGTTCTCTCAACACCACTGACCAGCTTATCAAAGACTTAGACAATATCGATATAGTTTTCCACATAGGAGATATATCATATGCAAATGGTTACATCTCTCAGTGGGACCAATTCACAGCTCAAGTGGAACCTATTACATCAAAAGTGCCATATATGATTGCAAGGTTTGTCCACTTGTTATTACCTTCTTCCATTGACATGAAACTATTATGTTTTTATCTAAAGAGCTGAAGAATATTGCTTATCTAATCTTGCAGTGGCAATCATGAACGTGATTGGCCAAACTCAGGATCTTTCTATAACACAACAGATTCTGGTGGGGAATGTGGAGTTTTGGCTGAAACTATGTTCTATGTTCCTGCAGAAAACAGGGCAAAGTTTTGGTAATTTTCATTAATCTTGTTTTCTTGCAGAATATGACTCAGTTGTTTGTACTAATTTGAGCTTAATATAGATTTCGATTATCGAATATATACAGGTATGCCACAGATTATGGCATGTTTCGCTTCTGCATAGCTGACACTGAGCATGACTGGAGAGAAGGATCAGAACAGTACAAGTTCATAGAGCATTGCCTTGCAACAGTGGACAGGCAAAAACAGCCATGGTTGATCTTTGCAGCGCATCGAGTGCTCGGCTATTCGTCCGATTATTATTATGCCTTAGATGGATCATTTGAAGAGCCCATGGGAAGAGAAAGTTTGCAAAAGCTTTGGCAGAAATACAAAGTAGATATTGCTTTTTATGGTCATGTCCATAACTATGAAAGAACATGTCCCATTTATCAGGTAAGCAACAAGATAGCTAAAAGGATGAAAGTATTTCTGAAATCAAAGCAACTTTTTTTCACTCTAAAATTTCTCATATACTCAGTGATGTGTTTGGATTATTATATTCATGTTATTAGTCTGACAATCCAAATGTGTTATGCAGGATCAATGTGTGAATACAGAAAGGTCACATTATTCTGGCATTGTCAATGGAACTATTCATGTTGTTGTTGGAGGAGGAGGAAGTCACTTATCTAAATTCAGCCAAGTAACACCAAATTGGAGCCTTTACAAAGACTTTGACTATGGATTTGTTAAATTGACAGCATTCAATCACTCTTCTCTCCTCTATGAGTATAAGAAAAGTAGTGATGGAAATGTCTATGATTCTTTCACCATTTCGAGGGATTAAAGAGATGTCTTGGCATGTGTGCACGATGGCTGTGAACCTACCACCTCAGCTACTTAATTTGTCTTCTTACATATATATGTTTTTGCCTTACATATATTTGTACAAAATATTTGTAAGAGAATAAAGTAAAAGTTCCTCTTACATGCAAGATAGAAGGTTATGCATTGATGGTCATATATCATTAATGCAAGCCTAATCATATACTTTTTAACATAAGTAATAATTAAATTCGTGACAGGTTTGAAAAATTCATTTATTGAGAGCTTTTGATTAGTGTGGACGTTCCAAGTAAACCATGTTCTTAGCGAGGAGAAGCTTAAATTTTGCGTGATAGGATAAACAAACGCACTCTACAATCTACATCAGCATCTACTTGATGATCTGAGGTTTTTCATTATAATTCCACGTAACCAGGATTCAGTGCACTGTCTAGGCAATTATTGATTTTGTTAAATTATTGCCTAGTTAATAACCATGCCTCAGCTTTTAGTTGGTATAGGCTGGCATTAGTGTTTGGTTATTGTTAAGGGAGCAAGTTAAGCAAATCGTTTTCCTCTTTGTCAAGTGACGCAATGAAGTCTCAACTATTGATAAAGTTTTAATCATGCAATAAAAATAATAGATATTTATCATATCTTTTAATTTTTATAGTTTCAGTTCTAATCACTACTCACATTTCACCAGCAAAGAAATATTGCAATAGAATTAAGTAAGGTCCTCTGGAAATATCGTTTCAGTAAATCAATTTACATCTCCATCTATAAGTCTCGAGCTAATCAACTGTAAAAGACTATTCCCCGCAACAAATTACTGCCCTTATGCCAGATAAGGGAAGCCTGATACTGATATATAAGAAAAAAAATTTACAATACTTAGAGCATCTGGGGTACAATGATTGCCAGAAAGCACGCAGCAGTACAGTTCAAACCATAGACAGTATATTATATATATCAGCAACAAAGAAAAACCCCATCGAAGGGTAGATCACAATCATGCCAATAAGCAATTTCTCACCGCTTGGTTTAACAATTATATCAGTAATTCTCAGTTATGTATGAACTATTGCTCCTTCCTATCTGAACATGAGTGGCAGCTAGCAAATTTGTAGGAGTATCCACTGTGGAAGCCCTGATCACATAGGCAGCAGAATGAATTTTTCACATATCCATTTTGTAGTCGATTCTCACAAGTCACAACCAAGTATCCAGCTATTGGCCATCCATTTCTATATCACAAGGTTTGGCTCCTTGATCAACTGCTGAGCTGACAGATGCCAGAAGATCATCAATTCTCAGGGGAGAATGCCGAACACTGTACTGGAACATAACCTGCAAGTGCAAAATGAATCAATAATGTGGAAAATGAAAAATGGGTATATTTCTAAGTTCACAACTTAAAGGGTGCAGATGTTTTACTACTTTTTAGTTTTCTGGCAGAGTACAAACTGGACAAATAATGACAAATAACTGAAACTGAACTATCTTATGGTTTGTAAAGGCCTACATACCTTGGAGAAACTATCTGCAGAAGCTCGAGCTCGATTGGCTTTGCCAAGATAATGTAGATCAGCTTTCTCAAGCTTTCCATAAACAAAAATCAACCCTCCGTCTCCAACCGCAAATCGTAGCAGAAATCCTGATTTCAGCCCTGACTGAAAATCAAGGGAACTTAAATCAGAACTTGCTTGCTAAAAGATAATGACGGAAAATTTAGGTCCCAATGATGTCTAGGATGTATACTTCATTGCCCGATTTCATGACAGTTTAATGATAGCAAAGGAGAACCAGAATAACAGATTTTGTAAAGGGAAACATCATTGGATAACAGTATAAAATAATACAACCTCTGGTTCTCAATACAAGGGTTGGTTGACTTTCTTTGGATAGATTAAAAAAGCTAAATAAGTCACTTCATTGAATATAATAATATAAATACTTATAAGGTTTGATTAAATATAAGTTTGCAAGTCATAAAATTAGTTTGAAAAAACAATCCGGCTCCCCATCCCCGATACCCCTCACCAGATTTTCTGTAACCTAAACTCCATGAATCCCTGGTTCCGGCTCACGCCCTTACTTTTCCCCTATCTCTCTGTCTCCTCATGACCCCTCCAAAATCTCTTAATCGAATTGATGGCAGTAGGCCCATCAGTATCTATTAATATTATCCTAACTTAAAGCAGTGCCGAGTTTAGCTTATCTTTATTTGTTGAGTACCTGCTCTTATTCTCACTCACTTACTATACATCTTCTAGAACACACAAGACATAGCAGTTCAATAAGTAAACACTTTCAACAGTAACACAATTGCCAAATAGTATTCATAAAGAAGCCTCCTCCAAACATACCTGTTCTATAAAGCTTCCATCCAAGTAGCCAAATACTGTCGGAGGGTCATCTGAAGTAGTCAGTCTCCCATCTTCTTGTAGCTCCAAAACAACCTAGTTTAGTAACCACGCTCAACCGATTAAGCAAGTTTAAATATACTATGTGCATACTTGGCATCTTCACGTGATCATGAGAAAATAAATGAACTTTAAAGGCCCATGTGCAAGTTGGCTCCTGATTCTTGATTGGTTTCAAAATAATTAACCCAACAAAATCAACTTCTCAGCTCAATGCTTGGTAAAAGTTTTTCCATAAAATAGAATCAGCTTGCTGTTCCACACACATACACACCCACGGGTGTGTGCAAACAAGGTTTTACGTTTTGCATTGACATTGAGGCAGTAATTGTATGCTTTGTCTTTCAAATTCAAACTGCCTAATGTTTGAAGAGAAAAGATAGTTGCTATGGAAATGAAGTAAACAAAACCAAATTACTAACTAAAAGCATTGGCATATAATTGCTAACCATATCCCTTCATATGCATGCATAGCTCAATCACACAAGGGCTAAGAATCCATAACAGAATGTTTAAAAAAGGCAGTGAAAGGAAACTTTTGACAACACCTGCTGTTGGCTTGGAACCTGCCCTTCATTATCTGTGTCAATAACATATTGACTACACTTTTCATCCTTCCAAACTAAAGCTAATGGTGTAATTCCTGTCTGGTAATGAGCATGCCTAGGAAAAACAATAGATCAAAAGAAAGTACTAAAATCGAGTCAGAAAAATGAAAATAACAAGCACTCTATGAAATAGAGAGCTTATCAGCAATGAATGCTATCTTTAGGCTAGGAGTATCATGCAACTGTCTCCAATTCTGACTAAAGAGCACCCATTACAATCTCACAGAAACGAACCTAATGAGGAACAACACAAAACTGATGAACATATTTAAAAGAGAAGCAGCCTTTCTACCAAGTTTTAATCACAACTTCAACAGATTAAGCTTAAATGGCACTACGTAACATTCTGAAAGTAACTGAACAAAAAAGAGTTATGTGTATATTCCAATTGCACGATCTGGTAAAAGCATTTTACCCTAGGTTGTCATTGATAAAATATTTCTTTAGTGCTTTGCTTTATAAGTCTACTTCCAAATGAGGATAAAACAGACTAGTACTAAAGAGGAGTTTCACCTGTTATAAAATAGCAGGCCGTCTTTCACATATGGTGCTGCTTCTGTATATGCTGCATATAGACCATTTGGGTCACAATTATACACTGGAACCAGACTGAACCTATACTTGTGATAATGTGAAGGCGGGTCACAAGCACCACACTCTGCAACCTTAGAATTCAACCAAAAAAACCTGAATTCTGCAGTGCAATCATAAAGAGAGAAACCTCGCCAGCATACCATGTCAATGACATAGTACGTTTGATCCACCTGAGGGTCAAAGTTACAAGTCAGCAGCAATATGATTACAACAGAAACCAGATGATAGATACAAAAAGGCTAACCTCATGAAAGATACAGTCCAGTATAGAATAAGATTGAGCAGAACTGGAGCCATCCTTTTTCCTTGACCCGTTTGGAAGAGCAGAAGGGAAACGATGCAAAATAGATCCATTCCTTAGCCTACTAATAGTTGTTCCATTACAGGAAACTACAAAACACCTTTTACCCGATGGCCTAGCAAATACATACCTGGAGAACAAAATAGAGCCTTGGTGTTCAATTCAAAACACTCGTAAACACTAGAAGTACAAAATGCAGACAAACCAACTTTTATAGCAAAATGAGTGGCTTATACTGCTACTTTTTTAAAATCTAAATACACAAGTTACTTATGAATTGATTTTCTAACTTCTTCTCTACATTAGTTTATTCATCTTATAAACTAACATACTCATCCATTCCTAAATATCAGAGCTAGTTGACTTTTCTAGATAATCCTACAAAGCTAAATAAGTTACTGATTTCCCTCAATTTTTCACTAAACTAGTTTATGTGACTTATAAGATAACATATGATCTAATAATATTCAAAAGACATTTTAATCAAGTAGTTGGTTTTGCTTCAGGAATTTTTCCCAAAAAAAAAGTCAACTATCTAACTCTTATACTACCTTCGGTCCTAAATATAGGACCTAATTGACTTTTTTTTGGAGAGATTAAGGCTGCGAAATAGGTTATTAAATGATGACATATTTGATATATTTTTATATTATCCATTAGTTTATAGGTAAAATGAACTAGTTCAAGGGAAAAAAATTAGGTAAATCAATTTATAATTAACTTATTTTGCCTTTTTAAGGATTTTCTAGAAAAAGTCAATTAGGTCTTATATTTAGGACCGGAGGGAGTATTTAGTAAGAGAGCGAGTATAATCTAATACTCCCTCCGGTACTAAATATAAGACCTAGTTGACTTTTTTGAAAAATCATAAAAAAGCAAAATAAGATAATTATAAATTCATTTACCTAATTTTTTCTCTAAGACTAGTTTATTTTACCTATAAACTAATGTATAATCTAAAAACACATCAAATGTGTCATGATTTAATAGTCTATTTCGCAACCTTAACCTCTCCAAACAAAGTCAACTAGGTCTTATATTGAGGTAGTAACACGCAAGACACATTATGATTAAGATGCACATTTGGTTTCCCAAAAGTATTTAAAAAATCAACGAAGCCAAACCTCAAGTGCAAAAGAGAGTCGTAAATGAAACTAGCCTTCACTAAGCCCTAGCAAATACATAAACTAATAAACAACACAGAGCCTTGGTAATCATTTATTTGAGTAGTATATAATCTATCAATATCATATAGTAATATGTAATGAATACGAACCAGTCTTGAGGAAGTGCATAGGGAATATCGACCATCCATTCAGGAAGCATGAGCTGTTTGGCGAACCATTTCCGTACATCGGCGCCGGAGAGATTGGAGGCGCTGACAACGTCGAATTCCGTAGGGGAAGGAATCTGCTGATTCGCGGCCTCAGTATAATGCCGTAGGGATTCGCCATCAGGCGGAGAAGAGAGAGCGGTTGAAGCTAAAGAGCGAGCTTGCTGTTGAGCGTCGCGGCGGTTCTGAGCTTGCCGGAGAAGCGACTGCTCACGGCGGCGCTGTTGATCGGAGATGTGCGGCCTTTTGAACGGCCGACGAACCTCGTGCGGTGCCATGGTTATGTTTATGGTTATGGCTATGGACGAGCTTCTTCTTCGCCTTCTCTTCTTCCTTATTACCTTGGACTAATAGGTATTTAAACTAACTAGGTACAATGTTACCGTTGAAGTAACTAAAGTTACACGTGTCAATATTACATTCGTCAGAGGGTAAAATTGGACTACTTTAGTTACTTCAAGGGTAAGATTGTAGCCATGTTAGTTTAGGGTGTCTAGTGATCTAAGGTGATTACTTAAATGGCAAAATAAGGCATTTGCCCTTTTGATTGTAGGCAACATTCCAAATAATCAGAAAATCACGTTAATATAGTAATTGGATTTCTTAATATAAGATTATTTTCCTAATTTAATTAGATTAACGATGTAAGTTAAGGTAGTTATTAATACATGATATTGCTAATTTATAATAACTATATACATTTATCCTCATTCTCTAACTATTTCTTGTTTATTATAGATAAGTATTATTAGGACTTATTTGGGAAAAAATTGAAAAGAAATTAAAAAACTTCTTATATTTAGGAACAAAATGAAATATGTTAGTGACCTTATATTTAGGAACGGAGGAGTAGTAGATACTTAGTATCATAAAAATTAATTTTAATTACCAATATTACTCCGGTCTTGTATTGGGTAGCAATGCATTTTACTCTTATTAATTCAGTGGCTTTGTCTATTCCTAATCATGTGATGCAAACGTCTATTATTCCTGTTGCTTGTTGCGATGAGATTGAGAGGAATGCCGGAATTTTTTATGGGGTTCAACAAGTGATAAGAAGAAAGCTCATTTGGTGGCGTGGGACAAAGTTTGTTATCCTAAAGTGTGTGGTGGATTGGGTCTTCGTCATGCTTCTCTTCAGAATAAGGCTTTTATGATGAAAGTGGGATGGGGGTTGGTGAATAACAAGGATGCATTGTGGGCCCGAGTAATTAGAAGTAAATATAATTGTGGTCAAGATTTGATCCCTATTATACGAGCAAAGAAGCCGGGGTCAAGAGTGTGGAGTGGAATTAAAGCTGTTTGGGAGAATGTTAAGAATGAGATTGAGGTTGTTCACAGGAATGAGGAGTATAAAGTTAGATGGAAGCTTGAGAGGAGTGGGATGTTCTCTGTCAGATCAGCATATACGAAAGTTGCTGATTTTAATTCTCAGGAGGATCAATGTTGGAGGAACATTTGGAGACTCAAGGTCCCTCAGAGATGTAAAATGCAGATGTGGTTTTTTATGCATGATAGACTTCCTACTAATGAGAGGTTGCTTGAATGGAGAATTCATCCAGATGGTTCTTGCGCGTCGTGTAATTCGCAGTTGGAATCAACGGTACATGTGATAAGAGAATGTGGTAATGCTAAAGAGGTTTGGCTTAACTTGGGAATCTCTTTTGCAAATAAAGAATTTTGGGAAAGTAATTTACATGATTGGTTAAGGAAGAATGTGAAGATGCGTAGAGGGTATGGGATGGATAACTGGAATGAAGTTTTTTGTGTGTCTTGCTGGTTGATTTGGAGAAGAAGGAATGAAGTGACCCATAATAATGAATGTTCAAGTGTGTATGAAGCCATAGTAGAGATCAAAGGCATTATTAGATGTATGCATAGGGCGAAATCTGTCTTGCCCAATTTAAGGATGTAGGTTATTTTTTGTTTGTATTTTCCTTCCTTTTTATCAAAAAAAAAAAAGCAATGCATTTTACTCACCATTTTTTCATGACTAATGTTGCCCCATGTAAATGAAAAGTGTAGTAATATTGTTGTGAGTGAACAAAATTGGTTCATCTTTATTATGACATGGATGTAGATTATGATGTGATGTCCATTAACTTCTCTGATAAATTACAATGACATTATTTTATTTTTATGCTTGGGATAAATTGGTATTTAATCTAAAAACTAATTGATATTTAACTTGAAATTTCGATATGTCAATTCAAAATGTGAAAATGATCTTTTTTTAAAAAAGAACTAAATATCATGACCTAAAAAAAGGTCATTACAAGTGCCATTAGGAGTTCACACATCAACAAACACTAATAAAAGTGGTATTAACCTGGCCAATTGGTTCAAGTGGTGAGTACTCTCGCCTCTTATATAAGTGGTTGGAGTTTAATCACGTGACTTCAGTAAGAGCGAGAGATTAGTCTCTTGGTTAACAAAATTTTATTTGATGAAAGGTAATAAAATTTACACGTGTCCTATGTAGATACTAATAAAAGCTGTTTGTGTGTTTTTTACGAGTTCCTAGTCCAACAAGGGTGTGTGAAGTGTGGAGTGGCATCGAACCGCAGGAAGCATAGTGAAGAAGAAGGTGAATGGAGGGAACAATATGGAGTCACCTGCCTCTTCTGGTTCGGTCTATCTCCAAAGATTCCGTGGAATCTATTCTCCAATCCCTCTGGAGAACCCGTAATACCGGTCTAACCTCTTCTGACCGCCACGTCATCCTTAACATGCTTCAGCTCCCCAACGACTCCGACCTTGACCCTGTAACATACTCCTTTCTCTCATTCACTAATATAGTTAGTTATGCTCATTTATGACAAAAGTTTTCAACTTGTCTGAATTGGACCTTGCCTTTTATCTCTGTCATGCATATGCTTGTTTGCTCAACTTGACTTTGTCTAATACTAGTACTCTATCTATCCAGTCCTATGATTATAAGTATAGACCATTTTGACTTTTTTTTTTTTGAGAAACATGAATGATGCAAAATTAATTTTTTAAATTGTGACAATGGGAAAATTCCTGATAAAGACACATAATTTTACCTTAGACATAGTAAAATGACCAATTAGTACAATGGCACAATTTAGTAATTTAATTTGTTATATTAGATTGTCTGAGAATATTTGGACTGCAAGGTCTGAGAATGAGGTTTGGAATGAAACTTTTGTGTGTGATGGTTTGTGGTTTCAATGGTTTTTTTCTCATCTTGTATTTTGAGAGTGTTTGGGGTAGTGAATACAGTTTGTGCTCTCTTTTCTTGCTTTACAAAAGATGGGGTGTAATATTGTTGAATCTCCTGGGTTTTGGTAGGAAGGATAGGAGTTAAATGTTATTCAGTCAAATATGTAGCTACAAAGGGTCCATACTATATAGAAATAAATCCATCTTAGATAACTCCTCCTACAGATTTTCATTTACTTTTTACTCTCTATCTGCAGCTTCTTGTGTGCCTTCGAATGTTAATAAGGAGGTGTGTGTATGAGAATATTAGCAAGGATGATATTCCAAAGCTGTTTCCCGCTGAAGTTCTTCCCGAATTGCAAAGATTGTTGACACTCCTTTTGCAGAAATTCCAACGAGAATGGCAACAAGATGTGCTGAAAGACCAGGTCAGTTATTAGTAGCCATACTTTTTATCTGTGACTAGCTTGGAGCTATGGATCTGACAGTATATTGGAATCAAAATTTATTCAGACTACTGTGCCTCGTTTAAAGGCAATGACATGGAATATGGCAAATCCAAACAAAGAATCAACAGACCCTGCAGCTGTCATTAATTTAAAGGTATTTACACCTAATAACACTACCTTTTTGAACTTATGAAGCACTAAAGATGACCTGTTTATTCCCTTTGAACTCAATTTTAATTTTGCCTGTGTTTTAATACAGAGACACTGCTGAATTTCATTAAATAAATTCAACTTTTCTTGTATGTAATTGTATTATTCTGGTTGCATCCTTTTCAGCTTCAAAACGATTCTCCATTACATTTGGGAGAGATGGATGTAAAGTTCCAGTTGGCTAAAGATACTCTAGAGACAATGCTGAAATCCATGCACAGCATTAAAGATCAGTATCCAACTTTGGTAAAAGTTTTTTCCATCTAGATTGAGTTAATGTGATACAGTATATGCTTATCTTAGTCGACCTTCCTTTCGTTCTAATTGAGATTGTAATTTTTTTTCAGGATGTGTCTTCAAACGGGCATTAGCATCAGTAAATTTGAAAACCAAATGTATTTTTTCCAGTAGCAGTTCTCGCAGAGAATGTATGCTTGATATATGTATTTCTTTTAGATTCTACGTGGCTTGATTAACAGGGACATGATTGGTTGGCCTAGTTAACAACTAGATGCAACATATAGTGTTTGAGATTTATTCCTGTGTGCAGGAGACAGAGAGAGAATATTAATTATGCAAGATTGTTTTCCAGGCATGAGTAGTTTAGGGTACGTTTGGTTCAAAGAAAGTAAAGAAATGAGAGTGTAAATAATTTGAAAAGTTAAGGGTAATATGGTCATTTACATATATCCCGGGGCCTACAAGTTTTCTCTCTCCATCTCACACTTATCGTGGGGCCCACAAACTTTACTTTCTCATCATTACCCCTACTTTCCATCTCTTACTCTTTCCATATCTAATTCTTTACTTTCTTTCACACAACCAAACATATTCTTAGTTTACTCGTTTATTCTAGGGTTAACCATACTTTTGGTTCCTATAGTTTACCCCAATTTGGGTTTTAGTCCATGTAATTTAAAACAGATGGTTTTGGTTCTTCTAGTTTACTCCAATTTGGGTTTTAGTCCCTATAATTCAGAATGGTTGGTTTTAATCTCCAAAGTTTGCTTTGCCTATAAGAATTATTCGCTAAAGTTTTTTTTTTTTGTGAAGCTCTGGTGCGTGCTATGTAGAAAAGAAGAGGAATGAAGCTATTTTTTTTAAGAACGAGTAGGCAGATAGTGGAAAAAACAATTTGTCCAAAAATCTCTCCATGATGGGAGGAAAAAGTTTGGGAGGGGGGGGGGGAATGGGGCATGGGGCCCACACTATTTTCCTTCCCCACTTTCTTTCCTCCCCCATTTTCTCTCATACCAAGCAGGGGAAAATGTTTTCCCCTGCCCCCTTTTCCTTCCTCTCCCATTTTCCTCCCATCCAAGCAGGCCCTTAAATGTGCTTATGTGTCATATACCATGTTAATTTTGTTGAGATGGCATGATGACTGGGCAAGATGAGTTGGATATCTAATTTTATTTCTTTTTTTTATACAGTCTAATTTTATTTCTAAAATAATAAAATGACAAAAATCATATAGATTGAAAAATAATACTACCTCCGGTCCTTAATATAGGACCTAATTGACTTTTTTTTTTGGAAAGATTAAGGTTGCGAAATAGGTTATTAAATGATGACATATTTGATATATTCTTAGATTATCCATTACTTTATAGGTAAAATAAACTAGTTTAAGGGGAAAAATTAGGTAAATCAATTTATAATTAACTTATTTTGCTTTTTTAAGAATTTTCTATAAAAAGTCAATTAGGTCTTATATTTAGGACCGGAGGGAGTAGTAACAGTCATCTCCTTCCTCAGAAACTGAAACCAGTGTTCGCCCTCTGCTACGCAAGTAGGGGTGAGCATTCGGTTTTCGGTTCGGTTATTCGGTAAAAACCGAATTGTGTATATTATGAAAACTGAACTGAAACCGAATTATTTTGGTAACCGAACCGAATTAACCGAAATAATTCGGTTCGGTTTCGGTTAAAACCGAAAAAAACCGAAATTTGTTTATTTCATAATAAATTTGATCTTTTTTTTCATTTTCAATATATCAAACTCAACATTTTATATTGATATATTGCAAATAATTTTTAATTTGAAAGAAGAAATACAAAAACTATAGATTTAAACTCTAAATTTTAACTTATCTAAAGAAAAATATGATAAAATAATATTTATTTGTATTTTTTTTTTATTAATTCGGGTATTCGGTTAACCGAATTATTTTTTCAAAAAACCGAACCGAAAACCGAAATAACCGAACTATAAAACTGAATAAGAACCGAAAACCGAAATAACCGAACCGAAATAACTGAATTCAATTCGGTTCGGTTTTCGGTTTGCTTTGCTCACCCCTAACGCAAGTCAACATCTTTTCATATTTAATCATAGGCAGACCTTCTCGCTGATATGAGCATTTTCGATTATTGTATTTATTGTTTGCATATCAAAATCAATAATCCTTCTGGGTATATGATGTCGGTGCTCAGAAGAAAAAAGATCATCAATTTGTTGTCAAGTTCTAAACTTTCCCAGTTAATTTCTCATGAATTCCCTCATTCAATGCAATATCCCACGTACCCATCTTCTTATTTCCACAAAACCCTGAACCCCTTTAGGATTTTGCTGTATTATGCATCATATTCAACCCTGAATCCCTTTAGGGATCTGGAAAGGCTCGAAGGTTGTTGAAGGGTGAAGTACGGAGGGAGGTTAGATGGGAGAAGACGAGGAAGAAAGAAGATGATTTTTTATTATTTTAGAATTAAAATTATATATTCAACCAATCTTGTTTAGTCATATCATGTCATCTCAGTAAAATTAACAAGGTACATAACACATTAGCACATTTAAAGATTCTTTTTAAACTTTGGGGACTAATCCTTATAATCAACGCAAACTTAAGGGACCAAAACCAACCATTCTAAATTACAGGGACTAAAACCCAAATTGGAGTAAATTAGAAGGATCAAAACCATCTGTTTTAAACTACAGGGACTAAAACTCAAACTGGGGTAAACTATAGAGACCAATAGTATGTTTAACCGTTTATTCTATTTGTAACCTCAGACCAATAATGTATGCCCCTTTAATTTATAAAAAGAAAAAAGTTAACAGCTTAAAGCGTCAATTTATCATTTTGCTGGCATTTATGACTGGAAAGTGGAAACCCTTGATCAAGCTTAGCTTAGGCAACTCCTAGTTGTTGAGAGAAGGATTTGACTGTTATTAAATTGATGATTAGGTAGCATGTAGTTCGTGAAAAGATTGAAATGAAAAGTACATTGTCATTTCAACTTTTTCGGGCATGATTGCTTATTCTCTTGCAACTTCAAATAACTTTCTACAAATATACAAGTTTGGTTGATCTACCTATCAAAACCTTTATTAATGTTTAGTTAAATAACGTGGCCACCTTTGGCCTAAAAAATAACGTAGCCACCAAAAAAAAAGAAAAGATCAGTTGGGTAAATCAAATTGGTTATACAATTGCGTAGGAAATCGAGATGTCAATGGCAACGTAAGCATATGATATGAGAATGTTAGAATCTAAAGTGTCTGAAATTCTTAGGGAAATTGTATCAATAACAGAATTTTAATTCTAACTTTATATGAAAATACAATCCATGAGTTCCTTTCCGTCATCAAAAGTTGTTGAACTGGCTTCAAACAAATATTCTAAAACTAAGCTACTAAAGATTGTTCCAACTGCTAGAGTTGGTTCATAACATACGCAGTCATGAGTCTAAATCCTGTTATAAATATTGTACGGACAATATGATAACCTTTTTGATTGGTGAATTATGAGTAACTTTATGGCCAAAAAAAAAAGAATTATGAGTAACTTATTTAGGTGTTTTCGTTTTGAGTGAAATGAAAATAACTTCTTTAGGTGTTTTCATTGTGCTTACTATGACACATTATATTCGTTTTACCTAACATATTTCCTGCTTTCATTGGGCTTCCTGTAACCTATAATTGTTCTATCTTTTTTTTTATACTTAATAATTTTTCTATCTAATCACTGTTTAAACAGGAAATAGGGTGTTTATAAAAAAAAAAACAGGCAATAGGGTGATTTGATATTATTTAATATGTTAGGCTAATGGTTGGAAAAGAAATTGTTAGGTAAATTAAGGAATGTAATAAATAATTATATGTTCTTTATAAAACAAAATAAATAATTATCTAAATTAATTGATTTGAGCATTCCGATCCCGTAAACACAAATCCATGGCTTCAAATTATATTTCTTTTTCAGTTCAAAAAATATATATATATATATTTCTTTTTGGAAAGTTTGTGCCTGAAGGATGTAAACATGATTGCATAGAGATGCACATGATCTGTAAATAAGTAAATTGATAATGAGAAAGAAATACGCATGGTGGGGAACTCTCACAAATACTGTCAATGAAGTCATTTTTGGTAGTAAATATCATTGAAGTTATTTTTGATAATAAATATCAATGAAGTTATTATTATTTCTTTTTCCTTGGTCAAAATTTTTGTTTTTATTTCTCAAATAAATTTTTTTCCTTTCACATTTGAATTTGACGGGTTATTAAATTACTTTCGGTCGTCCAGCCAGCTCATCATCATGTCGACCTCAATGGTAAATCTGGCTAATTGCCAAAATTTATGCGAACTACAATCTTGATTTCATATATAATCAATCAATCCTTTTTCTTAATATACAAATAAATCATTCATTTTTTAATATACTAATAAATCGTTCCTTTTTTAACTCTTACTTTTAACATTTCTTATTGCGTAAAATGTGTTTAGCAAGTTTTCA
Organism: Mimosa pudica; assembly: GCA_029929735.1. Lineage (NCBI taxonomy): Eukaryota > Viridiplantae > Streptophyta > Magnoliopsida > Fabales > Fabaceae > Mimosa > Mimosa pudica. Next base: position 15,351,620 of record JAKELP010000014.1, on the reverse strand, counting down.
TAACTAGCTTATTCACAATTTTGGAAATTATTGCATGAAATCAATTTAATTGTTATTACACTAATTAAAAATTGAAAAATTAATGAGATCAATTAACCAAACATGAAGTCGATGCAACTTGCATGTATGATATCATCATATTTTACCCAATCCCTTCCGGAAAACAAATGGTCTGTTAAAAAAAATAATTTACGAATAAATGCCGTCATATGCATGATCCATCCCTTAATATGGTAGCGCCATATATTTTTGTAATACACACACACATTAATATATGATTTCATAACATCATAGTGTGAAACTATCAAAGGATTCCACACGATTGCGATCAACACCACAAAGGATTGAAAGGTGACTCTTGACCAACATCCTCATTATGCAAATTCAAATGTATAAAAAATAAACATATAATCTATCAAAGGTCAACTCCCTAATAATACTTTTAAACCGCCAATTCTACACGTGTATTTTTTTTATTCTTTTGCCAAAATCCTACGTTCGTTTGACATCCCACTAAATACCATGCTGAGATGCCAATAATGATTGAGTTGTGATGAGATAAAATATTTCTCATGCGAGATCATTTTAAGCTGTGTGAACTAAAATACTCTTATCAAAAGAGCCGACCTCAACGAGAGCCTAAGGCCAAAGCCCATTCGAATATAAACTGATCCATAATATTATTTATTATTTTTCTCTTAATAAAGTGAGGTTTGAATTGAATGACTTGTCAAAAAAACAACATGCAATATTTTAAATTATTTAATATAATATATTAGAGCAGTTCCGCCTTGAATAAGAACTAAATAAATATCGATATCGCTGTCATTGACAAAAGTAGATATAAGCCCCGTTGTTTAATTACTTGTGGTTCAATTTTTTTTTTTACGTGTTTATTAGAGTATTTATTATCGTGTTTATATAGAATTAAAATCGAGTTTAAAACGTTAAGTTATATATAAACTACATGACAGGCCGCCGGGAACAAATATCTAATTTGTTTAAAAGGTGAATATAATTTAATTTGTGAAAAATAAAAAGTACATTGTCCCGGCATTTTTTATTTTTTTGGGCAGAACAGCTTATTTATCTTTCCAACGACTTTCTACCAATATACAACTAAGTTGATTTAGATTAACTATGCAAGGACTCTTTACCAAACAAAAACTTTAATTTAAGATCAGTTGAATAATTTAGCTAAAAACAATGCGTTAAATTTTTATATAGGCTGGCCAAAAAACCAAGAATAATTTTTTTAAACAGTTCCGAATGGAATCGAGATTTCAAAGGCAGCACAGTCTACTATATGTTAAGATTAGGATGTCAATAACAACAACAATAATATGTATAAAAAATAATAACAATATATAGTCAAAAAATAACAACAGAATTAAAGTTTTATTTGAAATCTCAGTAATTCGCTTACATTTAATAGTTGTGAGTATTATATAGTTTATTAGTATGTATGCGTGTGCATGTCTAAGATCACCAGTTGGACACTGGTAAGAGAATTTAACATCTACTACATTCACAGCTGTACTGAGCTCTCTGGCACAGTGAACAATGTTAAACATGGGGTTCAAATTTCACATCTGGAAGTACCACTTCTTTTTCTCCCTTCTCTCTGCAAGTACACGCCTGTACATCATTTGGAAAAAAGTTACCAGTAAAAAGAAAAATGATGCGCAGGGGAATTACTTTTAATGTGGGATTTGATCACTCAATTTTCATATGAAGCATGTGACAAATCCCACTATAAAATGACAACTAATATATGTTACTTATTAGTGGATATACTGATATGGAGACTTTTCTGTAATTGGATGTAAGGTTTAGTTGCAATTTTACCATAACGATCACCAGTATTTAATAGCGTTGGGTATCCAAAACTTTTTATTACAAGAACAGTCTTGCTTTTAAACTAACTAAATTGTAGTAACTTTCTTTTTAATCATTAAAAACACGAACAATGGATGTCATTTTTGTTGTTGCGCGATATAAAATTATATTTTTTTAATTTTGAAATAAAGTTGTACTACTTTGAGCGCCGTAAATCTATTAATTGATTAACACGCATTGGGGGCATTGAGTCATTGACCCATTCAATGTCACCAGATGAGTGGCAAGAGTTGTTGTCACTGATAATGGAATGACACGCATCGGCAGGGTTCTGCACTGAGTTATATTTGAGCAGGCACCAGCTAATACTCCTACATACTATTCAAATATCAATGAAGTTTTATTCATTCTTTTTTTGGGAGTAGAAATGAGCCCAAAAATAGTGTTTTGTTTTGACATTTCACGTTTGAGTTTCATAGGCAGTTAAATTTTATATTGGCCAGCCAGCTCAACAACACATGTATATGCCCCCACTCAAAGTTAGAATCTGGCTCATTTTCAGCATTTTATGATACTAGCAATCTTGATTTCATCTATATGCAATCAAATCTTAATATTTAATCGCCACTGCTTTTGGTTTTTTCCTGCTTCAGATTTCAGAAAGCTTATCCAACTACGCGGGAGAGAAGAAACGCTAACAGCTTTTCCATTTTGTTTTTGCCATAGTGGCTCTTTCTGTTGATATAGTGATTTGCTCAGCTGAACTTATTGCTGAACTTATTGTCTGTTTGTTTGGATATATTTCCAAAAGCTATTTTACCTCCTAAATCTAGGCTTCACACAATGATATCCAAACACTCAATTTTTTTGGATAAACTATTTTGAGAAGAAAAACTAGTTTGGGGTTCCAAAAGCTATTTTGAGAAAAACTACATTTTTCTCCTTTTTCAGCTGAAAACTTCGATCTCTCATTTAGTAAAAACACTTATTTCAAATAAAAGAAACATGAAAAGTTATTCATCCTAACTATTTTTCAGAAAAGTTATATTCTACTCAAAAGTTATTCTTAAAATCTATTTTCAAAAAGTTTAATCCAAACACTCTCATTTCATTAAAAGCTATTTTTCAGAAAAGCTATTCTACTCAAAAGCTATTCTCCAAAAGCTATTTTCCCATAAGCTATTCTCTAGATGTTGAATCCAAACAGGCTCTTAATATAGGAAGTTTTAAAATAACAATAATATAAATATCTTATCAAGATATATTGAGTTAATGGGCTTAATCAATCGCTTAAACGAACATAGAATTTATCCATTAAAATTAAGATTACTCATCTCTATTATTCTCCAATATACTATTCGTTAATAATCTTATACAATTATGATCAGGATGAGATCGACAATAAATTTAGGACTTTATTATCATTTTTAAGTTTGTAGAAATTCCCCCACATCACAAATCACGAAATACCAATTTATTGTCAATAGGCAATAGCTTAAAAAAACAACTTGTTTTTTTAAAGGCAGGTATATGTTACATTTCTTCAATTCACAATAATTATTTGAATACGAGTATCAAACAAGTGTTTATGTCAACCCTCACATATATAATCACAATAATTATTTGGAGTATTATTTGAAAGTAGCATAATTCCTACATGGTAGGTCTATGTTCTTTCTAACACTTGGCGGGTGTGTGCAAATATTTTCTGTCCCAATCCATCCGACGCACCTCATCTTGTCGTGTGACTCTTTAGGACGGGAAATTCCCGTCTCAAAAAGTTTCAGAACGAAATAAATCGCGACGTAACAAAATTCATCTTCCAAACGGGACGAGACACGTTATAGGGCTGTCCCTATCTCATCTAGTCCCATGAACACCCCTAACTAACACGACTGATAAACTCCATAATTTCACATATTACTTCTCAATTTCCCTTGAATGTACATGATTTTTGGTGACAAATGATTGACAATGATACAAATACATATAGGAAAAAGTACAAATTAAAAAATATACATGTGTGAAATTTGGAGTAATATGTGTTTGTAAGATTTTTGAAGCTCATCAACCCTCTTTCTCTTTTATAAGAAGAGGTGGACAAGTGCAAAAGGCTAAGGAAAACATGGAGTTTCCAAGAAAAACATAGGACAAACTTAAGAATGAAGCAAGGGACAAAAGAGGAAAAAGAAAAATTCTTCCTGACATTCGTTGAGCTTTCGTTGCACAACTAAGACACGACGAATGATGCTTCCTCTCTGTCTCCAATCTGTTCGTCGCGCAACGAACGCACAACGAATGGAAAGTAAAACTCTGCGTTTCAGACTCGAAAATAGGGAAAATCTGAGTTATAAAAGGGAGGGCTCGACAGAAAAAGCTCATTCTTCACTTCTTGGGCATATTGGGAGCTAGGGTTTGACTTTTGGAGGAGTGAGTGTCATTGGATTGAAGTCTAGAAGAGATTTTGGCTTCAAATCTTGGTTTTGCTTTTCCATTATCCTTTCCCTCTCTCTTGTTCTATATGATTGTGCTATCATATGTATATATTCTTTTGGATTTCATGAACATGTGGGGCTAAAGCTTTGATTCTAGGATTATTTGGAACCCTTGTATGTATTAACTTTTAATTCCTCTTCTTATTTTGTGATTAATGTTATATATGTGTTTATTTTACTTTTTACCTAATGCTTCTAAGTGCTTGATCACCATTTAGATGTTGTGTTCACTTGATTGATGCTTGAGAGGGCTAGGTTGAGTGTAGAACTTGGGTAAAATAGTGTGAGAACTTGAAGTTTGTATGACAAATGGATGGTTTTGTTGATAAGATTTTTTTTGAACTGAGTTTTGTTGATAAGATAGACATATACTTATTGACCTCACATAGCCACATTAGGGTTGAAACTTAGAAATTGAGTTTTATTAATTGTGACAAGAGATTGCATGATTAATCAAATTAAACACTTGTTCTTGACTCGACGGAGCGTTTACAAGTATTCTAGAACCCTAGGTTAGCAAATATATGGTCATTGAAAGAAATAGTAAGAGGAGGCTCTTTAAGTTTATGAAATACAAGGGGGAAAAATAATCTTAGGACCCATTTTATCCTTGAGTTGAAGAATCACTTGTTTATAGTTTTTCTTATTTATTTTTATAGTCACCCTTCACATCTTAACATTTGAATCACTCAAATTGAGCGAGAGTACGATAATCATTACTTGACCGGGTTTTGGAACCAAATCCTCGTGGGAACGATACTTTACTTTCACTTTATTACTTGGCGCGACCCGTGCACTTGCGGTGCGAACAACGACCAATCATACGCTACTTCCTAAAAGAATATCATAATTCATAAGATAAATACTCAACACATAGTCAGTCTTGTCACTAAGACAATATTCTATCCCGTCAAATTCAAACCTTAAATGAGACACTTACACCATGAAAGGAAGTCACAAACCCAAATCTCAAGTACTCAACTGCCCAAACCTATCATAAGATAAATAAAAAAAATTACTCGAAGGTGACTATTTAAACCTATATTCGTTGAATTTCTTACCATAGAAAAACGAGAAAGACCATGGTCAAGATTAATAACAAAAATACACGCAAGATAGAAAGAAGAAGAAGAAGGCTAGACACTACGTCACACACACAGACACACACATATAGAGATAATAGAGACAAACGAAAATGTGGCAACTCCCAAGAAGTCCGCAAGGCGTAAATTCCCAACAAGACCTTATTTAGGAATTACGCCCTCCCTTCTTAGTTCTTACATACCAAAAAAACCAAACCAAATCAAACCAAACTTTATTTTAGATTCTCATTCTCTCTTCTTCTTCAGTCTTCACTGATTTTTCTTTCCTATAAACCCTAGAAAATTAAAAATTCCAATTTTGCCCCTCCTATGGCCGCCACCACCACCACCGCCGCCAGCCTCGGCGACGGCGCCGACGACCGCCTCCTCGCGACAGCTCAGCAGATCGTACGGTCTCTCAACACTCCCAAAGAGGTTCGCGAAGACATGCTTTTGATCTTCTCCAGCTTCGATAATCGCCTCTCCAGTATCACCGATCTAATCAACGGTGACGATTCAAAGTCAAAGTCAAAGTCTCCTCACGATGATGATGATAATCTCGACCGTTTAGAAGCTGCTGAGAAAGTTATTCTCAGTTGGGAAGATAGCTCCTCGTCGTCTTCTTCTGGTATAAATTCTCGTCATAATAATTCGATTCTTCATTGTAGAGATGATGTTGTTGAGTATTTATCTGCTGTGGATGACATTATTTGTTGGATTGATCAAATTACGATTTTGCCCTCTGGGAAGGATACTCAAGGTTTTATTGATCGTGCTGATAATGCGATTCATGTTGCTATGTTGAGGTTGGAGGATGAGTTTAAGCATGCTTTGACTAGGAATACTGTTGCTCTTGATGCTGATAGGCTTTATGGGTCTATTAGGAGGGATAGTGTTTCGTTGTCGTCGTCGTCGGCGAATTATGAGGGGCTTGGTGGGAATTTTGAGAGTTTTGATGAGGTTAATGATTGTGATTCGGCGAGGTTTCATCAGCGGGGTGCGAGTTTGGCGGATGATGTGTTTGTTGATTTGATAAACCCGGATGGGTTGGAGGAGGTGAAGGAGATTGCGGATCGGATGCTTCAGACTGGGTATGATAAGGAGTGTCTTAAGGCGTACAGTGATGTTCGGGTCAATGCGTTGAATGAGTGCTTGGATATTTTGTGTGTTGAGAGGTTGAGTATTGAAGAGGTTCAGAGGATTCAGTGGGATGCGTTGGATGAGAAAATAAAGAAATGGTTATACGCTGTTAAGATTGTTGTTAGGGTGTTACTCACTGGTGAGAAGAGGTTGTGTGATAGTATATTTGAAGAAATGAGTGAGGCTTGTTTCAAGGAGACTGCAAAAGGGTGTATAATGCAGTTGTTGAATTTTGGTGAGGCCGTTGCGATTATTAAGAGAGCACCGGAGAAGCTGTTTAGGATATTGGATATGTATGAGGCTTTGAAGGATGTGCTAGATGATCTGGAGGCATTGATTGCTGATGAGTTGGTGATTAGTGAGGCCAAAGGATTGCTAAATGTTCTTGGTGAGGCAGCTAAAGGTTCATTTGCTGAGTTTGAGAATGCCGTTCGCAATGAGACTTCCAGAAGGCCAGTCTTAAATGGGGGTCTTCATCCAATGCCACGCTATGTGATGAACTACATGAAGTTGCTAATGGATTATGGTGACTCTCTGGACTCACTTTTGGAAGTAAGTGAAGAGGATCTTGATCGATTTGAGAAAACTCTTGGTGGTGACATTTCTCAATTGGAAGCCATGACCCCCTTACATCGGAGAATGCTGTTATCAATGACAGAGCTTGAGTATAATCTTAAGGAGAAATCAAGAATATATGAAGACACTGCGATGCAGTATGTATTTTTGATGAACAATATCTATTACATTGTGAAAAAAGTGAAAGACTCTGATCTCCGGAAAGTCCTAGGAGATGACTGGGTTCGAAAGCGCCGTGGTCAGACACGCCAGTATGCTACAGCCTATCTCAGGGCCTCTTGGACCAAGGCATTGACCTGTTTGAAGGACGAAGGTATTGGAGGAAGCTCTAATCATGCCTCAAAGAATGCTTTGAAGGAAAGGTTCAAGAATTTCAATGCATGCTTTGAGGATATATACAGGATTCAGACTGCTTGGAAGGTACCAGATGCCCAGCTTCGGGAAGAATTACGAATCTCTATATCAGAGAAGGTGCTCCCTGCATACCGCTCATTTCTGGGAAGGTTTGGTAGTCAGCTTGAGGGAAGGCATTCTGGGAAGTACATTAAGTATACAGCTGATGATTTAGAAAGCTATTTATTGCACTTATTTGAAGGAGATCCTAAGGTATTGCACCACGTGAGGAGAAGGAGTTCATAGGATATAGGATTCTCATTACAGGTGAATAGTGTTCACCGTGAATATTTGGAAGACATTTCCTTTGTTATGTGTATCTTGCATATCTGGATAGGTGTTTATTTTAAAGGTCCTCATAAATCTTTATACTTTGTCATACTCATCCCTCTTCCCTCCCCCTCCCCCAACAACATAAAAAGAATACAGCGCAACTCTTTGCTATATTTGTACGTTTGTGACCGTAATGATATTCTGTATATTCACCATAAACTATAGTTTGACAGGAGTTTTTTCTTTGCCTTCCAAAACTAAATGTTCTAATGTTCTTCCAGATATCTGGCTTTTGGTGGTGTTATCATTTCTTAGATGTATTTTACTTTTCTATGGTTCACTACATTTCTCTTGATTATTGGATAATTAAATGCTATGTTAAAATATAGAAACCGGGGATAGGTAAAGCAGACACGACGAACTAGAAATTTGGCTGGCACAATTTTGAATATTCCCTGATCACAAGGTTTGCATGGTGGTAATTTCTTGAGGGAAGTTTGGGTTCTGTGTGATGTTTCAATCATTTTATACTCTATGGACATCGATGCGGTTAACGTGCATTCACAAATGCGATTTCCTCGTTTGCGATTAAATTCTCAGATGCATACTCTTTTTTTAGGCAAGATGCATACTCTTTTTTTAGGCAAGATGCATACTCTTTTTACGAGTACATTTACCATGCGAAGCCCAACCTGCACTTAAACATTCGACTGCATATAGTGGCTTCATAAACTCTGAGCTTGTCCTTCCAATTCAACAGCTGATGTTATTCTTCCTCACTGTTTAGGGTGAAGGATCATATTTGCCCTTGAATTTTTGTTTGTCCAAATTTGTCATAAAGTATGCACGAAGGATCATATATGCACAAAGTATCATATAACCGCTAATACTTTAACATATATGCACAAAGTATCATATAACCGTTAATATTTTAACGGTTAAGGATCAATATGATCCTCTATGTATAATTTAGAGGTAGATATGAGCTTAAAAATACTTCCGGGTATATATGATCATCCATGCATTACTTTAGTGGTAAACAGGACCTTTAACCCTCATTTCCCTCATTTTGTGTAAGTAGTTGTACTATTTTCAAATTTTACCATTAAATATATCCACTCTGGTGTTTAACATGTTTGTGGTTTTATGGATGATATTTGGTTCACTCATGTGACATTTGAAAAAAGGGACAATTATTCACAAAAAGTCGTGTTTCGCATTATATTGAAAAACAATGGAAAAGAAGCTCTACATAGTAATCTTGAAGTGTTTTGATTCGGGATGATTTGTTTGGATTACAATGGCGTCTTATTTTAAGCTTGAAAGAGGAGAAGTTCTTGTCCCCTCAATCCTTCTCTCTTTTCTTACCAAAACAGAAAAAAGAACAACAAATAATAAACAGAGACGTAAGAAAGTGATCCACTTGATAAAAGAAGAAAAATTGACAAAGTTCACGGTTATGGTAGAGCTGAGGGGATTAGTCCACCAATTTACAGTAACCCTTCACTCATACAGGTTAAACACATTTAACAAAATTGCTTAACTTCCTTGTGCCTTCCTCTACAAGTCTTCCCTTTCACCTTGAAAGTAAAAGATCAAATTCTAGGCTCTCTGAATCAAGAGAGTTTTCAAACATGAAGCTACTAAACCCTGCAGTTTGGAGGAGAAGGAAGAACACCATCAAAGAAATCACCAAAGTAGCCTCGAGGCTCATCTACTAGCCTTGATATAATGTCTCTCAGTGTGATCACACCTTCCAGATTGCCATCATTATCCACAACGTAGATTCTACTAATCTTCTTTTGGTCAAGCAATTGAATCAGTCCTTTCACTGTGCATTCCTTTTTGCACGTAACCAATTCACTTAATTTTGGGAATACCTCCTCATGCTTCTCCATGTAGCTTCTAACGGCTGTGAGGAAATCTCTCACTGTTATAGTCCTGTTACAGTACAGATAAACATACAATGAGTCATAACAGGTAGTTCATTTGGTCTTTAATATACTCCCTCCGTTCCTAAATATAAGAGCACTTTGACTTTTTTGGAGAATCCTAAGAAAGTAAAATGAACAATTAAATCATAACATATTTTAAATATTATTAGATCATATGTAAGTTCATAAGTCAAATAAACTAGTTTAGTGAACAAATTTGGGAAAATCAATTTTTAATTACCATATTTTGTTTTCTTAGGATTCTCCAAAAAAGTCAAAGTGCTTTTATATTTAGGAACGGAGGGAGTATCACTTAGTTGCCTTTTTAGATATTGAAGAAGCAAAATAAGATGGTTAATCATTACATATGTGATATGTTACTAGACTAGGTATTATTTTGTAATTCAACCAAATTAGTTTGGAAAAAATGTTCAAGAAAATCAGTTTATAAATATCTTGTTTAACGTTTTTACGATTTTTCCAAAGAATCACCTAGGTCTTACATTTAAGACCAAACCGTTATAACGAGAGCGAAGAAAATAGTCCTCTCTTTTTATTTGAGATCAAAATGTGAGGTGACAAACCTATAATCGTGAAAGATTTCTGGAGCAGTTAGCAAGAATTGAACATCTTGTAAGCTAATGTTAGCCACTGCTTTGTTACCACCCCTCTTGATTACAGGGACCCCTCCAATCCTCTTCTTTCTCATCACTTTAAATGCTTGAAGCACTGGTTCATCCTCATACACCTGAATAGGGAAAAAAAATCTTTTTGTGAAGCTGACCAAAATCAGTTTTATCACATCAACTGCAACTACCAACAAAAAAATAAAAAGGACTACTGTAGCTTTGATAAATCCAAGATTCTCCCCCAAAATATATCTATAGTTTTTCCATCCCCATTTGTTAACCATGTCACCCTTTTACCAATCTTTCCTATCTAACTTTCTCTAGAAATCTACACCAAAATCAACACTCTTTGCTGTCAAAGTTAGTTCAACACTTTTTCTCATGTAGCCAAGCCTATCCTTTCCTTAGTCTCCTGCTTACAGAGCTCACAGAGGATCCATCAAGAGATGCATACTATTTTATATTTGAGACATATGGAAAGATTAATCTCCAAATTACTTAGAACTATGGAAATGAATGCAACAACAAGCCTTATTCTTCTAAATAAGGCCATTCTGCTCTATTTACAACCAAATCTTTAGATTGAAAATGAATATATATGTGACACAATTTAAACACATTGTAATGCAGGAATTAAATAGATTTTTACATATGCCTATGCCAAACATGTAAGGATATGTATGAAAGGGTAGAGACTTATGATACTATGAAGGGTAGTAATTGACAATTGTTGTGGTAACTGGTAAGGTGTAGAATTAGTTGACTGCCCCTTTTTATATAAGTTGGCTCAGAACTACTTTTTTTTATTATCAAGAATTTGAGAAGGTACCGAAATAATCTGATTTCCGGTCACTAGAGGAAGACCGACTGCAGAAAGCATTTTGGTTCCCCATCTCTCGAACCACTGAAGTCCAGCACATTCAGCTAACATATGAATAACAGCAGGCTGTGTAATAACGTTATCAATCCTGCCTGCACCCAAATCCACCACAGGGATGCTTTTCATCTTGTACTTTGAAAGCAGCAGAAGCATGGTCAAGAATGAGTTTGATCTCTGCAGTGCAAGGAATGGCGCCCAGCGGAATGAACCTGAAATTTCATGAACCTGTATGTTTAAAGGGTTAGTATTATACTTCTCTAATCATCATTAACTCTGCCTTAAAATTTAACAACTTTTCAATTTCGACCTTCTCTAATATACACCATACACCATGAGAACTAACTCTAGGCAACATGGAACGAAGGATAAAAGTGTGCATTCATAAGAAAAATTTAATGAAGTGATTCATAAATACGACAAAAAAACTACTCTCTCTAGAGGAAGAATGTTGAATACAACAAATGAAGAATTGGAACAAGAACAACATGGTTTTCTTAGGATGAGATGCAACCTTAGTACTCTTGTAAAGTTCTGAAGATGTCAAGTCTTCAAAAAAGTTTCCAGAAGTTGCAGCAGCAGAGCCAATGCCTAAGGCCTCGAGTTCACGAGCAGCATTACATCCATTAACTGCTGCTGCAATAGCACTTCCACTGGATGGACTCCTAGGAGATGGAGGTTCAGACTGTCAAGAAAGTCAGTTCCCATATTCATTCACCGTGAAAACTGAAACATACAGGAAAAAATGAACCTTGACAATCACTAGGAATCATATCGTTTTTCTTTAAAATTAATATCATTATTATTATTACTTTCACACGGTGGCGCATGACTAAGTTGAACAATCACTTCTCATCAAGGGTATTCAGATAATCATATTCTCTGAACATGTTCAGGACTTCAGATATGAATTTCATGCTTCTGTTTCAATAATATCCACACCATGAGATGCTGGTAACATATAAGAACCTTTTGTTACATTAAAATTGAGAGATCATGCTGTGAGACCCACTCCTTTTAAGAGAAGAAAAATAAATAGATTTGCGGAATTTTGGTTATTCTTCCCTTTAATCTTCAATTTTAATCTTAGATAATGAAGGGGGGTCACAGACTCACAGAAAGATATTTTAAAACCTCATTGGCATGATTGGGTTTTCAAATCTAACCAAAAGAAGTTCATGCAAAAATTAACAAAAATGATTGATAATATTAAACCAATGGAAATGTTATGCCCCTAATAGGCTACAATATCATGCAGACAAAAATTAGGATGTATACCTGTTGCAGAATCCAAACAGCAATCCCAGCAAACTCAACAATTCCAATATATCTATCCATCCAAGTAGCATCTTCACTTGCCTCCACATCAACAACAGGTGCGCTCAGAATATTGTGTTGTGACAATATTTTCACAGCCTCAGCCAGGGTGGCATCTGATTTTATCTCAACAACTGAAAAAAAAAACCAAAGTTACACATATGTTGAGGCCAAAGCAAAGAGATACCAAAACACCAAGCATGAATTATGATCAAGTTTCATTTGATTATTTCTACTGCTAACGGTCTCATCATCAAAACTAGATCAATTATTATCAGGTTTAATCACAATCATGAAATCAAACATGTTTTTTACATGCCTTGATTGGAAGAGGGAAGAGGGAAGGCAGAGACAGGGATGCTTTCAAAGCAAGCATTAAGCTTTTCAGTAGGACTAAGCTTTTGTTCTTGAACGTCCCAAAGATCTTCCACTCTTAATCCAAGCTTTGCCTCTGGGCTTCTAGGACCCATTTCTTGCATGGTAGCCATTACACGAAAACACACACTCAACTTTCTTCTCTTTGCAACTCGTAATATTAATAATATCTCAAACAAACTTCAATACATCCCATAAATAATCCAAGAGCAGCACACTGAGGCCTACTATCACTATATGAAAATGATGTGATACACGTCAGATCTTCACCGTTGAAATGCATGCAAGGACACGTGGATGTGTGTTATAAGGTTGGGAGCAATGTGCGGTCAACGTAAGTAGTTTTTGTCGGGTGCCTCATGCATGTGCCATGCTTATCTATTTACGTTTGTTTGTGTATGATTTGAGCTAAACATCCTTATCCGTTTTTTACTATGGGCCACAAAGGTGTGCTATGCTATTGTGCGCCAAGGCGTGCTTTGCGCTCGTGGGATTCAGGGATTGACTTTTGTTGAGGATGGGACTGAAGGCAGCATCTATTATTGTGATCTAACATCTATGTCATAATTTACAAACACTTGACAATATTTAATGCAAAATGCATTATCCTTATTTGTAGAAAATTATGTACGAAATTAACCATGAATTGGGGTTTCATCAAAATCAAATACATATTCCATTGCTAAATACTCCTCCTGGTCCTAAATATAAGACCTAATTGACTTTTTTGAAAAATCCTAAAAAACAGCAAAATAAGTTAATTATAAATTGATTTACCTAATTTTTTCCTTTAAACTAGTTTATTTTACTTATGAACTAATGGATAATCTAAAAATATATCAAATATGTCATGATTTAATAGACTATTTTGCAACCTTAACCTCTCCAAAAAAAGCCATCTAGGTCCTATATTTAGGACCGGAGGTAGTATATCTTATATTTGGAGAGGTTAGCTAAATATAGGATATACTATTTAGAGAGCTTAGTTTGTTCTTAAATATAAAAATCAATTTTAATTTTTCTCAACTTTTCTACATATTATTATCTTTAGTGACACTTCTCAATAATAAGTAAGAAAAAGAAAGGGTGAAAATTAAGATGAAGTACTCAATCGGTTTGTGAAATTGATCTTCCATTATTTATGAACTTGGATTCTAATGCTAAATGGTTTAAGAAAATGAATAGATTGTCTCATGCTTGCATTACTAGGTGAGAGTTAGTAATTCACCGTGAAAATTTTACCTTCCTTGTTCCTTCATGGAATTGGAGCTTTGCATCCCATTCGTCATTTCGGAAAGATTAAATGATTAAATCGTTCTTCATTTACCTATTACAATAAGTGGATGAGTTTTAGGCGCTAATTTTTTTTTAACCTTTTAACATGTTTGGTTACCAAGGGTGGTGAGTGATACATGGTACCACAAAAAAATTTGAAACTACATCAAAAATCGAACATATACTCTTCCTACGCCAATCTATACTGCGAGAGCTCCTAAGATAAGATAATGAAGAGCAGTACCGAATATTTTTTTTTGCATATAACAAAGCCCCCTCGTCGTAGAAAATGCAAGGCATATTGTACAATCAACATCAGATATTGCGCCTATGAACAATAAAAAATCAAGGGGCTTTTGACTTTTAAGAAGAGTGGAATCAATTGAGTCTAGAGTTTCACTACACAAAGAGATGCTCTGATTGATGAACCAATATGCTACCTCACCAATATTTCAACAAAATATAATCAGGCTAGGGAGGAAAACTAAATCACTACCATACCACCACTAAATTTTTTCTTTCCAACTCCAGTTCATTCTAAGTTTTCTTTTCCTCCTTTCAGCACCTCTCAGTTGGGTAGACAACAAAGGCTGCCCAAATATACAAAAAATTTGCATCTCCATGTACCCTTCCTAGTTTACAAGGAAAGAAGCCCATGTTCAGGCCAAATGCAACCAAAACTTGAGAGTAAAGTTAGGTGCTTCCGGGAGTATTACTTTCACCAGTCTTGCGATTCAGGTAATGAGTGACAGCATCCTCAGCCCTGAAAACATTATCAAAAGAATTTAAAAAAAAAATCCATTACTAAAGTATTAGGAGGGTTGGAATACCAAACACAATTCTCAAATTCATAATCAAGCTTGATTTCCCTACAGCCTTAAAAACCTAAATTTGGCTTAAGAACTTCATTGTCTCTAGGACTATTTAAGCAAGGTTTGATAAAGCCAACGGGAATATATGGCAAACCATAAAAAAGACTAGTTTCATGGTGGCTACTCTTTTTCAAAGCCATTTCTATTTTGATTAATCAAGTAATTTCAACAAACACCCAATATCAACACAGGATCTATCACTAATACTCTGCCATCATGACCAACTAAAAAACCATTCTGAGAATGAAACTCACCACAAGGACAGAGATAAAGTAATTGAATGCTTACCATGGTTGATTGTAGAACTCAGAACGTCGCTCTCTTTCAGCATTATTGCTGGCATCTCCAGCAACAAGCTTTAAATCCTTACTCTGAGAAGCAATCAAAGCATTAATAAACTCTGCAGGGGAGTGACTAAAGCCAAGAAAGAATGCCCGCCTCTTACGATGCTCATGGATCTTCTTAATAGCAGTAGAGATCACTTCATCGCAAGCATCTATCTCTTTATGACCCTGAATGCTTGACAAGAATGAAGCCTTGTCCTTATCTAGTGGAAAAGGCACATCAACCTGCACATCATAACATGCAGTACCAGCTGGACAAGTTCCAGAGAGTTTGATTTTGTGCTGCAAATGTATAGGTTGTGGCTGTGATAAATGCTGTGATATCTTCTGAGCTACAGTGGAGAACTTCATTTTCTCTTCACCAAACACCTTTTGAAGAGGAGGATCACACACGAAGAATGAAGGATCATTAGGGCTCTGCAGCTTCCTGGACTTCACATAGTGCCAAAGAGCAGCTATTATTCTTGAGCGAGTCTCAACCTCAATCCCTAAAAGCTTAGCCAATTGTGCGGAAACCATGAACCTCTCAGGCATATAATTCAATTCTACTCGGATCACTGCAGTGAATTCTTTGTCTCCTTTCCTCGTAACCTCAAAACCATCTTGTTGGGCAGCCGAACGAGCACTCTCCCATACGATGACATGATTATCAGGATAATGGCTCTGATCCAAGTATACGGTCATCTTCTTAAAAAAAGATGAAAACTTTGGATACACGGAGCTCGGTTTCTGAGACACTCCAGCTGGCACAGGATCCTTACCATCTTCTAACAACCTTCCAGTTATCTTAAGCGACCAAGATGGTTCCTCCGCATTGTCCTTCCCAGAATCCACCTGCGCCTGATTCGAAAATGTATTAAACACATAAATCCGCAGCGTTCTCCTAACACACGGAGGGTTCTTAATAGACTCCTGAACCTCATTCTTCTTCCTAGCTAAAACAGCATCCATCTGTGCTTCATATTCAAGCAACTTAGTATAAATGGCAGACTCCGGCAATAAAGCAGCCACCTTCTCCGGTATTAATTTCTCCGATACCTTCCTCTTCTTCCGCCTAGGAGCAGGCGTCAATTCCATGGTCTTAAAAGGCAACGACGCATTGGCATTGGCCGAACCACCAGGCCTAGAGGCCGACTTATGAGACCGCTTAGCATTCGCGGTGCCAGGCGTGGAAACATTAGGTGGGGTCATGGTGGCAATATTGGTATTAGTGCTATGCAATTGGGCAACAACAGGCTGTGTTTGAGGTTGCAAATGAGAATGCACACGAGCATGAGGCTGTGAAAACTGTTGGGTATGAGGAAAAACTTGTGCTTGAGGCTCAGAAATCTGAAAGTGACCAGGAAAATGAGGTGCACTACTTTGTGTTTGAGGTTTTGACTGTGAGACAAAATGGTGTGGCTGATTTATAGGGTTAGATTGTGAGGGTGTCACAGAATTGCTCAAAATTGAAGGTGCTTTAATGTTCTTCACAGGATTATTCATCATAAAATATAAGATCTTAACAACCACAATAACATAAAGCAGCAAAATTTAATGAATTAGGGTTTATTGTTCATGAAGTTTTCACCTTTCTCATATAAGACATGACCCAATAACACAAATCATTGAATGAAATCAGATTCTTGAGAAAAAAGGCATTTTTCGGATCGAAATAGTTGAGAGAGTTGAAGAATGAAAACCCTAAGTAGAAAAGTAGTTAAAATTTTGAAGGAGGGGGAAATCTTACAGGCGAAAATGAAGGTTGTTGAAAATGTGAAGTTTGATGTGAGAGACGAAGCGCGATTAGTTGGCGGTGTGTGATAATAGTTTGGCGGTAAAGATATAGGGATTAGGATGGTGATTATGTAATAATGATGGGTTGGTTGTGTGATTAAGAAATAAGAGGCGATCTTGTTTTGGGTTTTGGCTCTTATCGTCTCCTTTTGTTGGTGGACCAACCAAATAGGCTGGGTCACTGGGTGGCTACGCCCAAGAGGATGATAGTCTTTGTTAGCTCCAGACATATAAACGACGTCGTTTTGTATAATTTACAATTACAATTAATGATTATGATTATGATTATGATTACTCTTTAAATAAGAGAGGGATGGTAAAAATGAATGTAGATGATTGGGCAATTTGGTAATATTATGTAATTTTAATTAATTTAATAATATAGAGTCAAAGCAAACTTAATGAATGCTCTTAATCTTGTCAAATTAGGCAGAGAGTATATTCACATGTTATTAGTAATGACTAATGACTTTTAAATATGAGTGTTACTAAATAAATTTAATCATTAATTTACGTCACTCCCCAACTAATTGGGATAAAGGTAAGTGGGGGCGTTGCTCCGAGGACCTACTAGGCCCAAAAAGTTTTTTTTTTACCTTAAACACTAAGGAAGTTTTACCTGAGTACTTATCACAACTAGGAAGTTTGTTTACCTTAAATATCTAGGAGGTTTGGATTAAGACTCTTAAATAACTACGAAATTTTATTTGAAGAGCTACCACGCCCAAAAATTTGATAAAACATCATGAGTTTGGTAAGTCCTCAGTTAAAACTTTTAGAGCATTTAACGTCCAAAAAAACTTCTTGTGTCTGGTAGGTTATTGGGTGGAACATTCTCGATATTTAAGGGTCTTAATCTAAATTTTTGGGGCAATTAAGGTCCAAAAAACTTCCCAAGTACTGTAGGTCCGCAGGGAAACTTCCATCGCATATTAGACCCTTTACCCGTCAATAGAAGTGCTATGCAAAAAATTTGAATGCTTTAATTTTAAGCTATTAGACTCATCACAATGGTCTCAATGATATAGATATCCGTTTTTTAGTATATCCAGCCATAAAATCAATCTTATTTGTATTTTTCAGTGTAAAGGGTATATTTTTATCTGCGATAATCTTGTGCACATTTTTATTCATAATTGTGCCTTGTCCTTTTTTTACCATTATTGGTGTATTATTTTATTTTCATATTTACAGCTAACACAGATATATATTTATTAACAAGTAACATGTTGAAATTATTGTATCCATATCACACACTATTTATGCCGTTTAAACCCACCTAACTAACTTTTTAATTGATACAAGCTGAAAGCTAGTCATGTTAACTCTTAACGGTAGACTAATTAAGTGCAGTGTGGATCACCCTGATGCATGCAGCTCGAGACTAAGGGTTCCATGCATTCGTGTTTATGAGGATCATAACAGGTCAATGCCTAATAACAAAACACATGCATGCTTTATTGAAAAACTGAATACCTGATAAATTAAGCGTGATGAAACAAATCTACGTGTGTGTGCGTGTGTGTGTGGTCAAAGCCACATGCTAATAATATTGGATTAATAAGAGGAAGATGTTGCGTATGAGGTGAACATTTGGTTGAGTGAGCAGAGAGGTGGAGGTGATGATGAGCTGGTTATGGGCGTCGGCTGTGACACATTGCTTATCTAAGTTTAACTCTCAACACTTCATATTTTGACTCAGTCAACACTCCATCCTCATCGCCCACAGCTACTCCAAGGCTCCACCACACCTCATTGGTCAATTCTTGACATTCCACTTGCCATTTAACAATCACATTATTCAACTTTTTGTCCTCCATTTTCTATATTGGGATACAAAAGATCAAGGAATGTATGCAATAAGTACCAAAAACACAATAACACAGGTTCTGTGTATGGTCCTGATGATAATATTATTTTCTGCTGTAAGCTAGAAGTTGTTGTATGTTATACGTGTCATTTTGCTGTAAGATTTTTATCTGAATACATCTGTTTCAATCAGGACTCAATGTTCACCAATTTAACTTTTTTTATTTAAAACCTGTTCTTTTGTTTTAGATTTTGTTTTCTGACATTTGAGCAAAATTACAGGTCTGTCAAGTATTCATTTCCCATTTTTGATGTTTTCTTGGAAAACACTAGTTCGCACTTATCTTCTCATTTACAACCTTAAAAATATCAAACTTTTCATTTTCTTCTTTTACAAATATATTTTTCAATCTGAACATGCTCATTTCCACACCTTAATTAATTGCTCATTAAAAGAAACCTACGTTCGCTCATAGCAGAAAAAAAATATCACTTCAATCCTATTTATAAGTCATTCCTATTATGTTTCACACCGACTAAGAGAAATCTTATTAAACTTTATTAATTTTTCACTAAAATCCATCAAATTTTTTATTATACTCATATTCAATATCCAGTATATATAATTCATGATAATAGAGTAAAAATATAATAAATTAAGGGTAAACTTATACATTCACATGAAATATTTATTTAATAAAGTGACTTACATGTATAAAAGGGTTAAACCAACTTTTAGTCCCTCAACTTTCACCCCATTTTGTTTTTAGTCCCTGAACTTTCAAACACATGGTATTGGTCCCTGAACTTTCACCTCATTTTGCTTTTAGTCCCTGAACTTTCAAACACATTGTATTGGTCCCTGAACTTTGCCTATTTTAAAAGGATTAGTCCCTGAACTTTGCTTATTTTAGAAGTATTAGTCCTTTAAGCCTTTTAACTCTATTAAATCCTCCTATATGGCATTGACTGTGTCAAATTGAATGACTTGGCAAGTTTATTAAGATGTTGATGTGACAAGTATATTTTATAATATTAATTATTTTAATTTTTTTGCCATATATTAATTATTTTAAACAATTTATAAAATCTGAATTTTTTTATCAGAATCTTAAATATGAATTCAGATTTTATAAAAAATTCAGATTGTCAGATCAACATCCAAATAAGCTTGTTTAAAATTCAGATTTTATAAGAAAAATCAGATTTTATATTTGATTTTTTATAAAAAATCATATTTTATAAATTGTTTAAAATAATTAATATAATCCATGGCAAAAAAATTAAAATAATTAATATTATAAAATATACTTGTCACATCAACATCCTAATAAGCTTGTCAAGTCATCCAATTTGACATAATCAATGTCATATAGGAGGATTTAATAGAGTTAAAAGGTTTCAATGACTAATCCTTCTAAAATAATTAAAGTTTAAGGACTAATCCTTATAAACTAAGCAAAGTTCAGGGACCAATGTCATGCGTTTGAAAGTTCAGGGACTAAAAGCAAAATGAGGTGAAAGTTCAGGGACCAATACCATGTGTTTGAAAGTTCAGGGACTAAAAGCAAAATTAGGTGAAAGTTCAGGGACCAAAAGTTGGTTTAACCCTATATAAAACAAAATGAAACCTCATCTCTCTCCCTATAAATAGATCAAAGTGGCAATACATTTTTTCTGTTACCCGTCTGCACAAAAGTGCTTCCCATGAATCATGCTGATATCTTGTGATCTTAGCCAGTCCCTTAATCCAAAATTGACCAAGAATAATTAAAATATCAAATAAAGCAGATTTATTCTTGAAAAAAAAAACAATTGTGATAATTCGATCGTGCTAATATAACTTCAGGAAAAATTTGCAACAATATATTACTCGAAGTCACTTAAATATACAGTACAAGTTGTTTTACATATCACAAAAGAAGGATCATCATCCTTACATGCAAACATACAACTAAAAACTTCTTTCAAATCTAATCTTGATCACGAACTCATTAAAGCTAATCTTGATTACTGCATCATGATTACAAACTCCTCAAAGCTAATCTTGCCATCCCCATTCAAATCAAACGGGGCAATCATCCTTTTACATTCACCAATGCTCTTTGATTCCCCCAACTTACTAAGCATTCTCTTCAAGCTTTTAGGAGTAATAAAACCAGTTCCTTCAGTATCATACAAATCAAAAGCTTCTTTCATTTCCTTCAACTTCTCATCCTTTCCTCCACCACTCTCCATTAACACCGTCAAATCCTCCAAACTCAAAAACCCATCTCCGTCTGAATCCAAAGCCTCCACCGCCGTCACTGCTTCCTCCAGCAACATCTCCCCACCCATCAGGCCAAGCCGCCGCCGGAGCTCGGTCGGAGAAATCTTCCCATCACCATCCTCATCAAAATATTTAAGAACAACTTCAAAGTCAACGCTTTTGTTCATGACTATAGAGAGTGAAGTGAGCTAGCTAGGTGCTTTTGTGAACACAAGACTGTAATAACAAGAGTTGTATGTATGTTGTTGAATACATTTTTTGTGTGGGATAAGAGTTTTATAGTGGATGATAAATTTGGCGCGTTTTTTTATGTGACGTAATAAGAAGGATGTGTTGAACTGTGTGGATTTTTAATTTCTAAAAGAGGATAGGGGAAGACTAGTAAGAGGAATTAAAACGCGGCGCACACAAGGTTCTCCTACGGTTTACACTCCTTTAAAATTGTACTGCCGTTGGTCTGGTTTTAATTGGTAGAATATTCTTCACTAATATTTTAGAGAAACAAACAAAAACTGCCATAACGGTCAACGATGATCATGATTTCTTTATGGAGAAAGAACAAAAGAAGGCTCATCAAGTTTTTCACTTTTTCTTCCCAATTGGGTAGCGTCATAAGAGATAATCATACTAGAATGGAATCATGGCCAGATAATAATCATCACCATTACGTGGCAGTTAATTGTGTGTCATTTTTTTTTAATTTTCTTAAATCTTCTTGAAGCCTATGATTGGAGCCCCACGGCAGCTTTCTATCAGCTAGACCATATTATTAGACATATCCCTTCACTGTTCATAATCAAATATTTGGGTGACTTTTAGTAATAATTTCATTTTCATATTCTTCCCACGCTTGAACCCCACACTTTCTATGCCTATCAATATTATAGGACATAGTTATCATTAGACCACAGATTCAATGTTTTTTTAATTGATGCTATTTTACATATTAAAATATTTATCTGTAAAAAGATAAAAATAAAATATGTTGCATGTGGACCGTTTAAATCAAATTTAGGCACATGGTTACTATCCAAGAATGGTTCCTCACTTGAAACCAAAGTTTATGATAAACGAAAATTAAAATATTGTTCTTTTACAGCTATTTTAATTTACATAAATGTGTGTGTGTGTGTGTGTGTTGTCAATATGTATGCATGAATGGTGCTTTGTGGTTTTATTGTCCATGCAAATGCAAGTGTATAGTCTAAATGGGTTGACTTGACTGAACTTGTTCCATTGGAATGAGCTAGCTACATTTGCAGCGGAGGTGTCTCAAGAGAAAGAAAGAATGCAGCTATCTATCCACTTTTTTTACCAAAAGCTACCTATATATCATGAATCTCATGTGAATTCGTATCTCGGAAAATCACAAGGTATTTCAGGATTGGAAAGTTTCTTATATATTTTATCCAAGTGAATATAAAAATTGGTTTACAATTAGCTTTAACCACAAAATTAAAGACGCTTAAGCTCAAACGTATTTCTTCTCATTCTCAAGTGTTACGTGATAAAATTATTTAACGATCACATGCCGATACCCCTAACTGTGTAACCAAGCAAGTTCTTATTAGCTCGCATTAGCTAAACTACCATATTTTGCTTTTGTGGAAGCTAAGGACACGCTAACTATAAGCTGCTATGCTTTAAATTAAAGCTGTATTGAAATCATCAGATTTTTTTTTTCTTCTGTCCTGGAAAAAAGTGGTCATAATATAAAAAGCGAAAGAAGGCTCGTGAAGCTTTTATGTTTAGTGGATGGCAGGATAGAGAAAGAATGTAAAGATATAATAATTGTGATGTAACCCTTTATTAATACTTGTGCTTTATTAATTCGTGTTGTCTTAACTTGAAGGGCCTTTACTTTCTATAAAATCAACAAGAACTGTGTATATCATCATCAATTGGCTTACAACCATGATTTCACATTTTGCAGAAGCTACAAAAAATTTCAATTTAATTGAACAAATGAATCAATATTACAAAACAAGAATGAAATCCTGCTAATTATGTGCATAATCAACTAAAACTGATATACATATCAGCTACTCTTGCCTATGTGAATGAATGAATCAATGATCAATAATAAATAATTACTGCATCATGACAACAAATTCGTCGAAGCTAATCAAGCCATCACCATTCAAATCAAACTGAGTGATCATCATTTTACACTCATCAATTGTCTTTGATTCCCCCAACTTGCTAAGCATCCTCTTCAAGCTTTTAGGAGTAATAAACCCAGTCCCTTCAATATCATACAAGTTAAAAGCTTCCCTCATATCCTTCATCTTCTCATCTTGCCCACCTCCTTCCATCAACTCCACAAAATCCTCCCAACAAAGCAACCCATCACCGTCTGAATCCAAAGCTTCAACCACCATTTCTGCATCTTTAAGCATTATCTCACCACCCATTAAACCCAATCTGTGCTTAAGCTCCGAGGGAGAAATCTTCCCATCACCATCTTCATCAAAGAATCCAAGCACACGCTCAAACTCAACGGCCATCTTCATATTTAACTAATCAACAAATTAATAAAAATAGAACTATGTTGTATTTTTATGAACTTGCTTGTGAATGATGATATGGCTTTGGGGGAGGAAAGAGTATTTATAAAGGAGGTTATATTATGTGCGTGTGGAAGAAGTTGAGGCGAAGTTGCCTTGATGAGGATTAATATTAAAGAAGAGAGAAGGGATGGAGAAGACGAAGGTGCTGGGTTATTCGAGGAAGTTAATGAACATAAACGAACGTCATGGCATATGCAGTTTTCTTATTAAGGAACTGAAGAAGAGACGAAGTTAAAACGTGAATCACGCGGTCGATACACAAAGATTCTTTATGAAAGTCTCTTTCATATGAATGTGTAGCTAGATGGTCAACGTCTCGTGAAATTTTATGAGGTGTGGGTGGAGGCTAGAACTTATATGACTTGTCAAAGCCAATGAACGATCAACATGTGTCGGTTGAAATTTATCCTCACAAAGGACAAAAGCCATTTTATGTTCTGGAATCTGGACCTAACACAAACTCATTGCTTCACTGCGTTAGACTTTTTTTTTTTTGGCCAACGCGTTAGACTTAATGGTATACAATTCTGATACCTAATACTCTATAAATTTACTTAAAGATTATTCTTAAATATAAATATGCTAACGCTTCAGTTCAAAAAAAATCTACTTGAAGAATATTAATGATTATTAATTTTGTTTGAAAGAGAGATAAATGAGCTAGAGAAATGTGAAAATAATTAATAAATGTAAAGATAGAGGAATTTTTTTGTCCAAAGTAAAGATAGAGGAATTTTGAACAATGGGTAGTCTTAAATTTCTACCCATATACTCCCTCCTTTCCTAAATATAAGATCACTTTGGGGAAGTAGATAAGTTCCTAAATATAAGATCACTTCCTATTTTATCTCAAGTTTTGCCCAAACTACCCTTATACTCCCTCTTTTCATTGAATACCCCTCCTCCTTTTAAAGTTAAATAATTGAGGGGATTTTGGGAAGATCATGTAACTTTATTGTCTTCCTTAATCTCCCCAAATTAACCAAAGTGATCTTATATTTAGGAACGGATGGAGTAAGACATATTTAATTTCTAATTATTAACTATTGTTAATATGAGAAAATTAGTTAAAATTTGACTTAAAATAAAAAATAGAGTGGTACAAAAATCTGGTCAATAATCATACTTTTATTCGGCTTGTTTATCATGTTATCAATATTGGCGTGTAACATGATGAAAACTATCAGTCTTTTGAAAATTAGCAAAGAAGTTAGTATTCAATGACCAAGACTTTTTAAGTATTGCATTATAAAATTTGAAATATATTAGAAAAGGCTAGAAAAATTAATTAAAGCTGCCATAAAAGGAATTTAATTAAGATAATGTCCCGTGAAATACTGTAATTAAATTGAGATGCTACAAAATCATCTTTTTAAATTGAGGTCTCTAGTTAATATTTATGGTTAGAATATTGTCAATGTCTGACCAAAAGTTGCTATGAATAGGCTAAATATTAGCAACCAACAGTTTAAAAATTTTTAATTGATACACATACTATTGTTTTAAAATATCAAAAAGCTGACAACGTCTAGCCAAATACGATAGTTACTAAGAATTCATAACTTTGTCAGTTCTACCATTCTATGTTTCTACGTCAGTTTGCAAATATGACACAATCTGCAAAATTGAAATTTCATGCCATTAAACACTCAAAACTTATTAAATGAAACCGTATAAATAAAAGACAATTAAGTAGGACTTCATAAGTTCTCGTCAATAACCATGTATCACATCATCAAACTTCATTGCCAAATCTCAATTATTTTATACAAATCCCAATTTAACACTTGTATATATATTATCCTAGACCTATCGTTTACCGTGAAGCCCATGTATAGTTTTCTTATGCAATACTCTTCATATTTCAACATTTTTATCTAATCATATTAAGGATGTCATCATGTGAGTTAAATCAACTAAAATCACATGAAACTACCAATAAACTCGAACAATATAGTTTATCCCCTCCTCTCTCTTATTTGTTTATTATTGAAGAATATTACTATAGAAAATTTAAAAAAAATGTCTTATATTTATGATCAAACTTATAGTTATATGCGTCTTATATTTCAGAAGTGAGCGAATACTTTTATGCTTCACCAGGTTCATAATATTCGGAGCGAATCGAATGTAGCGTCCTTTTTAAAAATTGCTAATGATAAAAGAGTGTCATTTAACTTGATATCTATATATAGTAGAGGCCTATTTCTTTCTCAAGGAAAGAACGTGAACATGGAGATCCCGGATTATGCACTAGGTGAGATAGAGAAACTTCTCAATTTATAAAATGCTTGGGTCAATCTAAAGTTTGTCGGCAAGCGATGAATTTTGAATCCTAAGTCTTCATATTCCAAAATTCCCTAAGCTACTTCATGTACTTAACGTAAGATTCGGTTTGTAATGTAAGGTAATAATTCAAAACTAACCTTACCAGTTACCAAATTCATAACAATCGTGCTCTGATGAACAACTGGACTCACTTACTTGACTTCTCAATCATACTGAGCCCATCCTTAACGGTTTTATCTCTCCTATATGCAGGCCTCATCTCAATTTTACCGGTCCAAACAAAATATCAAAGTAATAAAGAAAAAAGCACAAGCATAGGAACCCAAAAGAGGGGGCTAGACTAGGGGGAAACTGATATGCGTCTAAGTGCTAACTCCATTTTACATAATTTAGTTGCATGTATCCATTATTACAAGGATGCAACTGTAAAGCCTTAAAGGACAAGCATAAGATTGACTTGATCAAGTAGTTAGCAATCTTTACTACAAAATGAGTCTGGTTACTCCTGAAACTTCGGCATACACTGGTTTTGGATTTGAATTTTGTAGGTGCATTCTGGTTCAGTAATCAATTCAAGGGTGATGTTCAAATTTGTGTCACATGGGGAACCATGGCAATCCTGATTGGACACACTGTTTTGTATCAGGGACTGGCACAATAGGTCCAAGAAAGATGCGCCATAAATCAAGTATTATTGTGACTAGCATGGCAGCACCCAATGCATCAACAGCCACTCTGGGCAAGTCCCATTTATCTCCATATTTTTCGTCAATCCTGCCCATTCAAAAGAATCATCATCAGAAAAACTTATGTAACAGTGACACTGTTTCATTCCACATATATTGGAGTCTGCACATATTCATTTAATTAACCACTAGGATAAAACTCACCTCAGAAACATGGGGAAGCTCACGAAAAAGTAGATGGCGTAAAACAAACATCCAACTTTGTACATAGCACCACGATCCACGAAGTCATAGTAAGGGAACTGCACAGTCCACACAATACCATTTATAAAATTCCCTAAAAAACAGTTTGTGTTGAAATCCAGTCACAATACCAGGTATGAGTCTCAGCATTTTAACCAGAGTATTCTACATGACAATACCTACATATCTAGCAATAAAACAAACTGAAAGGCAATATGTAATTAATGGATAGCAGAAATGGCTTCCAACCACATCTCAGTGTAATATTCCCTGAAAAGTGTGTCCATGTTGAGGTCTCACAGAACGATCTCATTTAGCTAGTGTTGTTTGTATAATAAGATGAAAGATCAAAGCAATAAATATGATTATTCATCTTATAATTTGCCATTAACAAAAGCAAGAAAAGCTAAAGTGATGACGCATTTATAGAGTCATACATACTTGAATAACAAAGAATAAGAAATATATAAATGCTATGATATTACAAACTCATGTCTAGCTAGATATTGAAAATATTAAAAACCATGCATGAAACATAAATCTTGTCTATTAAGTAGAAGGCAGAATGGTTTGCTACAACGTACATTGGAAATAGCTATAGTCTCCAGGTAGGCTATAAAATAAGATAGAGCAAGAATCCACAATGCCTCAGCAGCCCATCTAATTTTGTCAGGTAAATCAGCAGTTAAATTCCGTAGTCTTCGCAATGTCATGTTAGATGCAACATGATAAAATAAGAAGCAGACATGAGTGAGTAGAAAAGTTGTGTGAGGAACCTGTCGCCACCAAATACAGATATAGAAATTAATAGAAGAGAATAAGGTCTCACTAAAACAAATTTTATTGCACTAAGCTTACATTGTTCATTTTCCATGACGGGAAGGTATAAGATGCACCCAGAACTGAGAAAAAGTAATGAGTCCAAAAATAGTTTCCAACATAACTGAAAATTATTATCCAGAGACTGGCCTGCAAGAATTGCATACATCATGTGAGGCTGAGCATAATCTAACCAGTTGAAAGAAGATATCCAATAGGATCAGTCCAGAGCCCAAATATAAGGTAACAACCAGCAGGTGAAATTTTTTCCATGTAGGAATACATGCACAAATAAAAAGCTTAAGACAGTATTAATCCAAAATGATTTATACAGTAGTTAAAATTAACACTACCGATGTCAAGTATTTTATATCTTATCAGCTGATAATCCAATAAGCGTTGTAATATATCCATCATATTTTGGAATATGCATGCTGCAACATAAACACTTGCCTTAACCCAATAACGGTCCTTCCAAGACAGGTAACTATCAGCCTGCAAAAAAGTGAGACGAGGAATTTAGGGAATCGAATGCCAAAGTCAGCTGTGCTCAAGTGTTGCTGGGTGGACAGTATGGATTAAGGGATAATAAGGTAATCTCCACATACCTTTCCAACAAACAGCATTGGAATCAAGAAAGAAGGAACAGCTGACACCAAACCAACAAGCAAATACTCCAACTCTGTGAAGCGCTGTAAACCAACATTATTTTTTTGGAATCAGATGCACATAAAGCATACAACTAAGATTGTTTTTTCATTACAAATGAAGAACCAAAATACTTCTCTAGCCCTATTAGTAGGGTCTAGTTTGTAGTGCAATTTAAACTACAACCTAGGTCCTACACTGACTACAGGAGCTTGTAAGAAATACTGCTAAGAAAACACAAAAGGATATCATAAAAAAGGTAACTCCATAGTTTATCGTACATAAGTAGTTAGATATAATTGGACACATAAATGTAATTGAGCTTCCTGATACCTAAATTTCTAAGCTACCTAAGCCTCATGTGCACAAAAAGGACCACTATAATACTCCTTCTGGTCCTGAATACAATCAATATCCCTGACTTTTTTTTTGAAAGTTAATGAAACAAATTAGATTACTAACTTATAACATATGACACATATAATTAGACTATAGGTTGGTTTATGAGTAAAATAAATTGTTCCTAAAATATTCAGTGTTAACCAAACATTCAGCTGCGTCTAGCTCACACCTTGAGAGATTTACAATACTACAGTCAAAATACGTCAAACACAACAGAAGTTTTCATTCCTCAGGAAAGCATATCACTAGAAAGAAACCAAGTCATTCTACACCTAACACTCTCCAACAATAAACAGTAAAAACATAATTATAAACCAAAAATAACCAGAGAAATTTCCGGATAAATCAGATTACCCCAGTAGAAAAGTTTCAAAATTGAAGTCAACCCAGGTCAAAGCTAGAAATTACAGTGAAGTATAAAGTCAAAAGAACGTAGATAAACGAGTAATTCACATAAAAAAGGAGATTTGAAAGAGAAAACCTCATAGAGCTTAAAGGGAACGACAATTCCGAGACAGAGAGTGAGCCAAAAGGGAGTATACAAAAGGAAAAACAGCTCTCCCCATCGTTTGCTGGGATTAGAAGCAAGCCATAAGCTCGGTGAACTAGAAACTGCTTTTGGAGAACCTATGTATTTGCCAAACAAGGTCTTAAGAAGTTAGTGGAGTGAAAAAAAAATTTGAAATACAAAAAGCTTGAATCTTGAAAAAAAGTATGGTTAAAACTGGCATTTTTACCGCCCATTGTGATATTCCGATCTGAGTTTTCCGGTGGCCGGAGATTTGGATTTTGTATGTAAGAGAGTGAAGTTAATGAGAGTGAAGTGTTTATCTGAAGAACTCACATGACATGTGAGTGTACTATATACACTGCCGCCAAATGCATAAATAAATGGCGCGAATTCCGTTTTTGCCCCTCCACTTCAAGTCAAATGAGAATTTTATATGGATAAAAGTTTTTCAAGTGATTGTCAAGTAAATAAACCTCATAGGAAATAAACACAACTATCAACAACTATCATGACATGGCAAGGGAGTCATTCAACTTTTAGTGAAAGTAAGAGGATTGATCTTTACTTTAGCACTTGACATGTTAAATCTCATGGTCAACCCATGACGGTTGATGCGTTTGAAAAATGACTACCCACGATAAATAAAAAATAAAAAAAAATATAATTAAGATGAGATTACATAAGTTATAATAATAATTAAATTAAAAGTTGTTATTGTTAGGTCAAAAGTTGTTTTATTTATAACCCTGTGTGATTTTATATTAATTATGTTTTATCTAATGGCCCTCTAATTGATTTGTCCAATTCTTTGCGGTTTTAATTTCTAATTCAATTGGTTCATCTTAATTAGAAATTAGTATGATGCGAAATTGATAGAAATATGATAAAGAAATGATACTCCCTATGGTCTTAAATTATTTAGTTGACTTTTTTGGAAAATTTAAAAAAAAAAACAAAATAAGTTAAATATAAATTGACTTATCTAATTTTCTCAATTAGCTTATTTTACCTATAAACTAATGGATAATCTAAAAATATATTAAATATGTCATAATTTAAGACCGGAGATAGTAATTCATTCTCTTTTCGGTCAGTATGAAATCCACAATTATGTAGGGTGTGTGACTATAGTGAAGATCTTGTTTGTTTTCATTTACTCCCTCCGGTCCTAAATATAAGACCTAGTTGACTTCTTTGGAAAATCCTAAAAGAAAAAAAAAATAAGTTAATTATAAATTGATTTACCTAATTTTTTCTCTTAGACTAGTTTATTTTACCTTTAGACTAATGGATAATCTAAAAAGATATTAAATATGTCATGATTTAATAACCTATTTCGCAACCTTAATCTCTCTAAAAAAAAGTTAATTAGGTCTTATATTTAGGACTGGAGGTAGTATGATTTTTCAGACAACTTTTGGTTGTTAGTGGCTACCCATCTTATTTAATTCGTACCCATCCTTGAGTTTCTGTCATTCGGACTATACTGGCATGTGAGTTAGATGCGCGACCTTATTTAAATCGCCAGCGATATAAGAGAGAAGAGAGAAATGTATAACCTAGAAGTAGAAACTAGTCAGAACAAAATTACAAAATACAACATATAAATAAATAATTAAATAAGAAGTCTCTCTCTCTCTCTGTTTTTTCCCCACAACAGTCTCTAATTATGTAATATGTAATGTAATCGGATCGTATCAATTGTTTATGAATGGTCCAATCTAAAAGATATAATATTCCATCTATGATCCATGCCATTGTTAGGGACCACAACTTTTTAGATGACTACTTTCTCCCAGAAAAAAATAATGGAAAAATTTTAAATTATGACACAACTTTTAAAGGATAATTAATTAGAGGTCCTATGGAGGAAACATAATTAAAATGAGATCAAACAAATTGTTATGTGAGACCAATAAGTTGTTATTATTAGCTCCTAAAGTGGTAATTTACAAGTCGTGGGACATCTAAATCATTTAAATTATCTTTCTTTCATGTGATCTCTAGTTAATTCTCCCATTTTTATTTAAGTAAAAAACATATATTAAATTGTTGGCAAAAAAACGTATATTAAATGAATAAACATTTTTTCCAACTGAGATAAACATTTTGTTGGGCTAAGAAAAAAGTGAACAATGCATTTTAAGCTTATAAGGAGAAATTGCGTGGCCCGCAGAATAAACACTGGGGTTATGCAGTTCTGCTTCATCGAACTCTTTTGTTTATAGACCATGATGATTGAGTAAATTTAATTCCGAGCAAAATCTTAAAACAGTAACAAATGAAAAGGCACAATCTATCATAGGAACGAAAATGATTTGCAGTTTATTGTAGAGTTTATTTACATGCATACCTCCACTCACATGTACAGATGCAATAATAGCAAACACAGGATTAATTTGATAATATCCCTTTCAATAATTATCACTAGGCTTCACTTTTGTGCGTTAAAATGAAACCATGGCAATCCTGTTTGAGAGCATTGTTCTGTTCCGGGGATCAGAACAATAGGTCCTAAAAAGATACGCCACAAATCAAGTATTATTGTCACAAGCATGGCTGCACCTAGAGCATCAACAGCCACTCTTGGTAAGTCCCATTTGTTTCCAGGTTTTTCATCAATCCTGCAATAATAAGATTAGAATGCACCATTGAGTATATGGTCCTTTAATTTCACAATAAGTTTAGTCCACTCACACTTGATGTCCTAACGGACAATCAAAACTCACCTTATAAACATGGGGAAGCTTACGAAAAAATAGAGGGCATAGAACAAAGATCCAATTTTATACATAGCATCGCGATCCACAAATTGATAATACGGGAACTGCAAATAATACCATTAAAAAATTGAAAGTCAGTAGTTTGTATTGAAAGTTCACAGTTGTATGCATAAACCACGGTCCAATGTGCAAGGTTTTTATCTTGTAGGATCATAGGAGAAATAGATTTCACTTGATAACATCAACATATGTGACTTTCAACAAAATTATTGAAGAGCATATACATGAACCCTACATATTTCTAAGATATTTCAAAGGGACAATTGCACAAAAATCCCAAACAAGATATTTAATTCCATAGAGGCCCTGAGTAGTTGTTAATTACCATTATTAACAATTTAAATAGTCTTCATTAACAAGTGAAAAACTTGTCAATGAACCTTTCTAATATAAAATCTCTTACTTAAGACTCAGATGTAATCGTTTCTGTATCAAAAACAAGTAGAATGGTTTGTGATTACATACATGGGAAATAGCTAGTGTCTCCAGGTAGGCTATAAAATAGGACAGTGTAAAAATCCAAACGGCCTCAGCAACCCATCTAACTTTTTCAGGAAAATCAGCAGTAAAATTCCTTAATCTGCGTAATGTCATGTTTGATGCAACGTGATAAAATAAGAAGCAAACATGAGCGAGCAGAAAAGTTGCGTGAGGTACCTGTTATCAGTACCACCACCAAAAATATAAGGAACAATTTTATGATATAGTGTATACATGGTCACAGCTAATCAAAGATACTCTATCAGCCTGATTAATTGACTTACATTGTTCATTTTCCATGATGGGAAGGTATATGATGCCCCCAGAACTGAAAAGAAGTAATGGGTACAAAAATAATTCCCAACATAAGTGAAGATCATTATCCACAGATTGGCCTGCCAGCATCATTGCATAAAACATGTTATGACATCTAATTGTATTGAACCACTGGCCCGAGATAAGGTAAATAGCAGTAAATAAAATTCTTTTCTTGAAGTAAAAAAAAAACACACACACATCAATATATTAATATTTGGTACTCATGCTTCCCCACATATAAAAACTTGCCTTGACCCAATACCGGTCGTTCCAAGACAAGCTTTTATCAGCCTGCAAAAAAACAACAGAGAGAAAGAGTTTTTTTTTTAAAAAAAAAAATTGTTGTTTGAATGTCAAAATCAAAAGTGCTGAAATCAAAGTAGTCTCAACGCACCTTTCCTACAAACAACATTGGTATCAAGAAAGAAGGAACTGCTGACACCAAGCCAACAAGCAAATACTCCAACTCTGTGAAGTGCTGAAAAATTTACTACCAGCGTTTTATTTTATTTTATTTGGCATCATATGCACATAAAAACATCTTTGAGATTTGGCATCACATCCTCGTCAAGCAAAAGGAGATTTGAAAGAAAAAAAAACCTCATATAGATTGAAGGGAACAACAATTCCAAGAATAAGAGTAAGCCAGAAGGGAGAGTATAACAGGAAAAACAGCTCGCCCCATCGTTTACTAGGATTTGTAGCAAGCCATAAGCTCGGTGAAACATAATCATCTTTTGTGTTACCCGCTTTCACCAAACACGGTTCTGCACACAGATAATTAATCAAGTCACGTAACATAAAAATGAATCTTCCAAAGTATGGTTAGGATTAGAAATAGTGTTACCGTCCATTTTTTTTTGTTAATCCTAGCGATCTGAGGTCAGTTAAGTTTGGCGTTGGCAGCGCAAGAGTGAATACTGTGAAGTGATTTTTGGAATTGCTTAGTGGAACGTTGTGTGCGATGTGCATGGATTTTATACTACTATGGTTTGTGATGGCGCCAAAATAATTAGTGGTTGAATGGTACTTTTCATGGCCTTTAAAGTCCCCACGACCAAATTAAACAATGGTTAATCAGTTAAAAAATCTGAGGAAGAATATGATATATTTACGTGTTTAGAAAATCATATAGTAGTAAAATAAATTAATGAAATATAAAAGATACGTCTTTCTTTAATTTTATTGAACATAAATTAATGAAATATTAAAAATGTAATGATATTTTCATTTATTTGGAATAGGTTCTAATGATTTGGGGTTTAGAACATATAATTAAAGTCACCTGTTCAATTTTTAAAATTTTTCTAGATAAAAAATCTTGTTGGACCACTGTGAAATCCTGAAGTGTCCTTGAGTATTAGGTGAGCGGTTTTGGTTTTTTCACCAGATTATCCGATAGAATTATTGAAACGTGTCGAAAATATGTAGTATTTAAATCAGGAAATTCCAAAAAATAGTACTTTCCCCTATCTATTTCATTTGTTTAATGTCATGAACTTCACAATGTCATTAATATATTACTTTTTTTATTCATAACGTCATAATGAAGATCAAATAAGTATGTTTTCTTCCATGATTCGTGTCCTAGCTGGGAACTCCAGTACAGAACAAAAATATAAACATTGAAAAGTTGATAACTACAAACACTAAACATTTCACGTTTCTTTTAAAAATAACAAACCGAAGATATATGCCAAAAACAATGAACAGAATTTGTCTCCAACAGATTCATTTTGTTGGGCCAGGAGAAAAGATGGTAAATAGATTAGGGCCGACTGCGAAATATGGAGCTCGCGGGCTTATTTAAAACCCGTCCTTGTGCCCGGTCAGGGATGCAGCTCGTTGAATTGAAGTTGAATCACGTCTCATTGATGAAAATGAAGCCTTGCTTAATTGCTGATGAAAATGAAAGCTCGTTGAAAAATGAATGATACGATTTTGACGGTGAAGGGCTAGTGAGTAATTAAAAGGACCTTATTTAGGTCAAGTTACTTTCTCCAGGTTCTCAAGTTCTTTTAATATAGGAGTGACACGTGTACTTTTATAACAACCAATTTGTTATAAAAGGACACGTGTCA
This sequence comes from Mimosa pudica, assembly GCA_029929735.1. NCBI lineage: Eukaryota > Viridiplantae > Streptophyta > Magnoliopsida > Fabales > Fabaceae > Mimosa > Mimosa pudica. The sequence continues at coordinate 15,316,515 of JAKELP010000014.1, read as the reverse complement.
CTCCTATATTAAAAGAACTTGAGAACCTGGAGAAAGTAACTTGATGTAAGTTTTTCCCTAATTAAAATAATTAAAGAGGGGTATTATTAGAAAGAAACTAACTTAATTGCCTTTTTTAATTTCCCCAAAAAAAGTCATCTAGGTCCTATATTTAGGAACGGAGGGAGTAGAAAATACGGGTAGTAAAAATACTTCATCCAATCTTTAATATAAGACTCTTTCAACTTTTTTAAAAGTTAAGGAAGTAAAATAGACCATCAAATTATAAAATAGGACACTTGTAATTAGATTATATATCAGTTCGTATAGAATAAATTAGTTTTAAAGTGACTAATTTTGCATCGTTAATTTCTATAAAATAATTAAAATGGTCTTATAATATAATTAGGACAAGAGGGGAAGAATCGTAGTAGAAATATTCAGCGCGATTTGTAATTTAATTGTTGAGTGTCTTTGTTGGTTTGATGTGGTGGCTACTGTGTTTTTATAATGAGAGTATGAAGGCTACAGTATCACAATAGTATATTTATGAAATTTTGTATATTAGACAAAAAAATGTGTACAATTTTTTTGATGAGAAATATTTGCATCTGCCACTTCATACAAGTGATTTTCATTTAGCTCAAGAGAGGCAACATTAAAGTTATATATATATATATATATCGGCTAATCAATATGTGGCTGGTGTTTCAAGATTCATGTCTTTCCCTTATAACACAAGTGGGTGTCTCTTCTCTAAGAATATTTCAAAAGATATAAGGAGACCCTATACGGTTATACCACTAAACTATATATAGTACATTTCTTATTTTTGGGTATCAATATGATCCCACTAACCAAAATTATAAGAATGTATTCCCACAATTAAAAAAAAACTTGCCTGATTAACTGTCACGAACTGCATATATAATACTCCCTCCCTCTCTCTATATAAGAGCAAATAATTTGAATGATTTTGTCTCTCTCTTTATAAAATTCTATCTAAACTTGTCAAAGTATTTAATAAGAGTGTGCCTAGACTTGAATGGTTTTATAAGAGACTATCTAGACTCTTCAAAATATTTAAGAACTTTTCTCATTTTATTCACCGTCATTCTCCTTTTTTGCATTCCTTTCAACTCCTTTATACTCATTTATGATGATACTATCACTCCTCTCTCTTATATACACATTCATGAACAAGGATAACATTATTTCACATACATTCATCTCTCTTAAACAACTTCCTTAGTTTATATGATTTTACCTCCTGACTCCTTCGTCCTACAATAAATAATAAACAACTTGAGGTGTGTAGTTGAGTGACATGGACTCATTCAACTTTGAGGTTCAATCCTTGACATTGGATATGAAATAATATCAAATCCCACATTTGAGGTGCATACAAACCAATGAATGATTAGTCTCCCGTTTATCACGTGTGATACTTGAATAATTAAAAAATAATAATGAAAAAGGGACATATGGCGTACATAAAAAGGGCTATTTTTTTTACAACACAAAAAAGGACTATATTTATTTGTGTTTTTGAAATATTAGGTCATGAATAAAGAAAAAGGGAAAATGTCATTTAAATCCCTCCGAATATGCAAAAGTACAATTCAGGAACTCAAACTTTCAAAAGGACCATGAAGGAACTAGGACCTAGTTGACATTCTAAAATTGTGTGAAAAGACAAAATTGCCCTAATCATAAAACAGAAATTACTAACCGGTGGTTTGAGTTCCTGAATTGTCCTTTTGTATATTCATAGGGATTTAAATGACATTTTCCCAAAAAAAAACGGCTAATAATAATACTCCCTCCGGTCCCTAATGTAAGAGCCCAAAATTTGAATGGTTTTGGTCCCTAATGTAAGAGCTCACCCCATATTCTCTCCTCATTTAATGCATTTTTTCCTACTTTACCCCTAACTCTCTTTCATATTTATTAATGCTTATGTATTTCTCTCTCTTAAAAGTATCATAATAAATATGGGCAATTTTGGAAAAGAAGCATTAACTCCAGACACCCAACTAACATTCACATGTTTTCTTAAGAAGCGTTTTTTTTACGGCTAGCTCTTACATTAGGACTGGAGGAGTAATTGATATAAAATGTGTAGGAAACACATTGGTCATGTCCTGAGCTGAAAGCCCTAACTAAACCCTATTTACAGAGAAGCAGAGAGAGTGAGAGGGAGAGAGCTTGAGTTGCCGCCAAATCAATAATCAATGGCTCTCTACTTACTCTACGAATCCGCCTCAGGCTTCGCGCTTCTCCACGCGCATGGCCTCGACGAAATCGCCCACAACACCGAAGCTGTACGCAACTCTGTTTCCGACTTGAATCGCTTCGGTAAGGTCGTTCAGCTCACTGCTTTTCTTCCCTTTGAATCCGCCCTTGATGCCCTTAAGCAGTGCAACGCCATCTCTGAAGGTACCCCAAAATTAATTTCAAGTTTTTGTTTTGTTTATTGTTTGTTTGTAAATACTGTGATGTGTAAAGATTGTAACTTGACGGTGCATTTTGGTTTCATGACTGCTTCTGTTATGTGATGTTGCTATATGAGCTAGTATTAAGAATCCCATAAGTTATAGTGATGTTATATTTGTGGCATATATTGTTATAGCTTTAGTATTTTGGTGTCATTAGTATTGATTTAGGAGATTGTTGAAAGGTGCATTCTTGTTTAAGTGGGGTCATATATGAGTTTTTGTTCTTTTGCTCCCTTTATTATCTTTTTGAAGTTTGGAGATATTTAAGAGTTTTCTAGCTAGGAGCATTTTGTTGAGGGTAAACGTGATTGTTGCAAATTTTTGTTTATGAATGAGGCTTGCCTCTCAAATGTTGGTGATGGTCTTTTGGGCATAGATTTGAAATGTGGTCGTCCATTTTGTTGTTCATAGTGTTCATTTATGCAAAAGGCCTGTTTGGCTCAGCAGTAAGCTCGCTTGCCATGGGTCTGAGCTTGTGGGTTTGAGTCAGCCTATCTGCATAAAAGTAGGGCTGAGGCTCCCTATGTATTCCCTTCTCCATGCCCTACCAAGCGGGGACTCGAAGTGGGGTGACCTTTTTTTAGTGTTCATTTTTTGCCACTTACTGTTGCTTGATTATTAGGCTTATTGACTGATGAACTGAGGACCTTTTTGGAGATCAATCTTCCTAAGGTTAAGGAAGGTAAGAAGGCGAAGTTTAGCTTGGGAGTTGCAGATCCAAAGATTGGTTCACAGATTGCTGAGCTAACCACAATTCCTTGCCAAAGTAATGAGTTTGTGAGTGAGCTGCTTCGTGGTGTGCGATTTCATTTTGATAAGTTTATTAAGGATCTCAAGGTAGCGATTTCTTTTTGGATTTCTCATTGCTTTACATTCCCATATATTTCATTCTTTTGATTTTATCCTTACGCTTCTTTCATTCTCTTCAATTTCATAGCCTGGGGATTTGGAAAAAGCTCAGCTTGGTCTGGGGCACAGTTATAGCAGGGCAAAGGTGAAATTTAATGTTAATCGGGTTGACAACATGGTAATTCAAGCAATTTTCCTTCTTGACACACTTGATAAGGATGTTAACTCCTTCGCCATGAGAGTCAGGTATTGCTGACATTGATTTCCAAATTTTGTTGATTCTTTATAATCTAGAACCATTTGATACTATTAGAGATTTTTCCCTTAGAAAAAGAAAGTATGTGAAGTCAGTCTGAAAATCTTTTTTATTTATCATTTTTATATAAATGAGCATAAGCTTCATCTGAAGCAGAAGTATCAATTTTTTGCAGAGAGTGGTACTCATGGCATTTTCCCGAACTTGTGAAGATCATAAATGACAACTATTTGTATGCCAAGGTGGCAAAATATATTGAGGATAAATCAAAGTTGGCAGAAGACAAAATCCCAGCCTTAACAGACATAGTTGGTGATGAGGACAAGGCAAAGGAGATAGTTGAGGCTGCCAAGGCATCTATGGGTATAAATCTTGTACTCCTTTTTTTGTGTTAAACATTTCTCCCAATTTCTTCTGATAATTGATTTCTCTTTTTATTTTCTCCAGGCCAGGATTTGTCCCCTGTGGACTTGATTAATGTCCAGCAATTTGCTCAGAGGGTAATGGATCTCTCTGAATATAGAAGGAAGCTTTATGATTATCTGGTTACTAAGATGAATGACATAGCACCAAATTTGGCCTCTTTGATTGGTGAAGTTGTTGGTGCTCGTTTGATTTCCCATGCTGGCAGTCTTACCAATTTGGCTAAGTGCCCCTCTTCTACTCTCCAAATTCTTGGTGCAGAGAAGGCCTTATTCAGGTTTTGAACTGAATGCCTGTTTCTGTTTTTTTCAAAAGTCGTAAAGTTTGTAACTACTCATAGTAGGTACTGAAAATAATAGAATTCAGATCTAAAGTGGTACCAGTCCTGTATTTCTTCCATGTTAGAACATGTGTTTTGTGATGACAACAATTGAATTGGTCTTCAAATGCAACTGCTAGTTTATGTTGCTTCATGGATGCTGTTATTTCTTCTAATTCTGTCACTTCTCAGATGAGATTCATTTTTCAACAAGTGTCTTTGCCTGTACATTTCAGGGCATTGAAAACCAGAGGAAACACTCCCAAATATGGTTTGATATTCCATTCATCTTTTATCGGTCGAGCATCTGCTAAAAATAAAGGCCGAATGGCTCGCTACCTGGCAAACAAGTGTTCAATTGCATCACGCATTGACTGCTTTTCTGGTTAGTATTTTGCTTGAATTTTTTTAAGCACTGTTTTGTCTTTACTATTTCCTCCGGGTTTGATCATTTGTTCTTCACTTAAACTGTGATGCAGAAAGCGGCACTACTGCTTTTGGGGAGAAACTTCGTGAACAAGTTGAGGAGCGACTTGATTTCTATGACAAGGGGGTTGCCCCACGCAAGAACATAGACGTCATGAAGTCTGCTATTGAAAGTGCTCAAAACAAAGGTTTGTAGCAGCACAAAGAATCAATATATTGCACTTCCCTTTGTCTTCCCTCTTTCTTTTGTGGTTCCTCAACAAAGACTGAAACTGTACTTGATTTCTTATGATAGTAAAAGTGTGACAGTGTGATTTTGCTGATTTATTGTCACTGTTGCAGACACACAGATGGAGATAGAAGTACCAAGCAAGAAAAGCAAGAAGAAGTCAAAAGGTTCTGCACATGGAGTTGAAGACATGGTTCTGGATAAGCTCGCAGAAATTACAAATGGCGGTGCATTGGAGGAAAGCAAATCAGAAAAGAAGAAAAAGAAAGAGAAGAAGAAGAAATTGGGCCTGCAGGACGAGGAAGATGAAGACATGGCTGTGACAAATGGTGGTGCAGGGGAGGATCACAAGTCAGAAAAGAAGAAGAAAAAGAAAGAGAAGAGGAAACTGGAACAGGATGAAGATGGTGCTGTTGGGGTGGAAAATGAGCAACATGAAGCGATTAAAAAGAAAAGGAAGGAAGGAAGAGATGATGGGGAAGTTTTTGAGAACAAGGAAACTAAAAAAAGAAAAAGAAAAAAGTTGCGGTCGATGAATAGCAAGTAAAGTAGCTGTGGAATATGTCTTGTTGCGAATGATGGTCTATGTGTATGAAAGTTTTGAATGCCTTGTGGATGCTTGAACTTGCCTTGGGAGTCTTCTTTATTTTCTTTCTTCGTGGCTCAACATTTTTACCCGCAAGTCTGTGCATCATTTCTTTCTTCATATATATGTTATGATTAACTAACATATTTTGTTTCATTAATCTTATAAAAAACAACTAAATGTTATATTAAGCACTGAAAGAGTAGTGAATATGTATTGAATGAGATAATGTTCAGGTGTGTTGCTGGTTAGCAATACATTTTTCTTGATGAGCACAGCTTGGGGGCTAACATGGTTGGTAGAAATACATTTGATGATCTTGAACCAAGAAGCAAATCATTGGGGCTCTGATTCAATTTTCTGTTGGTTATGAAATGACTTCCTTCATAAAAGTATTTCAGTTTGACCATTAACGGTGTTAATCACACTCTTCCCGTAAATTCCATGTTGTTCATTGCTAATCAGAAATGTCAATGTACATAATATAATGTAAGGAGTATCAACAGTTCAAATTAAATTATTAACTCACTTCTTAAACTATTTTCTTCTTAAAGATCTAAGCATTCAATTGGTATAAATAGAACCAATATCGCATCTTTAATATGTTTAAAATATCTTTTAAGCATTGTAAAAGTATATAAATCTTGTAATTTGTCAAGAACCATTCTCTCTTTATTGTTCCATGTTTACTTTTTATTTAATTGTTGTTCAAATGTACTGCCTTTTTACCTTAATTAATCATAAGATCAGTTTAACTTTTGTTTCTGAAGGAAGAACGATGCAAAATTAATCACTTTAAATTATCTAAAATTATTTTATTATTTTTTCCCTAAAAAACAATTTAGTCTATTCATAAATCAGCCTATTATCTAATGGCATGTGACATATTGTATAATTGAATGATTTTATTTCCTTCTTTGACTTCCACAGAAAATCGAAGTAATCTTAAGTTTAAGAGCTGAGGGAGCATATTGTTATTTTAATTGAATGAATATCGTCCAGCTCTCTTGACATTTGTTTTTCTTTTCATGCTAAAAGTAAGAGCATGTTGTTATTTTAATTTAATCATATTGATAAATCATCCTCTTAGTCCTAAACATAAGATTTAATTGACTTTTTTGAAAGGATTAAAGAAGCAAAATAACTTAATTAATCATAACATATTCAATATTTTATAATTCAAATAAAAAATTTCAGGCAAAACAATGTGAAAGTTAATTTTTTTATCTCAAAAGTTTAGAGCCTTTTTAATAAGTTTGGGGGGCGAAGGGCCATACAGTAATTTCCATATTTCCAACGAATTTGTTGTACGTGCGGCTTGCATGGGAAACATAGGAATCTCCGAAACCTTAAACACTGAGAACTCAGAAGATTAATAAATTGCCGCCGTCACTTTCTTTTGCCGCCGTCACTTTGGTTTCTCCTCTCAAACCTTAAAAACCAAACCCATTCATTCACAGAATAGAAAGAAGAATGGCGAACAATGGTTCATCTTCTGATGAAAAGAAAAAGAGTGACTCATCAGTTAACCTGGAAGATGTTCCCTCCACAGAACTCATGACTGAAGTTCTCCGTCGCTTTCGATGTTCCTCCAAACCCGACAGACATATCATCCTCATTGGTATCTATCTATTTATCTTCCTTATACCAATAATTTTCCCAAGTTTTCTTTTTTATTATTGTTCTGCATTCAGATCGAAAATTCTTTTTGCATGTTTTGACAAGTTTGGTTTTTTTTATTGTTTTCCGATGTTAGGATTTCATTTAGAGATTGTGCGAGGTGACCCTTTATTTTTATTTGTATTGTTGTATGGCTTGATAATCTGGGTGTAATTTGTGGAGGCATTTCATCAGACACTTTTATACTATTTATTTTTTATTTGGTTTAATTGACACATATAAGACTCTTCCTTCAAGAATTCACTTCAGCACAAATTGTTTACATTGAGAGATTGAAGCAAGCTTGGATGACTGAATTGCTTGTTGTCCTACAAGCAATTTGCATTTATGCCTATCAATTTTCTTAAAAGGAATATCCATTAAGCTATAGGGGATTGTAACATGTAAAAGTTACAATTAGGTTATTACGAGTGGTCATGATTTTGTATTTATGTTCGAAGTTATTTTTCTTAGGAGTATAAGATGTAATGGTCATGATCTTGTTTACAATATTGTAGTTCTCAAAAGTTCAAGGTATGAGCATCATATACTGTAATGCTTTCTTTGAACTAAACTTAACAATTGTAAATGCAGGTCCTCCTGGATCAGGAAAAGGTACTCAATCACCAATAATTAAAAATGAGCATTGCTTGTGCCACTTGGCTACAGGTGACATGTTAAGAGCAGCCGTAGCAGCTAAAACCCCATTGGGCCTCAAGGCTAAAAAAGCTATGGAAAGGGTAAGGACTTTTTCTATAATCTGGATTTGCTGTATGACTTTTTGTGAATTTATTAGAAGCGATTGCGATCATGACATCATGTGACTACTTTCTAGGGAGATCTTGTTTCAGATGACATAGTTGTAGGGCTTATAGCTGAACAAATAGATAGACCATCATGCCAGAAAGGTTTCATTCTTGATGGATTTCCAAGAAATGTTGCGCAAGCAGAGAAGGTACTAGTGGGCATCTGAGCTTTTTGTTAGAGTTTCTTTCATATCAGATGTTGGGTTGTACTCTTGTTTGTTTGCGTGATGCTCATTGTGAACTTTACTGTTTGCATTAAATTTGAACATTGCATGTTTTTCTGAGTGCAGCTTGATGAGATGCTGAAGGAGAGAGAGATTAAAATTGATAATGTACTGAATTTCGCAATTGATGATTCAATACTTGAGGAGCGTATTACTGGTCGCTGGATACATCCATCTAGTGGCAGAACCTACCATACAAAATTTTCTCCTCCCAAGGTTCCCGGGGTTGATGATGTAAGTCCACTACTTAGTTAATACTACCTCTGGTTCTAAATATAAGACCTAATTGACTTTTTTTTGGAGAGGTTAAGATTGCGAATTAAGCTATTAAATCATGACATATTTGATATATTTTTAGATTATACATTAGTTTATAAGTAAAATAAACTAATCTAAGGGAAAAAATTAGGTAAATCAATTTATAATTAACTTATTTTGCTTTTTTATAGGATTTTCTAAAAAAGTCAATTAGCTCTTATATTTAGGACCGGAGAGAGTATTTTCTAATTAACTCTTTTTTCCTTTTACTTCATATGTTTAAAAAATTTAGTTGGCAAAATGAATGATACTTGCAGGGACATGAATAATAGTTTAGAGTTATACTCCCTCTGTTCCTAAATATAAGATCACTTTAGTAAATTTGGAGAGATTAAGGAGGATATTCCAATGAGTTAGGATTACATGAAATTTCCAAAATACCTCTCTCTCACTGAAGTTTTAAAAATATCACCTTCTTCAAACCTCTATTTTTTGGGTGAAGGGAATATACGGGTAATTTGGGGAAAACTTGAGTTAAATTAGAAAGTGATCTTATATTTAGGAACAAGCTCTCCTCCTTAGAACGGAGGGAGTATTAAGGTTTAATCAAGCCGAGTAGGATGGATTCTGAATATACTGAGATAAATGTAGATAACTGATTAGTTTTTGTTATTTACCTGTAAACCAATTTGGCCTCTGGCTTCATTGATCCTGTCCATGATTTTTATTTAAGCTTTTGAATCCTGCTGAGAACTTATAAATTGCAATTAGATTGAGTCTGTGCTTTTTACGGAGTTCATTATGAGCAAAACTGTTATTAATAGCACAACTTTGTGTGTGTGTGTGGTGTAGATATAGAGATGATAGATTTTTTTTGTTTGCTTAGGTTACTGGCGAGCCTCTTATTCAGCGCAAGGATGATACACCAGCTGTTCTTAACTCAAGGCTAGTCTCATTTCACAAGCAAACTAAACCGGTATGAATTTGACTTATATATTCAAACATGAAACAATATTGATTATCAAAATTAATCTGATATTAACTTAAGTTGGATTGTACTTGATTTAGTTGTGCTAATGAAAATGCTTGCTGTGAAAATGCAGGTTATTGATCATTATGAAAAGCAGGGTATTGTTGCTCATCTTGCAGCTGAGAAACCTCCCAATGAGGTGACTGCTGAGGTGGAGAAGGTGCTATCTTCAAAGAGATAAGATAGCTTCACCTCAAAACGCATGTTTTTGCCATTGATAATAATCTAGTTTACCAATTTGATTTTAATAACATACTCTCAAGTCTCAACTTTAGCTGACTTGTCGCACAAGAAACGAAGGCTTTAGTCAAACTCTCAGATTCAATGAGTTACTTCAATGAAATAAAATTTAATTGAGCTTCACTTTTGCTCTATTTTAATAATAAAAATTGTTTCTGTGATACAATCTAATTGTTATTTATCATAATAAATTCCGGTTCTTCGCAGTGTATGAATTTCTGATTTCAATCATCGTAGTGGAGATTAGATCTGAATGGTTTAGAATAGAGTGGGGTTTAGAGTAGATGAATGTCCCTTACTCATCTTCTATACTATCTTTGAAACTGATTTAGTGATTTACATAGTTGATTGATTCATTGGGAAACTAGATTCAAAGAGCCACAGTTTTGTATAATTGATTTTACTTTTTTATTTCAGAATTTGAAATGTTAGTTTAGGATGGTTTAGAGAGATTAAGTTTTCTTGTGAATAGATGAAAGTATTTTTGTCCATTTTATTTTAAACTTATTATTCAATGTTTTTCTTTTTTTAAAAAAAAAAGAAACAGGAGATTTCCACAAATATTCAAATTAAGATGGCTTTTGAAATCGGATTAAGCTATGTATAAATAAAAATGTGTGTATAAAAATTGAAAACACATTTTTTTTAATGAAAGCTATGAAAAAGTACTTAAACTACGATGTTGTTGTTGTCTACTAATTCAAGATGCACGAATTGTTACCAATATAAACGCCAAATCTATAACGTAATATAATCAAATTATTTTGCGTAATGGTTTGTCGGCTTAGAGAATAAGACGTTTAATTTTTAAATTTCTGTCTTTCTTGTATGTTTCAGTTTGTTTGAGATTAATTAAACTAGATTGATATCAATAGTTCAATACTATGGTGAAAGCGGAGTTCAGGTAGACCTAGACGCAATTAAAAAAGACAACACCCTTGTCGTCAAGGAGGAAATGACAACACACCTGACGAGGTTTTGAAGAAGACAAATGCAGCGTAATTAGTAGTATTTTATGTGTTGCAAAGTCATTTTGAAAAATACCAACGGGTGCTTGAGTTAAATAAGTGGATTTCAATCAATGAGTAGTTGGTTGAGCTGATAAGTGGGCTACAACCCCCCATAATTAAGGATATGTACACGGTTTTCGAATCCTAGGAAATGTTCTCATTGGGAGTGGAGACAATCTTGCGTATGTGAACAACACTCTTACCCCTCTAGTTCAGATTAAATTGGCCAGTGATTAACCAACAAATAAATAAGTGGATTTCAACTTGCTAAGGATGAGAACATACCTTTGAATACGGCTAAGTACTCTCATTGAGAGAGTGAACAATCCTACTTATGTGGACAATACTCCTACTCCTCGATTTCGGATTAATCAGTTATCGATAGTTGCTAGATTTTCAGTGATGATTAACCAGAAAAATATCATTTTGAAAAGTGGCTAATAGAATTGTCCTTTTATTTTAAAAAAGTGAAGTGCAAATATATGGATAAAGTCATAAAACCTAAAATGTAAAACAAAAAACCAGATTAAGAAGAAAAAAACAATTTTGAAAGAAGAGGCAGGAATTGACTGGTGCTTATACACTTTTGGCCGGCATACATGATATTGATTTTCTTGTTATTTCCCTATTTTTTCACCAAAACTATTTCACGAAAATTTATAAAATCCCATATAATGACGAAAACGTGTATGGCACATTGTTGGCAAGACACACGTGATCTTTGTTTTCTTGCCATAAACACAACGCTAATTAAGGAATATCAATATTGAATAATGAATAATTTACTTAGACAACTACTGTACGCATCTTTTTTTTGGTGAGAACTACTATACCCGTTTTGTTTCTTATAGAAAGCGCGTATTCATGCTTCATATTAATAACTAATAAAAAACGAATTTATTTTCCCTTTGAAAAAAGTGAAAATGACAAAAAAAATATTTAGTTCCGTTCTTCATTGTCCATATATAGTTTTAGTCTTGGTAAGAACCTAGTAATGAACAATAAAACGATTCCTTATATTAGGTGTACAGTGTATTTCACATGTATGTATATCCATCTATATTAAAACAACATTGAGCAACATCACTTCACCAAGTCAACCTCTCCTTCATCTCCATGGCCAACCAATCCAAACCTAAGCCTACCATCGACCCCAGCTCTGGCTTCTGCCACGTCACCAAAACATACCACAGCCTCCGCCCTCACTTCCCTCCCCCTCCTCTCTCTCAACCTCTCTCCATCACCAACTTCACCTTCTCTCTCCTCCCCTCCTCCACCGTCCTCGTTGACTCAGTCAACGGAAAAACCTTGTCCTTCTCCCTCTTCTATCAACAAGTCAGAAACTTAGCTTCCTCCCTCTCTTCCCTCACACCTCTCTCCAAAGGACACGTGGCCTTCATCCTCTCCCCATCTTCTCTTCACATCCCACTTCTCTATTTCTCTTTGCTATCTCTAGGTATCATCGTCTCACCAGCTAACCCTCTAAGCTCTGAATCTGAGGTGTCCCACCAGGTCCAACTCACCAAGCCCGTCATAGCATTCGCCACGTCATCTACAGCCCACAAGATCCCAAACCTTCCATATGGCACCGTTTTGCTTGACTCACCTCAGTTCATCTCCATGCTTAATGGTGAACACGTAAAAAGTGATGATACAATTGAAAACAAAGTCGTGGTGAGTCAATCTGACGTGGCAACCATTCTCTTCTCTTCTGGAACAACGGGGAGAGTGAAGGGAGTTATGTCGACTCATGGGAATTTTATTTCGATCATTAATAGTCTTTACCACTCGAGGAAGATGGATATAGAAGAGAAGAGAGTGTACTTATTTCCGTTGCCTTTGTTTCACGTGTTTGGGTTTTTCATGCTGTTTGCTTCCGTGGCAAGTGGGGACACCATAGTGTTCATGCAGAGGTTTGACTTTGAAGAGATGTTGAGGGTGGTAGAGAGATATAGAATCACTTGCATGCCGGTGTCGCCGCCGCTCGTGGTGGCGCTGACTAAGTCGGAGTTGGTGAAGAAGTATGACCTCAGCTCTCTTAGACTTCTGGGAAGTGGTGGCGCTCCGCTTGGTAAGGAGGTGGCGGAGAACTTCAAACGAAAATTTCCTTATGTACAAATTGGCGAGGTGGGTTGAATTTTTTGCATGATGCAGTTATATATTTCTATTATAACCGAGTGAGGTCAAGTAAATACTACATACTCTTTTTTTTTAGGTTACAACTACATACTCTTTTTACTTCATGTAAAAACTTAACTTTTTTTCCTAATAATGGCTTCATACAAATTTTGGTTCTTAATTTTCATTTAGTTTTGATTTTGAACCGCATTTTAAACTCATTAGTTTTAATTTGGTTCTTAAGAATTCGTTTAATTTTGGTATGTTACTAAACTTTTATTTAAGTTTAGTAACAAAACAAAACAATATTGTTTTATTTTTTTGATTTTTGTCAATTTTGTGTGTTAGTCCCTCATCCATTACATCCTACAAAAGATTTAAATAATTTGGGACAAGTGGGTGTAAAATGTAAATGGCACGAAATTGAGGGCTAAAGTCATCTGTTTATAATTAAAGGATTAAGATAACTAAAATTGACTAAAAGTTGAATAATCAAAATTAAATGTAAGTTCAAGCTAAGGGCCGAAAGTTGTATCAATCATTATCTAATTAAGTAAGCCAAGTAAACAATAAAATTATAACAAATTTGTTTAACTTTGTTAGAATTATCTATGAATAATTAATTAGATTTTGTATCTAGAAAGAAGCACAAACATTAGTCCATGCGTGCAAAACATAACTTTTATAAGTTCGTTCTATAAATTTGAGTTTTGTTGATAAAATTATATTACAAATACAAGTGAGTTTGAGAAAATTAATTCTAGTTTCCTTGTTTTTTAAGAAAACTTAATTAAGACTAGGTCCCATAAAATCACATGATTAAATTGAGGTCATATGGGACGTTGAATTATATTAATTCTCAAATGAAAAAAAATGACCCTTTCACTCCACTAGCTTTTTCATTTAACAACTTAAAAACACTTGTAAGCGTTGCTCATTACGTTAATTATATGTGTTAGTTTAATATACTGTCATTTGATGATCAAACACTGTTACCATATTTTAAAAGATTTATTATAATATTGTTACATATAACAACGTTGTCAATAGATTAGATTAGATGGCTAAACATCGTAACCATATTCTTAAAGTGCTTCCCAATCCAACGGGAACATATTTTAACCATTTGATCATTTTATTGTAATTGGACGTTGAGTTTATGTGTTCTAAAATAGTTCAGCAATTAATGTCAACACTTAACCTTGTGAAACGTTAAACCATTGTTTTTTGATAGCTAAAAGTCGGTTCCTTGTTTTAAAATACTTGTGACAAGTAAGTATCCATTACATCATTTGAAATATGATATACCCAAATTTCTAAGCAAATGCATTTTTTTTATTAAAATTTCGTGAGATCTGATCTTATTTTGTGAGAAATAGTATCAATTTTTGTTAACTAATCCAGAAGTCAATTACATTTGAACCTACTTATATATTGAGCAGGGCTATGGTTTGACGGAGAGCTCAGGTTTGGCTACGAGAATGATAGGGCCTGAAGAGATTAAACATCACGGTTCAGTGGGTAGACTACTCAATAAATTTGAGGCAAAAATAGTGGACATTGTATCTGGAGAAGCATTGCCTCCTGGCAAGAGAGGAGAAATATGGTTGCGAAGTCCTACAATCATGAAAGGTACTACCTCCGGTCCCTAATGTAAGAGCTAGCCGCCAAAAAAAGCTTCTTAAGAAAACATGTGAATGTTACCCGTCTAGAGTTAATGCTTCTTTTCCAAAATTGCCCATATTTATTATGATACCTTTAAGAGAGAGAAATACATAAGCATTAATAAATATGAAAGAGAGTTAGGGGTAAAGTAGGAAAAAATGCATTAAATGAGGAGAGAATATAGGGTGAGCTCTTACATTAGGGACCAAAACAATTCAAATTTTGGGCTCTTACATTAGGGACCGGAGGGAGTAATTTAGAAGCCTTTGAGAACATGAAAGAAATTTTTAGAATGAGATTCAAAGAAATGGGTGGGTGAATATAATAATTGCAGGTTATGTGGGAGATGAGAAGGCTACGGCGGAGACATTGGATTCAGAAGGATGGCTGAAGACTGGTGATCTTTGTTACTTTGACTCTCAAGGTTTCCTCTATATTGTGGACAGACTAAAGGAGCTCATTAAATACAAAGCTTACCAGGTGACCATGATCTAATACTCTTCATGTCCATGAATACATATTACTCCGAAGTTTAAAATGCTGTAATAAATAGAGAGAAGACTTGCTTTTTTATTCCAAGATTCAAATTATATAATCCATCCAAAAGGAAGCCTCACAAGTCCATTGCGCCCAAATATGGTTAAAAAGTACTATTACCAATAGACTGATGTCTATGTTGTAGATAGCACAATTAACAATAAAAAATTTTAATATCACCAATAGTGGACCTTTAAACCTAAATTGGATTGGCCAATGCCATTAAAAACCATATTTTGTTAAACTGAGTGGCGCCTACAATTTTTGTGCATAAAAGCAACAGCTGAATGCTCAAATTAAACGTCATTGGCCAATCCATTCACAATTAAAAAAAAAAATCCATGATTAATATTTAATACTGTCATTTTTAATGTCAATTGCGCTATTTACAACTTGGAAAATAATCCTTTGACATGATTGCTCTTGGACAAAAACACCTAGTTCAATGGAGGGGAAAAAAAATGATATTTTGCATGCTTTTGGGGTCAAATGACGCTTTGTCCTTGAAATGTTTTGTTAAAGTTAAACACCTTTTTCTTATTTAGGACTTTTGGCATTTCTTCACATTTGAATATTGTGAAACTAAATTTAAATCTCTGTTAATCTCACAGACATATTGTAAAACTACATTCAAATAAGAATTACATATATAAACACTAACTGACTTTGAATTACTTTAATCTCAGTTTGCAATAGTCAAATAGGGATAGAAGTCACACTTACCAATACTAATCAGACCAACCCTTGTCATATTTTGACCAATAAAACCACATTTTCACTAGAACAAGCGCTTTATGCCTATCTCAAACACTTTTTTTGAATACCAATACATTATTTTGGTTTTGCTCATCTTCTGAACCGAAACAAAAGCAGGTACCTCCAGCTGAGTTGGAACTTCTACTTCTCTCCAATCCTGAAATTGTTGATGCTGCTGTAATTCCGTAAGTATCTCACTCTCATCATGAATACCAAATTAACCATTGTATGTCTCCAGTTCTTAACTTATTCCCTTTATACTATATAGTTAAAATCAAGCATATTTTCATCTAGCATGGATGCAAGTTTAGACTCATGCAGGACGTAGTTAAACTTTAGTTTGTTTTATTTTACTTTTAGTTTTGTATCTTTACTTCCTTATGTATAAAAAAAAAATCAAACATATTTATCTGTGTATTTGGATTCATGCAAATATAAAATTATTCAAATATATTAGTTGCAGTAGAGATTATTAATGGGTAATTAATTTAAGGTCTCACCGAACTCACATAATATAAAAAATGTCTCATGAAATGATGAAATTAAAGTAGGGTCCCAAGGGACCTTACTTTAATTATCTTTCAAGTCAAGAAAACACTTTTAGTCTCCTTATTATTTTGAGTCCAGATGTTATGACTGCTGCCTAATTAACTCGTCACGCATGATCTAAACGTAATCCACAGTCAAAACACTTGTTATTAGTTAAAATGTAAACTTTTGCGAGTAACGTTCAATAACTTGTTACATGTGATCAAACATTGTTATTCACCACCCAAACACTTCTTATCCCGTGAATAACAAAAGAAGGGAAAATTTGTATTCTTGACTTAGAAGATAATTAAAGTAAGGTCTGTTGGGACTCTACTTTAATTTTGTCATTTCGTGGGACCTTTTCTATATTATATGTAGTGTGTGTAACTCAAATTAATTACCCATGATTAATTATATTAGCAGCTTATGGCGGGTGTTAATGTGACAGTTACCCAGATGAAGATGCAGGGCAGATACCAATGGCCTTTGTGGTCAGAAAATCAGGAAGCAATATTAGTGCATCTGAGATCATGGAATTTGTTGCAAAGCAGGTAATTAACTTTGGCTACTAATTTAATCTATATGGGAGGGCCAATGCTTGTATGCAGAAAAAAGATGAGAATCAATTTGTCTTCTCATAGTTGATTTTTATCACTTAATGATGTTGTAGGTGGCGCCATACAAAAAAATAAGGCGGATATCATTTGTGAGCAGCATTCCAAAATCTCCATCGGGCAAAATATTGAGAAGGGAATTAGTTAGATATGCTCTATCTGCTTCTTCCTCCAAATTGTGATTAGACTCATGATTATTGTACAGGATATCAAAATATGTAAGGTAAAATGCAGTGAAGTCAGACTACCTTAAAAACGTCTGTTCCTAAGTAAAGTTTGGGGGTTTTTAGCCTCTGTTTCTTTTAAAAAAATTACAACTAGATTATTTTGATCTTAGTGTCTTGAGAAAGTTGTGCGTTGTTATATGATAATGTTCAGTACAAAAATTATATGATAATGTTAAGGGGAAACAAGCTCCCTCAGTTTCTAAATTGGACAACTTTAGAACTTCAATTTCTTATTAAATATAAGTCCATTTTTTAATTTCTCTCAACTTTTTTCCAACTTAAATTATAAACAAACAAGGAGGGAAAGTGAGGATAAATGTATATGATTAAGGTAAATTGTTAATATCGTGTGATGATAATTAAGTTAACTAACATCCTTAATCTAATTAAATTAATTAAAATAGTCTTACATTTACGATATCCTTAATTTAATGAAATTAGTTAAAATAGTCTTATAGTGAAGAATATTGATTAAGCTGAAAGAATGATTTGATTTGACGGGGTGAGTAAAGAGCATGCCTTGCATGCATGCACGTGTAATCCTGTGTTCAAAATGAGCTAGCGCACGTGCCTCCGATCGAATCATCTCCATGCTTCCTAAGAAGAAGCATGTTCTGTCTGCTTTCCTCAGAAACTGTGTTCACCATTAATTTTACTACTATTTTAGTGTCGGTTCATATGCAAGATGAACCGGATCTTTTTGTATGGCCAGTGAAGCATGATGAAATTCCAATATTCAATTAAGTCACTAGTTTTACGGCCATTTGTTTCTAGCATTTCAAGCTAATTCAACTATTATTTCTTAATAACTATAAAATTTTAATTATTTTTTCAAACCAATTTTTAATGTCGCTGAATCAGCAAAAAACTGTGTTCACAGGCTAAGCAATGATGCCACTGTCAGGCTCATGCACCTTCATATATAAATGCATTAGCTTATTCAAATAAATTAACTTTAATTAATTTAGAGAAGAAAATTCAAGAAAATCAATCTATAAATAGCTTACTTAATTTTATATATTTCTCTAGAAAAAGTCACGTAGATGCTGTATTTGGTATAAATAAAAGATAAATTCATTATTTTTTTAGTCAACTCACGTGCAAGGTAATTTTCATTAAACTCGCTACATGAAGAAGAAAGGAGATATCAATTTACAATACACGTGCTATGGATAGGAGAAGATACCGGCATACTGCATGGAAAATCCTAAATAAACTGGCGATGTTACTTGATCTAAACTGTTAATTTATCATTAAAAGAACTAATGTGTTGAAGTGGCAAAAATGGACACTGTCCCTGGACCCTAGTTACATACATTAGTGATACACTGGATGATGGATATAGGGTTGGTTATAAACACATATGATTTGTACAATAAGATCGTAGGGAAAGTGAGTCTCATATAGTCCAAAATCACTTCTTTTGTGAGAGAAGTAGACAAATGAAGGCCACAATTCTGACAAATACACCAAACCCAAATAGCACAGCCAGACAAAGAGCCCAATCGTTGACATTATAATCATTGGCCATTAGTGAACTGCAACGAGTTATCAACCAAACTCCAGAGTACCTGAAAAAAATGGTATTATTGTTATTATCCTCTTTATTCCATTGCAAGCAAGGGGAAGGAACAATGGCCTAAACCCAAAACTCACCTCTCAGCATTGGCAATCACAAAGGCCTCTTGAGCCCATTTTGGGTAGCACAATTGTCCCAATATCTTCATTACTAAAGTATCTCTTGGCTGGTTTGCAATGAGAGACATAACGACAGGAAGCAGCACTGCCCACTACAAGTGATGGGAAAAGCAAAAGAAAATTATATACAAGCCCAAATACCATTGGCAATGCTATGTGGGAATGAATATATTGTGGACATGTAATGAGTTATTTCTTACCAATTGTGCAGGACCAGGGTGGAAGAAAATGGCTAATGCATAAGCTATGCCAGTCACACAATATACAAGAGCAAGCATGACCAGATAGTTGCTTAAAAAGGTTGACCTTGGATTGCTAAAAAAGTAGAACATGGAGAGGTACACCACAGGTTTGACAAGTGTGTTGAATGTGTCAATTGTATCCTTGGAGAGAAAATGAGCCAGAGAGCTTATCCCAGCTGAACTCTCCCTCCAGTACTCTAACTTATCCAAAGAAAATGATCTGAGAGCTGCAATCTTGCACAGTAAGGCTGCAAAGATGCAATATCATTGTGAAATGACAAAAACAGGAAAACTTTTATAGAAATATAAATGCATAAAAAGAGTCAATATTTCTGATTCAATTCTAGTAACAAGGTTTCAACTTACAGACAGCAATGACAGTATAAGTATAACCAAGGACCCCAAATGTTTCATCATTGGATTTAGTTAGAGTTCCTAGCAAAGCGCCAGCAACTAGTAAAATGAGATAGTCAACTACTTGTGATTGGGCGTCTCGCAACCGCTGCTTAAGAACCCTGCAATAAATGGATTTGATTAATTATTAATCACTGTTGTTGAGGATTAGAGTTACTGAAATATTACTCTTGTATTCAGAAAACAGAACACAGTTTTTTTACTCTCAGGTAAACATTTCCCTGTATGAATTATAAATATGGCCGCCAAACTCCACATTGGAATGATGTAAACATTGGTCAACCTCACTAATATTACTTCTTATACAAATTAGAGAAGAAGACATGCCTAATTGAGAGAGACTTAAGGGTCTATTTATGTTGGTAAGTAAAACAGAATAAAAAACAGTGTTTTTATTTAGTCACAGGCTTCCTTACCGCCCAAGGAAGTATCTAAATTGTCTTGCTACACCAGGAGTTACTCGGCCAGATAGATCCTTACTCATCACTAAGCTTTCCTGTCTACGATAATCTTGCGAAAATGATTGATCAGCATCCTCACCAATACCTATTGCTGCACCCCTTGAATTTGAGGTAGATGCAGTTCCAGATGCAGCAATTTCATCAACAAAATGGAGCAAATCTGGCGGTATAGTATAACCGTTATAAAGCATCCATCTCACAGGGAGTTGTTGATGAGTCACGCCTGAACTTGGTTTTACTAAGCCTTCCAAAACGTCAATGAAATGGTCTGGAGGGTTCACACGATCAGGTACAACAATTCCAATGCTAGCAAAGTATTCTTCTACTTTTTTGACTGGACCATGATATGCAGTAAAGCCACCTTTCGCTAGAAATACAATATCATCAAACATTCTGAACAATGTGTAGCTGTATCACAAACAAAAATCAGTATAAATGTTAGATTTTAGTTAAGGACATATACTTTATTTTCAAGATATGCCTATTTCCTTTCAGACATAGAAAGATATGCATGTTTCCTATAAGGTTAAAAATGTAAGATGCTAGAAGTGCCTGTTTTATGTATGGTGGGATCATAGCATGATGAAAATACATCAGTACTTTGAGAATAGAAAAAGGGTATTATAGGGCAGATAGAGTGAGTGAGCAGTACCTTGGCTGGTGAAGTACCATGCAAATGTTTACCCCTTCAAGAGCCTCTCTTCGAAGTGCTTTAAGAAGCAACATAGAAGATGCACTGTCTAGACCAGTTGTAGGCTCATCCAATATTAATAGAGAAGGCTCCATCACCATCTCTAGCCCTACATTTACACGTTTCTTTTGTCCTCCAGAAATACCTCGCTTCTCTACTGTTCCAACAATGGAGTCCCTCACTGCCTGGAGGCCCAAAGATTCAATTACTCTTTCAATGATCAAAACCTTGTCTGGCTTTGGCAAATCAGCAGATAGTCTCCATTGTTGTAATGAAACAGTCATTTCAATGGAATAAGCAGTTAGTAAGTAGGAAAATTAAAAAACAACACACAAACTCTGGAAATAAATAAAGCATTCACTTATTAACTAAATTATTAAGAATTTACATCATATATCACATGGACACAAGTCTCATATGAGGCACTTGGTGCAATGTTTCATTACAAAACCAGGATATTGTAGGTTAATTACTAGAGAAAACCGTTCAAGTAACTTGGTTGAATTATGGAGAAAGTTTGGTAGTTAGGAATATATGGTAGGAGAACCTCATGGAATTTGAAATTAAGACACATTGTGAAAAGTGAAGCTTGATATATGTAGGGAAATATTATTGAATAACTAACTTGTATATTACTGAGCTCACTGATTAGGTAATAGGTAGGGATTCTAAAAGGCTGTATCACAACCATATTTCCTAATGTATATATTTCCTAACTTAACATTATTTTCCTAACAAAATACATGCTATTTATTATTGATTATTGACTTATATACAAAATTACAGGTATGAGTAAATATATCAAGGATAGAGAAAATGACAAAGAATGAGAAACCTGCATCTTGTACTAAGAAATTTTGGAAAATCAGATACCTGCATCTTGCACTGAAACGAAGATTCTCTTCCACTGTCAGGTTGCCATGCACAATATCATCTTGTGGCACAAAACCAACAATTTTTCTATAACAATGTATAGATTCTGGTCTTCCATTAATTAAGATAGAGCCTGTCATGGAACAACCTCTAGCTTTTCCTGCAATGGCAGAAAGAAATGTGGTTTTTCCAGCTCCTGAGGGGCCCATGACAGCTGAAACCCTGCCAGGGCTAAATTTTCCTGACACACACCTCAGAACATGCTTGTTCTTGCGTTTCAGCGTGAGAGTTAGATCTCTGAATGCCACCTCAATAGGAGGCCTTGTTATGATGTCTTGTTCAGAGGCCATAGAAAGCACTCCTGAGAAAGTCAAATCTTTAGTTGCATCTTGCATTGCCTTTTCCCTCTCAATCTGACCATAAGCATACTTAAAAATTTGACTCTTTGTATGCAAATCCTTTGCTGCAGGCTTTTTAGTAGGATTTTTATTTCCAATATTCAAATGAAATCCTTGCTGACCATCTGGATCTTCCTCAATGGAATTCATCATTTGTGTAAGTCTGCCTGATCCCTTTCCTTTTGAATTTTCATTTGAAGACTCCATAGAAAATGTTGCCATTGCAGTGTCACTTGTATGACTGTGGGAGCTAAACATCTTGAACCCAGATGAATGTGGACCCTTTCTGCGAGAAAAGGTGCGTGAGAATGACTGTTGCAATCCTGCTGCACCCTTCTTGGCAACATCTTTCGCTGATTTCCACCGTTCGCGAGCTTGTGCAGTTTCTCTAACATGCTTGGCTGCATCTTCCCTTTTCTTTGCCTGCCTTCTTTCTCGTGTAGACAGAACTTGATCAGAACAGTTATAAATGATGAGCAGGACAGCAGTCATTGCAGCCTACAAGAAAGCTCAATAAGTACCCACAGAGAAACCAATGCTTAGCCGCTATGACAAAGTATTGATGTGCAAGGGAAAGGATAATGGATATTGGGTCATTGTTGTGCTAATGTCATGCTGTCTTTCTTCATTTCAATTATAGTATAGAATACAACATTGAAGTTTTCAATGGGAATAATCCATAACAAGAAGTAAAACCCCATAATAAAGTATGCTATATAGGAATCCACTTACAAGAACCAAAGCTCCATATGCATGAATATTTTGGTTTGCTGTATTTGGATTACAGGTACTCAACTTGAAGCATTCTGCGAGACGGACAGTGCAAATTAGTATTCTGATTCAAATCTTCCACTCCGTGAAGCAAAAACAAGTTTTAAGACTGATTTAAAAGGCACTGCTAATAGCTACTGTTAAATCTAATCCATTATAAAAGTACCTTTTCATTGTAAGTATTGACTACATACAAAGTTAATATAATATTACGTCCTTATCATGTTTGCCTAAGATTCATATTCTGAAACTTGACAATTCGTTTAACATTTGCATGGATCTTAGATATCTAAACTCAAGTGAACTACAACAAATCCTCTTCTGAGTTGAGTTATTCTTAACAGCCCTTAACTTGACGTCACATACATAATCCAATAAAGGGAAACATGATGACATATACTTAAATCAGCCAAAGGAATTTGACTCACGGTTTTGAAGCAAGGAACCCATCCAGCAATAATGTCTGAAAGAGAATATGATATCAGTGAAAAAGGATGCTCAGCAGTTAATGACAGTTGGTTCTAATGATAATAAGGACAACTGCACACTATTCCCAAATAAGAGATTTAATTTCAAAGAGGTCCCTTGAAGTTGAAAATGACCACTATTAACAAATGTAATGGCCTTAGTTAAAGGAG
This sequence comes from Mimosa pudica, assembly GCA_029929735.1. Taxonomy (NCBI): domain Eukaryota; kingdom Viridiplantae; phylum Streptophyta; class Magnoliopsida; order Fabales; family Fabaceae; genus Mimosa; species Mimosa pudica. The sequence continues at coordinate 15,293,089 of JAKELP010000014.1, read as the reverse complement.
TTGTCAATGGACCTATCTGAAATTAAATTTCTTATTTGGGACATAGGTGAAATTGTAGCAATATAATATAATAATAGAGGACTGCAGCAAAAGTATAAATAATTTAGAGCAGAGCAAAAGGAAGAATGGGATGAAGCTATACCCCTTACTGCAGGAATATTTGGTTGTTGTGGTGGGGCAATATGATCCTGGTGAACAAAAGATATCACTATTGTTGACAACATTAGTCCAAATATCAGCGCCACCACAAGTATGATTTGTTGCTCCAGAAGGTATTTGGTAATGATATCTGCAAAATGTTTTTTGTGATGACCACATTGTGCAATGAAGTGTATAGGGAAAACTTGATAACTAAGGTATAGACTAGAACTTACGGTGAACATAATCCACTTGTTTTGTTCAGTTTTCCAAGGGGACAATAAGAGCCCAGTGGGCATGCTTCACCAACAAACTCAAAGAAGTTAATGATACCAGAGAAACTACTTTTTAAATGAAAATATACTTTTGATGATCTTAGAGGAAATAAAAGTTCCTCGATGACCATCAAGTAGTAGCATATGTATAGAAATTGATAATTCATTCCAGTTTATCACTGCTTGTGTGTGTGTGTCCGCACAGACAGGAAAGTATCATCTCAACTCTAAAATTTTAGGAGGTATAACATGGACAACAAGGCCTCAATAATAAGGTTCTCCTTCAGGTACCAAATTAAGCAGATTAAGAGTGTTAGTTAAGTTACTTGATTTGACATGTTTTCCCCGAAAACCTCCATATGACTTAACTCACCATTTTCTCTCTTATTTGGTTACTATTATTTTTTTGGTTACCAAGGTATCCCCACCCGAGTGTCAAGTGAGACTAATCTCTCGCTGTTCTGAAGTTTCATATAAGGGTAGACAGCTGATCTATAAATTTGCTCCATTCGCAAAAGTTAGGTATCCAACCCCCAACTACTTGTTTAAGGGACGGGAGTACTTACTACTCACGTCAACTCGCCAGGTTGTTTTTTGTTACTATTGAGGGAGCATCAATGGCGGTAATTTTGGAAAAGATGGACACTAAAGTAGGTATTATATAAATGACCAAAATCATTTTCTTAAATAGTTTTTATATTTAGAAACAAAGATAGTATTATATACTTACGTATCATGCAAGTCAACCCTCGAGGGCAGAAAAAACCCTCACAGCAAGGTTGACAGTCCTGATTTCTTTGAGGAATGTCCTTTGACTCCCTTAAATATTTAGGGTCAACATCTGTGCTCACACTACAATGCCAACCAGGTTCACAACCTTCCGCCCATGAGGTCAAATTGCAATTCTTGTTAGGTCTTAGGTTAGTGGATGACTGGCTCTTTAAAGAATTGAAGTAGAACCTTATTTCAGCTGTGCTACATATTCGATACGTAAGATCTCCTGTCAATTGGTCCATATTATATTTATTAGGTACTATTAAGAGGAGTGAACAATAGGAATTTCCATAAGAAAATGCAGAGGCAAAGGCAACAATGGTGATGCCAAGTAGAACACATAACTTTGCTTACATCCCAAAACACATAGTAAATAAAGTACCCCATGCAACTATGATTTCAAAAGAAAAATGATACCTTTAATCTGTTTTATACAATTTGTCAAAAAGTCTTTATTCCCAGAAAAGTCAAATGCTTCCCTCCAATCTCTATTCCTGCAACATTATGGAAATGGAAATGGAAATGGAAATGGATCGTTAATAATTAATAAAAAATTGATTAGGCAATTAACCACTAGAGTGCTAGGGACAATGTGACGTACACATCCTTTATGCAAAATCCTAAAGTAGACTTGATGTCCTTGGTTAAATCCGTGGTAACATTTGAAAGTCGTTCGTACATTTTTTGTGTTACTATAGGAAGTACACTGGGGTTGGTTTCATCATCATCCCCATCTGCACATTGAATCCGAGGTAATAGACTCAAAGAAAGTAAATAAAACAATAAAACTAGAGATATCCACGAGGCATTGTTCTTGGTTCCACCCATTTCCATAATTTAAGGTCCACCAACAAATGTACTTGTCGATGACCACCAGGCCAGAAGACCCAGGATTAATTGGGTCAACGAGTTTAATTCTGCATGGCTCAGGTGGTAAATAACCATGACGTCATCGCGGTAAATTTCTTTTAAAATATATTCCTTCCAACATTATTATTTACCGCCAAGAAAATCAAAATGTATAGTATTTTTTTCCTTGGAAGATGGAGAATTTAGCAACCAAATGTGAGATCATGTAATTTTTTTGCATCAGCCTGAAAGAGATGAGGAGGGACAATGGAGTTGAATGAAGCTATACTATAATTCTCCTCCAACTTTTTTTTCCAGTTTTTTTGTTTTTTCTTTTTTTGGGCATTGGTTTGTGGGGTCAAAGAGGGGTCATGAGGAATTTGGGGGAGAGGAGATGGGCGAGAAAAATGGCTGCCTAATTCTCTGGTTCACGGAATTTACATAAGATTTTCGGGTAAAAAAAGGAATTTACATAAGATGGGTTCACTTTTTGTGTTGTCCAACTTTGTGTTTTTTGTTTTTCTTTTTTTTTTTTTTGCTTTTTTGGCATTGGTTTGGGCAATGGCTTATTTTAGTAAAGAGAAATTTATATTAATTAGAACTTCAATTTTTTTCCCAACATCAAATGGGTTTAAGGAATTATAAAAGAAAACAAGATCTAGTTTACATTTACAATCGAAAATTTTCTGAGAGTCTAGTGCTTCAGATATATGTGTGGAAAAAGCAAATGTCAGTGTTATTTTCGTGGAGTTACTTTTGTTTTGTAACTGATTTTGTTTTATCATAGTTGAGATTGTTTTGTAACTGATCTGTATTATTCAATTATAAAAAAAGCAACCTTGTTTCTATGACTTTCAGAATTTTGAATATTAGATCAAATCATCTTTACATATATATGAATGGTGTCTGTCTATGTGACTTTGTTTGCTGTTAAAAATTTGAATGATATTTTTTTTTTTGCCAAAAAATTTGAATGATATTGATTAGTTACCTTTCATCTCTCTTTCATCTTTCAAACCATAGAAAAGATTACAAAATACATTAAATAATGAGAAAAAGATAGATGCTAAAGAAATTAAAATTGCTAGATGCTATAAAAGAGTAATTGAATTCCTGTAATCCCAGAAAAGGTAGTAATTCAAAGAAAACAAATAATGGAAAAGGAGATAAATACTCCTTAATAATTTTTTTAAAACAATTCGTCTTGTCAGTGTCTGACACCCGAAACACCCCAAAAAATTACTCATTTCGTATTTAAATATAATATCATCTTCTCTAATTTAATTAGATTAAAAATATTAGTTAAATTAGTTATTAACACACGTTATTATCAATTCGGCCACCTCAATCATATATTTTTATCTTCACCCTCCCTCTTTAAAAAAAATTGGAAAAAATTAGAAAGTGAGGAGTAAATTAAAATTTGAAAGTGAACTTATATTTGGGATAAAAGTGAGTATTAATCATTGCCATTAGATGTTACTACCAACTTTATTTTAACAAAAATTAAGTCACTTTCTTATGTACTTTCCGACATTGTCCTACAATGAAAATGTCGATGGTGATCAATTCGAGAGAAACAAGTTTGTGGAGTTTGGATTCTGATATATCTATTCAATTATTTTTTTTCTTATTGTATTTTAAAATATAAGCGAATTGAATGAAGATTCTTAGAAAATAAATGTTAAATTGTAGACTGTTTAATTTTAAAAATGTAATAGAAAAGGTACATTGGATGTTTAATAGTAATGTTGAGAGGGCTTGAAATAGGGGTGAGAATAGCCCAGGCCGGCTATCAAGGGCCTATGACTTGGACCATTAAGGCCTTGGACCGGTCTCCTTATATCCAGACCAGGCCCAGGCCCAGGCTTTTTCTTTTGAACGGTTTTGCTTAACAGGTCAGGCTCAGACTTGAGAAAAAGCCTATTAGCCTATCAGGCTGGCCTATTAAGAAGTTAAATAATATTTATTTAAATAAAAAATTATGTTACTATATTAATTTATGTTATTTTTACTAATTTTTAATATAAAATTACAATTATATCATCTTCTATTCTAGTGTGTTTATTGTCGCACATTCTCTGAGCATTCATTCAAATGATGTTACCCACCATTCATATTTCTAAACCTCTTATTGAATATGTTTAATTAATCAGGCCTTCTAATAGGCTAATAGTCAGGCCAGTCCAGGCCACAGGCCAGACTCAGGCTTAAAAAATTGTCTGTAATAGGCCACAGGCCAGGCTCAGGCCGATCAATTATACCACAGGCCAGACCATTTTGTGACCAGGTCAGACCTGGACCATTCCCACCCCTAAGTTGAAAGATAATTTGAAAAATTAAATGCAAAAATAGAAAATGCTATTAGCTATTGCAACTTGTGCATACTACATTTAAAATGCGGACCATGTTATCATTTTTCTTTGGCCGGAAATTGTCATTGTTTAATATGTATGCTTTTGTATTATGCGTAAATATGTGGGTGTGAAAATGACATCATGAAATCATTAAATCAATCTTATAATTGAAGATTTATTAATGTTTAAAATGACGTGAACCTTGTTTATATTTTTTATTAACGGAAAAATATTTGTTTATGAGACTTTAGGAATTTCAATAGATCAAAGCATTTTATTTTGACATATAAATGGTCGACTTTGTTTGCTTGCTGTTTAAAATATGGTTGCATTGATTAGCTTTCATCTTTCTTTCTTTTTTTCTGGCAAGAAAAAAGAGGTGACAGCTAATCAATGCAAGTATGCAACCGTAGAAAGATTACACAATGCATTAAATATTGAGAAAGAAATTCTTAAAGAATATAGAAACAAAAAGAAAGCTGAAAGCTAATCAATGCAACCATAGAAAGATTATACTGTTAATAAAAAAAATAGAAATTAAAGATTATACAATGCATTAAATATTGAGAAAGAAATTATTAAAGAATATAAATATTGTTAAATGTTACTCCCTCTGGTCTCTAATCTAAGAGCTAGCCGTCAAAAAAAACGCTTCTTAAGAAAACATGTGAATGTTAGTTGGGTGTCTGGAATTAATGCTTCTTTTCCAAAATTGCCCATATTTATTATGGTACTTTTAAGAGAGAGAAATACATAAACATTAATAAATATGAAAGAGAGTTAGGGGTAAAGTAGGAAAAAATGCATTAAATGAGGAGAGAATATGGGGTGAGCTCTTACATTAGGGACCAAAACCATTCAAATTTTGGGCTCTTACATTAGGGACCAGAGGGAGTATTAATTAAGAGTAATTTTTTATCTAAATAATCAAGAGTAATTGAATTCCTATAATCCCAGAAAAGGTAGCGATTCGAAGGGAAAAAAATCTTTTGATCAAAAAAGAAGGGAAAAAAAATCAAAGGAAATATAATTTTTTTTATTGAAGGAAATATAATTACCTCCATTATTTTCTTAAGAAAGTTTTCAACCGGTTTGGCAAAGCAAATCAGTGTGATACCACATTCCCCCGTTTTTTCTAGAGCATCCAGTGCCTCCTGTTGATGATCAAAATATTTTGCATTACCATATTAGATTATACTCCCTCCTGTCCTTATTATAAGAATCAGAGGGAGTACTACCAACTTTATTCTGCAAAGTAACGAAGTCACTTTTATGACATTTTCCTATAATGAAGATATTGATGGTGATCAATTCGAGAGAAATAGGGGGATCTATCGGAGTTCGATTTCTGATAGATCAGATCTCTTCAATTAATTAAATCTAGATATATTTCATTATTTTATTGACTCGATTGCTCCTTAAAAACTTGAGGTTACTCGGATTATTATTAAAATCAAACTTAGCTGGACGATTCAATCATCACCCGCCTCCACGGTGACTTGGCTCATATGGAATGATCGCTTTTACATTTCAACCATGTTGGGTCGTTCGAGCCAGAATATAGGTTGGGAAATGACTTAAAACCGGGGACCGGAACGGATTTGGAAGAACCAGACAACTCATTTTCACTCACCAAAAAGTGAGGAACAAAAATCAAACACTATTTTTTTTAGCAGAAAAGAGACCGAATCGCAAATCTATTCATCTTCTAATATACATTATTGTTTATGTTAATGTTTAATCGTAAATATATATTATTGTGATATATATTATTGCTTATCTTACTAGAAAAATATTACTTATTCTGCTTTTTTCCGTAGCCAAATACAAAAAAATGGACATATTTTCTAAGTTTTTAATGGCTATATTTTTCTTGGTCAATAATCTCTTAAATTTATATGTAAGGTATATTTAAGAGATTTAGCTATCACAATTTGCTTCTATATTTTTTTTGATCAAAAAAATTTGCTTCTATATTTATATGTAAGGTATATTTAAAAGTAAAATATTTTTTCTTAAATTACTACTACCTCCGGTCCTAAATATAGGACCTAGATGACTTTTTTGGAGAGGTTAAGGATGTAAGATAGTCTATTAAATCATGACATATTTGATATATTTTTAGATTATCCATTAGTTTATAAGTAAAATAAACTAGTTTAAGGGAAAAAATTAGGTAAATCAATTTATAATTAACTTATTTTGCTTTTTTTTAGGATTTTTCAAAAAAATCAATTAGGTCTTATATTTAGGGGTACGTAATATGTACTCTGTTCGACTATCGATCTGATGTGAAACGTGACCCCAATCCTTCTCGTTTACCTTCTGATCCGGCTTGTTAGTCACCACTCCTTGCCACACAAATTATATAAAGACAAAACAACTCACTTTGCTGTTACCTTCAAGTGATCACGAGCTTGTTTGGTTGCATGAAAAATTGATAAAGAATTGGAAAGTGTAGAAAGTAGAGGGTAGTTTTGTAATATACTCCCTCCGTTCCTAAATATAAAACCTAGATAACTTTTTTTTGGAAAGATTAAGGTTGCGAAATAGGTTATTAAATGATGACATATTTGATATCTTTTTAGATTATCCATTAGCTTATAGGCAAAATAAACTAGTTTAAGAGAAAAATTAGGTAAATCAATTTATAATTAACTTATTTTTTGCTTTTTTTAGGATTTTTCAAAAAAGTCATCTAGGTCCTATATTTAGGAACGGAGGGAGTACATATATTTCGGGGCCCACAAGTTTTCTCTTTCTATCTCACACTTTTTCTAGGCCCCACACACTTTATTTTTTATCATTACTTAATTTACCCCTACTTTCCATCTTTACCCCTTTCACTTTCCAATTCTCCACTCACCATCTCTTTCTCTCTGAAACCTCCAAAGTCAAAGCCATCTCTGTTTCCATGGCATCCCATTCCAAACCTAAGCTTAACGTTGACCCAAACTCCGGCTTCTGCCACGTCACCAAAACATTCCATAGCCTCTGTCCTCACTTCCCCCTCTCTCCTCCCTCTCAGCCTCTCTTCATCACCGACTTCACCTTCTCTCTCCTCCCCTCCGCCGCATCCTCATCCACTGTCCTCTTTGACTCAGTCAACGGACAAACCTTGTCCTTCTCCCTCTTCTTTCAGCAAGTGAGAAACTTAGCTTCCTCCCTCTCTTCCCTCACCCCACTCTCCAAAGGACACGTGGCATTCATCCTCTCCCCTCCTTCTCTTCACATCCCACTTCTCTATTTCTCTTTGTTGTCTCTCGGTATCATAGTCTCACCAACTAACCCTCTAAGCTCTGACTCTGAGGTGGCCCACCAGGTCAACCTCACTAAACCCGTCATAGCATTTGCCACGTGTGATGCATGACAGCCCAACTCAGGCCCAACAAGGAGCCCATATGAACCAAGAGGACCAGGAAGCCCAAGTGCTGAGGCGTAGTACCAGAGCTAGACAGAACACGTGGAAAGTGAGAGACATGCAAGCATAAAGAGTGTGAAGGCAGGGAGAATAGGCAGGAAAAGTGTGATGTTGATTTCTCTCTCTTTGTCTGGACTCTCTCTCTTTCTGCCTCATTTCTTCTGAGTTCTTTCTGTATTTCTCTTTCTGGACATTATTGCTTTCTGTTATTTCCCTTTCCCTGTTGCATTTGGACGTGTGTTGTCCAATTTCAGACTTATCCTTCATAAATACCAGATTTCAGGAGTTGATATTCAATTCCTTGGTTATATTCTGTATTGGTTGTGTATGTTTATTTACAGGATATAACAAATTGGTGCTTTCATTGAGTCGCTTATGGCCGAGGCAACTCGATTCAAGGATCTCCAGAGTGAATTCAAGTCCCTGGCCGAGCATTTGACTTTGGTGGAGGCTCAGACCGCCGCTCGCTTTGAGACGGTTGATCAGTCTTTGGCCACTTTTACACAGGTTCAACAAGAATCTCTGGCTCGTTTTGATCAATTACAGAATTCTCTTGAGATGTTGCTGCGTTCCCCTCAACCATTTCGGTCTTCTCACCGTTTTGGAGAGAGTTCTTCTGATTCCTCAATTCATGGTCATTCATCTCCCAAACACATTAAGTTGGATTTTCCCAGGTTCAATGGTGAGGAGCCTCTCACGTGGATCTTCCGTGCTGAGCAGTACTTCTCTTATTATGGCACACCTGATTGGCAACGGGTGGTGGTGGCTTCCGTTAATTTCGAAGGCGATGTAGTCCCTTGGTTCCAGTTATTGCAACGCACTCGAATCATCACAAATTGGGCTACCTTGGTTAAGGCTGTTGAGGAGGAGTATGGCCCTTCGATTTATGAGAAACCACGCGTTCGTTTGTTCAAAATGTTCCAAACTACTTCTGCTGAAGATTATTGTCGTGAGTTTATGACTCTCGCTAATCGGACTGATGGTGTCTCCGATGATGCTCTTCTCGACTGTTTTACTAGTGGCCTTAAACCAGAGATTCGTCGTGATGTTTTGGCGCAGAAACCATCCAATTTACTGAGAGCGGCCGAATTGGCCAAATTGTTTGATGTTCGTTTGGGCTCCACTGGCCAAACTCAGTCTAGGCCCAACACATTTGGGTCCACAGCTGGTTCCACAAGAGGCGGGTTTGTCCCTAAGGCCCAACTTCCAAGCCCAAGTAATTTTGGTTCATCTTCCACTACTTCTCTGGGCTCGAAGAGCGGTCTCCCACCTCTACTGCCCACCCCTGCGATCAAACCCTTTCCCAATGTCAAGAAGATGTCTCCAGCAGAGATGTTGGTTCGCCGTGAGAAGGGTTTATGTTACACATGTGATGAGAAATTCTCTCCGACGCATCGGTGCGCGAACAAGCAGTATATGCTTATGGAGTTCGAGGATTCTGGTGAGGAACTTGCTTCGCCCACTTCGTCGGACTCTCCGTTATCGCCGGGGTGTACCGATGATCCACCGTCCCTCCATCACTTATCTCTTCATGCGTTCCAAGGGAAACATGGCAAGGCCATCATTCGTTTTCAAGGAACAATTCAGGGCATAGAAGTACAGATTCTCTTAGATGGCGGGAGTTCGGATTCCTTTATACATCCGCGAATTGCTCACCATTTGATGCTTCCGATTGAACCAGCTCCGCAGGTTCGGGTCATGATTGGTGATGGCCACGCGATGCAGGGTGAAGGAGTGATCCGTGACGTCGCTATTTCGATTCAAGGACATACCATCCGGATTCCAGTGTTTGTTCTTCCTATTGCGGGTTCCGATATTGTCATTGGTGCTTCGTGGTTGGCAACGTTGGGTCCCCATGTGGCTGATTACACTATTGGCCGACCTAAGATTCAGTTCCTGCACGATGGTTCTTTCATTACTCTCTGTGGCACCACTGGCCCACCCATGGAGAGGGCTGAACTACACCATCTTCAGAGGTATGTTCACACTGAGGCTATTTCCGAGTTATATTACTTACAATATGACTTGACTACTGATGCCCAAGCTGATATGTTTGTCATTCCGCCCACTATACCGGGGGAGTTTCGCTTGTTGATTGACCGGTACCACCAGATTTTTGCTAAGCCTCATGGTTTGCCTCCGCTTCGGGATCAGGATCATCGCATTCCGCTGTTGGAGGGTGCTGGACCTGTTAAAGTTCGCTCTTACAGGTATCCATTTATTCAGAAGGATGCCATAGAAAAAATGGTCGATGAATTGTTGAAGGATGGTTTCATTAGGCCGAGTACTAGCCCTTTTTCTGCCCCTGTTATCCTGGTGAAAAAGAAAGATGGCACGTGGCGATTTTGTGTTGACTACCGAGCCTTAAACACTGTTACTATTAAGGATTCTTTTCCGATGCCCACTGTTGATGAATTGATTGATGAATTAGGCGGCTCATTTTATTTTACTAAGTTGGATTTGCGCTCCGGTTACCATCAGATTCTGATGATCCCAGATGATTGTGCTAAGACGACTTTTCGGACGCACTAAGGCTTGTATGAATGGATTGTGATGCCATTTGGTCTCACCAACGCCCCAGCCACTTTTCAAGCTCTGATGAATTCGATATTCCGGTCTCTCCTTCGGAAATTTGTGCTCATTTTCTTTGATGATATACTTATCTATAGTGCAACGTGGGAGCAACATTTGGCCGATGTTGAGGAGGTTTTTAAGCTCATGGACCAACACCGTTTATTTGCTAAGATGAGCAAATGTTCTTTTGGTGCTACTCGAGTGGATTATTTAGGGCATGTACTTTCGGGTTCCGGAGTTGAGATGGATGCCACGAAGGTGGCTACAGTTCAGGAATGGCCACCACCTACTTCCGTTAGTGATCTACGCGGATTCTTGGGACTTTCGGGGTATTACCGTCGTTTTATACGGGGCTATGCTTCGTTGGCCATGCCACTTACGAAGTTGCTGTATAAGGATGCCTTCGTTTGGTCAACCGAAGCTCAGATTGCTTTTGATAAATTAAAGCTGGCGCTTACTACTGCTCCTATTTTGGCCCTTCCCAATTTTCAGTTACCTTTTGTACTAGAGACCGACGCTTCCGGTTATGGCATTGGTGCCGTCTTGAGCCAAAACAACCACCCCATTGCTTATTTTTCTAAGCAGATTTCGGCTAGGATGCAAGCACAATCTGCCTATGTGAGAGAGCTGTATGCCATTACTCAGGCTGTGGCCAAATTTCGCCACTATTTGTTTGGGCACCGCTTTATAATCCGGACTGACCAAGAAAGTCTGAAACATTTGACTGGGCAAACTATTCAGACTCCTGAGCAAGAGACTTACTTGCCCAAACTTTTGGGTTATGATTTTGTCATTGAGTATAAGCCTGGCCGGATGAATGTGGCTGCTGATTACTTGTCCAGAGCTACCCACATGGCTTTAACTACGATTTCCTCTACCTTAATGGAGGAGGTGATATCGGCTCTTCGCAATAACTCTTTTATTCAGACACAGCTACAACACCTGACTGATAAACCAGAGAAGATGACCCTTTTTAGTCAACACGACGGATTACTCTATTGGAAGAACCGTCTTGTTTTACCATCAGACTTTACTGATATTATTCACCGTCTATTGTTGGAATTTCATTCTTCACCTTTGGGTGGCCATGCGGGGGTGGTCCGTACTCTACACCGTTTAGCTGCCTTATTTTATTGGCCGGGCATGCGTCGTGACGTGACTTCCTTTATAAGAAGGTGTTTGATATGCCAGCAAGCAAAGACTAGCCAAACCAAGCCTGCCGGTTTGTTAGCTCCTTTGCCGATTCCTCATCTTATTTGGGAAGATATTTCGATGGATTTTATTACTGCCCTTCCTCTGGTTCGTGGTTACACTGTCATATTTGTGGTGGTAGATCGGTTATCCAAATATGCACATTTTATGCCACTCAAGACTAATTATACGGGTCAGTCTACCGCTGAAGCTTTTCTTGGTTCTATAGTCAAATTACATGGGTTTCCTAAAACCATTGTCTCGGATCGGGATCGGGCATTCATCGGGTCCTTTTGGCAGCATCTTGCTAAGATCCATGGCACTAGTCTTCATATGAGTTCGGCTTATCATCCTCAAACGGATGGTCAATCCGAGATTGTCAATAAATGCTTGGAGATGTACCTTCGGTGCTTTGTGCATGATTGTCCTCGCAAATGGCTGGAATTTTTACCTTGGGCTGAATACTGGTATAATACATCCTACCACACTGCCATTCAAATGACACCTTTTAAGGCTGTGTATGGTCGGGATCCTCCCTCCTTGTTACCGGCCTCGGCCTCCCTCGATGCCCCTACTGATTTGGTCACTCAGTTAGCTGAACGAGATGTTATCCTGGAGCAGTTGAAACGGAACCTTCAGTGCGCTCAACACCGTATGAAATGCCATGCTGACAAACACCGTACTGAAGTTCACTTTGCGAAGGGTGACTTGGTGCTGGTCAAGTTACAACCTTATCGCCAAAACTCCGTCGCTTTGCGCAAGCATCAAAAGTTGGGCCTCCGTTACTTTGGTCCCTTTCCTATTAGCCAGAAGATAGGAACCGTGGCTTACAAACTGGATTTGCCTGAGCATGCTCGTATACATCCGGTTTTTCATGTGTCTATGTTGAAGAAGTTTGAGGGTGTTCATTTGCCACCCTATCTGCCTCTACCACTCATGTCCATTCCGGAGGGACCTCTCATCACCCCGTTGGAAGTTTTGGATGCCCGTACTATCTTTCGTGGTACTTTGTGGACTGTTCAGGCTTTCATTCGCTGGGATGGTCTTGCTGAGCCAACTTGGGAATTTGTGGATGACTTAGCGGCAACCTACCCATCCTTCGACCTTGGGGACAAGGTCGCTGCTTTACAGGGGGCAATGTGATGCATGACAGCCCAACTCAGGCCCAACAAGGAGCCCATATGAACCAAGAGGACCAGGAAGCCCAAGTGCTGAGGCGTAGTACCAGAGCTAGACAGAACACGTGGAAAGTGAGAGACATGCAAGCATAAAGAGTGTGAAGGCAGGGAGAATAGGCAGGAAAAGTGTGATGTTGATTTCTCTCTCTCTGTCTGGACTCTCTCTCTTTCTGCCTCATTTCTTCTGAGTTCTTTCTGTATTTCTCTTTCTGGACATTATTGCTTTCTGTTATTTCCCTTTCCCTGTTGCATTTGGACGTGTGTTGTCCAATTTCAGACTTATCCTTCATAAATACCAGATTTCAGGAGTTGATATTCAATTCCTTGGTTATATTCTGTATTGGTTGTGTATGTTTATTTACAGGATATAACACCACGTCATCTACTTCCCACAAGATCCCAAACCTTCAATACGGCACCGTTTTGCTTGACTCTCCTCAGTTTTACTCTATGGTTAATGATGGAGTTTCAGGAAGTGATGATGAAAAGAGAGTTGTGGTGAGTCAATCTGACGTGGCGGCTATTCTCTTCTCTTCTGGAACCACTGGTTTAGTCAAAGGAGTTATGGTGACTCACGGGAGTTTTATTTCACTGATTGGTGGCTTTTATCACACAAAGCATCTGAATAGGAATGACGAAGAGCATCGTGTGTCCTTATTCCCCTTGCCTTTGTTTCACGTGTTCGGGTTTGTTATGCTGCTTGCGTCCGTTGCAATGGGAAACACCATAGTGTTGATGCATAGGTTTGATTTTGAAGAGATGTTGAAGATTGTGGAGAGGTATAGAATCACTAGCATGCCGGTGCCGCCACCGCTCATGGTGGCGTTGACTAAGTCAGAGTTGGTCAACAAGTATGATCTTAGTTCGCTTCGATATGTGGGCTGTGCTGGTGCTCCGCTAGGCAAGGATGTGGCTGACAACTTCAAAGTCAAATTCCCTTATGTGGAGATTGCCCAGGTGAGTTGAATTTTTCATGGTCATGTTAATAATTAATAAAAAGAAGGAGTTGGGAAAGGAAACAAGCATAATGTTTTTTTATTTTATTTATGACATACAGGGCTATGGTTTGACTGAGAGCTCTGGTATGGCCACGAGAACGATAGGGCCTGAAGAGAATAAGCGTCACGGTTCAGTGGGGAGACTACACAATAAGTTTGAAGCAAAAATTGTGGATCCTGATTCTGGAGAAGCATTGCCTCCAGGAAAGAGAGGAGAATTGTGGCTGCGAAGTCCCACAATTATGAAAGGTAATTAAGAAGTCTTTTATGAGAACATAAAATTATGTTAATGATGTTAGAGTCAGATTAATTAGAAGCTTTCAGTCCAAAAGAAGATTAATTAAAAGCTTCACGGGGTTGGTGGGGGTAATATTATAATTGCAGGTTATGTAGGAGATGAGAAGGCTACGGCTGAGACATTGGATTCAGAAGGATGGCTTAAGACTGGTGATCTTTGCTACTTTGATTCTGAAGGTTTCCTCTATATTGTGGACAGGTTAAAGGAGCTCATCAAATACAAAGCTTACCAGGTGATCATGTTTTACTCCCTCTGTCCTTTATATTCCTTTAATTAACTGAATTGGATTTAAACAAAATAGTCAAAATTAAGTTAAAAGTGATGAAAGTGTAAGATATATTCTACATCTTGCTTTAAACATAAGACCCAATTTGTAGGATAAATTGTATCTCAGGTTAGATCCCACGTTGTAGGGGTGCTTCTTCTAATAAATATCTTCTTCATTCCTAAATATAAGATCATTTTCTCTAATTTGATTAGATTAATTATGTAAGTTAAGCTAGTTGTTATCATATGATGTAAGATCATTTTCCCTTAAATAGCTACGAATGTCCAAAAGGACAAGTAAGGAACTCAAACTTCCAAAAGGACAAGTAAGGAACTACAATAAAAATTAATAATTAGAACATATATAGTTATTAACATTTGGAACATAGTAATTAACAATTGTCTGGTTCCTTAATTATCCTTTTGAAATTCGGAGTTCCTTACTTATCATTTTGAAAGTTTGAGTTCCGCATACTAGTCTTTTTGGATATTCGAAGGTATTTATTTGTCATTTTCCCTAATATTAATTCACCCTAGCCATATAATTTTATCCCTGCCCTCCCTCTCTTGTTTGTTTATTATTGGTAAGTATTATGGGGTTAATTTGGGAAAAAAAGGAAATTAGAAAAATGATTTTATATTTAGGAATTGAGGGAGTATATAATTATATATTCATAATTGGCTGAAAGGGAAGAAAGAGTAACAACTATAAAACAGAATGTTTTTTTTTTGAACTGAATAAAACAGAATGTTTAGGACATAACGGTTTTTTTTAACACATTTTCAGACCAAACACAACAACAAAACCAACTAACGCGGTTGGCAAGTTGAAGTGTGAATGTCCTACTTATATACTCACACACACACATTCATGGTCGATGTGGGACTAAGAGATCCCACAGGGACCCCAAGTACGGCGCAAGCGTCACCAGGACATAACAGTTTGGTGAAAGCGAATATTAATGCATGGATCGGATAAAGTGTGTGAAAACATTTATCAATAAAAAAAATAAGTGGAACTTGCAAAAAAGACATATTTTCTCAATAAGAGCATTTTATAGATAGAGAGAGACAAATAGAATACTTCTCATCAATGTTGTGTAGAGAGAAAATAAACTATATGTGCCTTATAATATATATTCTTTTTTCAAGATTTAAATTATACCTTCCATTCATCAGGTATAATATAAAAAAATGTGATTGGTATTGTGTTGGTTGGCATCAAAATCATATGCTGTGAATTAGGTTAATATATGTATACCCAACGCTATTTCAAACAAGGCTCATAATAACAGATATTTGGTTTTGCTTCTTAAAATCTCAGCTGAAGCAAAAGCAGGTTCCACCAGCTGAGTTAGAACTTTTACTTCTCTCCAATCCCGAAATTGCTGATGCTGCTGTAATTCCGTAAGTATTTCAGACTCATATTGAATATTATGCCAAATTTTTCATTGCACGTACGCGCCTCCTGTTCTTAACTTGTTATTTTAGTTTTATATTTAAAACAAGAATTTGTTTTATAGTAGTGTGTGTTTATCAGTTGAAGCAAAGATTATTCAGTAGCATATATATCATGTGTATGTGCTATTGTGATAGTTACCCAGATGAAGATGTTGGGCAAATACCGATGGCTTTGTGGTCAGAAATTACGGTAGCAATATTAGTGCCTCTGAGGTCATGGATTTTGTGTCAAAGCAGGTAATTAATCACCGCTACTGATTAATTAAACCTGAATTAGTGGGCAAATGATTTTATATAGCAAAAAGGTGGGAATCAATTTGGCTTTTACTGAATATTTTCTCAAATAATAATGATGTTTCAGGTGGCACCATACAAGAAAATAAGGCGGGTATTGTTTGTGAACAATATTCCAAAACCTGCATCAGGCAAAATATTAAGGAGAGAATTAGTTACTCGTGCTCTCTCTGGTGCGTCCTCCAAATTGTGATTAGATTAATGATATATTATTGTTCAAGGATCAAAACACAACTTTTTAAGATATTTATATATAGCTATAAAGCGACTTTATACGCATTGCACAAAATTTTATTAAGAAAATGAAACTAGATTATGCATAAAAAGAGTAATATAGTTTCTGTAATAAAAAAGTAATCTAGTTTTATTTTCTTTATATATACTACCTCCGGTCCTAAATATAGGACCTAGATAACTTTTTTTTAGAGAGATTAAGGTTGCGAAATATGTTATTAAATGATGACATATTTAATATATTTTTAGATAATCCATTAGTTTATAGGTAAAATAAACTAGTTTAAGGGAAAAAATTAGGTAAAACAATTTATAATTAACTTATTTTTTGTTTTTTTTTAGGATTTTCCAAAAAAGTCATTTAGGTCTTATATTTAGAACCGGAGGGAGTATAATCAAACTCTCTCACCTAAAGTATCCGCCGTTTTGCTTTGAGATACCCGGAAGGATTTCACCGGCGTTATCGGCACCTTCAGTGTGGAGCCATGTGTAAATATATGGATATGAGTTATGACATTATGAAACCAGTTAAATAAAACAAATAATTGATGATTATTTATGAATATTAAAAATTATGTGGACCTTACTTTCAAATATTACATTGGATCAAAACCAAAAGAAAGCCATCTTTACATATTAATGGTCTAGACTCTCTCAACTCCATTTGCCACATAAACTTATGTCATATTATTTTTTTTATGTAGTACTACCTTCAATCCTAAATATAAGACATATTTAAGGAGATGAATTTGATACTAAATATAGGTCTTATTCATATTATTTTAACTAACTTAATCAATATCTTTAATCTAATCAATTAGGTAAACGACTCCTATATTTAGGAAGACGGACTAATAGTTTCACATTCAAACCATGAAAGATTGCAAAATGCAATAAAAATTGGAAAAATATCTAAATGCCATATAGGGTAAATTGCTAATTTGCTAAATGCCAGAAAAGGTAGGAGATCCTAGAATGGAATTTGGAATTCAAAGGAAAAACAAATTGAAGGAAAGGACATAAATACTCTTTAATTATTTATATAAAAAAAATCATGCACCTTACCAAGCATCGGCCAAACAGCCACCGCTGACGGTCAACACCATATATAACCCCAGGCCAGTTGTCAAAATTTAAAAGAATTTAAAAATTACGACCCCTTTTGTTATCTTTGTCACAAACAAAAATCTATGTAAAGCCGTAAGAGAGAAAACCAAAATTTTAGTACCTCTCAGGCTTCACAATTTACTGGAGTTTAATAACATCCATGAATGGTGCATTATTGCACATGGAAACAGTTGTCCCACCCATTGAGGTGCCTACAAATCAGTGGGATTAGTCTCTCACTTGTCAAGGATACCTTAATCTTGGATAAAAAAAAATTATTGCACATGGAAACACATGATTTTTTTCGTAATTAAGGAACATAATAAACTATTTGTCCAAAAAAAGGAACATAATAAACTGAATTAGGTAATAATTTTTTTAATTAAAGAGGCTAACTGCTATGTTTAAAGTTATAAATAGAATTGAACTCGCCCACGTGATGAAAACAGATAAGATACTACATCACCATACTACGACAAAGACGTGATAATAATTAATAATTTAATTTAACATCAATCTTATGTTAATTAATAATAAACAATTGTTGAATATTAGATGTATGCTGTATTCCACATGTCTCTATGTGACTGTCTATATTTGAAGATTCAAAACCACAGCATTACAGCTTCCCAGTTTTCTAAATCCTCTCTCTGAAACCTCCACATTCAACACCTTCTACTCAGGTAAAAAAAAAACACCTTCATTTCCATGGCTAACCAATCCAAACCTAAGCCTAACGTTGACCCAAACTCTGGATTCTGCCATGTCACCAAAACATACCACAGCCTCCGTCCTCACTTCCCTGACCCTCCCTCTACACCTCTCTCCATCACCAACTTCACATTCTCTCTCCTCCCCTCCGCCGCCTCCTCCACCACCGTCCTCGTTGACTCAGTCAACGGCCACCGCCTCTCCTACTCCCTCTTCTTTCAACAAGTCAGAAACTTAGCTTCCTCCCTCTCTTCCCTCACACCTCTCTCCAAAGGACACGTGGCCTTCATCCTCTCCCCTTCTTCTCTTCACATCCCACTTCTCTATTTCTCTTTGTTGTCTCTCGGTATCATCGTCTCACCAACCAACCCTCTAAGCTCTGAATCTGAGGTGGCCCACCAGGTCCAACTCACCAAGCCCGTCATAGCATTCGCCACGTCATCAACAGCCCACAAGATCCCAAGCCTTCCATACGGCACCGTTTTGCTTGACTCAGCCCAGTTCATGTCCATGCTTAATGGTGACAACGTAAAAAGTGATGAAAACAAAGTCGTGGTGAGTCAATCTGACGTGGCGGCTATTCTCTTCTCTTCTGGAACAACAGGGAGAGTGAAGGGAGTTGTGTTGACACATGGGAACTTTATTTCGATCATTCATGGTGCTTATTATATGAGGGTCATGAATTTGGATGGTGATGTTGATGGTGTTGGTGATGAACATCGTGTGTCGTTGCTTCCGTTGCCTTTGTTTCATGTGTTTGGGATTATCATGTTGCTTTCGTGTGTGGCGAATGGAGATACTATAGTTTTGTTGCCGAGGTTTGATTTTGAAGAGATGCTGAAGGTTGTGGAGAGATATAGAGTCACTAGCATACCGGTGTCGCCGCCTCTCGTGGTGGCGTTGACCAAGTCGGAGTTGGTGAATAAGTATGATCTCAGCTCTCTTCGAACTGTCGGGTGTGGCGGCGCTCCCCTCGGCAAAGAGGTCGCAGAGAACTTCAAAATTAAATTTCCTAAGGTGGAAATTGGGCAGGTGGGTTGAAGTTTCCGTTTTTACACTATAGTAAATAGTTTATACATAGATAGATGTGTAATTATGACATTATATTCAGTTGTCGAAGTTTGACTTTTTTGCTTCATTTTGGTACAAGTCCTCAGGTTAGTTTTGGTTTGAGGTAGAATGGTCCATGTCTTATATAACTTTAGTGCATTAGTGCAAATATGGTCCAATACTCCAATATAAACTTGGTACTCGTATAATTAACTCCGAGACATGGTGGCTTTATTTTAGTTATATAGTCCAATATTTAAAGTAAATTCAAATTTGACGACAAAACGCTGTTGTTTTTAAAACCTCAAAAACCAAAAAATAAGATAAGACTTAGAAAAAATTTGGTTAACTATTTATATTTAATAGTGTTATGTATTTTGTATAGCACAATTATATATTTTGTATCATAAATTTCTCTAAAAAAAAAGACCTCAAAAACCAAAATACGATAATACTTGGTCTAAAAATTTGGTCACTCTATATTTGATAGTGTTATGTATTTTGTATAGAACAATTATATATTTTGCATCATAAATTTCTCTATAAAAAAAGACAGCCTGATTTTATTTAGGAGCGGAAAAAATTAAAGTTTATTAAGTTGATCACATGCATGGATTATTAATTGAGGACTCATTTTTCAAAAAAAATAAAATAAAAAACGAACAGGGCTATGGTTTGACTGAGAGCTCAGGTTTGGCAGCCATCACGGTAGGGCCTGAAGAGAAAAAGCGTCACGGTTCAGTGGGAAAACTGCACAATAATTTTGAAGCAAAAATAGTGGATACTGTTTCTGGTGAAGCATTGCCTCCTGGCAACCAGGGAGAATTATGGTTGCGAAGTGCTACAATCATGAAAGGTTAATTGAAGAAATTTTTATAACAAAAAATTGTTGGATCATATTCAAAGAAATTCGTGGATGAATATGCATGATAAATGCAGGGTATGTTGGAGATGAGAATGCAACGGCTGAGACATTAGATCCACAAGGATGGCTAAAGACTGGTGATCTTTGTTACTTTGACTCAGAAGGATTCCTCTATATTGTGGACAGATTGAAGGAGCTCATTAAATACAAAGCTTACCAGGTCACCATGATCTTATAATCTTGCTCTTCAATATATATAAACAATGTGTATGTCTCTATTGTGATATACTCCTGTTGTAGTTAAAACCGGTCCTTGTATTTTGAATACCAACACAATTATATTCAGTTTTCTGCTTGTTAAAATTAATATGAGCTGAAACAAAAGCAGGTTGCCCCAGCTGAGTTGGAACTTTTACTTCTCTCCAATCCAGAAATTGCCGATGCCGCCGTAATTCCGTATGTATCTTATTCTCATGAATGCCCAAAATTTTTGGAAACTTGTTCGTTTAGTTCTATATTTACTTTCATGGGTGAAGGCAAAATATTCAGGTATAGTAGTGTGCATGTGTTTTGCTGAAGCATTATTCAGATCACGTGTGTTATTGTGACAGTTATCCAGATGAAGATGCAGGACAAATACCAATGGCCTTTGTGGTCAGGAAACCTGGAAGCAATATTAGTGCCTCTCAGATAATTGATTTTGTGGCGAAGCAGGTAATTAATTACTGCTCCTAATTAGATAAATTATTGGAGGATAAATTGTATACCTTGAAAAAAACAGAGAGATCATCAATTTATCTTATAATATTTATTTTTCTCACTTGACGTTGAAGGTGGCGCCATATAAGAAAATAAGGAGGCTATCATTTGTGAGCAGTATTCCAAAATCTGCAGCAGGCAAAATATTGAGACGGGAATTAGTTGCTCATGCTCTCTCCGCTGCTTCCTCCAAATTGTGATTAGTCTGATGATTGTTATAGAGAATATCGGAAATTTTGAATATAAGGCAGCAAGATATTTATAAGTTGCTAACGTGACTTTATAAACTATGCAAAATTCGGAAAATAAATGTTATTATCCATAATTTACGGGTAATTCACGTTGTGCGAGTTTTTGTATTATATTTAGTGTATGGGTATAATTTTTTTTTGGCTCAAATCATTAATCGATCTTATATTAAAGTTCAAAATATGTACTGTGTTTTCTTCAACTTTTGTTACAAATGTTAGATCATCCATGGAATTAAAGTAAAAACATGGGAAGAGACAAAAAGAAAGTCCATGAAAACATGCATGAAAACATGTGGGAATGTTTGGAAGGCGCCTCAATTTGTATAAAGGGCCTCAATTATTTGTATAGAAGGCCGAGGTGCAAAAATTTCATATACTTTAGTTTTAGGTGCACCCAATACTACATGGTTTTTTGGGCTGAAAAATGTTGTGGTCACTAAAACAGGCCAAAACTCAAAAGTGTTGATGTGATCAATGCAGACTAACAGTGTTAAGTTTTTTAAGGTTAATGAAAATAAAATGTGAAAAATAACCATGAAGTTTATATTGTAATGCAAAAATAAACTTGTAAGATTTAGTGGTCTTAAACTTTAGTGTTTATGTTGAATTAACATCAACACTAATTTTAATTTTAGTGTGTTCCATGGTCTTAAATTTAGTGGTATAAAAATACCCGTAAGAACTATTAAATTTTAATGTTTATGTTGGTTTACCATCTTCATCTTCAAGGCGGTCTCAATTGTGTGCCATGCCCACGGTAGGCAGTGAGCTTCATTATTTTATGTTTCATATTTTTTTTGAATAAAAGGTAAATTGATATTAATAATAATTAGTGTTACATGAGTTTTATAACATCCATAAAAAAAAGAAGAAATAGAATTATTATACTGAGCAATAGAAAATGATCCTATAGTAATTAAGGTGAAAGACCTAATGAGTTTTACAACATCTCTAGTAACAGTGTAATGCAATGCTGGTGCCCATCCCAAGAAATCAATCAGACGCTTTTGAACGTTCCAAATGGTTTTATGATTATCAATAGAAAATGAATTGTATAATGCTCGTATCTAAATCTTTTATGATTATGTTTTACGTTTTATCTTTCTGCAGCGTCTTCATTTGTTATCATAGACATCCTCTTGAGAGCTTCACATGGAAGCGGTATGTAACGACCACATTTCTAAATGTTACACGGTACTATGTGTCAGGTGCTATTTTCAGTCTTACATGTTTTCGAATGACTCTTTTTTTTGAACATGTAAAAAAAAAAATTAGATACGAGCTTCACATGGAGGCTATGGTATGTTTTTGTGATATGAAAAAAAAAGTCATTCGAAAACATGTAAGATTGAAAATAGCACCTGACACATAGTAACGTGTAACATTTAGAAATGTGGTCGCTTCCATGTGAAGCTCTCAAGAGGATGTCTATGATAACAAATGAAGACATGCAGAAAGATAAAACCAAAACATAATCATAAAAGATTTAGATACTATCATTATTCAATTCATTCATTTGATAATCATAAAACATAAAACGTGTAAGATTAAAAACTAAAATAAAATAAAATATTTGCTCTTTCCCGCCCTGTCGGGCTGACGGCTACCAGAGCCTTCCGTCCAAAAAGACTCTGTATGACTGTAACAGTACAAGTTTGACCAACAGACCAAGCCACTCCCTAAGCAGTCAAGACTCAACATGAGAAACCCAAGATCCTAACGTGAAAAACACCATTCATTACACACATCATCAATTCAAGGGATGATTATGCCACCTCCATCACTTCACCATCATCCCCCACCACCTTAAAAGCTGACCACTCCTTTTCATCAAAATATCCAAAACCATTCCACCATTAAAAACACCACTCCACAGTCCACACCCACATTAACCAAAACAAAACACAACTACAACAACCATCTCAAATCTGAGAAGCCTCAAGAACAAACTTTGTCCAATGGCAAACCAAGTTGATCCCACCTCTGGTTTTTGCCATACCACAAAGACATACCATAGTCTCCGCCCATCAGTCTCTCTCCCTCCAATTTCCCAACCTCTATCCATTACAGACTACGCCCTCTCATTAATCCCCCCATCCTCCCTCCCCACCACAGTCCTCATAGACTCCACCACAGGCAACCACATCACCTACACCACTTTCCTCAACCAAATCAAAAACCTCACCCTCTCTCTCTCCTCCCTCTCTCTCTCCAAAGGCCACGTGGCATTCATCCTCTCCCCTCCCTCCCTCCACCTCCCCACCCTCTACTTCTCCCTCCTCTCCCTCGGCGTCGTCGTCTCCCCCTCCAACCCCATCTCCTCAAATTACGAAATTGCCCACCAAATTCACCTCTCTCACCCCCAAATCGCCTTCGCCACCTCCTCCACCGCCCACAAAATCCCCAATCTACCCTTCGGTACCGTCCTCATCGACTCCCCTCACTTCCTCTCCATGATCAACGGAAATAATTCTAGACTTTCCGTACACAGAGATGAGATTAGTCAATTAGATCCCACAATTAACAGAGATAATCACAATTCTAGGGTTTCCTCACGGAGAGATGAGATTAGTCAATTGGATTCAATGATTAATGAAAAAAATGATTACTTTAGGGTTTCTGTAGGGAGAGATGAGATTAGTCAATTAGATTCGATGATTAATGAAAAAAATGATAACTTTAGGGTTTCTGTAGGGAGAGATGAGATTAGTCAATTAGATTCAATTATTAATGGAAAAAATGATAAATTTAGGGTTTCCGTAGGGAGAGAAGAGATTAGTCAATTGGATACGGCGGCGATATTGTATTCGTCGGGGACGACTGGGAAAGTGAAGGGGGTGAAATTGACGCACAGGAATTTGATTGCGTTGATTGGGGGATTTTATCATTTGAGGCATGTGTTGGAGGATGAGGAAGTGGAAGAGGGAGAAGCGGTGTCGTTGTTTACGTTGCCCTTGTTTCATGTGTTTGGGTTTTTTATGATGATAAGGGCGATTTCGATGGGGGAGAGGTTGGTGTTGATGGGGAGGTTTGAGTTTGAGAGTATGTTGAGGGCGGTGGAGAGGTATGGGGTTACATATATGCCGGTATCGCCGCCCTTGATTGTGGCGTTGGCGAAGTCGGAGGTGGTGGAGAAGTATGATTTGAGGTCTTTGAGGTTGCTTGGCTGTGGTGGTGCTCCCCTTGGTAAGGAGGTTGCTGAGAATTTTAAAGCTAGATTCCCTAATGTGGAGATTGTGCAGGTTGGTGGATTGCCTTTTTTTTTCTTTGATTGCTTTTGATGGTTATTTAATTAATGCTGAGTTTTTTAAAATCAGAGTGTTTGGTGTTTAATGCTATTCTGACTCACATTAATCGTTAATTATGGGTAGGTGGTTGCCTAAGCCTAATGAGTAAGGACTCTCATTATTTAATGAGCCATACGAAATTTTTTAATTGACGTAGCTGATGACTTGTAGTAGTTGTAGCTGATGACTTGTAGTAGTTGTAGGCTTGTAGCTAATGACTTGTAGGAACATGACAATTATGATAGCTAAAATTTGACCGTATAAATGTTCCTTGTGTAGATTCATACCGGTTTATTGGTTAAAATCATATTTAACCATTTTTATTAGGTTGATTATTTTGATGATTTTTTAATATTGGGTTTTTAGGGTGTTTAATGCTCATCTGACTTGCATAGTCGTCACATTGATTGTTTATTGTTTATCAATTATCAGCTAAAGAGTGGAGTCTTGTCCCATTCGAATAGTTTAACTTTAACCTATAACTATAAGTAGGTGTTTGATTAGGAACACCCATTACTTAATACTAACTCCGGTCCCTAATGTAAGAGCTAGCCGCCAAAAAAACGCTTATTAAAAAAACATGTGAATGTTAGTTGGGTGTCTGGAGTTAATGCTACTTTTCCAATATTGCCCATATTTATTATGGTACTTTTAAGAGAGAGAAATACATAAGCATTAATAAATATGAAAGAGAGTTAGGGGTAAAGTAGGAAAAAATGCATTAAATGAGGAGAGAATATTGGATGAGCTCTTACATTAGGGACCAAAACCATTCAAATTTTGGGCTCTTACATTAGGGACCGGAGGGAGTACTAGTATAAGGTCATTTTGAATTTTTTGTGAAATCTAAGGAAGTAAATTAGACTAATAAATTATAATATATGCCACATGTAATTAGATTATGAGCCTGTTTATAAGTTGAATAAATTATTTTTGAGTAAAATAGATAACTATAGATAATTTAAAGTGATTAATTATGCATGCTTAAATTTTTTCAAAAAAGTCAAAGTGACCTTGTAATTGGTATGGGAGGGAGGGAGTAATACATTTTAATCTGATTGTAGTGGCACAGAGTGACAGAGAATTGTACATAGTTTTTTAATCTATGGATTGGAGCATCTGTTTATGCATTTTATTTCCATGTTTCTTTTTTCTGACATGGTGATGGTGTTGAGAGTAGGGGTATGGTCTGACTGAAAGTGGAGGTGGGGCAACGAGAATGATAGGGCCTGAAGAGGCTAAGCGTCATGGATCTGTGGGTCGACTTGCAGAGAATATGGAGGCCAAGATTGTAGATCCTGCCACGGGAGAATCTTTACCTCCTGGTCAGAGAGGGGAACTGTGGTTGAGAGGTCCAACAATAATGAAAGGTACTACTACCCTTCATGTTCAGAGAATAGATGAATTGTTTATTTCTGAACTACTAGTGATGCTTGTTATTGTGGGAGTTCAGGTTATGTGAAAAATGAGGAAGCAACTGCTGAGACATTGGATTCAGAGGGATGGCTTAAGACTGGAGATCTTTGTTATTTTGATTCTGATGGTTTCCTCTACATTGTAGACAGGCTTAAGGAACTGATCAAATACAAAGCATATCAGGTGAATGTGATTCTATTCTAGTACTCACCACATTTTGTGACTGTTGTTATTTTACCAAGTGCATTATGCTCAAAATGCCTGGAACGAAATGCAGGTTCCTCCAGCTGAATTGGAACATATACTTCACGCCCACCCTGAAATTGCTGATGCTGCTGTAGTTCCGTATGTATCTTTTGCTTTAATCTTCTCTTTAAATTGGTTACTACCTTGCTTGAAATTATGGGGAGACATGAAGATTTATGGGTTCATCTGATTAAAATCTTCAAGGAATTAGGAACCTGTTCTTACCTTGGAAGATGCAGGATAGGTTAAGCACAGAGATATTCATTGTACTCAGAACAAATTGTTTCTAGATTCTTGACTAATAAAAAGCATGCCAATAACTGATTAGATTCTTGTAACCTAGAAGGACTCTATCAATACAGGAATCTAAAATGAATGATTATAAAAGTAGCAAATAAATTAGTAAATTTTCATACCCCTAAAAGACCATCAAAACGGCCTATAAACAGGAATAGATAGAAAACCTCTTCCCTTTGGTTTTCCTACACTTGAAGGGTGCATAAAAGATTTTTAATCTTGATGCTTAAAAATTGAGATTTTCTTGTTTAAATATTTTACGGAAGAAATTTTTCTTACATTGCTGAAATTTGGTGGGTTAGGTACCCTGATGAAGAGGCAGGACAAATTCCAATGGCCTTTGTGGTAAGAAAGCCTGGAAGCAATATCAATGCCTATCAGGTTATGGATTTTGTGGCAAAGCAGGTATATATATGTATATGCTTCTAAACATTTCAATTCTGGGATTTCAGATACTTGAAATTGACGTGCATGTCTTGTTCTTGCAGGTTGCACCATACAAGAAGATACGTCGTGTAGCTTTCATTAATGCTATCCCAAAGAACCCGGCTGGCAAAATTTTGAGAAGAGAATTAGTCGATTCTGCACTCTCAAGTGGGTCTTCCAAATTGTGATTAGCATGTTTCAGTTTCTCTATGGCTAGAGTATGTATTGATATTATGTATTGATATTTAAAATTTTAGAATGTTATTTGAAATTGATAACAAATTGTACAGCTATATTGTGGGCGCCATATTTCTTGGATGCTTGCCTTATATTTCTATGGCAAGTGCTGGTTCTTTCAACTTTTAAGGGCCTTGATGCTTTGTTTAAATAAATGCCGTATATATACATACTCCCTCCGGTCCTAAATATTGGACCTAATTGACTTTTTTGAAAAATCCTAAAAAGAAGCAAAATAAGTTAATTATAAATTGATTTACCTAATTTTTTTTCTCTTACACTAGTTTATTTTACCTATAAGCTAATGGATAATCTAAAAAGATATCAAATATGTCATGATTTAACAATCTATTTTGCAACCTTAATCTATAAAAAAAAAGTCAATTAGGTTTTATATTTAGTACCGGAGGTAGTATCATTTTCTTGGTAATTATAAAAAAAATATGGATGCTTTGTCCAAGTTTCCTTCATCTTCATACTTGCGATTATGTTCAAAAGTAGTTGAAGGACATGAAATTTCTCCAAATAATCTAGTTTCCATTCCCTCTTCAACACTCCTCTAGTTCCTTAGTAATAGGAGCTAGATAACTTATTTTTTTAGAAAATCCTTAAATATTTGATAAGTTGATTGGTTTGGAGCCTTACAAGAGAGAGAGAGAGAAATCAAAGAGAACTCTTAATGACATTGTTCAACGAGATCTTTTGATCAATAATTTATCGCTAAGCATGACAAGTGATTGAACATAATGGTGTTCTTTGATCCATGTAGCCAACCCCACCTAGCTGGGGTAAGATTTTGTTGATGTATATGATAAGTGGATTATAAACTAGTTTGACTGATTTTTTTTCTAAACTAGTTTATTTCACTTATAATAAAATATCATATACTCTAGAATAGTAATGATTAGGATTAGGAATGGAATAAAGGAAATACTTATTCCATCTAAATTTAAATAGATAATATTACACATGAGATGATTACAAGCACTAATATCAATATAGATTATAAAATATGTAAGTAGTAGTATTCATTCTCATTCTCATTCTCATAAAGAGATAAATTCAGATGGGCCGGGCCCGGGCTACTGTGGGCCGAATCCAAAGCATAAAGAAATTGGGTCCAAGAATAGGATCTCATTCTCATATTCGTTATTACTTATTCGTATTCATTCTCATCTCCCTCCCTTTGAGCCATCCAACTTCGTTTGTTGTGTGTGGGTTGAAAATTGCAATGGCTAAGGATGAAGGCCACTCCGTTGTCTCTGATTTCATCCATTTCCTCAATTCTTCTCCCACTGCTTTCCACGCCGTTGGTATATTATATTCTAATTCTAATTATAATTATACATAACAACCTTCCTTTTCTTTCCTTTACTTCATTTTCATTTAATTTTCCTCACTTTGATTCATTTGAATGCCTTCATGTTTCAGATGTGGCAAAGAATCGGCTGAAAAGCGCTGGCTACGAGCAGATTTCTGAGAGAGATGAATGGAAATTGGAGGCAGGAGGAAAATATTTCTTCACCAGGAATCACTCCACTATTGTCGCTTTTGCCCTTGGCCAAAAGTATGCTTTTTTGTTTAGCTTTCTGTTTTGAGCTTTACTGTTGCTAGTTGCATGAGTTTCTTTGTTTTTACTTGTTCATAAGTTTCACCCATGAAATGGAGAATTGTATTGCAATTTTGCATTTTCAATTTAAAAGTTCTCTTACAAATTACTATCACTACCTTATCATATAGCTCAGTATGAATGATCCTCACTCCTTTTTGAGTCTATACTTTTTATGTATACAAAATGAACAAGTCCATAATTCCATAGATGTAATATTATGATTGTTTTATTAATATGTCTGAAATAATTTTGTTTTCTCAAGTTTTCCTTTAGTATATAAGAGAGAGGAATGGAATGTGATAATATTGATAGAAATGGGTATGTATGATAATAGAGAGAATGATCATGGGCAGAGTGGGGAAAATGCATTAAATGCTTTCACAAATTTAGCCAAGCTCTTATAAAAAGTTACAATCTCATTCAAATTCTGGGCTCATATATAGGGACAAGCAGCCGACCCTTCCTAGATAGGACAAGAGTTGTTGTATATGTAGGAACGGATGGAGTAATGTTTGATGATTGCATTGCCATTTGTAGTGATCAGTCATATTTATTCATCATTTATGCTCAATTCATTTGGTCAGATATGTTGCTGGAAATGGGTTTTACATCCTTGGTGCTCATACTGATAGTCCTTGTCTAAAACTGAAGCCTGTTACCAAGGTATGTTGCAGTAAGTTTGTGAGCTTGGTACCTAATTTTATTGGCGAATTGTTAGTTGATTTGGGCATGAATTATTTGGGCAGGTAGTTAAAGGTGGGTATTTGGAGGTTGGGGTCCAAACATACGGGGGTGGCTTATGGCATACATGGTTTGATCGAGACTTAACAATCGCTGGGAGGGTAATTATCAGACAAGAAAATGAAGGTTCTACTTCATATTTGCATCGACTTGTTAGGATTGAGGAACCAATAATGCGGGTCCCTACTTTGGCAATTCACTTAGACAGGTGAACTTTTTGTTGAGATGGATCTTGCCTGTTTATTTAATTGACACCTGACTCCTTATAAAGACTAAAATGTAGCCTTTTGACAGGAATGTGAATGCTGATGGATTTAAACCAAATACACAGACTCATCTTGTTCCTATCTTGGCAACACTGGTTAAGGTTATCGGAAAATAAAGTTCACTTATATGTATAGCTGAAATTTCCAATATTGTTGCATTTTCACTTATTTTGGTTTATTGGATTCAGTTTTTCATATATTGAGGTTTATCTTGCAGGCAGAGCTCAACAAAGCAGCTGCTGATAATGATTCAATCGAAAATGGTTTGCAAAATGATGGAAAGAAGGAAAACGACAAAAAAAATGCAAAGCACCACTCTCTTCTGCTTCAGGTCATTAGCTATTAGTTACCATTTTCATGTGGGGAACTGGGGAGCAGGGGATCTTGAATGTTCAATGAATTTAACTGGATTCTTACCAGATGATTTGATTTGACACGTGGTTGTGGCATCTTAAGTTAGAATTGGATATGCATACTGAATGGTTGTGGATCTAACTGTCAGTGACTTTCTTGAACTTTTTTCCAGTTGCTAGCAAGCAAGCTTGGGTGTGAACCAGATGACATATGTGATTTCGAATTGCAAGCATGTGATACTCAACCAAGTATAATTGCTGGGGCTGCTAAGGAATTCGTATTTTCTGGGCGGCTTGATAACCTCTGCATGTCATTTTGCTCATTGCAGGTTTAAGACTTTTGTTGCTTTGTCTAGTCAAATTATTAATATTTCAGCCTTGACAATTTTTAGATAGCTCCATTTTTAAACATTTCATGGTTCTTTTGATTTGGCTGTATAATCTTGCTTTAAATGAACATATGGGTGATTGTTGTTTGGGTTTTTTTTGGGGGGAATTTCGGGGATTGTGTCCAAACTTGGCAATGGATTGAGGTTCCATGCTCAGGAGATTGATACACATGGGAGAGGAATTTGGTGAAAGAAAAACTTAATTGGGTTTTTGGGGACCAAAATAGTAAATTCTTTCATGCGACTTCTGTAATTTGAAAGAAAAGGAATAGTATTGATGGGTTGAAAAATTATGCATATTTAGAAATTAGAATGATTTCCTCAAAATGATTTCCTCCTCCTCCTCTCTAGGATATTGAGAATATGTTTTTTTGGCAGTACAGTGCATATATAGAATTTTGATAGTGTGTGAGTAAAACCGGAAAAAAATTGTGATGCTGTTATAATTTCCCTTATCTGATATAATTAGGTTAATTTCAGGCGTTGATAGATTCTACATCTTCTGATAGCAGTCTTGAGGAAGAGACTGGTGTTAGAATGGTAGCTTTGTTTGACCATGAGGAATGTGGATCTAATTCTGCGCAAGGAGCTGGCTCTCCTGTCATGCTGAATGCCATATCTAGGGTGACAAATTCCTTCTGCTCGGATTCCAAGGTAGAAATCTCTCATTCCCCTTTATTTTACTTGCTCAAAGGCTACAAAAATGTATAATACTGCTTACTATCTGCTGTGGTGGAGAAAATTGCATTGCTGGTTTGGCTACATTTTGTCTCCAGTTTCTGCATATAATAGAATTCTATATTCCATGTGACTCTAGTTGCTCAGTTGGAGATGTCCTATAATGATTGTGGCTGTGATTATGAGATAATCTTTGATTCATTGAAGCCCCAATACATACGTGGTCACACACAAGAAGCATGCGTGAGAGATGTTTAATTCTGAAAGAACCTCTGTGACTTGTTAGCTTTCTGTATGTTAATTCGTTTTTTCTATGGTTATTGTGTTCTAGCTGATTGATATAGCAGTACAAAGAAGCTACCTTGTATCTGCTGATATGGCACATGCGCTGCATCCTAATTATATGGTATGCTGTTCGCTATATTGACTCATTCTTTCAAGGCATGCAAATTATTGCTCCACACTCAGACGGAATTCCTTGTAGGAAAAACATGAGGAGAACCATCAGCCTAAACTACATGGAGGACTTGTCATCAAACATAATGCAAATCAACGCTATGCAACCAATGCAGTCACTGCCTTCATATTCAGGGAGGTAGCAACGAAACATAACATCCCTGTTCAGGTCAGTTCGGTGGTCAATCCATCTTGTCAAATGTTTTTTTTTGGAAGTGAAAAGAGAAAGGGATTCTTCATTAGTAGTCTTAATTAAAGGGTTGATATAATTGTTGATTCTTATAGTTTTAAATAGTTGATTTTGATCTCAATATTTTTAAAAACTGGTTGAAGTATAGGGACCAAAATCAATTCATTGAAAACAAAGCAAATCTTTTGAAACTGAGTGGACTAAAACCAACAATTTAAAACTTTGTGATTAAAAGCAAAATTTGATCCAATTAGAATCAACAATGGTATTAATCCTTTATCAAATGAAAGGAAGTGTTTCCGTTTTAGCATGACAATTGTACTCATGTAGACATTAGTATGGAGTGAAAATTTTTGAGATATTGATGCAGGACTTTGTGGTGCGCAACGACTCGGCTTGTGGTTCAACCATTGGTCCAATCCTTGCAAGTGGTGTGGGAATTCGTACAGTTGATGTAGGCGCTCCTCAGTTGTCTATGCATAGCATACGAGAAATGTGTGCTGTTGATGATGTGAAGCATTCATACGAACATTTTAAGGCTTTCATCCAAGAAGTTTCTCATCTTGATGACAAGATTACCGTTGATGTCTAGGTTTAAGATGAGATTGCACGCCAAATTGTTGCTCATGATGGCGTGGTTAAACAAATTATGATGATAATTTCCTGATATGGTTACGTGGACAATAATATATGCAATTGTCTTCACTTCCTTCTATACTGTTATAGGTGCGACAATGAATCAGGAAAGACAGTGGAATAATAAATTTAACTATAAAAAATAGTTTACTAAGTAATGATAACAGAGACATGATGAGGATGCAGATGGTTGATTTTTTTAAAAGAAAATTATGCATGTAGCTCAAATAGAAATATGTGACTAGCTATAGAACATTACTCATTTTAATTTTAAAATTTAGACATTTACCTTATTTGATTAGATTAAACATGTTATTTAAGTTGGTTAAAATCATTTCTTTATTTCCTATGGTTTCTCTTGGTTGTTTATTATTGAAAATATTAATATGGATACTTTAGTGAAAATGTGAGAAAAATATTAAAAAAATGTCATGTATTTAGGAACAAGTTGATTTCCCTAAATAGGTCATGTATTTAAGGATGGAGTGAGTATATATTTACAAGTTAAACATGCATATTCAACAATCAGGTTCCATCTTATATAAGTCAAATTTAACAACTGATGTTTGCAAATTAAATTTGTTAGGAAATTCTATTCATTGAAACTTGATAGTTTCAAGTATTTTTTTTTTTTACTTAAGGATCTATGGATAATTTGTTTTTAACCAAAGTTGATTAATATCTTGAAATGTCCACATTGGTGCCTATTTCATAATGGAAACGTATTCAAAGGAGAATAAATGTATTTGTGTTGAAACTTATCCGAAACTGTTGCTTGCCCTGTGAAGTTTGAAAAAGATGCTGAATGGTTAATAGATTACGTTTGTCGTTTGTTTTCTTTGCCTGAATGAAATTTATTCTATCTGTAGTTTGAAGTTGCATCGTATAAGAAAACATATTATAATACAGAAAATTCTATTTCTTTTTTTTTTTATTACAAGAAACTTCTATTTCTTATTACACATCAAATAGTTCATACTATAACTTCAACATTACCTCTTTATTATTCTGCAACAAGAACCATGAACAGATAACAATAGGATACAAAAGCAAGCAATTCAACATGACAATCCAAACCAACTAAACACAAATTAAGTGAATCTAAAAAGGCAGAACTCAGAGTCTTGGTGATGATGATCCCCTTGGATGATACACAACTATATGGTTATAAGCATCCAAAGTGAGAAAATCATCCAATGTTGAAGCTGTGCATTGTCTAGTAAATATCTTGCATGCCTCCTTATACATTCCTTTGCTAAACTTTTCCTTTCCAACTTCCTTCTCAATCCTAGCCATCTCTTCTTCAACCACTCTCCCAAAAATCTCTTTGTTCACTCTAACACCAAATCCATCTCCATTCAACTCCACTTCATATTTAAGCCATTGCCAATTCTGCACCCTACTAATCTCAGCAGTGGCTGCATCTTCCATGAGGTTGTAAAGAGGTACTGAACCACTTCCAGTGAGCCATGCAGCCACATATTGAATGCCCACCCTTGTATTCAAACGAAGGCCTTGCATTGTACAGACTCCTACTGGTCTTTGCAAGAGATCTTCCTCAGTTATATTTGCAGCATCTTGACATTTCTTTGTGTTGATCTGATTTGGATCATTTCCTATGTGATTGTTGAACACTTGCATGCACTCTTGGATGAGGCCTGGGTGTGCTGCCCATGTCCCATCATGTCCTGCCTTCACTTCTCTTAGCTTGTCTTTCCTCACTAGCTCTAGTGCTGCCTCATTCGCCACTGGATCATCTTTTATTGGAATTTGAGCTGCCTGTTCAAAACAAGTTTCAATTGTCATCTAAATTTGTCACTGGTCCCCAAATTTAAGCCTCTTAATCATATTTCCAAATGTTTCTCTTTGACAATGTAGTCATCACCAAAGATTCTCCTTAAGAATTAATCTTTTTCTAAAGCATAAGATACTGAATGAACACTAACACATGATTTTAGTGTGCGTTTTGGGGTATGCTTGCATGCTCCCAAACCTTGGTTAACCGGGCTCATTTGTTAAAAGTGACTTTTTGTCCCAATTGACTTTTTGAATTGAAGCTGTGGGGTCTAAATCAAGTACTATAATGTGATTTATGTTTTGGATAGGCTTTATTAAAAAATAAAATCAGTTTGACATGATCTTGTTTAAATAATATATCGAAAAGTCAATATCAAAAGGTTCAAATATAAAAGAGAAACATAGTTTGAAGTTTGAAAAAGTTGCTTCAAGTTTAAAATTAAGCAAACATTTACTTGTAAACCATGACAAACATAATTGTGGAACCAAGGTTAATGTTTTCAATCAAAAAGGTGACTCTAGGGAAGTTTTCTTCTTGAATAAGTTAAACACAGTACAAAACACACAAAACACACTAGACTGAGTTAAGAGATGAAGAGCTTACCATGCCCCCCATGGCATGTACACCACGTCTATGACATGTCATGATGAGAAGTTCAGAGTAGCATTTCATGAAGTGTTGGGACATGCCAACCTGAACTCTATCAGGAAGGAGGCGATCAGGGTGGGCCTGGAATGTCTTCACATAACTAAATATGTAATCCCACCTTCCACAGTTGAGACCCAAAGAGTGGTCCCTCAGTTCATACAGAATCTCATTCATTTGAAAAACTGCTGGAAGTGTTTCTATAAGAACTGTTGCCCTTATGCTTCCTCTTTCTATGCCTACTTTCTCTTCTGCCCTCTCAAACACACTGTTCCATATCTTGGCTTCCCTGTCAAATCACAACCACCTTGTCTAAGTTAATTATTTCCTACCTTCCCCTAGTAATAAATATTTCATTGATATGATTCAATACAATCATATGCAACAATTTTGTGTATGTTGCATGATACCATATTCTGACATGCAAAACAGTTTACTATCCTAATTATGCTCCTCAAATATAATATTCCAATCCACTCTGGTTCTGGATTTATCAATTTTTTTAAACTATCCCTATTGATTGGCATGTTAAGGGAGTTTACATCAAATGACGATTTCAATGCAA
Organism: Mimosa pudica; assembly: GCA_029929735.1. Taxonomy (NCBI): domain Eukaryota; kingdom Viridiplantae; phylum Streptophyta; class Magnoliopsida; order Fabales; family Fabaceae; genus Mimosa; species Mimosa pudica. The sequence continues at coordinate 15,257,799 of JAKELP010000014.1, read as the reverse complement.
ATGATTTAAAAAGATGAATTTAGCAAGCGAACACGATATTTTTTACAAATAACGAAATTAGTTAAATAGATCTTATATTAATAACCAGAAGTGGTTCCACTAAGAATCGATGCGTAGATAACTAAAGGACTTTCTCATCACAACTGTAATATCCCCTTCAGATGAGATTGAAGATGTGATGGATAGTAATTTGCAATTAAAGTGTTATGATTAATGCGTACCTGGAATGTTCCATTTTAGGAAGATAGAAGAAAGGGCCAAAGCCTGCACCTTGGGTTCTCCTGAAAGTGGCATGGTTGTGGAAGAAGTAGAGCCCAAAATCAACCAGGCAAGCAGTTGCAGGTTCACCATCAATCAGAATATGAGCCTCTGGTAGATGCCAACCTCTTGGCCTTACAAATAGCTTAGCAGTCTGCTCATTGAGCTTGTAAGACCTGTTTCTGGCTCTGTCATGGAAGCTTATTCTCCTCTCCACTGCATCCCTCAAGTTCACTTGACCTCTCATCAAATTCTCCCAGCTTGGTGACAAAGCATCTTCAAAATCAGCCTTGAAAAACACACACCAACAAAATCAGCTCCTTTGTTTTTATACATTAGGTCCTACTCTTCACACAATAAAGCTGTGTCCAAGCATTCAAATAACACACATGACAATATACAATCTCATCTCGCTACTAAATATAAGAGCTGATTGAGGTTGACTTTTAGGTCTTAAATAATTTTTTTTTTCATTTTTCTCCAAACTTATTTGTCTGACTTATATATAATCATACGCATTAGTATTTCATAGAAATTATGTAACATTTGTTATAATTGAGTAATTTATTAGTTTTTAAAATATATTTAATTAATCGACTAGTTCTTATACTAAAGATCGGAAATAGCTACCACAAGTTTGAAGTGCAAATCTATCATATAAGTATTATCGAATGTACACTTACTAAAGAAAGTTTTCTTGACTACAAAAATGCACATAAAGGTTCTAAAAATGGTGCAACCATGCAAAACAAACCTTTATGTGAGTTTTTGCATGCAATTAAGTTTTATGGTATATTTGATTTGCATCTCAAGTCTCAGCCAAAACAAATATAAAAGTGAGAAGAAGGATTAACCATGAAGACTTTGGCACCAGAGTTGAGAGCATTGATAATCATCTTTCTCTCCACAGGACCAGTAATCTCCACCTTCCTATCAGCAACAACAGGTGGACGAGGTGCACAAATCCAATCTCCTTCACGTATGTTCTTAGTTGCTGCATCAAAACCAGGCAAGCCTCCTTCATTGTACCTTCTCTTTGCTTCTTTTCTGCACTCCAAAGCATACTTTACATGGTTCCTAAACTCACGTTGTAGCTCAGCCACAAACACTAGAGCATCCTTGGTTAATATTGTTGCAAACTCTTGGTCATATCTTCCTCTCACATCCACAACTTCTGGAACATCATAGTATGACACTGACTTCTCCTCTCTTACTGTGGGATATCCATAGGTTCCAAGGTCCATCTCTTAAGTTTGCTTCTTCCACCAAAAGCTTTGCTTCTTTCTATGTGTGATTGTGAAGTTGTGTTTGAGTTTATTTATATACAGCAGGAAGCTAACTCAAGTGGTTATATTTTCTTCTCTATATCTTTTCCGTGAAGAAATGATTTTCTAATGTAATGTCCTTTCAACACGGGGAAATCTAAGATAAGTGACAATTAAAATTCAAAATAATTTTAATTAGTTGAGTAGAGACATTTACTACTAAAAATTTACTTTCTATAGTTTTAAAATTCAATTGTCATTTATTTGAGATGTTACCTTTCAAAACAATTTAATTCGCGTCCCAAATTTTTGAAAGTTAAGACTACATATTAAAGCATATATGGTGAAACTGACATAAAAGGAAAAATGTTATAGCACTTGCATTCGAAGGATTAAATCATATATAGTTAAACTGACATAAAAGCAAAAATGTTATAGCACTTTAATATAGTTATATATATAACTTTCAACAAGAATTTTCTGATTGACAATAATGGAATGAAATGTGGATAGGTACGTGGAATATTGATATAATGGATATGGGTCATATTGAAGAGAGTGCGTGGCGTTATGTGTGTAAGAGATCAAATGGGATGAAAAAAGAATGAGCATAATAATGTTGATTAAATTAATAATAGAAATGATGGTGATAAAAAAACAATAGAGATGATGCATAATGTTTTTAATCTCTGTGCCTTCCTCGGGATATGTGACCATTTGGATGAGGCTGAAGGATTGGTTTCCTGTGCCATTTCCATTGATGTCAAACTCATCATTCATTTCCATTTCCACCATACTTTTGTCCGACAAGTTCAGAAATCATCAGATAGTGTTGATGAAGTTCCATGGTATATGCTTAAATTGTTTTGGTAATATGTTAAGGTTATTAATTAAAATTAAAATATTTAAAATGACATGGTATCACCAAAACAAACTTACCACCACTTGCATTTATTCTCACATTTCCCCTCTTGTTTACTATTTTTTTTTTTTTGATCAGGTACTCTTGTTTACTATTAGGGGTATCATTAGAGGTAGTTTAAAAGAGAATAAAAAATTATAAGGAGATCTTATATTTAAGAATAAAATTACATACATAAATACGTCATATATTTAGGGAAGGATAGAGTAATTAAATTTAGCAAATAGGACTTATATTTAAGAAGGAATTGAAATTGAGAAATATGCCTAATTCCATAACCATTGCTCATTAAGTTCATAGTCCATTCACATATATGAAAGCATAGAAAAGGTTTCGTAAGCTATAATGCAGGTTTGAATCTAGTGGAGCGAATCACTTTTTCAATAATTATGTAAATTAAACTCGAATTTATATTTAAAAAATATGCCCACATATAAGGTTTGATTTTAACTGGAAAAATTACCTTCATTCAGATAAAACTTAGAAGTTCTCGGTTTTTTTTTTCAAAAAAAAAAAAGTTTCTATGACTCATAAGCCTATTAATGGGAGTTACTGAACCTAGACACCTAATAGTTGTCGGATCCACATTCAATGCTCATCCAAAAGAAATGCAAATTTTGTTCATCCCTCAAATGTTATATCACTACTAGTGGTTCCTATAATTGTGCATTTGTGGGATGAGCAAAATTTGTCTTTCTTTTGGATGAGCACCGAATGTGGATCCAGTCGTTGCCATATTAATTATAGCAAAAAGCAAGAAAACAAAAAGTTACCATATCAAAAAAAATATACAAGGACATAGCCACTAGGCAGAGATTACTACACTTGATGTTTATAAAGAGATCATGATTCGTTAGAAAAGCGATTTTGCACATTGCAGTGACATCAGTGCTAAGTTCCAAATCCTAAAAGAACATAAAGAAACGCAGTTAATAGAGTGAAGAGAAGACAGTCTATGCTTCAGTCTAAATTTATTACAAAGCCAGGAGGAACTGATGAAGGATCAAGCTCCCAACATCCTTTGAGATTAGTATCAACATCTCCAGTGTGCTTAATAGCAGGAATCTGGTGAGAAAATCTGTATGCATCAGACCGTTGTATAGTGATGATACTATTTTTAGATCTTTGACTTCTAGGAGGAATCTTGTAAATTGGCTTGAAGCTGTTGTCAGGAACTAAAACCACAACCTTAAAACAGTTGTCATCATCTTCCAACACTTCCACCACGTGACAATCACCTCTCGCCGGATTGGAACCAGTTGATTTGTCACCTCTCGCCAGATTGCAATCAGTTGATCCGCGATGCTGGCGCTTGAATAAAGCCCATATATCACCTTTCCTTGGATAAATCTCATATCTATTATCCTCATTGGGTTCAACTCTTAAATGATGCGAGAGAGTAGAGATGTCAACCACATGAGATTTGGCATTTTTAACTGTGAAGGTACCACAAGCTACCGTGCCAGATATGCCTTTGGGTAGTGAACAAGGTTCAAGGAAGGTCACGCGCAATCTGATATTACGGCCAAAATCAATCTTATTAATTTGAGCATATACATCCGGCATCCGATCCTTATCACTGTGTAATGCCCATATCTGACCATGCTGAAACATTTCTTCAGTGAAAGGTCTGCAAACACCTCCGTAAGAATTAAAAAACCTGTTGTTTTTCAATTTTTTTCTGCCACGTGAGTGTTCACTTTCCTTACCAGTAAAACAGTGATTCGCATTTACTTGGGCTTTTTTCTTGCTTAGATCTCTTGGTGATCTTCGCACATTCGAGCCTTCTCTTCCAAAATCATTTTCCCCATGTTTCTTTGGTATTTTGACCCTCTTGCCAGCCTGATCTTCAACAGCAACGCCCGCAGGTTGAATGAAGTCCTCACAGCCCACAAATTTACTACCATCACCTCTTGTCATATGTTGGCTTTCATTAACTTGACCATTTTCCATCCTTCTTTTTTTTGAATCCCTGTGTGATTTTCTAGGAGTTGAGGAAGCTCCTTTATCATCGTTTGTCTTATGCATTTTTGCCTCATGACTACCCTCATCAGTTTCATCAGGCTGACTGGAGTCCATGCTGTCTAAGTCTTTGCTACCATTCTCTCTTGTCACATACTGACTTCCATCAGCTTGGCCATCATTCATATCTTTTCTGTTCAACCCCCTTGGCGATCTTCTAGGTACTGAGGAAACTCTTTCAAAGTCATTACTCCTATTTACCTTTGCCTCCTGGCCATTCTCATTAGGCATCACATTTTTCATCTTTTGTTTCTGTCCTGAACCTTTGACCCCACCATCTAACATTCCATCTCCCATATCCACACCACCAGTATTACCAACACCAAAAAGATAAACAGGCAAACCAGCAGGATCAAGTTCAAAAGATCCACACGGAACCCCAACTCTTTCAGCACCAGACATTTGAGATGAAGGAACTCGATGTGAGAACCTATAGAGCTCATTAGGAGGAACCCAAAATAAGCTAATTCCATTATGCTCAGTTTGCTGAAAGAGGCTAACAAAACCTTCCAATTTCCTAAGATACACAACTTCAATGCCAACATTCTCATCAAACTCTGACAAGATTTCAACATATTCAAATTCATACCTGCGATGCTTTTCTGGATTCGAACTCCATTTTATATCCCAATCTTTAAATATTGCCCATGTTTCCCCTTTACCAGGATATACCATAAAACGTCTTCTGCCAATTTCTTTTATGGTACGCATCCGATGAGAGAACGTATCACGGCCTTCAATTTCTTGAGTGCCACCCAATCTGAACTTACCACAACCAACAGGCAAATCTGCATTATTCCATTCAATTTCACCACCATCATCTGGGTCAACCTCCAGCCAAGTGATCCGCAACTTGAATCCAGGAGACAGCACTTTTTTCACACAAGCATAGTATCTTGGCATGCTATCCCTTGTATCATAAATGGCCCAGAACTGATCTTTGGCAAAACAATTATCCGACCTTTCCTTCTCAAAGTCACTGAAGTCAGGGTCAGGACAACTGATGATATCTGGAATAGAAGGGTCACCTGAATTAGATAGAGGAGAGTGATCAGCTTTTGGGTTTGTGTCATCAGCACTTAACTTGGATGACTCCTCTCTGCGCAAATGAGAATGCTCATTTTTGCTTCCTTTCTGTAAAAAGATTTCTTCAGGCAGACTACTTGCTTCATTGTTCTTCTTTCCAATCTCACCACCAAGACCACGGACAGAACTAGATGAATGATCAGGTTTAGAAAATTCACAACTTGCAGGTACTTCTCTTTCCCCCATCGCTATATTGCTAAATGATCCATTCTGTCGGCGCCTTTTAGGACCATCAAAAGCATCATCATAGGAGGTTTCAGAGTAAGAAACATCCTTCTTTTGCCGGGAAGATCTCCTAACCTGCGCATCTGCTTTATGTCCTGAAGAATCAATACCACTTTCTTGAACATCAGCATCTTTAACACTGTTACCATTCTCAGTCTTGCAACTTTCACTGGGATTTGGAACTGACTGCCTACTCCTCTTACTTCCGATGTGAGTTGAGGAATTAGACTCCCTTGCTTTGGGTGAGGCAGGCTTGGACATTCTAACACCCACCTTTTCCCTACCTGCAGCCACATTGCCATCTTCACCCTTTTCACCTTTACGGTGCCCATCAACTCCATTAGAGCACTTTGACATGGATTCAAAATTTGGACATTCTTTCTCATCTGATGTCCGCTTATATTCCGGTAAATCAGGCTGAAAACCCATCTCATGAGCTACAAAGGATCTAGAACACTGCTGACAGCGTAAAGACGCATTCAAAACAGTTCTGTAGTACTCATACCTAGTATTACAATGAGTACAAAACGTCCAGAATGTATGTAGAGCAGCCTGCTTATAAGAGTTCCAACCTGTGGACTGTGAGTAACTCTGATGACTTCTTGCATGTACATCATGTTTCTGGGCAAACACACTCCCATTTGAATGATAATTTGGGGGCTTAGATGATGCAGTTCTCATGTAAGCTCTATACCTAATGTCATATAATTTCTTCTTCTCTTGGTCACTTAAAAACCTATTCGCCTCTCCAATCAATTTGAATGCAGCCTCTGCGCCTGAAAACTTATTTTTATCAGGATGAAGAAGCAAGGCAAGCTTTCTGAACTGTTTTTTAATGGATGATTCATCTTCCAGTTGTTTAATCTGAAGAATCCCATACCAATCCATTTCAGATGCAGAAAGTTTCTTCTGTGCAGCACAGTGAACCTCACAAACTGTAAGGATGTGAACAATGTTCTCAATCTCAGGAAAAAGTTTTTGGGCTTTTGTAGCAAACTTCAGTGCCCCTACAAAGTCACCACTTTGCATTTTGCTCTCTGCCACTTGTTTAGCCTTTAAAGCCTCATCCTTGTTGCACTCCATCGTTGATTTGAAATCAAAACCCAATTATCTTGTTCTCAGAATGGATGCCACAACATTTTATGCCTGTTCATATTCCACAAGTAAAATATTAACCTGCCAGAATCAAGAAAGCAATATAGACAAAGTCAAAGCACCAATCAAGTATCCCCCTATGATAAAAACACATGCATGAACTGAAAGGGGGGAAACAAGATATGAGCATGCTTCATGTATTTGAAATTATTTGAAATTGAGGAGATTCTAAGGCAGATATGAATAAGCAACCTACGCGATCAATTTAAGAGAAGATTCAGAAGTCAGAAACAAAATAGTTCAAAACAACCCTGTTAGCATAGTGAACGGAAAAACCAAGATTTGAACCCTACCAACATGTTTGCTTTGCTAATGACCGAAGTAGACAGATGGTTTGCTTGTTATCATATAATAAGAAGATATTATCAGGAGAACCAGCAATTTATGTGAAGTTGAATGCAAAAAACCATCATGTGCACATGGAAAGAAGCACGAGACAGAAAAGGAGGACAATTAACAATCAAATATTAACATAAAGAATAGTTTCACAGATATTATAAAACAAGTTCAAGGACATACCCATAAAGCCTTCTTACTTCTCTGCCTTCATTTCATCAGTTACCTTCTAAGCTTGCCAATTCTAACTCACATAAGCCAGACCCTAGAGTTTAAAATTCAACCATTCAGTCCACATTTCACTGAGCCAATAAAATTTTATTTAGCAAATACACACGCAAATAGCATACAAATCAACCACCAATATACTAAAAACTCTAAAGAAGCAGAAGAATAGCATCATTGCCAATTCTAACTTGCTAATGATGCTACAGGTACAGGGCTGCTACAGAAAGGAAGATAATGCCTTTACATCTCTATTGCATGCTTTGCATAATGTCATAGTCAAATAAAAAGGAATGAACTTTTTTATAGAAATTACAATATAAGCACGTCAAGAGAATCTCCCTTTCAAATAACAATTCAAGAGAAACCCAAACCCTAGAAAACCAAATCTAACAGCAATAACAAGACTTCATACACAAATTATCACCAGAAAACAACACACCCAAAATCTCAAAATCAGCAAATTTCACCGCAAACTAAAAATTAACAGCTAATAATGTATTCAACAAACTGAAGTAAACCTAGCAAAAACCAAAAATCCAGCTCACATCTTACAAACCCTAGCGACACTATGAAGAATAATGTTCCAGTAAATATTAACTCAAAATGTTACTACTTTAAGATATGAAATGAACAAAAAGTAAGTAAATCGTACGCATCTTACCTGTTGAAGCTAAAATGGAAGTATCTAGAGGAGAAAACAGCGCATTTCAAAAAAAAAACAGCGAGCTTTCAAGTAAAGCGCCGCTAAAAACAGCGACGGAAGAGGCTGAAAAAAGACATAGAGAAAAGGGTTATACTGATAGCTATGGAGAGCGAAGAGAAGAGAAAAGAAGAGAAGCGTTCTCTTCTTCTCGCAAGAGCAGAAAAGGAAGAAGAAGAAGAAATGGAGTGTACTGTTAAAAAATATGGCAAGTGGTTTTACTATTCAATGAGAATCAACACAAGAAAGGAAATGTATTAGGTAAGCTATTTTTATTTTTTCTGACCAATCATAAATAAAATTACAGATTTTATTTTAATTTTAAATATGAGAATATGAGATAGGAAGTGTAAATATCAGGTTTTCTACATTTTGTTATTCTATAAGTTAAAATATAATATCCTATGCGGATTATTATTTTATAATGTTTGATTGAATTAAACATCTCTGTGTCATGTCAGATCTACGGTTTTTATTTGCTATTAGATATGTTATAGATTGTGTTTCGGTTAAAAAGTTAGAGATGATGTGGCCGACCAAATTTTATCTAACAATTTTATCGGTTACTAATCATGTTATAGATTGTGTTTCGGTTAAAAAGGTTGGAGATGATGTGATCTAACAAATTTATCGGTTACTAATCACATTATAGATGGTGTTTTCAGTTAAAAAAAAGTAGAGATGGTGTGATCGAACAAATTTATCTAATAATTTTATCGGTTACTAATCATGTTATAGATGACATTTTAGTTGAAAATAAAGTTAGGGTAAAGAGAGGTGGGGAGAGAATGTGTTTACTTATTTTTTCAGCTGAAAAAATATATATTTATTTAGTATAACTAAATATATGTGTATCATGAAAGTGGCATGTGCAGTTTTTTGCGATGGGAAATTTGCAGTTTAGTCCCTGGCAAGGGAAATTAATATTGGAAGGTCCCAATACATTCCAAAATAATTATAAAGTCCCAGGGCCCTTTCCTGCAATTTTTTGCTTATCTTCAATGACCATTTTGCCCTCATAAGATGAAAGCATAGTCCCCCTGTAGGGACCAGTGAGATGGCAATCATCTTTAATGAGGGCAAAATGGTCATTGAAGTTAAGCAAACAATTGCAGGAAATGGCCCCTGGGACTTTATAATTATTTTGGAATGTATTGGGACCTTCCAGTATTAATTTCCCTTACCAGGGACTAAACTGCAATTCCCCCTTTTTGCGGTTGTAAGCATGCTATTGTATGATAAATTAAATTGTGGCCCAAGAAAAGAAGGGTAGCGTAAACAGAAAGTATTGCTGATTTTGGAAGTGTAATTATATTGGGAAAACGGAAATAATAAATGAAGAGGGACAAAATATGTATGGAAGGCATTTTTTGTTTCTTTTTTCATGAGGGTAAAATGGAGTTTTGATGAAATCTTTGTTTATAACTTTATACTTCGTTAGTTGTGTTTAATTGGAGGGAAAAATTGGGGAAGAGAAAAGTGGGGGGAAATTTAGGAGGGAAGCAAATTTCTATTTATTTGAATTTAAGAGAGAAGATATGGGGAAAGAAAGTGTGTGACAGTGGGAATAAATAAGGGAAAATTAATTTGAGGTCCCCCACAAGGGAGTTAATACTAGAAAAGTCCCAAAAGTTGAAAATATTAATGTAGGGTCCCAAGGGACCTCACATTAATATATTTGAAAAGTGAAAAGACAATTTTCCCACCCCCACCCTCCTCAGCCCCCCCACCCCCCACCCTCACCCGCCCCCCCACCCCCACCCTCCTCCCTCCTCAGCTCGCCCCCCAACCCCACTCCTCCTACAGCTCGCGAGGAGGAGTGGGGGTGGGGGGCGTGGAGGGAGGAGGGGGGTGGGGGGCGAGCTGAGGAGGGAGGAGGGTGGGGGTGGGGGGCGGGTGAGGGTGGGGGTGGGGGGGCGGGGGGGCTGAGGAGGGTGGGGGTGGGAAAATTGTCTTTTCACTTTTCAAATATATTAATGTGAGGTCCCTTGGGACCCTACATTAATATTTTCAACTTTTGGGACTTTTCTAGTATTAACTCCCTTGTGGAGGACCTCAAATTAATTTTCTCAAAAAATAATCATGTAAGTTCATTTTCTTGTCAAAAAGGGATAAAATAAATTATCCCATCTCTATTTCCTCCTCCTCTCTTTTTCTCTTCATCTAGTTTTCTGCCCAACCAAACACAATAATGAATGAGAAATCCATTTTTAAAAAAATAATGTGCGGACATTTTTAAAATAATTACAATCCAAACACAACAAGCAGGTTGAACTAAACTTTAGTCTGAAACTTGAAATGACCAATTGATTCTTGAGGGAGGGAAACACAGATGATCACTGTAGATTTGATATGATGCCAATAAGGTTAGCTATGAAATGTTATACTATTAGGTCAAAATTGATTTTGTAAATGTCTTTTACACCTATATGTGTTTATAACTTTATATATTATATGTTATCTCCTTATAAATGGGAATGTACTAAAACCCCACATTATAAATGGAATGAAATTTATAATTTTCCTTTTAAGCTTTATGTCACACAGTCAATATTATAGATACGCTTGAATTTATACACCTACTAAGTCAATGGATTATTCTATGCCTTAAGTGGCTTTGACAGTTGAAATATATGAAATTAACTTCACAATTTTCAGTCAGGTATTACTTATTAGTATCATCCCTACTGGAGACATTAAGGGAACTAAGTCACTAACTATTGTTGACCCCTGAAGATTCAATCTTATTTTATGTTATGAAATTAGACCATTATAGTACTCTAAGGACCTGTTTGGATAACCCTAAAATCGTTTTTCTACAATCAAACCTAAGTTTTAAACAACTCCTCCCAAACACTCCAAAAAATTGGAAAAACTATTTTGCATTCAAAACCTCATTTTCAAACCAAAATCTGAAAAGCTATTTTTTTTTTTACTTTTCACACCCAAAAGCTATCACCTATGAGTCATTACACTTTTCACCCAAAATTACCCTTAATCATTTAAATCTTTGAAATAAAGTTTTGGGCAAAATTGTCCTTTTTGGTAATTTGACATTCAAAAAGTTATTCTGCTGACACTTTATACAAACACTCTCATTTTATCAAAATCTATTTTCCAGGATAGCTATTATACTTAAAATTTATTTTCAAAAAGTTATTTTCACAAAAGTTATTCTCCAGAAGCTAAATCTAAATACACCTAAATATAATCAACCCAATTGATGAGGTCCTTCACATTTAATGAAAATGCTATGTGCACAAATCTTTTACGAAAGCCCACGTACAAATCTAGTTTTGATCGATTTGACTTGGATAGGTGGTATATGTGTCCATTTATTCATGTTAGGCTTCATTGTTTTTGTAATTCATAACATTTGTAAACAAGCCCAACTGTATATCAGTATCTCGTTGGCCCAGTAGGGAAAACTCGTTCCTTCTCAAATATTGTGAGAACTCTTTCACCCTAAGTAGAAATCTAAAAACATGAGAAGTCTCCCTCAATTCAGGGTTTGAGTTTTTTTACTTTGTTTTTTCCAACTCATGACTGACTCCACCCAATTTGATCCCTAAAACTTGGTCATAAGTCACATATAAAGAGATTATTCCTCTAAGAGAATGTATATAAGGTTTTAGGTTCTCTGTTCCAAGAATTAGCTTATAGAGAGTGATTCCTCCAAAGACTTCCACCCATTACAATGCTCTATCATCAAAAGTTGGGTAACTAAAGAGGTCAATCTGAGAATAAAACAACTGACAGAAGACAAAGTGAAGAGCCATAATGTGAAAGAAATGTGTGTTGCTTTTTTAGAACCCAAGTAGTGTGCCCTGATGATATACAAATAAATTTTACCAAACATAAAAAAATCGCCCGAGTAAGTTTTGCCTCTCCCAACAAAAAGTATTTATAAAATTGATACATTATTTGGTTACGTATGATGAAAGTTGATGTTGAATAATTTGATGTTAGCATAAGATATTGAGAATAGGATGCCTATCAAGTATGAGAGTCATGTCCAGATCTCGATATTATGTGGATGGCTATTTCGCACTCTTTAACATGTCAAACTGTGGTTGGATGAAAATGCTTAAATTAAGGAGTGAGGCCACCTACTGTACCCAAATAAGGCAACCAAGAATCTCTACGCAATCACTACCCCACTATATTTTTTCTTTCCCGTTTTATAGCATTTTTTAATGATAGACCAATGATGAATTATTTTCTTAAAATGAGTTGTAGTGTTGTACTAGTTTGTTTGACTGAGTTTATTTTGTCCAAGTAAATCCTTTTTGTTACAATAAATATTTATTTCAAGGATGTTTGGTTTGCTTATTTTTTATTTGACTTATTTAAAATAAGTAGTTTATTTCATAAGTAGAAAAAGTATTTTATTTTCAGTTTATAAGTAACTTATGAAGGTGAACACCACAAATTATAACTTATTTTATACATCCAATCACAATTAACTCAAATATACACAACTTGGCTTATGAAAATAAGTCACTTATAAATAATTTTTTTACAACTAATCTAAACATAAATCTCATTAAATAATAATCTAACTTATTTCGATATAACTTATACTTCATAAGTAATCCAAACACAAAGAAACGCGCTCTCTAGTAACATCTAGTAGTGCATTTTTTAAAAAAAGGGAATCTTATTTCAATAGTAACAAAGACTAGAGATTCAAAATCGTGAGTGCTATTAACAAATAATTTAAGGCATTTAATATCAATTAACAGTTTTAAATGGTCTTCCCAAGAAAACTTCATATAATTTATAGGCACAAATATGTAATATCCATTTGTTTAATGAAAATTAAGTTGATGTTAAAAAATTATCACGAAAAACATGTAATAACATGAATTTGTTCAAAATAAATAATTTTTCGACAATCTAAAAAAGCTTAGCCGATTTTTCACCATATTTTTCGATACTGAGTAGCTGTTTTTTATGATAAGAAATGGGTTAGTGAGATATCACTAAAAGAATTTTTACTAGTAGTCAAGGAAAAAAAGTGAATGATGTCATGCATTATGGTTCGATAAGACACGTACATTGCGGTTTTTCATTAAGTCATATAAACATGCGACAAAGTCATGTGTCATAGTTATGGAAAAATATGTAATATCTCGCCACAGTGACACATCTTTCATTTTATTTTAAAAAAATCCAATAACTTTTGTCGTGACATTTTGTGTGGCATAAGCTGCTTGATTTTTTGCGACATATAGGGCACGGTGACGAGCTTATTTTCTTAGTGTATACAATATAATTATGCAACGTAATCATTATTATTTATATCTTAAACATGTCGCATGCAGTCTTTCTCTATAGATGGAAAGATCAAGACACATATAGTGCATATAGATTATATCCATCATGATAGTCCATTATTTTAATTACTAATTTGGCTCGATCATAATAATTGTATATATCATTTTATGTGACTTTCTCTCCCACACAGGAGTGACCTTGACGTCTACAATAAACAGGAAGTCGCTCCATTTTCATCTTATAAAACTATTATTCATTGCCATTCATTATCATAATGATGATATCTGTTGTTTAAACTTTAAGAAGAGAAAAAGTCATCCCGATATTAATTGATATACTGGTTTTAAAATGGAAAGCTGATATCCCATCTAATTAAGTAATCCAGCAAATGCGTGGCCAACTTTAATTCAGTAGTTCTAGATGTCGTACTTCATTTCGACAAAGTAAGTGTACACAATATATTAAATTTTAATTTCAGGCCTTGCACCTTTTTTTACCATAGTCTCATTAATTTAATATAAAATATCTCTAGACGACTTTATTTACATTCAATCACATTTAATTTTTTACCGGAGCAATCAATTCTAGAAGGTGGAGTAGGAAGGTCAAATGAATTGCGGTTGGCAGTTGTTTGTATGTCAAAATTCAAAAGTTAGTTTTATGGTACCCCTACGGTCCCTAATGTAAGAGTTAGCCGTCAAAAAAACATTTCTTAAGAAAACATGTGAATGTTAGTTGGGTGTCTGGAGTTAATGCTTCTTTTCCAAAATTGCCCATATTTATTATCGTACTTTTAAGAGAGAGAAATACATAAGCATTAATAAATATGAAAGAGAGTTAGGGGTAAAGTAGGAGAAAATGCATTAAATGATGAGAGAATATGGGGTGAGCTCTTATATTAGGGACCAAAATCATTCAAATTTTGGGTTCTTACATTAGGGACCAGAGGGAGTATATTTTATTACAAATAACTTCAAATGGATAATGTTCATCATCCATAATGGTTAGGTTCCCTCAGCTCAAGTAGTGGTGGATATATTTTCTGAGTTTTCGGGGAACTATATATATATATGTCAAAAATAGTAGGCAAATTGGAAACAAACAGTGCGTAGGTTGATAAGAACAACTATTTGTATTACCATTAGTATATTTATTTGAATGGTCATCAATATTCACAATGATTGAAAGCTTATCGTAATCATATTTTGGTCTTGAATAAAAATAGCAAGTTTGATACCACCTACATACAATTAATACATGTCTTAAACATTGAAAATTGAAAGTGCTCTTATATTTAGTAACTTAAAGAGTAATACAGAAAAATTATTACGGTTAAGTTGATTCATTTTGTTTCCTTAAAATTGTCTAAAAAAAATCAATTAACACTTATATTTTTCCTACAACGAAGAGAGTAAGCATTTATTAAATCATCACCCCGCTCATATTAAATTCTTATCTTGTGGGCAATGACGACCTAACACTTCTGATCCATATTCCAAATGATCAGGCACAGATCAGAGAAGATCCTGTCTCCCGAACACCGTGACTTTCTATATTGGGCTTCGTCAACACGCCACCTATGACCTAACATAGTCCGATAGATAACGCAATCTAGTATATATATTTCAATATTGATATAATATATTAGTCATTTAATATTATATATATAATCTGATTACAGGGTTTTATCATGTCTTCCCTATCTTTTTGTCCCAACGTCTTCCCTGATCATAAAACATGCAATGATGCTTCTTCTTTCTATGCTCTAAATATATTGACTACAATTAGTATTTGTACGATATTGGATGGTTCAATCAAATCTTTGTTATAAGATTAAGTTGATATTTTATAGTGGAGGTTAAAGAAGACAAGTCAACCATTTAATTTGAACATATACATGATAAAAGTAGTTTAATTATAAGATAGTTTTCAAGTAATAAAGCCAAATAATCATTTTGTCTTTAATTTGAAACAATTCTTCATCTCCCTAGTGTATGCATTTCAAAGCCACATATATAGCGGCTTTTTTCCAGCCTAACCTTTCAAACGGCTTCTTGCCTAAACCAAGCCGCAATCGATGCCGGCAACTGCTTTCGGTCCAGCTCGGCTTTTGAAAACCTTGCTTTTAACGAGTTTGACAATCATTATATATGACCTCTCCATCAAGTCATCATTCAATATAAATCAACGATTATTAAATCTTTCTCCAACAGTAAAACGCATTCCACGATTGCAAACAATATTAATGTCTTTTCTTTAATAGGTTAATGATCAACGATCGTCAAATAGTAATCACAGAGTCTGGAAATAATTAAATATATACGACTGTACTCCTGATCATTTTAGGGAAAATTAAATTGAGGTCCCTCACAAGGGAATTAATACTGGAAAAGTCCCAAAAGTTGAAAATATTAATCTAGGGTCCCTAGGGACCTCACCTTAATATACTTGAAATGTTAAAAGACAATTTTGCCCCTGCCTCTTATTACTTCATTTCCCTCCTCATTTCCTTCATTTCACCCCACCATCACGTTGCTTCTCTTCACCCTCCAACGAAGACACATTTGCTCCATGTCATGCACGTCGCTGCTCATCATCATCATCAACATAGACACACCTTGAATCAATGACTTAGAAGACCCATGTGAAAGTTTGATCATCCTCTACAAACAAAGGTAAATTCCAAAAATCTTGATCTTCATTTTGTGGGGAAAAATGATTGCTTTGAAATAAAAACAAAAACTTTTGCTTTAAATCATCTTCCCTTGGTCCATCAAAGAGTTATTCATATGAAAAACACAATCTTTTTTAGTTGTACAATATAAAGACACATTGATACAAAAGACATATGGATGGTTTGTAAAAAAGGCAAACCTTTTCATATAATAATAATAGTGTGGGATGAATGTTGATGAATAAAAGACATATTGATATGAAAGACAAATTTTTTAGTTGTACAATGATATATGTAGCATTATTATTTGTTTTATACTAGTGTTTGGTATGTTGATGATGTATGTGAGGTAAGCTATGTTCTGTTTTACCATTTAAAAAACAGGGGAAGTACATAGATGATTGAGTTTATGAGTGTTTGAAGGGATTAATATTTATTGTCACAAGGTGCCCAATGTGTTGTTATCGATGGCCATTACATTGTTAATAACAACGGGTGAAAGAATGGTGAAGTGGTTAATGAATTGATTGAGGATGAGTTTTGTGTGATGTAATTTGATTCTAATATAGGAGGGAACTAAAAGTATGCAGCTTTTTGGGGTTGGTACTTGTGTATTAGTATTGAATTGAGAGTTTTTAATGAATGGATAGTGAGTTGTCATCTATGCTCATGTAATTGTTATAACGACTCATGTGGTTGTGAATATCAATGCACTGTGCAGGGTAAATGACTAGCTCATCAGGGAGGAGTGTAATATGTTTGTTGCACATAGGGGGGCATTTTGTAAATGGAGAAGATGGTTACCCACAATATGTTGGGGGTAGTATCATTTCAAGAACCATAAAGGAAGGCATGACATATGAAGAACTTAAAACAATAGTAGTAACTATTGTTGGAGGTGGAGCGGAGATTGGGGATATACAAGCATGAAGTTCAGACTCTCTGGTGATGAAACAACAACATATGTCGACCTTCTAGATGATGAAGGTGTTGAACATTTCATGAACCTTACTAGAGAAATGGGACATATCTTTGTAAGTGGCTGCCCAATTGAAGATACACAACTAACAAGAGATGTTCGAAGGAATGTTCAAAACGAGTAAGTTGCAAGTATACCTTAAAACTATGTATTATGTTATGATTCGGTTGCTAACAGTCTATGTATGCTTGACAGGGGTAGGGAAGATTTATATACTTCTCAAAGGATGATGACGACTCTAGATTCACAACCATTGTCATTGTCAAGTGCCATACAAATCACTCTCACACCAAGAGTAGAGATGAATTCGACGAAGTGGAAGGAGTTGTTCATTGGAGTAGGAAAATCATTTCGCAATGCCGATGAGTGTAGACAAAGTGTATTCAAGTACAGCTTAGCTCATCACTTGTCACACAAGTATGTGAAAAATTGTAATGAAAAGATCATTGTAAGATGTCAGGCTAAGGGTTGCAAGTGGGTTATGCGTGCATACGAGATGTGCCCAGGCTCTAAGATTCTAATAGTGCGTAGCTTTCATGATGTGCACAAACATGATGCGCAAGAAGATTTGAATATTAACCACTCTACAAGGTCGAAGTTGACATCATCAATAATAGTTGATTCCTTGAGGGACAATATAGACAAGACTCCCACTGAAATAAGGAGAGACCTTTACAGAGAGTATGGTGTTAGATTAAATTATAGTCAAGCCTACTGGGGTAAGAGAAGGGCATTGCTTAATCTTGAAGGCAGTCCAAAAGATTCGTACAAGTTGATTCCATGGCTTTGTGATAGGCTGAAAGAAACTGACCAAGATACAGTAGCAAAATGGAAAGCGACAGGAGGAAGGTTTGAGCGACTATTCATTGCCTATGGGTGCTCGATCAAGGGTTTCTTAGCAGGGTGCAGGCCTGTACTTATCATAGACGGTTGCTTTCTGACTGGTCCATATAGAGGGACTTTACTATCAGCTTCTGCGCATGATGCTGACAATGATTTATTTCCAGTAGCATATGCAATTGTAAGTGGGGAAACAGAGGACAACTGGGAGTGGTTTATGGAGAATGTCAAAGAAATCACAAGAAATGTGGAGATAACCATAATTTCAGACCGGAATCCAGGCATAATTACAGCAGTGAGAAATGTATTCGGTAGCGAAAGACATGCCTATTGCTATAGGCATGTAAAAGAAAATTTCAGCAAAGAGTTTGGTAGGCTGATCCGAGGAAAAACAAGGGTCAAAGCCCAACAGAAGGAGGATGCTTTAAGGTTGCTTGATGCAATTGCCTATGCAAGACTTGATGAAGACTACCAAAGTGCAATGACAAAATTAAGCGTCTTTTCCCCAGAATTGACTGAATGGGTGGAAACAGATGGAGATGTAGGAAAATGGGCTTTAAGCAGGTTTGGTTTCATGAGGTGGGACAGTATGACATCAAATCTTGCAGAGTCCTTCAATGCTTGGATATTGGAAGAGAGGAAGCACAATGTGTGCACCTTTATTCATGAGCATCGTTTCAAGTTGGCTGCCAAAATGGTTGCAAGTAAAGCAGAATTGGCAAATTGGATCAACGGGGTCGGGCCTAGGACAAATGACAAGTTGATGGAGATAGTAAGTAGTGCATCAAATTTGTATGTGCAACATTATGGTGGTACCTTGTACGAATCTCACATATTGGTTGATCATAGAGTTGTAAGGCTTGTTGTGGATATTGGCAAACATGAATGCACGTGCTTAGCGTGGCAGATGAGTGGACTGCCATGTGTCCATGCATGTGCAGCCATAAAGCTTAGTCATGGCAATGTCTTCACTTTTGTTGATGATTGCTTTAAGCTTGCGACACAAGAAAAAATATATGCACATACCATGAGGCCAATTGCAACACATGACTTTCCAGACCCAAGTAACCTGACCAAAACTCAGTTAGCGACATGGGAATTCTTGGAACCACCGCTGACTGCAAGGCCTTCAGGACGACCAAAGAGGAAGAGAATAGAGTCACAATTCCAAAACAAGCAAGTGTACCACTGTGGAAGGTGCCATGAGGCAGGACATACTGCAAGGACCTGCAAGAACCCGAATCCAAGTTAATGAATGACACTCAATGTTTCCTTTTGTAAATGCATGTCAGCCTTTTGTATGTAAATATTTGCATGTCATTGTTTTGAAATTGTAAATATTTGCATGTCATTGTTGTGTCAATGACATTTAATGCCTCCCCTAGAAAAGGCTTTTGTATAGTGACTTATGTTTTGTTGGAAACCTTGTTAATGAGCTGTACTTGATGTTATTATGCTTGGGACAGACATGCAAGCGATCATGTGGATTGTATGATGCTCTATCAAATTTGCTGTCAAACCTATTGATATATTTGCCCAACGGATTGTTATCATTGCTCATTAACCTGTTATTGACAAGTCCTCAATTTTGAGGCATCAACTGTAGCCTGTACAACTGTGATACCTACGTTATTGTTAATGATATGTTTTGCATTTTATAACTGTGGCACAGTTGATCATTACATTATCTTTATACCTTCGCATGAGATTGTTATAGCCATTCAGTTACAGTTTAGCAATTAAGTTAAAGGCAATGCCCATTTAGTTGTCAAACTATACTCATTCCGTTGTCACGTATGCCCATTGAGTTGTCAAACTATGCCCATTCAGTTGTCACGTATGCCCATTCCGTTGTCAAACTATGCCCATTCAGTTGTCACGTATGCCCATTCCGTTGTCAAACTATGCCCATTCAGTTGTCATAGTATGCCCATAGAGTTGTCACACTATGCCCATTTAGTTGTCACGTATGCCCATTCAGTTGTCACACTATGCCCATTCAGTTGTCACGTATGCCCATTCCGTTGTCAAACTATGCCCATTCAGTTGTCATAGTATGCCCATAGAGTTGTCAAACTATGCCCATTTAGTTGTCACGTATGCTCATTCCGTTGTCAAACTATGCCCATTCAGTTGTCATAGTATGCCCATAGAGTTGTCAAACTATGCCCATTTAGTTGTCACGTATGCCCATTCAGTTGTCACACTATGCCCATTTAGTTGTCACGTATGCCCATTGAGTTGTCAAACTATGCCCATTTAGTTGTCATAGTATGCCCATTGAGTTGTCAAATTATGCCCATTTAGTTGTCACGTATGCCCATTCAGTTGTCACACTATGCCCATTTAGTTGTCATAGTATGCCCATAGAGTTGTCAAACTCTTCCCATTTAGTTGTCACGTATGCCCATTCAGTTGTCAAACGATGCCCATTAGGATGTCAGGTTTTTTCCCCTGGAGTTTTGGCAATTAAGTTTAAGTCAGTGCCCATTGAGTTGTCAAACTATGCCCATTCAGTTGTCATAGTATGCCCATTGAGTTGTCAAACTATGTCCATTCAGTTGTCATAGCATGCCCATAGAGTTGTCAAACTATGCCCATTTAGTTGTCACGTATGCCCATTCAGTTGTCATAGTATGCCCATTGAGTTGTCAAACTATGCTCATTTATTTGTCACGTATGCTCATTCAATTGTCACGTATGCCCATTCCGTTTTCATATTATGCACATTCAGTTGTCATAGTATGCCCACATTAAGTTAAAGTCAGTGACCATTGAGTTGTCACATATGCCCATTCAGTTGTCATAATATGCCCATAGAGTTGTCAAACTATGCCCTTTAAGTTGTCACGTTTTTCCCATTGAGGTACAGTTTTAGCAATTAACTTAAAGTCAGTGCCCATTTAGTTGTCACATTTGCCTAGTAACCTGTCACGCTTTAGGCATTAACTTAGAGGGTTTGGAAACATGATTGAACAACAATGCTAAATTGACAAAATACACAAGGATTCAACATCGTGTTTAACAACCGTTTGAAAACACGAACACTTGTTTCAATAAATAAACACCCTTTTCAAAATGTAAACTAGTGCAACATCTAATTCTTCTTGGACATCTTGTCCTCCACAATGGATAGCGCTATTTGTCTGTTCTTGTTGTTGTGATGCGCAATCAGCCACCAGAGACATTCAACTTTAATGCTTCGCATGTCAGCTGAGCTGTACCTCGGCATAGTATAGCATTCGTCATGCTCAGAGGCGTCCCAGCTCTGTAGCCAACTCAACAGGTGGACGCCACACGAATCCCTAACGTGATGATAAACCATAGTTAAGCCCAGAAACAAGGTACATAAACATAACTTAGCCTCCCAAGCAAAAAAAGTGCCCAAAACTAACTTACGTGTCGCCTTGGAGATGGACCTTAGCCCAATGCACTTCTTCATCATTAATATTGTCCACAAGTGCTGGCTTTACCATCTTGATTATGTCTATCAACCGCTGCCTCTGCATAAGGATATGTAGGCACATGTAAATAATCAAACACAATTGAAGATAACAATTAGTCAGCAAAAGATTAAACTTACACAATGGGTAGCCATTTTATTTTTATGCCTAAATGTCTCTTTGAATCCCTTAGACATCTTCCTACGCGCATAGTGCTTAGGCTCCATTGACTGCTGTTTCAAAGTTTCATCCATCTGCAGTGCGTTGAATGTGACACTATCCACCAATGAGTCAAGGGCATAGAAGCGCATGCTCCTCGTCTCGATAGCATAACAAAACCAGTGGTCGTCAAACAAGACGGGAGCGAATATAAAGTCAGCGTCCCCGAGGTTGTATTTAAGTTGTTCAGGCATAAACTCTTGAATGTGATCGCCCAATGCAAATCCACTGCCTTTGCGCACAATCTTGTCCATGAAGAATGGACAAAATATGTGCCTTGTCATCTTGCCTTGCTGTTCCTGCTGGTCGGCAATCATTGTCCGTACAACCATTGCCATGAACTGCAAAAACCACAAATGGAAAGTGCAAATTAACGAATTTACATATGCAAAACATAACCACAGTTCATAATAGTACAGTCCCCTTACCGAATTGCTGATCCAACCCCCGGATCGAAGGCAGGTAAGCTCGGAACGTGTCAGGTGGAAGTCATGCATGTCAACAAATATCCTAATATTCCAAAAGCAAATTAATATTCCAATAGCTTCCAAATCAGAACTAAAGTAAGCTTCCAAAAGCTTCAATTTCAGTCTTAGCAAATTTCAATTATTTCTCTTCTTTGACAGGTTAACAGATAGGAGAATTAAAGTAAACGCCCTTCATTATAATCAAACACAAGTTAATATAACCTCCTAGTACCTAGCTGAACTGAACGGCAGCCAAGGAAAGAAGAAAATAAAAATTCTCAAGTATCATCTATATACTACTAAGTACTGAGTCAAATCAGAATGAGGTAACATCATATGCACATACTCACTCACAATAATAAAATTGAAAGGTAAACTTTTGTCATATGGGTTTAGGAACATTAAAACCCCAAAATCAGAATTGATTTTCTCCAATAAAATCCCTAAACTTCGGCCACCAAGTTGGCAAATGCACAGTCAATTGACAACAAATAAAATAACGTGCATTTACTTACGCATCACATCAACCTTGTTGCTTCTTGTGGTGCAAAACTCAAAGAGTCTCTCCTTCTCATCAGTCTTCCTCTTCCTCTCGGCCTTGCGTTGTGGTATGGCCCAAAACGGGCTCACTATGGCTGGTTTTTTTTCCCGCGTGGACCTACGTGGTCCTTTTAATATTTCCTTCTCATGCTCCTCACTGGAAACATCTTCTTCCCCCACCTTCTCGGGTTCCTCACTAGAAAAATATTCTTCCTCAACAATGTTCTCCTCTTCCCGCAGGTCTTTCTCCTCCTTCTCTTCCTCAACATCATCATCTTCTCCGTCATTCTCGTCCTCATCCATGTCCACCCTGGTCCCTTGTAACTCCCTTTTCTCTAAGGCCATCAATTTCTGACCCACCATTGTTGTAATCTCACGGTATGCCTCCCTGTAGACCTAAAAATCAATGAATGACAAAGGTTAAACCCTACTAGATGCCTTTACATCCTCTTACTGACAACTAAAGCTTTACAACTGTACATTAATTTCACTTACGGGGAGGTGAAAGTCCAGTTCAGTCACATGTCCACTTGTGTTTACACCACTGGTTTCACCACTTGCACACAATAAGCCACCCACATTATGCTTTTCAAGCGCAACCATATCAAGAACCCTTCTCTGGGTCCAAAAGGAAAGGGCATCCGAGTCAGGTGGCACTTGACCATTGCTAAGACAATAACTTTGAAGCCCGAGAACCTGTCAAAGAAAAATGAAAACACTTTACATTACACAAACGCAACACATTAACATTAACATCTATATGAGATATTTGTTGAGCACTCACCATCAGCAAGTATGTGCATCCATCGGCATTCCGTTTGCCCGTCTCATCATCTCCTGTCTTAAGCACATTCTGGTATTTACCGATGCCCTTGCATAGGACATCCAACACAAACGAGGCCCAGTCAAAACCGCCAAGGGAGTCTGCTGTCAGGGTCATTATCTTCAACACACCGTTGTTCACCTTCACATAAGAATCGGGGCACAAAAACACCCCCAATGCATATAAAACAAACAAGAATTCAAATTCTTCTTCGTTCCCTTTCATCTCACTCAGCATTTCACCAATTCTCTTATAGCTCACATCACCATAAACAACCTTGTAATCCTTGAACATTGAATTTACCACATTTATTTTCTGGACGTCAATTTTCTTTCCACCAAAGGGTATCCCCAGCAAGGAATGGACACGTTCAGGTGTAATTTTAATAGGTGTGCCTCTTACGCACATGACTTTAGTTCGTGGATTAAAGTGATGCATCAATTTTGCACAGTAATCCCGACAAACTGAAGGACAGGATACCTCCACCAACTTGTCAAACCCTATTCTCTTCAACCTCTCCATCAGCAACTTCTTTTTTTTCACATGCTCGCATACATTCATCAGCTGATTAGGAGCACACCTTGTGTGAAATTTCACTTTAGCTTTCTCCTTGTCATGTATCGGCATGGCATTACTATTTAATCTCCTTGCCTCCTCCTGGTATGGCTCTTTTTCCTCAATTGATAAGCCATCCCAAGTAGTTTTCAGTTCTTTGTTGCGCTCGGGCAATGATTTTTTAGCTCCAGAATGTTTCTTCCAGTACTTTTGAGTGAACACGGAAAATCCAAAATGTTTCGTCATTATAGTAACCTAACAAAACAAAGCACCAATATGATCAACAACAGGAGTATGTAGTTCTAAATAAAAGTTCTAAATACAACAATAAATATCCCTCCAAACAAGTTCTAAATACAACAGTAATGCACAATCTTTGAACCAATTTGCACAATAGTAAAACAAACAGAGTCCAAATATGAAGAAAGCAGCAAAATATAAAAATTTCAGAAAAATACATATTGAAGTAATAGTAATACTGTACTGAGTAAAAAGAAATACCTCAAAGATTCACACGTTGAGATTTCAAATAAACAACTTTTCCTACATTATCATGAAGTTGCAAGTCTTCCAAATTTTAATCTCATCACAGCATTGAATTTCAATAATCAAACAGTATAATCATCGAAACACACACAACTTCTTAAAGTCATAACTAGCTACTCACAGTAATGTTAATCTCTCGGTCAAACAATCTATCAAACACCTATCATGCATAACAATTGAAACTAATAAAACAAGCTTCCTCTCCCACAACTTTCTACAACAACTATAATTTCTCTTTCACACATTTCCTCAAACATGGTATTGAAAATAAAACAGTCAAACAAAACCCCACATCATAACTAAAAAAAAATCCTTCAAAGTGAGGAATCCGTCAGCGAGAGGGAAAAACTTTCAAAACTTCAGACTTTGAGCGAAAATTCCTAAAATTTTATGAATATTACCCACGAAGAGATAGGGAATACCTTTCAAAGCTTTAGACTTTGAGGAATCTGTCAATGTCTATTTCGATTTAGGGTTTCTGATTTTGAGAGAGGGTGGCCGGAAAATTGATAAGAGAACGCCAGGGAAGAACGCGAGACGAAGAGCTTGAGGGTGGTGGCAATGGGTTTTTGGTTTCTTGTTGTTTTTGGGGGTGTCGGAAATCACAAGTGGCGGCGGCCGTGATGAAGAGAGAGAGCGAGTGTGAGGCGAGATGAGAGATGAGAGTGTGAGGCGAGATTAGAGTGGCTGCCTTCAATGTCTTGCTGTTTTGGGGGTGTCAGAAATCGCAATGCTTTCTTCTTGTTTCTGGGCGAGAGCGAGCGAGAGAGAAGAGGCAGCTCAGAGATGATGAAGCAAGAGAGTAAGAGATTGAGAGTGTAATAAGAGGCAGGGGCAAAATTGTCTTTTAACATTTCAAGTATATTAAGGTGAGGTCCCTAGGGACCCTAGATTAATATTTTCAACTTTTGGGACTTTTCCAGTATTAATTCCCTTGTGAGGGACCTCAATTTAATTTTCCCATCATTTTAATACCTGCCTTGAAAAAACATGCAGAATTATGATCTCGATTAATAAAACCCGAAGCTTCCCGTGTTAGACCAATCATAAAATACTATAACATATATGATGTCTACTATAATCAGAATATAACAGTGGAAGACTTATAAATACCTCTACCACTGCTAGTCCATTTGATGCAGAGATCCACATTACTCGATGATCTGAAACCATAGAACAAAAGGTTCTTATCTTGACAGGAGTAGGCACACTGATGGTATGTGTGAATTGCCATATCAAGTCAAGGGAACCCTCAAGGAGCAGTCTACTAAATCGCTTTTAACTTAGTCTGGTGCACACACATCATTACCTTCCATCAAGATTATGACGTTTATATAGAGACTAAGCAAAACCCTAATTTGACTGGGCCTAATATGACTAAGGGGCCACCTAATGGATATATTAATTAAACATAAATAATAATAATAATAATAATATAAATAAGATATTAAAATATCTAACATCCCGAGGGTGCTACAGTGATCACGTACCTAACACTCTGTTCATGATGCGCAATTATCAGATAATTAAAAATAAATTAGCTCAGACTAATGTCGGATTATAGAGTACTCCGTCATTGTTTTTGAATTGCACATACCTGAGAAGAGTGCAATAATTGATGTAGTTGCAGGAAAGGCTGTGGGGGTAGGACATATCTCCATGAAGGCGGGCTAATCCCCTGCATATAGACAGCGTACGTATTGGCACACACGTGTTTAATTTGCATCTATAAGTTTGTGCGTGTGTACGTGTTTGAAAAACAAAAGAGGAATTTTTTTACTGATCTTAATGAGCTATGTTAATAATAATTGTATCAACTTAAAATATATACATTCCCTTCGTTTCTAAATATAAAAGTTAATTATTTGTTAAAATCACATTATATTATCAAAATACTCTAATTGTTTGTCTTTATTCCTGCCCTCCTTTTACTTATTTATCGTTAAAGATTATCAACAATGATAACTTGAAGAAATGTTGAGAGAAATCAGAAAAGACTCTTATATTTATGAACAAATTCACTTCTTTTAATAGTATATAGGACAAGAGGGAATATATAAATTTTATGTGGAACCAGCCATTATTAAAAAATTATAAATATAAATATACTTTATACTACCTCTGGTCCTAAATATAGGACCTAATTGACTTTTTTTTGAGAGATTAAGGTTGCAAAATAGGTTATTAAATGATGACATGTTTGATATATTTATAGATTATTCATTAGTTTATAGGTAAAATAAACTAGTTTAAGGGAAAAAATTAGGTAAATCAATTTATAATTAACTTATTTTGCTTTTTTAAAGATTTTTTTAGAAAAAGTCAATTAGGTCTTATATTTTGGACTAGAGGGAGTATAAAAAATATCACATAAAAGTCGTTGAAGCTAACCAATTATAATGTGCATGCATGACGGACGTTGAAACCGATGAATATATCTATCTCATGTTTAAATGCTAGAGCTAGTATAGGATAATTGTATACTCCTATAGGATAATGAGTATTATATTATGGATGTTTAAATGCATATTTAAACCGATGAATACATCTATCTCATGTTACAACAGCAATTATTACTATATTTTATACAAGGGTTACCCTCTCATATTGGATATTATACATATTCTATAGTTCTTAATATAAAACTTAATTAACATTTTTGGAGAGATTGAGAAAGCTAAGTTTGTTTGTTATTAATTAGTCATGACATAATATGTAGTATGAATTGGAAAAGTTAGTTTATGAGAAAAAATTAGACTAGCCAAATTATTATAAGAATCTTGTTTAGTTTTTTTAGATTTTCTAAAAATGACAAATAGATGTTATATTCAAAATTTGAGGAAGCAGTTACTTTAAAAAGGTTGATATATACATGCATGATTTGAAATAAAACGCCACGTAATTGAATTTAAGAATTAATTTTATTTAAAACTCTAACAGTTAATTGGTACTAACTCTTTTTCTAAATGTTGGAAATAGATAAAAGGCTTACTCTGGTCTGAAATACAATATCTCAACCAACTATACTTATAATTATTTTTTTAATAAAATATATCTATATTCACTACACATGTTAATGAGAAGTTTTCAATCATAGATATTTTAGAGAGAGCGATTTCAAAATAGTTGAATAAACTAACTTTTTTGATATCATCAAGGAAATAACTTTTATACAATATCAGAACGATAATCTAACTCTTACACAGAATATATAAGAACCGACAGTTCTGATTAAAAAAAAATAGAAGAACCGACAAAATTGTACGCTCACCAAAAGAGTCTCAAACGTAACGATGTTATACAGCAAGACACATTTTATTTATTCCTGGTGTGACGGGGGTTTGGTTATTTGTTCGGACCACAAAATTTTTGAAGATGAAAAAAAATGACGAGCACCAATGAAAAACTAGCTGACTGGTGATATATCATGTCTGTGAGCATAAGTTATCTACATGCAAAGCTTTACTAAGGAGGTTCCAATTCCATTCCGAAATTTCAATTTCGGCACACACTTGTATATCATCATTACGTGTTTGATAAAGAAAAGCGATGCAAAGTCCACCCATCAAAACAACTTTGAAATTATTCCCAGCAGCTTTTTTAGAAGGGAAGGTACATGCCAATATTAATTCACAACCACAAAAATAAAAAGGATAGCTTTGGATCCCAAACACGATATATTGTTTTTTTTATTTGATCATAAATATCATCAAAATGATTCTCCTCAACCATTCTCTGCCACCAAATTTGGCCCCAATAATAGCACCTCACCAGTCATATGTATGACTCACGACCCTCCCATCAACCACATGTGAATCTGCTGGTAACCACCTAGTCCAGATTGAGATACTCCCAGTACCAAGTGCCACCCAATCAGATCTCAGCATAACAGCCAATGGCTGAGATTGCTCCATTTGTTAATAATATGGGGTCCACGTATCTTAAAATCTAGAGCCGTTAGTGTGAATTATTGGATCTGGGGTGTTCAAATTAAAGAGTGTACCCACTATATATGATTTTGACCCTCGTTAGAGTGATTTTCATGATTGTTTTTAGGCTTTGGTTTGGTTGGTTGGTTTGTGTGCATAAGGTTAGATCGGGACACGTAGGCACGTGGCATAATTCTAGAAGCTCATATCTAACTTGCGTCTATGCACACCATCAATGCTTATCATCTGCTTCGAGTTGGACTCTTTCCATTGGTTTCCTCTTTCGTACTACCAAGAATCTTGCCTTTCATAAAATTTTAAAAAGTATTTAAAACCCAATTGACGTGACCAGGTTGAATTATTTTAATTTCTTGAGTAATTATTGATCATGGGCTTAAATATAAAGTATATATGTACTATGTGTTGGCAAAATACATGCATATATCTATCATAATGCAGGGTTCAAAATTATAGGATTGCACTATTTTTAAAAACTCCACTCGTTCCATGTATTGCCGTACGACAAAAGAATCCCTCATATTTTGAAGTAAAAAAAATTAATATACACAATATATAATATAAATATAAAAGATAATATAAACGGTAATAATATGAGAAATTTGTTGGTCCACATTATAAATGGTAACGTGTAAAAGTAAATATAATAAATATTTGATTTCTTTTACCATTACATATCAAATGATCGATGTAAAGAGCTAGGAAGAGCAAGCGACCTGAATGTAATTGACATACAATATATATAATAAGCATAAAATTAAAAACTCATTAATTTTACCCACAAAAAAGTACTCAACTTTGTTTCCTATGTTTATATAAAATAGTTACTATTAATAAGTTTCCTCAAATAATAATGTGAGTCAGTGAGATATTTGTTGTGATCATCATTGCATTGTATATCATTATTTCTATTACTGTTGACTTAAAATAAATTACGCAATGATTTATATTTAGGACATACATAAACATTACTGTTGGTTTTTCTCTTGCAATGTAAATATACGTAACTACTGAATTACCTTTAACATCAAATAAGTCCGTCTGATCTTGCCAAAGATAAGTGATTTGGGCATATGGTTATCGTTAAGAAAAAAAGTATAGTTGACAAGTCATTGAAATAATTTATTCTGCAAATATAACTCTCGTAAATTTAGAACACGCTTGACTTTAAGGTAGCTGTGGCCACTTTGCCATAGCAATCAAGCAGGCTGCAACAGACGGATTCATGCTTTGTTGGTTTAATTTGGAACTACTCCCTCCCATCTTTATTATAAGAGCTCATAGCCAAATTGAGTTTCTTAAAAAACATATAATAATAATAATAATCATATATGTCTCTAATTTACATCATTTTCTAATATTATCTATATAAAAGAGAGTTAGAAGTAAAATAAAAAAATTGCATTAAACAATTGAGAAAATGTAAGATGAATTTTTGAGTTGTGAATCAAACCAATTCAAATTTTGGACTCTTATAATAAACAAGGTAGAGTATACTTATTTACACGACCCAAGACAACTTTTACTATATGTATGTATAAACACTTCAAATATGGACCAATAAGTACGGATTCGAGGAAGGGAGGAACATGGTTATCCATGAATGGGACGGTAAAGTTGTCAGATCTCCGGTTCTCAACTCAACTTTGACTCCTTTAAAGTTCTGTTTCATCATCTTTTCTAGGAATCAATTCTCTATAGATGTCTTTTTAAGCATGCCGAGCGCACATATCTACAAATTTTTAACAAGATTTAGAAAGGTAGATTCGTACATTTCACAGCCGTAATCGGCGAGATAAACATAATGAAATTCAAAAATACATATGATACATTCATATGCGCATGATTAACCATTTTTTCTGAATTTGGGACGATGGCATGTTTATCATCCACACACACACACTCACTTCATTTGTTTATAGCATATTTTTACGTCATGTCGATTGCTGATTATAAAATACGATTTTTTAAAAAACCTTTCAAACGGTATATCTGTAGATATCCGTGATCTAACATAACCTCACGGCCACGGGCGGTGGGGCTGCATTTATCGACCTCATTTTGCTTACAATTTTTTATATATATATTGTCCACCTCCAACGAAAAAAGTTTGTAACTTAGCTAATTAGGTTATAGCAATCTAGTTAGCTCAGTTAGCACACAATATGCTTCCACAATATATATAGAAAGTTCAAACTTGCAAAGTAGATGTACTATAATACTTTGCTTCCAATTTAGCTGTTCTCAAAAACCCAACAGCGAGTCAAAGAAGAAATTCACTAATAAACTTATTGAAAATGCGCTTCACAACTTTAATTAGATACCGCGCGCCGATACGTCTGTGTCATTCATACGTCGTTAACTTAAAAAAACATTACCGTGAATTGATAATTAGTCAATATATATTGTGATTGCAGTTCCACATCATTACCATTACCTAGGATGATGTTAACATTTTTTTCATTGACGAACCTGATAACAATATCTATTAAATAAGTTAATTATTTCAATACATGTAAATGATGATAACAGGAACAATGACAGCAACCATAAAAGATTGTGCAATTTTAATATCTATAAAGAAAAATAATTTATCTTATCCGTGTACTTTAAATATAAAAGAAATTCAATATTTTGTGGAATTGAATTTCAAAATGACACGTGGTGGTTAACGTCATTTTCTGACGAGTTTTTGTTTTCAATATTGCAACCATTAGAGATAAAAAAAGCTACACCTGGTTGAGGGACCAATGACGATAGTTAGAATGAGTTAAGGAAGACATCTAGGCTGCAACCATTAAAGTAAGAATTGAACTCAAGATCAGTTATCAAAAAAAAAAAATTGAACTCAAGATCTCCCCCGTCTTCACAAGATTTGTGTCCAGTGGACATTGTTTAATTGCGTGCTAATTAATTATTAGACATTATATTGAACCACTATATTTTAATTGCAGGCTAATTAATAGTTAGACATTAAACCACTTCTCGTTCTCATCATTTGAGCAAAGTGGAGGTTGTCATGCATTCATATATAACCCACTATTTAATTGCATGCTAATTAATTATTAGACATTAAACCGCTTCTCGTTCTTATTTGGGCAAAAGTGGAGGTTGTCATTCAGATATAACCCACTATTTAATTGACACTTTATAAGGCAAGTAAATTATATTAATGGCCAGTATCACAATAGCAGTAAGCTTGTAGAATTGGACGACCGGCAAAAAATAAAAGAAAAATGTTGACAAGGAGGAGGTAGTAATAGCAGCAGAAGTGGGAAAATTGCCTCCTATCATCTTTTATTCCTCAAAACTATTTAGAGGGAATGTTGAGGTATTATTGTAAAAAAAAACTTTTCCCGATTAAAAAGTACTGAGAACTAGTACTCCCCCTCCTCAATAGAAGACAGTTATTATTTGTTTTTTATAAAGAAGATTAAAAAATAAAATAAGTTAGTTAATCACAATAAGATGCATGTGACATATTATTAGATTATACATTAATGTATAAGTTAAACAAATTAATTTAAGGAACAATCAATATGAATTAATTAATAAGCTATTTTTTAAAACTTGTTCTAATGTCCTTCTAATTTTTTTTTTGGGACAAATAACATATATTATTTTATTAAATTAGAGAATATTGAGATACAAAACATGAAATAAAAGACCTGCAAATTGGAAAATCAAACAACAACAACAGATAAAGACCCTAATAATATAATCTAATATAGGATGGTTTTTTAAAAAATTAACTAGATTTTATATTTCAAGTTCCAAGTTATCGTAAAATAAGATAAATTATAATTCATCTTGATGGATGTTAGTTTGACGACTAAAGTGCACCATTAATTTGTGGTTTTAATCGCCACGTTACGTTCTGTACGACATCTCCATATCTGGTTTTTTGACCAATATGCTACAGGACTAAAAAAGAATTATCGATATACTGCAGCAAAATAAAAAAATTACCAATATCCTATATATATAGGAAGTCGTTCTTGGCAAGAACGACTTCTAAAGTCGTTCTTACCAAGAACGACTTCCAGAGGTTTTCTTGGGAAGAGTGTCTTCCCACATGTCCCACAAACTCATTCTTTCCCCGCGTGATCTTAAAAAGCATTATCAGTTAACCTCTTATCTTTCATCACATTTATGTAGCTTACTTAGAATTAGCATATTAAACATATATCTTCTTTGTTGGAAAAAAACATATATCTTCTTTAATTTTCTCAATATTCCTTATTAACTTTAAAAAATGTAATGTCATATAAAAAAAATAATTACACATAAATTTAATGTAGTGCATAATAGTCTAAATTTAAAGAGCATATAAATAAAAACTAATAACGAAAGTTCATAAAAATTAAATTTAGCATATCCTATAAATAGTGACTGTCTGTACCACATCTAGTTCCCCTCCTCCTATGTTGTGGGCGTGGTGGACGTTGTTCTTCTATGTCGTTTTGTTGATGTTGAACGTTATCATTTAGATGAGAGCCTGACATATTTAAATCAAATCAAGGCAACTCATTCAAATGAATAGAATGCCTACGTGTGACAAATGCGTCGTTTGATGACCCACCATGCTCAAAAGTAGAAACAACGTCCACCACGCCCACAACGTAGGAGGAGGGGAACTAGATGTGGTACAGACAGTCACTATTTATAGGGTATGCTAAATTTATTTTTTATGAACTTTCGTTATTAGCTATTATATATATGCTCTTTAAATTTAGACTATTATGCAGTACATTAAATTTGTGTGTAATTATTTTTTTTATACGACATTAAATTTTCTAAAGTTAATAAGAAATATTGAGAAAATTAAAGAAGATATATGTTTTTTTGCCAACAAAGAAGATATATGTTTAATATGCTAATTCTAAGTAAGTTACATAAATATGATGAAAGATAAGAGGTTAACTGATAACATTTTTTAAAGATCACGCAGGGGAAGAATAAGTTTGTGAGACATGTGGGAAGACACTCTTCCCAAGAACAACTTTGGAAGTCGTTCTTGCCACTAAAGTTGTTCTTGGCAAGAACGATTTTAGCAAGAACGACTTTAGAAGTCGTTCTTGCCTTCTTGCCAAGAACGACTTCCTATATATAGGATCTTAGTAATTTTTTATTTTGCTGTAATATATTGGTAATTCTTTTTTTTTTTTGTCTTGTGGCATATTGGTCAAAAAAAACCCTCCATATCTAGTTATCTAAGCAACGGCAGGTTGGCAAAATATACTAGCAAAATGTTTCTAAAAAAAGTGCTTGTTTGTCAACCAGTCTCAATAGTACCATCACCATTAAATTGTGGGTGCCCCTATGGGAGCCAGCTGCGAGGACAAAGTCCAGGGTGACGTAATCAAAATAAAAAAGAATGCTCAGGATTACGATTAGGGAAAATTCCAAATTCCAAATAAGTCCATTCGAATACCCAAAAGGACAAGTAACGAACCTAAACTTCCAACTTCCAAAAGGACTATGAAGAAACTAGGACCTATATGTCATTTTAAAATTTTGCGAAAAGACAAAATTGTTCCCATCCTAAAACACAAATTGCGAGAAGAGGGTGGGTGTTAAGGTGGGTTTAGGGTGGGGTAGGAATTTGTGTTTTAGGATGGAGGGCAATTTTGTCTTTTCGCAAAATTTTAAAATGACAGATAGGTCTTGGTTCCTTCATGGTCCTTTTGGAAGTTTAGGTTCCTCATTTGTCCTCTTGGGTATTCGGAGGAACTTATTTGAGATTTTCCCTTACAATTATTGTAAGAATGCTCACGATTACGATTATTGTGTATGTTTGACTTGATTTATTTTGTCCAAATAAACTACTTATTTTATGTTGATTGTGTTTTTTATATATTTGACTGAACTTATTTTTCAACTGACTTATTTCAAATAAGTAGCTTAATTTATAGATAGAAAAAAAGAAGTAATTTATTTTCAGTTTATAAGTAGTTTATGATGTGAACCCGCAAATTCTCACAGTCATTTTACACATCTAATCATAACTAATCCAAATACATATAATTTAACTTATGGAAAATAAGTCATTTATAAGTCACTTTTATTACAGTACATCCAAACATAGATCTTAATGCACAACCGGACTTATTTTCAAAGTGGTATAACAATAAGTAAACTTAAAAATAAACCACTTTTCTATAAATAAATCCAGCCCAGAAACCCGAAACTCTAAACCCTAAAACGGAGCAAACCTAAACTCCTATTGGTCCACCTGTAGACCATAAAAATGCCACCTTCCCAAAAAAACAGACATAATTAAAATCTGAAACCTTCACAGTCACAGTGTCACACCCTCACCTCACCTCACCTCACCTCACCCTCTTCTCCCAACAACATAGCACGTAGACCGGAGTCCACGTGCCTCTCCTTTGTCACCTTCCCTGGGACACTCTTCCCCCTCCCATTGGCCATCCCATTGGGCCCAATCACTTCCCTCACACCCCCTATGTGGGCCCTCCCTCCCTTCCCTCCCTCCACGTTACCCTCCCTCCCCTCCAATCTCCTCTCTGCGTTGTTCCACCTCTCCTCCTCACACCTGTCTTCTCTCGTACGTGTCCTTTTCACCTCCCCTATATAACCTCCCTCCCCTCCTTTCCCCTCCCTCGCGTTCTCCTCATTCTCATATCTTCCTTCTTTCTCATATATAGACTCATTCAATTATATATATCTATATACATACCAGAACAAATATAATGGACAGTCGAGGAGGCTGCTGTATAGCGAGATACGCCACCGGCGGCGCTTACGACATGTCCAAAGTTCAGAGGATAATGCTCAGATTTCGACCCATCGCTCCCAAGCCTACCTCCGCCGCCGGAAGTACGAACTCCGGCAGCTCCTCGTCGGAAAGCAGTGACGCCTTCCCTAAGAAAGGTGGCAGAAAAAAGAGGAAGTACTCTACCAGCAACAACAACACCAGCAAGCGGTGCAATAATAATAACAACAACCGGAGGAGAAAACTATCGCCGGAGAGTAATAATAATGATAATAAGAATAATAATTCTCCGGTCGTCGTCACTCTTCCTCTTCTCCCTGAAACTCCAGATCATATGAATCCTCCGGCGACGACAGATCATAAGAAGAGCGGAGATAATGTTTCTCCGGCGATGTGGTTGAGTTTCGAGAGTGAGATGGTGAGGTTTGATAAAACGGCGGCGTTTTGGTGTGAGGAGAGTAGTAATAAGTTGGCGGCGGGGGAGGAATCGAGTGTGACGGTGGAATGTGTGACGGACACGTGTGTGGATTTGGAGGGGTTAGGGGGTACGGACGAGGAGAGAGTGATGAAGCTGAGTGAGGACACGTGTCCGGGGTTTATATCGGACGGTTATGGGAGGGTGACGTGGACAAACGGTGCGTTTAGGGAGATGGTAGGGGAGGGAGATGAGAAAGGTGTACGTGTGAGGTTGGCCATGAAGGAGGAGGCAGGGGTGGCTGTGAGGAGAGCGGTGATAAACTACCCGTCGTTTACTTGTAGGGTTAGGGTGGAGTACACGTGTCGGAATAAGAAGAGTTCTGTGACGGTGCCTTGTGACGTGTGGAGGTTGGTAAGCGGTGGTTTTGCATGGAGATTGGACGTCAAAGCTGCTCTTTGCCTGTAAAACATCATAGTCCTAAGTCCTAACTCCAACGTCAAAACGAATGAGAGATCCTTCCCTTTCAGAGAGAAGTGTTTTTCTTTTCTTTTTTTTTTGTCCTGATATTAACTTTTATTATACCATAATTAACTCTTGTTAGAATTGTGAATATCTCTTAAGAGCTTAGTAATTTAGTATCGTGTGTTTTTTTAGTTTTTGGGTTGCTGGGAGTTTGGACTACTTTTCTGAGTGGTGAGTGAATGAATATATGTTCAATTGCGAGCTAGGAGAAGAAGCATGTAATTTTGTGTAATTTTAAGTAGTAAATGTTTTTGTGTTGTTTCAATCCAAAAAAAATATTTTGTAGCTGTGTTTATTAGCTAAATATAGCTAGCTGCTCAGTTTGGGCTGAGAATCAATGTATATAAATGGAACTCTAAATACTTTTTTCGACCAGTGATTAATAGAACATGTGAATGGTTTTATCGATCAAGTAATCAATAGAGCATGTGAGAGGTACGGAGTTAGATTGATAGTGTTTCAGATTTGTGATAAACAAAGGGGACAAGTGTACAAGTTAATCTATGTGCTGTAGCTGGTAGGTCTGCTATTTTTATTGAGGTGATATGTTGAATTCAAAATTGTAAGGGTGAATATAATACTTAATACTTGCCCTAAATGTTTCAT
This sequence comes from Mimosa pudica, assembly GCA_029929735.1. Classification (NCBI taxonomy): domain Eukaryota; kingdom Viridiplantae; phylum Streptophyta; class Magnoliopsida; order Fabales; family Fabaceae; genus Mimosa; species Mimosa pudica. Next base: position 15,221,004 of record JAKELP010000014.1, on the reverse strand, counting down.
TGGGGATTAAACCCACGACCTACCACTTCAGAATGGTCTAGGTTAGGTTAATGGAAAGGTGTGATGTACGGGAATTTCTAAGAGGGGAAAGTAATGAACAAAAACTGAAAAAGCTGTGTGATATGATATGGGCATATGGGGAAGAACATGGGGGTGGGGACAGGTAGGTGGAGGATATAGTTGGATTAGAAAAGGAAATGGGAAGCGTTTAGAAGAGATGGGAGAGTTAAAAAAATTCGGGCAATGTCGCTTTTGAAGTTTTAACAGTCGTGTGATTGCACCACGTAGCTTCATCTCAATGAAGCTTTGCATTCAAACATGCTTTTGCCTTTATTTTTTGTTTTTGGGGTATCACATGCATTTCTCAATCTTCCGGTTGGCTTCCGTAACGACATCAAATATATGCATATCTATATGTGGGATTACTTTTGTCCATATTATTATGTTTTTTTATAAGAAATTAAAACATTATATATGAACCATTACCATGCTATTTACGAATATATATATACGACGGAATCCGTCGCTAATCCATTGTTAATTTACTATTTTTTTTAGTGATTTTTGCATACTCTTGAGACAAGAATTTCAAAAAAAAAAATATTTGGATATTTGGAACCTTTGGGAGTTGAGAATTCCTGAAGCGACAGGTTATTGTTTACCTCCGATAATCAAATTCTTTGACGTGCCTTTCTTTTTGTTAAAGCAGGGCCTTTTTCTGGTTATATGTTTTTTTACTACCTCTCCATTTATTTCATCATCAAACGGAAGATCAAGAATACAAGTTAGTGAATACAAGTTAGTGTATGTGTGGTCTTGTGGAACAAAATAAAACACTCTAGCTCGATCTCTTTGTAGTGAGTGTTTATACCTTTTGTTTTTTGACCTGTGTAGTGTTTATACTTCATACTCTAAAGCAGATAAAACATAGAAAACATTAATAATCACACTGTGTGCAACAATGTATACTTTTTCCCTGTAAAAAAACGGCATTGCTGAGCTAATCATTTTTTTTTTCAAAATATTTGTTGGTTTAGATAGAGGAATCGCGTTTTGTGCATGGTACGTGAAGCACATGTGCCACGTACGGCAGTTGAACCACGTGGCCGTGACGGGTGTTTTTGAACCGTGTGTTAGAGAAAACTTAACAAGCTTAGACGACTAATTTATTTAGATTTGAGAACACTATTTCGGATTTTCGACCCTTTAGAGTGGCACCCCTACCGCTGACATTTACCAGTGAAATACTGAAATTTAACATAAAACACTGAAATTTATCGACGATGCATGCACGCCTAAACTCAAACCTGAGGTCTTGATTAAACTGGCTTAATAATTCTCATCATCAGTTGAGTTAAGCGTTCAGTATTTCTTGTTATCATTTTATCATTGTGCGTGATCGATGGGGAATTTTTCTTTGTATAGTAGTTGTAATATTGGACTTTAAGACTACGTACCAACTCGTTTTGGCGCACTGAATTATGTTCGATTCTGAGGCAACAAATTTTCAAATATAAAAAAAAAAACATTATATATACTTGATGAATTTTGTAAAACTGAAAGACACAAACTTGCATTATATTTTATTTGTTAAGCCTTTATGAATTGTTCAAGCTTGTTAGTAAAAAATAAAACATGAATTCAAATCGAGTAGATTGAAATTTAAAATTTGTTTAAAATGTTTGTATTATGTCAACTTTAACTCACTCCAATACGTACTCAGAAATGATATACTCCATCAATTTGTTCCTAAAATATATTTATTTTGGGAGGTGAATTTGTTTCTAAATATAAGACATCTCTCTAATTTGTTAAATGATGCTCCCCACAAATTATCTTTACTCCTAAAAAACAATCAATCAAGAAAGAGAGGGTGGAGAATAAAGGTAGGCGGTTAGGATATCTTAATAATATAATGTTATTTTAAATAATTTAATTAATATCTTTAATCTATTTGAATGAGATGAAATTGTCTTATATTTAAAAACTGAGAGGAATTAATAATTAATTCTTATCTCAACGATAGATACCATTTTGGGTAAACATTCAAGTAACAACTTTAAAAGAGCAGGAGGTTAGTTCCACGTTTCTGTAAGGTACTTTTGAGAGTATAAAACAATTGTGTGAGGATCGAGTTAAATGACCATGAAAAGTTGAATTCAATTTAAAATGCAGGATTTTATTCCTCTCCCCACAAAAAGCTGAGAATATTTTGCAAGAACCAATTCAAAATAAAAGGGAACGATTATAGTCGTCAAAGTCAGACTCAACAAATGGTTGATAAATCTGTTTACAAATAAAAGAGCTCATTCAAACTAAAGGGATTTGGTGTGGGGAGAGAGATATTTGTTTTTTTTTCAGTCAACAGCTAAATTATTTGTTGGTCACGAAGACGAGTCCAATATTATACTCTTTTTTTAACCGAGTCCAATAGTATACTTAACGAATCATCAGTTCCATCAATTAATATTTGTACTCGTATAATTTTTTTTTTGGCCCCGCAATACTCGTATTTTTTACGAGCGTGTTTGCTGCCCTGTTTTATACTTCACCATGCCAATGCCATGCAAAACCCTTCTACAAGTAAATATATCTGGAACGGTTTGCTTGAAGTTTCTGGGTTGTTAAGGCCCAACAATAGCACATGCTTTCGTGGGACAGGCTGCAACAGCGCTTTCTAAAACAAAAGGAAACATAGAACCCATGAAACGTGTTGCTCAAGTGACATCCTCAAATGCTATGTTGATGACGCGGTGTGAAAATTTACCTGACTATTTAATAAGACACAAATAGTCACTTGCAACTGACTAATCCGATTCGCGGGAAGGCGGGAATATAGAACCACAATGGGGAAACCTCATTATCTTCAAGTAATTATCGCGTTTGCATACCTAGGGCTCAAACTTGAGACCACTGGTTAAACTAAAACAATCACAACCAATTAGACCGTAACTATGCCTAGATTTTTAGTCAAAAGAGTCCTTTCAAGTTCTCAAACTTATTTCAATTTCATGTTTTGAAGATTTTCAATCTACAGAGAGTGCACTTAATTAATTCTTCCCCTATGTAGACCTATTATCTTGTGTTATTATGTCTGTTTTATTCCATTATGCTAAATATTAATAAAGCTAAAGTTGGAAAAAAATATTTCGCACTTAGTGGATAACTACTTTTCTTTAACACGCGTGAAAATGTTTTTTTATCAGAAAAAACGTTTTTAGCTTTATGAATAGGGGAAGAAAAGAACTAGGAACTTCACTGTTATGTGTCTTGCTCCCACATGTTTCATGTTTTAAGGAAGTGCAATTTATAATGCTAATGTTCGTGCTAAACTGAAGTGTATATAGAAACATATTCTGATTTAAAAAACAATCTGAATATGTACAAAAATCCTAGATGCCAGAGAAAGGGCAGAAAGAAGAGAAATCAACATAACTAAAATAATTTCGGGGCACATAACACCAGACTCCCTGAATTAATTCTTTGTTGTTGCCTCCATCTCTCAACCATAAAATCTTCATCGCTTTTGAATTTGAGGTACTCGTAGGCATCATAGCTCAATCCTCTAGGCTTATTTGAGAATGCTTGGGTTGAAAAGCCAATAGATTCTCCAAAGTCTGGACTCAAATCTTTCCCCAAGTACACTTGACCAGGACTCCAACTTCCCTGACTGCTGACAGAGTGATTACTTTTATTTCGAGCTTTAGTGAATTCCTGGCACATGAAATACAAATATTTTATTCAAATAAAAGAATGATATACGACTTGGGTCAGTAAACTTTGGCATTTTGAAAGTATTTCCTATGACTTAAAACAAAAGAATGGTTACTGAATAATAACCTGAAAGGAACTGGCAGTTGTTGGGGTTGTTGATACCCTCATCTTATTATGGCTTGCTGGAGAAGCTTCATTACTCGTCTCCCACTGCAACCATGGCAACATAACTCCATCCGGTTCAACGTTTCTGTGGATTGATGGACAATTGTATGCTTCTCGACTTCGCTGTCCTCCAATGGATGAGCTAGTGTCACTCCTTTCTCCATCAAGAGAGGAAATATCTGTATCTTCAATGTTTGAAATAAAATCCTCAATATATCTTTCGGCCTCCTCAGAAAGGCACTTAGACATCCCCCTTCTATCACTACTACTCTGTAAAATAAGTAACATTGTTAAAGAAGTCAACCACATAATGTGTAGCTCTTCTCTTATCAAGAAAGACTGCAATATGTTGAAGTTGAAGTATTAATAGAAAGGAACTCGTGAACAAACAAATGTGCATCACAAAATTCTAAAGCTGGCAATTCACAAAAGCAAATCACCTTCCTGGCACTTGATGGTTTTTGTATGGCCGTACTATTTGAATGAGGAGGTAATTCTTTAACAGCTTTAGAAAGTTCTCTGTGCCGCTGCTCCTCCAATGCTATTTCAGCCAATAAAGCTTTTTTACGCTTCTCTGACTGTCAATTTCAGAAGTGCAGACAGGAATATCATAATTATATTTGTCAAACAGTTGACGAGGTACATTTTTAATAATGTTATCATAGAATTAACAATACGTGACTCGCATAATTTTTGTTGTTGTTACATCATGAGGATTTCAGTGCTTAACCTCTTATCTGCTTTGAACCCACCTTAACATGATTTGTTTTTGGTAACCAAGGAAAAAAACTAAACATTGAGAATATACGTGAAAAGAGGTTGCACATGAGAAACAAAGCAACAGATGGAGAAGATGTGCATTAAAAAGCATCATAGATAATCGTTTTCACCCCAGAGTATTACCCCACGCCTGAGAAAATCAAATTCAGACTTCAGTTACCTTTTCCAGGTCAATTTCACAGTTTCTTCTGCTTGAAGCAACGTCCTGAATAATAGAGAAGTCGTTTGAGAGCAAGCAATTAGAAGCGGTTGAAAGTAGAATTACTTCTTTTGCTTGTAGATAAAAGGGCAACTTCACAGGTGACTGTATTTTCAATAAGGAGTAGGGAGGATGGACAGAACTCTAAATATGTGTGTCAAAGGACATTAAACTTAACAAGATTTAACATTACACAGACCTGTTTATTTGCCATCCTGATGTTATCTGCAGCATGCATTGACTCTTTCCGCACTGCTTTGTGCGCTCGGCGGTCCATGACAGGATGTTCTGCCTTCAGATTTAAAGAATAAAAAATATTAGAAGCAATCAAGAGATTCATCAGAAGTAGTGTTGCGCTCTATACACAAACGTAATCCATAAACCCTTCTCAATTCCAGGTTCATTGATGCAAATTCCAGTCCATTTGATGTTAGTAAAAATCAAAGACAGACTTTTGCATGAATATTTTCTTGAATTCAACAATATTTTCTTACGGTGTAGCCATTGTATGAGCTCATATCCTTCTGGCTGATAGACCTTCTCAGCACTGGTTTTTGGCTTGAATCAGCTGGCTTGCGCTGCAGCTTGCTCCCGGTATCACTACTTTTGGCATTCACGTGACCCTTAGAACGGTGAAAATGGTCCGTATCGCTCTGTATAAGTTGTAATGCATGCATAAATAACTCAAGTTTGTTAATAGAATATGGTCAAGCGAAACTTGCCAACACAGGATAATTAAACATGATCAATCACACTACAAGGGTTGATATTTTTATAGTTTAATTTAGTTTGTTTAATGACAGGTTCGGCTAAAATTTTGGCGTTGATGATAAGTAGTGTTACATCACAATGCATAGGTCTCAAAGGCGTTGTAAATAATTCAGACATTTTTTTAACCATAATAATTCAGGCATTCAAAGTATTAATACTTTGTTATTTTGTTATTTTCATTTGCATAACTAGTATTTACTTTCAAACTTCCCATTCAACAAACAGAAGGTAAACTGCTGAAATTGTACACTCTAAATAAACAACTAAAATAATTTCACATCGAGTCAAACCACAAAGCTGAAGTAGAGTCTTTTTGAAATACTAAATATTACTCCATCTATCTATTTTCTAAATATAGTAACTAATTGACTTTTTGAAGAACCTATCCATCTATTATATACCTCTAAACCTCTACCCTCAAACACTATTGGTCCACATATCATTATAACTACCACTTTAACTGAATTTTATTGGCTGACAATAAATGTAGTTTACAGAGAGGTTTTCCAATATTTAAAGAATAATTGATTTTTTGTATTTTACACTATCTTTTTTCATAAATAAAATAAATTGTTTGAGTTATCAGTTTTCTTGCCGTTTAATTATCAATTTAAGCTGCAAAATTTATTCTTAAGCGACATCAATGAATAATATTCATTGTAAAATTGGTTTCGCGCAACGCGCGGGTAAAAAAGTCTTGTTAAGCCTAAAAAACTTCTCCCTCCCTCCATTATTAAATATAAGACATTTTAAAATTTCAATTTATTCATAAATATAAGACCACTTTCTACTTCTTCTCAATTTTTCCTAAATTAACCCTATTAATACTTATCTTTAAAAAAACAAACATCCTCGATCTAATTAAATAAGAAAAATAATCTTATAGGAGCATTTAGTAATAGAGATATGAAAGTACATATAAATTGATCTACTTGAACTTTTGTCTTCTAAACTAGTTTACTTAACTACTAACACATATCATAATAATGCATTAATACACAACAATTAAGTGACTAATTTAGCCTCCTCAATTTCAAAAAAAAAAATAATAATAATTGTCTAATTATATTTTAACAACTAGAAAGTATCATAGTAAGGTTCTCTAACCTCAGAATCACTAATCCGACACCTCACCACAGAAACCGATCTCCTTCTTCTCAGATTAGCATCCACCACCGACCTTCCTCCGCCGGCGCCGGAATTTCCATCACCAGTAGCCACCTCCGTTCTCCTGCTCGACACAGACCTCCCTCGCCTCTGCGATGCAGCAGGTATCTCCGCCGCCTCATTATGTCTCAAACTTGAGCGACCTCGTTCACTGGATCCGAAGAAATCGACGGCGAGATCGTTAAGACTTATCTCCGAGAACGTAGAGTCACTTGCAGGAAGGATATGGCGGGAAAATCGGCTAAGACTCCGAGAGCGGCGGTTGCGACGGGCGACGGTGGAGTCGTCGTCGGCGGAGGAAGTCGGAATGGGCGTTCTCTTGGTGGTAGATCTGAAAGAAGATGTGGCCATTGAAGTGAAATGAGGTTGAAATGAAATGCAAATGCAAATGCAAATGGAGAATGTGGAAGCAAAGAAATAGTTTGGACTTTGGAGTGGCGGGAAGAGGGAGGGAAATGGACGGAAATGCCCAAAATGGTAATATTTGAATTTTGGACCAAAATCAACTCCCTTTATTAAATAAATAAATGTTGTGCTCATAAGTAATATTATGTTCATAAGTCATAACCATTTTTTTATCAAGAATTCATATCAAGAATTCATAAGTCATAAGTCATAACCTACTCAACTCGTCTTATCTATAAAAAAAAAAAATCTAAACCTTGTTTATTTTCAACTTGAGTATACATATGATATACTCCATTTTACTCTTATTACTTTGATCATTTGCTGAAGCAGTGGCAATCTTAAGACTTGAAGTGAAATAAAATGACTCGATTCATTTAATTCGATGTATGTTTTCAGCTCTAGTATTAGTTTCTTCCTCACATAGTCACATGCAAGATTGCTCGCAGCCCAGGCTGATAAAATGAGACTATTTTTTTTTTTGAATAAATAAAATGGGACTTGTAAAAGACTTAAATATGATAGTTCGATTTATTTTAACCTTAATTGGAGGATGATTTACATAAAATAATTTATATATTAAAAAATGTAACTTAGCGTGTTGAAGATTAGTTACCAACCGTTATTAAAAAATGATTAGTGGTTGTGTTTTGGATGGTTGAGACTTGAGAGTCCACAGGTATGCGTTTACTTTAAAGTGCTTCAAAACTTCAAATGACACGAATGAATGGCTCATTGCTTCATGAGCTAATTAATTGGGCTACCATTGGTTACTAGTATTATAAGTCCATTGGGCTTCAAAAGCCCATTTAGATTATGACTCAAGTTTGGACTCAGTTTGTTGAGCTGCTACAAGGGGTCCCATCCCAAGCGATATCTTATTTTAACCCTTTTTTAATACTAAAAGTAAACACTTAAGTCTAGCCAGCTTCTTTATAAATCAACCAACAAGTCATTGAGCACATGGTATCCATATTGCATTGCATGAGTGTAAAAAAATAACGGTGTTATCTTTTGATCGACCTTGTTAGCCAATTAGGGAGTTTTTTTAATTGTTCATTGGTTAAATTGATACTTTTATTGTCAATTACCCGAATTGATATTTCCATAATTTTTTATTAGATATAATGGATATTAACCCTAAGAAAATTGAAAGTCATGCATGAATGTAAAAGTGACCGGCACTGATCAAAGCTAAACAATTTGAGAAGGAAGCTGGGGATGGGGAAAGGGAAAGCGACAACACAAGTTTTGTGAAACTTATTCTTTCACCGAATCAGCCCTTGATGAATAATCTACAACCCAACTATGATGTACTCCATGTTAATTCATTTAAATTTTTAAGAATTGCTATACTATTAAGTTTTCTTTATATAAAAAGACATGATTACTAGGCTGCACAAAAACACGGGGGTCGGATTGTTTGCCACGAACCCGGCCCGACCCGATGAAATTTGGTCATGGGGCCAATTTGCCTGAAACCATAACAATAAGAATAGGACCAACCCGACCAGGGCATAGGCTTTAGGACCAACAAAGCGGCCTGACCCGAAAATATAATTATTTTTTATGAATGAATTAATTCATTCCCTAATTTAAAAACACATTATTTAATAATTAATATTTAATATACCAATATACAAAAAATATTTCATTAATTTTTCCCTAATTTCTTTTACTTTTCAATTACTTTCATTATTTATTAATTATTTTCTTTAGGATTTAAATGATGTAGGACCAACAGGACATGTTATGTGGTCCGGATGACATGTCCTACCCGATCTTGGTCTCGGGACACATAGGACCGGGCCGGGTACCGGGGCCAAAAATGTTGGTCCGAAATTTCTTAGGACAGGACCTAGGGCATCTAAGTGGTTCGATCATGTCCGTCATTTGTGCAACCCTAATGATTACCCTTAATAATGTTAGTTGCTAACTACAAAACTTAATCCCAAATCAGCCATTAAAAACTTATATTGGAAAAGAAGCATTAATCCAAGATACCTAACTAATATTCACATGTTTTCTTAAGAAGTGTTTTTTGGCGGCTAGCTCTTATATTAGGGACTAGAGGGAGTATTTCCTAAGACTTAAAATGAAAATTGTGTGTACATTTAGAGAAATTTTTGCGGCTTTCTCTCTTCTAATATGAACTCAATAAATGCAGGCCATACAGTCTTTAAACACGACAAAGTGAACGAAATAATTTATTTAAATGACCCTATCAAGAACAATGCAAATAAGATCCTAATTCTAAGAGGTTTTCCCCTTTTCTTATTAGGAGGGATGGAGATAGGACATAGGATTAAGAAAGGGAGATGGGGTCAACCGAGTTATTCATTGGAGTGTCAAGCCAATATATAATGACCTTGTTCTTAGAATGCCCAACATCCCATTTTCTATAACTTATGGCCCTTCGTGCCTAGAATTATGGCTTCATGACTTCCTCCTCCTCTACCTTGTCCTCTTCGAACCCTACAACTACAATACAGTTAACCTTCCCATATATATATATTTACCAGGTTCATGACAGCTAATTCTAAAAATTTAGTTTCAACCGATTTTCATACCGTTCTCTATAATCTATGTATCTAACCTTATAAAATGAAATAATTTTTTTTGATGTTATTATTCTTCGCTAGTTCGTCCGTCACGTCACACAAATGATGTTTACAAAAAGAAAAAAAAATCCCGAGTGTAACTATGGAATAAAAATCTAACCAGACAGGACATATAACGATGGATTCTGTAGAAATTAGAAAACGTAGTGGTTCATCAACTGTTAATTAAGGCACAAGGAATGTATAAGTCAGCAAGTATAACAACAATACTAATTTAATAAATTTCACCGTCCAATGACATAAAGAAAAAGCGAATGAATCGATGTTCATTATTTTATTGACTCGTAATAAGAGTTAAGATTTTGATCAAAAAATAACAAGAGTTCAAATAGCACATGATGAATGTATGTCAAAGACCAGAAATAAAAGGAAGAAGGTCACGTGGAGTGTAGTTGACATGTATCAGAAATAAGAGCCATATGAGATAATGTACCTGTTCGATCGAGCTTGTAAAGAAAAATCATACACGTTGGAAAGATATTTAAAGATAGTGAACATTGAATTTCAAGGGAAGAAGTGAGGTTCATGAACTGAAGATTATGATTAGGAAACCGAAGAAAACCATTGGGCCCATTAGAAAATGAGTCAGTGTAGAAGAAGACATGAGCTAAGCACATGCTCACATGGCTGTGCACATGAACAACACAGTTCCTTTACCCATAGAATGGACAACAAATAATCCTGCTGCAAACCGTCCATTGTTATGGCAGCACATTGTACTGTTTGACCACCTTATCATCATGTATATATACGATATTTTCAATGTGGTCCTGTTCTATTCAATTCTATATTAATTTAATTGCTCTGTATTTTCTTCAGAAATTAAATAATTAGTTCATGACAGCAACTTGTACAAAATAGGTACTCCCTTTTTCCTCTTCGTCGTGGTTATTAGAAGACCAAGTTGACTTGTGTGAAGAGATTAAAGAAGCAAAATAAATAACTTTATTAACTTATTTATATATATAATTTATTCAACAAACTAGTTTACCTGACTTATAAACCAATATATACTATAATGACATGTACGATATGTTATGATTAAACAGAGCTATTTAGCTTTTATGATGATTGCTCGTTGAAAAGGTCAAATTAAACTTATTTAAGAATTAGGGGAAATAGTTACTTTGGTGATTATTACGTAAAAAGACCTTCCTTATGTTATTACATGTGGGGTGATCATCCTTCTTGGAGGAGTTCCAACAAGTGTTCGAGACTTCAAGTTATAAAGATGGATTTCTCTAGAACCAAATCATAAAAAGAAATATACTAACATACAAGTATAAATGTAATGGACATATAGACATAGATCTGGTTGGTGATCTGTAACTTAACTACAGATTTTGACGTGTTAATTGGCATCACTATTATCATATACAATGTATATATGGATAATTGTATGGGATGAATTTTACCATCCAGTAGCCTCAACATCTACTCAAACATCTCATAAAGATGTCATCACGATGCCAAGTTACACATGTCAAGTCAAATTTAAAGAGCATGTCGTGTTACCATCGTTTTCATTTCTGTTTTGGACGAAACATCTTTTTCATATTGAATATCAATATATCCGCAAAAATCGGCATATCATCCCCAAATTTTTTTAAAAATAAAATAGCTTATTCTGGGTAAATCCACTATAGCCGTATAACATACAAATAATATTAAATAATGTCATATGGAGTACTATATATAATTTATCAGACATGACATATATTAGTTTTAATTTTAAAAAATATCGACTATTGGGAGATGAGCCGACCCTACAGGGATAATAACTGTACTATTGAATTATTTTTCTTTTTGAAGTTAAGACGCATAAATTGAAGGCTTTTTGGACCAATGAAGTCTATATAAAGAAGAGGTGCATGTGAACTTGTTCTCCATGCAATAGCATAATTTTGTGTGAACTCTCAAATTTTCAGCTCTGCTTCAGTAAGTTTGACATAGAGGATTAGAGATAAGTGAGAAGAAGTCAGAGATGGTGTCAAAAGTAGAAGAAGGAATTAAGAGGAATAAAGAGCAGCAACAGAAACAACAACAAAATCATCAACAGCAAAAACATACAATCATGCAGTGTAACAAAGGAAAATCTGGCAAGTTCAAGAGAAGCAGTTCAAATCTTGAAGAAGATGGCGCTTCTTCAGCAATTTTCTTCCTTGCTTGCATCGCCTGTGCTCCTCACTTCCATGGATAGCTAATAAGCCACCTCTATATAAAGCCTTCTTCAATATATTGAACCTACAAGCTCTATATATAACTGTTTCTCGTTCTCCTTGTCATATATACTGTTTCTCGTTGTCATCCACTAATGTCTTAATTAGCTTCTTGCCCCTCTAGCTACTCTGTAGAAACAGAACACATATAGAAAGTTATGTAATATCTGTTTTTTTTCCTTATCTCAGTCAGTAACCCATTATGTAGCCTATATGCCTTAGCTTGTTTAATTCTCATGGTTTAATTCTTCTGTGCAAGTGTATTATACATATTAATGAATATGTGGTTATTAGATAAATTGTTGGTGTAGTTTTGATATATAGATGATTTAGTTTTTTCTGTATTCTTCTCTGGTTTGGATTGGATGTGGGGTGGTGAATGTTGTATGATTTCATTTCCTTACATTGGAATGGAAATACAGCAGCAGCATATGGCCATTTTGTACCGCTAACTTCAAGTAACGATGAAGCATATATCATATTCAACCGCCACGGAATATTATTCAAGATTATTAATTTATTATTGATCAACACGTGAAAGGCACAATCACTGAATCACATGCAGGACCGATTTTATTTTTTGGTCTTGATTTAGATGGTGGACAGGGGAGTATATATTTCTTTTTCTTTTCTATTTTTGTCCACATAAAATAATCGTGCAGCAAAATAAGCCATTTTTGCAGCCAACATCACATGGTTTGGTTAAATTTGTTAAAGATAATTCCGAAATATAACAAAATTTAATTTTCTGCCCTTCTTTGTACTTGGTTACTCTGCTTTTCCCTTGCCTTTTGTTGTGTAAAGCAATGAAGAAATGGATTGATTTGGGAAATTTAATAATCCATTGTTGGATAAATAAATGGAAATTGAAAATCGTACAAAGAAGCTACGTAATGACCCACCAACCCATAAGACTACTAGTGTGAGTGAACATTGAGACCAATAATAATAAAATGAAGATAGAAAACATCAAACAAAATTGAGAGAGGACAATGTGGTAAATGATGAAGTAACGTCAAGTTTTGCATAGAGAAGGGAGGATAATGATCCAAAAATGAAGCTGAAACAAATTTAAAGGAAGGAATACAATGAAATGAATAAAAACGAAAATAGAGAAGATGAGAAGAGAAGAGAAGAGAGGGGCCTCATTCCACGTGTGAGAAAATTAAGTTTGTTGCAAAGACTGGAAACAAGTGCCGTGTGTAGTGGCTGCTCTACCGCCACAATATGCGACTTCAACTCCAAGTCGCTAATTGACTCCCGTTTCAATATAATGCTAGTTTTAGATTAGAGTTTGACAAGCATGTTGATACTTGATATAAACCGATCTTAAAACTTCTGTTACTTACATCTTACTCCGTAAATCATGTTAGAAAAGTGTATTCTAGCGTTAACCCAAATAGACCCTTAATTTCAGTTAAAAAAAAATAGACCCTTAATTATAATGAGTCTCTACTCTCTCTAACAAAACGTGCTTCTATGTGATTTTTTTCCAATATATTTGAAATACCCTAACTCTAGACATGTTTTTCATTCTTTTTTTTTTGGCCAAAGAGACATATTTTTCATTCTGATCATTAGGCTGGTTCCATATAAAATGTTATACCTTTGGATGTATATTTTTGACCATTCATCAAAGAGATATCTAAACTATAAAATTTGGATGCACTTTTTCTTTGAAAAAGTCATTAAAATTTTAAAATCACATCATTTGATACCTATATCTTTTCAAATAACATTACTTATTTTATGTAGAATATAACAATTAAAATATTTGGAAAGCTGCCACAATTAAAATATATATAGTTGGTTTTTTAATGGAAATTAAGGAAGTCAAATAAGCTAGTTATTAATGACACATGTGCCATTATTAAATTATATATCAGCTTATAAGTTGAACAAACTAATTTGGAGAAAAATTCTAGTCAAATTAATTTATATCTGATTTATTTAATCTTTTTAAAACTACTTTTCAAAAAAATTAAAACTAGATTTTATATCGTAGACCAAGGGGTATAATAATTTCAATGCAGTCAATTGACCGAACTACTAATCCATTAAATAGTGTCTAAATTGGTTTAGTTTTCACTTTGGTTTATTTTTTTTACCCTTTTTACCCACATTAGCTTAAAAAACTAAAAATTCAGCTATATCTTATGCTGCCAATCTTTCTCTCATCTCATCCAGTTTTAGTGGTTATTATAACAGTGATCACGTTGTCAAATAATTGAATTCAATGATTTTGAATAACTAATCAGTTTTTTCAAAAAAAGAAAATAAATAATAGACTTTATATATGGTCTAATTATGAATTTTTTTTTTGAACGAAAGGTCTAATAATGAATTAAAGCATGCAAAATAAGAATTTATTTTGAACAAATTTACCACAATATTCTCACATTAAATTATTTGTCTAGAGTAGTAGTCAAATCACGTGCCTCGAATTGTATTTGCTAGTCAGTTCAAAAAAAATTGTATTTGCTAATAACGATTTAATTTTACAGAAATTAAACGACATAATAACAATATGATTAAGAAAAATGATAACGTGCATCGGAATTGGAATTCGTTGACGAGGCTGGGACTAAGGAATATCAAGGTCGTATTTAATTATGATCACTTTTTCTATCTTAAATTACATAGACCGCACTAATTTAAATAACAATGCAACGAGGATGATTTTTTTCTATATGAATATATTATATCCTGGTTATTAATTTGTTAGGACGATTTTAAGTTAAACCATTTTTAAAATTAGATCCATCGATCATGCTTGTGAAATTCTATCACCAATAATAATTAAAATGTAATTATGCTTTGCAATTAGTGGTTTGCGTGTAATACTACCTTCGTTCCTAAATATAAGATCACTTTCCTAATTTGATTAGATTAATGATATAATTTAAGGTATTTATTAACACATGATATTACCAATTTATCCTAACTACATAACTTTATCTTCACGTCTCACTCTTACTTGTTTATTATAAATAATTATTAGAGTTTATTTGGAAAAAATTGAGAAAAATTAAATTAGAAATTTATTTGTATTTAGGAACAAAGTGAAATTTGAAAGTGATCTCATGTTTAAGGACAGAGGGAGCATATTATATCACAGCTATGCTCTATATATATATATATATATATATATATATATATATATATATATATATAAGGCTGGTTAGCATTGGGCAAACTCTTAAAATCCAAGTTTACTTATCAATCAATATTTAATTCTTATTGTCCATATGATTTTGGAGGTCAGAATACTCTATAAAATGATTATTTATAAATAATTTAAAATGATTAATTTTACATCTTTATTTGTTTTTCCAAATAAATAATTAACTAGCCTTACAATTAATTTCTTAACATGTGAAAGAAGGATTGATAAACGAAAATCCTACTATGAATTCCAAAACTCGGGGAGAGGGATCTGCTACAAACATCGTGTTGCATCTTTTCCTTATGACAATGATCACTCGTCAACATATATATGTGTGTGTAGTAATGAATCTCCGTCTCTTGTTTGTCTTCTTGTAACCTTACCGGTCTGGCATATATCCGAGAAAATGAGAAAAATAAAGACTTTGATATTGTCGAAACAAGAAAAAAATCGTATATGCATATACTAAGACATCAATTGGCAGAACGGCCTTTAATTTGAGGATCCTGTTGAAAACCAGATCACACAGAAAGGGAAGCCGTGTTAGTTAAGGAGAATTGATAACTATGTATCCTCCTCTCTATAGAATAATCATCAAGGACGAGAATATTGGCAATGATAATAATGAAAATTCAGTACTTATGCTCAGCCTTCAACTTGCAAAAATGGGTTGCTATACCTATCCTCGTACCCCCAATCGGATCCTACCACGTTCTCATGATGATGAAACCAAGAGGGACATTAAAATGTTCAAAAGAACCCCACGTGGCGGCAGCAGCGGCAGCAACATGAATAGACTTCCAAGGCTTCTTTTCAGAGATCATATATGGACTTATGCTCAGAAATACCTAGCTGCCGAAGCAGTCGAAGAAGCAGCAAAAGAAATGACGACGATAATTGATAATGATAATAATTATTCTTCTGATGAATCTGAGGAAGAAGAATATTCAATGAGACTTGTTCGACTTCTAATTGCTTGCGCAGAAGTGGTGGCCTGTCGTGACAAATCACATGCCTCTAAACTATTTTCTGAACTTAACTAGCAGTTCCTGTAACAAAAACTGTTAGTACATGCTACTGCATGCTGCCTGTGTATGTGTTTCTCAGTAATCCAGTTTGTAATGTCTCGGGTCCTAACTTCTCATAATCTTTGATGGATTTCAATGAATTGTATAATGATCTTGATAATACTTATTGAAGGGTTGTGAGAAACAATGAACATTCTCAATTATTGATGTTGGTGTCTCTTATTGTTGTTGAAATAATTAGACTTTTGTTGTATTATTTTCTTATATTTTGACTTTGATGATGATGATTAGTGTTTTTATTAATTATTAAATTATGCATTCCATCTAGTTTTTAATATATGATATAGATTTTCTTAAATTAAATTAAAGAAGCTGAATAAGCTTAGTTAATTATGGCACATGCAATACATTATTACATTACATATTAAGTATTAAATCATAAGTCAAACAAATAATTGGAGAGAAATTCAAGCCAAATCAATTTATCATTGACTTATTTAACCATTTTAAGATTTTTTAAAAACAATTAACTCAATTTTATATTTAACGAAGACAAGGAGTATTATTTTAATGTGATCAGTTTAATACTATTGACCCTCAAATATTAAACTACTAATCCATATATAAGATGGTATCTAGATCGGTTTATTGTCCTTTTTTTGGCCGATCGAAAAGATTGGTTTAGTGTTTCGCTCAAAAAGAAAAGATTGGTTTAGTGTTCACTACTGAACCCTTTTTCTCCCACATTAATTACACATAACTTAAAATTCAGCTATACCTTATGCCCCCAATTTTTCTGTCATCTCATCCAGTTTAATGCTTATAATAGCTGGTCATGAACTCATGATCATGTTGTGATAAATTAGTCTCCTTTACCTAAAGGAGGGTCCCTTTTGTATGAAAAAAGGTAAAAAAATAGAAAGTGAAAGGGTGAAGATGAAAAGTTAATGATGGAAAAGTAAATTTTGTGAGTCACAAAGTGAGATGAAGAGACAAAACAAGTGGGTACGAAATATATGTAAATGACCATAAAAACCCCAACTTTCCTCACATTCCCTTTCCTATACGCACTTTCATTGATCAACCAAACAGGCCCTAACTGATCCCTTTATTTTATCTTAAAAAAATAGAGCGCATATATGATGATATAATTATGAATCAAATTATCAAAACATGCGAGTTAAGAATTCATTTTTAAAAAAATTACCATAACATTCTCGCATGAAATCATTGATATAGGTCTAAACTAGGAGCCAAATGGCGGAATGCCTCGAAATATAATTGCTAGGAACGATGTAAATTTACAGAAACGACATAATAACAACATGATTAAGAACACAGACAATATAATGTGCATTGGAATTGGAATTCGTTGACGAGGCTTCGACTAAGAAATATCCAAGTCGTATTTAATTATGGCCACTTTTTCTTGCTTGAATTACATAGACCACTTCCGACCAAAAAAAAATTACACAAGGCCACAATTATTTAACAATAATAATGCAACGAGGATGGTTTTTTATATATGATATCCTGGTTATCATTTGATTAGGATGGGTTGGAATCAAACATATTTAAAATTGGATCGAACATGCTTGTGAAATTCCATCTCCGACAATGATTAATGTAACTATATATGCCTTGCGTTATATTTAGCCTTGTGAGTGTTATATATTACAACGAAGCTCCGTATATAGGAAACAGGTTAGCATTGGGCAAACTCTTAAAATACAACTTTTCTTATCTATGAATATTTAATTCTTCTTGTCCCTATGATTTTTGAGGTCAGAATATTCGAAGACATGAACAATACTTCTGCCTAGCTAGTATTAAAGTAAAAAAGAGGTACAAGAATTCAGGGAATTAGATAGTACGTTGTAGTACGAATTACTAACAATTGAGCTTGGCACATTAATAGCTTTATAATGTCCATAAACGTTTACGTATTATATTACATAGGACCCAATTATACCAAATAAAAAATTATATAGGAACCAATTATGCCAAATAAAAATTATATAGGACCCAATTAGCCTTTTGAACTTTTTCAACACATATGCACACAAAAAATGTTTGGTCTTGAATTTCAATTGTTGTTACTTAAAAATTAGAATAGAACATACATTAAACTTGAAGTTGAGGGTATGAGAGCTTGCACCTTAAATAATACTCCCCTTATTTTGAGGTCGTTTTAACTCTTTTTTTTTAAGGTTAAAGAGCTAAATTATTTCACTAAATTATAACATATGATAAATAATCTAGATCATAAGTTAATTCACAATATAAGTTGAACAAATTTATTTTTTTAAAAAAATATAACAATAATTTTAAATAATTAATTTTATATTCTTAATTTTTTTCAAAAAAGTCTAAATGTCCTTCTAATTAGGACATCCTAAACATTTTCTTAACATGCCAACAAGGATTGATAAACGAAAATCCTTCACTATGAATTCCAAAACTCGAGGAGAGCAATCTGCTGCTACATTCATCTTGCATCTTTTTTTTGATATATAGGACATTCATCTTGCATCTTTTCCCTTTGACAATGATCATTCGTCAACAATATATTAATGAATCTCGATCCATGTCTTACTTGTTTGTCTTCTTGCAACCGTACCGATCGTTTTTCCAATAAAATGAGAATAATAGACTTTGATAATGTCGAAAACAAGGAAAAAATAGTATATGCATATATTAATGCATCGATTGGTGGTGGAACGGCCTTTAATTCGAGGATCCTTGTGAAAACCATATCACAGGAAGCTGTGTTAAGGAGATTTGATAATAACTATGTATCCTCCTCTTTGTAGAATCATCAAGGACGAAAATATTGGTAATGATGGTAATAATGAATATTCAGTACTTGGCCTCAGTCTTCAACTTGCAACAATGGGTTGCTATACCCATCCTCGTACCGCCACTTGGATCCTACCTCGTTCTCATGATGATGAAACCAAGAGGGACATTAAAATGTTCAAAAGAACCTTAAGCATGTCTGATAATGTGACACGTGGCAGCAGCAGCAATATGAAAAGCCTTCCAAAGCTTAATTTCAGAGATCATATATGGGCTTATGCTCAGAGGTACCTAGCAGCTGAAGCAGCTGAAGAAGAAGCAAAAGAAATGATAATGATGATGGATAATGACAATAGTAATTCTTCTTCTGATGAATCTGAGATAGAAGAATGTGCTGACGAAATGAGACTTGTTCAGCTTCTAATTGCTTGCGCAGAAGCTGTGGCCTGTCGTGACAAATCACATGCCTCCAATCTATTTTCTGAACTTGAAACTAATGCTTTGGTTTTTGGTTCTTCTTTTCAAAGAGTTTCTTCTTGTTTTGTGCCAGCCTTAGCTCTTCGTCTTGCAATAATGGTTCAACCTAATGGTCTATCTAATAAATCGCCTATAATGAACATTATGGATGAAGCTTCTGACAATACGCTAGAAGCTTACAAGTTAATGTATGAGATTTGCCCACATATTCAATTTGGTCACTTTGTTGCTAACTCCACAATATCGGAAGCCTTTGAGGGTCAAAGTTTTCTTCATGTCGTTGACTTGGGGATGAGCCTTGGCCTCCCCCATGGACACCAATGGCAAGGCCTCATCCAGGTAATTTTATTTGTTTTACCTGCAAATTAAAATAATAGGGATATAATTAAGTAGATTTTGTTAAAAATTAATTTTTATCCTAATAACTAAATAAAGACATACTCCCTCCAGTTCCAATTGTAAGAAAATTTTATTTTTTTTAAAAAAATTAAATTAATTTAATTAGTTAATGTTATTTGATTTTCTAATTAAAAATAACCTTACGATAATAAATTCAAAGACAACAACACCCTCTCAGCCTCTATATACATAGGGATATTTTGGGGAAATAAGGACAAATAATTATATAAGACAAAGTGGATAAAAATCTTATAATTAGGAACAAATTAATTCACAAAAATGGATATTTAGTATAGAGAGAGGAAGAACTATAAAAACAGAGAATCAACAATAGAATTCTATCGATAGTTAGATAAATAAAGGTTTATGTCACTAATCATTTATTGGTCTATTTTACCATAAAAAGTGTTGTTAAATTATATTAATAAGATTTTGTTATTTTAGTGAGAAAATATTTATAGATTTGAACAAATTTATAGCAAAATTTCTATTAATATATAAAACATACACTTAACACTAGGGTCTTGCTAATCGCACTGGAAAACCTGTTCGTCGGATTCGGATCACCGGTGTTGGCCTTTGTATTGAGAGACTCCAGAAGATAGGAGAAGAACTTGAGGTTTATGCAATGAACTTGGGGATAAATCTCGAATTCTCAGCAGTGCAAAAGAGTTTGGAGAATTTGAAGCCTGATGATATAAAAGTCAATGAGGGTGAAGTTCTAGTTGTGAACAGTGTTCTTCAATTGCACTGTGTGGTGAAAGAAAGTCGTGGGGCTTTAAACTCAGTGCTTCAAATGATCCATAAGCTTTCACCAAAAGTGTTTGTTATGGTTGAGCAAGATTCAAGCCACAATGGACCTTTCTTCCTTGGGAGATTCATGGAAGCATTGCACTATTACTCTGCAATATTTGACTCACTTGATGCTGCTTTGCCTAAATATGACACAAAAAGGGCAAAAATAGAGCAATTTTATTTTGCCGAAGAGATTAAGAATATAGTGAGCTGTGAGGGAGCGGCTAGGGTGGAGAGGCATGAGAGGGTGGAGCAATGGCGGCGAAGGATGAGTCGGGCTGGGTTTCAAGGGGCGCCGATCAAGACATTGGCTCAGGCCAAGCAATGGCTTCACAAGAAAGAGGTGAGTGATGGGTATACTATTGTGGAAGAGAAAGGTTGTTTGGTGCTTGGATGGAAATCAAAGCCTATTGTTGCAGTTTCTTGTTGGAAATGCTAATTAAGTGTATTTACTTAATTTGGGAATTCATAATTAGCTCTGTCATGAATGAATTGATTACAATCAAATTCCATGACAACTTAAATAGTCCATTAACAACTTAAGGGTTGTATTGACAACTCATTGAATTTGATTATGATTAATTCCTTTATGATGATGAGGGTCTTAGTTGTGTTTTTCCCGTCTTTTATGTGCTCCTGCTTTTTTAATGTTTGGAATTGGTACCAATAAATTAGATCTCGGTTTCAGGGAGAAGCTGATGATGATGTGTTATGGTGCTTGAATAATCTCTGTCATGTACAATTTCAATGCTTTGAAATTTGGAATGAGAATAAGTTTCATCAGTTTCAATGTTTCGTAGTTCAATTTCAAGGTCAAACTAGCTATACTACAAGAAATGTTTTTGGGGTGTGCGTGTTACGTTGGATGTTGGACGGAATTTAACAAGTCTGCATATTCTGACAATATTGCTTTGATTATGTATTCTAACAAAACGATGTTTACAATGCAATTCTTTAATTTCTTCTTTATTTAACTACAGTCCCATACAATAAGTAAAATCAAAGTTTGCCACCATATTATTAATTTATTCCTTTTTTTCCCAACTAGGCATTATACACATAGAACTTTGGTGAGCCAGCGGGCACGCATGATAAGATCTGAGGTAGCCATTTAAGGATAAAAAAATAGAAGATCAGCTAAAGATAATTCAACAATTGAAATATTGACATAGTAAAAATTTAAGTTATGAAAGAGTACAAGTTGCACTTTTATATCGATCTATGCGCACCAAACAGCTAAACATTAAAAAAAAGGAGAGAGTTAATTAGTTTTAGTTCAATTCCATATTTTCACGGTATAACTTGCATAACTTATGTTTATAATCAAAGCCCAAATAAAGGAGGAAGATTGTGTTAAGTCTTAAGAGCTAACTAAAATATTGTTGGATCTCATAAATATTGATAAATGACAATGATATTGTATGATTTGCATACCCGACCAACTCAGATAAGATTTTATTGTTATATACATACAAGTCAAAGTCAATAATGTAACTTGTTCAGTTAAGATGCTAAAACGCTTTTGAGATGGTTGGTCGTGTAGGAGCATGCGTTCACAAGACTGCGATCCTTTCTTTTGGCCAAATTAATGGACAGTGTCTATAGAAGGAAAACTGAACAATATAATGGCCGATGAAGAACAAAGCAAAGAAACAAACTAACAACAAGCGGAGGAGAGCATGTTAGTTTGGCAGCGGATGGATTAAGTTGAAGTATCGATCAGCTCCAAGCTAAGGAGGACTTCATAGGCTGATAGCCGCATAATGCGTGAGGAGCACATGCTAGTCAATAACCAAAATAAACAAAAACACTAAAAGGGAACTTGAACACAATACACTAAAAAGGAGGACGTTGTGCATGTCAAAACATAGCCTTCCTGACACACTCCCTTCATTATTCTTGTGGACAAGTACCTTTTTGCCCAGCCATAGCCTATAAGGGAGTGTTTGCTTAAGATATAGTTGGGGCTCTTGAAGGTTTCAAGAGGCTTCTTTCTCTCCTACAACCTTAAATTTCTTCGGGTTTTTCTATTATTTTGTAGTCTTATAAGTTTTGTTTAGAAAAAAAAATCTTCAGTTTCTAACACCCTTTTAATTTGTTTATTGAAAAATTCAATGTTAACCAATAAAAGGTTGTCAATGATTAAGCCCAAAATTTAGAAGGCGAGGAGATGTCTTAATTTACCCTTTCTAATTAAGCTATTTAATTAACCCACTATAATTAGTGTTTTTAATCAAGAAAAGTGTTGCTTCTTAATTTATTAAGGTGTTTTAGAATATCTCTCAAGAGTAATGTCTTAAAGCATGACTCAGATGAAGTATTTCATAATTAGATTTTACCAACAACAATATAAACTAGAGTTGATATGAGCTCCTTCGACACTGTTTCACAACAAATTCTTCAATTCAAATGGAGTTTATAACTAATACCCATTACATGAGCAAAACCTATATATGTAATTATTGATTGACATCTCGATTTGATTCCCTAGAAATTCACTCGCTCGAATTGAATTCCTTATTTAATTTAGACAACTAAATTCTCATATAGAGATCATCATCACCACATTGACAACTAGATTTGATCATCCATACCCTAAAATCTCCTTCTCCTCACCACACTTATAGCTTTTATTGACTCCCCACCTAATACCATCCACGAGCCCTAACTAGAATGCGCTCTCACCGGGTGACTACCGGTAATAGAAGTCCTAGCGAGATCGACCTCGTTATGGAGACAATAATAGGAGTTTCCATTTGAAGAAACTTACCAAGAATAATGAGGGAGGGGTCTATAGCCCAGCATTTCCGTTTTTGCAGTACTATACAAAACCCTAGCCTTCACAAAACTCTCTCACAACCACAATACGATGTTCATGGCGTATATATAATAATTAAGGAGCCATCAATCTGATATTGAAAATATCAGAAGGAAACTGTCCATAACAAAAAAGGAGGAAACTATATATTTCAGCTAGTATGGTGCAAAAAAAAAGTTCAATATGTTATGATTAGTTTTGCCTCGCTGATAATCTACGAGTTTCAATTAGAAGCTCTTACCAGGGATTTGGAGTCTGAAGAACAAGCAACAGCCTCATCAAAGCTGAATCCTCATGACCAAACTGATGAATATGCGGGCAAATCTCGTAGCTCTAAATTAAACCAGTCAAATTGCTTAGTAATCTTTCGTAGTTTTTTATGCATAGATAGATCTCCCTAGCTACAATCACAGATTTATGATATATATGTAAAGTTTAAAATTCAAGATAATACAAAGAAAGAAGGAAGAAGAGGACACACACATGATGAGTATAAATATAAGATATATATGCATCGTCTTATACGTTTGTCTTTCTGATTATATATAACTCTATGATGATCTGAAGCTGCATTATTCATGGGGTTTTATTAACTCTCAAAGCGGTGCGTGCATAGTCACCTTGCTTGAGTTAGCCTCACGTATTTGGACGCGAAACAATAAGAAACTGACTAGCTAGTACCCATGATCTCTCAAAAAGGAAACATATTTTTCGTTTTATGACATATAAATTCTATTACCTCATACAGAGTTTAAATGAGCTAATTCAAACACCCTCTAACTAAGCATTAACTAGGTGCTCAGCTTAAACTTAGCTTGAAAGAATGGTGGTTGAGAGAATTTGATTAGTCTGTCATAGCACAGCCTCGGCTCATGCAATTAGAAGCAAACAAATCTCATTCAGTCAGCATATCCTTCTTTCTCAGCTTCCCTCAGACCACTCTATTTGGCGTTGGCAATTGCCACTTTCATATCCCCACACACACACATATTTATATATGTTTGTGTGAGAGAGAAATTTATTGTGTTGGACACGTTTATTTCTTTTTTGACGGTAACTCTAATGGGTGTTGACACACACACGCGCGTTATTACAGAGTAGTTGCAGAGAAGACGGTCAAGAAAAATACAAACAATATTATATAGGCTAAAATATACCTTTGATCCCTTATGTTTGTATCAAGTTTCAATTTAGTCCTTTATGTTTAGAAAGTACACTTTTAGTCCTTTTTTGTTAACACCGTTAGTTTAACTTAACGGAAAATGCTAACTTAACAATTTTAAATGATTATTTTATAATGAAATTGGAACAAAAATGATAAATTTTGAAAATATAAAAATATTTATGCTCAAATATTTTAATCTGAACATTTTTTCAGTATTTAATAACCATTCAAAATTTTTAAATTAACATTTTCCGTTAAGTTAAACTAACGGTGTTAACAAAAAAGGACTAAAAGTGTACTTTCCAAACATAAAGTACTAAATTGAAACTTGATGCAAACATAAGGGACCAAAAGTATACTTTAGCCTATTATATATTTAGTGTTTTGTTTCCTTGCAAGCAACCATTGACCGGATTTCAGATCCGGTGCCAATTGCTACCTTCCAATGTTTTTGTAAGGATCTAATTAACTTGCGACCTTCGGGAGATGTCATATCAATTAGATTACAAAGATTTTTCCCAAGAATATTAAAAAAATTGAAGTTTTTTTCATTATTCTTGAAATTAAAAACTGTATGTGTGTGTATATAAATTTCTAAAAATATATAATCATTTATCATCATAAACAGAAAAAATCTATACAGAATTATTTGATTCATCCAATCATTTTTAGTGAAGAAATCAAGAAAAAAATATCAAATATGGTCGGGCACTAAAATTTTTGTTAAAAAGAAGACATCTTCACAATAACATATTCAGGACTAATGTTTTTTTTGCCAATAAAATTAAGGACTAAATTAAACTCTATATATGTTATGTGTGCGTGCGTGTGAAGTAAATGACAAGAATAAATAAATCGTGTCGTCTGAAATGAAATCTGGTATGCTATATACAGAGCAATAATGCTGCTCTCTCTATATAGGAAATATCGACAAGCTAGGCGAGTAAAAAAAAAGTGGTCAAATATAGTTAACGAAAACGCCATTACATTCAGCGACAAAGGAAGGTTATCTTATAGCGACCCATTGCAGGTGGGCTAGGTTTTGTTCAAACTTGAAACCATTATTCTTGAATCCAACTAACCTTGTTAAAACTTTATATCACCTTAGGAGATGGTATATTTTCTGATGTAAAAGCCTCAATTCGATCGAATTACATGTCTTATAGTTTTCTAGCTATAATATGATTCAAAAAGTGAATCTATAACTATGACATACTGTTAGTAATATGTTAAACAGCACTTATGTGTTCAATACTTTCATTTCTTATGTGGCAATGTACATTTTTCCTAAGGATTTTTGTAATATTCATGATAAAATAATCCTACTGCCTACATATCTATTATCAATTTAAGGACTATTTAATTTACATGTTATTGTTTGGGGAATTTGTAAGAGGCTTCCAAGAAGGCACTGATAATATACAATAGTTATTCAAAAACGAAATAGATTTTCATTTCCTTGATATAACCTTCCCCAGTCGAGGGATTAACAATGATATAGTTTTAGTCGCATTAAAGAAATTGACCGTAGTTGAAGAAACAACGAGGAAAAGATAGTTCCTTCTTTTGTACTATATTATTTATTTGACCAAAGACATAATTTTCCACACTGTAATTTAAGGATTTTTTGGATCAATAGTTGATGAATTCTGATGATGCCAATAATAATGCTTCGGGAAAATCGTAATAAAGTATCAGTTATTCATTTATGAAAGACAGAAAGTGACATTTGCTGATAAATAATGATTTAATAATGTATGTAATCAAAGTAGATTACCCCAACTCCCAATTCAAACAAACCAGTTTTCACCATTTTTCCGTTTTCTTTTAAAAAAAACCTTATGCGTGCAGTTATGCCTTTACGCTGTTCGAGCAGAATTGATTCCTTTTTGCTATCGACATATATTCATTGATCAACTTGTATCTAATAGCATAAAAACCTACACACACACACACAAATATGAGAGTTGATTTACAAGTTTAATTATTGGGTTATTATTTGTGTGAAAATTAAACTGCTCATCATGCCACTAATATACTTGTCTTCCTCTGATTAAAAAAACAGGCACGAACAATGACATCCCATTAAATAAAGCCTAAAACAAAAGTAAAACAACTTTGTGACAAATGCAACACATTGACTAAAAGGGTCGATGAAAACTTGAGGATGACTACAAACCAACGTAAAGGAATATTAATAAGTGATCCGCTAGTTTTAGATTGCTTACCTCGATTCTACTTATATTAATACTGTTGGTGAAGATTTCTATATATGTGGCTAAACATAAATATTTAAAATGTGTGGCTGTTAATTAGTTTCTTTTTTAAAAAGAATTAATTAATGAAGCCTAAAGTTGTAACAAAACATTTAACACTCTAAATTGGTTGTCAAACCGTGTGATAAGTAAATTCACCATGAAAATTAAATTCAGATGAAATTCAATATAGGATAGATTATGAAGTTCAATATAGGCGCAGTTAATCAATTCAGCTTAATTCTTTAAAAAAATGGAAATACTAACAAGAGGGGAAAATGTAATATGCTATTGATTCTATCAATAAAAAATGTGTTTCTAAGATATGAATGCATTATATTTTCTATGTACAATACTCCTTCTGATATAAGAGGTAACATGGATACATTTTTCGCCCAAAATATAAGACATAACATGCAAATTTTAAAGTTATAAATGTTTTCTATTCTGTCCAACTATATATTAGTAAATGTTATTAGGAGCAGGGATAAAACATGTAGTCCAACTATATATTAGTAAATGTTATTAGGAGCAGGGATAAAACATGTACTGCATCCAACCTTATATATAAGAGTGAGTCACCAAAACAGACATCTTAAGTAAACATTTAATTATAAGCAGTTATTTGTATTTTCCAATGGAATATGATGAGTTTATTAAGAGAGATAAATACATGAGTATTAAGGAATATCAACATATAAAAGATGGCTAAGGGAAAAATAGGATAAAATACATTGAATGAAAAAAAAGTGCTCTTATAATAAGCATCACGGAGAGTATGATAAATGAGTATCATTGAAAGTAGAGAACTCTATTAAATCTACCCATGATAAATAATTCTATGAGGCACAAATTCTTGTGTGAAATCGGCACACCGCGTCATCTAATAACAATCAAATGGGCTATTCATTTAGACCCTTTAAAGAAATTAAATTTTAAATAAAGAAAACCAATTACCACCAGTATTGTAAGAATCGTACCGGATTAATCATCAACCTCTTCGTATTTTGACTCAACGGTTATCAATTTGACCGTTCGTTTAACCATCATTCTGAGCAATCTGATCGTGTTGAACCATGAATTGAAGTCCTGTCCGGCTCATTTTCAGGTCCGACTTTTATAACATTGGTTATTACCTAATAATACAATTTGTGAAGAGAATAAGGAATAGCATGAAATAAAATAAAACAATTGGCCAAAAAAAACATAAAATAAAACAACGTAAGTAGATGGGGAATATGTCATTAGATTAGATGACATTACATTGCGTTGACACTTGACAGAGGAAGAGAGAGAGAGAGAGAGGGAGGGAGAGATGGAAGCAGTAACAGTGTTTGGCGGAGTATCTTCTTCATCTTCATCCTCATCTTCTCTTCTTGCTCGCTCCTCACCAAAGCTTACCTCCAACTACAAACCCATCTCTTTTTCTTCCCTTAAACCCCATCTCTCTGCTTTCCCTTCTCATTCTCTTCTCTTCTCCCATTTCTCATCTCGCTCCAATGTCAAAACTCTTACCCGCAAAAGCTCAACTAAGCCTGGCATCTTCCTTCCCCACCTCATTGCTTCTCTGGTTCTCTTTCCCTTTATTTTGTCACCTTTTACTCTATCAAAAACATTTCTTTCTCTTGTTTTTAATATTTGAAACCACTCATTGCAGGAACAGGTTGAAGAAAGTTACATTATGGTCAAGCCTGATGGTGTCCAACGTGCATTTGTGAGCCCCATTTTCGTTTGGATACTGCATTTATGAAAATTTGTTTTTTTTTGAAGTTTATGGTTGATGTTAGAGTTAAAAGTATTGTCTTTGATGTGATGTTTTCTTTAGATTGTGCTTCTGCTTGCTGAATGTGTTTTTTTTGCATTGGTTTAGGTTGGAGAAATTATCTCCAGGTTTGAAAAGAAGGGGTTTAAGTTAAAAGGCTTGAAGCTCTTCCAATGCTCTAAAGAATTAGCTGAGGTTTGTATTCCCTACATAATCATGTGTGTTAACAGTGACAGTAATTCTTGTGTTATAGAATATATGCTAGAATTTAAAATCTTATGATCATTAACTAATTTAGATTTGACATTTGTTTTATATTTGATGATAGTCATAGGAAATGAAAGAGTTTGTAAAAGTGTAATGCACATTTTTCTTCAATTGCTGATTTTATGGATATGGTGTTTACTTCAACTTCAGTTATCCCATTCCTCTTGTTCTTGTTTATGGTTACAGGAACATTACAAGGATCTAAAAGCGAAACCATTTTTCCCAAAGCTAGTAGACTATATCACTTCTGGTCCTGTTGTGTGTATGGTATAGAATATAATCCCCATGTATCCACCTTTATCTATATTGTTGCAATTCACGTGTTGAAGGTAATTAATTATCTGGTTTTTGCTAGGCTTGGGAGGGTGTAGGAGTTGTGGCCTCAGCACGTAAACTCATTGGGTCTACAGATCCTCTTCAAGCTGAGCCAGGCACAATTAGAGGCGATCTTGCTGTTCAGACAGGAAGGTAAAACTCTTGTTGCTTTTGCATCTGGATGGTAACTGTTATGTGACACATCACGTAGTCAAGATCAGTTGTAATGAATGCAAATGCTTTGCAACTAGACATGTTTTTCTGTGCATTGTATGAATTTATCAATGTCTTATGATGAACTTCTGGCAGGAATATTATACATGGTAGCGACAGCCCTGAGAATGGCAAGCGGGAAATAGGTAAGGTTTCTTTATGCTTTGAATCAATAGATGCAAAAAAAGGAGGCAAAGCTAGTAGTCAATTTAAACACTTACACTTGGCAGGTTTTGGACTTGAATTTGAATGAAGAAAAACATACAAGTTTTCATTTTGAATGTTCTGGCTGTTTGATGTCTGTTTTAATACGCTTAAACAAAGATAAGTTTTAACATCAAGAAAGATCATGTGGAAAAAGGGCAAATCTATTAGCAGTCTGATCCTGAATTGACTGAGCTAACTTATAATAAGCTATGTGAGAGAAAAAAGTTCATGGGCAATACAGCCAGAATAGGGCGCATTAAGTGAATAAAGAGAGTATTGTGGTAATGTTCAATGCTAGGCTTGGAAGCCAATGTTGATGACAGTATACCAGCACTAGTTTTTAGGATCACATCGTTAAACTAGAATGAATGTTAGCAAGAAGTGAATTCTTTCTCTTTCATAGGCTGCATCATCATGTAAGTATCTATAGGATAATATAATCCATTGTTCTACATGCCAACTTATCAAAATCTGGTAGTTTGTAGGCACACCGTTCCAGCTGTGTTATCCATGTTTTGAACAGAGTATTATTCTCTACCTATCAAACCGCGGAAGTTGGGTAGTGAACTGATGAAAATAATAGGTGTACAATTCCATTACTCCTTTTAGTTTAAATGTATGAAGTAGACAACTACTTTACAGTGTTGAAGTAGACAAGTATGAAGATTGTGTGTTCTTTCTTTGAAACACACCATTTAATCATTTGCATCCAAATAGCCTCCATTGTTAGAATGGGAATAGTGTGAGAAGAAAAATTATATTTTGGGAGATAATGGAATGCGGTTTTATATTTAAGATCAGCTCAAACTCTCAAACCATTTCCCATATTAGTATCAAAGGGATGTTATTTATATGTCAAAGTATTCATAGCATCCATGCTGTATTGAAGTTTTGCATATAATGTGGAGATGCTTGATTGATTCCCTGATTTGCATTTGTGGCAGGTCTATGGTTCAACGAAGCCGAGTTGGTGGAGTGGACTCCCGCCCAAGCACATTGGCTTAGAGAGTAAACCATTTGCAACGACCAACAACTATAAGATACTTGCAGTCTGCTGTTTGAAGAGCAATAATGTGATCAATTTTTTGTTCCCAAAATAAGCCACATACTTTGGCATTGGATATGTAGTCGTTTTATTTGAGACATTGTAATATTTCACTATTTTTTTGAAGTTCATGTTACTTTGCATTGAAGGGTTGTTTTCCAAACACAAGAAAATATGCACAACAAAGTTGTAAATACTAATCCAGGTCGCATTATGGAGCATTAAAAAGTAGAAATAGAAAATTTAAATTTCCAAAATTTATTACAAAGCCAAATTCTTCAGTGAGTTTGAAATAATACATGGATACATATGGTAAAATGGTACATAGATCTCTCCTCTGTCGCGAGCTAAAAGATCAAATCCAAGCAAGTGATCAACCCTTGCTCCAATGGCATATAAACAGACCCATATTTATTCCATCAATTCAGAAACGGGTGAAGATTGAATGCTTTCAGTCTCACTTCTGTAATTACGTTCACTAGCACTTGATGAGACAGATGAAGGAAAATCATTTGATATAGATCCTGACTCGCCGCAGGATGATGAAACATTGCCACCAATGCATCTGGAATCCTTTAATTTAGGAAAGAAATGAATGATTGAAATATTACTTTGCCTTGGCTGTTCCGAGGTCATAGTGGAAGCTTGATCCTTACTAGGTGACACACTAATAGAAGAGAAATCACTGTCTATCATCATAGAACTATCACCATCTAATTCTGGTGGGTTTTGAGAACTTGAAGAGCTAGCTGAAACACAGTTCAGTACTGCATTTGTTACCTCAATGCAGGATGAACTAATTGCAGAATCATTTATCATAATCTCATCCGCTTCTTTGGAGAGTGCAGTTGAATCACGTTGAGCACCCAACTTTAGCTTCATGAGAGTAGCTTCTGCTCATAAATGGCAGGAACAGGTAAAAATTCCATTAGTTTCAGCAACTGTACAACTAAACTGTCTTTCCCTCCAGATCTAAACATAACATCACCTTGAATCTTTTTGTGAAGTTAAGGAGACTAATCAGATCACTATGTTCTAACATATGTCACATGCAAGTAAAATAAATTATATTTGAGGGGAGAGAGATAACTATAGACAATTTAAAGTGATTAATTTTGCATCCTTAATTCTCCAAAAAAAGGTTAAAATGATCTTATAATTAGGACCGGATTGAGTACTTCCAATTGAGTTGAAGGGCATCCTAGAACTCTTGGGCTATAAGAATCCCATACAGTCTCAAATAGCATTCATCCAAATTAAACAAAGTTTAAAGGGACAATTGCAGTTATGTCACGAATAGGAAACTTAATTTCAAAGAGGTCATAAGAAGTTGTTATCACTTGTTAATAGTAGTCATTAACAACTCCTTGGGACCATATTGAAATTAAGTCTCTTATTTGGGACCTAGGTGCAATTGTCCCAAGTTTAAATGCCAGATTGTCAGAAAACTGACTATACGTGATAAAGGACTTCATCTAATTTGCAATACTGAAAATCTTATGAACCCAAAATAACCATTTTGAAACAAAACATGAGCTAACCTAAACCTCAGGAGTACTTATCACTAAAGCTGAATTCATGTCGTAAGCAAGCAGCAGGTCAAATTGAACACATGTAATCAGTGAATACAATAAAGGGTACCTTATATACATGTCAAGTTTAAAACTTCAAGAAAAGGGATCAATTATAAAAGCAAAGCATCAAAACTAGTACATAACAATACGGTCCATTTAATCAAAAAGGTGGTGCTTTAGCTTACTGCTTAGGCAGAATTAGAGAGAAAAATTAAACTTGGAGAGAAAACATGTGTATAATGAATTAATTAGTGTAAGAAGTAAAGGGTAATACCGTAAATGGAGAAAGAATCATGTTTGAGAAGCTTGGAAGGAGATCCCTCCAAGGTTTCAAGCGACGAAGGAGACGGCCTCATTCTTCCAAACATGGCAAGCTCGGTCGGCCCGGCCCGGTCTGATCCGGGCTGACCCGTCCCGTTCAGAGGGATTTAAAAGGAGGGGAGTTTGGTGGATGGTGTGAGTGTGCAGAATGGCGCCATTCACATTGAATTCTAGAAATTGAGCGCCAATCGTCCCCTGTACGCTTTTCTTTTCCTCTTTATTTTGTCCTCTTTAAAAGGGGAAAATTCCATTTAAATCCCTCCGAATGGTTAGTAATTTCTGTTTATGATTAGGGCAATTTGTCTTTCTACACAATTTTAAAATGTAACTAAGTTAGTTCCTTCATTTTTTGGAAGTTTGAGTTCCTGAATTATCCTTTGTATATTCGGATAAATTTAAATGTCATTAAGATTAGTAGTAGTACATTATTTATTTATTTTAGATGAAAGTACATTATTTATTTTAAGCTTTTCTATGTTCAGCTCTTGCTGCTTACATAGTTGACATTGCTAGGCCCACAAAAGGCCCACCCACTGATGGAAAACAACACCTTCCTTTTTCTATTTTATTTTGGTTAAACACCGTCAGTAATCCGGTGCCTATTGACAGCCGACTACTTTAGACTCAAGGAGCAGAAGTGTTGCCCACATTGACTTATTCAAACACGCATTCTCATCATTACAGGGATTGTTGTCCACTTACCACTTAAATCAACTACTCCATTCATTCCTTATTCTCTCTAAACTACTTCCACATCTCATCTCATGTAGCCTTGTATACATTACACGTTGGACGATCAAGAAGTTTGATGCAGCTATTTTGATTTTCTATGTTTTAAAAAACGTATATATTGTTTGGGTTAAACATTGTCAGTAATCTGACGCTTATTGACAACTACTAATCCGGATTCGAGGGGTAAGAACTACCCAAGTTGGTAGGGTTGTTTCCTCTACCAATGAAAGCACTTCTTGGGATTTAAATACACATTCTCATGGGTTGAAACCTACTTACTACTCATTTATAAAATGCTGTATATTTTAGTAGCTAGAAAAAAAATGTATATTTCAAGTCCATTAAAATGTTCTTTTTAAGTATTTACATTGAAAATAGAGGTAGCATTTGACAAAATGAGTCAAAAACAAGGTTGAAATCCTGTGCGTTAATTTAAGCAAACTTTTCAATAAGATTTTCCATTTAAAATCAGGTGAAGTAAATCTCAATCATAACAAAATCTAAGATCACATTCTATATGAAATTCTCCCGACACGGCATAATATTCAATGGAAGTAACAATTGCAAAATTAAATGTATAAATAACTAAAATATTCATGGAAACGAATAGCATCCCACTTGAGAACCAGATGTTTGATTGACGTTAATTTGGAACTTTGGAAATTGGAACTCATCCTAAGGAGTGACATATCAGCGGCCTAAGGAATAATGCATTCAACAGAAAATTTCTCACTCCACAAATTTTTCAAGTTTTCTCAAGAAATAGTACAATTTAAAGATCAATAACACGAGACAACTTCTGGATCCGGTTCAATAGAAAGTCCCCTTGCTTGATAGTTGCTTGGTAAAGGGCATTCTTAGCATCAGGGCGATTAGTTTCTAAAACGCCAGCAACTTTGTCAATCTTGCAATGTAGCTTCCCAGCTGCAATAAAACGAGACAGCTCCCTGAAGAAACCATTGTCATGAGTTAGCTATAAATATTCCATAAGCCTAACAAGAGAATCCAAACATTTTTTACCAACAAGAAATTAAACCAAAGCTGAGTTTGAAAAAAAATAATCACTTACAGATCAATGAAATCCACTGTCACTCCGAATGCTCTTGCCATAGCCTCAATCGTGACACTCTTGTAAGATTCCAAGAACTGCGAGTAAACAACAGTTCTGACTTCCCTCATGTAATATCGGAAGTGTGGATGCAAATAACGGTCCAACTTGATTTGCTCCGTTAAGCCGGCTAGAATGAATTTAAAAAATAAAGCAAAAATTGTAAGCGTGAATTCAAATAGATGTAAAAATGAACTATCCAGTACTTCGCAAATGTTTTACATAAATTCTCAATGTCAAACACAAAAATCATTTATAGGCTATAGGACAAAAAATCTACAAAAAAAAAACTAATATTCAAAGGAGCATTAGAAATGTATCAACAACATATAAAAGATGCCAGCCTACCGAATGCTGAGAAAAATGACTTGTATTGACAGTCATATAGGGAGTTCAAAAACTCTGAAAGATATGGGATTTTGCCAAGCACTGTCAGGATCTCAGGAGCATCCACCACCTGTTGCAAATTAAATAGCGTCAACAACATCAAATATGCAGAGTGCTTGCAAAGAAAGAGAAAAAATCAATAGAAAGGAAAAAGGCGATGCAAAGTAAACATAAAACGTAAAATACCT
Organism: Mimosa pudica; assembly: GCA_029929735.1. NCBI lineage: Eukaryota > Viridiplantae > Streptophyta > Magnoliopsida > Fabales > Fabaceae > Mimosa > Mimosa pudica. The sequence continues at coordinate 15,185,942 of JAKELP010000014.1, read as the reverse complement.
TTTGCTTCATGGAAACTCTATCCAATGATATAATGCTTGTCACAACTGTGTAAAATATAAAAATGTCATAGGGAAAAAGTTCATAGGTTGTGAATGTTGAAATAGAATCTAAAAACAGGTTGGCAGCCTTCTTGAAATTTCGGGTGGACATGCAGTACAAGCCTTCATACACTTTCAACCTATTCTTTCTTTCCCAATCACCACCTTCTTCAAACAAGCTGCCATCAAGGAGAAAGCCTTTAGAATCTGAATCTAATCTAAAAAATATGTAGAGGAGAACAATAGAATATTTTTACTCATTACTTTTTAGCTTTATCAATGCTTTTGGAAATAAGATCAAAATCCATGTCAAAGAAGCCAAGCTGCAATGTATGAAACACCAGATCCATCTTCTGGCCAACTGCAACTGTCTTGCTTTCTGTCAACTTGAGATGTTCCAAGGCTTTTTCCTGGTAAATGAGAGATAATGTTGCTGACATTTACATTCCAACGGAGGATTACAAGAAACAGGTGATTCAATTATAGGTTTATACCTTATCACCAATCCGGATGAAAAACAAGGACTTTGCCAGGTGAGCCTCTCGAACTTCACTCTCACCTAAGTTCTCCTCAGCATCAGCAATCCTAAAAGGCAACCACAACAAATATAAGTACATCTATGTCATTTTACTAAAAAATAAAAATAAAAATTTTAAATCACAAGAAGTCACAAATTAAAGAATGCAATGATCCATTTAGCCCCAATAACTTCCCTATTCTACCAAAAAATGATTGACAAAGCAAACGTATGGGTAGAAAAACCCAATCAAATCTATGGTTCAAACAAGGTACCAAGAGTTGCACACGATAATGATAACTAAAGCATAATAAGGGAGAGGGAAAACTGGAATTAAAGAAAGAATAGGACATTAAAGAAAAAAATAGGACATTAACTTAATTCATTTGGCGTACATTATCTCAGGAAAAATATGCAAGAATTAGAATCTAAACAAACCAGCACTCTTCAGATCAAGCACTAAGATGCAAAAGATAGACAACGGGGGGAAGGAGGGCAATAAGAAAAATAACCAGACTATGGGATCAGAATGGGGACTCTTTAAGGCAATACTTTGGAAACAAATTTTGGATGACTGCTTAGGGAAATACATAGGAGTAATGTGGCAACATAGGGGGAGAGTCTAACAGGATTTTGTTAGATAATTAGAGATATGAAAGGGGTCTGAAAGAGGGTATCATGTGGTCATTTGTATTTAGCGCTAGAAGATGTTTATTTTTCTTCTGCTTCATCATAGCATCAACTGTAATATCAGATGAACACCATGGTTTCCATCAATTGAAATCTACTAAACTAATAAAAAAAGAGGGAATTCTAGTGAAGACTGCTTGCAAACTTTAAGCAAAACAATATTCTCATTTGCATTCAACTTTCATGCTTCCTACAGCAATTTCAGATGAGGCCCCAGGACTTCCATCACATACACAAACATGCTTGTCATCTTATCCATTTCAAGTCACTTCTAAGACACATTCAGTTCTTAATTTAATATCTTACATCATAAATTTTCATGCTCATGACCATCTGCCACACAATACCACAAGGTGGAAATCAAGCAAAAGATCCCATAAGCTAACAAGCATGCTTCCAAGTTCCAAGTTCCAAGTTCCACCACTATTTAACACTAGCCTATTTGAAACAACAACTCTGTATAACCCTAGAAAGAGATAACCATCAATCACTAACATATAACGCCTAATTAAAAATTTCTAGTTTGAATCTCAAAACTCCATTTTACAACTAATCAATTACTAACACATAATGCCTGATTAAAATTTCCAGCTTTGCCCCTCATGTAAAAATTGTCAAATTCACAACTAAGGAATAAAAATGAACTCACTTCTCGTCAATCTTCTTGAGTTCGTCCTCAATTTTAGCACGCATCGAGTCCAAAAGGGTCTGATCCAGAGGCAACACTGAATCAGCAACTAGGGTTTCATATAACGGCACCATATCTACACAGAACAAAAAAAGGTTAAAAACCCAGTAATGAAAATCGAAGATAATTGAAAATATGAAGGAGATTGGAATAAAAGAAGTTACTACTATACCGTTTTGCTTGACATGAGTGAAAACCTCATCTTTGAGGCGGACTTTCTCAATGTCTTGGACGTCAGGGTGTTTGAGAAGAAAGAGCTTGTTGGCGAGCACGATCTGGGGTTGCTGAACTTCTTCTTGTCCTTCCATGGCGGCGTACGGATTTTCTGAAACTTTGTTTTGCTTGAGGAAGGAGGAAGGAAGAAGAACTTCGCTGTAAAGCTGATTAGTGATGGCTTTGGTGAAGGTTGCTACTTTGTTTTATGTTTTCCTTTTTTTTAAAAAAATAAATAAATTGTAAAGGTCGATAGTATTGGCCTATTGGGTATATCCCTTCACCCGACCCGGTTTATAGATTTTGAAAAAAATAAAAATACTCACTAATTACTAATTAATTAAACAATTATTTGTAATTAATATAGGAGAATGTAAGTCTGACCTTATATTCAGGTTGTAAAAGCAATACAAGGAGAAAGTGGACCGATAATTGACGATCAAACTTATAACCGTTAAGCTGAAATATGAAATGGTCGACGGATGGACCGATCTGACTATCTGGTTTGGTCCGATTCTTACAACACTACTAAGCTTGGAGTTTTCTTTGAAAATAGAAAATTGACATATTTTTCTTTTCATCCATTAGAATACAAATATTTTCTTTCTCATCCATTAAAAACATCAAAAACAGGATGCATTGACTGGATTTAATATATTTAAGTGTCTATATCTCATGGGGTTCAAGTAGTTTATTACTAATTGATTTTTAAATTTGTTTTAAATGAAGAGTGGAGCATTCTAAAACAACCTTTGAATTATAATTTAACATGCATGATGAGCATGTGTTTTGAGTTTTGTCTAAGCATGCAAGGACATGTTTACGAAAATGGTATTATAAATAATTACTTTGAGTGGCATTGGCTTAGGCTGAAATTTAAAAAAATGGAGAAAAAATCATGAAATTATTTTGTAAACTGAGATAATGTATTTTGGATGGAGGATATTATTTTGTCAACTTAACCGAAGTGATAGAATGAAATAAATAAACCATTTTGAACACTACCAACTAAAAATGATATGGTTCAATTAGTCATCACATCACATCCAAAGTAGTACTTACTTTCTTCTTAAATATAAAACTACTTTTATTTTAATTTGTTTATAAATATAAATAATTTTTTGATTGTTCCAAACTTTTCCCAAATTAACTCTAATAATGCTCGTAACAATAAACAAATAAGAGAAGGAGAGTGAGATAAAGGTATATGCTCATAATGAATTGGTAATATCATGTGATGATGACGAATTTAACTAACATTTTTAATTTAATCAATTAAGGTAAAATGTTCTTATAATAGGAATGGAGGGAATACTTCATTAACATCACATCTCCTGCAGATAACAGATAATCTGTACAGTGGAATTTTTCTGAAAGACTAGCACAGACAAGACAATCCACATATAATTGCTAACTTGTGTGAAAGTCATCTACAAGAAGTATTCAGTTCAAGTTCATCTGATCTATGTGTTCTCCTGTACTTCAATTATATGGAGGATCTACATCTGGAAGTTCCCAGTTATCATCATTTTCATCATCGTACTTTCCCTTCTTAGGGGCTTCATCTTTATTTTGTATTGGAACTCTTGGTGGTGGCCTCCTGACAATCAAAAAGGCAAATCAGCACAGACGTTTACCAGACAATGTGCAAGGAAGAAAAGCTTAACATGACAACATGGAGAAAAATAATTTAGGATCTTGAGAGTGCAAATTAAAATCCAAATATTCACCCTCTTGGTGTCCATCATAAGCAATTCTCAGCTCATCACTTATCAGGGAACATCAGTGCATCCAAACATATTAGTGAGAGGAGCAAATCCAACAGATTATATGTTTTCTTCATCACTGGCATGCCATGACACGGCTCATAAAATAAGTGATTCTATGCCAAACTTCACAACTCAATCTTTTTCCTTCCTCGATTATAAAAATTCATCATTTTTTTATGGAACTTCATTTCAGAGATTAACACAGGCCATTTCAACATAAGCCCCAAAAAACACTTCACTATCCCAACTTCCAAGGCCAATCATTATCAATTCATTGCTCAAAGACCGTTGTACCACAAGGCATTGTAAATAAAGAAACACCAAGTCCAGCTCTAATAACCATGGAGTAGTATTGAACAAAAAAAAAATTCTAAAGCATATGCGAGCTTTGCAGGCAGAACAAGCAAGTTAAAGTTTCAATATTTTAAAGTCATGAAGAAAAAGATCAGTAATTTTCTTAGAATAAGACTCAGAGGTAACCTTGGCTAAATGAACAAAAACGCAGAATTTCAAAGTTAAGATGAATCATGTAAGATAGCATGAGCCAGAATACAACCATAACACATGAAATGAAACAAAGATCATAAATACTTCCTCATACACTCAACATAACAACTACTCCTTCCCTTCCTAAATATAAATACAATAACTAGTTGTCTCTTTCTTTCTTTTTTAGAAATTAATGACGCGAAATAGACTACTTAATTCAATAATTTATTTTGTATATCATTAGATTATATCTTATATTAGCTTATAAGCCTAGTTTAGTGAAAAAATCAGAAAAATTAATTTTTAAGTAACCTTAGCTCAGGATTCTCCAGAGAAAAAAAAGTCTTATTTACATATAGACTACTTAAGATACTACTACTTCGGTCCTAAATATAAAATTTAGTTTACTTTTTTGGAAAATCCTAAAAAAGACTTGTAAATTGATTCACATAATTTTTCCCCCTAAACTAGTTTATTTAATCTATAAACTAATAGTTAATTTAAAAAAAAAATACTCCGTATCAAATATGTCATTAGTTAACTAACCTATTTTGCTTCTTTAAACTCTTAAAAAAAAGTCAAATAGGTCTTATATTTATATTTAGTACATATTAGATTACAAGTAAAAAAAACACTAAAGTTTAATTGATAAATGACTTATTGATAAAAAAAATGAAATAAGTGAGTGTGAAGTAAATAAAAGAGAAAAGAGAAACATGAAGAGACCTCCTTCGGTTTTTCTTAGCAGCTTCTCTAGATTTTCTCTTCCTCTTCTCTTGTTGGCATTCAAAGAATCTCCTCCTTCTACACTCTTGAAACACGCCTGCCTTCAAAACCTCTTTCCTGAAGCGATTCACAAGCACGTCTTCAGGCTCGTCCTCCTTCGCTATCACTTGAACGTTGTACGCTGACTTGAAGAACAGAACGTTGGAATAGGCTAGCGCAGGGTGCACAGTGGAAATGGAAGAGACATGGTAATGTTTTGCATGGAGACATGAAAACGACGGAGAAGCTGAAACTGTTAACGACGACGATGATGTCCTTGATGAGGAAGGCAGAAAATGGAAGGTGGAAAGGAAAGAGACGGCCATGACTTTGGTTATTGCTGGAAGATCTATGTTTTTGGTTTACATGGACAGTGATGGGCCTTGGTTGGGCCCCACTTTACTATGCTTTGTCACAATATGAGTTGAAGATTTCATGTGGCTTGTGTTGGGCCTCCAGGAGGAACCACCGATGGTAATTTCGTTGCCTATTGACAACCGACTAATCTGAACTCTAATAGTAGGAGTGTTGCCACAAAGACAAAGTTGTCCACTCTCCTAATGAGAGTGCTTCATGGGATTCGAACATGCGTTCTCTTCCTTACGTGGTTGTAGTCCACTTACCAGCTCAATCAACTACCCATTGGTAACAATAATATTTTTTAGCCACACAATATTGCTCCTAAAATTTAGACATAAACAAGCTTGTTGGCCTAGTATCTTAAGCAACTGGTTGGAGGTATGACCATCAACTCTTGTGAATTGAGCAGATTTACAAACCAACCTGGTATATGGGACTTCGATTCAGCGAGGGATTCTGGTGGGCATACACATGGCAGGTTGACACGAGCAACAAGTACTTTCATCTCTTTAATAAGTGGTTGGGAGTTTATTACCTAACATAAATTCACAAGCCAGCTGTATTACCCTCTTTGTTGGGAAAAAAAACAAGTAGACAAAAAACAAAAAACGTAGTGCCATTGCCCTTATGGTTTAGAATGTTAACTCTAGCGTTAATTTTGATTGATATCCCACATGATGCCTTAATTTCTAGCTCATCCAAAGTAAATACTCTATTTACTTTTGAGTCATAAGTAATCACTTTTTAGTATTACGCTGCTCTTAAAAGAGAAAGCCTTTAGAGATAAAAATGGAACTTATCCCGTACATAAAAGTTAATTCTTGATCTTCAAAAAATGTTTATTAGTTTAACATTAGTTTAATCTTATTGCTACAATGCTAGCAAAGTACGAGTATATCGCAGACTATTACATCAGAAAAAGGCATAAATTAGGCTCTAAAATCTGTACAAGCATAGCCAATTTTAGAATCCTATTTACAAACACAGATTACAGGAATGGCCATGAAAAAGAAGTGAAGGGAAGATTAAAAGCCCACATAATATGAGCATCAATTCCCATTTAAGAAGGGGATTTTAATAGTCATCTTTGAAGTATTGGAAGGCAGAGCAGGACTTGTCTTGAATGAACTTTTTGTTGACTCTAAAGCTCTTGAAGTTTGAAGAGCCATCTCACCATGGAGTTGAATGCATTTTATAGCCATCTAGAATGGTCAACCACAAATAGAAAACAAAAGAAAGTAGCTTTATAAGTAAACGTGTAGAACTAGAAGGTAGGACAAGGAAGACAATATCCTACATATTTTTTAAAGCTTCTAATTTCCATACCATGTAGCATTCTCTATCTGTGTCTGACTCGGCCACCTCGAGCGCCCAAGTGCGAATCCAATCAAGGCCTGCAGATATATCAGCATTTCCCTCCAACATGGATGTTGCAATGAAAGTTGGGTGGAGAGCAATAAGGATGCATGCAGCAGAAAAAAGAACAGCTCTTCTCACATATGCTTCTTTATGTTGGCATACCTCCCTGCATGTATACATGTAATTTTCCTGCATTAGCATACTAGCAAAACATGGTGAACCAAACAACTAAGCATTAACCATTATGTGATCTCACAGCATGTAGTCCAAAAAACCAATTACTCAGTCAATACCTGGATCTTAACATATCCAGGAGAGGGGGAGCAAGCGCAGATGCTTCTGGGTGCATTGCTAAAGATTTCATGCAAACACCAAGCATATGAATAAGTTTCCCGAGGACGATAAAATCCCTATCAAGTAAATCAACACCATGCCTTTTCTTATCAAATCCCTCCATGACAGGTAACATGAATGCAGCTGCATAAACAGGAAACTTGTTCTGGGAACACTCCATTATATTCTGTTGCGTAGAAGGCAATCCCAAACTCCACCGGCGTGTCTTCCCTTTCTTAATTTGATTATTTTTAGAGGGAAGTTCCCTCTCATAGCTATTTGACCAATTCAATAAAGTTTCTGTTCTTGATATCTCTTTCCAGGAACCAGCTCCAGGAGGGCCCGCATTGCTAGGCAAGAACCACGGTTGGGTATCTGAAACAAATGAGATGAGGGATCCAGATTTGTGTTTGGGTTTCATAACTTTCATTTCAGCAAGCTCCTGAGCTGATTCTGTCATGACATCTAATATTATAATGCGTTGGCTGATATCTAAATTAGGAGAATATATTAGCTTGTTTAGAGTATCCAGTGATTCAAATGGGCAGGTGACTAACAAGGCAACCAATGCTTTTTGCCGTTTTTCTTCAGTTGACTCTTCTTCTCCTTCTACAGATATATCTGAGCAACGAACGTAAACAAGAGTTCTGGCCAGATCCCCTGCCATGTGTTTAAGCTCATCAGGTGACGCTCTAATGAGGCTTTCAGCAACATCTATAGCCCTTTCCACCTGAAACAAATATGTACTAATCAAATATCAGAGGGCAATAACTTTAGTTGATTTTGGGAGATAAAATGGAGTAAGCAAGGTCATTCCTATCACAAGGGCGTGTTTATGCTTAATTTCTTAAGGTCATACAATCTTGTTTCTGCATCAATTCAAGCTGACAATATGACTGTGCTAATCAAGGCTGGTTTAATAGAAGCTCAAAATTTAAATCACACTCAAATGAAGTTTACAATTGCAGCAATATATAGTCAAACTATTTAATTAACACTGCATCATATAATCCTTAACAATCGATTAGCATCACATCAACTGTCAGAAATCCTAAATTCCATCATTATGTTAAGAAGAAGCAACTATATAAAGTGGTGGGAAGTAATGACTAACCCCATCGGGATCATCAGTTTTTCGAAGAGCTGCAACTACATCAGTCAACTGTGAGATTCTTTTTTTCAAATCTGAATCATCATCTGCCAAGTCATATGGCTGTAAAGATGAATCATCAGAGGAATATGAATCTTCACTTCCACTATCATCCATATCATTATCATCTATACCAGAGTCTGATTCAAGATTTAGTGAAGCTGGATCAATAATCTCATCTGGATCAAGGACATTAAACTCCAATAACTTCTTTTTACCCCTTTTATTCATGATTGACTTGCTATTCGAGGGGGAACCAGAGCCCCTGTCTGGATCTGACACTGCTAACATTTTTGTTTCTCCAACATCTTTTTCTTTGCAATTTGATCCAGCTATAGTGCCTTTCTTGGGGGCATTTAATCCAAATTCCCAGTCAATTGTCTCACCACTGCAACTATCATCAAGGTATAGAGGATTTTTCGGGTCAATAACTTTAGACAACACTAAAGCAACAGTGCTAGCCGTTCTTCGAACAAAAGTATTCGGACTCTCCAGCCTACCTGGAACATATACACAAACTATCAGGAGATGAATATAAACTGCTATTTCTTAAAATAGAGATGGCAACAAAATTTCAGGAGCCTGTCATATTGTTCTATTATTTGTTTCCCCTTTTTCAGGAAATACCACATACATAAAATAAATCGGAAGAGTTCAAATATAATAATATTCAGAGTATTAACAGACTGCTTCCAAGTCCAACACAATGGCTAGGTCAATCGTTCTTGGGGATTATGATAGGCAATAATTCACATATATCACAAAGCATAGTTGCCATCGTTATTATCAACACACCCAACAGTTACAAGTAAATGTATTTACAGCTAACTCCTTGAAGAATCAAATGCATGACATCCTTTGTCCCATCTAATTCTTCTTTAGTCAATGTCTCAAGCAAAAGGCCTAGAGCTGCAGATATATCTGAGGCATAGATCAAGGCAAACAAATATTAAGAGAAAAGGGGGATACATGCATCACAATGTATATGGCATCAGTTCCTGGGAATGCTCAGTAGAAGGAAGCATGTGAGAATGAAATATATGAGAAAAGGATTAATGTCATATTGGAACAATGTTTTCCACCCTCAATATTCAAAGATTGCTGCATAGTGAAGAAGGATACAAGCTTGCTGCTCAATAGATGCTGTTTGCACAAATTCTTTTTTAGCCCATACAGCCACCAGACGCTGGACTAGATTCAAGAGCCCAGGACGACTATGTGCAGATACAATGGTACCTGGTGGGCATTCATGAACAGCAAATTGAAGAATCCACTTCAGACAGCTAAAGGGAAATACTTTCCAGAGCAGGAATTTGTCCACAAACAAAGACCTGGATAGCAGCCAAGGAAACAGGAAAAATGTCATCAACAAGTAAAGAAGCCCCCATAAGCAGGAGCAAAATCTTTGCATATTTTTCACTTAAGTCCACTTCTGAGAGCAAGAAACAGGTAGTAACTAACAAATCATAAATGAATTTCAGAAGAATGGAGGAATGGCCCCAATCACATTTCATGGAGAATCATGAAATGCACCACTTTCTCAGTGTGCATGAATTCATGAGGCGGATAGGTTATTAAAGTAAGGCTACACATTCAAGTGATTTATGTGATACAAAGGTTGAAAGAGACCCTGACAATAAGCCAAACAAGATAAGCGAAAAATGGCATATATCCAACCTGACAGAAGCCTGATGCTTAAAAGTGCGGTGAAACAACATCCATAAAACCCAATAGGCTAAGATATCATTTGCATGCTGAGAAGCTAGCTTATACAAAAATTGCTCAGAGATTCTTTCCACCGTATAAGGATCTCTAATTGAATCCATCATTCTGAACCAGAAAGTAGAATCTGGGTTTGACTCAAGCAATTCCTCAGTAAGTGAATCATGACTTAGTAAGAAACTCTGTACATGACTAAGTACTCGGGGTATCACTTCACTTGATAGCAGATCTACAAGAAAATAAAAAGAATCAATCTGGAAACAAATTAACTGGCTTTGAACAACTAGTCCACAACCCACATCCTTAATGGCAACAACACAACACAGAAAGGCTAAAAATTTCCATCATGATGTTGCTTTAAGCTTGCTATTTATTTAAAAAGAAAAATAATTTTTTCCATGCAATTATGACGTAATGAGAAGCAAAAAAGAATCTATTTCACAAAGGTAAAGGCTAATACAAATCATTAAGACACATATAACCTGTCCCAGTGTCTGAAATTTTCTAGTTACCAGCAGAGCCACGACGACAAATGCGAGTAAACAATTCCCCAATAAATATCAGAGCACCATTATTGTCCTTTTCTCCAAACTCCATTCTATTTTGCAGAATCACATCTCTTTCTTCAGCCAGGGAGAGCAGTTGGATGATAATCTGCCTGAAGAACGAGCTGAATAATTTTGGTGAAGAAAAACATGAAAGAATGGACCAAGGAACAAAGAACATCATTATCATCTGGTAGAAAATATGACAGGATGTTAAGTTTGTCAATTTAAAAACAACAACAAAATCATGCACACACAGAGCACATCACAATCTAAACCAAGACGCTGGATACTGAGATGACAATGAAGTCAGAGAGTTTGCTCTTGCTTTGTCAGGAATAGATGCAACAATCTGAGCTACCCTAGATACATCTGCCTTGAGTTGTTCATGTGTATGACCTGTTAATTTGTAAGAACCACCAAACTCTGTTGCCAATTGAAGCACTCCTTTATGATCAATCAAGCACAATACAAGCAACCTGTCATTGATGCCAAAAAAACATTTGATAACATACTGTGATGGCTTAGCTAATTTTTAGTTAGGCACTATGTTAAGCTTTAGTCTGTTTACCTAAGCCTATAAATAGGTGGCTATTCAATTATTATTGCATTGATACTTGGTTTGACATAATGTGATGGCTTAGTATGTATCCCCCCCCCCCCAGTCTCAATTTTTCTTCTGTTTGATCTCACTTATCTTTCACTCATTCTCCCTCATACAGAATAATAACTCTTTTAACAGTCAATTTGAATGCATAAAGGTGCAGAGTACGGATGAAACAATATTCCAAAGACAGCAAAATATTAATAATCAAACCTTTCAGAATTGGAGAGGACAGAATTAACATCTGAACCATCACTTCCATTACGCTGCAGTGAAAGAGCCAAAATCTGCACAACCTCGGGGATAAATCCGTGAACAAAAAAAACATCGTAAACATGTTTCTTTGCGGAAAAGGGAAAACAAGTCAGCCAGTTGGAGGCAACATCTGCAGGTAAATACATCTTACATGAGAAAAACTGGACGAGCAAAATGCTGATAGGAAAAAAGAAGAATTGAGAACACATAATATAAAAATAGATACTACAAAGAATCATCAACCAAATTCTTAGCCACAACCTTGCAAGCAGGCCCTTCCATAAATATTTTTCAAAACTACCAAATGAAACCACACAAGTAAATCAAGAACCACAAGATAGATCCTAAATGTGCTAATGAGTGATAAAATAAATTATTTTTAAAAAAACATTACCAAATAACAAGAACCGAGCAAATGTTGGAAAGGCAATCCCTTGGTAAAATGCCTGCCACATGTCTGCTCGCTCTTCTGCTGAATGAACTTTCACTCCCAACACCTAAACATGTCACACACACGCGCGCAAAAAATATTTAACTAATGAAAACACACACAAAAAAAAATCAGTTCAGAACAACATTTCAAAATCTAGAAGAGATTATAAATGACACCTGTTCCCGGTAGCTCTCATCAATACTACCTGTCAAAGTTCCAGACACTCAAATTTCAGTTTTTCTCCACATCAATGTATGAGCAGTTCAATGACTGAAGCAAAAACAATTCAACAATACTCCCTCCATTCCTAAATATGAGATCACTTTCCTTAATTATGATTAGATTAAGAATGTTAGTTAAGTTAGTTATTAGCACATAGTATTACTAACATACCCTAATCATGTACCATTATTCTCACTCTCTCTCTTGCTCGTTCATTATACATAAGCTGGAAAAATGAGAAAATGTCTTATACTCCCTCCGTTCCTAAATATAAGAGCACTTTGACTTTTTTGGAGAATCCTAAGAAAACAAAATAGGGTAATTAAAAATTGATTTTCCCAAATTTTTTCACTAAACTAGTTTATTTGACTTATGAACTTACATATGATCTAATAATATTTAAAATATGTAATGATTAAATTGTTCATTTTGCTTTCTTAGGATTCTCCAAAAAAGTCAAATTGCTCTTCTTATATTTAGGAACGGAGGGAGTATTTATGAAAAATTGAAATTGGAAAGTGTTTTTAAGTATATTTGAATAAAGCCTTCATTTTTATTCCCTTTTCATAAAAAAAAAACACAACCTTTACGGTACTAAAATCCAGAATATGCTGAAATGAAAGCAAGTGATAAACCTCACCAGAGAAAACAAGCAAAAGCATGAGATTATGAAAGAGGGACCTGAAATGAGAGAAGGGTCGATGGGAAAAAGAAGGGAGGCTAAGGAATGAAGAGTACAAATGACTTGATCAACATGTGTGGCATTGTTTATAGTTGATATTACTTGGCTTGCTTTGTCAAGCATTGCAGCTTCCATTTCTCTCTTCTTTGAAATCTCTTCACCCATCTATACAAGTTTGCTTTTTTTTTTGGCGGCAACAAAGTATAGAGCATAGGCTTCGTCAGAGTTTGGACGGAGGAAGAGGAAGAAGGAGTAGACGAACGAAATGACAAAGGAGGATGTGGTGTATTGTATGCTAAAATATATCCATGAAAATGTTTATTTTAGTTTTTTAATTTATAAATCATGTTTCTTTTTTTTATTTCTTTAAATCATGTTTCTATTCAGACTATATATAAAAAATATAAAAAATTCTTAGAGTATAGGATTCATTTAGATTTATAATTCAAATTTTTTTTCTTAACAAAAAATTTTAATTACTAAATTTAAAATTATTTATGGGAATGAAATTTTTTAAACCAGATAAAACTTGATACTTCTATGATTTAGGTGTCCATTAGAGGTGAAGGTCAAATGTTGGGAAAAAAATTTAAAGGTAAAATAGTAAATCAAATATTAATTAATGTTGAAAATATATTCTTAAAATCTTTTAAAATATTATGACAAAACAAATGTCTTAGCTAAAGTATGTTATTGAATCTTTAATTTTGGTTGAGCTAAAGAATGGATATTACTTATACTTTTCTCATTTTTTTCTTTTAAAGGTTATTTACGGATTATATATATAGATATCAAAAGTTATACATGTGAGCATTTATTTGATGACTACATTTAAAAGGATTGAGAACACACTTACCAAAGTTACTAAAATATAATTTCAAAAGTTAAAGCAACAAAACACACTATAATCTTTAAATGTCTACATGGTTAACATAGAATAGAAGCAAAGTAAGCGTATTTTACATTTTTAATGTTTAAATAAAAAGGATAAAAAAGATATAGATAACAAAATAAATAAAAATAACAACAACAACAAAACTTTATCACACTATGTGGGGTAGATCATACGACGCCATTTTGTATGATCAATAGTCATGCGTGGATATATGCTCATAAGATTCGACAAGAATTTTACGTTGGTTGCCGAAGCCTAATACAACCCTACTCCTTAATCCGGGCTTGAGACCGGTTATAAAAATATAAACGGATTATTCCAGACGTCACGTACTTTTTTCCTCGTAATTCTCTCGAGAATTATTTCTCTGAACATATCTGCAACCATAATCCACAACACAAAAAAAAAACGGAAAAAAAACAAAAACAAAAACAAAAACAAAAGATGAAGGATCCCAAAATAAATAAAAACACAGATATTAATATTGATATTAATATTATTAATATTGAAAAACATTTCTGGACGAACAATACAAAGGTTTTGTTCAGAGAAAACAGGATGGATCATCGGAGTCGCAGGTAATAACAACAAAGAACCAAACTTTATACATAGCATCAAACATCAATCATCTTCTCCACCACCCCACCTCAAAAACTCCTTCCTCCATGGCAACACCACCACTACCCGACCCAAAGAAAACCCCCCGACCCGGAAAGGGCGGGTTCCAAGCCCACGGCCTGCCCGAGGAAGAAGCCCGAGTGCGAGCCATCACAGAGATCGTGAACTCAATGATAGACCTCTCACACAGGGGTCAAAGCGTTGACTTAAACGCCCTCAAGTCCGCCGCATGCAGAAAGTACGGCCTCGCACGTGCGCCCAAGTTGGTGGAGATGATTGCGGCCTTGCCTGAGGCTGAGAAGGAGACCCTCTTGCCTAAGCTTCGTGCCAAGCCTGTCCGTACGGCTTCTGGAATAGCCGTTGTGGCTGTCATGTCCAAGCCTCATCGGTGTCCTCATATTGCTACCACGGGGAATATCTGTGTTTATTGCCCTGGTGGGCCCGACTCCGATTTTGAGTATAGTACTCAGTCTTATACTGGCTATGAACCTACTAGTATGCGAGCTATTAGAGCTAGGTAGGCTATGATTATCAACCTCTCTATGTTCTTGATTCCTATCCCTTGTTCCACTTGAGTTTTGTCTATTGTGTTTGTAGTGACATATTTTGTGTATTAGTATTGGAATATATGCTAGCTTATCAGTCAATTAAGCTTGTTTAGAAAAGAAATTTAGGAAAATCAATATGATATTACCTCCCTTCCTAAAGTATTAGAATATATGCTAGCTAGCTTATTAGTCAGTTGAGCTAGTTGAGAAAAGCAAAATCAGCAAAAGCAATACTTACTCCAAACAATAATGTAATATAAGAGCCCACCTGCCAAAATACGCTTCTTAAGAAAATATGTGAAAGCTAGTTGAGTGTTTGGAGTTGATGTTGTTTTTCCCAATATTGTATGTATTTATTATGATACTGTTATAATTTAGGGTCTAAAGGTATATGATATGAGTCTTGTTATTCCACCACAAAAGTTTAAGCCAATGTGGTGGAGACTCAACTCATACCTTTGATTTAATCGATGTGGGACTTATTTGAGTTTCTCAATAGATACTTTTAGGAGAGAGAATAAGTATGAAAGAGAATTAAGGGTAACTTAGGAAAAACACATTAAATGAGGAGAGAATGTGAGATGAGCTCTTATATTTTGTATTAAAACCATTCAGATTTTGGATTCTTATATTACGGACCGAGAGTATGATAAAAGCTTATTTATTTTGACTATGCCTGTTGATTTGAGTTGAGTTTTGTTAAGTGAAAATCCTTGAGAAGTAGCTTAGATAATGCCTGAGTTGAGCATCAAGGGGGTATTATCTGAATCAGAATACTAAATTATTGTGGAAGTAGCTAGGGAAAATATATTATAGCCTCTAAATTGAAATTGTAGCTAAAAGCATTGCTGCAGATTACTGTTGGGTACTTTATCAGTGGATTATAGTATCATCACCTTAAGTGTTCTTTATATCCCTGACAGTTAAAAACTTTGGTGGATAATTCAAATGGTGAAAACTGAAAAGTATAGTTGAGAGTTTGGACATTTTGCTAGGTGTGAATTATTCTCTTTCGAATGCAATTTCTTCTGAATATTTTGGTTGCCCTTTCTCTATTTCCTTGTTCTATGGTGATATGATCCAGTAAAATCACCCTTTGAATACTCATGCTAATCACTGTAAATGTTGTGCTTGCCACTCTGGATTTAGGTATAACCCATATGTCCAAGCTAGAAGCAGGATAGATCAGCTTAAGCGTTTGGGTCACAGTGTAGATAAGGTTTGGATCTCAATTTTGGAAATATATTTTTTGACTTTGTTGAGTGCTGAAATATATTTGTGGTTAACTTGACGTTGAGAGCAAAATGTTGCTTTTTCCAGGTCGAGTTCATTTTGATGGGTGGTACTTTCATGTCCCTTCCTGCAGACTATCGTGATTACTTTATTAGGAATCTCCATGATGCTTTGTCTGGACACACTTCTGCAAATGTTGAAGAAGCAGTTGCCTACTCTGAGCATGGTGCAACAAAGTGTATTGGCATGACAATTGAAACGTAAGCTTCCATTTTTAGATCTTAGAGGATATTGTAAATTTTATGTATTGTATACGGTTTTTGATGAATGTTCAGTAGTTACTTACTTCTTCCCTATTAAAGGAAATAATGCATCCTCTATTTGTTCATTGACAACTTTATCTGCAAAGTTAGGGAAAGGCCCTTGTAAAAAAGAACAGTTCATGAAAAATTATCACCATGATCTTGGATCTTTCTTAGTGATTGAAGTTCTAGAATGTTTTTACCATTTCCATTGAAGCTTATCAAGTCCGATGTGTGATTTCAATGTGTTTATTATGTCTGAACACATCAATTCATCGTGTATTAACTCATGCATTTCTGCATTTTCAGGAGGCCAGATTATTGCCTTGGGCCTCACTTGCGGCAAATGCTTTCTTATGGTTGCACTCGATTGGAGATTGGAGTACAAAGCACATATGAGGATGTTGCTCGAGACACTAACAGAGGGCATACAGTAGCTGCTGTTGCAGATTGTTTTTGCTTGGCAAAAGATGCTGGTTTCAAGGTTTGCTATTGAGCCTCTCATTTCTTTTTATTTTTTGTGCTGCTGCGTGCATTCAGTAGTATACCCACACGATTTTGTCCTGGCCAACCATGCTCTTATATATGTCATCTGACAACTTTTTGTATAACAATAGGGCATCTCGCACAAAACTTTGCATTTAATTGTTTTAGATTTCTGTGCCACCTCATCAATCTTGTCTTTGTTGAGAGAGTTCAATCATTAATCGCAGTTAGCCAACCTTCTACAGTCTCACAATCTTTTTTCCCTGTGAAATGGAAATTGTATTCATATAAAGAAGGCTGTACAATAGGCAGGGGCATTATGCCCTGCATTACAAAGACAATTATCCCTTTCAAAAATGGTTAACCATGCCAAAAACTTTCTGTGTGCTTCTAACTATCAGCTCTACATTGCTGATTTTCAAAAATAACTAAGTTTCTAGCTTCCCATAGCTTCCAAAGGCATTGGCATATGCCAGCTTTCCAAGATGCATCTACCTCAGATTTTTTGACAATGACACCTAACCATTGTGCGGGGACCTTTCCTACAAAATCTCTGTACATGCCATTGGGGAGGACTTTCTTCCACACCAATCATGCAAGAGAGCAATCTTTTTAAATTGTTCTTGTCTGCCTCAACTGTAACCCTTCTGAAGATTGGCTAGGCTAGTATACTAGTTGTTGTTATTTCTTTCTCCTAATCTACCCTGCTTATGCTTTAGGTTGTTGCTCACATGATGCCTGACCTTCCAAATGTTGGTGTTGAGAGGGATTTGGAAAGTTTTCGTGAATTTTTCGAGAGTCCCTCATTTAGAGCTGATGGACTTAAAATATACCCAACACTTGTAATACGTGGGACTGGGCTTTATGAGCTCTGGAAAACTGGCAGGTACTTGTTATTTTTGCTGTATACATCTGCTTTTTTTCCTCTTGGTTAACAGTTACTCTAGTTACTTTTGCTGTATACATCTCCATTTTCCCCTCTTGGTTAACAGTTAGTCTTAGTAATATTTTCTTATTAGAAAAATAATAAATAAAAAATCCCATTATGACATTTTAGGTATAGAAATTATCCGCCTGAGCAACTGGTGGACATCGTAGCAAGGATCCTTGCAATGGTGCCCCCTTGGACTCGTGTTTATAGAGTTCAGCGGGATATTCCCATGCCACTGGTTACTTCTGGGGTTGAGAAAGGTAATCTAAGGGAGTTAGCTTTGGCTCGGATGGAAGACCTAGGCTTGAAATGTCGTGATGTTCGGACACGAGAAGCTGGAATCCAGGTTATTAAATAGAACTCGTCTCATTTTGGAAATTTTTCATGCTAAAGAGAGCATAAGCTTTGAATTCTCTAGATGATATATTACTAGTATGCTGTAATTTTGGGATCACCAATAAATATCTTGTGTTAAATAGGACATTCACCACCAAATCAGGCCTGAAGAGGTGGAGCTTGTGCGTCGTGATTATACGGCAAATGAAGGTTGGGAAACATTTCTGTCATATGAAGATACTCGACAGGTAGATTAACCTCTCCTTTCTTGTTCCCTTGCTAAATGCCCAACTTATATGTGGGGATGGACATATCTACTTAGATGCATACAGATCGTCCTCTGTTCTTATATTTTCCATTTTCTAAGATGATCATCACATTTACTGGGGACGTGCATACATAATATGGTTGCTGATATGATTCTCTCATAGGATACATGTCTCTTCTATTGATCTGGATTCATAGGCCTAGAAGTTTTTGTTACTGAGTTGACTAGTGGGACGTTCTTAACTTTCTACTACAATTATGCATGTCTCTTGTGTGAATGTATAGTTGATTGAAAATTTCTGTCTGGAGTGACATGTCTCAACCTGATTTTTTTGCGCTTATGTGGTGAAAAACGAAAATAAAATGACCCTATTTTTGCTCTGATTCTATACAGGACATTCTTGTTGGTTTGTTGCGTCTGCGAAAATGCGGTCGAAATACTACTTGTCCAGAACTCATGGGGAAATGCTCTATTGTTCGCGAACTTCATGTTTATGGAACCGCTGTTCCAGTCCATGGAAGGGATGCTGACAAGCTTCAACACCAGGTAGTGCTTTAATTCTATTATAGAGTTTATATACCATAAAGAGATTAACGGATTGATTTTCTGAATGTACACAACTACTAGTTGCCAAAATTGAAACTTGTTTTAATGGTTTTAGCCTTGGAATTTATGAAGTGGTATATTTGTATTTTATAGAAAAGCACACTACAAATATATATAGTAGTTTTCCCTAAAACAAAACATTCACAGTTTTGATCCGCTATAGCTAACCTTTATTATTAATGCAGGGTTATGGTACACTATTAATGGAGGAGGCAGAACGAATTGCCCGCAGAGAACACAGATCAACAAAAATAGCTGTAATTTCTGGAGTAGGCACACGCCATTATTATAGGAAACTAGGATATGAGCTTGAAGGCCCTTATATGGTGAAACATCTATCGTGAATTATGGTAGTGACTTACCATGAAATTTTGCTTCATGTTCTCAGTGTAGGTATACTAGTACAATATGAACAATGTTGGATTATCTTGAGTTGTAACAACTTTCTTAAAATATCCATCATTCACCTGCCTATTAACTATTTCCTTAAAAAATCAGAGTTAATAGTATTCGGCTAATTGTTGGTGATTTTGGTTAATCATGGATGAAAATTCAGTTTTACTTACCAGTTTCAATTCAATCATTAAAAGGCAATAATATAGTTGAATGATCGAACCGCGGGAAATAATCTTTTCTATCAAGGGATATAAACCATTTTGGTAAAACTTCAGAGTCGATAGCCTTGTACAAGACTGAAGAGTCTAAGCCATATGATAAAAATACATAACAGGCTCTTCAATTCAAATTTCATGCTATACCCCGTTGATTCACCTGGAATAAAGATGATGAAAGGGCTACTTGAATGGGGGCAAACAGCATTACAACAGAACTTATGTTACAACAAAAGCTTGATCATCAAAATGTAACTTTCTCGAGCATATATATATGACCAAATAACATCTTTCACAGGCGATCATTCAAATCATCAACTCAGCAGAAGGAAGAATGGGTAAACCAACGCAATGTGTGATTTCTTTCAGTTACACTAGACCAGAATTCTCTAAATTTCCTTCCCTGGCAGAAAGCAAATAGAATCTGTTGGGAGGAAAAGCTAAAATCACCACTTTCAGTACATCCTCCAACCTCATCCAAATCCAATCATTCCTAATCCCACACAGTGATTGGAACGGTTTAATCTGCAGCAAGATACAAACAGCTCATGCTCGTGGTTTGCAGTTAAGAGAACAATTCACAGAATGTTGCAAGTCGAAAATAACAAGGGTGTGAACAGACTTAACCATGTAAACATGTTTAGGTGGACAGTGATAATGAAAATAGGCTTATGGCAATTGATTGAAGAACATGGCGTTGAGGTCAACTAATTTATGTTTGATCATGTGCCCCATATAATGCACACCAACATTAAAAAAGAGATCAAAGGACCAATCAGAAGTATCAGAAAGGATAAACAATACAGCTACAACTTACACCAACTGAAGAAATGAATAAAAAATTAGCCCATCTAGCTGGAAAGTTCAGATTATTTTAATTCCCTATTAATCTATTAGTGTCTGAAGATACCTTGATAAAGTCCTGAGATTTTAACCCTCACTCTTGTTGCCAATTCCTTGTAAGAAATGAAGTGAATTTCTTCATTGCTTAAAAGTTATTACAACAGTCCAGCCTTGTCATCCACTAAACCAAAACGCAACTATTTATAAGACATGAAAAATACCAATTATGATGGTTTTGTTGTTTTTCGCCCCACTTTTGTGATGCGCCGAAGCTCTTGAGTTCGACTCCTCATATCTCTGCAAATTTCTCTATAACATTATGAAATATTGTTGAAAAGCCTCAGTTGATTCCACAACCATATAGAAAATATTTACCTTTGTACCAAATAAACAACAAGATAAAACACAGGAAGAAGCACCAAGGACAATACTCCAGCAGCCAAATAAAAGATACTCCTATGCTTCTGCAGCAGAAAAAAAAATAAAGCAAGCATCAGGAGGGATACTAAATATCTCTATTGATACATAATTACAATCTATTTTTAACAATAATGAACCTAGAAATTTTCAGGAACTGTTATATGTTAGGATTGAAAAATTAAAGTCATGCTTGAAACTTGTAGACCTTCCTAGGCTAAACATATTGCTTGCATTTGGATGTCTAAGTTTTGAATTCGATAAGAGCTACCCTAAAGAACCAAACAGAAAAAAGCAAAAGTATAATGAGGTTTTCCTCTCCAGTGCATAAATTGATTGTAATATACCTAACATTGGGCATAAGTTACGACAAGGAGTATAAAACCATGAAAATTCCAAAACTATTAATGGACATTGGCAGCGATAACTTTCTAAGAAGGGACATCAAATTAAATGTTTTAGTAATACAATCTAAAAGTAGAGAGTTGGATTGAAGTAACTTACCCTGCCACCTCTACCAAAGGGTTTCTGTTTCCCTGAGCAGGTGTGGGCGTTGCAAAATTGGTGCAGAAAAAATTCTACCAGTAGAGATCATGACATCACCATGAGAAATATTTAAAAAAGTGAAAGAATTTACACAATAGCATTTTAATAGTATATTCAGTACTGTAAAACATCATCAAAAGTTGTAAGCATACCATGAAGGCGGCTTGCTGATGGACCCCCATTTACGGGAAAACAACTATCTGCAATGCTCTGAAGATAAATTGCACACATGGCTTAGGTTGATATATTCTACATAAGTGAAAATGCCAGAGATCATGTGCACAAAAAGAAAAGGACAGACACAGAAGAGCAACCTCACATAAGTGACGATTTCTCCCAGCAGCTGCCGGATTACACTTGGTTTTAGAAGTCTTGGTAGAAATCACCGAATCACAGTGTAATGCCCCACATAAATCGGCCAAGCACTTGCCATGACTCTGCAATTAAAAAACACAGCAATATGACTTGGTTTATTTAGGGATGAATGAGTGATTTATAACAAAAATTCCAAGTTATTGTGGTTGGCCGTAAATTATATATATAGTGTCACAAATGACTTGGTTTATGGAAACAGTACATATCAACCACAAAATAGATGCAAAATAGAATACAGAAATAGCATTTACAAATGGTAGGAATGAAAATAAATAAAGATGAGAGCTTCCACTGCACATAGTGAACATATGTTTCAAATACATTGAGCCAGGGAATGAGAAACTACATACTACATTTAGAAGATTGTAGTGCCTGTTATCAAAATGCTGATCAAGAAATTTTTCAGCACGGAAGCTTTTCTTACAATATCCACATCGCCATTCATTTATATCTATGTGAATTTTGTGTTCTTCCTGATCCCTGAATATATTATTGTCAGGATGAAGTCTGCACTTTTCTGGGAGCTGATAGTGTTCTCGGTCCAAGAATGGCATCAAATACTACAAAACCGACATAAGCAACATAATCTTTAAGCCGAAGTTCAAAATGCACTACTTCAAGTTACACTGTATGATAATGATGAATTAAAATATTCCATACCTCCTCAATTATTTTTGAGGCTGCCCGACTTCTTTCTCTTGAGCAATGTATTTCATGAGCATGCTCTTGTTCGTGTTTATCATGTCTACATGTTAGAGCATATCAAGTAGTGAGGCTACTTACAATACATAGAGAGAGGCAGTGCTAAACATTAGACTATATGTAAAAAGTTTCTTAATGAGCTAAGAACAAAACTTAAATGCCCCCAGATCAAAAGCGTGTTAAAACGAAAGTTAATCCATAAATTGCAATGGGAGTTGAGTAGTAACAATAATTAAGTTGCTGGCCATTCCTATACCTTCCACCAGCAGATTCTTCAGAAACCTAGAGCACATATTTCAAAGATGGAACATAACAATGTCAATATCACATCTTAAGGCAATAAATCACAGCTCAAATAAAAACAAAGCATATATGTCTCTAGTACATCCTAACAAACCCAGCCGTATCAAATCCCAACAATGTTGAGCTTGGAACCCATATCCCACTTCTATAATGCAAAATTAAATTTCATACAACACGGTTCATATATTCCCATAGCAGCAAATATTCACTACAAAATAAACCACATACTCCCTCCATTCCTAAATATTAAGAGCTTGTTAATTTACTTGTAGAATATAATGAAGCAAAATAAACCACGTAATCATAACCTATTTTATATAGCATTAAATCATACGTTAGCTCATAAGTCAAATAAACCCAGAGAAAAAAAATCAGGAAAGTCAATCTCTATATTAACAAAAATCCAATCTTTATTAGATCATATTTAGGAATGGAGGAATACAATTTTCCAGAGCAAAACCTCAATTTTCAGTTCATCATTCAAAAATCAACGACGAAATAAACCATAGGCAGCTATATTCCGCAGCAAAAATGCAAGCTTTACAACATTGACTACAGAATAAACCATATATAGCTATTTTGGCAGTAAAAATGCAAACTTTAGCACATAATAATGAATAAACAGATACAAAATGGAGGTATTGGTAAAGGGTAGAGCATAAAAATAAAGATTACCGGGTTTTGATGTAAGAGAGGCGAGGATGAAGAAACAAGGGCGATGTGAAAGGAAATGATGATGAAGAAGAAGAAGAAGATGGTGAAAATTGAAGCAGCCATCTTCATCTATCACGCTCTGTAACGTGATAGATGAAATTTGTGGAATTTGATTTTGGAGGCCTAAGCTAAGCTAAGCTTTTTGGATTTTGGATTTTGGATTTTGGGTTTGTGGAGTAGTGCTAGATTTTCGCGCACTCTTTTTTCTGGGAAAGGAATTTTTGGTGGGAAAAAACGAAAGGGATTTCTTTGATTCTTTCCTTCATTTTTGTTACAAATTAGATTTCATGGAAATTATAAAATCTACCTATTATTGAATTCATTCCAAGTGTAAAATCTTTGTACTTTGTAATTTCATCTTTTTTTATGTTTTTTACTGAAATTTCATGTTTTTAATTTTAATTCGTGGAATTTCCACTTTTCTCCTCAAAGTATTGTGTTTAATTGCCTTTATTTAGAGATTAAAAAACCAAATAAGCTACTTAGTCATAAAACATAATGTATTACTAGATTATATGTTAACACATAAATCAAATCAAATTAATTAATATAAAAGGTTCAAAACTCAATTTTTGAGTAATTTACTATCTTTTTTCATAATTTTATAAAAAAAACTCGTTAGATCATATATTTAATAATTAAGGGGAAGTAAATTGATATACATAGTAGAAATATTTTGAAAATTTTAGCATAATTCTATAGCAAAGTACATGCATCAATGTAAATTCCAACAGAATTAGAGAAAAAAATTATAATACTCTTTTATTTCCTGTTTTTTTAGAGTCCCAGTGTCCCACACTGGGTGCATTTGTTTGGGACTTCCCAAGGTTCGAACGCAAGACCTGACGGGTACACAACACCTTACTCTCCCCTTTCAACCAGCACTCCAAGCCCCCTGGGCTTCCCTCCTTTTTTTTGGCCAAAGAAAGAACTTCATTGATAAAAGAAGACATCAAGTACAAACAATAAAAAAACCAAAGTAAAAGTCCGAAAAGAAATAAAAACAAGCAAACATGAAAGGTAAATCACAGCAATCTGCGTTACTTCATTATTAGGATCAATAAATAGTCTTAGCTGATGAGGTGGTCTAACAACCCAATCAAACGGGCAAGATCCACGCAATGTGGCTTGAGCAACCCACTTAGTTACTCCATTTGCAATCCTTGGAATCCATATGCAATTTTGGATTCTGCATAAATTCCTGAGGATGTTCTCAATGATGTCAAAGCAATTCCATTCAATTATCTCGTCCTTACATTATCTCGTCCTTACCTTCAATGCAATCAATCATGACTCGTGAGTTTATTGTCAAATTTGATGACATCATTAGTAATAGAATTATCCTGAATATACTTGTATGCCCCTAACAAAGCTAAACTTTCTCCCATAAAAATTGAAGGAAGACATATTGGAAAAAAAAAAAGGAAAATTTGCAAGCAAATTTGAAAGTCTTTTCTTTTTTTTTTTTTTTTTGCCAGATGAAAGTCTTTTCTAACATTAGATTGTGAGTGTGAATTGATGCAAAATAGGGTATGTAATATATAAACATGATACGCATATGACATATCATATGTTATTTCATGTGGTATATTTGACATGGATACATCTTATAAAAGTATCACATCATTTTGATACTCCCTCCAGTCCTAAATATAAGACCTAATTGACTTTTTTGAAAAATCCTAAAAAAAGGCAAAATAAGTTAATTATAAATTGATTTACCTAATTTTTTCCCTTAAAATAGTTTATTTTACATAAATTAATGGATAATCTAAAAATATATCAAATATGTCATGATTTAATAGACTATTTTGCAACCTTAACCTCTAAAAAAAAAAGTTATCTAGGTCCTATATTTAGGACCAGAGGTAGTATTATTTATATATAGTTAAGTTTTTGTGAAGATACTTTGGTTATAAAATTAAATAGATTTGAAAAGGTTTATAAAATGATATTTTAAAATACGCACACTTATATAAATTTTTTAAATTATTCTCCTCCGAGTAGATAATTTATTTTGTATCCATTTTATAAAGAATTTATTGTTTTATTTTGTTACCTTAAGATGCTCAATTTTAATTTTAACTGAAAGTAAACTATGTACCCGTGTTCTCTGTTCCTACATAGAGGAAGTGAGTAGAGTGGTTTGTTTTGTGGAAAGCGAAGGGAGAAAGAGAAGATGGGGAAGAAGACGAAGAAGGCGGGAAAAGGAAAAGGGAAAGAGAAGACTGAGAAGAAGAGCGCGAAGGCAGAGGAAAAGAGAGCTCGCAGGTACACCAAGAAGCTTTCTCCTGAGGATGACATCGACGCCATCTTGGTATTCCTACTTTATTCTCTTTTTCTCACTCTGCAATATAGTAATGGCCACTCCTTCAAACTTCATCTCATCACATTCATGTTCATTCTCACTTCTTCTTGCTTTTCTCCGTTGCTTTTCTTATTGGAAATTAATCCATTTGATGCTGAGAAATAGGAAAAATTTGATCTTTGAAGCTCCCGAGCACTTGTCAACTGCTTTTACTGACTCTTTCTGTTGCTCTTGTTGCCTCCTACTTTTGCAAACTACCTTTTGCTTCATTGGCTTCTATTGTGTGATGCCACAATGGTTATGCTGCCACTTTCTTAGTTTGTATAGTATGTTTCTTTGGGTGGCATCTTTTCTGTTCATGAGGGCTTTGGTTTGAAGTACCTGTTAACACTTACCCTTTGCTATGTTTGCATTGCCCCCTTTTTGGTTGATTCATCTGTTTCTTTTTGTTTGAAGCTGAAACCATGCTCCAAAAGCAGCATGACAGATTATGGCCAAATTGACCTATGATGTGATTTAAAATTATGGAATAACTCAATTATGGGATTCTTTTCTATATAAATTTTAAATGTTTAGTTGTGTTTGTTGACAGTTGAGTATACAAAAGGAGGAAGCCAAAAAGAAAGAAGTTCATGTTGAGGACAATGTTCCTGCACCTTCTCCTCGATCCAACTGTACGGTAATGTTTTAGACTTGGCTTATCGCAGCTTCATTTTGACTGCACTATCTTATCTATCTTGCTCATAAAGATTTGGATTTGTACTAGGAATATAAGGTCTTATCAATGTCTTTTTTTCCCATTTAAACAGCTCACAGTTAATCCATTGAAAGAGACTGAGTTAATTCTTCATGGTGGTGAATTTTACAATGGTAACAAGGTCAGATTATTCATATATTCAAGCATTCTGGCTTAAGTGGTTCTGTTTGTGTTTTGATGAATGCCGTGTGATTGTACAGACCTTTGTCTATGGTGATCTTTACCGATATGATGTGGAGAAGCTGGAATGGAAACTAATTTCAAGTCCTAATAGTCCTCCTCCCCGCAGTGCTCATCAGGCAGTTGCTTGGAAGAATTATTTATATATTTTTGGTAAGCTTTTTTGCTAGATTGTTGAATGTCTGAGGTTCCTTTTCCACAATAGTGCATGTCTCATCATTTTATTCATTGTTCAGGTGGTGAATTCACATCTCCAAACCAAGAACGATTTCATCATTACAAGGTTAGACTTGCTTCATCCTTTGTTGTTGATGTAAATAAATGTGGTTCATTCTAGCTGCTTTAGCTACTTAAAAATTGATTGATTAAAGCGCTGCTCATGGTCTTTAAATGCTTGTTTTAATGTTAATTTGCATAGGACTTTTGGATGTTGGACCTAAAAACAAATCAATGGGAACAACTTAATTTGAAAGGGTGCCCTAGTCCACGCTCTGGACATCGAATGGTAGGCTTGATCAGCATTTTTCTCTCTCTTTTAACTCCCATTATATTATGCTGCTTTGCCTGTGTTGTAACTTTATATAGCAATGTTCTTCAGATAATCTCCTTATGTGCTATATATGTGTGTATGTATTAAATATTAAAGTGCTATACTGTGTACAGTAACCTGTCAGAGCTTAGGTTTCCTCTGTCTGCTGTTAATATACTCCTCACCCACAAACTAATGCATGTGATTATTTATCAAAAATGTCAAATAAACATCTTTCTCTTTGTTTGTTTTGAAATACATCCATCTTCTGGCTTGTGATTCAGTAACATATTTGTTTTAGAAATTTTTCCTCTGAGTGAGTACCCCCTTTCCATGTCATTTATGCATTTATCTTGTTATATCTTAACTAAATGCGTTTTTATTCAAAAAGTTTTGTTCTTTTACAGGTTTTATACAAGCACAAGATTATTGTTTTTGGTGGCTTCTATGACACTCTTAGAGAAGTGAGGTTGTTAATTCTTTTTATTTATTATTCTTTGAATAAAGTTAGTGCTCTTTGGTTTTTCAAGATTGTGCTATTGTTGGATCCTTAATTTTGCAACCTGTACTTTTAATTGTTTCCTTCATGAAAGAAAAACTTTCCAAAGCCCAAAGTTAGCAGTTGTGTTTGAAAATTGAGTTTTTACATTCATCATTTCCTATTATACTATGGAGTTTAGTTAGTCTCTATGAATGAAATGTTTTCCACATGCCTGAGTTAGCTATGTGATACATACATTTTTATAAGACATTGTTTTGTCATTATCAAACTTTGAAATTTTAGGCTATCTGTTCTTTGTGTTCTCTACTTCTTTAGCTTTGCATGTAGGACTTGAATCAAGATCATCAGAATTTTATTAGTATTGAAAATTGGGATAATCACAATGAGGTCCCTTATAAGACAATTAATCATATCTAGGTCCCAAAAAATCATAAAATTACATTGAAGTTCCTTGGTAGTTCAACTCAATTTCACCATTATTTGGGACCTAAGTGTGATTAATTTCCTTATGTGGCACTTCATTGTGATTTTCTCATGAAAATTGTTTTCATTGATGCACCTGAACTGCATTATCTCTACCCTCTGAGTTTGAAGAGACCTTTTCATTGACTATGCAGGTACTACAACGATCTATTTGTATTTGACCTTGATCAATTTAAGGTAATATTTTACTTTTATCTAACTGTGCAATCAATTCTCTATTATGCTGTAAATGATTCTGCAATAAACTCCTCAATATCATATACCCTGATTTTGCATTGTAGTGGCAAGAAATAAAACCTAAGCCTGGTGCAATGTGGCCAAGTGGGCGGAGTGGTTTTCAATTATTTGTTTACCAAGATGAGGCAAGTAAACCATCGCTGTCACTTGTTCAGAGTAATTTCTATTATTGGGTTGGCACATTATTCCTGCAAGAGTTTCATTGTCACTGTGATCAATACTTTTGATATTGCAGATTTTTTTGTATGGGGGATATTCAAAAGAAGTTTCATCTGACAAGAATATCTCTGAAAAAGGGATTGTTCATGCCGACATGTGGTCCCTTGATCCTAAGACTTGGGAATGGAACAAGGTGATAACTTGGAGTTCAATGTTCATTATTTTTTTGTTTTCCTTAACATAGGCAGGTTTAAGAAGCTTAGTAGTGCAGAGTAAGAGTTTACCCTGCACTTTAACAAATGTACACAACTTTTGCTGGAAATGTAGTTGAATTGCAGCACCATCTCGTTTTAAATGACCAATGATGGAATTACTTTTTATATCTTTAATCTTTATTGTGATTTCTGTTGTGTGCTTGTGCATGAGGAAATGCACACTTGCGCTGAATATTTTTGTTTATTTTCGCCCCACTGATTTTTTTTTTCATTTCCCTTCTCTTTCGTCTTCATAGGTAAAGAAAAGTGGAATGCCTCCTGGGCCTCGTGCTGGGTTTTCCATGTGTGTCCATAAGAGGAGGGCTGTGCTATTTGGAGGTGTTGTGGATATGGAAGTTGAAGGTTCGTTTTTTTGCATTTACCTTGTCCATAATTTTCTAAATTGTTGTTAGGAACTAATAACAAGTGTAACATTGAATTTAATTTAACGTACTATTATTGTTTGAGGGCCCTATGTGATACTTCTATGCTTGCTGTGAGGTTAGTTTAGTGATCAATTTTTTTTTTCTTTTGCAGGTGATAAAATGATGAGCTTGTTTTTAAATGAGCTTTATGGCTTTCAATTAGATAACAACCGCTGGTGAGTCCTGTCTTAATATTGCATCAGTAAATATCTTCTGATGTTTTTTTTGTCCTCATAAACTTATTTCTCTCATTTGCTTTTGTAGAGTTCTCTTAACTTATATTACAACTTGTTCTTTTTTATTAGTTTTGTGTCATTATATTGTTCTTGAGCTTGTAATTGATTATTGGTTATATTCGTGTTAGGTATCCATTGGAGCTGAGAAAGGAAAAGTCAACGAAAGATAAGGTAGATTATGAACATTCCACTTGAAGTTCCTCAGGAAAATGAATTTTCATTTTAAAAGCCAACTTTTAGAGATTTAATGTGACACTATATTGCTGCTTAAAAAATGGCTTTTTCAGTTAAAAAAGAATGGAAGAAAGCCTATAGATGATGTTGATGATAAAGCAAATCCCCACATGGAGACAAGAGAAGAAAATGAAGATTCAGAATACCAAGAAGAAGCAAGCAACGGGCGAGTCAACATTGATAACCTATCCCAGAATATGAAGTCAAACATGACTATTGCTAATTGTGAAACAGCTGAATCCGAAAGGGACCTGCAGGAATCTGGTGTTGGTTTGGACACTCAAAGTTCTTTGCCTGAGGTTGTCATTGTGGATGGACTATTTTATTTTTCTGCTTTCTTTTGATACTGTTGTTGGTGTTGATTGTCGATTGATAATGTTTTTGCAAATTTCCCAGGTGGTGAAGCCTTGTGGACGTATTAATTCCTGCATGGCTGTTGGGAGAGATACATTGTACTTATATGGTGGAACAATGGAGATTAAGGATCGAGAAATCACTCTTGATGACTTGTATACTCTGAATCTTAGCAAACTTGATGAGTGGAAGTGCATTAAATCGGTTTGTTACATTTTCTTAACTCAATTTTACAAAATAAGCATACACGCTATAGTATAAATCTTAGTAATAATTTTATTGCTGGTAAATAAATCTAGATAAGGCAAAGGGGAAAAGTGGAGTGACTAGATAATTTTATTTAGTAGCATTTTTGCTAGCCATTAACCCTATTTAATATGGCTTGTCTGCTATGAGATATCTTGTAGACTAGTGAATGTATTTCCCTATAAAATATGCATTGCTTTATTTTAACAGTCTGACTCAGATATACTTCAACCCAGGCATCAGAATCTGAATGGGTGGAGGCTTCTGACGATGATAATGAAGATGACGATGAAGATGATGAAGAAGATGGTGATGATGAATCTGATGATGATACTCAAAGTGATGGTGATGATGAAGATGAGGATGAAGTGGTACGTGTTCTTATTTTTTTTTTCACAATTTGAAGCATTATTTTGAACTAAGTTTACGTTGGAAGCAATGAATTCCAACTTATTAGTTAGAGCATTTTTTAGATTTTTTGTTTTTCCTGTAACTCAATCTGCCATACCCCAAGAAACTTGGTGTGTGTGTGTGTATGTGTACAGTCTCTCTCAGTATGTCCTTTACAGCATGAAGGTCCCAGGTGTATTAATTTGATTGTGCTTCTTTTTTTTTAATATTAATCTCAGATAGAATCGGATAAGGTGGGAGATGCTGTTGCTTTGATTAAGGGTGGGGTGAAAAATATGCGGCGGAAAGAGAGAAGGTCCCGAATAGAACAGATCAGAGCAAGCCTTGGCTTGTCTGACTCGCAAAGAACACCAATGGTACATCATGATCTAATGCATTTGATTGTAGATTGAAGTTAGTGAATGCATTAACCCATTAATTTCATCTTTGAGATCTACCTTTGCTGAGTGTGTCTGGCTGTCCTTTTGCCTGTAGAATTAACGAAGTATCTGTAAGAACAAATCATGTCTATGTTTACTATGATTGTTACTGATTGTTTGTTGCATATTTGATGTGAAGCCAGGAGAATCCCTGAGGGATTTTTATAGACGTACAAATATGTATTGGCAAATGGCTGCTCATGAACACACTCAACACACTGGAAAGGTATGTTTTTATCATCTGTCTTGGTCATTTTTATACGTCTCCCAAACTTATTTGAACCTTCCTACCATTTTTGGTGCCTGCCAAGATTGCTGAACGTCACCTTTCTCCTTGAGTTGTTTTGGGATTTGAGTTAGTTTACAAGTGCTTGATAGAGCACCCTATATATGCCTCTGTGTATGCATGTTCACTCTCAGCTCTGATTTGACCCTATTGGTCATATTCAAGTTACATCATGGATTTTCCTGTTTGAGGAGAACATATCAATATGATTTTTAACACTGACAAATGTTTTCACTTTGTGGCAAAATTCTGGCCGTGGCTTACAGGAACTTCGCAAAGATGGGTTTGATCTTGCCGAAACTCGGTATAGGGAGCTAAAGCCTATTCTTGATGAGGTAAAATATTGTTTTGCTGAATATGATACTTTCAGTTTTGCATAGGATTGTCATTTCTTTTGTTGTTTGACATCATTGCTATCAATTAAGTTCCCCCCCCCCCCTTCTTGAATCCTGCAGCTGGCCCTTTTAGAAGCTGAGCAGAAAGCTGAAGAGGCTGAAGAGCCTGAAACTAGTTCAAAGAAAAGAGGGAAGAAGAAAACTAGAAACTGATAATTTAGCAAGAAAATCCAGTGTAATCAAGATTGTAATATAATATGCGATTTTGGTTTAGTTTGATGTTATGAGATGCAGAGTATGTGTGCTAGAAACTACATCCATGTATGCTTCCTATGGTTGTATACAAGAGGGGTAGTTTCTCGAGTTTTACAAATTCTTTTGTTAAATAAAATTATTATAAGCATATTATATTGAGTTTGTAAAACTAGTTTTGGCCTTAAAATTCATGTCAAAATCACGAAAGTACTTCATGATATTCTTATTGCTCCTTTCAAAAAAAAAAAACATTGATGTTGCCTAAACAAGTCACTTCCCAAAAGTTTCATTATTTGTTTATGGTGATCTTTTACTGATTAAAGGTGACATTTAATTGTCATGGACAAGTCATTAAACTTCTCATATATTTATTTGATAAATCATGTATTGTATTTTCTATCTTTTTAGCTATATGACCTTGGTGTGATTTTCCTTTTGCTTTCCAACAAAAACAATTAAAGAACCAAGAGTATGACATAGTATCCTACGTCAATTGAACGGTAGCGCCATGGGGAATAAGTCAAGTGACCCTCAGAAAAAGTAATGGACGGTTATTTTTCTAATCTTTAAAATGGTTAGACAATATGCTCTGCTCAGGCCACAAAAAAGCCGTATACTTTGCATTAAAAAATAAAGGTAACAGTTCTCATTTATGACCATGAATCACTCTAGGAAAAAAAAAAGACAAATGAATTACTATATCACCATGAGCCTTTATGGTTGAGGGGTTTCAAATGTATAATATAACCTCAACGAAACTGTTTTAAAGCTAATAACTTTGTTTTAAATTTGATGGTGATTTTCATGGGAAAAATTCAAATTTTGTCATGCATATATGTTAAGTTGCATTAAGATTAGGGGCAAGAAAATGGAGCCAAAAGTTCAAAAAAAACAATGAAGTAAAACACACGAAAAGGTACACAATAATGGAAGACCGAACATATTCCAATTCGGAGGCCAATAATCAAAAAGTCCAAAACATGGTTTAGTACATCAAGAAAACAATAACAAAAGAAACAAGAAATAAACATAGGGGTACATGAAGACATGAAGAAAACAATAACAATAACAATATAACGATTGAATAGTTGATTGAGTTGGTAAGTGGGATAAAACAGTCTAAGGATAAGAATGCATGTTCAAATATCAGGAAGCGTTCTCATTGGAAGAGCAGACAATCTTATTCTTACTTATGTGAGCAACACCCCTGCTCCTCGAGTTTGGATTAGTCACTTGACAATAGGTGTCGGATTACAAGGAGGTATTTAACAAAAAAAAAGAAAACAGCAATAAAAGAAACAAGAAATAAACATGGGATAATAAAAAATATGAAGAGGGAAGAAAGGAAAAACTTAAAAAAAACATTTTTTGAAAAAAGAATTAGTGTAGCAGTTGAGTACCTAAACCAGCCTCTCACCTAATTGATGGCTCAGATAAATGCCATTTAAATAATTAATCATCATATTCGTAACCACTATGAACCCTTCTTCCTATACTTACAATGAAAGCAGTCAAAGTATTGATTATGCAAACCTAGAAAGTCAAAAGATTCAATTTTTCAAAAAGGGTATTACTTATTCTCTCTGATTATGATAAAGGATTAAACTTTCTTTGATGGGTTTTCAGTTTTCAAAACAAAGACGATTCCTTTTGAGTATTCTCCAGCTTTCTCTTTCTCTGTGATCATTTTTTTTCTGGTTCCTGTTTGATTACAAAGATTAAGGAGTGTCATTAACATGTTGGAATACTATCAACTTCTTGATGCAAGGCCTTCTTTTGAAGATTCCCTTAAGGCACTTGAGGCTGATATTCAACATGCCAATATGCTGTGAGCTCTCTTTCTAATTTTGTCTCTATTTTGATCATGGATGGTGTTCTGGGTTTTGGTGAAAATTTGATATTTTAAGATATATCCATGTGTTTTCCAGTCAAATAGGTTTTTGCCTACTAAATTTGCACTCTTTCTGGGTTTAAATAGGTGTTTAAATCCAAATAGTGGTGTTCTGTGTACTGTTTGCTCTTTTATTTTCTCTGCTATTTTTGTCTACTCCTCACTTTCATATAATACTGATGAAGTTAAATTAGTTTATTTTTCAATGACTAAGTGCAGTGCAATTTGATTATACATGACTTTCCCTCACTATATGAAGGCTTTGTATCACCCATTTCAGTGTTGTTATAGTCATTCCTATTTTGATGATTAAAAAAAAAAACTTTTCTGCTATGCTCACTGTGTGTGTGTGTGTGTGTGTGTGTTTTAAGATATACATGCTCACTGTGATTATACAATGTGTTTGCAGACCCAGAAATTAATTTGTTTCAGTAGAAACGTGAACATTTTTTATGTTAAGTTTGTTTGTATGTATGTATATAGCTTATTTGCAAGAAACTAAATGGTAGTGTGAATGGACATCCTTTGGTGAGGCAGATTTATTTTAGCCTGACATAGAAGGGTTTGAATTTGAAACTGTGTAGGTCTGCGTCTATTCCCAGGGGGAAGGGCAACGCTTGTCTTCAAATGAAGTTAGTTTGCAGTCAATTGGCGCCAATCTTCTTGTATTTACTTAGATGGATAGATTGCTCCTCTTCTTGTCTACTTTCAAGCTATTTGAATCTATTCCACATAATTGTGTATAAGGTTTGTGTCCTAATCTATTATTGGTTTGTGCTGAACATTTCTATTTTTTCTCATTGAATTTTGATAACTTTTTCACCTGTTATTTGTTTAGGTATATTCAAATGGGAAGCCAAAAATCTCTTCGTATGGAAGGAAAGCAAGTATAAGAGAATTCTATGGTAAATACATTGTACTTTTCAATCATCATAGTGCATTTTGATACTATATAGAAGGCTCATTTGAAGAACATTGATTAAGTAACAACATTTGCATCAATAACGGCAGGTGTTATATTGCCTTCACTTCAGCGCCTTCATGGTGATGTAATAGATGCTGATATTACTCAGGAAAAAGGTCAAAAATTACAGATGGTAGATAGTAGGAGTATTGAAGATAAGAGGAGTATTTGTGATGTGGACATGGAAAGAGAAAACGAGTGTGGCATCTGCTTAGAGCCTTGTACTAAAGTGGTTTTGCCAAACTGCTGTCATGCCATGTGTATAAATTGCTATCATGACTGGTAAATTAAACATGGCCAGTTTTTTCTCTTCCACTAAATTTAGTCACTGGTATTTAGATAAATGAATCACAGAACTAAGCAGATCTTGTCGTCTCTTCACATGACAGGAACACGAGATCAGAATCTTGTCCATTTTGCCGAGGAAGCTTGAAGAGAGTCAAGTCAGGTGATTTGTGGGTTCTAACGTGCGCTAAGGACATTATTGATGTGCAAACTGTTATTAGAGAAGATATGCTTCGTCTTTCTCTCTTCATAAATAACCTGCCTAAGGATATGCCTGATGCTCTCTTCTTAATGTATAATGAGTACTTATTTTAATTGAAGAACAGGCACAGGTAGAATTAACTGCCTGACATGTACAGAACATGCTTTCTGCTTTCCTTGATCATTTCTTTGTAACTACACAATGATTGCACTCCAGAAAGCAAAATTGTTTATATTAGAGTGGCAGCTTTTTTTGCACGTGTTGCAGGACGCATTTCTTCTCATGTTCTTGATTCCCTCAATCCAGCACAAAGCAGAAGGGGGAAATTTTAACTAAAGTGGATTCAAGTTGGAAGACTACTTAGGTTACAACAAGCTAAAATATAAATTTATATGATGATAGTTCAGATAATTTTTTTTTTTATCAAATGATAGTTCAGATAATGATGAGCCACCAACTTAGTGCATGTACCATGTGCCTCCTTTATTCCATTTGATATGGGTGGTTGTGAAATTTAACTTACCATCGCCTATTCTGAAAATCAGATACTGCTTCAAAAGTGTTTTTAGTTAGCGTATATATATTTTTTAAAATTTGATATGATGGTTGTCAACTTCAGAGATCAGTTACTAGTTCAAATGCAAGTCTTGGAGGCTTCACGAGGCTCTTGCTTCTCTGTGAATCTATGAAGCCTTGACCTTCTTTATTGTTGGTAACCTGCCATTTTACTGGAAACGCCCAAATTCGTGCTTAAAGTCCCCATCTCTGATGCTAGCTATGAATGTTGTCAACTGTGTATAAGGATTTCTGTATGCTAAATTTTTTTACAACTCTGATTTTTTTCAAGGTTGTCAAAGTTTACTTCAATAACGTTCTGAGAAGTTAAAATATAACCTTACTATATGTTTATTAAATAATCAAATAACGAACAGACACCTGCCAGTCTGCCACTTTCAAGATTTAATCAACTCAGCAATGAATTCCAGTTTAAAATAACCAAAAAGGGAATACAAACATCATGGTGGTGGTAATCCAATCACCCATGCTTTGGTTTCTTGTCTAAGATAGAACTAAACGGGGGTTGAATAAAGTTTCCTCGGATGAACATATTAGAAACAGCCTTATACATAGCTTCAGTCAAATGAACACCATCCCAATTGATATATTGAGAAGGGCTTGAACAGACAGTACTATTAGGAGTTCCACAAGTTTCAAAGACACTGAAATTATAGGGTCCTTCTCCTGCTCCACAGCACACATTGAACCTCTCTTTGAATTCAAATTTGGCAGGGTTTTGCATTACAGTTCTGTAGGCATTATAATAATCTGCAAAGGCTATCGTGGCGTGAGGGTACTGGTTCCTGAATTCCTGCAACTTGTTTTGCAATGCAATGTTGTGTGCATAGCTTTTGTCGTTGATGCTTTTCACACATCCGATATCATCTTTTTCTTCACCAGGTTCCAGATATAGGGATAGTGGAAGACATCCTGTTAGTGGCAAACCTTGCACAACAAGGTACTTGGCACCCCTCTGTAGCAATGCCTGCAAGAAGATAGCTTTATGAGACAATTCCCTAATCTGAGCTCAAAATTGGTTCTTTTAGTTAAAAAGTTACCTGTATAGCATTAGAAACACTGGAAATAGAGAGCTTTCTGATGGTATCTGAGGATACTGTTGATCCAAGAGTGTAGGCATAATCATTGACTCCAATCTCACCAAACCAAAACAAAGTATTATCAAAATCTTCTTTGCAATCTGATGAAACTCCCTTACATCCTTGGCTGTCAAGGTACCTGTTGAACCAGAGAAGCTGAGTTTGGATGGACTGAGGAGTTGCATCAAGTGTAAGGTTGTTATTGACAAAGAATTGATGGTTTATTGCAGTAGAACCAGCAACAGCAAAGTTTACTCCAAAAGTATCATTGCCTTTGGAGTAAAGGTAAGGAGGTAAGTAAGGCAATGAGAGTGCTTCAGCTACAAAATCTATCACAAGCCTCCCATCAGAGTATCTATTGGTGGAATGGTTGAAGAAGGAGCTTCCATATGGAGAGTTTTCAACATGGCCAAAACCACTCGGACCATTTCCATTCTTGGTGTTACCTGTGTCAGTGAAGGAATCACCAAAGGCAAAAATTTTCTTGAAGGGTCTTGTTTGTCCCTTCACAGAACTTGACAGTAATGAGAATATGGCTATAAGGATTATTTTAGAAGAAAAAGAAGAAGCCATCTCCGAATGTATAGATGACACCTTGAACAGCTAAGGCCTTTATATATAATAGACCCCTATGATAATAATACTACTCTATGCTTAACATTCTTTTTCACATGCATATGTAAAAAGTTAATATTGCCTTTATGATGAAGTTGGTGGAAGACTGGATGGAGAGCGTTATGAATTATAAAAAAAATAATAGATTCTTTATAATAAATCAATATCACCATATCAGATGTCTTTTTACTTTTTTTATTAGTCAGGTGTTTTCAAAATATTTAGTGGATGAATCACCAGTTAAAAAATGGCACTTCAAGAAGTCTGCATTTATACACACCGGGAAGAAAATGGTATGAATTAGTTGAGACCTTGAATAAGTGTGGTCCTACACCAACGGTTTTTTGAGGCGATTTACTGTGTGTTGTGTGATGTGAGAAAATGCAGGCAGTGTGTTTAGGTGGTGGGAGTAAATGGAGAAACATGTTTTGTTTCTGTAATGTGAATATCATTTATGGAAGCCAACTACCACAAAGCCACATATTAATGAAGTGCTACATGTCATTCACTAATTGCATAGGCCAATGCCCCTGTCCGCTCTCTTGTTTTAATTGCCCTTATTTCCTCCCATCTAGAATCATCTGTTGTGGCTATATATTGTGTTGATGAGGTTAATACAACTTTAGTTTTGATCCTTAATTTCAGAAATAGGTTTGAGTACTTGAATTTTTTTTTTGTTTAATTAAGTACGTGAATTTTAAAGTCTATAGTTCTGGTCTTTGAACTTTTAGATAGATTGGTCTTGGCTATATACTTTAAAATCAATTGTTTTAGTATTCGAACTTTTAATTAATTTTGGTCTTAGTCCTCAAATATTTTGTCAAATTTAGGGATTAAGACTAAAATTGACCGGAAGTCTAGGGACGAAAAATCAAGTACTAATAGTTGTAAATGTTACAAAGTCTAGGGAAGAAACCATCAATCTAAGAATTTAGGGATCAAGACTAAAATTGACCGAGAGTTCAAGAATCAAAACAATCAATTTTAAAGTTGAAGGACCAAAATCAAAATTGATAAAAAAGAATTTAAGGACTAAAAATTTTATTAGCCTTTTTAAATTTAAGGGTGAAATTCTTAAGAAAAAGGTGAATTTTAGTTTTCTAATAGTCAACATAAGAATTAGTCGTCGAACCTGGGGTGTGTGGTTGAGTGGCAAGGACTCATTCACCCTTAACCAATTGTCTGGGGTTCGATCCCTGGCGTTGGGTATGGAGAAACATTAAATCTCCCAGGCCAGCTGTCCCACCCTTTGAGGTGCCTACAAATCAGCGGGGGATTAGTCTCTCACTTGTCGAGTGAGGGGATACCTTGATCATGTATAAAAAAAAGAATTAGTCGTCCATTTTCTACATGAAGAAGTCATAAACTACTTGTGAATCTAATATAAGAAGTTTGTGAACATAAGGGTGATCTTACCTTTTATTTCTTGCTGCTACTATTAAATTTTGTGAACATGGTCAAAACTAATCTAGAGGATCAAATATTGAATATATTCATCTCATTGGGAGTATTTTTCATAGCAATTTTAGTTTTAGATCATGTGATTGATTGATTCCTGATTTGTTATTTTCGAACTATGACATGTTTAGATTTCAAAAGCAACTAAACTGTGAGGAAAAACAGGATGAGTTACAAGAGTAATGATAGGTTTAAATTTAAGCTAATATTGTGTGGAAATCGTGGAAATGATTTGTAACTTTGTGTGCATCAACTTTTTGAGGCCATAACAATTTTAGGGAGAGGATTTTGATCTGCTGACATGGCTGAAAAATAATTGTGCTTTGTCATTTAGAAGCTAAGAACAATCAATCATGCACGAGCAAAATTTTTCTTTTCGTCTCTTAAGAATAATATTTCAATGCATTGAGAGGTGAACCATTAAAATTAGTTTCATTATATGCAGTTGAAAGACATGAAACACATATGTTAACACCAATTGTTCCTCTCTTTGTTTCTAGAAGCAAGATGCAGGAAGGTCATTGCCTAAATTTGGCGAGTGGGGTGTTAATAATCCTGCCTCAGCTGAAGGTTATACAGTCATATTTAAGAGGGCTAGAGATGAGAAGAAACATGGCCATGTGAATGTGGAAACTCCAAGGAAATCTGAGCCTATGTACATGCATGAGAGTTATCCTCGTTACTCTCAAAAGGTAAAATTAAAATGTTAATATAGTATATTGTTCTTTTTCACTTTATAGTTTTTAGTGTTTGGAATTTGGTTTGGTGTTTGAAGTCATAAGATTCCTCTTAGCTTTATCTGATTTCTGAAATTTGAATGCAGGATAAGTGGTTTTGCTGTTATTAGAGCATTAGAGTGCATAATGTATAATCAAAAGGAATACATGGATCGTGCCCTTACAACTCTGGTGGAGTGAAGGATGGTTTATGGTCGATTTTTTCAGATCATTTGGTTTTTCCTTCATCACTATTTTTCATTTTATTTTGTGTTTGTGTTTGAAGTTGTATGCCAATTTTAACAATACAACTATACGAGTAAATAGTGCAGATGACCAAATGATAAAATAGATTTGAGAGTCTGCTGTTGATAGAAGACCAATCCATATGGTTGCCCTATGCTATGTAATATAAATGTATTCATCAACGATATTTTTTAGTGTTTCTCTTCAAGGTTTTTTGGAGTTATGATCAAAATCTAACCACTTGTGAAACCAAATGACAAATTCAAACTTAATATAAACATATATATGGAAAAAATGATCGAGCGAAAAATTTAAAATGAGAAGTTTTGGAAAGAATTCCTTCACTTACAAGCCCTTCCTTTGGAGTAGTTTGGATAGCTTTTCATCAAAAAAATTACTAAGGAGAAAACTTTAATTATCACTAAGTAATAAATTAATATTCATCTTTGATAAAAAAAAAATTAATATTCATCTTATATTTGATATTTTTACTAACACAAATTGATACGGGAACAATCCAACTAATTTTTGTCCCCACCAACAATGTAAGATGTTTCGATAAATTAATGCTAGATTTTATAGAATTAAAATATATCATATTATATTTTTATGTGTTGTGAATGATAATGTAGAATTGCAATTAGGTCCCAAATTATTAATTTAGTCATAATTAAACCCCAAAAAGTTATAAAATTACATTGAAGTCTCAAAAGAGGTTACCTATATGATATTAAATGTTATTGACAACCCAATGAAACTCCTTGAGTTGTCAATATTATACTTTCATTTACAATTCTGTAGTTGTCATTGACAATCGATTGAGGTGCATTGGGATGTCAATAAGAAGTCATTTAATATCATCTAAGTTCCTGAGGATTCCATTTTAATTAAATAATTTTTTTAGACGCTATAGTGAACAATTCTCTTATTTGAGGTCTAGTTATAATTTTCCTAAATGATGACTTATGAACAAATAATAGGGTTACTGATTATTTGATCTGAACTTAAGTTTAGTTGATAAAGTTAAAATTGTTAAAAAAGAGAGGAGATGAAATTGTGATTCAAGTGATAAAATGAAGGTAAGAAATCCAATACAAGTGCTTTGTTCATTGACTTTGGAATGGGATAACATCGTTGATCCCAAAAGATGTTCACAAATAAGTGATAGAGTTAGATAGCATAGTACTTGAACAAATATGCTTGTATCCTCTCTCCTAGCACTTATCAGCATTTTTAAGTAGAGAAATTAGGTTGCCCCTCAAACAGGCAAATACCAAACATGTCAACATTTTCTTCATTAATACCTACAAGTGTGCGAAAGGGAAAGAAATCCAATTGTTTCGAACAGTTTGCTTGACAAAATCAACTCCAAATTTGTAGATTTGATATAAGGATACTGATCCAATCATTAATTTAAGACCTGTTATTGGTTAAATTAAATAATAATTAAAATTTTCTAAAGTACACTATCTCTCATAATATCTCTACTCCCTCTTACTTATTATTGTTAAAGTCACATCAATTGAGATAATTTTAGAAAATATTGTCAAAAATTAGAAATATATTCTATATTATTATAATAGGGTTAAATATCAAATGCACCTCGAAAGTATACAAAAATATCAACTCCACCCTGAAAGTTTTTTCAATATCAATTAAGCCTTGGAAATTCTAAATTAAGCAATGTCACTTCAGTCCGTTCATATCATTAATTTTGATAATTAATTTTCAAAGTATTCTATGTGGCATAGAATTGACATCTCAGTCAAATGGTTTAAAGCAATTGTCAAAATTAACGTCATTAACAGAACGATGGATTATTGCTCCATTTCAAAACTTGTAGGGCGAAATTAAGTCTAAAAAATCTTCTAAGGTAGACTTGATATTTTAGGTATACTTTTAGGGTGAATTTAATATTTAACCCATATTAAAATAAACTCCTCTAATATAATAAATTTGTCCATTATTACAAGGTGGTTTTAATCGCATCACGAGTTACCAAAAAATATGTTAAAAAGCAATAATTAAGTACAAGACAAAATTTTGTTTCCAAAATGCTCTTATTTATGGAAGAATAAGAGTAAAGATGAAAGAAGATATAAAGAGTAATGATAAGAAGGAGGAAATAGAATATAGAGTATGCTAATAGGAAAAATCATAATGCTCACAAGGCAATTAATCACATTTAACTTCTAAAGAATGATGGGATTGAGTTGAAGTCTCAAAGACCTTGAATGAAATTTAATAACAATTAGAATTCAACTCAATTTTACCATTCTTTGGGATCTAAATGTGATTAATTATCTTATAAGGCACTTCATTGTAATTATCCTATGATAAATAGGAGGAAAGAGAATATGTGGGGGAAAAATGAAGTGAAGCGTGAGAGAAAAAGATTAAAAGCAATATTAGAAAAATGTCATTGTTTTAAGTCAAACACCACCTTACATGGGACAAAATCATTTAAAAATCTCCACCTTATAATATGATACTTTTACAAGAATGACCGGAGCAGGTTTTATCTACTTTGATTAGCATCACACCATCATGTACCCAAAACTTTTAACTGGCAAAAGTGAAACAAGAAACCATGGACACACATTTCACACCAGCCAAACTTGTAATTCAGAACACCTTTCAGAAGCCTGAATATATGGACGATAATGTTACCCCTAATAAATAGTTATTTATGTAATATCTCGCTATTCTCTGCTTGTGCTGCATTGTGCAGAAATGCAAAAAAAGGTAACAAATTTATCATGTTTAAGTAGAAAAATTACAACTTCTAGGCAGAAAGTATCCTGAAAGTTAGAGGATCCGCCATGGAAAATGTTTAAATAGGCTGCTTAATTGGGGACTATGGAGTCACCAGCACTTGCACTAGCAGCCATGTCAGCCACTTCTACACTAGCAGTGTTTGTGTAGGAGGATTCATGATCAGGTCCAGTCATATTTGATGGCATTAGATCTGCTGGGTGGTCAAACTTACATGATGGCCCAAATTTGCATATTCCATACCGACTATAGTGAGAGCAGACACCCTGATCCTGCGTTGGCAAATGAGAAACAGGAAGCCCTTGCTCAGAGT
This sequence comes from Mimosa pudica, assembly GCA_029929735.1. Taxonomy (NCBI): domain Eukaryota; kingdom Viridiplantae; phylum Streptophyta; class Magnoliopsida; order Fabales; family Fabaceae; genus Mimosa; species Mimosa pudica. The sequence continues at coordinate 15,142,643 of JAKELP010000014.1, read as the reverse complement.
TTAATATGACTAATCAAACATGAGTTTTATTTTTCTATCAATAACCAGAAGGAAAAGCACATCTGAGGTAAATTTTTAACCCTTAATTACATCTTAGAGGATTTCTTGGGAAAAAAGGAAACTATAAACATGTGTATGTACATCCTTTCTAACCAAGACGTGTTTGGTTTGAAATCTACTCAATTAACAGAAAGAATAAAAATTTCTTTAACAGCAACATTAAAAAAAACTTACAGGTCTTAAAGGCAAGCCCTTGTCGCTTAGGGTGCATAGTGGTCGTGGAATACGGTTCTTTGGATGGTGAAATTTACAATTATATTTAAATTTGCAATGGCCAGTTTTTAAGTAGTAACTGCACTCTGGTTCACCAGGCCTTTCAGGATACTCATCAACCTGCATCTGCTTTGGATGATGCATGTACACATTTGTATCAATAGCTGGGTTGTTCACAACGTACGTAGATGGTGGGTGCACAGTCCTCTCAGGTAGGTAGACAGGTGCCTTTACAATTCACAAACAGAAGTCAAATCAGCTAAAGAACAGTTACAACTAATCGTTCAATAGGAAAAGAAGTAAGCTCTTTAAGCCAAAAGATGTAAAATGGAACTATCCTTGTCTTGAATCACATATATGCTAATTGACCATTGCCTGCTTCACCAGAATTAAGACACAGTAGATGAAGATTGTAAACAAAAGTGTGCAAAAACAGAAGGAATAGGGGATAGGCGGCGGAAAGAAAGTAAGTCAGAATATTAAATTCTTCCCATCATTTCATTCAACATATCAAAGCATGGTGGGTAATTTCATGTTCAATTTTAGCCTTGCAAGCATGAAATAAAAGGTCCATAGTTTCCTCTATGCATGACAATAGCACTAGATACATGGTTGACAGCAATGAATCACCTGATATCCATTCCAATCAGAACTTTGGGGAGAAACCCCTTGAACAGGTGGGATCATCATTGGCACAAAAGGACCGGTTTCATTTAATGCTCCTGAAGCAGACCAAGAGGGCATAGACGGCTGTGAGACACCTTGTAAAGGAACAGCTCTGCCATTAGCATATGTTGAAGGAGGAGTACTTCCTCCAACCATGGTAGGATCGGGATGATTGAATCTGCAGTTTGCACCAAACTTACAAGAGCCAGTACGCATATAATATGGGCATTCTTTTTCTCCCTGTCATGACATGAATAACAACCTCATGAGAGTTAAGGGTATAGTAAATTCAGAATGTAGAAAGAGATAAGATATGAATTAGAAAATATCTGGAAGAAAAAATGAAGATCCATCATAGTTAGATTGACAGGAAACAACATTTGTACCACACGTATAGGCAGGCCGAGAAAGTTAAGTTCCAAAATAGTGGTAGCGGTTGCAGTTACGTGTGCAGAACATATTCCTCTAGTGTGGTAAAATTTACAAGCCTTTCCGTATTTACAACCTCCTGACTTCAGATAATACTGTCAAAACATAAGCAGAACAAAACATTTACTACAAATGTCGTGCATAGTGCAAACATGGAAGTTATGGCTCGAAAAACGCCAAACATCAAAGTAAAAGTTAACCATGCTTCCTACAACATTCATTCCAGAGGTCAACACATTTTTAAATATAAAGTTAGATAAATGAGCCTACGGAGCAAGGGGCACTCATTTTAACCGTCATCTCTCATTCCATTGTTCAAAATACTTATATCACCTAGTCAAGCGACAAATACAATATAGCCCACATCCTTTACAAAGGAAAAATTCTGTGCCCTCCCTTTCTCTTGCACAGGAGAAAAACATTATAGCAGCAAAAATACAACAAATATGGCGTTCAAATGACCATCCAATAAAAGGGAAAAATAGTAGCTTAATGTAACCGATGACGTTACTTGTAAACAAACGCACAACTCAATTAATCACAATAACGATAGATATTACAATTTGCAACAATAACTTTATAACAGCATAAATTTAACAATAACCTTGCATTCAGTCTGCCCTGATCTTTCTCCAGAATCTTCTCTTTCTCTTCCCTTCTCCCTAACAACCTACATTTAACGCCAAAACATCAAACACATCAGTGTGATGACGTAACGGAGCAAAAGAAAGTTTCCAGATTAGCAAACCATATAAGAAATACCGCTTGATGCACACTCACCGCATAATCCTATCCTACACTTTAAATTTTCAGAAAAGGAACTCCAAAAATGGATCCTTTAAATACATATAAACAACCAATACAATTCACCATCAGGATCAACCATGCAGAAAACTCCAGACCAAGACCTCAAACATATTTCTTATTTCTGGCAGATACGTGGACAATTACTTATAATCATAACATACACGCACAAAAAAGAAGCAGGGATACAATATATAAAACTCAAATCATCACATGAGAGCATGTTATATATTCATTGAACAATACTAGATAAGTGCAATGAAAAAAAAAAAAACCTGGCTTTTCCTCCTAAGGGGATGATTAAACTTGCAGTTAAACCCAAACTTGCAAGTTCCAGTTTTGAGATAAAAAGCACAGTCTTCAGCTTCAGGCCTCAAAGGGTATTGATGATGTGGTATACCACTTCTATCCTTATCATTCTTCTCCACACCATCACCGACACTTTCTTCATTATCTACACCAAAATTATTACCATTCTCACTCTCATTCACAATCTCCCCCCACCCATCTTCCCCATTCCCCTCCCAATTCTGATCAATCTCATCAAAAGCATGTTCCTTTACAGATTCTTCAGCATCAGCAACACCACTAACTTCATCCCCATCATCAAAGTTTGAAACTTTCTTCTCCCTTTCATCTTCCCCATCATCAAAGTTTGAAACTTTCTTCTCCTTTTCATCTTCCCCTTCATCCCCATCCTTCAAATCCAGCTTTTTCTGAAAATCCTCATGTGGGGTATCACCAAACTCATCCTTAACACTAAGATCTGAGGCTTTAGGATCAAAATATGAAGTGGGGTTTGAAGAAGATGAGTGAATGTTCAATTCTGAGTCTTGGATTGAGCTAGAGATGGGTATTACTGAATCAGATTGAGAGGGATCCATTGTCCCTCCACATTTCAAACCCTAAAAAAAGTGGCAACAGAGATAAATGAAAAGGAAGAAACTTGAATGAATTGAATAGATAGATAGATGGATGGGTATGAGAGAGAAAGGGGTTGTGAGTTGTGAGTGAGTAAGAGAAAAGTGTGTAGTGTGAACGGAGAAGAGAGATTGAAGAAAAAAGTGGGTTACTTTTTTGCCTTTGATGGTGTGTCTGAACTCTGAACACAGGAGAATAGAGTTTCACTGTTTATGTTTTCATATGTTGTAACTTGTATGTATGTGGCTTGTAAATTGTATTTGTACATAACTTTCTTTAGGGATTTGCAGTTTAGTCCCTGGTAAGGGAAATTAATATTGAAAGGTCCCAATACATTCCAAAATAATTATAAAGTCTCAGGAGCCCTTTCCTGCAATTGTTTGCTTATCTTCAATGACCATTTTGCCCTCATAAGATGAAAGCATAGTCCCCTGTAGGGACCAATGAGATGACAACCATCTTTAATGAGAGCAAAATGGTCATTGAAGTTAAGCAAACAATTGCAGAAAAGGACCCCTGGGACTTTATAATTATTTTGGAATGTATTGGGACCTTCCAGTATTAATTTCCCTTACCAAGGACTAAAGTGCAAATACCCCCTTTCTTTATACGGGTCAAGGAATGCTATATGAGGAAAATGGAGCAGGCTAGGAAGATAGTGAGAAAAACTATGTGAGGGTAAGATGTGAGAAGTTAATTTGATACTAGTATACAAGCCTCACTTTACTAATACATATAGGGAGATTTACTTACTTAAAATAAATTATTCTCTTTTGTATCAATTTACTTTAATTGATGAGATTAAATAAAGAAGTAAACAATTTGTATGATTGAGGAGGATTCTTTGTTCATCATTTTTTCTTATCGTACTTACTCATCGTCTTATTAGAGTTATTAGATTGATTGATGAAGGGTTGAAATGGAATAGTTTCGAATACTATCATTTTTAATATTTTATAATTTTATTAAGTCATTCTACGATAAGCTGTCCAGATTAAGTGTTACTATTTTAGATAACTTAGCATGTCATGGTACTAATTTTTTGTAAGTTCGTTTTGTGGAAAATTTTTTGGCTCTTATTATGAGTTCACTAAAGGAATATGAGCGTTACAACTTGGACTTGTTAAGAAATGTAGGGAGAGAAGGAAGAGATATAAATTACTATTAATTAAACATTCATTCATAAATCATAAATTGGGTAAAATTTGAGACTACTAATTTAGGTCACATTATAAATTAATTACATTTTCTTGATATGTGCGAATTATGTAATATAGACTTATTATTGGCAAAAAAATGTAATATAGACTTATAAAAAGAACTAGAGTGATACGTTACATGTTGTTTGTAAGTCAAATAAATTATTTTTGAAACACAGAAAATAAATATAATCATTTTAAAGTGATTTAATTTATTTAAAATTCATATTCTTCCAAAACAAAATTAAATTGATATTAGATTAATGATCAAAGGGAGTGCTTAATCATAGAATATATATTTGTGAAACTCATATATATGTATACAAACACACACACAAATATGTTTTATTTTATTATATATTTTTCTATAAGTTAGACAAATTAATTTCAAAGATAAATATAAGAGATAAAATGTAAAAAAATTATAATTAAGTCCAAAAGTGAATCACAACGAACTCTTATATTTAATACAAAACATAATATAGTATCAATGGTAAATCAATTTGGAATGGCACATTAGCATTTAGAGGCAATGTACTTGGTTTTGGCAATTGAAAAAGCGTTCGTGTGGTTAGGTTCAGAAGTTCAAGCAGCCTGAACCTAAACAATGGGCTTGGAAGAAAAGGGAGAGTGAGGTTGAGGAAGTGGATTTGTCTCTTCTGAAATGGAAGATGCTGAGATTTCTAATGAATTATGGATTGTTGTTTTGGGTCAAATTATAATAATTCATGAATATATGGTGAGTGGGGTTTGCTATCTAATGGAGCATCTTCCAAGTTGGCCATTATCATTATATAAATAAAGGCAAGAATCTACGGACCAATTTGTACTTCTAAATCACACATAAAATAACAAAATGATCGAGGCTACAAATGTACTTTTATCTTTTCAATAGATTTCACCTTTTCTCTCTTTTTGATTTTTTTTTCAGTTGATGTTGGGTAGTTCCTTTCCTGGTCAGCACATTGAACAAGGTTACCAAGACATTAGTTCCATCATCTGCAACGGCTAAGATAATGTTATTGATTTCGATTATTATAAGCCTCACTTAATGATTTTTTTTAATAATGAGAGTTATATAAATAAAATAAATTATAATTGAAAATAAAAACATATTTGATATATCTCCCGAAAGTGATAACATCTTGACTTTGTTATCATTGATCAAGCGAGAGTGGCTCGCATAACTTTTGAAGGCTGATCGAGAACTGGAAATAATACAATGTTTTACCTTTTTTTTAGATAACATTGTTTTGCTCATCAAAGCTTAGTGTAAGACATCTCACCAAAAAACAAAAGCTTAGTGTAAGACATAGTTTCTTTGTGAATTTTGATCCTACCTTATTGTAATATATTTATCTATTCTATATGTAATATATTTCTCTAAACCAATTTAACTAACCTATAATTTTTTTTTGGCCGAAAACTAACCTATAAATTGGTATATGAATATAATTCAATGATATATAGAATCTTTTGAAAGTCATCGATCATGTTCCATAGACCAAATAATTACTATGTCTATGTGATATTGAATTTTTAAATTTTTTTCAGTTGATAATGGACACTTTCTTTCCTGGTCAATACTGTACTGTGTGATCAAGTCATTAATGCCTGCGCCTCATGTAGTCAAATGGGCCCCAACAAGTCGCTGACATGTAGGTGACGTCGCTTTAACGCGAGTCCTAATCTAATTGGCAGCCTCTTTTAACTGGTCATTTAATATCCAACTTAGTAAATGGTAACTAGTCCACTAGACAATTCTTTTAATTAAAAATTTTTACGGGGTTATGACTTGGTATAATGCTTGTCACTTTGTGAATGAATCTCTCGATAAATAAACTCTATTATCAAACTCATGAGTTGACTCTCCGACTTTACCGTTTTTATGACACTATCTAAACAAAACGTGTCACGAGTCACCAAAATTTTCAGTCTTTGAAAATTAGGTAGAAACTTACGTGTTTACATTGTGAATTCACCGTTTTTACGTTTCTACCTTATAAAAAAGTGTGTTAACTCGATACTAATCTCATTTTAATTATTTTTAATTGACAAAATTCAATGAATTTAAAGATGGATTTCATAGAAATTTATCTATTGTGATTGATATAATATGAATATTGATATATTTAAATCTACTATCTGTATTTAAAATAAATTCAAGTCAATTTATTATTATTTTTTGTATTCTTATTTAATCATATAAAAGAAATACATGTTTTTTGATAAATGTAAACTCTTCCGAGTTTTCGATTCGAGTCTACCGATCCAGTTTACCTAATCTCCACGAGTTTACTTAAACTCACGAGTTTGACAACCTTGTATATAAGTGAATGAACACAGTCCAATATTCAGTTGCTCCCAAGACCTCTCGGTCACAAATTGCAGCAGCATGTCCTTCCTCAGCTCCTAATTATTTCATCTTGTGTTATATGCTATATGCTACTACTACAATATTTTGGCATTCAGATTCTGTCCTTTAATCGAATCTTATTCTGCAATGCATGTTGCAGCTTTTAGATAAAGACATCATTCGTCCTAACAGTGGATGGGTCAACGAAGGACATTCAAGAGTTGAATTTGTACCTTTTGTCTCCCTCCAAAACACAACAAAGCAATGGATGGATTCCAATTCAAGAATGTACATCTATACAACAAAAAACAATTTTAGAATTCAGAAAAAAAAAAACTACCTATCATTTCTTTTTTCCTTTTGGACTGAAGGCTGAAGGCTACCTATCAATAGTGAGATGAAAAATTATTCCTGAAGAGTGCATGAGGTGATGCCTCTGCATAACTTTGACATGGTAACTGCCTTAATCTCGTTAGACTTTGCTGCATCCAGTAATGGATCTGATTGGAAGGCCTTGTCAAAACAATGCTTAGCCTCTTCCCAAAGACCCTCGGCAATAAAAACAAGACCCAGATTGTTATATGCAGGAGCGTAGCCAGGTTGTAATTCAAGTGACTTTGTAAACATTGCCTTGGCACGTTGATATTGTTTCTGCTGGCGATAGAGATTCCCCAGATTGGATAATATAGCATGTGCTTGTTGTGTTGTCGCTAGTGCCAATGCCTGCTTATATACTTCCTCAGCTTTAGATGGTTCTTCTGAGAGTTGAAGTGAAACACCTATACATGCATTGAAAAGTTAAAAACCCCATTACAAGATAACTAAAAATCCGGGCTACAGTTGCCTAACCATTGGTATAAAGTGTAACTCCAGAAAGAATATTGGGTGTTTTAAAGGAGATTGAGATTGAGCGCACCTAGATTTGACCATGCATAGCAGCTATTCTTGTCACGGGCAACAGCGGCTTTGAGGTACTTCTGACATGTTTTGAATTGACGAGTACAGAGACCATGAAGACCAAGTTGGTGCCAATGCACAGCATCATCTGGATCTTCTGCTATAGCCTACAGAAAAAATAATGATATTTATCGTATAAATTATACCCATGTAAACTGACATTTTATACAAGCTGCGTAAACAACAGAGCATGCTTGGTAATTAAGATCAAGCTGTTAATAGAATTTTCATCTCCACATTGCCCCATCTCATCCCCAAGGTAAGTAACTATATAAAGCATCAAATCACCTGTTTTAAAACGCAAACAGCTCGCTCTTCAACTTCCATCAGGTCATGCTGTTCGGTCTCAAAAGCAGCTGCTATTTCATGTTGGGCTTTGTGAACCATGGCAAGCCCAGACCATGCCACATGAAGCTCAACCAAGGATGAATCACCATCTCTTATTATAGAAGCCATTTCATTTCCAGCCCAGGAAAGCTGCTCTCGATCTAGAGATCTTTCAGCATCCTTTATTCTATGGATGGCAACAGCATATCGAGTAGACATGCAATTGGGATCCAGTCTAGCTGCCTAAAATGCAATGGCAACAGAAGACAAACCACAGCCTCAGAAATCAGACCTCAAAAGAAGTCAACTATCTAAAAGCACTGAAAACTGCTTTTAGCAAAGCAGAGTCTATCCAAAGAGTAATATATGCATGATCAGCAACAAGAACAATTTAACATTTTTAGCTACCATCATTTAAGTATTTGAAAATGAAAGCATACAAAAAGGATCCGCAAAAGTTCATATCACAAAACAAGAGTTCAAACCTTTTTACCAAGAAAAACTGACCAAGGACCAGGAAATCATGTAACCACATAAAAAAAAAAACTATAAATGATTTAGCAATGAGCCATGAGCACCTTCTCCAAGCACTTGCTGGAACTTTTATGATCACCACATAGAGAAAATGCATTGGCAAGATTTGTCCAGATATGTCCTGATTTGGGATCTGCTTTTACTGCTGCTAGCAAACATTCCTTTGCAACATTAACAGCTGCAACCTGGTCCGCAGAGGCACCTTCTGAAGCACTTGCACCGGCACCTAATAGTAGTTAACAAAACCATATGATTGAATATTCTTTAACCTTTTAATACCAATTAACGGGTAAAACAGATATTACACAAAGTTAAGGGCCTCTAGCAGCGTTGAGTACCTGCTATAACAGAAGCATATTTACATAAGAGAAGGGCCGCATAGTTGATCAAAGCTGCAGGATGATTTTGATCTTTTAAAATCAACTCTTGGAAACATTTTGCAGATAATTCCAAATTCCCACTGAGACAGTATCATAAATAACAGTTACATATAGGAGATAAAAAAATGGATATCAAGTAATTTCAACCTGTTTCCAACTCAATCTTATTTTCCAACTAATTCAATGCAATTGCAACAAATGAATAAGAGAAAAAAGGGTGAGCCATTGCCCAGAGATGATAGCCAAAACAAAATCATTAAGGGCTTGTTTAGGTGACTGGAAAGTGGAAAGGGAATTGTATATGGGAATTGCAAAATGTAATTTCCATATATCCCAGGGCCCACAAACTTTCTCTCTCCAACTCACACTTTTCCTGGGCCCCACAAACTTTTACATCTCATCATTATCTAATTTACCTTTACTTTCCATCTTTACCCTCTTACCCTCAATTCCCACCTCCAATTCCATTTCCCAATTCCATCCAAACAAACGGACTCTAAAAAAGCATCAAAGAATTCACAGACATATTAAAGCAGCTCATTGTGTGTTTTCCAACTCAATTAATACTCAATAGTCAGCCAATTGTCCTTAACTTCTGTTTTCATGCACTGTATCTATTCTGAAGACAGATTTCAAAAACAAAAAACCAAAATCGCCATGAAAGCTTACCTTTGAAGATAAGAAATCCCTAGATTTCCCAGGCAATCATAGTTATCTGGTGCAATAGCCAACAGTGACGACAGTACTGTGATTGCACTCTAGACCAGCAATTGAAAATTCACATTGGTTCAAGCAAAGGTAAGAAATAGTAACATAAAATTAATTGCGGAAATAGCATTCAAAAATATCAAAAGGCTTAAAGCATAAAGAAAGAACTAAATGAACTATTAGATTACAAGAGTTGCTAGAAGGCACTTGTACCTGCAAACGACCAGTTTTGAGAAGTACAAATCCTAGGGTATTCCAGACAGCTGCCTGCCTGATATCTGATTGCACAGACTCCTTCAATTTGGAGATAATTTCGTCAAGTTCTTGAGGTTCAAGTTCTTTATCTGAACTATTTTCCACTGCACTTTCGAGTATCAGGCACTATACAGATTATGAAATAAGTCATTGAAATGACAGCAAGCAACTCTACAGATATAATCAGTATCACTATCTATCAAGTTAATATTAGTTTACCTGTGCCTGGTGAATTTGAACTAAAGAAAGCAATTCTGGCCGACTAATCTCAGCCTCCGACTGAAGTAGGATTTCTGCAGCCTTAACATATGCTGGTAGAGCCTGAAAAGTGCTAATAGTACAATGAGCATACAATATACATCAAGCTAAACAAGTAACAAGTGAGTTTAAAATTAAGATTTCTTTTGCAAAGAAAAACTACCTTTTGAGGTTGGCCCAACCTTTGATACATTAGACCAAGTATGAAATGAGCATGTGCATTTTTGGGCATCTTCCTTGCAACATGAACCAAGCCCTACAAAAACAAACTCCAGATCAGTCTATCAAAGAAACAACAAAATAGCAATGACTATGACCATGGACATAATGTTAAAGAAATGAGTTTTGGGCCTTCCCACCTCCCACTCTTTTACACAAACCAATGACACAACGGTCGAAAGATCATCATAATTAAAGACAGACAGGAAAAATTTGTGTGGGGTAAAAGTGAAAGATGTATACATGAAGTTGTCAGACATTATTCATGTTGAAATATTCTTGTTAAGTAGACACGGGAAAAGCTATAAATAAACAAATTCAAGAAATGAACTTTAAGAAATAATATACAAGAAAATGGTAATACAAAATTTAAATCATGCTTCCATCCCACAATTTGACAGACAGAAGCTATTATCAAATTATGTGACGTCATGAGAAGCGGCATAAACAATGCCTAAAAGGTACAACCTACTTGAGAAGAGGAAAGTTTACATAAGGGTCTATCCCCCCCCCCGGTGTGTGTGAACAAGGGAACAAGTAAAGTGTCTTCAAAAAGTTTAACTGATAGATCCACTTTTCCTGAGTCTTTAACTGATTCTGGCAACAGCCACTTCTCAGCAGTGAAAAGGTTCACTGATTGACCAAGACTCTTAGGCATATTTTGGCAAAGTAAAACCCCATCTTTGCCTTCAAAGATAACCTACAACAGCAAAAAAATTACAGACTCCCATTTTTTCTCCCCGTGCAAAGGCAAACAACTGAGTGTTGACTAAAATAAATCAGCATATACAAAAATAAATCATAACTTCAAGGAAAACTCACAGTCTTCAGACTGCTAACTTTTTCCTCTCGAGAGGAAGCAACCCCTTGACCATGCTGATCACCATCTCCATCAGCTCCACCATCAACAGAGGAATCTGTCTTACTAAATCTGGAGCGGCATTTCCCAAGTTTGTGCAATTTTTTACCTTCGCCATCAGCACTATCGGTGTCTTTGGGCAATATACTCTTCTGTTCAGTTTTTTCATTTACTAACCTGTAAATTCCATTGATAATTCATTAACTTGATGAAATTGAAGCGATCACCGAACTACAGATGATCCACATACCATGCAAATTGTACAAGAACGGGAAAATATCAACTAGCTTCCCTTGAAGACAATTTCCACAAAATGTTCATCAGCAAAAGTATGCAAAATAAGATGTGTTGAGAAAAACCCCAAGTATTGTGTTCAAAATTAAGATTAATTGATTGGTGACATAGAGTAACAAAGAGTTTGACAACACCACTCAATCACTCATGGGGGAACAAGAATCAAATATCGTAGTAGGCATGCATTTTTAATTTCAACTCTTACACTCACTGTGGCTTTGATAACCTAATCACTCACTTATATAGGCAAAATCCCCAAATTGAAATTCTTCCTTGTCTTAGAGACTCAAATTATACTGGTAATATTCTCTTTCTATAGCTAACTAAGTGTTTTCTACTAATACTCCCTCCGTTCCTAAATATAAGACCGCTTTCAACTTTCAATTTGTTCCTATATATAAGGCTACTTTCAAATTATTCCCAATTGTTTCCCAAATTAACCCTACTAAAAGTGATATCGTTAGAGTGAACTGATAATATAATGTGATAATAACTAACTTAACCAACATCACTAATCTAATCAAATCAAGGAAAGTGGTCTTATATTTAGTAACGGAACGAGTAGTTCCTACACAAGAATAAAAGCCATCCATTCTATGCTATCACATTCTCTATCAGCATACAGTTTAATGGAAAGACAATCCGCAATCAAAAGGAATTTTCACAAAAAAAAAGAAAGAAATTATGCAATCAGTCCTCATAATTAAGCCACTAGTAAAAAACATAAACACCAAATAAATAGCCTCCAACAAAATGCCAAAGAAAGAAAGAAAGAAACTTTAATCTCAAAAAGTCGTTTCCTTCCCTGTAATAAAAATCAAAACTTTGACATAAAAGAAGAATAAAGGTGTGATTTTTATAAAGTAAAGATGAAATTGAAGTGAAAAGAGGAAAAGGGAAGAAGTGAAACGTGGTAATTGGAGGAGGAGGGAAGTGGGGAGAGTCGTCTTCGTCTACTTCGGGGGGATCGACGTTGAGGTCAGCTAATACCACGAGCTTGGGAGGCCGTACAACGTTGGATGGAAGCAACACATGATTATGATTATGATTATGATTATGATTTTGATTTTGTGATTGAGGCATTCCTTTGCTTTCTTTCGCGCTTTCACTTCTTACGCTGTGAATGTGATTCACAAAAATGGCGCCTCCTCTTATAACATCCCTTATACTTTTTTTTTTTATCAAAACATCCCTTATACTTCACTTCTTCAACCACTTCTACTTCTACTTCTACTTCTTTTTTTTTTTATTGCAAACTAACTTCTACTTCTACTTCTTTTTTCAGTTTTTTTGTTACCAAGTTATCCCCACTTGCGTCCCACCTTGTATGATATACTCGCTCCGTTTATAAATATAAATATATGATCTAGTTGACTTTTTTTAGAGATGTTAAGGTTACAAAATACTCCCTCCGTTCCTAAATATAAGATCACTTTGGTTAATTTGGGGAGATTAAGGAAAACAATAAAATTACATGATCTTCCCAAAATCCCCTCAATTACTTAACTTTGAAAGGAGGAGGGGTTTTTAATGAAAAGATGGAGTATAAGGGTAGTTTGGGCAAAACTTGAGATAAAACAGGAAGTGATCTTATATTTAGGAACTTATCAACTTCCCTAAAGTGATCTTATATTTAGGAACGGATGGAGTATATTGTTAAATTATGACATATTTGATATATTTTTAGATTAGTCATTAGTTTATAGGTTAAATAAACTAGTTTAAGAAAAAAAATTAAGTAAATCAATTTATAATTGCCTTATTTTGCTTTTTAGGGCTTTCCGAAAAAAATCAATTAGGTCTTATATTTAGGACCGGAGGGAGTGGGTTATTAGAGTTGATTTGATTTTATTGTGTAATTTTAGTCCTTTGATTGTATTTGTGTAATTATTTGTTGGGCTGAAGTGTTGGGATTGGTATTTTTTTGAACAAATATCCTTATTTGCCTCACTTTGGACCATTGGACACCCTGAAGTGACAACTGGTACATTTTCTTCCTATAAGTAACCAAAATGATTCAATTTTACTTGATCCGATAGTCAATAAAGTTTGGCCGTTAAAATTTAAGGGTTAACTTCACGTGTAAAAAAAAGCGATGAGGTGGCAGTTGGAAAAAACTTTGGAAAATTGCATAGGAACCTCATATTCTTCTTATTGATATTTTTTCTTCCCTTCTTTCTCACACTCTCATTTTCTTAATATTCACTCATCCACCTTCTAAGCAAAAAAAAAAATATTCACTCATCCACCTCACCACCGCCACCACCTCAATGACTTCGATGTTGAAGGGGATGGTGGCTTCTATAAAGGGGATGGCAACAGAGGTGTTGGTTGTGATGAGGAGTGTGAGGATGAAGAATAAGAAAGTGATGAATGTGAGGAAGAAAAGAGAGAAATATAAATAAGAAGAATATAAGAAGAAAAGCATATATGAGACTTATATGCAATTTTACAAAGTTTTTTACGGTCAAACATCACTGATTGTCATATCAAGGTAAAATTGGACTACTTTAATTACTTCTAGAGTGAAAAATGTATCAGTTGTTAGTTTATATCTACATTCATATTTTAGAAGATACTCGTATAATCTTGTGTTTTTAGAACCCTTCAAATGTTTGAAGATCATTTCCATAAGCGAAATGAGCCAATCACCCTACACTGCTTGAACCCAAACATCATGGTTGGTTGATTATGGCCATTAAAAAGGGTTTGAAGTTAGTTTGCTGCATCATGTTTTGATAAAGCAAGAAAATTATTAGATTAGTGGTAAGTATGTTTGTTCCCATTTTGATAAAATTATTATATTAGTGGCAAGTAACTAGGTATGTTTGTTCCCGTTTTGATTTTGGGCTATCAAATTTTAAAACATGAGTTGTGGTCTCTCAAATAATAATATGATAGCTTTTTAACTTTCATTGGGCCCAAACAGAAACTCATTTGGAATCAACTGACTTCAGATTGGGGTTGTGCCTTGTAGTTTAAAAACAGACTAGATTCAATCAAACTTGCTTAACCCTCATAGTTCGATGAAGCAAAATTCTTGGCCCAGCATTGTCCTTTTGTCGCCCTCCATAGAGCCCATCTATCCTCCCTTTGTTTTGTATTTTTTGAGGGAGCAGGCCCAAGCCTAAAATAGAGGCCTGGCCTGCTCTCTCGTGTGTTCAACAACCTGTACTCCTCAAATACTCTTCTCTCCACAAACACAATTTATCATTTCACCTTAAAGTTCAAGTTTGAAACCATATTATTACGATCTCATTTTTTAGTGTATTATATTTGTAAATAAACAGACTTTTTGATCTTTTAAAAAACAAAAGAGAGGCGCATGAGACCACGCCCACGGCACACACATAAGTGCAACACATGTTTTTTTAAATATATAACTTAGGACAAGACTACTCTGTCCTGTTCTCGTTCAACTCTATCTTGAACATATCTTTTATCCCAACTCGATTTGTCTCATCCAAAAATTTTTGGATGGAAATTTCCTTTCCCAAAAGTCTTGGGACGGGAAGAGAAGATCGGGACTGGACAATTGATGCGAACAACCCCTATACAGTGAGATTTTTTAACAAAGATGACTAAGATAATATATATAGTTTATAGCTAGTTTTGCATTCAATTTTTTTTAAAAAAAATTATATCATTAAAAATTAACCTATTAAAGCATAAACTAAAGTTTAAGTAGAGCTGGCCTGTTACCCAACTGGAAGAAATCACCAAAGAATTGAAGGTAGCACTAATGGTAATAAATAGATATTAATTAAGTAGAAGGAGGGAGGGGGATCGCACAAAATAATGAGGGAAAGTTATTGACTTATGTGAACTATGAATGGTGTGGTCTTGCGGTCCAAAATCTCTCCACTAGCTAGTTTCTTGTTTATTTCCCTACTTATACAATATTAAGTCGTTTTATTAGATAAACCGTAGGATAGACATGGTGCCTCTAAATAAAAATTATCATTTTAAAAAATAGTTAGATCATAGGTTTGTTAATCGAACGATGCGGTGTAAATGCAGAGAAATGAAAATGGACAGCAAGCTAAGTGGGAAGGCATGCAGCTCGATTGACTAAAAGTAGGAACACTCGCAACACAACATGAGTAATATGATTTCATCTACCTCATAAATAGCCTCCAACGTAATTCTTAGCATAATTACTTAATCACATTGCCTAAACGCCCCCGGGGGGCACTTAGGCATCATCTTATCCCCTAAATTAATTACCTCAACCAACATTAATTATCCCTTTATTCTATTCTTCTACTTTATTTTTTTTCGGTGAAAAAATTTTAGGAAAGAGTTTGGGCTCAACCCAGTCCAAGGGCAGGGCAACGTAACTAACTCTTGACGTCTGGCCCAACCCAGCGCCGTAGCTTAAACTGGGACTTACGGTAGGCGCTTTAGCTTCGAAGATGCCTCCCCAAGCGCCGCGATAGAGACACAACAAAGTGTCACTCCCCAGGAATCGAACTCGCGACGTGATGGTCAACCCGACGCTCATTGTTCAATCCTTTCGCAACTGAACCCACGGACGATGGCTTATTCTTCTACTTTATATATGTTCCTTTGGTTGCTTCTTTCTTAAAGCGGCAGACACTAATTCACACACTCAACAAACATCATGATGCGTGTTACTACTAGTTAACTTTATTTCCCTTGGAACCGTAAACACTCGCGAAGCAGCAAAAGGCAAAACTAACACTCCGGTCATTAGTTCGGTTGCATCGTACGTACTGTCCACATATTCACCCTAATTAAGCTGCCAGACTTCTTGACGAAGACCCACATATAACAAAATTTCCTTACAGCAACTATTTAAGCTAGCTGTACTACCTTTGTCCATTGGGAGAAGAAGGAATTAAAGAGTGAGTTGAAGAGCATAATCAAGCTTTTCAAGTAATGGCTCATGACATTTATGTGATCCAAAAACTATAAACAATAAAACAAAACTGTAGCTATTTCTCTTTATATCCGAATTGGTGTGTGGGGCAATACTGAATAATGCTAGACACTACTACTTACCCTTACACACACACACACACACACACACACATTATGTGGTATTTACAAAAAAAAAACATTAGCTAGGAAGAAAGCATGCAATAATTTGCTGTAGCATTAGTTAACAAGAGGGACCTGTATGCTCCTCCCACCAATTTACATGTGGCTTACAATAGTTCTCTCTGTCCCTTCTGTCTGCCTTCTCCTCATAGCCTCTCAAAATCATCTCATAATTATTTCACTAAATAAATGAGATTCGGTATACCTCACATTCCATTCAACTATATGCCCATTCTTAATATTCACCAGCTATTTTGTACTCATCTCTTGTTGCAACGCATAAATTAAATAGTAGTAGTATGTAGTACGTGGTGGCTAGAAAAAAACGTAAAAAATAAATCGCGCCGATGGGTAGGTATGTGTACAGACATGTAATATAATGACTACCCGAAAGTGCATGCAATATTTGACTCCACTTTTTTACTTTACTCGTACATTAATGACTGCAGGTTTATCTTAAAGGGCGTGAATATATATATTCAACTTAAATGGGTATAGAAATTTAGAAATTGAGGGAAATGATTGACTCTTATCCACTGATTAAGGCAAAGATTTATGAAAAAGGGACACGAAAGAAAATGAGTTTGATGTGAAACGACAAGTAGTGTAACGCTGCATGTGCAGAAAAGAGAAACCATTGGCTGACACCAAAGGCATAGAGTGAATAGTGAAGAGTTGGTGTGCATATACATGTGTTTCATCATTTTTAGTATTACTCAAAATAAGTATTTTGATACTCATAATCTTAAGTTATAACTTAATCCCTATTCTTCGATTTAATTTGATACTACACACATACGCAATTGATATAGGTTTTTGCTCAATTGTACCTTATGCCCTAAATTTTGACTCACCATATCTCAATATATATCATTATAATTTTGACCATTTTAATTTCATTCCCTATGTTTAAGAATTAAAGTCAATGTTTAAATTATAATATGGTTAAAACATTCTAGTGAATCAAAGTTCATAAACTTAATTACAACCGTGTTAGAACTATATAGGAATAATTGAGTTGTACCAATTGAAATATAGAAAATTAGAAACTAAATTATAAATATAGTTAAAATTGCAGGGATCATAACATTATTTTTCATTATAAGTATTATTATTTGGAAGTAGTTGTCTTGTAATTGTCACAAACCACACAAAACGAAATAATCCCATCCAAAGCCTATCCTCCTCCTCTTCAAATCAGGGCCAACTAACATGGCTGTGCCTTTATTTGAACCCTACTATAATTAACATCTTATAATAACAAAGACCCTCACGTTGGTTTTTGTCCCACAAATTAACTTTTTATAGAGTATTATCTAATTTGGTCCTTTATTTAACTTCAAAAATCGTCATTGGGTGGCTACCAATGCAATTGGGCATGAACCAAAACGACAGCCCTTTTCATTAAGTTGAGAATCACAATCCACAAACGTCAATGTGTGCCCACATATAATGCTTCTCTCAACTCATCAGCTGATTAAAGCATACTCACAGCCTATTAAACAGGTCCACGTGTCGGTTGAGGAACTCGGGTGCCATGTCAGCACGGTGACTGGGAATGATGAGCTGGGAGGAAAGGGAGAGACAAGAGAGTTAGGCCCCACAAAAGCTGTTGCAAGTTTGATTTTGGAGGTCCAAGCATGTGCCTCGGTCCTGAGGATTGTAGCCATATTTATTACAATCTCACTTTACTAAATATTAAAAAAAAAAGAGCATAATAAATGAGATTGGAAAATAATTATGAATATCCTTTTCGTGCCATTTGCAGTACGTGTTCGTTGGCATGTGGCACATTTTTCACTTTGTCTTCCCCCAAAAATTAATCGGCTTAATCTCCCTTAACAATAAGTTATCCCTACAGGCTTAATCAGTTCAAATTTTACATATCAATATTATTTTTACCATATCATAAGCGCACTCTACTTTCTTTCTAACAACAAAGGCTTGTTTATGACTCTCTGTCCGTAATATAAAAGTTCAACTGTTAAAACACACTTATTAAGAAAAATGTAAAATTTAGTTATTAGGTGTCTGAAATTAATTCTTTTGTATACAATTTTGCTTCTATTTATTATGATACTATTAAGAGAGAGAAATTAATATGTAAGTATTAATAAATATGAAAGAGAGTTAAGAGCAATGTAGGAAAAAAACACACATTAAATGATAAGAGCATGTTAAGGTAATAAACTCTTATATTTTAGATCAAAACAATTCAAATTTTGGGCTCTTATATATTATGGATTGAAAAGAATACAAGGACTAGGACTGGGGAAGAAAAATGGGTAGGGGAATTTTTATGTCTTGAATTTTCAAAAATATGAGATGCGGGATTGAAATTTTTTAATTAATATTAATTATTGTTTTGTTTTACCTCTTATTTTTCTTAAAATGTTATAACCGCACTTCTCCATTTTTAAAATTCAAATTTCAAATTATAAAAAAATTTCTTCCCCTCCGATCCCCTCCAAATTCAACTTATAAAGGATATGTTCAAAATTAGTAGTTCTATTTTTCTTCTCCTTAACTAATTAATCAAAGAGGGCTGAGATACTCTGTAGGAAAGAACGTCAAAGGTAGTTTTTTTAATACAATGTTTGATGTTTGATCCTCAGAAGATTTTAAATTAAAGCTCTAGTCCATCAAGTTTCATTTTTTACTTAAAAAATTGGTCTCACCGTGTTAATACAAATTCGGGTTGTTTTTCTTCTAGGTACCAATGGAATGTGGAGTTGATCCTTTAACCCTTTTTTAATTTTTTTCTATCTTATGCACTTAGAAATTTCAATCTAGGGAATATTTATCATAAAATTGACCGTGGGTATTTTCTAATTGAGTGAATTAGTCTAAAATAATTTTATTATTACTCAATAATTAGCGTAAAATTATTATTACACAATCGGTAATAATAAAATGAGTGATTTTTCTAATTGTGTTTAATTATTAGAGTAAAAATAATCACGGCGAGACGTGGGAGCATGTGTTGTAGGTGTAAAATGTATAATGAAAATGCATGCATGATACTTTTAGGGTAGAAATGAAACGAGTGAGATCATTAAACACAACGGGTTTTCACTTGAGATATAAGCAAAGCAAAATAGCGTTTGGGACCCATATGGAATCCAGAATATGATTGAGCTTGCAGGCAATAAGCCAGAGAGGAACCGTTACATGTCTTATTTTCAAGCGTCCCCATCTCAGTTCTCACTATGTCTATCATCAATAATTATATTAGATTCCTACAATTGCTCCAGTGAAAAGTGCCTTTATATTATTGTCTTTTTATTCTCTTGATCAATTAATCTCCCTATATAAACCGAAGTGCATGACAGCAATCACGTGTAATATTACTAATAGACCCGTGATTAATTTTTAACATAGATTGAAAATACAGCAATGGCGTTAAACCCCACTGACCTACTACTTCACCTTGACATAAAAGGCCGTTTGTGTCGGTGTAAGTTTTTACTTTGTCTTCAATCGCTAATACATATGCATGGTTTAATTTCCTTTAATTTATTCCACCTTTTAGATTTTTTTATATATATAAAACACTCCTTTAATTAACGACCCATAGCCATTGATAATGGCCAACGACGACTACATAATTAATCTCATTCAATATATACGCATATACCAATTTTTAACAATTGGCATGATCTCTCCTAATAAACGGGTTAAAATGTGTGATATGTATGCATTGATTATTAAAAGAATTTTTTCCAAGACAGCTCTTGGATGAAAGCAAGTGATGGGCCCATGGGAACAAAATAAGTCAAAGTAAAATCTTCTCTGAAGCTTGCAGTATTTTCTTTATTTCTTATTCGACCGTTTCACACTTGCGAGAGTATTTACTTTCGATGCAACTCCTTTTCCCCATAGTATCAAGAAAAAACGCAACTTTGGTAAAAAAAAAAACAAAGAAAAAACGCAACTTTGGTTAAAAAAAGGAAAAAGAAAAAACGCATCCAGTTAATGAAATTCAATTTAATGTCTCTAATAAACAATCGTATTATTCAAACAATCATAAGCGCCCATCTCGCATTACGCTTTGCCCTCCTTGCTTTGATCATTCCCCTAATAGGCTAATACCATTGTGGTGAGGGAAGCTAAGAGAATTAAATTAAAGTAGCTACGAATTTCGGTGGATACGTATATACATGCTACGTGTCCACTTCTATTATTCAGGGACCATTGATTCAGCCCCCCGCATGCTAATTTCTTATCATTATACTATCATTTTCCACTCGCTTTATTCATTAATTCGTTTGGTAATACCTAATTAATTAACTGCGCCCTCTACATAGCAGACTAATTATATAACCCACCTAGTTACTAGCTACTACTTATATTCTACATTTGATTAAGTTAAGGTTATTACAATACATATAGTATGTAATTAGCATTGCTTCCATTCCAAAATTGATAATGAAATATATAAGTCTGTCACTTTATTAGACTTTTCTTCGTACATCACTTTCCTTCTTTAGGGTATAGTATTTGAAAATATGATGATACCATACCATGATTCAGGCCTTGCTTAACGGCCAAAACTACCGAACTTGGTATCCCGTAAAACAAGTAATCACGAAGCAAGGTGGGTCCCATTTGTTCAAGTTAAATGGCGCCATTTAACCCGGCTTTACACTTTTAGTTCCTTTATAAACACCCCTCTTTCTCTCACCACACTCACACACTAGCAGCTTGTTCTTCCCCATTCGCTCTAAGAAAAAGAGCAAGAGCCCAAACCAAAAAAAAAAAAAAACCAATGACTACCTCTTCCCTTCTCTTCTCTCTCTCCTTCCTTCTCTCCATTACCCTCATTTCCTCAAGACCCCTCCAAGACCCAGAATTGGTGGTACAAGAAGTGCACAGGTAATTACCACAATGCCTCATTTCTAGTTAACAAAGCCTACAAATATGTTTTTCTATTTAAAAGTTCAGACACTATTATTATGAATTTATCAATGGGATTGAATTTTACTTATCAGGAAAAATGTGTACCATTGTACCATATGTACAATGAATTTGGTTTTGAGCCTTCAAGATGCATACATGGTACATTTATATGTAATATAATGTGTTGTGTTTTTTGTGTTTTGTGCAGTAAGATTAATGCTTCAATGGAGGCTAGGAGGAACTTGGGGTACCTATCATGTGGTACAGGAAACCCCATTGATGATTGTTGGAGGTGTGACCCAGATTGGGAAAGCAACAGGCAGAGCCTAGCCGATTGTGCAATTGGGTTCGGTAAGAATGCCATGGGAGGAAAAGGTGGTGACATTTATGTAGTAACAGACTCCGGTGACGATGATCCAGTGAACCCCAAGCCAGGGACACTTCGGTACGCCGTTATCCAAGATGAGCCATTATGGATCACATTTGCACGTGACATGGTGATCAAATTAAAAGAAGAGTTGATCATGAACTCGTTTAAAACAATCGACGGTCGAGGAGCTAGTGTGCATATTGCGGGGGGCCCATGCATTACGATCCAATACGTGACCAACATTATAATCCATGGTATTCACATACATGATTGTAAGCAAGGTGGGAATACTTTGGTGAGGGACTCTCCACGACATTATGGGTTTAGGACTGTATCGGACGGTGATGGTGTGTCCATCTTTGGAGGGAGCCACGTGTGGGTAGATCATTGCTCGTTGTCCAATTGTAACGATGGTCTTATTGATGCTATTCACGGGTCCACCGCAATAACCATCTCCAACAATTATATGACCCACCACGATAAGGTTATGTTATTGGGTCACAGTGATGCCTATACTCAGGACAAGAACATGCAAGTCACTATAGCCTTTAATCACTTTGGAGAAGGGCTTGTTCAGAGAATGCCAAGGTATCTAATCAAGTCAACAGTCAAAATAAAAGGCAAAATAGATTTGTCAATATCGTCTTAATTAATTAGTTTAGTATGCACTTATTACAAGAAAAGCTAATTTTTTTAATTAAATCTAATTAATATGCAGGTGTAGGCATGGATATTTCCATGTGGTGAACAATGACTACACCCATTGGGAAATGTATGCCATTGGTGGAAGTGCTAACCCTACTATCAATAGCCAGGGTAATAGATTTGTAGCACCCGATGATAGATTCAGCAAAGAGGTTTGTATTCTTTATGATAGTATTTGAATACATTTTTTTTAATTAAAAGGGTATTCACTAACTACTTGAAGTTACAAGTGGATCCTACTTGTAATTAAACTCCTGCCTGTGCCTGAAGAGGAGATGTCATACAATTGAGTTTGTTACAAGACTTTGACGGGTGATGCTTTAAAATACAGGTTACAAAGCGTGAGGAAGCGGCAGAGAGCGAATGGAAGGGGTGGAATTGGAGGTCAGAAGGGGATATGATGGTTAATGGTGCATTTTTCACAGTGTCAGGAGCTGAAGCGTCGTCAAGCTATGCTAGGGCTTCAAGTCTAAGTGCAAGGCCTTCGTCACTTGTGGGAACTATAACCGGAGCTGCCGGTACACTTACCTGCCGGAAAGGTTCTGCTTGCTAATGATGATCATTGTGATGATGATTATGACCGCTCCATAAACATACGGTCTATTGATTCCAAAAAGGAAAAGATTCAGTGGATGAAGATTTTATTAAGTGGGAAAAGAAGAAGGGAAGTGATAAGAAAGGGGAAGACAAAAGAAAAGAGAAAAAGTATGTGGTTTATCTCTCGAGTTACTTTCCTTCCTTCCTTTAATTCTTTTCTTAAGATTGCGTTTTTTCTTACATTGTTGTTAGTCTTTAATATTTAATTTGTAATGTGCTGCAAGCACCATGAATTGTACAACCTCGACCTGTGACTCTCTTGGATCCAAAAATTGATGTTGCAAATTATCAAGGATCTATAAGAGAGAGCAAGTGCGGAAGAGTTGATAAATATATTTATGATATACCAAAATTAGTTGCATCTTATATCTTTCTACCGACACATTGGAATGGACAGTTGAAAAGAACAATAAATTAAAAGAAAGGGGCAAAGTACAATAATGGGAACAAGCAAAACAAACCAACAGGCAATCAAATATTAGTTTGTTGTGATATCTTACCATACGAATCGGCTGAGTTAATATGTTGGAGTTGGACCAATCGAACACGGCCAACTACCGAAATAACTGTTCACATAATGGAAAAAAAGATCCTATAACTTTGTGGACATTCCACAAACATAATTTCCTACTCCCTCCGGTCCCTAATGTAAGAGCCCAAAATTTGAATGGTTTTGGTCCCTAATGTAAGAGCTCACCTCACATTCTCTCCTCATTTAATGCATTTTTTCCTACTTTACCCTTAACTCTCTTTCATATTTATTAATGGTTATGTATTTCTCTCTCTTAAAAGTACCATAATAAATATGGACAATTTTGGAAAAGAAACATTAACTCCAGACATCCAACTAACATTCACATGTTTTCTTAAGAAGCGTTTTTTTTGGCGGCTAACTCTTACATTAGGGACCGGAGGGAGTATTTCATTTAGAAAAGAGAATCATAAATTGAAAGATGCATTTCATGTCCGTTCCTGACTACATCTTCCTTTCTTATTTGTTTCTGTATTTAATGAAATGAAAAAAAAGACACAGACCAAGTAAGAAAAGCAAAATATATGCACTATGGAAAAAGTGTTAGTATTTTTTTTATTTTGTTCTTCAATGTCAAACTAGTTTAAATCTCTTAGCCACTTTGCTTGGATAGTCACTCAATTCTTAAATATAAGATTCAATTGACTTTTTAAAAGAGTGTATGTAAGCTATAGATAAATTACTTATATATTACTACCTCCGGTCCCTAATGTAAGAGTCAGCCGCCAAAAAAACGCTTCTTATTAAGAAAACATGTGAATGTTAGTTAGATGTCTGGAGTTAATGCTTCTTTTCCAAAATTGCTCATATTTATTATGGTACTTTTAAAAGAGATAAATATATAACCATTAATAAATATGAAAGAGAGTTAGGGGTAAAGTAGGAAAAAATGCATTAAATGAGGAGAGAATGTGGGGTGAGCTCTTACATTAGGGACCAAAATCATTCAAATTTTGGGCTCTTACATTAGGGACCAGAGGGAGTAATTGATTTACCTTAATTTTTTCTCTAAACTAATTTATTTGACTTTTAAGCTAACATAATTTAATAATATACAAAATATATTATGATTAATGAGCTCATTAAGCTCTCTTAATTTCTAAAATAAAATAAAGTACCTAGATCTTGCATATAATGAGAACGGAGAAAGAAAGTGCCATTTATTAAACAATAGTACTACCTCCGGTCCCTAATGTAAGAGCCGCCAAAAAAACGCTTCTTAGGAAAACATGTGAATGTTAGTTGGATGTCTGGAGTTAATGCTTCTTTTCCAAAATTGCCCATATTTATTATGGTACTTTTAAGAGAGAGAAATACATAACCATTAATAAATATGAAAGAGAGTTAGGGGTAAAGTGGGAAAAAATGCATTAAATGAGGAGAGAATGTGGAGTGGGCTCTTACATTAGGGACCAAAACCATTCAAATTTTGGGCTCTTACATTAGGGACCGGAGGGAGTATCATTCTGGCAAAAAAAAAAAACAATAGTATCATTAAAAACGAATAAATATTTTAATTTAAAATTAGGAAAGGCATATGTTAAAGCTTCACTCTTGACTGCCTGCGCAGCAATTGATGTCAATATTCCCGGAGATTTTTTAATCATTAACGCGTGGAAAATAGCAAGACTTTTTGCTTAGTGATATGTATTTCAAACCTCAATATATTGAGGTTTGAAACCATCCCATTTGGTCTACTTGTTCATAAGCTACTTTTGCTCAAGGCAATTGGAATTCCGAGTTCCGAGTTTGTAGTTTCTCTAGTCTATTCTATCGGGGAAACAAAATGAAATTTTTCTAAATGAAGACAGATACAGAGAAGGAGGAATGTATATGGTATATACATTTGACTTGGTATATTCTTGTAATTTAAAACTGATTTGTACCCCATCCTCCTTGTCTTTTTTTTATACAATTTAAACGATGTTTCCTTTATATAAGGTTCAAATATATATCTCCTTTATTCGCATCGGGTAAAGCGGATTGATTTGGTTAGAAGTTATGAATATGCCGATTGACATAACCTTTCACTCTTTACACCCTTAAGAATATTTCTTTCATTTTATCAAGGGTAAACGTAAAAAACAAAGTGAATAATTAAAAAAAAAAGAAGCGAACGGATTCTTCTGACAATGAACATAGCAATTCATAGACTCCCATTATATATTATGAAAAAACCGAGATTATTTGGAGTGGATAATACTCGTGGAGTCGTAGGATAAGATGGGAAAAAGTAAGAAAGGGCAGTGGCGGTTGCAAGGGATGTTATAATGAATAGAGGGAAATGTGTAACTTGAAAAGTGTGTATCACTGTGGGGTTGAGATTAGAAAAAAAGAGAGGGAAACGAGTTTTGAGAGGCCAAGGGAATAAAATATCGAGTACATTTACATTGAGCCACGAGCAACTAAGTGAGGAGAAGAAAATTAAAAAATGATAAAAAGAAAAAAAAAGGCACATGGGTGCTTTGATTATTTGGACTTGGAACCTGCATGAGTGAATATTCTTTTGATGTGATGTTGTGGTGGACACTTGGGTTCCATTAGAAGCCACATTTTGTTGAGAAGGGACCGATATAACTCATTATAGGGTTTATGCATTTGTGTTTCTGGAAGCCAATAAAGGACTATATAATGAAGAACCCCCACTTTGACAATATTCAATAGTAGAACACAGAATGAAGGAGAGCACATGCTTTCGTTTTTGCTTCAATTTCAAAGCTTGCTCCCTGCAATTGCCACGTGGAACCGATGGAAAGAATTTATGAACCAAAGGCTGAGAATGAGAGAAGGGGACAGGGTGCAGACGGAGGGTGGGTCCCACCATGAGCAGTGGACTTTGAATTTGAGTCCCCATCTTGTAATTTTACGCCGCAATCATAGGCAGCCCTCAAAATCCTAATTTAATTCCCACCCCTTGACCAAACCAAAACTACTCATTCTTGTTTCAATGACAGACAAGTACCCATAATTATGTGAGTGTGCAGATAAGTTTTTCAAACTATGTAAGCTAAATTTCACACATCATGTTCAGAGGTTGAACTGCTTTTACTGAGTTTCATCAACTCCAAACATATTCTTGTCTCCCCTCCAATTATTACCCCTCCAAGTCTTAGCGATATAAGTTTGACTATGTTCTGAAATTTTCATTGTAAACTTGATCTTATATTTAAAATGAACCAATATAATCTCTCATAAAGTAAATATTGTGTATGTTTAGTGAACTCAACTCGGGCACACATTCAGTGACAAGTAAATAATTTAATAAATCTCGAATACTAAATATTATAGCAAGCAAATGTTTTTCTCTTTTCAGCTGTTTCATTCTGAAAATTTATTTGTTTAGCCTACATCTTTGTCTGGTTATATGTTACAACATTTATAATTGATGATAATTCACTACAAAATTCATAATCAATGTTAATTTACAAACGAAATCAATTCATACAAATCATATAGTATAGGGGAAAATTAGAGGCCTCGTGGAAGTAACATAATTAAAATGAGGTTCCACAAGTAGTAATCATAAAACTAAAAGTTGTTATTGTTAGGTCATAATTTACAGCTCTACATGACCTAATTATAATTATTTTTTTATGATACTTCTAATTAATTTTTTTATCAAATGATACTTCTAATTAATTATCCCTATAGGATATGGGTGCGTATGGAGTATGAACAAATCAAAGTACCTTACCAAAGAGTAGTTGGTTGAGCTGGTAAGTGGGCTGCAACCCCTGTAAGGATGAGAACGCGTGTTCGATTCCCGGGAAGCGTTCTCATTGGGAGAGGGGACAACCTTGCCTATGTGGACAATACTCCTAGCCCTCGAGTCCGGATT
This sequence comes from Mimosa pudica, assembly GCA_029929735.1. NCBI lineage: Eukaryota > Viridiplantae > Streptophyta > Magnoliopsida > Fabales > Fabaceae > Mimosa > Mimosa pudica. The sequence continues at coordinate 15,115,199 of JAKELP010000014.1, read as the reverse complement.
AAACCGGGCGGTGATTAACCAAAAAAAAAATCAAATTACCTTTGCACTTGGCAAGTATGGATCTGAAAAGTCATGGGGCCATAAAAGAGCATGCAAGTAAACACCCCCCCCCCCCGGGGGGGCCCCCTCCCAAATGGTGATTCTATGTGGGCCTATTGGGTTGTTGGGCTTAAGTAAGGTTAGCATTAGGCCTGTCTGAAAAGAGGTGTGCTTTCATTGCGTCATGCCCACTATGTTGACGTGGAGTTGGGCTTCAGGATATGTTGGGTGGGCTGAGCTAGAGTCTAAAACATGGACATGGCTGAAAGAATAGTGCGCCAAAAGTGAACCTATAAAAAGTTCTAATTTATTCAACTTGCTCGTTTTAGTTTAACCCAATTATAATTCTTCAATAAAATATGTGGTTTTATAAGACTATTAATGAGAATTGAGGAATGATCATGCTCGTTTTGCTCTACAATCTTCTGCCCGACCTAAGAGAAACAGGGCAAAGCGATACTCTTTTCTATTTATTTATAATTTAACCTTTTATATTATTCATCATTAAGTGAACTTTATTTTCATACAATCTATCGTATATATTAAATATGGGTTAGATTGAAAAGTTACTCAATTCAATTGAGTTGATAAAATTGAAAGTTTTTTCTGCGAAAAACATGTTAATTATATTCATCTCGGGCCAAATTAGTTAGATCGTTTAAACTATTTTTAAAAAAATGAAGGATGCAAAATTATTAATCACTTTAATTTTTTTATAATTATATTTGCAATAAAACTAATTTATTTTAGTTATACTAAGACATAATCTAATTATATATGATATATCTTACTTTAGTTATCTAATATACTTGTTTAATTATTTAGGAACCAAGAGAATACTTATAAATAGCCTTTAGAAGATGTGGGTGCTAAAATTTGTTTTTTAACTGAATGTGGGTGCTAAATTTGGATGTACCCAACTAATAAGTAATTCAGCCGTAACAGCACCACGTGAGTAATAAAAGGTCCAACAACATAAGTACTTAAACCAGCTCACACTGAGGACCATTACTGAGCGACTAGACCCCTGCCAAGCTTGCTTCCACAAATCTTACCATGGAAAATAGAACAACCTCATCATCATTATTTCATCATAGCAATAACATAATAATTCCCAGTTCCTACGACCACATATATCCCTGGATTATCCATATAATAATATAACAAACTCACACGTTAGAACGAGTATAGAAGATGAGTCAGGAAGAAACACAAAACATGATAACTCTCAATGGCTATACTATATCATAAACACATAGTACTACATACTTTTTGTATTACGATTTAACTCTTATTTGCAACGATGTATTTGGATCTTATATTGCCGGCGACCCTTTTATACTTCATATTTTTTTTGATCGAGAATTTTATACTTCATATTCAAATAAGCCCTCTGCCCATTTATTTGTTCACCAAATTTTGAAATCTACGTAGGATGTATAATAAATGCATGAAAAGAAACAAATCAGAGTTTTGTCTTAAATTTGAAGAAAACAACCAAGACTTGTGTCGGATCTTTCACTTGAAAAGTAAGGGTGAGAAATGATTGGGAGGGATAAGATCGAATGACAGCTCAGAAGGTGATACGTGGCATGTGTCTGATGTGGAACTGACGAGAGCCTCGTCAAGCATGCAATGGCTAATGTCCCTCAAGAGTTATTAGAAGCGATTCTTGGCGTCTCCAAAGGGCGTTTAAATAATTCAAGTTTTCAACAAATGGGCGTTTAAATAATTCAACAAATTGTCCTCCCTCACAATTTGACCACATAACAAATTTAACAATATTGCACTACTTGCTCCTTCATAATCCTTTCCACGTCTGATTTTCCTTTTAACGAAAATTACCAAAACATTCCGCAGTCTCCATTTCTCCTCATCATTTAAAGTATGTTGCAAATTTTTAATTATCATTCCTCATCCATGTCCACGCGCCTATGCCCCCCCTTGTTGTCTCACTTTCCAACACATTTCACTTCTTCATTCATCACTCATGACCATTTATTAGAGTCCGTTTGGTCGGAGGGAATTGAGAAATGGAATTGAAGGTGAAAATTGAGGGTAAAGGGGTAAAGATGGAAAGTAGAGGTGAATTAGGTAATGATGAGATGTAAAAGTTTGTGGGTCCCAAGAAAAGTGTGAGTTGGAGAGAGAAAATTTGTGGGCTCCAGGATATATGGAAATTACATTTTACAATTCCCATATACAATCCCATTTGTCAATTCCTTCCATACAAACAAACCCACATGGCACAATCATTTTCCTCCCTTCACACTGCTCCCCATATCATATACTCATCCCCCACATTTCTCTCAGTTCTCCCCTCCCTTTATCACCTCCATTTTATTCTCTGAACCATTTATATAATATCACTACCGTGTTTACATATATATCAGTGCTGATTTTAAAGTAATTTTGTCTTTCCATATTATACTACATTTTTTTATTATTAAGAAATTCTCTCGGGGTCAATAAAACAGGAAAGATCAAGCCAAATGAAACTAATTTAAGGATAAGAATGGTGGCAAGAAAAATTAAGGATAAGAATGGAATTTGAGGTATGGAATTGTGGATAAAGTTTAGGATATATACTATTTTTTATGTTATGAAAAATCGAACAGTGAACCCTCGTACCTTTCTGCTCTTTTTTGGGATAAATCATAAATGAGCACTCGTACATTGATGCTACCTCTTTTTTTTTTGGATAAATGAACTTAGTATGTTAATTAATATGACATGTTTATTGAAACACCTCAATTATCTTCCCTTACTTTCATTCCATCTTTTACTTGATTATTGTTGAAATAACATAAATAGGGTTAATTTAAGAAGGCATTGACAAAATTATAACGAAATCCTATATTTTAAAATACAAAGACTACAGGAAAAAGCGATACGTTGGATACACCATGATAAAATATGCGAGTTAATTTTTCATTATAAAAGTGATTATAAAATACCCATAAGCTAAGCACATGTCCATTATTTTAATTTGCATATAGATATAAATGCATTGTTTTGAAATTGTAAAAAGAGAAGCGCGAATCTTAATTGATCGATATATATCTGATGAAAAAAATCTTAATTGATATATATGGTTGAATGTTTCATTCTTTTTTTTTTCTTTTCATTCTAATTGATGATCTTCATGAGTAGAATGTACAGGTATGAAAACGTCCCTATATATTTAAGATTTCTTGAAATACATGAAAATGAACCGCATTTGAAAGAAAATAATAGTTTAAGACTACTGGAAAAAATTAAAGCATGTGGTTTTATTTTTGACTAAATAAAAGAACGTCAAATTTTATGTTGGAAAAAAACCCCGTCTAACCTAATAAACTCACACAAAAGGTGCGTGCTGACAAAAAACTGACGTATGTGCTTAGAGCGGTAACCGTCCTTTACTTTGTCATTAATTAATGAGCAAAGGTGATAACCAATCTTAAAAATAATGAATATTAAAATTGATTTATATGAACAATAGTTAAAAGAAATATTGAATTGATCAAATCTGATCTAATGCAAACCTTTAAAGATAATCTCTCAAGTATAAAAAGTAAGCTTTTCAAATTAATTTTTAGATTAACAATACAACTTTAGCTTTGGTTTCTCAAATTGTCTATATGTTATTCTGAGCCAAAAAAAAAAGTCTATATGTTATTTGGTTTCTCGCATAAGCACAAATACTACGAGAGCCGTTAAAAGCATTTTTCCGCCAAAAGCATCAGCGCAAGTATATACTACTCTTTTACATCCCTCAACAGATAACTTCACAAATCTTGATTAAGGCATGGTATAATTTATTTTTCTGATGAATCACGATTTAATTTATTGAAGTAGACTAAGTTTGAGAAAGATATATACCTTCTCTAGTCTAACTAGATCAGATTCACCAGCTCAGAGCAATATTTCTGAATCACCACTTTCCTATCGCACAAATCACTTGTATCAAACCCACATAATTAACTGTCCTAATATGATCTCTGTCAAGAACTTGTCAGCAAATTTCGAAAATAATATTTTGAAGATTTTGTGACCATATGATAAAAAAAATCAAAATGAGTATAACCCTGATTTTTTTTATTTAAAGAAAAACAATAATTTGTAAATATCAACTAGACGCCGATGATAAGCAGATTACGCATCAATAATGTGATAAGCATAGAAAACTAGACACTATCTAGCGCGTGGGCGCGTGACATGTCACCATCACCTTTCCGCGACCCCATGTATACAAATCAGATTACAGATACACCACACCTATAGCTGGACATCCTGGATATATATCCCTCATTCTCCTTCCTCTTCCCATATATACCTCGCTTCTCTATACATATATATAGGCACACACATCTATATATCACTCAACATCTTTCTCTGTGTAACAACATCAAACAATAATGGCCGTCCAAACCATGTCTCCCACCAACCTTCCCTATTTTTCTTCTATCTCCGGCTTTGACTACCTGAGCCACCGTGTCTTGCCTGAACCTGATATTTTCATTCACACTTCCTCCGGCCACCGTATTCCCGCCCACACCAGCATCCTCGTACAACCCTCCCCTCTCTCTCTTCAGATTATTTCATAGTTTACGTTTTTTAAATTTTATTTAGCTAATTGTTTTTGTTCATTTCTGCAACTTTGAAGGCCTCAGTGTCACCTGTGTTGGAGAACATCATAGATCAGCCACGTAGGCATCGCACCTCCGAGCGAATAATCCAAATCCACGGCGTTCCTTTCGAAGCCGTCACCGCCTTTCTTGGCTTCCTTTACTCTTCCAGGTTGGTAATACATGATAAGTTTAATTTACATGCATAGATGTCAGCTGTCTACCCTATACTAACTTTAAAACTATTATAAAAGATTAGTTTCATTTCACACGTTAGAATATGCTAGCGAAAAAAAAAAGATATTTTAATTACTTCAACTGTGATGACTGATGCTTATTTGGTTTTGATTTTTTTTGTTTGTGAAATGACTGAAATGTGCCTGTGTAGGTGTACGGACGAGCAGATGGACAAGTATGGGATTCATCTGCTGGCATTGGCGCACGTGTATTTGGTGCCACAATTGAAGCAGAGATGTATTAAGGTTCTTGCGGAGCGGTTGACGATTGATAATGTGGTGGATTTGCTTCAACTTGCTAGGCTGTGTGATGCGCCAGATCTGTATATCAAGTGTATGAAGCTTCTAACAAATCACTTTAAATCTGTTGAACAAACTGAGGGCTGGAAATTCCTCCAGAAGAATGATCCTTGGCTTGAACTCGAAATCCTCCGATTCATGGACGAGGATGAATTGGTAATTTACAAATTTCTATTGAAATTATTAGATTAAATTGATTTTTCAAGTAAAAGCTGGATAACTAAACTAAATTATAACATATACTTAGTCTTTTTCGTCTTTTTCTTGAATACAATATTACTTAGTTATTTTTTAATTGACGAAACGAAATAGAGCACCTAAATTTAAATTCAAAGATATCTTAGGTATGACTTTATTACGAGTTCATAATTAAGGTAAATTAATTTTGAGGAAAAATATATTTTATCATGTTTTAAAATGATTAATTTTACATATTGATTTCTCTCTAAAATAGTTAAAAATCTTATGATTAGAATTGATGATGATACTGATTGTGTAATTAGATTATAAGATAGTTTATAAGTAAATGGATAAGAAGTAATAATAAGTATAGATAATTTAAATTGGTCTACTTTACATCTTTAATTTTTTTCTTTTTTTTGATAATTTACATCTTTAATTTTTTTTCAAAATTGAACAATATATTATAATTACTAAGTATTAATTTATTTATAAATATTTAGCCTTGATTCAATTGAATTTTGTATGAATTGAAACAGAGGAAGAAGAAATCGAAGAAGAGGAAGGAGGAACAGAGAATATATGCTGAGCTGAGCGAGGCAATGGAGTGTTTGGAACACATTTGTACGGATGGGTACACCGATGTTGGGCCTTACGGGTCGGAGATCCACAAGGAGAAGGGCCCGTGTGCCAGATATGACACGTGTCATGGGATCCAGCTGTTGATCACGCACTTTGCCACGTGTACGAAGAGGATGAAGGGAGGGTGCTTACGGTGCAAGCGGATGTGGCAGCTCTTTCGCCTTCATTCCCACCTTTGCCAACAATCCCATTCTTGCAAGGTTCCTCTTTGCAGGTAACTAAATTAAATTATAATATAAGTGACATGTAATTAAATTATTAATTTCTAAATGGAATAAAGAAGTTTTGAATTATGGAATTGTTTTCTTTCGATACATATATTTCCCTACCAAAATAACTGATTGACCAAAACATCCTTCCATCTTAACCCTTTTTTTTATTTTAATTCCAACTTGCCTGCCAATGTCTTTCTCTTACTTGCCTTTTTCACTTTTGTTTTTTTCTTTTCATATACTCTCTCCCTCCGGTCCTAAATATAGGACCTAGTTGACTTTTTTGAAAAATCCTAAAAAAAGTAAAATAAGTTAATTATAAATTGATTTACCTAATTTTTCTCTTACACTAGTTTATTTTACCTATAAGCTAATGGATAATCTAAAAAGATACCAAATATGTCTTCATTTAATAACCTATTTTGCAACTTTAATCTCTCCAAAAAAAAAGTCAATTAAGTCTTATATTTAGGATCAGAGGTAGTATTTTATCTAGAAAGCATGGTTGGAACTTGGAAGTGAAAAGGAAGTATCGATCGGTGAAGAGATATTAAATATTTTGGCACGAGTTTTGTTTTTTATGGGACCTAATCTTAACCCTTTTTTTATTTTAATTCCAACTTGCCTGCCAATGTCTTTCTCTTACTTGCCTTTTTCACTTTTGTTTTTTTCTTTTCATATACTCCCTCCCTCCAGTCCTAAATATAAGACCTAGTTGACTTTTTTGAAAAATCCTAAAAAAAGTAAAATAAGTTAATTATAAATTGATTTACCTAATTTTTCTCTTACACTAGTTTATTTTACCTATAAGCTAATGGATAATCTAAAAAGATACCAAATATGTCATCATTTAATAACCTATTTTGCAACTTTAATCTCTCCAAAAAAAAGTCAATTAGATCTTATATTTAGGATCAGAGGTAGTATTTTATCTAGAAAGCATGGTTGGAACTTGGAAGTGAAAAGGAAGTATCGATCGGTGAAGAGATATTAAATATTTTGGCACGAGTTTTGTTTTTTATGGGACCTCAAAGCAGGGACGAGGTTCACTTATTCGAATTGCTTTCTTTTTCTTCCCCTTCTTTGAAGGCAGCAAAAAAGATTACTTTCACTTTTTGTTTTATGACTCTTGACTTGAGAAAGAGTCATTTAAATTAAATTAAAAATAAAAATATATCATTACATGAGACCGGTCAACGTACAATATCCTTAGGAGCTGAGATTAAAATGGATCAAAGACACGGGGGTTTTATATTTTATTTCTTCCTCTAGGGTTTTGTTTTCTTGTTAAAAAGGGGCTTTGTTTTCTTGATTATATGATTTTCTGAGCTGTTCTTCTTCGCGTTGGAGAATACTATATTCGTTTTATTTTTGTTTAATTAAACTATATGATAAAGCTTCCCTAGATATGCCCGGTCCGAGCCGTTATTTTTGATTGTTTGCAACATAGAGAAACTAATTAGCTGGAGGAGCACAACTTGGAATCAACTTCCTTTTTTTTTTGCCAACAAAATTCCTTATTATTTGAATAACTAATTAGTCATTGTCTCCAACAAATCAAGCCTTCCAACTCGTTTTTCATGTGATAGACAGATCAGGTTCCACTTGTTGTAGAGTGCAACCCCAACTCTCCAACATACAATCGAATTAATAGCGTTAAAATCAACTACTTCTTAGTCCTTTTTTTTTGTTTACACTACTTCTTAGTCCTTAATATAATATCAAATACTCCCTGATATTATTCTGGCCATGGCCAGGCGTAGAAGTTGGCATGTCATAATCTCCATAAATTTTGCTGATAAAAAAAAATCTCCATAAATTTTACCCATCGCGTGCTCTCAACTGTAATTGTCATAAATAGCTGGATTTTAAGTCCTTTGTCGTCACATTTCATTTCACTAGGCCAATAAAAACCACACAAAGTGATATAGTACCCTCAACTGGGGCAGCGTGGGTCACAAAATTCTACCTATGTAGGGTCGTCTGAAAATTAAATTAAAAGAATGGGGTCGGTACTAAATTAAAAGAAAAGGGCCGTCTCAAGTTTCTCTGAACCATCCAAAATGAGTGACAAAAGATATAGGCCACACAACAAGTGGGATTGTTTAACAAACACAACTGTCTATTGCACTGTGTTGTTGGATTAATTTAAAGATTGTTGATAGCTAGTTGGACAGTTAATTTAATGTCATCCTTATCTTAAGTAAGAAAGTTGAAATATTTAATGCACTTTTGGTCCCTTTTCATTAGTTTTTCCCCTTTCTATTTGTTTTGATAGCATATCCTGTGATTTTTTTAAATTTAATCATATATTGAGCTATAAATTATGTCTACTTGATCACAATAGTTAAGCTAACGTCTCTGTTTTGGAAAACTTGACAGGGAAATGCAAATGAAGATGAAGCTTACGAAAAGGAAAGATGATCAAATGTGGAAACTCCTCGCGAGAAAGGTGGCCTCTGCTAAAATCATGTCTACACTCTCTCTGCCAAAGAGGAAGAGGGATGATGAAGTTAGAATAAACATGGGCAGTTATGGGATTAGGGGTTTCAAATTAAAGTGATATATATAATAGTTGTAAGATTTCGTGCAGTTTATAGGGTCAAGGTCTTTCACTTGTTCTTTCATTCATCTAGAGTCTATGTGGTCAAATATTTATAGAAGCAGCAGGTTTTTGAATAGAGTGATCCTGTTGTGCGTTCCTTTATTTATCCACTGGCCTTTTCAAGTTGAACATAGAATGTAATGAATGTAAATTGTTTTGTTTCTTCCTATCAATAAAATGTAAGTGTATGATCAAGATTACTACTCCCTCCGGTCCTAAATATAAGACTTAATTGACTTTTTTGGAAAATCCTAAAAAAGCAAAAAATAAGTTAATTATAAATTGATTTATCTAATTTTCCCCTAGACTAATTCATTTTACCTATAAACTAATGAATTATCTAAAATTATATTAAATATGTCATCATTTAATAACATATTTCGCAACTTTAATCTCTCCAAAAAAAAGTTATCTAGGTCCTATATTTAGGACTGGAGGTAGTATGAGATATCTCAAATTCATGTTATATATAGTTGAACTAGAAAAATCTTGTCAATATATATAACATTTAAGTATGTGGCATGAAATTTTTCTCATAAATATATAATGTCGTGGTTTTTTTGAGTAAAAACTGTTTGGAAATCTGATGCCTATTTGTAACTAGGGCTGCACAAAAACTCGGAGGCCCAATAGTTTAACATGGACTAGGCCTGGCTCGATGGAATTTAATCATGGGTGAATTGGCCCAAAACCATAACAACCAAGACAGGACCAAACCCGACCATTGGGCAAGACGAGACAAAGGCATAGGCTTCAGGACCACTCTCAACTCGGAAATTTAATTATTTTTTATAAATAAATAATTCATTTCTTAATTTAAAAATACATTATTTAATAATTAATATTTAATATACAATCATACAAAAATATTTCATTAATTCTTTTTCCCAATTTTGTATTTTTCAATTTATTTCGTTTTTTATTACTTGTTTAGGATTTAAATGTTACATAATCAATAGGACATGACATGTGGCTTGAAGGACATGTCCTACCCGATCTTTATCCTGGGCCACATAGGACCAGGTCGATTATCGGATCGAAAATGTTGGCCAAAATTTTTTAGGACAGAACCTAGGGCACATGTATGGCCCTGTCTTGTCCGTTATTTTTTTTTAATTTCTTCATTCGATATCATGGATCTAATTCCTTTTAACTTAGAAGATTTATTGCGGTGTAAACTGATCCAGATCGAGCCGGACAAGACCACAATAGCGGCAATGTTCTACCACAAAGTATTTAACACCACTGCGTTCTTATAGCTCAAACTTAAGTCTTCTGGTAAGCTGGTACAACCCCTGCCAGTTATTGAACCAACTGCTCGGTGGTTTATGTCCGTTATTTGTGCAACCCCTATTTGTAACTTACTATTCTAGACTCTATGAAGAATACCACTAACATACATAGAATTGTCTTCTCTCTCAATAAAAGTATTTTCCAGAATTTAAACGTACATGTTATAATACTTCGAGTCACAAGCCCACTTATATGGTCGACCAATTTCTCATTGGACATGTATTGATAATTGTCAAGTTGTGGATGTCTATCTCAAAATTAAAAAAGAAAAAAAAATAATTTTTCTACAAGTTTACTTCATTTTATTCAAAGTGGAGGTAAACACTTCCTACTTCAAGAACATCAATGGGACGGGTATATCTTCAACACGGAGATAATGTCTTGTCGGCAGTAACTGAGAATGGAAAGCAAATAAACAAAAGTTGGAGTGTGTAATGTCCTAATGATAAACAGCCTAGAAATAAAGGCAGGTGTTGGGAAGCAAGAGTGGTTTTGGTGACACCGGATGGTGCTTGTGTCTTTTGAGAGAGGCCTGCCAATTTGGCGCATGAATTGCAATGATGAACTCCATTCTAGTTTGATTATATTGTTTATACACACGCCCCAAAGCAAAAGGAACTCAGACATTACTTATTTGGTTTGTGAGATTTTCATTGATATTGTCTTTGTCTATAAACAATGGAATATGTACCTGAGAGGAAGACACTAAACTAAAGAAAAGAAAAGTGCCTAATCCATCATTGATGAGAACAGTGGAGGTCCAATGTTGTCCAGTGTCGATCGGGATGAATTAGCATCGAATTCCACTAATATACTAAAAGCCGTTGACATAATTATGAGTTAATTCATTCATGAGCATTACGGGCATATACCCTAAAAACACACACACACACACACACACACACACAAACACACTTATCTAATCAGTTTGATTTGCAAATATTAATATTCGATCACGTCTTAAGCTTTCAGCAATTTTGTTTCTCATCTCTGCCACTATAGTAAAAATGTCGAAGTAGCCTTATTATTGGTCTATTACTACAAGAATTAATTTATGGGTTAAAATTTCACCTGTAACACTGAATGTTATGTGTATTTGAGTTTTGATCTCACTTATAACTTCATAATATTGTAGTATGTTCATTCAATTCAAAATGTCAAATTGGTCAATTCATATTAATGGAAATTAAATATCTAACTAGTGGCCAATCAAAACATATTTTAAGTTATATTCAGTTGCTTGAAAGCATCTATATATACTGAAAATTAAATCCGACTTTTATGTAGTTGGATTTTACATGCATCCTTAATTTTCTGAAAAGAAATAAAGTAATGTTATGATTAGAAAGAAAGAAAACCATGTGTAGTGCGTGGCCTGTGCTTAAACTTTAAATTCAACACACAAAAATTATCTGCGGTTGGGACATTGGCCATCTTCTCAATCAGCTATGACATGTTGAGGTTTAATCAGGTCAAATGTTATAAATAATGAAATATTTGTATGGTTGTCATTCCTTAATTCTAATTGGCGGAACTTTGATGGAGTATTACATCACTAAGCCCCCTTTCAAAAATATCCTCGTGGCTTTCACATCAGAAGCAAGGAAACGCCGATATTTGGGAATTTAGGATCAATCTTCCAAATGATTTTAGTTGAATTCTATAGATATTCCTATTGAAGATTGGATAGCTAACCTGACTTATAAAAAATGGCTGCAATGATTAAAAAAAAATCAATAACAGTGATTGCACAGCTTATAAAAATCACTAACAGTTATAACTGGTTGCGGTGGTGGATATTTTTCTTTGGATATATGGAGTATATATAAGCAACGTCAGGGTCAATGGGCCATAACCTTGGTGGTTTGAAGAGGCCTAAAAAATATCTGCTAAATTTGTCCAATATATTTGCTAGAATGAAATGATTGAACAGAGAGAGTCGCTGTTGATATTATGAACGATAGATTGATAGGAGAGAGAAAAATAAAGAACGAGCGGATGTTGTTGCACGCGGAACATGAATGCATCAAATACAATTTGTTTAATATTCCATCTCATTCTCTTTATAACATTAGGCTGACTATTTTTTTATGGAAATTAAAAAAATCAAATAAATTTCTTAGTTAAAAGGTATTTTATTTGTAATTCGAGCATAAGTTATTATATAAGTATGATAACTCAATTTTCAAGAAAGGCACAATACACATATATACTTTAACATCTTTTATCTTGCATCTTTAATTTTTTAACAAAATAATTTGATCATATATTATGATATTCATCGACTACATTATCAAGCGTATCATTTCAAGTCAACTTTTTTTCTCACAGACTATTCAAGTAAACTTGAACTTGGATATGAATATCATAGCACTTAATTATCAAAACTTTATTATGAAAAAGTTATAGAGTAGATACTATTTTTTTTCAATATTCATTAGCACAAATAATCTTTTAAGCACATCGAAAGTCCTAGACTAACTGAGATTGCTAATTGTGAGTACATCAATGGCTGAGATGGTTGTCCAGTAATTTTGATGTGTTTCATATGTATGCAACGATCAAAACTCTGATCTAAATTAAGTTTAGATAAGCCCCTACCACTCAAGCAAATGCTACAGGTTAGACAGGTTAGACACTGATATTTACTTCTTTTTCGTTGTTCCTTTTTTTTTATCTATTTAACGTAATTATTATCTTTACTCATTAATGTTTATTAATTACTTCCTTGCGTCATAATATAGGACTCCATTAGAAAAGATAGATTGTTACAAAATACAAGAGATTCTTAAGCAATGATTATACTGTTTGTAAGTCTTGGTTGGCAGCAAAGATTCTTAGAATTTTCCACAGTCAGTTTACACTCAAACAAAATTAATCATAAATTTGTTTTTCACAACTCCGTTCAATCTGGAGTGTTCATGAGCTGGACTTTAATTTGGGCCAATTAGGACCACGCTCCTAACTCCAAGCCCAACAAACAAGGGGACTTTAACTGAAAGCTTTCCTTGGTTCAAATATCACTGAAAATCCTGATGGTGGTCGACTTGTACGTATCATTGAAAGTGTTTTTTGTGCTCAGAGACGTACTCTGACTTGGAGAGCATCCAGTCATGAAGCCCAGCATATTTTTAAGCATACATAACGACGAAGAGTGAGTAAAAAGGAAAAAATGACATGGGATCAAAAGATGTCTTGATTTACAATGAGAATAAATTGCGTGTGCATGCCAAAAAATATAGAGATGATTCTGGAACTAGCTTAATATTGAAACTTGATTTTCCGCCTCTAGATTTTTCTATAACAACTTATGGGAAGTGGTGAGGGTAATAGTTTTCACTTTTAAGACGAAGTCTTCTAATTTCCAGATGGAGACATGTGAATTGAATTGAAACTTATGTGTAGCTCTAGTTGCATTAATCAAAAGCTTGTTTTTGTATAAAACTATTGTTTCTTAATGTGTGTAATAATCGTGTGTCACAAATGTGTAGTTGGTTGAGCTGTTCAGCGATTTTCAATCCCATGAGAAATTTTCGGATGTTTTTCTAGGACACTTGTTAATCTGGTAATAATCTAGTATTAGTATTAGTACTAGATTAACAACCGTGTGTCGCCAATGTGTAGATGGTTTTTTCAATGTTTACTTTTTAATCTAGTATTAATTATATATCATTCACATTTCATTAATAAATGTTAGGGAATTTTTACGAAGCACTAATTATGCATGTCGTGGTTAGAATAGATTTTTAGAAGGCTAAAATATACTTTTTGTCCCTTATATTTGCATCAAGTTTCAGTTTAGTCCTTTATGTTTGGAAAATACACTTTTAGTCCTTTTTTGTTAACACCGTTAGTTTAACTTAACGGAAAATGCTAACTTAACATTTTAAATGATTATTTTATAAAGAAATTGGACCAAAAATGATAAATTTTGAAAATATAAGAATATTTACACTCAAAAATTTTAATCTGAACATTTTTTTCAGTATTTAATAACCATTTTAAATTGTCAAGTTAACATTTCCGTTAAGTTAAACTAATTGTGTTAACAAAAAAGGACTAAAAGTGTACTTTGCAAACATAAAGGACTAAATTGAAACTTGATGCAAACATAAGGGACCAAAAGTATACTTTAGCCTTTTTAGAATAAACCAACTTTTTTACAACTCCGTTCACTCTTTCTTTAGTTTTGGTCAAAAACTCCGTTCATTCTTGAGTGCTCTTGGACTGAGCTTTAATTTGAGCCGTCTTTAAATTAGGCTCCTAGTCCAATTGGCGAGGATATATTCAATAGAATTTGTCACCCTGATTCAACGTCTCTAGGAAAAAAAACATGTATCTAGAAACCCTCCATACTTTTAAAATGAACTAAAGTGCTACCACTGTTTTTTCTTTAGTTGTGTAATAGTAGTGTGTCATGAGTATAAAGCACTGAACTCTCCTACAACTATTGGCATTTGGGATGTTATTTTTCCAAAACTTGTGTTGCTTACGTGGTATTAATTAATTACCATTCGTATGATTTGGAGTGTGGTCAAGAATGAAGGTGATAATTGATAAATACTTATTGTGTATTTTCTGCTTCTCTATGAGGATATGCTATCCACTTCCTCTCAAAGGATTTTTCTTTAATTTACCACTAACCTTCTGAATTTTTATTTTCGCTTGAAGGGCAAACGATTATTTTTTAGAGGAAATCACTTTGATGGAATTTACTACATTTTTCGGGGATACGGATATAACAGTATGTAGAAATTTAGAATGTTGAGCAAACACATAATCAATGAGCAAACTATTTGTATCAAGACATGAACACAACGAAGGTAACAATGTACATGAATATTATTGAACTGATAAATTTGAGTGAGGCAACATCTTAACAACAACAACACACAACAAACAATAAAAGATCAGATCTGATGAAGAATTTGCTTTAGAGCTCATCTTTAGGAGAAGATGAACGTGGTGATGGGTTAGTGGAAGAGGTTTTGAGAGGGTAAGAAGCTTCCATTGCTATGCCACACAATCCTTCCTTAGCTGACACTCCTCTTTCCATCCTTATGTAGCCTCCTTCTCCCCATTCTGGTCCCCATGAGTTCTTCACAATCCAATATTTGGTACCATCCACAGTTGTCCCGTACCCCACAACTGCCACCCCATGGTTCAACTCTGTTGTACAATCTCCTGTAAATACTCCCTGCAACAATTTCAATAATCAAATTTAGAAACTGTTTTGTTTCTTGATTCAGAATACAATTTCAAGTATATGTTGCACCTAAATATGTATCCATAGTCAAACATGAAGTAATTTGAAGATATACTTGTATATAAATATATACTTCCAGTCTTCCTATTTATAAGATCATTTTCTCTGATGTAATTATATTAAGAATGCTAGTTAAGTTTGTGATTATCACAATATTACCGATTCGTCCAAACCATATAATAGCTTTATCCCTACTCTCCGATCCATCTATTATTTGTTTATTATTGATAAGTATTATGAAGTCAATTTGGGAAAAAGTTAAGAAAAATTAGAAAGAGATCTTATATTGAGGAATGATGGAGTATTACCTCTGAATAGAATTGGAAATCATAACCGCCAGCGTCAATGGCTACAGAGATAGGTTGGTTGGCTGCAGCTTTGAGGAGACTATCCTCATCATTAGCAGGCACATTTTCATGTCCATCAATGGAAACTATTATGTCATTCTCCTGCAATAATATCAGCAAACATAGCGTCCTAAGTTAGTCAAACATATTCTGAGTCAAATTGAATTTAAGGGAAACATATATGAAGGTGAACCTTTGATGCATCACAAGTTCCTTCTTCAGCAAGGTAAGGGTAATCTTTTTCTGTTGCCAAGCCACCTTTATTCTTGATATACTCAAAGGCGTATTCCATTAATCCACCATTGCACCCTTGGTTCTCTTGAGTGTCACAGTCAACTAACTCTTGCTCAGATAAGGACACTAACTTCTTTGTCTTTATTTGATTAATTCCTTCAACTGCCACAACGGTAGAAAACGCCCAACAACTACCTGTACCGGGCAAAACATATTCATTCTCATCACATCCATCAAGATAAAAAACCAATACATATATACTCCCTCTATTCCTAAATAGAAGTATTATGTATCAAATATGGCGAGATTAACGAAATTAAATAAATTATATAATGATAATATATGTGTCATGATCTTTCTGAAATACCTTTGTGTAATTAGATTATATATCAGTTTATTAGTTTTGCAAATTTGAGATCAGAGGAATAAGTGAAAATACTTGAGTGATGGTGTGCTTACCACATTGGCCTTGGTTTTTGACTGGAGTCACTGCACCTTTCTGCCGCCAATCAACAGAAGGAGGAACCCGGCCAACATTCTCGTACATGAAAGTTTCGTTGCCACGTGGTGTGCCTCGGAACATTCTTTGGTGATTAACCTTGGATCCAGCATAGAAATTCCTGAATTCTTGGTTAGTCAAGTCAGCAAACTTGTTCAGTTTTAGCTTGTACGGCTTATCCATCTTGTTTGTGTTGTGCACGTGCATCACATTGGCTTTGAACACATTGAATCTCTTCTTCTTATCATCAAGGCTTCTAGACAATGTGTGGTGGCTCCTCCATCTCTCATACAAGTCCCACAAGCTATCCTCCGATGACAAATCCTTCTCATGAAAATCAAAGCCCTCAGATAACTTGAGAGCCAAGGCAAGAGATAAGGCAACCAACAAGAGCTTCTTTATCTCCATGATATTACTTTGAATGTTTACTCAGGAAATATTATTTGAATTGGAAACACAAAGAACATGAAGATGCTTTATATAGAGAAATGGGATGGGAGTTAGGAGATGGAATTCGAGGATCCTTGTGGGAATCAACGATGTGTAATAATTGAAGAACATGCTAAGGCTGACACTCCAGAATTACAAGGAAGCATGTATATTTAGTATAGTTTAATGAATGAAGAGAGCATTTGTTGCTTAGAGTAATAAATAACAATATCCTTTTGTTTTTTCTTTTAATAATATTGCCATAAGTGAAGCATTGTGTGCTTGAAGGGTCATCTTTCGGTGGCATGCCCACCACGCTATTACATGAAGTGCAGAGAGAAGGGGTGATTGGTCATAAAAGCATGATTTCGTCTGCTTTTGAACCGTGATATTTGATTGATATAGAAATGCATACAATTTACAAAAGTTATGTATCATATGATATATAAATAATGGATCTAAAAAGCGCATTTTAGAAAGGTTAATATTTTACTCTAATCAGCTTTCCATTATTGATTGAATTCCGTTTCTTTCACACATTCAGTTTTGCTTATATTAGCTGAGAAAACACGGTAAACAAAATGAGTGCATTCACAAATAAATATTGATCATAACCATCTCGTTGATGTAATACACTTTAGAAAAGTCATTGATCACTCATATGTAGCCATGGATATAAAAGTGCAAGTAGAGCAGTTAAGAAATAATCAAGTGGATGAATTCCATTTCCTTTAGAAGTTCAGTTTTGCTTTATTTAACACAATAAAAACAAAGTGTCAAGGGTGATTTATGTCAACTTATGTTTTACTCATATCTTAGACTCACTGTTTTGGCTTCGAATTAATTCTCTAATATTCTTAAAAGGTCATTAGAAGTTGGTCATCTATCCACAAAACGACGTCTATTAAATCTCTAGACTTTTGTTGTGTAGAAGCTATAGTAAGGGGTAAGGGGACAATATTATAATGATGATTTCACACAGAAAAGCAGTTGACTGGAGGACAAAGCTGTTGCTTGTGGTAAAGAATTGCATGAACTTAACGTAATGTGTTTGGAACCAGTGAGTGAAGCCACTAAAAAATTATAAATTATAGAAGGAAAGTGCGTTGATAAAGCAATATAAAATTCAATGCCTTTAGAGTAAAGTACAAGAAGAAGTGTATTTAAGATTGAGGCGTGTCGTGGAAAATGACCAGATGGGTCGCGTGCCTTAATTGCATTAATCCTTAAATGGATATGCTTCATCTGCCTATGATGTCACATACTTACAAGCATTACCACAAATTCTAGAGGGTGAGTCCTAATATGGTGGAAATAACAGAAATTTGATTGTTGGCTTCTTCAAGTCTAAGTCTTTCTGAAAAAGTTGTTATTAATATAGTATACTTGTTTCACATCAATTCCTTCATACCACAAATTCTCAGAGTTTCAACTGCACACGAATTCTTTGAATGATTTGACCAACCCCCTATAATTTACAATAGCCTTTTTAGCTTTTAATATACTTCTCTTCCCCCAATTATTAAGACCACTTTAACCTTTTTTTTTTGGGGGGAGAAATGGTATAATATTAATCACTTTCTTTTAAAAAAAATCACTTTAAAATATCTATGGTTATTTTTGTTCCTCAAAAATAATTTAGCTAACTTATAATTTATCGTATAATACAATCACATGTAAGATATATTAAAATTAAGTGGTCTATTTGGCTCCCATAATTTTTACAAAAAATCAAAGTGATATTATATTTAGAATTAGAGAGGAAGTATTTGCTTCTCAATTCAATTCTTCAAAAAAAAAAAAGGGTGTTTAACATTCCGCTTTTCTTGTTCACATGTTTCTGAAATTCTTCGTTATAGTCACATGACTCACATCACAGCAAGAGTTACAGTTAAAATAATGCGAAACTCATGTTTGCACAGATTTTACTGAATTCAAGGGTAAACTAATCCAATTGATCAAAATAGAATCAACTCCACATATTTCTTTGTCCTTTCACTGAGCTATAGAAAGATAACTTTATTTGCATTTGAATATCTACATTATCCATATTTAAAAGTTTTGAATGCTATACAGTATACAGACCTAAAATAAATCAAGAAAAGAACTGAGATGGCCAGTCTGAAAACTGAAACGTGAAAACTGGGCATAGAAATTCATGGAATAAAAACAAAAAAATAAACCCTTCCTAATGAAAGAGTGCATTCATATAAACACGCCCCATCATGTCCAGACACACACAACACCATTCTTGTCAGCTGAAGCAAGTGGTTTTCCAAGTCCACTCCATGTACAACACAACACAGACGAATTGTGCTCTTTAAGAGTACTCACAATATCAGACTTGGACACAGACCAAATATAAACAGATCCATCGGCGGATCCAGCAGCCACGTGGCTATCGTCAGGGCTAATGCAGGAGCGACTCCAATTAGATGCCATTCTGTTTCCTGTGGCTCTCAGTGTGCCACAAACCTCCAGAGTCCGCACATCAAACAAATTGTGTAAATTGTCCCTTCCACTTGTCAACACAACATTTCCATTTCGAGAAAGAGAGATTGAAGTGACTGCTTGAGAATGTGCAGCAACCTCACTAAGTAGCTTTCCAGACTGAATATGCCATAGCCGAAGATTTCCATCAACATGACCAGAAAATATGGTCTGCCCATCCATGCTGAAGCATAGAGCATTACAGTTGCTGTAAAAGATTAATGTATTGGTGCAGTAGCCTTTCACCAAGTCCCAAACTTTAATAGTTCTATCATACGCCGAACTGACAACATGGCGACTCGAAACCTTGCTGACATCAACAGCGCACACTTTATCTGAGTGACCAGTAAGGGTGTGACGAACCCGACCTGAGCTGATATCCCAT
This sequence comes from Mimosa pudica, assembly GCA_029929735.1. Taxonomy (NCBI): domain Eukaryota; kingdom Viridiplantae; phylum Streptophyta; class Magnoliopsida; order Fabales; family Fabaceae; genus Mimosa; species Mimosa pudica. The sequence goes on along the minus strand of JAKELP010000014.1, from coordinate 15,095,432 downwards.
ACACATAAGTTGTTTGAGCTGCTAGCAGCAATAACAGATTGATTGTCATGGGTAACTGTGAGATCCAAGACAGAGCCAAGACAGCCAGAAAGATTGGAACTCAATGATCCTGTATTAGTGTCCCACACTTTAACTGCCCGATCTTGTCCCCCGGTGATTAGTTTACTGGAGTTGTGCAAAAACAAAGCAGAAGCACAGCCACCTTCGTGGGCTTGGAGTCTGAATTTGCATGTGGAGAGGTTACTTGATTCTAAAAAGAACTCAGCACCTTCTTCACTTCGTCGAACTATGCCATCTACTTGCTGCTTCGCTAGTTTTTCTAACTCACTGGCCTTTAAACGTTTAACCACATCTTCATACAGCGCATTTACCTAAGTTGATAAAAATAACAAAATAAAATACTCAATTGAGGAGGGAAGAATTTAGACCCTGGCAACTAAAACTATAAGCACCACAGTTTCAGGATGTGCTACATAAAAGGAACTAATATTACCAGAGTAAACCTTAAATTGATTCAACTACATCAGGAAGAGACTAAAATTTAAAGTCTCATACTACAGCCAAATTCTTCCTCAAAAAGTTGTGTAATACTAAGGCATCTACTCTCAATAGATACAGAGAATGGAAATAAATCATACCTCATTGAGGCGTTCAGCGTCCTTCATCTTTTCCAGCATCCACCGGTCAACTAACATCTTGTTTTCAGCTTCAGTATTCTTGACTTTGAGAGTCAACTGTTCCAACTGTGCTTTAAGTTCTGCATTCTCACTAATAATCAATTCCACAGCTTTAATCTTTTCTTCCAAGTCCTTCTTTAATTGAGAGCTTTCATCCCTATAACATTTATTTAAGTTGAAATCAATTGTGCAATGCCACAAACATGAAAACTACACTTCATTTTACAACAATTAAAACAGAAAGAATAACAGTCAACCTTAACTCATCAAGCTCCTTTTGCAGATCATTGATTGCATCCTCTTTCTCTTGAGCCAAAGCTTTTGAAGTTCTGGATTCAGCTACTTCGACAATCAGTTGCTCAGACAGTCGGGATTGAGCTTTGTAGCATTGTTGAAGTTCCAATTGTAGTTTTTCAGCCTTCTCCTTCCACTCAGAGCCCTGCAAGGATACACAATGTTTACCTAAGTCCAGCATTCAGATTGCTAAATGAACTTAACCCAAATCCACAACATAATCCGAGTAGCTAGTATAACACCAAAAGTACCAATGACAACTACTGATAGATTTCTCATTTCCTAGAAACATTCAAAAGCTGCATTAAGAAAACATATGACAAGCAGGTATTCATTATCCAAAGCTAACATTTGGGAGCAGAAGAGATATTGCACAGAAACATCACAGATAAGAACTTTCTTAATTTTGTTAATAAATGGATCCTTGCAAATTCTATAAACAAGTTTTTAAATGGTAACAAAAACAGTAATCACACTCCTAGTAAGTATACCATGTGGTTCAATTGGAATTATGAGGTTAACTTTAATAAATTTAACATGATGCCAATTAGTGAAACCATGAATAAAACTTGAGAACCTGTGAAACAATAGGTCTGGAAAGAGCTTCAAAAGCTGGAGCATGAGCACCTTCTTCGGCTAAATGCCGCTTCCGTAGAGCCTTCAAAGCATGCTTTATAGCTTCATTTGCAATATCTTCTTGCGATTTACAACAAGTCTTAGCCATTATCCAAAAAAACAGTTCACCTACACAACGGCACACAACATAAAAATGAAAAATCAACAAAAAGTTTCACAATTTGAACAAGAAATCAACTTTAATCTACTGCATGCGTTTTCCCTAGCAATTTGGGCATGAAAATCAATCTTCCCATAATATAACACTGATAAGCATAAGAAATATGTTGTGGATAGGGAGATAAAGATTGAATTTTTTTGCATACCCAATGGTTTATTTCGCGAGAATGATATGAAAATAGAACTTCAAGTTAAGTAAATAGCAGAATATACGAGTGAACAACGAAATCGCATAGAGAAAATTAGAACCTTGTTGAATTACAGCTTCTTCGATCACTTGTTTGTAGATCAAGTGTAACTGTAATTTGAGTCCATGTTTATGAATACCCAATAGTAAAAAAAAATTGATCAAAAAAAATGAATGAAAAAATAAGAGGGTGTGGTGGTTAGTGGTTACGTAGGAGAGGACACAGTGGACAAGGAACGAGGAAGTGAAATTCAATTGTTCAGAGGTGACTCGAAGAAGGAGGATAGTTAGGTTTTTTCCCAAAAAAACAATATTGCCATTTTATAATTGGGAGAATTAATTACACGTAAAAAGTAAAAAATATAATTAAAGTGAGATCTCACGAGTTGTTATGTGAAGCCCATAAGTACTTATTGTTAGCCCTAGGCTAGAAGTTGTAATTTTTACAACTTGCGGGACCTCACTTTAATTATTTTTCTTCTATGAGACCTCTAATTAATTTTCCATTTATAACTTACACCTGACTATACTCTCCCATTCAATAATAATAATAGTAGTAGTAATAATAATAATAATAAAATAATGGTTAGTTGGGAGGTGATTTTGATCTTAAGTTTAAATTATCCTTGTTAATATTCCCTTCCATATGTAATATAAGAGCTAGCCGTCAAAAAGACGTTTCTTAAGAAAACATATGAAGGTTAGATGAGTATATGAAGTTAATGTTTCTTTTCTAATATTGTCATATTTATTATGATACTTTTAAGAGAGAGAAATACATAAATATTAATAAATATGAAAGGGAGTTAGGGGCAAAGTAGGAAAAAACACATTAAATAAAGAGAGAATGTGAGATGAGTTCTTATATTAAAGACAAAAATCATTCAATTTTGGCTCTTATATTATGGAGTGGAGAGAGTAGTTCCCAATATTAACAAAAGCAAATGGTAGGCATAAAAAATACGTTTCCAGAATACATTTTGGGAAAATGCATTTCCAAAATGAGAGAAAGTGACTTTCTTAAAACCCATGATTTGGCTTCACAACATTTTGGTTCCAAATGCATTTTAAAAACACATGGTTTAGCTCAAAATGCATTCTGAAAATGAGTGGCAAAAGAGATAGATGTTTTTGGTGATGTCTTGTATATAAGCTATAGTGATGGAGGATGAAACTATGTTTTGGTGATATGTCTTGCATCTAGGCTATGGTCAAGGAGGATTGATTGATTGATGCTTCCCTACTTGGGTTTAGGTAAATCCCTTCACGGATTTGTTCTGTGGATTCTCCTTTGACTAATCTCAATACATCAAAGCAGGAAGTTTGGATAGGAGTGTTGAGTGTTGAGTGTTGAGTGTTGAGTGTTGATAAATGGAGGGGGAGCAATTTAATAAGGCATTCCTCCTACAAGATTACCTTTCAAATAAGGTCTATCTAACAATAAAATGGGAAATGGGCAATGTTTAGTCTTTTATTTGTCCATGCTCTTAGTAATGGACAAAGAAACATTCTTAAGTAATTTAATCCCAAATGGGCCGGAAGAAATGAGAATTCCACAGAGCAAGGTAGGAAAGCCATGGATGACAATTGACAATCATTTATCAGCAACTTCATTTTTGTTCATAGAATAAAATAACGTTAGAATCACTTCATTTAGGGAAGAAAACAAAAGATGAAGACTCCAACAACATATCAAATCTACATGAAGATTAAAATTTAGCTGCAACAACATACACAAATCCTGCAAACACAAGTTAAACCCCCCAATGTAAGTAACTGTATATGTATCTTCCACACCTTCCCCATCCAATGTATGAACTTCACCACCAATCATCCATGCTATAAGACATTCAGCCAGCTCGAATTCTTTCCCGCCAATCAATAGTCTTCCAAGCCCTCTCAAAATGAACATCAATGCTTCTCCTGGACTTGTCAAGCGGCTCCACATTTTTCCTTGACCTCTCTGACTGATCAAAAGACATCCTTACCTTATCAAACTTTTCACCATTGTTAAATTTATGTTCATGATGTTTCATTTTTTCTGGCCTGTCAGTGCTTTTCCTTGGTTTGTCCCTTTGGTCGGTACTCCTCCTTGGAGCTTCAAAGAAATCAGTGCTTCTTCTTGGTTGCTCAACTCTATCCTTGCCTCTCCATAAGATTGGTCTCTGTGACAGTGGTTTTTCTACTGTTGATACAAATTTTCTGAGATGCCTAAGGTATTCGGGATAGAGTTCCAAATTACAGTGGCTCCCTCCTTTTAGCCATAAAGGTTCATACTTCTCTTGACATAGCTCCCACAGCTGCTTTCCGTGAGAGCAATCAACAACCTCATCAGCAGTCCCCTGAACAAAGCATCAGCATGATGCCACATCAGTCTCAACATATGAATCTAAATCTGCATCTACCACACACACACACACACAAACATCCTAAGAAAAACTGCAAGGTTTCTCGAGTTCCTTATATGCGAGCCGCCCTATCTAGTCGATCTTTCACAAATGACAACCAGAAAGCAGTGATTTATGCGAATACATGTCACGAATATACTCAAGAAAATATCCAAGTTTATATCAACAGAAAAGGCCTTTATCTCTACAACTTGATGTCATTAAAGCCTGCTCCAATAAACATATTCATGAACAAAGAGCTAGTTATCATGTTAGGGTGTGTTATTCTCCACTAGTCAAGAAATCATATTTCACACCATAGTTTTATTCAAAAATGTACCGGAAAGAAATTTATGGTTGCCTGCAATAGTGATAACAATTCCAAAATTTCATGATAACATCCAGATTATAAACATGCACAAGTGGAAAACCCAATAAAACAAAGGCAGAGTACTTACATGAATTATTAGCACAGGACACTTCACCAGCGGAATTTTATCAATATTCTGCACAACAATAGCACAAGATGAAATTTAGACACATAATTGAACATAAGGATAATTTTAGAATCAGGTGAAATCAGGCATCAATAAGAATGAAAAGAATCTGACCTTATAAATGTCAAACCAGTATGTACGCTTAACAGGGTACATGACTCTCAACCCTGATAGTATTGGGCTGTGGAGAACAACAGCCCTTAGGTGTGGTAATCGGGCAGCAAGATCCGAGGTAGGGCCACTTCCAACTGATTGACCATAAAGGATTATGTCTTCCTGCTTAGCACCATAGTTCTCTTCTAGACACTTGTATGCAGCTTCAATGTCAGCATATGTATTATGCTCACTAGGCTGTAGAAAAAAAAATCCATAAAGCGTTTTAGGATACATTCTCCTGCTAGGATATAAGATGACAAAATGTACTATAAAGAAATGCATGAATCTGTTACCTTTCCTGATGACTGTCCATAGCCAGAGTAATCATATCTGCAAAACATTGAACAAGGGCGTTTAAGAACATTTTGAACATCAGCTCGGTGAACATTTTCTTCAAAATTACAGAGCTATTATATGATAATCAAGTAAAGTATTTCACGTTCCTCACAAACCTTTTGACTAATTTTTACGGATGTGGGGACAGGGATGACTGATAACACTCAAAAAAGTACAGCCTCAAACATGGAAGCTAAATATGTCTCACTGCCTCCCGAGGCTTTTATCTGCCTCAGCAGAACATTTTTTGGTTCAATGAAAGAGGGACATTTACATGATGCATGCAGTTGTGTAATAAAATATCTGGACATGCGTCATTTATTGTAAAATCAATCAACTGGGGTTTACAATTCCATCTTTCTGTTTGCGAGACACACAAAGTATACTCCACTGAAAGATAAAAACTAATCCCCTCAGGTTTACAATTCCATTTACCATATTGATGTATATATGATGCTACTATAGGTTACATAAAACAATAAATAGGGTGCAAGCTGTCAAATCAATCTAATCTAGTTCAGTTCGTTATGAGAAATTTGTTTTTGCTAGAAATATAGTTCAAAGTAGTTACGCTTGGCCGGTTAGTGACAAGATCACATGTACTTCATATGTGGTGTTATCTTAGGTTGTAAAAGACAACCAATTATATGTCAGCCGTCAAACCAATTAAATTTTACTCAAAAGTTTGCCAAATTCTTTAGAATTGGAAAGAGAGCACAAAAGCATAACGTTTGGCCAACACAACGGAGACAAAATTGTCAAACTCCACATATATATTTTTATAAGCATGCAGATTGATTTGTGAGTAAAGATTTGAACACTTAAACTCCAATTATTATCTTCCAATCAAGCAGTAACCACCACATAAAAGATATAATTGACCTAGTCAATTTAGTCTAAAGACAAATCAGATCTACACAAAGAAACCACAAGAGAGCATTAGTTATCCTAAATCCTAAGGCCAGATAGCATAGGAAGCACAAATTCTACCAATCCCATTCATTCCCTTAATAAACTAAAGCAAAATTAGACCAACTAATTATTTATTGCATCCGACCTATCAACATAGAACAGATTTTTTTCAAGTAAACACTATAATCTCATCCAACACAATAGTAAACTTATAAAATATATCAAATAAAACTTAACAAAACAAAGCATGGAAAGAAACATCTATACATAAAACAAGCATAAAAATTTTGAATTTACCCCATGAGATTGACACGCAAATGGATGCTCAACTCAACAAAGAGCTCATACATCTGACCAATATCAGCAGCATTTCCATGAGAGTAAAGAATGGTAGACTTAGCCATGGGATGTCTAACATACATTGCAACGATCTCATTTCCTCTACGAGTAGTCAATTTCAGAATCTCAACATTTTCACGGTGAGGAAATGGGTCCAAAAGAAACAGACCAGAAGCTTCCTCTTTAACAAGCTTGTAAGATGGTGGACTAGGAGGAAAAAAAGCTAACTTTGCAGCCATAGAAGACGTAACACCACCCATAATTTCTTCTTCTTAAGATGAAATCTGTTGATAGAATCTAGAATAAGCAGCAAATGAACATACCCTTTACTCCTTTGCTAGTAAAAACGTTGAAAGTTGAAGAAAGATTGGATTTTTTTAATGGGATTAGGAGAATTAAGCAAAAAAGAACATACCCTTTACTCCTTTACTAGTAAAAATGTTGAAAGTTGAAGAAAGTTTGGATTTTTTTGATGGGTTTAGGAGAATGAAAGGAAAAGGAACAGTCTTGGCTTTGAAATTGACACTGTGTGGGAATTAGCAGCCATATATGAATGAATGAATGTATGTTCCACAGCTTCTTCCTTCACATCCATTCATTAATTCATTCATAGTTTTGTGCTTAGTTGTACCTCAGTCACCCTCACGTGTTCCATTATTAACATGAAAACTCCTTTTTTTTTGTTCATGGTCCCTCTTTGTTTTTGCACTCTTACCCTTCTTCTTTTCTTTATTTCCACGTTATCCCCTTCTTACTTTTTCCCTACTTTTTTTTTTGTTTTAAAATTTTGGTTTTGATAAGCTGGCACACGACATTAAAGATTCGGTGCTCGATGAGAGAAAGAGGCGATGTGGAGTAAAAAATGTGTCATGAAAAAGAGCTTAGTTCATGAAAAATGATACTACCTCCGTTCCTAAATATAAGATCACTTTGGCTAATTTGAAGAGATTAAGAAAGACTTTCCAATGAATTAGTATTACATGATCTTCCCAAAATACCCATTACTTAAATTCAAAAGACAAATAGGGATTTGAGAGAAAAATGAGGGAGCTAAGAAGTATAAGGGTAATTTGGACCAAAATTGAGACAAAATAGAAAGTGATCTTATATTTAGGAACTTATCCACTTCCCCAAAGTGATCTTATATTTAGTAACGGAGGGAGTATATTATTACAATGAATGAGGTAATCAATGTGAGGATTGGATCCACAATCTAAATAGGAAAATAGTCGGAAAAATATATCGCAATGATAATTATAATAAATGCATGATGGCATCAACAATACAAAAGACATGCCCTATGAAAACAGTCAACCACTATGCAAATGTAATCCCGCGATATATTGGAAAGTGATAACAAAATGCTCCATTCATATTTGATGTATTCGCGATATAGTAAATTAGTAATTCACATAACTCGTTAAATGAATTAGCGGATAAATAAAATCACACAATATTATAAAATCACACAATATTATCGATAAAAAAATATGTCAATCCGTTGCCTCTCTTTGATGATTTTCTTATAAAGTAGTGACAACTACTATTAGAAGAGTTGTCTCTTGACAAAAATAAAATAAAGAGTTATCACTAGTAGTAAATCTCATGCGACAATTATCAGGTTTTTATGTATGTATATCACTCTCACTTTTAGTCTCTTATCATTTTAATATTCCCCCATCAAGATAATGAAAGGATTATCCAATGTCAAAGCCTCTCATCAAACTAATGAATGCGACTGAATGAGTAAAAGAGGGTGAGCCAAAGTCATGATATGAACATGCTAAGTAGCCACATTGAGAGTGCTTTAATTACACATAGTGAATGACTAAAATGGAGTGAACAGAATATCGTCAGTCTAAACAGGCTAAATAAGCACATTGAAGATTAAACACCTGAAACAAATATAGAATCAAGGAGAAGGAAGGGGTGGGGTGGGCGAAGTAAAAGAGAAGGGAATAGAAAAAAGAGGGTGTGGGGTAAGTAACAGGGTGTCCATATGGGTTGACTTGGTTCAACATGATTTCAGAAGTGAGTGACTTTCGGCTGCGTACATTCGAACCAAGAATGTCCTCTTCCTCCTCCGTATTCTGTTTTTGACCAAATTCTTCCTCCGTGTTCACCATTCCATGCAATTCTTCCCTTTACTTTAATTTCCATGTTTTTCCATGTTCATGTACGTAATAGAAGGACACGCTGCTGTGGATCCCACAAAATAGCAACAATAAGAAGGCATAATTGTATTTAAGCTCCTAGGCATGAAAATCAATATCAAATAAACCTCAATGTATTGACAACATTGTCAAGTCGAACTATTATTATTAACAAGTCAAAAACATAATTCACATATATTAGCATATGCAAATTTGACACACTCTTACATTCTTAAATATAAGATACAATTTACATTTTAAAAAAATAATAAGGAAGCTTTTGAACTTGACATATATTATGCCTTATCAGTTCATTGTAAGACAAATTAACTCATTCAAAGAAAAATTCTAACAAATCAATTTATAAGTAATTCATTTAGTTTTATTAGAATTATCTGAAAAAGTCAATTAAGTAATATATTTATGAACTTAGTGTTCTGAGAATTTATTGGCACTTATTTGATACTCTCCCTCCATTTCTAAATATAAAAATATATTTAGGGAGATAAATTTACTTCTATATACATAATACCTTTTAGAATTATTTTCAACTTTTCCTCATGTTATCCCTATTATTCCTATTGAAACTCTTTAATGACATGCAAGAAAAAGAATGAGGTGAGAATAAAGATAGATTGATGATTATGATATTTTGGTGATATAATATGATTTTAACTAAATTAACTAACTTCCTTAGTCTAATCAAATCAAATAATTAGATCGTATAATGAATTGATGAACTATAATAAACTATTTTGTTTGAAACCTCGAAATGCTGTCAATAATGATAATCATAATCATAAATAATAACAATAATAATCATATTATCTTGTTCCATGTTTCGTGCCTACGAGGCTACCTGCCTTCCACCCTTGTTTCATCATACAAAATCATCACTACTCACACTCCCCCTCCACGCTCCCCTTATCTCCCTCTTCCTTTCCCTTCACGCTTTCTACTTTCCATGCTTTCTGCCCACTTTTCTGCTATCATTCTTTATTCTGTCTAATAAAAATATGTCACACCTTTCCACTCAGTTTTGACATTTTTTTATGGAAAAAAATGTCGGATTCAGTGACAGATTTAGTTATATATATAGTGTTATACTATTGTGTATGGAAACTTGAGTTTATAATTTTGTCGCTCATAAAAGCTAGCTGCTAAAGAATTACTATAACTTTTTTATGAAATAATAATGTCTTGGCCCTGAAGAAAAATTGGGAGTGATTAGAGAGCAAATAAACAATGACATTTTACATTTCTCGATTTGTGCGTGTCATTCTTGCGCAGGGGCCATGCTAATCTTCTCTGTATCGTTCCAATTTTATCGGATGTCCCCGAAGGGACTGACATTTTACATTTCTAAGAATGTGTTTGGATTAATGCTTAGGTTACTCAAGCTTTGTTTTTTTTCACATTCTAGTGAAGGGAAAACGAAGGATGGATTGAGCCTACATTATTGGGATGTTTCACTGATGTTTTACTATTTCATGGGGTTATATTGAAAATAGGAGAGTTATTTTTTATGAGGACTCTAACGCCAAAACATTCATTGCAAGTTTGCAACCACAAAAGCCAAAACCTTAATGAATGGGCCCATTGGTTTAAATGCCCTCCAGTGTTTCATTTCCTGAAACCTCATTTTCGCATAAAATTGTTAATACTAGCCACAAAACCATATAAAACTCTGAGAGCCTCTTACGTTATTTTCATCATCAGTGTTCGAAAGAGAAAACAAGGAATTATTTCTTTTGCCGCTTTTGCTTCATCTTAATGTTTAAATCGATCCTTGTCCATTTATTTTCTTTTCAAGCCAGTCCTTGTGATAGTGTGAATCCATAATTCTTCTTTCCACGAGAAGTCCGTTTACACAGAAGACTTACTTATTATGTGAGGTGGAGTGCAGAAGTGCAAATAAATATCTTATCTGTGGCTTTATCTAATTTTTTTTGTAGCCCTTCATAACCAATTGTGGATACATCTTGCTGACATGGACATTGTGGATAGACATGCAAAATATCTTACAGTTTACTTCAATGGCTGCCAGAAACTATAAACGCTAGCACTGAAACACAATTAAAGTTTACAAATAATTGTTTGGCTATTAAAAAGGGATAATTTTAGTTTGAACTAAGAAAGATGGATAATTTTAGTTTACAAAATCTATCGATAGATTTTATTAGGGGCTGGTTTAGAGACTGAAGTAAAATATGAGAAACCGGATATTAACTTTGCCACAGAGAATTATATATAGCCGATGAAGTCCTTTAAAAGCGTGTGAAGTTTCTTATATTGTATAGCTCGAGGGATATCAAAATTTTGAGATCCACAAATTTTCTTGTGGATGTTGCTTGCATAGAGGTCTCTTTTTACGCGTGTTTTGTATTCCGATAAAATTTATTAGAGATTACCGCTTAGAGTGTTGGAAACAGCGAATGATGCATGCAATAAAATTTTATCAAATATGGGAAAAAATAGGATGGGAGAGGTAGTGGGATTATGATGCTAATTTATCAAATGTTTTAATTTATAAGAATTTAAAATAAAAAAAGGAAAGGCTCTGAGCGACGAATGAAACTATCTGTCGGCAATAGACTCTCAAGTTTTGAGCATGCAATAGAGATTCCATCCATATCATTCTTTCTATGAATTTGAAATCAAGACTCATGAATTTTTATTTAGTTTGATAATATATTTAGGACATGATTGCCTCTATTAGAGGACTCCATGACCAACAAATTGAAATAATTCAAGAGAGAGAATTTGAGTACTAATATTTTTTTATACAAAAAAAAATTTAAGTGAGTTAGTTCTCGAGAGCTCACTAGGGTTAGGGCAGGTCTCCAGACTCATAGAGCGCTTATAGAGATATTTACATACCGTCCACTAACAAGTTAAGGTTTTCACATCGGCGGAATTTTAACACACAATCTTATTGTTATGAGCTAACCAGTTTACCAAATCAAATAATCTTTGTTGGCTATTGAGTATTACTATTAAGATGTTAACTAAAAAGCAATTCATAAAATTTAAACTATTTGGGAAGATTTTTAAAAACGTCATTTTATATTACAGTTCTATAACGATCTATGGTTGTTGTGAACATTTATCAGAATTTAATAATTTGAAATCACGGGATCTACATAGTTTTTGCCACAAAAAGTGAGCTAAGGTTTCATCATTAAACCATGCAGGTATCAACTTTTGGTCATTCAAAACAATACCAGTTTTGTAGTAAATGCTAGATCTCAGCTGTTTGAAATCAATAACACGACGATAAAATTTAAAAGTGTACGGAGAAAGTGAAAACCAGAGAGAATCAGTTTGAATGAATTTGTTTGGTTTTTTGAGTGATAGAAGTTGTTGTATCGCTATTTAATTGTAGTCTTTTTAGACTGAGCCCATTCACTATTTGGGCTACAGCTCTGGCCTTTTCTTTCAAAGTTTGTAAAGTTGAGATGAGTTGGAAGGACTATTGCAGGGGCGTGCTTCTTTCTCATTGTTTGGAAGGCATTTCAGTTTAGGGCTCTATCGTTCAGATCTAATGTAAAGGGTATATAGATTTAGGTTTTCTAATTTTATATTTTGAAAAAAATATTTTAATTTAAAAATAAAATAAAATAAAGATAATGGTTAGATTTTGCACATCTACAAAAACATCAATTAAAAATATTAAATAAAAACGATTAAACTCATATTTAAACCACATATATTTCATTATATCTATAGTACTCGAAACTCTTTTTGTTTAAAACCTTGTTAAGACAACACGATTGTAAGCTGATTATATAAGAAATAATTCTATAATTAAAGAAGTGTTATGTAGTACTCAATCCAATTCTAAATATATATTCACATATTTAATTGTTTTTGAGTTATTATCTATATATGTTCCTTAAGGTAGTTAATGTTTTATGTTTTTTCTAAAATATTTTAATCATCTTCTTTAGCCGACCCCACGTAATGTGATAAGACTATGTTGTTGTTGTTGTTGTTTTAATCATCTTCCTAAATGATCACTCTCTTATATTAAGGATTTAAAGGAATATAATAGATATTTGTGGGAAAATCTATAAAACTAAACAGATTGATGCGTGGAATAATTATCAAATGAACAAGATAAAAGATGGAACATTAATGGTACGCTTGAAATTAAATCAATTTTTTGTAATAAAAAAAAAGAAATTAAATCAATTTTCCAGACAAGCTATTGCATTTGTTGATTTAATTACTTTATCCGGTCCTAATATAAGTCCTCTTTATTTACTTAATTTGATCATATTAAGGATTAAGGATGTTAGTTAAGATATAGCTAAAATAACATGATATTATCAATATACCCTAATTATATACTTTTATCCCTATATACTCACCCTCTCTTATTTATCTGGGGAACATTGATAAGGATAATTTGGAAAAAAATTTGTGAGGATTAGAAAAAAAAATTATATTTATAACTAAATTCATCTCTCTCAATTATTCTTATATTTATATTTAGTACAAGAGGGAGTATATGTTTGTATAGCATATATATATATAAAAAAAATAACCCAATCAATAGACTACCATTTAATTATTCAATGAAAGTGAGAAAAATGAGCCCTTCAACAACTGCCATTTGTCGAAAGGAGATGGAAGGCATCACCCCTATAATCTATGCAGTGTACCCTAACTCGTAGATGTGGTCAGCACTGAAGTCAGCTCGCACACTAACTACCTTACCATAACAGTAGTTATTTTTCAAAGTCCACCTCCTCTCCTCCAATCATACCGATTCAGCATATTCTTCAGTTGATTTGTTTGTATAGAAAATATTACCTCCGATCCTAAATATAAGACTTAATTGACTTTTTTTTGAAGAGGTTAAGGTTGTGAAATAGGCTATTAAATCGTGACATATTTGATATATTTTTAGATTATACATTAGTTTATAGGTAAAATAAACTAATCTAAGGAAAAAATTTAGGTAAATCAATTTATAATTAACTTATTTTGTTTTTTTATAAGATTTTCTAAAAAAGTCAATTAGGTCTTATATTTAGAACCGGAGGGAGTACAAGCTAAGTCATAACTATTGCAAAAAGTTCATTCTTTTTTTTCTCTTCAATTTTTTAAATACCACCCGACTGATAGCTGCGCTGCTGGCTCGTTTTGAATTTGAAGCAGCAAACAGGTAAACGAGTTTTCAGGGTTCAGTCTCACTACAACGAAGACCAGAAAAAAGAATCAAATTTTAGGGGAAATTGAGATTGAACAGAAATCAATACACTTGACAGTATCAACAAAAACTATAAGCAATCAAATCACCAACAATTGAACGTAAAAAAAAGGAATCTAAATTGGGTTTAATAAACACAAGTTTGTAACCAAAACCGAGATATTCAAACACATGCTTTCATATGAGTAAACAAAGATACTTAGCAAATATACCCCAGGTCTATTACAATATCAACTAGATGAGAGGATGAGTTAATGTTAATGCGATTTAATTAGATCTAACAGAAAATACTAGTTCCACTTAATTTGTCGAATCAACAATGTCTGAATCATCTACTATGAGATATATATGTCCTCATTTTTTAATGCAAGTTAATTAGATCATAAACTCGAGTCTACAACTAGTAGAATTTAGTTGATTCATCATCATGACACATTTGGGCTAAATTGATATGTAAAAATGATATTCTCGAGTTTGAAAACAATCATTCAAACACTATTATTGTCCTTCAATAATGAATGATATATGTGCCTAGCAAAAAGAAATTAAAGATTAGGATAGTATTTTATTTTATTTTTATCCATGATCAAGGTATCCCCTCACTCAACAAGTGAGAAACTAATCCTCCACTGATTTGTAGGCACCTCTAGAGCTGGGAATTTCCAACCCGGCCCGCCGGGTTCAACCCAACCCGCCTAAAAAAAAGCGGGTCGGGCCAAAGAAAATGGAACCCACTTGTATTGGGTCGGGTCGGGTTGGTAGCCGCTTGTATCGGATTGATTTGGGCTAGCCCGCCGGGTTGGCGGGCTAGCCCGCTTACTTTTTTTTGAAAAAAAAAATCTGCCTTTTCCTGGGTAATGAAAATTATCTGTCATTTTTTCCATAAACTCATCTTCCTTTTTTCCCATTCTTTCACGTCTTCTTTGTTTCATCTTCAATTTGAATTTTTTTAGGCTTTATTTTGTTGTGTGTGAGGTTTCATATTTTGTTTTGGAGTGTGTAACGTGAATATGTGAATTTAAGTATATATTAAACATATGAGGAAGAAAATATAGCCAAAGTCATGGATATATGTTTTACGTATGAGGTTTTCCAGATGGGATTGAAAAAGGGGTGCAAAAAAATCTTTTGACATTGTAATATGTTATAGATATTTTAGCTTTGTTGTTTGGCAACAATAAAAAAAAGTTGAAGATTAAAGAATATATATATATTAGAAATTAGATAACATATGTTAAGGATCTTTGAAAATCATAAACTATTTTGAATTCGTTCACATTATAGTTTTGAAATTTAGACAGATAAATCAAAACTATAATGTGAACAAATTCAAAATAGTTTATGACTTTCAAGACAAATAACACCTAAATTTGACTGAGTGAATCTTGATCGAGCGACTTGATATTTGTAGCTTTTATATCTTGTAATATATAGTGATATCCAATTTTATTAAAAAAAAAATAGACAGATAAAATTATTCATTTACTTTGTTAGTAAATGATGCTGTCACAAATTTTTTGTGCTTTTTTTACTATTTTAATGTTCAATATTAACTTTAAAAAAATAATATAGCCTGTAATTCGGGTCGGGTCGGGCTGGCCCACCTATTAGTAAATGCGGGTCGGGTTATGATATTCCAACCCACATTAGAATCGGGTCGGGTCGGACTGGCCCGCTTCTACTGCGGGTCGGATCGGGTTGACCCGTTTAAAGCGGGCTAGCCCGTTTTCCCGACTCTAGGCACCTCAAAGGGTGGGACAGCTGACCTGAGAGATTTAATGTTTCTCCATACCCAACGTCAAGGATCGAAAGACAAATAATTGGTTAAGGGTGAATGGGTCTTTGTCACTCAGCCACACACCCCAAGTTGGATAATATTTTATTTTGAGTATGGGAAAATGTAAATTAATAATTATTGATTGCTCACGCATGTAACGGAAAAAGGTAAAAGCTAAAACTACAAGGAATATAGAGCTAAAACTACAAGGAATATAATGTCGCACAATCCTTGCGTCCGTCCGTCGCTTCAAAACGCAGAGCTTTTGGGCGTACAGCCAATGAAACTCAAAATAAGTTCGATTCATTACAATATTTCACATTATTAATACACATCATCATAACATCATTAAGAAAAAAACATATTTAACGCCTTTTTTAAAAATATAAATATATTCACCCACAAAACATAGGCCTGTATGCTACATTCTATGAATCACAAAATTGGCATACTTTTAGGTCAACCTCATTGGAGATATGTTTTGTCTTGAACACAAACATTACACATTAGAGGGACACGTTTTCAACCTAGGCCCCGACCTTTACATAACCCTGCTGACACGCAAGCAGCGACATCATTAACACTTTGATCTCACTAGTTTATAATTGAAGAATCGTTAACATGTCATTATTTAAAGCCTTGTTTATGCAAAAATAGGATCCAATATTCTAATATTTTTCATTTTTAAATCAATTGTTCTTCGGTGGGATTCCCTATTACTTGCACCTCAAACCCATGTCTCTATGTTTAGGCTTATGCTAATAATGTGTGTGCACAAGAGACAGCTTTTGGTGGAAGAAAAGGCACCATGCACCCACAAAAATCAAAAGGAGGAGTTGAGGAGCGACGCAGCAAAAGAACAACATAGTGTCCGAGAAAATTATGTCGAAGAGAAAGAATAATAAAAGAAAATTAAAGGCGGAAAGGAATTTTAATTTATAAACAATGCTTAAAAGGTTATATCAAAGCAAGTTAATAATAGAGATTTAGTGAATTGAGCATATTGCTAGGGGAAAAGAGGAACCGTATCATCGCGCTTTGAAAGCGACAACGAAACTCATTATCACGTGAATATGGACGGCATAGATCAAACTACCATCATTGCATTGTATAATGCTACTTATAATCATATACTCGTGAGTTTGTTCGAGTTCAGATATATTTTCTTGAGTAAAGCTTCAAACTGTTCAAGTTTTAATTGGACATGGGTAGATGATGCACAAAATATGTTACTCATAAAATCATATAGAAATAGAAAGTAATATAATAATAAATAACATATGTTAAAATTTAAGTGACTTGTTTAACTTCTTTAATTTCTCAAAACCAAAATAACTAGATCTTTTATTACTTCGGTCTTCAATATAAGATAGAGTTGGTTTTGATTGTATATAAATTAAGGAAGTCAAATCGACTCCACAATTTTAATTTCTAGACTAGGTAATTAGATTATTACACATGACACAAATCAGTTTTGAGAAAAAATAAACATAGATATAAGTATTTCAAAGTGTTTTATCTTCCATTCTTAATTTGTAAAAGAAAACTACTATCCAATCTCAAATATATGATTTATTTGAATCATTTGGATAAAATAAGGATTTTAGCTATGTTATAGTTGGTATTATGTGACTTTTTTTGAAACAATCCAATCATTTTATCTTGTTCTCCAACCTCTTACTTGATGATTATTGTTGAAGGAGTATTAATAAAAATTAATTTGAGGAAAAATTATAAAACCATACTCCCATATTTAGGGCAAGAAAGAATAGTTTGTTCCTAAATAAAGGATCTGTTTAAAGAGGTGAATTTTTTCATAAATGTAAGGTATATTTGTATTTTTTTTCTCACATTAGTTATCTTTATCGATATTCCTTAATAATAAACATCAAGAGAGAAATGATAGGAATATAATTAAGTGGTTAGGGCATTTTGATGATATAATATGTTTCTAATTAACCTAATTTATTCAATATCATAAAATTAAATAGAATACTAACTCCCGAGTTATTAATTTGATGCCCTACAACAAAGGTCAAAAACTCAAAATGAGGGAGAGAACGTGTTATATTTGGGAAAGAGGGGCAAGATAGCTTCAGCTTCAGGTTTATGGGAGACGTTGCTCGAACTGATTCCTTGGGTCCATCATATCGGAAGTAGGTCCCGCCACTCGGCTTATTGGCCCACTAAGCTCCTCACCCTCACCTTCTCCGCCCGCCACGTGCTCCTCTTTTTGCTTCACCACCTGTTCCTACTTCCTTCAATTCATTAATTTTTACAAAATACATTTAACTTATATATACTCAATATTTTATACTCAAAGTATTGCTACATTAATATCATATTGAAAATCATGTTCAGAATATATTTTTAAAAAAGATACTCATTCTATTCCTGGCCCCATAACCTCAACTCTCTACTTATACCCTCGCCTCTTCAACTATCATTCCCTCGCCTCATATCACTTTTGCAACTCCAAAATGAATTTCACAGACAAATCCTCTTTGAAGTGCAACTATTTAGCATCTCTCAAAACCATAACACCTCACATCACATGTCTCGCGGTCCACCGTAACCTTCTATACGCCGCATCCCTCAACATAATCAACGTCTACCATGCCTCACACTACACTCATATAGACTCATTCAACCAAAATCCCACCTCAGGATTTGTCAAATCTATCTCCTTCCACCATTCCAAAATCTTCACTGCCCATCAAGACTGTAAAATCCGTGTATGGTACATCTCTCCCTCAAAACGACACCGTCTCCTAATAACCCTCCCCACATTCAAAGACCACCTCTGTCGTTTCATGGTACCGAAAAATTATGTCACTGTCAGCCGCCACAAAAGGCAGCTTTGGATCCAACATTGTGACACCGTGTCAGGTTTGGCAGTTAATGAAAATCTTATGTACTCAGTTTCATGGGACAAGTACCTTAAAATATGGGACGTGTCGGATTACCGATGCATGGAGTCGGTTAAGGCGCATGATGACGCCATCAACGCGGTGGCCGTGTCGGGTAACGGGACGGTGTACACTGCATCAGCTGACGGGAGTATTAGGGTTTGGGAGAGGGATGATAAAATGAAGAAGTATAGGATGTTCAATAGTGTAGAGACCAAAAAGTCAACGGTCAACGCTCTGGCGTTGACTGGAAACGGGACTGTGTTGTTTGCTGGAGGTTGTGATAGTAGAATAACTGTGTGGGAGAGAAAAGAGGAGGCAAACGATGTCGTTTTGGTGGAGACGTTAGGGGGACATGGTGGGGCCATTTTGTGTTTGGTCAACGTGGGAGGGTGGTGGATGGCAAGTGGGTCAGCAGATCGGACGGTTAGGATTTGGGGGAAGGAAAGAGGGGGAGGGTATTGTTGTAAAACTGTGCTGGAAGGTCATGAAAAGCCTGTGAAGTCATTGGTTGCATATTCAGGTTGTGCTGATGAAGATGGTAAAAACGGTGTCGTTACACTCTTTAGTGGAAGCCTTGATGGGGATATCAGAGTTTGGGAACTTTACCTTCAAACATAACAAGCCCTCTGTAATATGGAACTTATCTTATGAGAATTATAGCAATGAGCATTATTAAATATATATATAGATATATGGCAACAAGCTAAGGTCAGAAGATGCGTAGATCGACAGGTAATTGATTGGAGATCATAAATGGACTACTTGTTTTGTAACAGACAGCATTAAAACTTGGAGGAATGAAGGTGGTGAGAAGTGTCTAAATTTGAGCTGTGATTACTCTATCAAGCTAATTGCGTATGCATGTGATTTCCTAGAATTTGCTATGTACATGCATATATATTACGTCTTATTATCTTATCTGCTATGGCCTCGTAAAATTGGAATAAATTAATCGGAATCCTATGCTGCTCTTTCTTACAAGAAACTTAATACATACATCATCCACACACACTTATATGAACCAATTAATGATTGCTGGATCGTGTATGTGTTATATATATATATATATATATATATATATATATATATATATATATAGACACACACACACATTTGTTACGTTGAACAAATTAAATTTTATATCCTAAAAACTCGATTAATATATTTTATGCTGCGCTTCAGGATATAATTAGGCATCCCAATATACTAAAATTTTTAGGAAAGGAACTGGTTTGATCTGGTGGTTTTGAAGTGAAGGGTGGGTGGAAGTCAGATAATAAAAAGATTTTGAGTTATACATGAGATTAGTAGAGACCTTATATTTAATAAAAAGCATCCAGCTCTAATATATATAGAAACAAAGGGAGTAATAATATTATTTGGAAAAAATAAAGTTTCAAACCTAGTTAATTATAACTTATACACGGTACGAAAATTTCCTGAAAAGATTAATGCTAGCTCTTAAGGTACGTGTTTATATATGTTTGGTGAAGCATATTGTTGTTGTTGGTGGACTATTTTCAAATTATACTCCTTCATTTATAAATATGAAACTTAATTAACTAATTTGATTATTAGATTACATAAGTTATTAGTTTTTAGATGATATGATATTACTTAAGCATGCAATCTAGCCTTCTATCCTTGTTCCACTCTCGATTTCTTAGTTGTTTACATTGAAAAACAGCAGTAGGGATAATTTGTGAAAAATGTGAGAAAAATAAAAATAAGTCTTAAATTTAGAAACAAACTAGCATCCCCAAACGAAGTATATTTGAAGTTTCTTGCCAGATAGAGACTTCTGAACGGATATGTCAGCAAGAGACTATAATTGTGTATGATGTGCATTTAATCAATTGATTGCAAACACTGGATCTGTGATTGCTTATAAGTGTGTGTATGTGAGAAGGATGAGATAAAAAATTAACTTGATGGTTCAATTTGAAAATTAAACGAACCAAACAGCAAACCATACCACAAACTAACCATACCAACGTATCCTTAGTTTTTTTTTTAAAAAAAAAAACACGCACACACACTGTGCGCGCGTAAATGGAAAAGTTCGAAATAGTGTGTTTAAAGTGACTATATATTATATAAACATTATTTCCCATTGCTTTAGCACGCATTACCCACGTAATGAGCATCCCACCAAGCTTTGATCTGCATCTTTTGCGACACTAGAATGTCGTAATTGCCGTATGAGGAGGAAGCAAATCTTAAGAAAGAATGTAGGGCGGCCAAGATTTGTGGTCACATTATTGGCTCAAGCACTTCCTGAAGAATCAGTATTGAACGCAGTGCACCACGAGTAGACACCTATCTGACCGCTACACATACATATCGTACAAATCTATATGGATCTCTTGAATATAATGTAGTTCAGGATTAAATTAATACATTCATACGAAAGAATATTCTACAGTTTATATGTGTTGAATTAATGTGAACAAACTCATGTTATAAAGAGACACATGTATCATCACCAATCACCAACTGCGCTTTCGGCACTTGGGGGTTGGATGATGAGTAGGAATTAGCGTAATTAAGTTCATTATAATAATGATTATGTTAGTCAAGAGCCATATGCTTTTGTCTCCCTTAACGATACCCGGCCCATACTATTACCATCCATTATACTCCATCCGGTCTTAAATATAAGACCTAATTGACTTTTTTTGGAGATGTTAAGGTCACAAAATATGTTATTAAATTATGACATATTTGGTATATTTTTAGATTAGTCATTATTAGTTTATAGGTTAAATAAATCAGTTTAATAGGAAAAATTAGCTAGGTAAATCAATTTATAATTGACTTATATTTTGCTTTTTTATGATTTTTCAAAAAAGTAAACTAGGTCTTATATTTAGGACCGGAGGAAGTATAATTTAGGGCAGATCGATGTGCATTTATAATCCTTTGACATAAGCTAAGGTTTCACTATGGCTACTCTATTTTATAGTGTTTTTTCAAATCCTCTAATCTAACTTGGTTATCTTACCAAAATTATTGACAATGAAATCTAAAAATGTTGACAAAGCATGTCAGATGCTAGTATGTTAAAGGTCAATTTCAAAAACGATAATATGTGAGCCAATATAAATCATTTGAGATTAACAACATTAATATTAGAAATAAAATTACATGTAATCAAGTAAGAGTGTTGATTGTTGGGTTGAACTGATTGCAAAATAATAACGCCTTTTTCTACAAGCAGAGATCAATACCTTAAACTTCTTTTTCATTTTCCAAATTTTGTTTAAGGTAAACGTGACATGTGGAGGCCATTATATGCATGATTCCAGGTTCAGTTACTTTTAAACAAATGTTGACAAAAAGAATATAATGAGCGTATCGTATCGCATAAACCACTTTATAACTTGGCTCTACTACTTTATACAAATCTACTACTTTTAAACAAATCTGTGTTGTTGAAAAAGCAATGGAAAAAGACGTCTTAACACCGATTCTCAATGAATTAATTAGAAACATCCCATTAAAAAATAATTATTGAAAGGTGCTCTACCAAATGAGAGGCAATGATAGCAAATGCATTGCAAAAGCAAACTATCAAGAAATATAAACAATCCTTCCATAGGCCACTTCCCTTAGCTTATACTATTTTAAGGGAAAAACATAACGTGCCCAAAAGGGATCAAGAAAACATCAATACGTATATTTAGCTTAGATTTTTTTTTAAAAAAAAATGTTTGTTATAAATGTAATAATATGAAAAACTTTTTTAAAATATGTGCCTTCTAGCTGTTTACTCATTAATCCTTCAAACCAATTAATTTGTCTGTGTGTGTTTTGTTAGAATAAATAAACAATGGTAATTTGAAGTTTTTTGACTCTCTACTTTCACTACAAGAATTTACATGGCTAGTCGCACCCTAAATTTGGAGATAGTCACTCTGACAAATCCTTGAATTTGTATGTTTTTAGTGTGCTAAATTGAAGTTATTAACATTTCAAAGATGTAATATTGAATTAAAATGCATTGATTATATTTTGAATTGAATTAAAAATGATTTTGTGTGAAAAGGGTTAAAAAAGGGCATAATCGTCACATTTAATTGTTTATATTAAGTGATTAATTTTTGGGATGAAATGTATTATATTGTTGTGAATTTTCCCCTGCAGAAAATGAAAAAAATGAGCTGAAATAGCTATTCTGAGCATTTGGAGAAAATTACAGAATCGGCCCAGAATCCTGAAAATGCTTCAGAACAGTCCTGGGAAAATTACAGAATCTGACCCAAAACTTTCAGATTTTGCAGATCAGTCCCTGTTGCGAACTGCTACATATCAGCTCGGGTTTTACTGATTTTTTGACTATTTTGACACCAATTTGGACCCAAATTGAAGCCCAATCATTGACCCAACTTCCATTTGATATTAATTGAAGAATTAGGCTTAGAAAACTGAAGTTTTGGGGGTTGGGTGCTCCCCAAAACCCTAGTTACCTCTATTCCCTTCATCCTCTTTTCTTCACTTCTCATCCCATTTCTTCAATCTTCCACCTTCCTTCCTCCATCCATGCCTCAATAAAGTTCCTCCTTACTCTTGGAGTTGATGGGAAGTGGCTTGAGCTATGGTTTTTCAAAGGGGAGTCCCAATTCCTTTTCTTTCTCTTTATATTTTTGATTGCCTAGGTTTAGGTTAGCATTTATGTTTTGAGATTGGACTGGACTTGGTTGTTATTATGGGTATTTGTGATTTTGACTTGTAATGAGGGATTTGGACTCAACAATATGTATGGTCATACATATGTTCTTTATAATTCATTAGATATTTCTATTTACTCATGGTATTGGTAGATAGTTTATTGAATTGAATTGTAATTGAACCATGCATTACAAATCACTAATCACACTCTAGGGTAATTAATAATGCCTAATTTAATGAGTCCATGAGATTAGGTGTTAGACTTGCCTGTTGGTGAGGTTTGGTATTTTAGGAAATCTAGAGAAACTCAAAGTGAACCTATTAATTGCTTGAGTAACATTGGACTTCAATCCTTAGATTTTATTTTATTATGTGAGGTTCCAATAGTGAATTAAAATCATAGGATCAATTAAGTGGCGATTCGGGGTTCCGGTCGTAGGATTAATAGTTCCTTGCAAGTAATAGGTCCACAAGCACTAAAGAGTTTAACAATGCCTAATTGGATGAGGTTTCAACAACTAGGTATTGGACTCATGGGTCCATGAGGTTTGGTATATTAGGAAATTAGTGCATTTAACTCCCCAAAAATATCTAGAAAGCTATGATAGCCATTGAAAATCATTTCCAAGAGCACTTCACTTCCATTCCACCATTTTATCCAAAAATACCAAAAATATTTATTTGTTTTGCATCCTTCATTCCCTCTTTAAAAAATCAACAAAAATATATTTTCTTTACCCAAATTCATCTTGAATTGCATCAAATTTATTAGGGTAGTTTCATTAAACAAGGCTCCCTTGAGAACGATACCGGGGGTAACTTCCGCTTACCTTGAGGTACTAAAATTTCTTGAAGGACTAGACCCAAGGCACACTACACCGACCGCAAAATCGGTGTCCTTCACACTCCCATGGGAGAGACAATGTCAGTGGTCGCACAAACCCCACCCGTGACCTAATCCAGTGAAACAAGGCTGATAGTCGCGTCTCCTTGTGGTGCGACGACATGAACTTGAACCGCGACATGGAGGATGGAGGAGGGAGAAAACACATATCATGTAGTCTCTTCCTAGGGTGAGACAATGGTTTATTAAAATATATCTTTTTGTCTCGCCCAGAGGAGAGACTAGAATAATATATTTTGATAAATTATTGTCTCGCCCAGGGGAGAGACAACAGTATATACTATAATATATACTTTGTCTCTCCCATGGGCGAGACAACCATTCATTTAATTAAAAAAAACACCTCCAGATTGAATGACAAAGCAGAGACCTGGGCGAGCAGAAGAATGTATTCTTCTGAAAAACACCCAATGACAACACAATGAGAAAGAAGTAACGTGACTTGCAGATGAGGAGAGACAAAATGAAGGAAAATAACAATGACAAAGCAATATATTCTTCTGTAGACAGACGTGTGAGAGGGAATAAAGTCGCTTCACTACTACAAAAACACCCTTTCACGTCGCTTTTTTAGGGTCTTTCACGTCGCTTTTATAAGCGACGGACTTTTCACGTCGCACAAAAAAGCGATGTGAAAAGTGGACTTGTCACGTCGCTTATCTAAATACCCGACATAAAAAGTAGGCTTTGCATCTCGCATTCTTAAAAAAGCGACTTTTCACAATGTAAATAGGCGACGAGGAAACATGTATTCACGTCACTACGTTAGAGACTAGCGACGTAAAAACATGTATTCGCGTCAGTACATTGGAGACTAGGGACGTGAAAAGCGGCTTTCCATGTCACACTTTTAAAAAAGCGACGAGGAAACATGTAATTGCCAATATTAATAACCCTATACAATACACACAAAATTATCCACCCTTAAAGATGCAATTGCCCTAAATGCCATAGTGAATTTCAACAAAAAAATATTATATTAATGAATTCAATCTCTATAGAATCATTTATATGTTCTAAATATAAGGATATGACAGAAGCACTAGAACAATACAAAATATACAATGTTTACATGAAAAGCAACAAATGAATAACTCAGCCTATATATCCTAATCGAGGTCTATGATTAAGGTAATGGTTGGCAATATATTGACGAACATGATCGATATCTCCACTTTGATGAAACCTTTGCTTTGAACCATAAAGCTGCAACACATAAATCAATGGTTTATAAGTTACAAAAACAAACATATATGTGTGTGTGTGTATGCATTAGTATCAATAATCATATTGTAAAATTAATGATTTAACCTTGAAAAGGGTTACAACACCATTAGAGTAGAGTAGAGCAACAAAGAGAGCTACCATCAAGGTTAA
Source organism: Mimosa pudica (assembly GCA_029929735.1). Lineage (NCBI taxonomy): Eukaryota > Viridiplantae > Streptophyta > Magnoliopsida > Fabales > Fabaceae > Mimosa > Mimosa pudica. The sequence goes on along the minus strand of JAKELP010000014.1, from coordinate 15,069,840 downwards.
TGATTCAATAATGTATTTACCATATCTATGTGCAGAAATTAACTAGACATGCATACAACAAAGCCATATCCAATTTATAAGCACCATTAGAGCAGAGCAACAAAGCATGCATACAACAAAACTAAAACTACAGAAACACTTTCACAAATCACCCAATTTAGAACAATCGAAGCAAGAGAAAGAGAGAAGAAAAAAAATCTTACTCAAAATGTAACCTCGTCGTGAATTTCTGGGTGAGCCTTTCTATTGCTCTCAAGCTAAAGACTCATATGCTGATGATAGAAAATAACTAAAAAATAAACCATCAAAGTCAATCAAAATCAAACCATTACTAAAAAATGAAAATCTTTCCCTAATCTCAAATCGAAACTTAAGCTTCATTTCTATGAAATTAATAGAAGCAGGAAGTAGAAATGAAAGGGAGCTAACATATAAAATAAATAACACACACAATCCATGTGAAGAACTGTAAAAAAAGCCTAAACTATAGCTACTCTAAGGGGATGGCACGCAGAGCATGAAGCCAAATCATGAGGTTCATGAATGAATGGTGCAAGGCCAATTATATTTATAAGGAAAGACAATCCAAAACTTTCCTATATTTCACCAAATTCAAGAAAATGCAAAATGAGCATTCAGTAAAATTTAAACATAGGAATAACTGAAAGAGGCATCAATCAATTATTAATAACACAAACCAATTCAAAAAGTGGTGGTGCTGCCAAATCAGTTCATGAACTACTTCAAGCATTAGTGAATGTTCTCAAGGTTTAGTTAGCCAATCTGGGTGTCAACACACGCAGATTAATGTTCTCAATCTAAAACATGATACACATGATAATGTTCCAAGCTCTGTGTGTTAATGTTCTCAATCTGGACGTCAACAGAAGTCTAATTAGTAATGATTATACCAATATAATTTGAAAAAAAATAACGAAACAGGTTAAGTCATGCTTCTCCCTTAATAGGTCTAACTTGTTTAGTAAGAGGTTGGTATAAGGGCTTGGCATGGCTTAAGCATGTTGAAAATTCAGGAAATCCATAGCTTTATTTTGAAGTTTTATAGACAATTCCCTAATTAATGAAGTCGTGTATTTCAGCATTATTTAGATTATGCCTTCAAGCACTTTCATTCCCTATAGCACTTCAACTTTTTAAGAACAAGCAGAGAAATTCTGACACATATATTCATGAACAACTTTCAATTATATACAGTTATCTAGTATACATGTATCAACAACAAACACCTCACATACATTTTCATTGTATTGTACAATTGGACAGAACAAGTAAAGGATCATAATTTGCAAAACCATCCCGTTTTTAAGTTTGGAAATTTAACATATAAGACTATATATACTTCATCACGCCAAAAGCAACAGAACACCTAAACCATAAGACAAAATTTTAGTCAAAAGCAGAGCCCTCCATTACAAAACAAGAGCAAAATGAGAATCAAGGAAAAATTACAGCTTCAATCCAAAACCTGACTTGTAATTCCATGAATAACCATTATCTTTCTCTTGCTGTAAATAAATCACATTTTAAAGTACTTCTTACTGCCAGAATTCATTTGATAGTATAAGGAGAAGAATGAAACATTACAGTCAATTTGGCCAGTAGGAGAAATGAACCACCTCATTCTAAACCACATGCAACAAATTGGACCGCCCAAGCAAATCTCAAACAACCTTTTTTTAAACTTCTTAGTGTCCTTTTTCAGTCGAAACCGAAAACAGCAAAATTCTTAAAAAAACCAGCTATGGAAGTGGGAATAGGGAGAGGAAAATGAGAAAATCACTTTATAGTCCTTCTATCCAAAGAAAATCATACATGTAACACCGATTTACCCTTCCTTTTAACTTGTATAGCCAAAACATGCATACAATTTTATAATCATTATTCGGCCCATTTCAGTGGCACCAAAAAGACAGAAACAAAACGAAAATCAATAAATTCCTTAAATCCCCAAACCATTGTACAATTATTCATTCATTCATGAAGATTAAAAGATACATCATGGTTTTAAGTATTTATGGGTTATGTATTTTTTGAAAAATAAAAAAATTGAGAAGAAAAAAGAGTTGAAGGAAAAAGAACCTGTGGAATGTATTATTTGGTGCAGATCAGTGTCCATTAATTCATCAACCATGTAAACATCATTGAAGTTCTCTTTCTGTGGAGGTAGTATAATATATTTGAGGGCCATCACCTGCACTTGAGAATTATTGAGCAAAAAGCATAATTTGCAGGTTGAATTCAGAAGATTAAAGACTGTGATAGCCAAGTACAAAGATGAATACTTCAACCAAGTTAAATGGCTATGGTCAAAAAAGACAAAAACGCTCTTGTACAATGTACATCTAGTGAGAATTAATAAAACAAAACAACCGAATGAAGTAAAATGGGATTCATGGAAACTAACTTTAAGATCAGAACAAATGTTCTATTACAATATGTTGAAAGTGCAGTAATTTTTGCCTCTATAGGTTGATATGAAAATTCTTATCTGCATGTTCTAACTTACCAGGGTCAATAGCAATCAGAATACACATTAATGAAAAACATGAATAACTAAGATGAGGAAATTTGTAAAAAAGAATACCCATGAGCGAGATAATTAGAAAACACTACAAACTTTAGCTTGTTTATAATTGTCACAAATGCAAGTTTCTTAAAAATAAATAGTGCTTCAGCTTCAACTCTTACTAGTGCTTCACTTATCAAATAATATTTGCTCTTGATTAACTTTTACACCATGAAACATGACTATAATTGTATATAGTTCAACAAGCAATATCTTTAACAAAGAGCATGGGAACATGTAAATATAAAATATCCTTGTTTTCATATATTATTCAATATTGACCATTTATAGTAATCTACATGGTGGGAGTAAGACAAGAAGGATAAGTTCAATCATCTCCTTGATCAGAAGCTTTAAAATGGTGACATTTGTTAGAATGAGCCTTAATGTTGGGGCTACATTCAAATTAATAGAACCACTAGCAAAAGTTCACTCATTTTGTTTAGAAAAACTGTTAAGTTACAAATATCATTGTTCATTGAATATCTAGAGTGTTGCCGCCTATCTACATAACAGAATACCAGACTTTCACAATTAGGCAACAGATGGGCAGCTTGAAACATAATATATGCTTAACTTTAATCCAGGATAGCCTAAAAGCAAAACCCCTAGAAAGATAATCACAAATCCTTGTCTACTAATGGAAACCTGGTCAGAACATAGCTAGCCAGAAAATGTTTTACCAAACAGCATTGGTGTTCTCCATATATTCAAGTTATTTTAAACATGGAGCAGTGTACAAAAAAGCAACTATGGAATTGTAAAGTCAAAAAGAAAAGGCATGATATTAAGTAATTTTCCTGTTGCCGATAATTCAAAGAACTAGAAACTAGGAAATTTACAAAATAAGCATACTTCAAACAACTTTGTCTTCCCCTGGGAAATTAAAAGATGATAATAAAATATACAAATACAAGTAAACAGAGCAACGACTATACAGGCTTAAGAAAAACATTGTCGTTAGAATAGTAAATGTGATAAAGACTTCCAGCCATGTGAAAACATGATAAGCAATACAAAAATATAGAGTTCTTGTGAAACAATATATTAGATACTTAACGCTCAAACAATCACAAGCAGTGAACTGAATCAAAAACACATACATAAGTAATATCAAATAGTTCCAAGTCTACATCTTTTGATGAAAAAGGATGGTGTGAAACAAGCCTGCAGCCATTTGAGAAGCGGAGATTATCAAAATCAATGAAATTGTAACAAAATGTTACTAGTGTGCAAGTGCAACTTGATAGAGTAACGAAGAAATAAACTAATAAAATATTCAATAGAAAACCAGTAGTGAGTATATATACATTCTCTTAATACTGAATTTGGCACCAAAAAATAAGGCCAAACATCCCAGAAACAGCAAAGAAAGCAAGAGAATCTCCTAAAATTAAAAACAACACGTTAGTAAGTACATGAGAAGCAACAAATCTAGGTATAGGGGAAATACTGATATTTCACTTTCTACCTCTAAACCAATCATCGCTTCTCACTCCTTCCAATGCCATGATGACCTTTCAAATCCCTTCATAAAGAACTCCCTTCATAAAGAACTGCAAATCAATAACATGTTCCGAGGATAAGCAAACGATAAACCCTCGACTATAATGTAATCCTAGATTGAACTACTTCAGAAACCCTAATCCCATTATAGTTTGCGAGAAAGAAGAGAGAACAAGAGCTTTGAGGTGGTTATTTCAGAGGGAAGAGAAGGGATTTATTGAACCCGAGGATGGGGGAATTGGTTTCTGGCTCCTTTCTCTTTGGCTCCCCTAAATGTAATGATGTTCTGAACGCAAAAAGGATTTATCGGCAACGAGGTGGCTAGGGTTCGACGGCGGCAACACTGGCGAGAAGGAAGAGGGCGGAGGCTAGGTCTTGCTTATGGCGAGGAAAGAATTAACGATGTGGAGAGAGAGACTTCTAACGAAGAGGAGGGAATTGGAGAAGGGAGGTGATGCGAATTGAAAAGATTGAACCAGATTCGCCATAAGCAAGAGAATCGCCATAAGCAACCCACGTCGCGACGTGGGTTGTCTTGACATAATAATTTACGTCACCTATTTCACAAAAGCGACACAAAATAATTTTATCTACGTCGCCTTTTCAAAACACGTGACGTGAATTATTTTCACTAAGGCAACTACGTCGCGTTTTAAAATAAGCGACGTTAGAAATGTCAATTTAATTACAAAAATGCCACCGCCTCATTTTTTACGTCGCCTCTCCAAATAAGCGACGTGAATTAGCGACATTAAAAGTCATTTTTCTAGTAGTGCTTTGCTTTTCCGGAGAGAAGAGAGAAGACCTGCAGAATGAATGACAAAACAAACATGAGATGTTCAGACCAAAAGCAAGAATGAGAATGAATAGAAATTAACATGGTAAGGTATATATAAATTGAATATGATGTATTAACACATATACTTAAAAATAAAGCAAACAAATTATGACTCACAATATATAAATTTGATGTCCAAAGTTGAGTAGTGGCCTGCAATAAGGGAAAAATAGGATCAAAATAGTATAATAGAAATGAAAGGAGAGCAAAATGTAAGTTTAACAATGAAAGAGATGAAGAAGAAATGAAGTAAGAGTGAGATTAGTTTGGTGCTTATGGGAGTATATATAAATCCGAAATCGAAAGTTTAAAATGTCCGCCAAATGAATTTCAAAAATTCATATGTTGTCTCGCCTGGGGGTGAGACAACATATAAAGTAAAATAAAAATATTTTTACTTGTCTCGCCCAGGGGAGAGACAACATACATTACAATATAAAAAAGTTTTATGGGGTGTCGACTATGGCCGTAATATAAAAAAATATTTTATATTGTCTCGCCTACGGGAGAAACAACAATATAACATGAAAGTAACCATGCTATCTCGCCCATGGGAGAGACAATATATTTTTAAAATTGAAAAATTAAATTATTTGTATTACCTTAAATGCAGTGGCAGCATGTGGTGGGTAGAATAAATGGCAGAGTATAACTTCCAGATGCAATGCTCAACCCTCATTCTTCTCTTTAATTCTCTTCAATAGATATTATCATATGATAGATCATGGATAACATTACCCCGAACTACTTCAAATTACCTACATAGGATCAAGGTCTTCTCCAAGTTGATTACACACCTATCATTAGGCGTTACAAGGGGGAATCAAGTTGCAGTACCAAGAACACGTTTGGGGGTCAACATATGAGAGACATGGGTACTGCAAGCCAAAGCGAAACCAACAAAAGGCAAACCAACATATTTGATTTAAATGTGTTGTCTCAAGAAGAGGAGGAGCAGGGGTCAGGAAACCTCAGTCAAGTGCATCATGCTTCTGAAGAACAAATTACATTGCGTAATGATGGTTATGATATTGATTTGAATTCAAAGTCATATTTAGGCTTCTTTGATGGTCCTGAAAATGATAAATGGGATGAAAGACAAAAGCAATTTTTCTGGGATTTTAAGAAACTTTATTTTCCTGAACTTTTTCGATATCCTCCTTCTTCTTAGAACTATCTATTCTCTTCCATTGCAAATAACAAATATTAAAAAAAAAAGATTTACTCATTGTCGCTCCCATAGCCGAGACAAGGAAGTTTTGTTTTGAAATGAACTTTGTCTCACCGTTAGGCGTGACAGTATTAGTGACAGACTGACAGTATTAGTTTAGTCGCGTGTTGTTTTTCCGCGACATGGGAGCCTCAACTAGCCATGTAAATTCTTGTAGTGTTTGAAGAAAATGCAATCAAATATTGTTTTCCGAGATCTCTTTTATTCATTAGCTTGGAAGAGCGAGGACATAATATAAAAAGGCAATATGAACTTTTTTTCCACTACTAGCTACTGCACGTACAATTCGGATTTATTCTTATTTTTATGGCTTCATTGAAGGCATCTAGCGCCCAAAACAAAATATTCGATTAAATAGTAACAGTCATCCTGATCATCCACAATTGCTCTCCTGATCTCTGATCATCCAAATTCACAAGATGAGCACAGATTTTGGTTATAAATACCATCATCCAAGAGATGCTTAGTGCATAATGTGGTTCGTTATATAAAATGACTTGCACCATCAGTTTAGTACTGTTGAAAAAAATCGATAAATTAGAGAGGAAGAACATCATTATATAAAATGGCTGACATCATTAGTTTAGTACTGAATCCATGTTTGGGTCCTAGTGAATCCTCTAGAGTTCTGGTTCTTGAAGAACACGCAAATAGAAGAGAGTAAGGGACTCAGGGTATTATTGACAATACAAAATTGCCATTAGTAATCTTCGTCATTCTAATATAATCAATCAATTAATTAACACAGAATTAATTAATCAATTTATATGAATACGTAGTCGTTTTAACCTGCCCTGTCTGGATTATCACAAACTAATTACTGCTTTAAGATCATCACAAATTAACAATACTTATGGAGTACTTAATATGAGAAATTGCAGTGATTAAATACGCAAAAAGAGAAAGGAATGCCCCCATGCAGGATCGAACTACAGACCTTCAGTTTACAAGACTGACGCTCTACCACTGAGCTATAGGGGCTCCTTCGGTATTCATCTGTTTTTATGTTTTCTACACATCCTATTGTTCATGTCTTAGATTAGATCCACTGGATAATTTCCTACGTATTGGTGGACACTGACTTGCATAGAGAAAGCGTTATATGTCATGGTGATTAGATATTTTTCTAAACAGACTGACTTGTAAGAGTATGCAAATATTGAAAGAATTTGGAATTGTTTGGATAGACTCATTTCTATCTCTTTTTATATTTGCTCACATATAATTGTCGTAATAGGCCCTACACAATTACCCTTACTTACACTCCAGAGCATTTTTCATAGTTGGACATCAATGGCTGTAGAGTCTATTCCATTAAAAAAAGTCCATATCAATAACCTCACGTTAAGTCAAGTATCAGACCATAATTACAATATCTCATTCTATTAAATGTGGCTTGTAATTTGGGTACTTCCCCACTTCTATTTCTTATAGCCCATTTGTAAATTAGATTTGACAGAAGTATTTTTGTTGATGAACTTATAAGAACATGTACACCATCCTTCTGCTATTACAGAAAGTTTCTGAGACAAAAATAGTTGGTAGTAGCCACTTTATAAATGCTTGAACCATATCAATAGCTATGCCAAATTAAGATCACTTATTAGCCTTTATTGTTATATATTCAGGTGTGATTCCTCCTCTATTAACAAATTTGACAGTGGGAAAAAAAATCAAAATAATGAGCTTGCTTTAGGAGGATAATAACGGAAACATTTTCAAACAGGATTGAAGGAAGAACCATACAAAAGACCTTTTGCAGTACTCTATATCCAGAACTCCAAATAACTACAAAAATCCTCAGAACTCCTAATAACACTCCTAATTTTTGCATTTCACTTCGTGTATAGCAGCATAAATTCATAATAGAATGCTACTCATTTCAAGTTGCTTAGATCAAGTGTGTGTAGATATTCTGATACAATTAATAGTTTTAATTGGTGGAAAATACTCTGGATTGTAGACAAAGGGAATTGGAAGACTAACAAGTTGGTTCAATTTTGTCAATTATTTGATTTATTGCTGGAGAGTTATCTCTCTCCCCTTCTGTCCTATCTTTTTCCTTTCCGTAATGCTTCTTTTTCTTCTTCTTTTTTCCAAAGTTGCTTTTCAGAACACAGGAACATCCCCTTTACCTGCACTCAATATTTTTTCTTCTTCAGTATATCTGTATATGCACTCACTGATGAATGTGAAGGTGATTTTCTTTTTGTTCTTAATTATAACAACTTCCATCTATATATTCTATTAGATAAAAGGCTGGACAATACATGGACATCATTATATCATCAGGATTTAGATCAAAACATATTTTACATTATTTAAGCAGAAGCTATATTTAATAGGGTCTTATGCTTGACCCAATAGACCTATGAAAACGTAGACTTTCTTGACCTCACTGACACTTATCACACAAAAGCATTACCTGTAATTAATTATTGGACATTCTTAAGGAGCTTAATTAAACAACACTATATGTATATATCAGTGCTTGATTTGGGACAACATGCATCTGATATCCTTACTGTTAGGCCTCTCCTTGGGATCATCAAGAGTGCAAAAACATGCAATCTTCAGAACCAAAAGCATCTGTTCCTCATATCCATTTCCTCTGAGCTTTTCATCAATGGCCCTAGTAGGATTCTCTGACGTCATCACATTCCTCATCCACTTCACCAAACTCATCTCCTCTGTGTCCTGAAAGAAGGAATCAGATGGAATCTTCCCCATCACCAAGATTCCTAAAACAACTCCAAAACTATATATATCACACTTGTCAGTGAATTTCACTGTCTGGTGATATTCTGGTGCTATGTACCCCACAGTTCCAGCCACATTTGAAGTTGAGACATGTGTATAAGCTTCTGGCATTGCTTTTGCTAGCCCAAAATCTGCAATCCTAGCTTCCATATCATCATCAAGAAGAATATTTCCAGGCTTGAGATCTCTGTGAATAATTCTAGGACTATGGTGCATGTGAAGGTACTCTAGGCCTGATGCTACACCAACTGCAATCCTGTGACGTGCTATCCAATCCAACTCTCTTGTACCTGCGTTGACTTGAGTCAACATATCTTGTAAGCTCCCATTCTTCATGTATTCATACACAAGGTAGTGGCAATCTGGTCTGGACACATGAGCTAGCAGAGGAAGAAGGTTGCGGTGTCGAATCTGGCCAACCGTGTTGATCTCAGATCGAATTTGACGCATTTTCTTGTTCAAAAGTTTGCTATCTTCTTCAGATAGTTCAGCTGCATCTTTTGGAGGTTGAACAACCTTCTTTATAGCAACAACTCTGTTGCTTCCCGGTAATTCAGCCCTATATACCTCCCCACAACCACCTTTTCCAATGATCTCCAATGAATTCAATCCATCTTCTTTCTCCAAAAAAGCTAAATCCTCAGCCTTTTTAATCAATGGACTATAAATTGCTGGTCCAGAACCCTTCCCTCCTCCTTTGATCACGGCCACAGCTAACTTGAACATCAAGGAAAATATAAAACCAGATATACTCCCAGCAAATGCTCCTGCTATAAATCCAAGAATCCACCCACCAAGTTTCTTCTTTCTTGACCTGTGATGATGTTCAGATGTTGGAGCTTGAGCTGGAGGATCTAGAACTGATGAATTATAAGAATGGTTCTTGCTTGATCTTGGAGAATGAGCAGAAAGATCATGACCACTTGTTGGAGTTGAAGTCTCTTCAAGCATGTATCTTTTGGAGATTTCAGATTCTGAGCTTCCAAATCTCTTCATCAATGGCTCAGGAACTTCAAGGAAATGATTCCCAGAAAAGTTAAAGCTTTGAAGATTCCTAAATGAACGTATAGACAAAGGAATTCTCCCAGTGAAAAGATTATCATTCACAGAAAGACTTTCCAAGTTTGGAAAATACTTCAAGAAGTTCAAACTCCCAGAGAATTTGTTCTCAGAAATATCAAGTATTCTGAGTCTTACAAGAGATGACAATTCAGAAGGAACCTCACCAGAGAATTTGTTTTTGCCTATGTTAAGAATCTCCAGTTTTCTACAGTCAACAATCTGAGATGGAATTTGACTTTTCAACTTGTTGTTTGAAAGAGAGAGTTCTCTGAGTTCAGAGAGACGACCAATGGAAGGTGACAAAAGCCCATTAAGATTTTTAGAGATGAAGATGATTCTGGTGATTCTGAGAGAATAGCTTTCGTTTCCTGCGAGCCTTTTCTCGCAGAAAACGCCATCGGTGTTACATGGATTGGTGGTCAACGGTTGGCGTTGACTGGTGAAGGCCAAGTCATTGTGGATTGTTAAGAAGGCTTTGAGATCTGAAGGGTCGATGTTGATTTTGGCATAGGTGGTGAAGAGAAGGGAGAATAATGAAATGAGTATGAACAATATTGGATTTGCAGGAGGGAGAGCCATGAAGAAATGAAGATGGAAACCAAGGTTAGGCTTCTTAGTTCTTCCTCTGTTTTTGATTGTGTTTGTTTATTCTTATAAGCTCATAAGCGTGTGGAAATATTTGCATCACTGGGGCCCACTTCTTGAGTTATAGTTTTTTTATTTTATTTTTATCTTATAATCCTAGTGATGACCTGGTCAAATATAACTAATTTAGTCATTTCTAATTTTTATCAGTCCTCCTCACTTGTTTGTTTGTTTTTTTTTTAATTCCATGGGGTCAATAAATTAAGCATATGGACACTTCTATTGCTTTCTGAGTGAATCAGTGAATCTGGTATACATGGATCCCTTTTCTAATATACTAGTAATGTTTATCACTTTATCCCCGAAGGTTTTTCCCATCGCTAATCAAATTCTTAAGTTTTAACTGATCTTTGTTTGAGTTTTAATCTTCAAGGCATAAACATATATAGAATTTACTTTGAAAGTAGAAAATGGATTACCATTTACCTGTACACTTGCATCATTTGATAATTTTTTTAAGTCATGTTGTAGAAGAAGCACTTCATATGGTTGGATAACTGGATCACGATTAATTACTTGCATGTCTGTTTATATTATCTATCTTTTATTGTTAAACGCTTCCCGATAATCTGACACCTATTAGCAACTGACTAATCTCTCACATAGATAAGTTTATCTAATTTCCCAATGACAATGTTTCGCGTGATTCAAACACACGTTATGACATCCTTATGAGGTTGAAAACCATTAACATCTCAACAAAAAATCCACTATATTAGCTATTTCTTGTTTATGAGCATATAAGTTCGAAAGAAAATTATTATTTAAATATAAAACCATGTGTTGTGATCAATAATTCCTGATCAACCAGAGCACTGTCATTAAAATGAGCGTTGCCCGGGCAAGCTGAGCAACAATGTAAGATGCTATTGAGTCATTTATTATCATCTCTTTAATATTTTTTGATAAATTTTTTATTTAATAGGATTGTTATGAAAAAAACCCTTCAATAATTCAACTGCACATGGTCCCCGGAATAACTTCAATATATGCACTCACCAACATCGCAAGCACATAGATAGTGCAGGTTCTTTTTTTAGAAAAAAATCGTGACTTTTGCTTTTGCATAGTGCCTTTATGATCAATATTGGCTCATTATGACAAAATAAATTTTACACCGCTTTGTTTTAATACTCATTTGTGTTTTTTTTATCAGCATACTCATTTGTGTTTCAAACATATAAAATATTTTTTGAGTTCTTTATCAAATTCATGCAAAATTTGTTATTCAATCTCAATTAGTTCCTCTTACATTTGTTTAATTTTTATTCAAGCAACGAACCTCGAAATTGTTCAATCTGAAAAAAGATGATTATATGAGAAAAAAAGATGAGAGAGAGTGTATGTGTACGAGGAAAATGAGAGAGATTGTTGTCAACAAAGGGCAAACATGGAAAAACACAATTAATATTAAGACAAATTAAACAAGTAGTGAATCTTAACTTATATTTTAAGACACACCTTCTCCTAAAAGTGAAGTTTATATTATGGGATGGAGGAATTACCATTTACCAAATGAATGAGAGGGAGAGGGAGAGGGAGAATTGGAGCAAAACACAAAAGTAGAGTCCATAATGTGTAAAGTTCCAAAGGTTTATTGGCGACAAGTCTATACTCCTTTTTTTAAAATAAAGTCTATACTCCTTTTATTAGTGCTTTAAACTAGAGTTGGATTTTTCGACAAAAAAAACTAGAGTTGTAATATTTTTTATTTTGATAAAGTTAATGGGAGAACATGTTTCACGTTGAATTATGAAGGAGTCGTCATCACTCATCAATAATCCTCTTGAATCATAAACATTGTTAACTAAATCATGGTTAATCCAATGCAATTAACATTGCTCAACCAAATCAATTAAGCTCCTTTTTAGCACGTACCGAATAAAAATGTGCAAAAGGATATTTGCAATAAGCTTGGAAACGAACGGATAAGTTGAGCTGTAGTGTTGGTAAATAACATATTTATCACCAAAAGGTAATTACTCAATCCACAAAACATAACATTACAAAAATAAAATGAAAAAAAATATAATTTAAAAAATAAAATGAATAGTTGTGGATATATCCCAAGTTCATAACAACCCATCATGCCATTTTCAATAGGAAGAAAATCTGTAATGCAGTGACATTGATTTATTTTATGTTTATGTGGTTTAGGCATAAATGAAACGGCCATAATAATAAGTGGGGTGTCAAAGAACTTAATGGTGGGGTTTATTCAATGAATTTGATTGGTTAGAGAATTGAAATACAGCTACAAGTCTGCTATATCCAAGTCAATACGTGTCCCTTTCCTCACTCCACTTTTGAAGTCAACAAGTCATAGTTTTTACCCTAACCGGCCTTTCTAAGTATGAATGGAGAATTGGAGATCGGCCGGATCGGATCAAGTTCTCCCACCTTACAAATCTGAGCTTAGAACATGTAATTTTTTTTTATGTAGTAAGTAGTAACCATATTTTATGTAGTGTCTCTAAGACTTGTTTAACTAATTAATTGACAGAGATTGAGAAGATGTAAAATTATTTTTAAAATATTTATATTTATAATTTTTAATAAATCACTTGCGCTCAAGCTGCTGGTTTTACTGAAGAGATTGGAACTCTCATTGACGTATGGAAAACTGTCTCTAGCAGCGATCTTGAGCTGTCTCATGGGTTTCTCCTTGGGCATTTAGAGTGTGATTGGTGGCTGGCACACAACAACCCAAAGAACCATAATTCCTCTTGTGTGGTACTACAAGGATTTTGTGGGTATTTGGAAGTATTTTTTGAGTCATTATTACCCCTAGTAGTTATTAAGCTTAATTTCTATGTATTTTGTGTCTTGAGTTTGTCTTGTTGGTCATGTGTCTGCTTTCTTATGCGGGCTTATCTAGTATGCTTTAGAAATTAACTTTTATTCCCTATGATCATCTCTTTTTAGTGTGTGTTTTCAAACCCAATGTTTTTTCACCCTTCTAGTAAATGAGGTGTGCTTGAAGCTACTTATGTAACATTAACATCAAAGAGAATGAACTCAAGATAACACTTTTTTGGACAACCACCCTCTATTATCTTCTCAAATGATTATGGTAAACTGCAAGCTGGTTTAATTTCTCATTTGCAAGCATTAACCTCCATAAATATAATTAGGTTTGTCTTTCCTTTTGTTTTTTTGTCTTTGATTTGTCTTCGTAGTCTAAGTCTATGTTTTGATTAATCGCCTGTACTACGGTTACGTTATCAATCTTTGATTGTCAATTTTGTGTTTGTATATATGATATCGTTATGCAATGAAAATATATTTTTGGTTAAAAAATTATTTATTTACTTTATTAATATTTTTAAATTAATCAACCGAAATTTATATTAACTATGGGACAAAGAAAAATCAATTCAATTTACTAATCTTCCACTATGAGCTTTTGAAACATCTATAAGGCTTCCAGTTTCTCGTCAATGACTTCTTGAAAATTTTGAGATTGGATAATTACATTGATGATATTGATTATGTTAATTAATGTGAGTTTAAAGAGGTCATATTAATTATATCGGTGAGTTATAAGCTGCAGAAATTATTTAATATTTATGAAGAACAAGAAGATATAATTAGTTAGCATGATATGGTTAGTATAAACTATAAAATGCCAACTCACGTGCTGTGAGGTTTAGATTATATAAAAAAAAAAAACAGTTTCATGGTGTGATGTGTTAGTTTATCTTGTGCTCCCCCGATTATTGGCAACCTTACCTATAATCTTGGAATCTTTTGCATTCTAAAATCATCATTATTTACCAATTACCATCCCGTTCCATTTGTTTTTTACTCATTATTTTTTAACTGATTTTTACTCATCCCTCAAACAAAGATATACTCCCTCGGTCCTAAATATAGGACCTAGATGACTTTTTTGAAAAATCCTAAAAAAAGCCAAAAATAAGTTAATTATAAATTGATTTACCTATTTTTTTCTCTTAAACTAATTTATTTTACCTATAAGCTAATGAATAATCTAAAAAGATATCAAATATGTCATGATTTAGTAACCTATTTCACAACTTTAATCTTTCCAAAAACGAAAAATTATCTAGGTCTTATATTTAGGACCAGAGGTAGTACTAGCTATATAATTAATTTAATCACTGTAACTCCTTTTTTGCGAGAAATTTAATTAAGATGACTCTACTTAAAGGTGGATAATAATGTAATAAAAAAATAAAGGTAGATAATAATCGTAATTAATATAGTGCCATTTATGGCTTTCCAGGGTAGTTCCACTTTTTTTTTGATAAAAAGAAGGAAAAATTTCCTTAATACAATCGATCAGAAAGTCTGTAGCTATTACATTCCTTCACGTCGATGTGTTTTTCAAAATCTTTTTTCGCTAGATGATCTGCTACCCTATTTTTATGCCTTTATATATGTTTAATCTCAATAATCCAATCAAGTGCTAACAATTCTTTAATTCTTAAAAATTGCTCATATATATGACTTTCCATTTAAATAAAGATAATGGAAGAAAAATATGTATAGATTTTAAAAATAAATTATTTAACAATTTGCTACATTTTTATCAAAATAATTATACATATAATTAGATTATATATCAATTTATATGTCAAGCATAAAAAATTTAAGCAAAACAACAAATGTAAGTAATTTTGAATAATTTATTTTTTATCAATATTCATATATTAGTGTTTCGTATTGAAGATCACATGTACTCCTCATATTTAAAATAAAAACAAAACAAAAGGAGCAAATGAAAAACACGCAATGCGTGGAAAGTTCATTGAATGATAGGGTCACAAGTCAACAAAAGAAACAAGAAGTCTTCTGTGTAATTTAATTTGCTGAGGGTCCCAATAAAAATATAATGTCTCATTTTATATTCAAAAGTCAAAATAGAGACTAGACCCGACTTTATACAACTTATGTTACGAACCTTCTCAGTTATTACTTATTACCATCATGTCCTCGCAAAGCTCCACTGACACGTCCAAAACCACGGCCTTTCTAACTTGTAAGTCTCAGAACAAGACTCGAGCACTTTGAATAAATTGTGGGTGTGAATCACGAATTGCTTTTGAAGAAAGGGTTTTTAGAAAAAGAAGGTGAAAATAAAAAGAGTGAGGTACCAGCTAAGGAGAATTAAGTTATAGATCTATGTAAAGTTTAATCAATAGGAAGTTTCACAAAATCACATAATTAATATGAGGTATCCGCCAAAACTCTAAATATCTCCCTAAAAGTTATATATTTTGTAAAAATCTTGCTAAAATTTATTATAGACAAAAATTGTTATTGTCTAGTCAAAAGTTGTCATCACCTTGCCAACATTTGTTAGTAACGAAAAAATTATTTCACTAAACTTTTAACAAGGTGATAACTTTTTCGAATAAAAATAATAACTTTTGATTTGACAATATCAATTTGGAGCTTGACAATCACATCTATTAAACTATTGGTCAATAACAACTTTTTGACACGGTGTTAACAATTTATAAACAGGACAATAATAACTTTGGTGGAACTAAAATTAATTGCGCGATTTCATAAGATATCATCTTATAAGTTTATTACATGGAAGTCTGCAATTATTTTCCATATATTATATGTATATTTTTACTCACTTCATTTTTCATAAAAAGATAAGTGATTATCATATTAAAAAACAAAATTATTCAATGTCCTAAACTTTGTGGACATTTATAAGTTCTTTCTCGCTTTTTAATACTCATTTCATTCTCTAATATAAGAGCTAGTTCACTTTCTTTAGATCATATATTATTAGATTATAAGTTAAATATGCTAGTTTAGAGAAAAAATATTAAAATCAATTTTTAAATGACCTACTGTATTTTGTATTCTTAGGATTTTCAAAAAAAAAAAAAAATCAACTAACTTTTATATTTAGTGGCAATGGAGTTTTAGTTGGTTCATTTGCAAAAAAAAAAATCACCTCAAGTTAAGAGTGCAGAACTGTCTTTATCCACATCGTCTAAACTCAAAATTTTATAAATACTAATGAATAAGCATGCATTGTTGAATCATTAGCATGAATTATTATACGTGCTAAAAGGGGTAATGCTGTTGATTTTGAAGTTTATTTGGGCTCATCCATATATACACTTTACAGCTTGCACCAATTTTGGGCTTAGAGCCCTGAACCAACAACACTTCAAGTAAACACTTGAAAAACCAACATTTAGAAAAAGTGAAAAATAGGTAACTAGGGATATCAAAATTCGAACTATTGAAATTAGCAGGTTGTTTAGTATTTGACCGTACTTTTCATCAAAATAAAACGCTTATAAACTGTAGAATGTTTGTAGAAATTAATTGCGCACTAATAAAAATTTATGAAGACAGAGTAGGGTTAAACTTTTAAAATAAATGACGAATAATTATGATAAAATAGTGAATAATACACACTCCAAGTATATTATTTCAGTACCAAGCCTACATCGCATTTCAGTCATAGCCTGCTGCCTTAAGCCCTTCAACCATACACAAACATATAACATCCTTCTTTACATCACACCTTCACCATTCCTAACTATACCAACCACAAGGATTCAACCTCAACATACATAGATATACATATTTCTACCACTACCTCTCAAACCAGCCATTATTTAGTCAAGCTAAACAAACACACACATATAAATAAAGTACAACATTGAAGGCTATATGTTACTATATGTCTATGCCTCACTCAACACAACAACGATACATGAAGTACTTCTCCATTTGACGTCCACATTCAGCACATACCACCTTCTCTGGAATTCCCCCTGTACTTCCCGGAAGTATGAGGCGATTACAGTGATGTGGTGTGTGAAGTTCCTTAAGATATTCATTCATGGCAGGAATAAATCCATCTCTCACTGCAAGTTCCTTCCATCTCTCAAACGCTTCAAGACATTTCAGTGCAGTGTCACCTTTAGCTCTGGCCATTTCATGTGCTCCTCTACAGAATATAGCCCACCCTTGATCGCTTCCATCGAAGCTAAGCACCGTCATCACCTCACTCATTATCTGGTCACTCTCCACTGTCTTACCATGCTGTAGTTTTGAGTATAACATGCTCTCTAGTCTAGTCCAGAAGAACCATATGGATGTCACGTTTGGCCAAAAGTAGCTGAACTTTCTGGTGGCAAATGTGTTGATCATTTTTTGCATCCTCTCTTTTGCATTGTTCTTCCCCACATAAACCATCTCCAATGGTATGTTGTGAGCTTTTGCCACTCCCATTGCTGTAGTTGTGAATTTTTGAATCCATTCAAGATCTTCTCCTCCATACAAGCATATGTGCTTGCTCTCTGCCATCTGGCGCAATTCAATAATCATCACAATATCACTACAAAAGATTTGTTTATATTTGAAGATAATTCACATTATAAGAACATGTGCTACGTTGAATCAGTTAGGCATAAAAGTAAAGATATAAATAACTTGAGGTATGTCACATCAATTGGCTTGTTTAAGTGGTTTTAATAAAAAGACAACCTCAACCTTCCCACACTCCCTCCTATCCTAGATGTAATACATAATTAGGACACTAACATTAGTCCTATTAAATGTAGTACCTATTTCTAATCTTTGTCAATTTTTTCCCAAGTTACCCCTAACAATTCTTCCTCAACAATATTGGGGGGGGGGGGAGAAAATTAACTTCACTAACATCTTTAATATAATCAAATAAGGTAATTAGGTCATACGTTTAGGACAGAAAGAGTATCGAAGATTGTGTCATTCTGACTTACCCATTCTAGAACTGCAGGGTCAATGCCATCAACAAGAAGTTCAAGGCTCCAGATTTCTGCCTTCCACAAGGATTCTTCTTTCTCACTAGTGAAGGGAAAGGCCAGGTTGCCCCAAATCCAATACATGTGGAGAGCATTGGGGGAGGATAGTCTGCCCTGAGGATCAAGGGCCACTAAAATGGCTCTCTTTGTGTAGTTCCACACTTCTCTTATATATCTAATCACATATGGTGCAATGATCAGTGGGTCCCTCACACTGTACCATGGCATTAATGCTCTTAAATGTTCAAACTTTTGTCTACCCATATCATTCCAGGCTCTTGGGTCAACAACTGGAATCCATACCATCTCATAGTGAGTCTCACCCCTTGATCTTGCATCTTTGTACAGGTTATCAAGTATAATGATCTCTTCTTGTGAGAGATCAAGATCTGATATAAGCAGTAACACATTCTTTCTTCTCAGCACATCCAGACCAACCTGAAATTCAGCAAGTGAAATCATTTAGAAAATGGTCTTTAATTAGAGTTTAATTAAGATTCATATGTCTAGAACTTAGAGCCAACCCTTGCTTTGGTTTGCCCATCTATGAGAGGGAGTTGGTCATCCTTAGCATATATCATTGCCTTGAGGATTTTCTGGTTGTCTACGTGAACTGTCTCAAAAAGAACACGCAAACTGCGAAAGGCCTCTATCTGCTCCTTCTCATCTGCATATCTCCATCGATATTCTCATAAAATTTGTTATTATATTAATTAAAATTCAAGCTAAAGATAATAGAAAAAATACCAAAAAAATGGTAATTCTATTCTGATGATGTTGTCACCTATATATTGGTAGCAGATGGCCAGTTGCTGCTGAAGGAGCTCATGTATACTGCTCATCTTATGTGCCAAGCTAGACAGTTCCCATGCCTCTGTGTTGGCTGAGCCATAACTATAACACCATCACATAAATGAGAAAAAAAGAGATCATTATTAGTCACTTCATCATGATTGAAGTAAAGAAATGGAATGGAATCACCCCCTCCGTCCTAATTAGAAGACCACTTGACTTTTTTTGGAGAAATTAAGGATACAAAATTAATCACTTTAAATTGTCTATAATTATTATTTTAACTCAAATTAAATTAATTTGTTTTAATTATAACTTGACCTATAATCTAATAGCATGGGACACATGTTATAATTTAGTGGTCTAATTTTCTTCCTTAACTTTCACGGAAAAATTAAAGGGATCATATATTTAGGACCGGAGGGAGTGATAATCAAAGAGCTTCTTAATTCTGATTAAGAACTCACTCATTTCTCAATCCAACAAGACTAGCAATCTGTGAAGCACAGGCCACAATACTTCGGATGGTCCAATAAGCAGCAACAGGAATATGAGCACTAGCAACAGACATAGGAGGGGTGTCCTCTGAAATGTACTCAGTAGGTAACTCTTTGAACTCAACAATGCACTTAGTCACATCCAGAATTGCCTTCTCTAGTTTGATGAGTGTATCAAATTGTTGTTTCAGGTGGGCATGGTTCTGTACAAGATCAGGAAGTTGCTTGAGAAGTGCCACCGATTTAGCAAGATTATTTGTAGCACCTAACTGAGCAACCAGCCAGAATTCTCCAAAGTTAACAGAAAATGCTGATAAAGTAAGCACCACTTTTGCATGCCATGAATAGCTAGAGAGCATATTCAAGATCCCCATTGTTGCTGCATGTGCATCTCCACCTCCAAGGCTCTTGTAAGATAACTGCCAACACACACACACACACACACACAAACACACACACAAAGCTAGTGTCAGGGTGGATTAATTAAAAGGAATTGCCCTGGTCGTCAAGATAAGTATATAGTAATACTACCTCCGGTCCTAAATATAAGACCTAATTGACTTTTTTTTGGAGAGGTTAAGGTTACGAAATATGCTATTAAATCATGATATATTTGATATATTTGTAGATTATACATTAGTTTATAGGTAAAATAAACTAATCTATGGGAAAAAATTAGGTAAATCAATTTATAATTAACTTATTTTGCTTTTTTAGAGGAGTTTCTAAAAAGGTCAATTAGGTCTTATATTTAGGACCGGAGAGAGTATTATTTGCTCTTTATGGAAAAAAGAGGGATTGTCAGCTTTCTTTATGGAAAACACATTTAACCTTGAGGGCAGTAATAAATAAAAAGGAATTTGGTTAAGGTAGTGCAGACTTTGGCATATAAGAAAACAACCTCGCAGGATATTTTGTAGATGATAAAGGCTAAGGAGTCAAGCATGTCCAACTCAGCAAAAACAGCAGCCTTCTCTATAGAATCAACATGTTCTGTCTTTCCCTACAAAGAAAACCACATAGATAGCACCTTAGCTTATTCACAACTATGTCCAATAGTCATTAGTGTATGTCTGTATGATTTACATCGTAGCTAAATATTTTTTTTATTTAAAGTGGATCTTATATTACGAACTGGAGAGTATATAGATTATGATAGAGAGACGATAAGATTGAAACAAGAAAAGAAAATTTATTACATCAACATCACCATCAACTGTACGAGCAATGACATGAATCAGGATTTCCTCTATGATATGGAGAATAGGTTTGACATCAACTTCACGACCATCAGGGGCATGAGTGGCCTGAACTTGCTTCATCATGGCAGTGTCGTCCGAGGTTGAAAACATCTTACGTTCTCTTCTTTGCTGCATCTTATTGGGAGGTATGGCTGCTAGTTTGCTTGCCATATCACAACACAAACTTTAGTGTATAGCTAAGTGCTTGGTTTTTGTGTACGTGTGTGGTATAGCCTACTAAAGAGCAATGACTTATATAGTGTTAGGACGTGGAATAAAGTTATGTTGAACATGTACCTTGCTTGCAACTGGGTATAAAACAAAAGCAAAAGTGGTCTCTTAATTTGGATAAGATAATATACAGTTAGATTGAATGTCATCGGTGAATCAAGCATAAATATGCTTGTCTTAGCAAATTTTTAGATACTCTCTGTCTCTTCTATAGATATTATTCATGCGTGTAATAGACCTTAGTTATCGAAATAGATTCTTGTGTGGGTCCCCATCATATAGATTAGAGTTATATACTTTGCTGGCAAATAGAGACAAGAGGTGAACAGTTTTTATCAAGTTACGTGATACATGAGGCCACTACAGTAATATGAAATATGAAAAATGGAGCTATGATATGTAATATGAAAAATAAAGAGAAATTGGAAAATAAAGGGGCCACTACAGTTTTTGCCCCGATTATTTTCATTTTTCATGTCAGTAATTGGAAGATAAAGAATCCGCATATACTTTTCCAACTGAAAAAAGTTCCGATAAGGTTACTGTACTTCTCTTTCCACCTTTTTTACCTGATGATACTGTAGTTAAATTGTACGGGAAGTATTCTTTTTTAGTTTTAGAAAAGAAATTAAGTGTCTCTCTAACTATCCAAAGAGGGTATATTATACTCTCTCAGTTCCTAAATGTAAGATCACTTTGGGGATATGGATAAGTTCCTAAATGTAAGAACACTTTCTCTTTTTTCCTAAGTTTTACCCAAAATACCCCATACTCCTTTTACAATTGAGTTGTGGGGTTGAGTTGGAAGCATGAAGGGGTATATTTGTGTTTTCAATTTAATTGAAGGGTATTTTTGGAACATCAGGTAATTTGACCACCTTCCTTAATCCCCCCAAATTATGGAAAGTGATCTTACATTTAGGAACGGAGGGAGTATATCATTACCTCTTGTGTATCAAATATGAAATTTGAAAATATACACACGGGCACAAGAATATTTGAACCGCATATATAATTACTACTCCTACTATACATATGTTATGTTCTTTGTATGATAAAATAATATTCCCGTTGTCCTTAATATATAAGGTGTTTATGCATGGAGTCAACTTTTGTCCCAAATATATAGGTAATTACTCTTTTTATTTAGCAAATTTGTATCACATTATAAAGTATAGATGAGATTGCTGAGTTAGATCTATGGTCATGCAAAAAGAGACAAGATTCACAATAATCTTTTACTAGAAAGAACTAATGCAATATCTATTATTTGGGAAAGAATGATAGACAATTGTTTGATGTAATTTGGACACATCTAAATAACGCCATTCGATGTAATGGTAAGAAGGACTAATCGAGTGGTGAACCTAGGATTCAAAAGAGGTTCAAAACAGGGAAAAGCTAAGAAAACCAAACAGAACACTTAAGAAAATTGTTGAGTGAAACCTCTTGATTAATACGTCGTTCCTAATTAAGAGATCATTTTCAAATTTTCCCAAGTTGACTTTAATAATACTTATATATAATACTTCCTTCAGTCCTAAATATAAGACCTAGTTGACTTTTTTGAAAAATTCTAAAAAAGCAAAATGAGTCAACTATAAATTAATTTACCTAATTATTTTCCTTAAAATATTTTATTTGATAAATTAATAAATAATCTCAAAATATATCAAATATGTCATAAGTTAATAACCTATTTTGCAATAAAAAAATCAATTAGATCTTATATTTAGGACTAGAGGGGGTAACAAGTAAAAGAGGAAGAGTGAAGATAAAGATATATGATTATGACAAATTGATAACATCATATTAATAATTAACTTAAATATAATTAATAATGTAAGAATTAGGGGGAAAATGATATTATAGTTTTTAATAATGTGTAGTCATCAATCATTGAGGGGGAATAATCTAGATGCTGAATTGAGATTGGTTATGCTTATAGAGGGATGATGAGCAAAACAAATGTTACCAAATAAGACAAAAGATGGTGGTAAGTACTAAGTAGTGATGAGGATTGAGAAGGGAGGACACGTGGGAGGAGTATATGAGGTGAGGTGGAGGGGAGAGGATGTGAATGAAGAATGACCGAAAGATAGAAACTAGAAAGAAATGAGAATGGTGGCTCATTATTCTTATGCTCATGCCTATGCCTATGCCTATGCCTATGGTCGGCCTCACTTCCCACTTCACCTCCGTCGTCGTCATCATCATCTCCATCCTCCTCGTTCTTCCTTTCCCACACTTTCTTCCTTCTTTCCCGTTTTCCCTAACCCAAATATTCATATTAGTTACTCCCTCCTCTTCTCTGCCATGCACGTGGTATTCTTCACATCCTATACTTGTATATATACCTTCTTCCCCTGTTAAGTTAAGCCTATCAAGATTGACTATGTTGCTAATTTCTTAATGGATTTTGTGGTGTTTAGCCTTCACTTCACTAGCTATGTGTACTAAAGTAGCATACTTTTGGACTAGCTCATACATGCCATATACTTATTCAGCCTTCTTTTATTTTATGCTAACCAACATTGATTACTCCCTTTTCCGTTCACTCTTTTATTTTTAGCAATTAAAGAAGTTAAGTGAGCTCTCTTCCTAAATATAAAATCATTTTATCTAATTCGATTAAATTAAGAATGTTAGTTAACTTAGTCATTATCATATCATATTGCCAATTCTCTCAAACCATATATTTTTATCTACACTCTTACTCTCTTGTTTATTTATTATTGATAAGTATTATCAGAGTTAATTTGGGAAAAATTAAAAACTGGTCTTATATTAATTTGGTATTATTGATAAACATTATCAGGGTTACTTTATAACGTTAAGCTTGATTGTCTTGGGGTCTAAGGTTGTGATTTTGAATCAGTCTTTCTACATAAAGTAGAAGTAAGACTAGTATATTCTCTTCCCCAACATCCCCCACGCACCAAGTGGAGACTAGAACTGGTTCACCCTTTATTTATCATAAAGTTGGCATTACTCATCTTCTCAGTGTTATGTTACTTGGGTAGAAAGAACAAAAAAGGAGGAAACAAACATCTGCTCGTTTCAACTTTTATTTTTTTTAATCATGCTCAAACTATGAACATTGCAGCAGTTCTGGTCCGGGAGTGGCAGCAGTAGGAACAAAGCAATGGTGGAGAATTTGCAGCGTTTTGGGATAATAACATCAAATAAGGTGGCCCAAGTAATGGAGGCCATTGACAGAGCTTACTTTGTCCCAGAGGAAATGCAGCCTTATGCTGACAGTCCCATGCCAATAGGTTACAATGCCACCATATCAGCTCCTCACATGCATGCCTACTGCCTTCAGTTGCTGGAACGAAATTTGCAGCATGGAATGCGCGCCCTCGATGTTGGCTCCGGTATCTAATGAACATGTTTAACAATATGTATCTTCATTATTATCAAATCATCCAAATGTAGTGATTTCCCTTGTTTGCAGGAACAGGATATTTGACAGCGTGTTTTGCGTTGATGGTCGGACCGGAAGGGCGAGCAGTGGGTGTGGAGCATATTCCTGAATTGGTCTCCACTTCCATAGAGAATATTCAGAAGAGTGCAGCTGCTCCTCTGTTGAAAGATGGCTCCCTCTCTGTGCATTGTGGGGGTATGACTCTGCAACTGCTATGAATCTTCACATTATCAAGTTAAAACTGTTTTAAGTAGTGTTGTAAAAGATGGACCAGAAAGCAAACCGGACATGGCTTCAGGTCATGGTTCAACACGATCGGATTGCTCAGACTGATGGTTGAACCAATGATCAAACTGATAACTGTTGAACCGAAATATGAAGCGGTCGACAACTGAATCAGTCTGACCGTCCGGTTCAATACGGTTCTTATAACACTGGTTTTAAGCTTAGGTCAACCATTATACGATTTCATAGTTAAGACGTTTAAGTTATGTGGGTGGAAGACTCAGACTTGAATGATTCTAAATGTATTCGAGTCACTATAAGATAAGCAAATTAAAATCAGTTCTAACCTCTAAAATCAACAAATGTAGGGTTATAATGAGTTATGGGATGTGGATGAGAATGAGATGGATAATATGAGTGTGTTTGTGTGTGGACAGATGGAAGGCAAGTATGGAGTGAGGGTGGTCCGTATGATGCAATTCATGTGGGAGCAGCAGCAGAAGAAATTCCAGAAGCACTGATAGAGCAGTTGAAGGAAGGAGGGAGAATGGTTATTCCAGTTGGGGACATGTTTCAGGATTTGAAGGTGGTTGATAAGAACTCTGATGGCTCTCTTACCATCCGAACTGAAACTTCTGTTCGTTATGTGCCTCTTACTAGCCCTGATGCTCAACTACAAGGCTACTACTGATCACTTGGCTTCACTTTTAAAAATGGAGATGCAGTTTTGGAATTCAGTAGTCTTTTCTATTTGTTTCTCATTCCAAATGTGATAGTCATGATATGAAAGATGTACTTTTCTGCTGAAATGGTATATATGAGAGGTTGGAACAATATGTAGTTACAGGAGACTTTCAAGTCAATACAGGCAAGTCCTACGAGTAATATCTTCACTGTCCAACTCATTCTCATACAAATCCATATATACTTTATTTCAACAACACTGGAATAGAATATTGGGATAATTAATTAGAGGTCCCCTCACAAGGGAGTTAATACTGGAAAAGCCCCAAAAGTTGAAAATATTAATGTAGGGTCCCAAGGGACCTCACATTAGTATATTTGAAAAGTGAAAAGACAGTTTTACCCCTAGCCTTAAAAAAAAATTACCCCCCTCCTCCCCCCCCACCCCCTCCTCCTCCCTCCATCGCCCCCCCCAACCCCAGCCCCCTCCCCCTTCGGCCCCCCACCCCCACCCCCTCCCCCTTCGGCCCCCCACCCCCACCCCCAGCCTCCCCCCTCCCCCTTCGGCCCCCCACCCCCACCCCCACCCCCAGCCCCTTCCCCCTTCGGCCCCCCACCCCTCCTCCCTCCTCGCACCCCACCCCCACTCCTCCTCCCTCACCCAAGGAGGGAGAAGGAGGAGGGAGGAGGGGTGGGGGTGGGGGTGCGAGGAGGGGGTGGGGGTGGGGGGCCGAAGGGGGAGGGGGCTGGGGGTGGGGGTGGGGGGCCGAAGGGGGAGGGGGAGGCTGGGGGTGGGGGTGGGGGGCCGAAGGGGGAGGGGGGAGGGGGTGGGGGTGGGGGTGGGGGGCCGAAGGGGGAGGGGGCTGGGGTTGGGGGGGGGGGCGATGGAGGGAGGAGGAAGGGGTGGGGGGGGAGGGGGGGTAATTTTTTTTTAAGGCTAGGGGTAAAACTGTCTTTTCACTTTTCAAATATATTAATGTGAGGTCCCTTGGGACCCTACATTAATATTTTCAACTTTTGGGACTTTTCCAGTATTAACTCCCTTGTGAGGGACATCTAATTAATTATCCCTAGAATATTCTCATATTTTCAAGAGAGGAATTTTCCTCCACAAACAGAAAATACACAAAAAAGAAACCTAGTGGGGTAATATTACAATTAAGCCATTCTCATTGGTGCATCGAATTAATAACTAAGGTATATAAATCTAAGGGCGAAGGCCCAAAAATGATACATAATTATTGGCCAAGGAACAAAAGTAGTACATAACTATTTTGAGGTACAAAAATGATATTCAAATATTGGGCGGGTCAAAAATGATATTTTCACTAATATGACAATAAGATTAGACATGAAAAGTCCAAAATGCCCTTATAAATTAAATTAAACATTCTTTATTTTTCTCAAAACTCTGAATATTATTTCCCCAGAAAAAAAGTTCCAGATCATATTCATCTGTTCTCTGTTTCATCCATCAACCTTGCTATTTTTATTTTATTTTCTTCTTCTTCAATACTCATCTTCCAAGTTTTTTAATTTCCAACACACCTTAGATTTTTTCATCACCCCATCATTTTTCTCAGTAAAAAAAAAAACAGCCCACATAAATCACTCTTAGTTTCTTAGCTTAGTGTGTTTTTTCGGAGAAGATAATGAAGTGTTAATGTTTAGTTCATAGTTCATACTAGTAATATATTTTCCTCAAAACTATGGAATCAAGAGATGCAATTAGCAGTGCAGTCACAGTGGTGGGATCAAATGATCCATCAGAGTATCATGTAACTCACCAGAGCGAAATTCCGGCGACAACCGGCGGCGGCGGGTGGTACTCCGGCTTCCATGCCGGTGGTGCCGGGGAAGAAGAAAAGAGGGTATGGTGGTGATTATGATGAGAGAGTTTGATGATGGTGGTGAGGAAGAAGGGTAAGTAAAGAATGTTTAATTTAATTTATAAGGACATTTTGGACTTTTCATGTCTAATCTTACTGTCATATTAGTGAAAATATCATTTTTGACCTCGTCCAATATTTGAGTATCATTTTTTTACCTCGAAATAGTTATGTACTACTTTTGTTCCTTGGCCAATAGTTATGTATCATTTTTGGGCCTTCGCCCTAAATCTAATCTCAAACTATGTGCTCAACCAAAGGAGGAACAAAAAATTTACACTATATCTTGAGAAGTAGAAGAAAGAAACTCATAACAGAACAGATGACGTGGAGAATTACACTTGAGTTCACCCCTCAAAAGGAACCACGCCTGGGCCTTTCCACAGCAGCACTCACTTTCATGGCTCTCCCATCCACACTCTGAAATGGAAGCACACCCAGTTATATGAATGTTCCAAAAGTATAGCACAATTCATAAAACACGGTCCAAAACTTTGATAATGATACCAGCATTAGCAAAGTAAGAAAGTACTGCTACTTGTGTTATACCTGACCATCAAGAGCAGCAATAGCATCATTCATTTCAGACTCACTGGCCATTGTGACGAAGCCAAAACCGCGCGATCGGCCAGTCTCTCTGTCATTAACTATCCAAGCATCCATAACCGTGCCTTGTTCACTGAAGATTTGCTTTAGCTGAACATTATCGACATCAAACGGCAAGTTCCCGATGTAGATTTTGAATTTAGGTTCAAAGGCACGAGGTGGATGTTCAGGCCTTGATCCTCTCGGAGCAGCCTTATTAACAACCAGTAGTCTTCCATCTAAATCCTGTTGTAGATATTAAGAGTATGTAAAAATCTTAATCTAACTAGGTTAAAATCCTGATCGAGTTCAGGATCAATAAACAAAAATGTTGTAAATAAAGCAGCTTGAGGTTTCAATGTAGGCATGATTGGATGCCAAAGTCTTTATTACAATTCAGATAAATTATCTTAATCTCCAATGATTTTACAAAAGTGAGAGCAAATCATCATTAACACAATATACACCATCATAGTTCATATCCTATACGAAGTCTAGAAAGCCTTTTACTTCACATATAGAAGCAACTACTTTGAAAGGCGGGAAAACAATAATACCATTACTACTTTCCCATTCTCAAGAAAACTGAAAACCCGATCTACTGATTATTCCAAAATACTCTTTCTCTGGTCCTAAATATAAAATCTCTTTTACTTTTTATTGTGGAAGTTAAGAAATCAAATTAGACCACTACATTATAACATATGTCACATGTAATTAGATTATAAATGTTACTAGCTTATAAATAGAATAAGTGGTCTTATAATTACAACCAGAGAGTGTATGTTTATTAAGTGAATCATATAGACCATTGCGATTAAAAAAAAATCAAAACAGACGTACAGTTTTATTTTCACATTCTGCACCCTGATTGATAGGAGGATAAGTGAAAAAGGAGATTTTGATGAAACATCTACTTTGTCGGAGATACTCCCTCCGTTCCTAAATATAAGATCACTTTAAGAAGGAGAGTTTGTTCATAAATATAAGATCACTTTATAATTTAACTCAAGTTTTCCCCAAATTACCCCTATACTCCCTTCACCCACAAAATAGTGATTTGAAGGTGAGAGGATATTTTTAAAACTTATGTGAGGGGTATTTTGGAAATTTCATGTAATCCTAACTCATTGGAATGTCTTCCTTAATCTCTCCAAATTTGCTAAAGTGATCTTATATTTAGGAACGGAGGGAGTATTATATTATATTAAGGAATGGAAGAGAAATGCTTCCCAAACAAAGGAAGCAAGACAATTGAACAATACACTTCCCTCCCTTCACTCTGATTCCCTTTACCTTCCCCTCTCAACTTCTAAAAGCATGCATCTTGATATTTCAACTCAACTTCAGTTCACTTCTCAGTGCAGCAAAAACACATTGTAACGTTTATAGAAAACTTCAGTTCTTCCTTTAAAAAAAAAAAAATCTACAGCAAACTACTTGTACATTTATACATACATCATACATGTAAGTATAGAAACAACTTACATAGCGGCTGAACTTTTCTACAGCTTTCTCAGCTTCTTCAACAGTGCTCATCGTTACAAAACCAAACCCACGACTTCGATCAGTCTCTCTGTTATAAATCACCTAATACAGTAATATCATAATAACCATCTCAGTATGTCACAACCCCATATGCCATTTAAGCCATTAATACCTATTACTCCCTCCTGTCCTAAACACAGGACCGTCCTATATATAGGACCTAATTCTAAATTTTGTCAATTTATTCCCAAATTAATCCTACTTGTGCTACTCCAACAATAATCAATATTCAAGTAAGAGATGATGAAGAGAATAAGAGAAGATGATTAAGGTGTATGTTGTGTTTTTTAGGAGAGAAAAAAGCACATCATACATTCATACCAACTAACATAACTAACATCATACATTCATACCAACTAGCATAACTATCATACCAACTAACATAACGAACATCATACATTCATACCAACTAACATAACTATCATACTAACTAACATAACTAACATCATACATTCATACCAACATAACTATCATACCAACTAACATAACTAACATCATACATTCATACCAACTAACATAACTAACATCTTTAATTTACTCAAATGAATGAAATAAGTGCTATTAAAAGAAGTTAGAGAGTGTGAAGTGTCACCTCACCTCAGCAATTTCAACAGTTCCAGCTTGCTCAAAAAGCATAGCCAATTTTTGGCTATCAACATCAAAAGGCAAGTTACCCACATAGAGTTTAGCATCTTCAGGAGGTTCTTCATATTCAACCTCATCTTCAACACCATCAGCTTCCCAGTCAGAAACAGCAGCTTCAGTATCATCATTACCTCCAACAGAAACAGTGTTTTCAGCTTCTTGGTGGGCCCAATCTGATGTCTGAGCAACAAAAGTGGATATAGAGGAAGAAAAATGGGTTCTTTTGATGAGAAAAAGTGAAGACTTGATGGATGAAAGGTGAAGCTTGAGGGAATCAGAAGGAAGGGTTGAGAAATGGGGATGTTGGGTTTTGGTGGGGAATAGTGAGGGTAAAGAAAGTAGGAAACTTTGTGCCATTGGCAGACAAATGAACTCTTGAGGATAGGAAAGTGTGAAGGGTTTTACTTTTGCTGATGGTGGCAGAGAGAGGTTGAAGAAGATAGGAAAGAGAAGCAAACATGGGCAGAACTAGAACTAGTTTGTAAACAGAAACAGTTGTGGGCTGTTGATGTTGGAGGTTGGGATTTGCATAGTTTGTTTGGACTTAATTTGCATAGAGGATTGGGCTTTTCTAAAATTTTACTATTTTTTCTTTGATCCCAATTGGTTCAATCAATTCTACTAACAGAAGTTGGTTAAGTTGAATTGATTTATAGCTGTGAGAGTTTTGTTAGTGAGTGATAGATAATATGTAAATATCTTTGTAAGTGTTTTTTGAATTTAGATAAAGGATACTACCTCCGGTCCCTAATATAAGAGTCCAAAATTTGAATGGTTTTGATCCCTAATATAAGAGTTCATCTCACATTCTCTCCTCATTTAATGCATTTTTTCCTACTTTACCCTTACCTCTCTTTCATATATATATATATATATATATATATATATATGCTTATGTATTTCTCTCTCTTAAAAGTATCATAATAAATATGGGTAATATTGGAAAAGAAACATTAACTCCAGACACTCAACTAACATTCACATGTTTTCTTAAGAAGCGTTTTTTTGGCGGCTGGCTCTTATATTAGGGATTGGAGGGAGTACCATTTAGTTTAATTAATAAGTCAAAAATATTAAATTCTCGCCCATTAAATAGAGATATATGCTAGGTTTTTTTGTATAAATGACAATTCATTAAAAACGAGATAAAATATATATTAAAATATTACAAACTTAAATAGAAAAAAAGAAAGAAGCATAAAAAAACAAGGTGCTCCCTCATAAAATTACAAAGAAGTTCAACATCTACTTAAAAGTAAGAGTAACTGATAAAAGTAAGAGTTAGATGCTAGTTAACTTATTAGATTGATAATTGTTTCCATGTTTATCCTTATTTATAAATGAACATTCGATCAAATAGTATTTTATACTCTTCCGTCCTATTTATAGACATAGATAGTGTAAAATTTGGTCCTATACGGGACAAATGATATATTTTTCTTATAGATTTATGAAAATGTTCCTATTAAATCAATGACTATTTCATGTGCACATTATCATGTATTATTCTCTATTCTCTAGTATGAATGGTAGATTTGAATTTGAATTAAAGTTTATCTTCAAGCTTATTCTCTGTCCTTTCATTCTAACTATCTCTCTCCTATTATTCTCCCATGCACATACATCTCTTCCTCAATAATTTATTCTATACATCATTGAAGCATGGCGAATAAGATTTATTTTTTATAGATCAGATAATAAAAGTCTAGACTTAGTGTATCATACTCCGGTTCATGTTACACGCATAATAAAAAATGTCAAGATTGCTTGATAACATCTTACTTTTTTTTGGCCGAAAGATTACATCTTACTTTATTCCAAGAAAAATGCTCTCCTACATGAATATTACCTACATCTGATGAGATGGAATTCTACCAGCCAATCAACATGATGCTCTCTAATTTCTACCAGCCAACTGCACGTACAAGAATCAAACAGCGCCTCACCCCAGTATTTAAGGTCTTGCTACTACTTATCCGGAATTTCTAGATATCTTTGAAATGTATGTCATTTCTAAAGGTGGATATACTACTCCCTCCATATATAAGAGCCCAAAATTTAAATAATTTTAATCCAAAATTTAAGAGTTCATTTCACATTTTATCCTCATTTAATATATTTTTTCCTATTTTGCCCCTAATTCTCTTTCATATTTATTTCTTTTAAAAGTATCATAATAAATATGTGTAATATTGAAAAAAAACTTTAACTCCAGACACCTAGCTAACTTTTACATGTTTTCTTTTTAAGAAGCAAAACAGTTGGACTCTTATATTAAGGATTAAAAGTATATTGTTTGCACAATAATGAAAGCGAGAGAATTGGTTTTTTAATGCTTGTGAGATCCACGCGACAGCTTATACATATATTAGGAGTGAGATTCAACGTGGGACGTTTCTGATTTATTTTTTCCATAAATATCAGAATATTGTACCGCAACTATCCATAATTTATTTCTTATATGATGAGTCCTAGTGTTGACATATTCAATGACCAACGATTTCAGTAATATTAATTAATCCTCTCTAGAAGTGCGTGAGTCTACGGGATGTGTGCATGTTTTGACAGTTTGTACAAGAGAGCCAATACAAAAAGTGGCATGTCATTGTAATTACCACAACATATCACAATAATTGTGGTAAAATGATTAGAAAAATTATATATAGAACCAATGGATTCTAATTTTTTTTCATTAGAAAAAAAGTTTTCAAACATAGCGCTGTTTTCTATCTTGAGGTCATCATCGTCGTTATCAATCTCATATTTGTGTTCAAACCGAATCCTATGCGATACCAAGTCCTTAAAGCAGTCCAAAAAATGCCACCGCCTTAATGAGATAAATTGCTTTGAACTTAAGAACATTGCTTTTTTGTAATATTATCATCCATGGATGAAAAAGTAGGAGGAAACAAGTCTCTGAACATCGAACAAGGTGTTCAAAATAGTCTTCAACTTGATGGAATCACTTCTGCTCACACTGTGGACCATGGTGATGATAATTATTTAGTCTTTCTGTTTTAGAGATCTGAATTGAGCTGAAAGTTTTGAGACATTTAACTTGTTCTACACCTAATAATTTTTATATGTAACTATATTATGTGCAGATTCATGGCAACAAGTGGGGTTGTTGCTTGTAACCAGCTTCAACTGTGGATGGATATTAAGCTTTACAAATCTGATAATGGTGCCACTGAGTTGGAAATGGGGTGTCTTGTGCCTTATTGTGGTAGGACTTTACACAGCCTATGCAAATTGGCTCCTAGCTTCTTTTCAGTTTGTTAATGGCCACAGATTCATCAGATACCGAGACATCATGGGATACCTTTTCGGTGAGCATGTTCATTGCTCATTATAGATCCAAATTATATTCATCACAAAGTTCATGAACTGACCATATCATATCTAATATATATTTGAAGGCAAAACTATGTATCGGGTCACATGGGCTGCTCAATTTTTTACTCTTCTTCTGGGAAACATGGGCTTCATAATCCTCGGAGGCCAAGCGCTTAAAGTAATGAAATACTACTATTTACCTTATATCTATATATATATTATCTATCTCTAGGTAAGTGATTAGTTACGTTTTAGCTAGATGGAATTTGATTGTGAATGAAAATGGATGTGCAGGCAATAAATTCAGAGTTTAGTGATTCACCCTTGAGGCTTCAATATTACATAGTGATAACAGGAGCAGCTTACTTATTATTTGCTTTCTTCATTCCAACCTTATCTGCCATGAAGAAC
Organism: Mimosa pudica; assembly: GCA_029929735.1. Taxonomy (NCBI): domain Eukaryota; kingdom Viridiplantae; phylum Streptophyta; class Magnoliopsida; order Fabales; family Fabaceae; genus Mimosa; species Mimosa pudica. The sequence continues at coordinate 15,035,907 of JAKELP010000014.1, read as the reverse complement.
TGGCTAGCTGTTTCTGCAGTTCTCACCTTCACATACATCGGAGTGACCTTTTTTGTTCTGGTCAAAGATGGTAATTAAAGCAGCATCACATTAATTGCAACATGAGTCTTTTAATTTCCAAATAAAGTAAATACTAAATATGACTATATTGTTGGAATTATTGCAAGGTAAATCAAACTCTGATAGAGACTATGATATCAAAGGAAGCGAGGTGAGTATGGTGTTCAATGCCTTCGGGTCTATATCTACCATTATTGTTGCCAACACGGCAGGCTTGCTTCTAGAGATACAGGTGATTGATTTATAATTATTAACATATCCTACACCAGACAAACTCTTCATGAAAATATCATAATTTATATATTTTTAATTAAATGTTAAGTGTTTTTGGCTTTTCTGATGAAAGAAAATGTTTTCGGCTTTTGGTGGACTTGAAATTTTTAATGGACGCAGTCAACTCTGAGGAAGCCAGTTGTGAAAAATATGAGGAAGGCTTTGTGTTCACAGTATACAGTGGGCCTCCTATTTTATTACGGAATAATCATAGTTGGTTATTGGGCCTATGGATCAAATGCATCCGTATACCTACCAGAAAACTTTACTGGGCCTAGATGGGCCAAAGTCGTGGTCAACGCTATTGTCTTCCTACAGTCAGTGGTCTCACAACATGTAATAAATCACACATTCTCTTAGTTTATTAGCGTCATTATTGAACATTAAGTTTTTTATTTGAATACTTAATGAATGAATGGGTGAAAGCAGATGTTTGTGACGCCAATCCATGAGGCGTTGGATACCAAATATTTGGACATTGATAAGGGCATGCATGAGAAACAAAACATGAAGCGCTTGTTCTTCGTACGGATACTATTCTTTAGTGGCAACACTTTGGTCACTGCAGCTTTTCCTTTCATGGGAGATTTCGTCAACTTCCTTGGTTCATTTTCACTCATTCCTCTCACCTTTGTCTTCCCCAGCATGATCTTCCTCAAGGTCTCATCCTCCCCATACTCATTATTTCATCTATATATGTGTGAGTTTAGTTATATCCTCCCTCCATTTCTAAATATAAGAGATAGTTGACTTTTTCGAAGAATTCATTGAAAGCTAAATAGATTAATTAAAAAATGATTTTCCTAAATTTTTTCTCTTAAGTTGTTTATTTGACTTATAAGCTAACATATGATCCAATACTTCCTCCGTTCCTAAATATAAGATGACTTTCCCTAATTTGATTAGATAAAATATGCTAGTTAAGTTAATTATTAACACATGATATTACTAATCTACCCTGACCATATGTCTTTATTCTCACTCTCCCGCTCTTGCTTGTTTATTATAGATAAGGATTATTAAGGTTTATTTGGAAAAAATGAGTAAAATTAGAAAGTTGCTTATATTTAGGAACAAATTAAAATTTGAAAGTGATCTTATATTTAACAACGAAACGAGTAATATACAAGATATGTTATGATTTAGTGGTTCGTTTCACTTCATTGATTTCTCAAAAAAAGTCAACTAGCTATTATATTTAGGAGTAGAGGGGGTATTTAAAGTTTTCACTCAGCAACAATGTGTGGCTATTGTGGTCATCTTTTTTTCTAGGTCCAATGTGGCCCTAGAAACTTCTCAAGGTTGACTGTTAAAAATTTATGTTGACCATCAACGTTGCTCATTTTAATAGTTTCCAAACAATGTTCATGAGTGATCGCAACAAATTTGCACCTTCACACATGTGCTTTACATCTGAGTACGAGTATGATATTATGTATCATATATGATTTATTTATAGGTGAAGGGAAGCACGGCAAGAATAGAGAAGAAAGCATGGCACTGGTTCAGCATTATATTATCTTCTGTGCTCGCAGTGGTTACCACTATTTCTGCAGTTAGATTGATTGTTGAACACGTCAGTACCTATAACTTATTTGCAGATGTGTGATACATCATTCAAATACTCAATTATATTTAAAATACCACACAAACTCTCTACCTCCAAGTCTTGGCTGGGGAAAAATAATGAAGAGAAAGTTCCATACAGTGTTAACTGATTGAAATAAGAGTTTTTACTTTTCATTGTCATTTTAAACAAAGATGTTACAAGTTATACAACAAATACATGTAAAACAAGTGTTCAGTTTGTAACATGTTACCATGTGAAATCAATCAAAACAGATTCAGAGTCTAAAACGAGAGTGACAAAATCTATGGCATGAAGAAGGATTTTTTTATAGTAGCAGTAACACTTACCTGAATTATATATATGTATATTAGTCATTACAACATACTATAAAAGATATATATATTTTTTTAAATGACCCTTCCCATAGAATAAGTTGGTGGTGGTTTGTGAAGGCCATGATGAGTGGTATTGATGTGCATGAGTAAGAAGTTTCCCCCAAAGAGATCATTGAGATGACTCTGCCCATTTTTGAGCCTCATCAGTGCTTTTCGCCATGAGACCTTGAAGCTACGAACAAACTTGCTTCTTTTTCTTCTGAGGAATCTCTTTAGTTTGGGCACACGAATCTTTGGCCTTTTCCTACCAGCTAGAGCCTTAAATTTAAGCCAAGCTTTAGCTTTCTTCACCTGTCTTTCTAGTATTTGTTCATCCGACTCTTCCTCATTTTGCAGCCTCTGGTAAGAAAAGTTGGCTCCTGAAGTCATCTGATACAATTTGGTCACTACAGCTTCTAAGTTCTAAGACAAGTAAACATGCTTGACTTAAAATAACTTGTTTTTTCTCTTCACGGATTTTGGACTTTTGGCTGTGTAATGTTTCTTTTGGTTTACTCAACTTTGTGAGCTTAAAATTGGCTTGCAACACGTATTCATGAGCAAACTAGTTTGGTGCAATTAATAAATGAGGCCATATGAGCTGCATTTTTTGGTAAATGATGTGTTGGGTTCATTAAGTGTCCATTGAAATATCAAATCTCTTGATCGCCAACTCATACTTAAGGAACCTAATAATTCACATTCATATGGTATAATAATGTATATGGGGTCCGGCAACCCTTATTTTTTCATTTTTAATTTCTCAAATTGAATATTTCTTCAAGTATGAATTATTTGATGGTCATGAAAATTTGGACTTTACCTTATTAAAAAAATTACTCCCTCCGGTCCCAAATATAGGTCTTAGTTGACTTTTTTGAAAAATCCTAAAAAAAGCAAAATAAGTTAATTATAAATTGATTTACCTAATTTTTTCTCTTACACTAGTTTATTTTATCTATAAGCTAATGGATAATCTAAAAAGATATCAAATATGTCATGATTTAATAACCTATTTTGCAACATTAATCTCTCCAAAAAAAGTCAATTAGGTCTTATATTTAGGACCGGAGGTAGTATTACCGAAAAAAAATTCTCATGCACATATTTTATCCACCAAATTTTATCAAAATTTTATGATATTAAATCTTAATGAATTCTCCCACCTGTCTTCCCTTCTTAACTTTCCCTTTAAGTAATGGAATCCATATTAATTTAGTTGGTATGTAGAGCCACAATCAAATCTGGGTCAAAATAATGGGCAGATATTTTATCAAAAAAAAAAAATGGGCAGATAAGAATTTATGAGGAGACAAAACTAAAGGACTTTAATGATTTTTTTTTAATTTTACATTCACTAGATTAAGCAAAAATTAAAGGTGATGTATACTTTTTCTTTACCCGAGTTCAATTTTATATCCATATTACACGTTTACGGCATTATTATTTATCTGTGCATCAAGGTTTTGGGCACTTCATGTTTTTCAAAGCATAGGGATGGGATGGTTTTTTATTTGACTAAGCAAACAATTGACAGTCATAAACTTGACCAAATAAGGACAAAGCAAATGCATTCCTGACAAGCATTTCTTTATAGTTTTCAACAAATTGAAATTTCCCACTTGCTAACCACTCATAGTTTAAATAGATTATTTATCTTAGACATGGATAAACCGAACCCAGTGAGACAAACTAGGAACTCCAGAATTCACAACACTGAACAAGTAATAGCCAGAAGGAGCAACATTTGGAGATGGTGGAGCTTCTACAACAGCATCAACATAACCACTTTCATTTCTCAACAAAGTCACACATCTCAGCTTCAATAACCTCTGATTCATTGAGAATGAATGAGTTGTAAATGGTGGTGAGTACACACTGAATTCCACATCCCCACTTGGCACATCCTCGCTTGGCTTCCTTCCCAGAAAAAATCTTACATTAAACTGTTTCCCATATCCAATCTCATAGCTTTCACCACCACCACCTCCTCCATATACAATGGTCACATTTTTAAGCTTCCATTGATCATACCTCCTATGCATATAACTTGGAAGGAAAGCTTGAAGTCTCAGCTCAGTTGGGTATGCCACATTGTGAAAGGTGTAATTACTATGAGGGTTACCTCCTGCAACCAAAACTCTCCCATCAGGAAGAAGAGCTGCAGAAGAGTGATACATTCTGGCTATGTTGGTAGAACTAAGAACTGTGAATCTCGTTCCAATTTCACTTCTTGGACTATAGAGATAAGGTTCATGAGAAGCATTTCTTGCTTTATTATACCCTGCAGAGCCTCTTTTGGCTCCATTGATGATCAGAATTTGTCCTGTTGGGAGGATGATCATGTCATGTAGAAGACGAGGTCCTGGCATGTTTTCCATTCTCCAATTGCTCCTGCTACTTGTGATGTCTATTCTTCCACAAGAACGTAACCCCTTTAAGAATCTTCCATTTTCTGCAGCTCTATAAGCTCCTGAAGCTGCACCTCCACAGATCAATACTTCTACTCTCTGGAAGTTGTCTGAGTAGTGTAATGGAAGCAACACGGATGAGCCAGAGCTGGGGTAGTTTCTAGAACCATCTCCTGGGATACGAGGGAAAGTCCTGATCACTTTGTGTCTTCTAAAGTTGTATAAGATAGAATCACGGTTAGCGAAAATGAACAAGTTCCCATCTGATGAAAGATGGAGGAAGGGATAGAGGTTGTTTCCTCTTGAGTTCTTATTATAAGTTTGACTCAAGAATGGAAGAGCAAATGCCTTTTCTCCTGACTCAATTTTTGGAACAAACTCATAAGAGAAAGAGTCTCTTCCTCCAACCACGATAGCCCGGTCGCTTTCTGGCAGAATCTGAGAAGAAGCATACCATCTTGGATCAGACAAGGATTTCTTTGACTGTTTCCAGTCACAATTTTGATCCTTACAGGGTTCAAACTTCCTGATTTTCTTGGATCCAACACCATATCCACCAACTTGTAAAAGTGTCCCATTACTGAGGAAGGAACCAGAGGAACCCCAAGGATCAGATTCAAGCTTCAAAGCTCTCAATCTGTTATCATGAATGAAATATTCAACAGAATGAGCATAGCATGTAGAATCTGAAGTGTCTTTTTCACTTTCGGTGCATATTCTGTTGCTGTTGAACCGTCTCTCGAGCCGGTAGTTAGACCGGCCGGCTCCCGTCTGGTCAAACATTATGATGGTGTTATGGTGAGTTAGTGCCATGTGCATCCCCACCACGCCGGAATTATGATGCAGGAGCTGCCATTGGCCCCCCTTATCACTGGAGAATGCTCTTGTTGCTCCATCTCCAAGCCGGAAGCAAAGCAAAAATAGGATAAAGATCATCAATTTACTGAAATCCATGAAGGTTTTTATGCCACACTCCTTTAGCGAGATAAGAGCACCATGGAAATGGTTTTGGCTTTGAGACTCCATTTGTAGCACCACAGTTGAGATTTAGGTAGATTGTCAATCAGTAATGCACTTGAAATGGTGTGATCAACTAATCTAAAAACCAGTCCGGTAATTCATATTTTATGATGAGATAAACATATTACGATGATAGTTTATCAGGTCATATGAGAGTTTAGCCAATCACATACATGAATATATTAATATATTAATAAATGAAAAGAACATAGTTGGGGTCTGGCAAGCACGAATGGAATGGTACATCGGATCACAAGAGCATGTTGCGGATTGTTTATGTTTTCTAGGCTATTTTCATTCACTTCGCACTTAACATAGAAAAAGATGAGTAGTTAGGTAAGGTTCACAAGATCATGTTGCGAACTGTGGAGATATAAGCCAAAAGTTTAAATGCTAAACCATCCAGTTATGTACAACAGAAAAATTTGCTAAAACTTGTAACATCAAAATGAACGAATCACCACCAAATTAATTAATAAAAGGATTGCAAAGCTAATGCATACTGTCCTGATCCATCAACGAATTTGAAACGGAGAACGCCTTCACATTATTGATGATTGAGCTCATTGATATAGAACTTGAGTAAACCTTAACCTTAAACTTGGACGAGTAAATAACCAGAATATGTACACCGTGTATCTATCTGGCTTCAGTCTTCATTTTCATCACCAGACAACTTGCAAAATATATCAACTTGGAGAACCATGGACAAGTTTCCAGGTGATAGATATATCATCTAATAAAGTTTTATTCGAGTAACAATGGTAGTCCTGCAAATGGGGCACATCTCCAAATTTTGTCCGCACTCACAGCAAGCCTGACAATTAAGTAGGTCGGTTCGTAATCTAATGTAAAAGCATTGAATCATACAAAGCTAAATGTGAAACTAAAAAAATAATCAACTGCCAGTTACCTGATGTCCACAACCAAAGGCCATATTTTTAGGTTCAAACATGCAAATTGGACAAAGCTGCGAGGATAACACAACATAATAATTTAGTTTGTTGTAAAATTCAGTGAAAAGGAATAGCATTAAGTAAAATAGGTGTTGGTGAGATAAAAGTACATGATTATCAGAAGCAGAACTTGCAGGCCGATTAGCGCCGGTATTATGATATCCACCACTTTCAGATGGTGCACTGGGTTGAAAACTGGTTGAACGGGAAGCCTTTTGGGCATTGCCAGACGCAGAGCCATACATAGGTGGGGGAAGAGGAACCCTATCTATAGCTTTCCCTCTACGAGTTCTGTCAAAATATTATAAAAATTAAACGGCTTTACAAAAGTTGCTACATATTATACTGCAAATTTGACCCAAAAGAGACAGAAGAGAACAAGAAAAATTCAACATGCACACCCCAGTAGATTAAGTTCTAATGTTGCCTTGTACTGAGAGGGTATTTCCATCAGTGCAGCAAGAGCAAATTCTGCTTCTTTTCTGGTTCGATCGATGTTCTTTGACATTATTTCAGTAAAATTCACAAACTGCGGCAAAAATTAAAGGAATTTTAAAAAAAAATTATATAAATTTACCATATTGAAGAACATATTATGAGCACACCCTAAAGCAAGAGCAAAATGGACAGAGCTTATAATCTAGACTTGAGATGCATACCTGGAAATTATCAAAGGTCCGGGCTGGTATATTATCATCAAATTCTTTCATCATGTCCCATGGCCCATCTCCAACTCCCACTAATATAATTGACAGGGGATATCGACTGAAAGAAACACAAATTTCAGATATGGTTCCAAAAAAGGCAAATTAAAAACTACAGCAATGCTGGAAAAAAAAATAAAACTACAGCAATGTGCAGATGATTGCCTTGCTTTTACAATAGCTTCAACAGTTTGTTTTTCCTGAGTGCTTAGATGCCCACTCTCAGTATCAATACTTCTTGTCACCTAAAGCAACCATGGGATTCAATTAGTTCAACATAAAGAAAATTCCCAATTCCAATAGTCAATTTTACGGCCAAATACAAAACCTAGACCACACCATAGTTATAATTCTGCAGCAGTATCATATTAAAGATTTCAATAAGTTTCTTATGCAAATATAATAAATTCTTTTACTCAATTTCAATGAAAATAAGAAGCAAAATTTTAACAGCTCAACATAGACCATAAACGTGAATTAAACGATTTTGTCGTGATAAATCCCAATTTCAGATGGAATGAAGTGATGTAGCAGCCTTATTGTAAATCATTTGACACAGTTTAGGCACTAGTCTCTTAAATGAAGTCATATCTAATGCCTTTTGAATTTTGGCAACCTGCGTTGGTGACAATAAGTTTTAGGATCCAATAGTATAGAGAGAAGGTCTTGATATTTGCATCACCAAGCAGCCCCTCTCCAAACCATTTTTATTGCAGACAGAAAGAATCTATAATACTGTACCTGTCCGTCCGCAACTATCACTAAGACATGGTACTGGCCACCACTTTGCTCAACAATAGTTATTGCCATTTCAATCACTGGGGCAAATGACGTTGGCCCTGTCACAATGCCAAGAGGCAGAAATGGCATAAGCAAGACGCTCTCATCTTGTCAAGTTAAAAAACAGAAATGAAGTAAGACCATGGTTCTAATACCTGCAAGCCTTAATTCAGGAACCAATTCTCGGTACCGACTCAACACTTCTTCAAACCCTTGACAATATGTCTCATCCGGATAAAAACTAAAAACTTCCTGGTCATGGGTTGATGCTGCCAATATGTAAAACCACACATATTGTAACTTGTCAATAAAAACAAAGAGTGTCATACACTATATATTGAAAAATTCGAAATTACCATCTCCAAATCCAAAACAGGGAATTAAGTTATCCTCATCAAAGGAAGATAATGTTTTTCCAATGATTGATATTGCTTGTTCATAAGGATTTAGTTCATGACCAATATGATGCAGGCTTCTCCTTTGGAACGATTTTGAACCTGATAATTATGCTTGTCAGTTGTGAACTAAATGGCAGATGAAAGCAAACAAAAGGAGAGCAGACAAAATGAAGGAAAACCTGTCCACTCATTGCTCTTTGTGAAATCAATACCAACAATTAGATTGGAAGACTCTAAACCAGCACTTGCTAGAGCCTCCGTTACCTGATAACATCAAGAATTACTGGACAAGGTCACAAAAATATGAACTTTAAGATACTTCCTCTAGTCCAAATTGTAAAATCACTTTAACTTTTAGGAGAAAATAAGTCGCAAAATTAATCATTTTAAATTGTCGACATTTATAAACTATCCTATAATCTTATTACATGTAGCATATGTTATAATTTAGTGATCTAATTTACCTTCATAACTTCCAAAAAACAAATTCCAAAGGATCGGAGGGAGTACCAATTACTACTATTATGAACAATCTAAAAATATTATCATGTTGTGAAAATAGCAAACCAATGGAAACTATCTATTCCCTAGTTGAAACCATCTTTATAATGTAAGTGTCCATATGATGATGATGCCTCCTTAGACATATATTTTTTTTGCCAATCTCCTTAGACATATAATTGCAATGCACATGGATTATGGTATTTTTGCTTCATAATGCATTCATTCATTAATTCACATCAAAAACTAAAACATTATAGAAGCTGAAAAGAAAATGTTACCTGGTCCAAGCTAACATAATTGTCACCAATCATAGAATACTTCCCATCCAATGTCTTTTTTGATTCACCACCACCACCATTTGTTTGAGAAGGAGTTCCATAATGTCCACGTGGCAAATGATGATCATGGCTTTGTTGCACATAAGGTGATTGAGGTGGAGGGTAATTCCAAGAATTTGAACTAGTCCTTGAATATGAATCTAGCCTCTCATTACTACGTCGTTTTGAACTAGATCCACCCATATCTCTCTAAATTCAATAAAGACTCAATTAAATATGAACTGCACAGAAAAGCAAAAAAAGTTAAACCACATTACACTTTTCATAACAAAACCTGACAAGTTCAGAACTTTCTTGTTTCTTTTGGATGAACCAGCATTATAATAATCAATTTTGAATGAATTGATGTGAAATATCAAAAGGGGTAGCTGGAAATGGAATGAGAAAAAAACCCAGAAAAGAAAAAGAAGAAAAAAATGTTAAAGTTTAGACCTTTGAGCAGAAGCGAAAGGGAAACGTGAAGAGTGAGAATGAGTGGGTGATGAAGTGGAAGAGGTGGTTTACTGAGAATAAAGAAATGGGTGTGATTGAGAAATGTGATTGATTTATTGATAGAGATGTTTGGTTTGGTCCTTCCTTCCACGAAATACACTTCACTCTTTCTATATATTATCCACTAGGCCCCTTCAATTGCTTAGTCCTCATCAACACTATGAGTGTGTCACTACTCTTCACTCCTATCTTTTTGTCCTTCTTATTACTTCTCTTGACTTTTCCCTTGGATTGGGTTAGGTGTTCACTACTCATAGTCACTACTCTTCACTACTCTACACTATGAGTGTCTCTTGACTTTTAGTCCTCATCAACACTATGAGTTAGGTGTTCTGCCCTTGGATTGGGTTGAGCCCAAACCCCTTCCTAAAATTTTGTTATTAAAAAAAAGAAATAGGGGAAATCTCAGATAATTGAGAGAGAATTTTGAGTAGTAAATGATTAAATGTCGAAACTTAACGAGTTCATTTTTTTTGATACAGAAAAGTTTAGGTGAGTTGGGTCCCGGGGCTCACAGGGTTAGGGCAGGCTTCCGGGCTCTTTGAGCGCTTATAGAGGTACTTATCGTCCACCAATAAGGTCCTCACATCAGCGGACCCCTTTACCAATATGAACAACTTTTGTTAAAATGATTTTGAAATTTAAATGTTTTTTTATGTGGGATTTTTCTAAGATATAAGGATTCACGAAATCAAACTTCACGAAATCTCCTTATTAAATTGACCTCCCTATTTTACATGACCATAACAACTTGTATTATCACCTCCATTCCTAAATATAAGATCATCTTTCATGATTTGATTAGATTAAATATGCTATTTAAGTTAGTTATTAAGAAATGATATTACCAATCCTAACTATATATTTTGATCCACACTCTCCCTCTCTTGCTTTTTATGGTAAATAAGCATTACTAGTGTTAATTTGGAAAAAAGTTTGGCAAAATTAGAATATGATCATATATTTAGGAATAAAATGAAATTTGAAAGTGATCTTATATTTAAATATAAATGAAGGGAGTATAATGTTATGATCATTATTAATGTCTGTTATAAATTATTAGTCACTAACAATTAACAATTTTTGGTTAGATGATAAGGTTTTGGTCTTTTAAAACAATATTATGAACACCAATCATAACTTTTTAAATTATAGGTTACTTTTTTTTGGTCGAGAATAAATTATAGGTTACTACTAATTAACAACTTTTAGCAAGATGATGAGAACTTTTCATTGGATAATTACAACTTTCTAGACAAAATTAAGGACCATCAGCATAATTGTGTGATTTCGTGGGATTTTAGTTTAATTAGGAGATTTCATGGATATCATCTTAATTAAGTTCCTTCTTTGGTGTAATAAATTTTCCCAAATTTCTACAATCCTTCCATACTTCCATGTCTTAAATATTACATTTAGAATGATCATTCATGTTTTTCCTAACAGTCTACTACAGTGCACATGATATTCATTAAATCTTGCTATGTTTTCAAAATGTTAGTATAGTACAATGCACAGAGCCTCAGAATATTCCTATAATCCTCCAATAATTAATTATTGCCGTGGAGTTAAATATTCAGTAATTAAATCACAGTCAATCATTTTTTTATGTTTGTCTGACTTTGTCAGATTTAAATACTATATAATGTTCAATTCGGGAATAGTTTTGTGGGTAACTTTGTTTCAGGTGTGGATTTTTTGTTCGAACAACCATTACTCAATGACTTTTCTGCCGGTGACGGTTCTTTTCTACGCACAAATCATCATGAAGGAAAAATGAAGACGGTAGGGTTTTTGTGACGACGACGGCTCACTCCTGTACATGTTTACCTATTTAGGGTTTCTATGTATTATCATTTGAATTTTCTTTTTGTAGACCTATTTTGTATTCCAATTTTTTAGTTTAATAAAATTGTCTATGCAATTTGAATTAAAAAAAAAATTAAAACATTTTTCGTGTTTAGATGATTTTGATTTGAGACCTTTTTAAGAAGAATCAATGTCCACCTGTTGGTCTAATCGATTTTAATTAAGAAATTACCTAAACTACTTCTATTGTGGGAGTGAAAGAGGTTCCTGGCTTTCTTGATAAAAAAAAAAGAGGTTCCTGGCTTATCGCACTTCGGCCAATTAATAGGAGAATTTGTGCTGTGAATTTAAAAGGAAACTTTATACTAGGCTATAAAATGGCAGTGAACCTTCCTATTTTAAACCCTGCTTTAAAAGTTTTAGCCCGTTTTATCAAAAGGGCTTTCAAACCTTGGTCCATTATGCTAATTTCTTTTTTTAAAAAATGGGTTTCCAAATTCTGACTCAATAATAATGACATTGTTGAATTTCTATACAAATTGTCAAATTTATTTAATGGAACAAACAGTGCAAAGGGTTTGCCTATATAAGAATGAGAACATGTATTCAAATCCAAGAAATGTTTTCATTAAAAGATATAACAACCATGTTTATATGACAACACTCCTATCTCACAATTCATATTAGTCAATTTACATGCTAAATTAAAAAAAAAATTTGTTCAATAGATAGTCAAATACTCCCTCCATTCCTAAATATAAGATCACTTTGGTTAATTTGGGGAGATTAAGGAAGACAATAAAATTACACAATCTTCCCAAAATCCCCTCAATTACTTAACTTTAAAAGGAGGAGGTGTTTTCAATGAAAAGAGGGAGTATAAGGGTACTTTGGGCAAAACTTGAGATAAAATAGAAAGTGATCTTATATTTAGGAACTTATCCACTTCCCCAAAGTGATCTTATATTTAGGAACGGAGGGAGTAATAATTTCTTTCTCAACATCGTCTTGGAATTTGTTGTTTAATCAATGCTTCAAATAATGAACTGATTGCAGTATTCCTGCCATGGTGGCTAACCAACCAATACTAATAGTGTGCACACCCACTTTTCAGCACCTGTCAACTTTACTGGCGACTCATGAACAATATCTATTCAACACATTTGAGTTTTGTATTTAAACTTCAATGCATTTGTAAATACATAGCAACATATATAAACGAAAATGACAGGTATAGAAATGTATATTATTACATCATAATACATATTGTATTCTTATAAAGTAGGCATGTGCATGTGTAGCTTGTCATAAAATTAATCAGCTGATATAAGGTGATGGAACTCCAATAAGAGGCAACTTCTTGTGCACAACAAGACCTGCTATTTCAGACATATCTAAGTCCTCCCCTCTTCCTCCATTAGGCAAAGCCCAATCAAATTGGAAGATAATATTTGCTATCACAAGCTCAACCATTATCATTGCGAATTGTGTTCCAGGACATCCTCTTCTTCCTGCACCAAATGGGATTAATTGGAAGTCATGTCCTTTATAATCTATTGAACTATTTAGGAACCTCTCTGGTTTAAATTCTTCAGAATTCTCCCAATATGTCGGATCCCTTGCTATTGCCCAAGCATTTACAATTATTTGTGCATTAGCTTGGATGTCATGGCCTTGAATTTTCACATCTTGCATGCTTTCTTGAGGGATTAAGAGAGGAAGTGAGGGATGTGGGCGAAGTGTTTCTTTCAATACTGCCTTTAAGTAAGGCATGTGATCTATATCATCCTCTGTTATTATATGTGATCTATTCCTTCCCACATCTCTAACTTCATTCTGCAATTTGTTCATGATATTTGGATGCTTTAATAGTTCTGCCGTTGTCCATCCTAAGATTGTAGAAGTGGTGTCAGTCCCAGCAACAAATATGTCCTGTGGAATCATATTCATAATGTTCAGTTTTAACTAGTAAGAATTGGCAAGATTAATAGAAAGTTAGCATTTTAGTCTTGCACAAAACAAAAACTTGGGATCATCAAGCGATACACACGATAAAGCAAGACTTGTACATGTGACTAATTCTAATAGGAATGAACCTCATAGTCATAAATAATGTGGCTCAGCTCGTTTTCTCAATTTTTGTGAAACATATTATGATAAAAAAAAATTGTGAAACATATGAATGTATGATATAACGTTTAGTTTATGTAGTAGAATGCTTTCACTTGGGCAAACGAAATAAATTTGATATAGATGAAAGCATGGAATGAGCTAGAATAGTGAATAAATTAAATTAGCTGAAAGCATGGAATAAGCAAGAATATAATACCACATCATTTAATTTATATAACTATAAAATGGAGCTAAAGTAGTTGTCTAAGAATTTGTTTAGAAGACAATTTATCCTTTTAAAAGAGCTTTTCAATCATGATTTATAGTGTATGAGGTTTGTAATTGAGAGGAATTTTCTCTCGACTTATGTAAGTGAGCTTATAAATCACGATTGCAGACTTACTTTTTGTAGTAAAACATAAGTTGATATTTGAAAAACTATTCCTCACCCTCACCTAACCATTTTGTCACTTGTCACTCTAGGCCAAAATGTAGGGAAAAAACACCAATTAGCTACCTTGAATATGCCAACTTACATCAAAATAACAAAGATATATTATGACACACATATTGCATGCAAAGAGTAGGAGGATTTTTGTACCAAGATCACGGCCTTTATGACAGTCATGTCAATTGGAAATCCTGTGGAACCTGTCTTTTGAATTGAGAGCAATACATCCACAAAATCATTATGGCCTTTAGCATTCCCACCTTCTTCCGGAAGATTCATGTGCTCTGCAACTATTTGCTCCAAAAGTTTATCCAACTGATTAGCCACTGCATGGGCTCTACCATATAAGCCACTTACATTACCAAGCCAATCAAGCCAAGGTATATAGTCCCCCACCACAAAGCTACCCAATAGCTCCCCATACTTTATAATAATTTCAATCAAATTCCTCCCACTTCCCTCACAATATTTCCTCCCCAAAGCAGCCCTGCTTGTCACATCATTTGTAATTGAAGAAAATAACTCACTTAGATTCACTGACATGTTTGTAGAACAAGCAAGCTTAATATTTTCCATCATTATGGTAATTTCTTCTTCTCTGACCCCACGAAGGGATTGAACCATTTTGTTATTCAGAAGATGCAGCACACTTATACTCCTTATTTGCCTCCAATATTCTCCATATGGAGAAAATGCAATGTCCTTGCAACCATATAACAATATTTGATTCATCTTACCCTGTGGTCTACTTGCAAAAACTAGATCATGGGTTTTCATTACATCACGTGCAGCTTCAGCAGAAGAGACTATAAGTACTGGTTTTTCTCCAAAATGAAGAAGCATCAATGGACCATACTTTTGAGCTAAGGTGTGGAGGTTACGATGAGGATACAAACCTAGTTGATGCAGATTTCCTATAACTGGGAATTTTGGTGGAGAAGGGAGTGAGGTTTTACTGCTCCCATAATTGAAAAACCACTTGAATATAATAATGAGGAAGATAGGAAAGATAAGGAGCAACCAGAAAGTGTTGTCCTGCACAATGGAACTTGTCAAAAAACTTGGCATCTCTCTCTCTCTATCTTCCTTGTTTTTGTTTAATCAAGTCAATCTTATGTGTTTATTGGATGGGTTTGTTCCTCTAAATCTCAAACCATCCCCTTTATTTTTCTTTTTTGCTTAAGCCACTCTACAAGCCAGAACGTATCAGACCAGAACCTACATGTAGTTAAAAATTTTTTGCTTTATTTTACCTCATCCGTGCAAGTGTGTTGTATGCACATTAAAATATTCAAACATTAAACACTAGAAGATCATGGATAGCAGAACTCACCTTCACTGTCAAGTTTGGCAGAGTAACTGGAAATTTTCTCTAATTTTCCCTTGCAACATTACCAAAAATACATCTGCAGATGCATACAGCTATTAAGTCATTAACTACTGTATGGTTTATCATCAATATACTAGAAACATGCAACTACAAGTAAAATAAACCAAAACTTCCGTCAAGTAGGAAGCACAAACATCTAAATTGTTTTTCTATTATATAACAATGTATTTTCTTATAGGGTTAAATATAATTTTAAAAAAATGAACTATTGTGTAGTATCATCTAGAACAAGTATCAATAAATTTTAAAATTGAACAAAATGGCTAACCCATTAGATGTAGCTAAATGAGTTGACTCCATGTAACATGTCAACACATCACTTGTCCACATGGATTGCTAGTAAATCAAAATAATGATGTGGATCAATAATAGATTGACAAGTGGCAAGTACTTAACACCATTTATTTACATTTGACGATGTTGATCATTTTGTTCAATCTTAAAATTTAGTTGGGCAAAATGATACAATTTATCAATAATACTCGTGTCAGATGATATTTACGCAATAATTCATTTGCTAAAATGATTTTTAACTCTTCACTTATATGTCTAGAAGATTAAGATAAGAAGTATTTAAGCACACTAGCCATCATGACATCATGTCTCCTAACAACACAGAAAAATCAAATTATAAGCTAAAAATGAAATAAAAGCTAACATTATCAACTCAAACCATGTTGACTATTTATTTATGAAAAATAATTGATTTCAGAAGAGCGCATCCTTAGCTTCAAGAGAGAGCTAGAGAGAGAGTGAATGCTATATAAATCAAGGAAGCTCCCATTGAGATCAAAGATATCATCCGATGAAATTACGAATGTCCTTTTGGCACCATGATAACGTTATACAGAAACCCAAAAGCGCGCGTACACACACATATAGTTAGCAGGAGAGTTTTTGCGTCAGTCCACATCGCAAAAATACCAATAAAATCCACGGGATAGAAAAGATATTGTTGGAAATTTTCATAAATCTTTTTTGATAAGGACATTTTCATAATTTTATTTTTTTAAATAAACAACTAACAACAGACACAGATATATTTCTGGCTCTAGTTTTTACTTTCAACATGAAATAACCATATTATCCGCTTAAACCAAAAACCAAAACTAGTCATATCTCACATGCACCATATTCATGTACTCTTTTAAGTACAGAAAAGGTATGTTCCCAATATATAGATAAATAAATAAATAACGAAAGAACAGAACCATGCAAAAAGAAAATGAACAAAATATACGGAAATCAAAGAGAAGGAATTCTACTGAACCATCAATATTTTTGAAAGCTTGGAGGAAGGAAGAAGCTGGAGTGTGGAGAGGAGATGAGATTAGTACTGAATAGATGAAGAACAAAAGGCCAAGGTTAAAAAAGAGTGGGGTGTCGTTATCAATGAACAAGGAAAAAAGTGGAAGAGAGGGCAGTTGCATGATATGGAGGATAAGATGGGTCCAAGAGACAATAACTATATAGGGAAAAAAATGACGGTGAAGGTATCGCTACAAAACAAGGACAGGTGGCAGAAAAGCAGAGCAGGGAAATATATTAGTCAATTTTTGTGCATGACGAATTCTCTGTGTTTGGCCGAAAACAAGAGTAGGAGGAGTAGCTTGGTTCTCACTTCTCATAGTAGCATAATAGCTCATCACAGCTTATGGAAGCTATGACCTTTCAGTTATGGTATACCTTCAGTTCACATGTCTATGTTAAGTTATACGACCGCTTTGCCTAGTAATTTGGTTATATTAAGAATGTTAGTTAAGTTAATTATGATCACATATTATTATCAATTCACTCTAATCATATACCTCTGCTCCATTCTCCCTCTCTTATTTGTTTATTATTGATAAGTATTATCAGGGTTACTATAGAAAAAATGTGTTAAATAGAGAATTTTCCCTGGAAGTTTTTTTTAGGTGCAATTTATCCCAAAGTTTTTTTTAGGAGCAAATCAACCAAATTCTAAAAATTTATGTTGACAGGGAGGTTAGTGGAGGAGAGAAGATGAGAAGGAGGGAGAAAGGGAGGGGTTGAGATGAAATGGGTAGAATAGTCCATATCAACATAAATTTTTAGAATTTGGTTGATTTGCTCATAAAAAAAAACTTTTAGATACTAAATTGTAGCTAAAAAAACTTTCGGTGAGGCATACTCTTATGGGAAAACTTTTAGGGGAGATTTGTTATTTAACCCTAAAAAAAATTTGCTAACAACTAGAAAGTAACCTTATATTTAGTAGCAAATTGAATTTTAAAAGTTTCACTATATTTCAAAATTGTTGGGCATATGTTACCATGCAGACGGGGCAGGGAGTGTTATTATGTTATGTCCTAACTAGGAGAGGGGATCAGTGGGCACGAGGTATTGACTAAACTATATAGTTTGAAATTTCCTATTGCATTGGTCAAAAAAAAAAAAATTTCCTATTGCCATTTTAGCCCGTCATGTAATTATATACTCTATTTCTTTTATATAATTTAATCTTTTCCATTCTTCATCTCATATTCTTCTCAATCTTCTCATTCTTATAATCTTTCTCATCCTCAAAATTTTTTGAGGAATTTTCATTAAGTTCATCACAATCATTTTTAAACAAGCAAGGTTCACACCATCAATAACAATCTCTGGTTTGATTAATTATTATTGATATTTGAACATTATTGTTGTTGTGTTTGTCAGAGTATTTATTATTAATTTATTGTTTTATTAATTTGTTGGGTTTGTCATAGCTGCGGTTAGGCCCAAATTATTTTTTTTTATTTTTTGAAAAAAAAGAATTGCGAAAATCATGAGTGTGACACTAAAAATAGCAGTTACTGTTACTGTTTTATGCTTATACATATTCTATTTTCTTTTATACAATTTAATCTTTTCCATTCTTCATCTCATCTTCTTCTCAATATTCTCATTCTTATAATCTTTCCCTCCTCAATCTTCTAATGCTTATAATCTTTCTCATTCTCAAAATTTTTCGTGGAATTTTCATTAAGTTCATCACAATCATTTTTATGGAAGCACGATTTACACCATCAACAACAATCTCTGGTTTGATTAATTATTATTGATATTGAACATTATTGTTGTTGTGTTTGTTATAATATTTATTATTAATTTATTGTTTTATTTCATTGCTGAAATATATATTCATCTTCAATCTCTCATTTTTACAACTTTCCTCATCATCTTTTGGTGAAATTCATTACGTTAAGTATCATAGCAGTTTTACTATTGTAACAGTTTACATATCAGAAATTCCTGGTTTGAAGTTTGATTTTCTTTAAATTATTTCAATGAAATTTCATATTCTTCTAAAATCTTTTGTTTTATATAGTCTTCTTGAAGTTTGATTATAATCTTTTGTTTTATTATATATATCTTAATCTTTGAATATTGTTTGTTGTTGAGCATTAGTTGTTATTTGGTTTTTTAGAGAATATTTATTAATTTATTGTTTTATTTTATTGTTCAGTATTGTGATTTTATTATATATTGTTATTTCATTTATTTATTTATATATTATTTATTTATTTCAGTATTGTGGTTTTATTATATTGTTATTTATATTATATTGTTTTACTATTTTATTATATTGTGATTTGTTTTATCTCTTTATTATTTTATTATATTGTGATTTGTTTTATCTCTTTATTTATTGTTATTATTTGTTCTAGATTCATTGTTAGTATTTGTATTAGTTTTAATATTTATGCTATTTTATGTGTTAGTATAATTGTTGTGAGTAATCCTCTGCCTATTTATTTAGCCGGTCCTAAGCCCAGATAGAAAGAGTAGGTTGTGTTAGGCTTCGGCAGTCAACGTAAAAATTTGTCTAATCTTAAAGCATGGACACACACAACCATTTTAGCAATATGTCATCGATGGACAGTGGACAGAAGAAGGAATATATAAAGAAGAAAGTGAATGAGTGTAGGATGAGATTTAGTACGTGGAATATTGGAACCTTGAGAGGCAAAGCTTGGGAGGTAATAGGAGTGATGAGGGATAGAAAGATAAATATTTTATGTATACAAGAGACTAAATGGGTAGGTGAAAAGTCTAAGAATATTGATGGTTATAAACTTTGGTATACTGTTAAAGTGAATCATAGGAATGGTGTAGGTATAATTGCGGATGAAGTGTGGAAGAAGAAGGTGGTTGAAGTTTATAGAAGTGGAGATAGAATATTATTGATAAAAATGGTAGTTGAGGATGATACAATTAATATAATCAGTGCATATGCCCCTCAGATAGGGGAAGAATTGGTCATAAAGGAACAATTTTGGGATGAATTGGAGAAGATGATTAAAAGAATTCCTAACACTGAAAAGATTTTTATTGGTGGCGATCTTAATGGACATGTTGGTAAAGATGCAGGACAGTACACACAAGTTCATGGTGGTTTTGGTTTTGGCACAATGAATAATGAAGGACATTCTATTATTGAATTTTGTATGGCTAATAATCTTAAAATTGTTAACACTTGTTTTGAGAAACAGGAAGAACAATTAATTACATATAAGAGTGGAGGCAATAGATCACAGATTGATTTCTTTTTAGTAAGAAATTCGGATAGAAGAATGTGTATAAACTGTAAGGTGATTCCAGGTGATGGTGTGACTACACAACATAGACCTTTAGTTTTAGATGTTCGTGTGAAATTTAATAGAAAGAAGAAGAGAGAAATGTTTCAACCAACAATTAGATGGTGGCAATTGAGAGGGGAAAAAAATCAAAATTTTTAAGAATAGGTTAATGAATGAATGTATTTGGGACAAACAAGGATGTGCTAATGATTTATGGATAAATTTAAGTATGATGATGAGAAAAATAGCAAAAGAAGTTTTAGGTGAATCAAAGGGCTATATTAGGCGTCAAAAGGAGACCTGGTGGTGGAATAATAATGTTCAAGAGAAAATTAAATTTAAAAAACAATTTTTTAAGGATTTGCAAATATGTGATAGTGAGGAAAATTGGGTACAATATAGATTAGCAAAGGAAGAGGCGAAAAGAGTAGTTAGTATAACTAGAGCTAATTTCTTTGAGGAGTTTTATAAAGAATTAGGGACAAAAGAGGGGATACAAAAAATGTATAGAATAGCAAAGATAAAAGAGCAGAAATCAAGAGATTTAGATCAAGTAATGTGTGTTAAGGATGAAGAAGGTAATGTATTAGTTAAAGATGAGAGTATTAGGGATAGATGGAAGAACTATTTTTATAATTTGTTTAATGATAGAGTGGAAACTTTGAATTATACTATAGATGATTTAGGGAATATTGATAGGAATAGCAGTTTTACAGATAATATTAAGATTAGTATTAGTGAAGTTGAGGATGCTCTTAAGAGAATGGCTAAGGGAAAAGCTGTTGGTCCAGATGGTATTCCTATTGAAGTATGGAAATGTTTAGGAGAAGATGGTGTGTGGTGGCTTACTAAATTATTTAATGAAATTTTAAGGTCTAAGAAAATGCTAGATGATTGGAGAAAGAGTACATTAGTACCTATTTATAAAGATAAAGGAGATATTCAAAATTGTGTAAATTATAGAGGAATAAAACTTATGAGTCATACAATGAAGTTGTGGGAAAAAGTAATTGAGCGTAGGTTACGTAATGAGACTAGAATATCGAAAAATCAATTTGGTTTTATGCCAGGAAGGTCAACCACAGAAGCAATATATCTAATTAGAGGCTTAATGGAAAGATATAGAAGTATTAGAAAAGACTTACATATAATTTTTATTGATTTGGAAAAAGCATATGATAGGGTGCCAAGAGATTTACTTTGGAAAATTTTAGAAAAGAAAGAGGTACAAGTTGAGTATATTAGAGCTATTCAAGATATGTATGAAGGTGTAATGACTAGAGTTAGAACACCGGTAGGTGATACAATTGATTTCCCAATAAAAATTGGTTTACATCAAGGTTCGGCGTTGAGTCCGTATTTGTTTAATCTTGTTATGGATGTTGTGACTGAAAGTATACAAGAAGAAATTCCTAAGTGCATGCTTTTTGCGGATGATATAGTAATTTTAGGGGATTCGAAAGATGAAATTAATTGGAAATTAGAGTTATGGAGGACGACTTTAGAGTCGAAAGGCTTTAGAATAAGTAGGAGTAAAACGGAATATATGTGCTGTAGTTTTGGCAATAGGCAAACTCATGAGGACATAGAAACTGTATTAGGAGAGGATGTTATACGTCAAGTGGATAAGTTTAAATATTTGGGATCAGTTATACAAGAGGATTGTGAGGTAGATAGAGATATCAATAATAGAATTCAAGCTGGTTGGTGCAAATGGAGAAAAGCTTCTGGGATTATTTGTGATCGAATGGTTCAAACTAAAGTAAAGGGAGAATTCTATCGAACAGCTATTAGACCAGTATTGTCATCTGGTAGTGAATGCTGGGCAATTAAAAAAAACAGCAAGAACATAAGATGGATGTGTCAGAGATGAAAATGTTGAGATGGTCTAGTGGGTTTACACTAAAAGATAGGATTCGTAATGATCACATTCGTGAGAGAGTTGGGGTAGCACCAATTTCAGAGAAAATGAGAGAATATCGTTTAAGGTGGTATGGGCATGTTCAAAGAAGAGAATTGGATGAGCCAGTAAGAATAGTGGAACAGATGGAAAGGGAGCCGTATATAAGAAATAGAGGAAGACCAAAAAGAACTCTTGATGAAGTTATTCAAAGAGATATGGTTGTGAAAAATTTATCTGTAGGAATGACTAGGGACAGAGCTAAATGGCGTCGTGTGATCCATGTAGCCGACCCCATTTGAATGGGATAAGGTTTACGTTGATGATGATGATGTAATTATGTGCAGCATTTAGTGCCGTAGTGGTGCGGGTTCATTTGTTTTGGTGAAAAAATTAGGGGTGTCCGGGAATTTCCCGTCCCGGACAAAGCCGGGAAATTTCCCGGGGGCCGGGAACGGGACGGGATTCGGGATAAGCCCCAAGAATCCCGTTCCCGTCCCGGATTTTAATATTATTTCTTTTTTTTTTTAACTTTTTTAATAAAAAATAAGGGTGTTTACTCTTTAAGCCCAATTGTAAATATTGCATGTTGGGTTCTGATTGTTTCTGAAAATTTTTTTGTTGTGTTCTTTTCTAAAATTTATTTTCATTCAACCAATTTAAAGGAACTAATTGCATGTTGGGTTTTCTGAAATCTATTTCGTTATCATCTGCATGATGGGAAAGATTTGTAATATTGTTTTATAATCCTTGTGAGTTAGTTTTGCTTTAATGGATATAAAATGTGTGCGGTGTGTATATGTCAGTAAGTGTATAAGGGAAAATATGATGATATTGGAAAATATTAGTAGGGTAGGGGGAAGAAAAGTTACAAGATATAAGGGAAGTGAAAGGGACAAATGTATGACAATATTATAATATGAGAAAGATTTGTAAATGTATGACAAATCTTTCCCACATTTTAATCCTGTTAAATATGGGAATGATTTGTAATCTTGTAATCTTATTTTGTAATCATTGTGGGTTAGTTTTGTTTTAATGGTAATAAAATGTTTATGTATGTCAGTATGTGTATATTTCATTTTTATGTCTCATTTGTTTGTTCCCAACCTCATAATATGCGGGAACGGGAAATCCTGTTTTCATTCCCATTCCCGCATATTTCCCGCCCATGCGGGAAATATGCTGAAACGGGAAAGGGAAGCCTTTCTCGGCCCCTTTCCGGGAACAGGAACGGGAAAACCTATTCCCGTTCCCGCACCCGGGTTTGGACACCCTAGTTTTGGGCAACTAGTCCTAATTTAATATCACCATTAATAGATATTACTTTCGAATTACACTTTTATATTTTTATATTATTAAATTTATTAATTTGTTAATTTTGATAAATACGGATGATTAAAATACAACATTGAACCATATTTTTGACTAAAATATCCGTGATTAACCTAAAAAGGCCTATTTAGATATACTCTTTAGAGAATAGCTTATGAGAAAAAGCTGATGAAAAAACTCTTTTGAAAAATAGATTCTAAATAATAACTTCGGAAAAGGCTGAAAAATATAGCTTCATACAAAATATATGTTTTTTTACCTCAAACCTGTTTTCATTTAAAAAAACTGTCTTAAAAAAATTGTGACTGTTTGTCTGACTTAAATGAAACCTAGATTTTGACAGAAAAAAGTTATTCTAAAAAAGTTGTGAGTGTGCCCTGATTTTAAAACCTAGGTTTGGGCCCCAAACCTAAGTTTTGGAGTGTATCCAAACAAACACTAAGTATTACAACTTTTTATTAGAATAAAAGAATAACAAAGTAAAAATATTGTGTGTATATAATATACTACCTCCGATCATAAATATAAGATCTAGTTGACTTTTTTTGAAGAGATTAAAGTTGCGAAATAAATTATTAAACCATGACATATTTGATATATTTTTAGATTATCCATTAGTTTATAGATAAAATAAACTAGTTTAAGGGGGAAAATAGATAAATTAATGTATAATTAACTTATTTTGCTTTTTTACTGTGAAATTATACTGTGAATTTAAAAGGTAAGCTTTATGCTACCCTATGAAATGGGACAGTGAACCTTCCTATTTTGAACTGCACTTTACAAATTTTAGCCTGTTTTAACAACAGGGCTCTCAAAAGTGGTCCATTATGCTAATTTTCTTTTAAAAAAATGGGCTTTCAAATTCTGAGTCGAATAATTGATACAGTAACATTGTTGAAATTCTATGTAAGTTGTTAAATTTGTTTAATGAAACAAACAACACCCTATAAGAATGACATGTGTTCGAATCCGAGAAATATTTTCAATTAAAGATATGACAACCCTGTCTTTTTTTTTTTACCTTTAATATGTCAACCCTGTCTATGTGACAAAATTCCTATCCCATAAATCCAGATTTGTCAATTACCAATACATGTCAAATTAAAAAAAATTGTTCCATGGATAATCAAATAATCATTTCTTTCTCAGCATCGTCTTGGAATTTGTTGTTTAATCAATCTTTCAAATAATTAACTAATTGCAATATTCCTGCTGTGGTGGCGACCAACTAATACTAGAGTGCGCACACCCACTTTTCAGCTACATCTTAACCATCGAATAATTTTTTTAAAAAAAAAAATTTACAGCACCTGTCAACTTTACTGGCGACTCACGAACAATATCTATTCAACACATTTGAGTTTTGTATTTAAACTTCAATGCATTTGTAAATACATAGCAACATAAACGAAAATGACAGGTTTAGAAACGTATATTATTACATCATAGTACATATTTTTATTCTTATAAAGTAGGCATGTGCACGTGTATCTCGTCATAAAATTGATCAACTGATATAAGGTGAGGGAACTCCAATAAGAGGCAACTTCTTGTGCACTGCAAGACCTGCTATTTCAGACATATCTAAGTCCTCTCCTCTTTCTCCATTAGGCAAAGCCCAATCAAATTGGAAGACAGTATTTGCTATCACAAGCTCAACAATTGCCATTGCAAATTGTGATCCAGGACATCCTCTTCTTCCTGCACCAAATGGGATTAATTGGAAGTCATGTCCTTTATAATCTATTGAACTATTTAGGAACCTTTCTGGTTTAAATTCTTCAGGATTCTCCCAATATGTTGGATCCCTTGTTATTGTCCAGGCATTCACAATTACTCGTGTCTTAGCTTGGATGTCATGGCCTTGAATTTTCACATTTTGCATGCTTTCTCGAGGGACTATGAGAGGAATTGGGGGGTGTAGGCGAAGTGTTTCTTTTAATACTGCCTTTAAGTAAGGCATGTGATCTATATCCTCTTCTGTTATTATATGTGATCTATTTCTTCCCACATCTCTAACTTCATTCTGCAATTTGTACATGATATTTGGATGCCTTAATAGTTCTGCCATTGTCCATTCTAAGGCTGTATGAGAGGTGTCAGTCCCAGCAACAAACATGTCCTGTGTAATTATATTCATAATGTTAAGTTTTGACAAGTAAGAACTGACAAGATGAATAGAAAGTTAGCTTTCTAGTCTTGCACAAAACAAAAACTTGGGATCAGCAAGCTAAGCGATACACATAATAATGCAAGACTTGCACATGGAACTAATTCTAATAGGAATGAAACTCATGAGTCATAAATAATGTGGCTCAGCTCATTTTCTCAAATTTTGTGCAACATATGATATCACATTATTTAGTTTATGTATAGAATACTCTTATTACTTGGGCAAACTAAATAAATTAAATATATCTGAAAGCATGGAGTGAGCTAAAATAGTGATTAAATTATATATATATATATATATATATATATATATATATATATATATATATATAGCTGAAAGCATGAAATTGGCAAGAATATAATATATCTTTTATTTTACGTATCTCTAAGGTATAAAATGAAGCTAAAGTAGTTGTCTAAGGAATTGTCTAGAATGACAATTGATCATTAAAAACAGCTTTTCAATCATGATTTATAGTGTATGAGGTTTGTAAATAGGGCGAAGAACCAAAAATGATACATAAATATTGGCCAAGGAATAAAAATAGTACATAACTACTCCAAGGTACAAAAATGATACACAACTTTTACCATGTGATCAAAACTGATATTTTCACTAATATGACAATAATATTAGACATGAAAAGTACAAAATGCCCTTATAAATTAATCGCAGCCCAGGTAAAACTTTATTTAATTACAAGGGCGTTTTGGACATTTCATGTCTAATATTATTGTCATATTAGTGAAAATATCATTTTTGATCATATGGTAAAAGTTGTGTATTATTTTTGTACCCTGGAATAGTTATGTACTATTTTTATTCCTCAGTCAATAGTTATATATTATTTTTGGGCCTTCACACTTGTAAATAAGAGGAACTTTCTCTTGATGTATGTAAACGTGCTTATAAATCTCGATTCCAAATAGTCACTATCTATAGTAAACATAGGTTGATATTTGAAACACTATTGCTGACCCTCACATAACTATAATGTCACTTGTCACTCTAGGCCAAAATGTATAAGGGAAAAACACCAATTAGCTACCTTGAATATGCCAACTTACATAAAAATATAACATATATATTATGACACACACATTGCATGCAAAGAGGAGGATTTTTGTACCAAGACCAAGGCCTTTATGACAATCATGTCAATGGGAAATCCTGTGGAATCTGTCCTTTGAATCGAAAGCAATACATCCACAAAATCATCATGGCCTTTAGCATTCCCACCTTCTTCCGGACGATTCATGTGCTCTGCAACTATTTGCTCCAAAAGTTTATCCAACTGATTAGCCACTGCATGCGCTCTACCATATAAGCCACTTACATTACTAAGCCAATCAAGCCAAGGTATATAATCCCCCACCACAAAGCTACCCAATAGTTCCCCAAACTTCATCATAATTTCAATCAAATTCCTCCCACTTCCCTCACAATATTTCCTCCCCAAAGCAGCCCTGCTAGTCACATCATTTGTAATTGAAAAAAATAACTCACTTAGATTCACTGACATGTTTGTAGAACAAGCAAGCTTAATCTTTTCCATCATTACAGTAATTTCTTCTTCTCTGACCCCACGAAGGGATTGAACCATTTTATTGTTCAGAAGATGTAGCACACTTATACTCCTTATTTGCCTCCAGTATTCCCCATATGGAGAAGATGCAATGTCCTTACAACCATATAACAATATGTGATTCATCTTACCCTGTGGTCTACTTGCAAAAACTAGATCATGGGTTTTCATTACATCACATGCAGCTTCAGCAGAAGAGACTATAAGTACAGGTTTTTCTCCAAAATGAAGAAGCATCAATGGACCATACTTTTGAGCTAAAGTGTAGAGGGTACGATGAGGATACAAGTCTAGTTGATGCAGATTTCCTATAACTGGGAATTTTGGTGGAGAAGGGAGTGAGGTTTTACTGCTCCCATAATTGAAAAACCACTTGAATATGATAATGAGGAAGATAGGAAAGATAAGGAGCAACCAGAAAGTGTTGTCCTGCACTATGGAACTTGTCAAAAAACTTGGCATCTCTCTCTATTTATCTTCCTTGTTTTTGTTTAATCAAGTCAATCTTATGTGTTTATTGGATGGATTTGTTCCTCTAATTCTCAAACCATTCCCTTTGTTTTTCTTTTTTGCTTAAGCCACTCCACAAGCCAGAACGTATCATACCAGAACCTACATGTAGTTAAGAATATTTTGCCGGATTTTACCTCATCCGTGTAAGTGTGTTGTATACACATTAAAATATTCAAACATTAAACACTAGAAGATCATGGATAGCAGAACTCACCTTCACTGTCAAGTTTGGCAGAGTGACTGGAAATTTTCTCTAATTTTCCCTTGTAACATTACCCAAAGTACATCTGCAGATGCATACAGCTATTAAGTCATTAACTACTGTATGGTTTATCATCAATATTCTAAAAACATGCAGCCACAAGTAAACTAAACCAAAACGTCCGTCAAGTAGCTAGGAAACACAAACATCTAAATTGTTTTTCTTTTCTATAACAATGTATTTTCTTATAGAGTTAAATATAATTTTAAAAAAATGAACTATTGTGTAGTATCATCTAGAACAAGTATCAATAAATTTTAAAATTGAACAAAATGGCTAACCCATTAGATGTAGTTAAATATGTTGACTCCATGTAACATGTCAACACGTCACTTGTTCACATGGATTGCTAGCAAATCAAAATAATGATGTGGATCTATAATAGTTGACAAGTGGCAAGTACTTAACACCATTTATCTACATTTGACGATGTTGGTCATTTCGTTCAATCTTAAAATGTAGTTGGGCAAAATGATACAATTTATCAATACTCGTGTCAGATGATATTTACGCAATAATTCATTTGCTAAAATGATTTTTAACTCTAGTAGATTAAAATAAAAAGTATTTAAGCACACTAGCCATCATGTCTCCTAACAACACGGAAAAATCAAATTATAAGCTAAAAAATGAAATACTAAAAGCTAACAATATCAACTCAAACCATGTTGACTATTTATTTATGAAAAATAATTGATTTCAGAAGAGCATATCCAGAGTGCTATATAAATCAAGGAAGCTCCCATTAATATCAAAGATATCATCCGATGAAATTGCGGATGTCCTTTTGGCCCCATGATAACTTTATACAGAAACCCAAAAGCGCGCGTACACACACATATATCGTTAGCAGGAGAGTTTTTGCGTCAGTCCACATCGCAAAAATACCAATAAAATCCACGGGATAGAAAAGATATGGAAATTTTCATAATTTTTTTTTTTGATAAGGACATTTTCATAATTTTAATTTTTTAAATAAACAACAAACACACACATCTCCAGATATATTTCTGGCTCTAGTTTTAACTTTCAAAATGATATAATCATATTATCCACTTAAACCAAAAACCAAAACTAGTCATATCTTTTTTTTTTATCAGAAAAACTAGTCATATCTCACATGCACCATATTCATGTACTCTTTTAAATACAGAAAAGGTATGTTCCCAATATATAGATAAATAAATAAATAAATAACGAAAGAACAGAACCATGCAAAAAGAAAATGAACAAAATGTACGGAAATCAAAGAGAAGGAATTCTACTGAACCATCAATATTTTTGAAAGCTTGGAGGAAGGAAGAAGCTGGAGTGTGGAGAGGAGATGAGATTAGTACTGAATAGATGAAGAACAAAAGGCCAAGGTTAAAAAAGAGTGGGGTGTCGTTATCAATGAACAAGGAAAAAAGTGGAAGAAAGGTCAGCTGCATGACATGGAGGATAAGATGGGTCCAAGAGACAGACAATAACTATACAGCCCAGGGAGAAAAGGCGGGGAAGATATCGCTACGCAACAACAAGGACATGTGGCAGAAAAGTTGAGCAGGGAAATATGTGAGTCAATTCTTGGGCATGACGAATTCTCTCCGTTTGTCCGGAAACCTGAGTAGCTTGGTTCTCACTTCTCTTGTAGTAAATAGCTCATCAGCTCATGGGAGCTATGACCTTTCAGTTATGGTACACCTTCAGTTGATATGTCTATGTTATAAGACTGCTCTGCCTGTTCGTTTGATTATATTAAGAATGTTATCATCACATCATATTATCCTTTTTTTTAATAAAAGACCAAATGATATTAACATTAGTTAGGGTTACATGAGTTGATAATATCACATGATATTATCAACTCATTCTAATCATATCACTACAAAAAAAAAGGGAACATTTCAGCGTGTGTAATAACGACCACATGAGTTGAATTTCCCGATTTTGCGGGCGAACCTAGAAATGTGAGATTAGGTCTCGCTTCTGATGGTTTCAATCCATTTGGCTCGTGCAACCAAAAGTACAACATATGGCCTATTGTTTTAATACCTTACAACTTCCCTCCCTGGATGTGCATGAAACAAAGTTCATTCATTCTTTCAACAATTATTCCCGGTCCAAAGTCTCCTGGAAATGACATAGACGTTTATCTTCAACCTTTGATAGAGGAGCTGAGAGAACTTTGGACTTACGGTGTAGAGACGTTTGATGCTCAGACCAATTCGCTATTCACACTGTGTGCAGCATTGATGTGGACAATCAGTGATTTCCCCGGGCTTGGTATGTTATCGGGTTGGAATACGCACACAAGAAAGGCGTGCCCATACTGTAATTTTGATCAAGAATCTCTTCGTCTGATACATAGCAAGAAGTCATGTTTCATGGGTCATCGGCGGTTTCTCCCTCCAGGTCATAGGTTCAGGCGTGAGCGAAATAAATTCAACGGAAAGCAGGAGCGCAGAAACCCGCCCCTTTTGTTGACTGGTGCTGACATCTATGAACAAGTGTGCAATTTGGAGGTTGAGTTTGGAAAGGAACCGTCTTCAGATGAAGAAGATGGAGATCGCAACAATGTTGGTCGCAGAAAGCCACGCAAAACTACTGGATCAGCGCAGCAGTGGAAGAAGAGAAGCATATTCTTCGATTTACCTTACTGGAAACATAATGAGTTGCGACACTGTTTGGATGTCATGCACATTGAGAAGAATATGGGAGAAAATGTGTTGTACACAATTTTGAATGAACCTGGAAAGTCAAAAGATCATCTTGCAGCGAGAAAAGATCTTCGAGAAATGAATATACGGTCGGACGCATGGCCGGACGAATTCGATAGAATTGCTCCAGCCATATTTACGCTAACTGTAATGTCCCACATCGGCTGGGGAGGAGAACGAAAGGTGCTATATATAGGCCTGGATACCTCCCTCTCTCGACGCGTTTTAAAGCCGTGAGGGGTGAGGATTCCCCAAAGCGGACAATTTCGAGAGCGAGGCGCTGGGATGTTACAGATGGTATCAGAGCCAGGCTCGGGTCGGTGTGCCAGCGAGGGCTCTGGGCCCCAAGGGGGGTGGATTGTAATGTCCCACATCGGCTGGGGAGGAGAACGAAAGGTGCTATATATAGGCCTGGATACCTCCCTCTCTCGACGCGTTTTAAAGCCGTAAGGGGTGAGGATTCCCCAAAGCGGACAATTTCGAGAGCGAGGCGCTGGGATGTTACAGATGGTATCAGAGCCAGGCTAGGGTCGGTGTGCCAGCGAGGGCTCTAGGCCCCAAGGGGGGTGGATTGTAATGTCCCACATCGGCTGGGGAGGAGAACGAAAGGTGCTATATATAGGCCTGGATACCTCCCTCTCTCGACGCGTTTTAAAGCCGTGAGGGGTGAGGATTCCCCAAAGCGGACAATTTCGAGAGCGAGGCGCTGGGATGTTACACTAACGAGATCGAAAAAGCAAATGTTTCTCTCCACACTGGTCTCGCCAACCTCCATATTCCGATAGCGAGTACCATACACTTGTGAAGGTGTCGCACCAAATCCCGCAGTGGGCACGCGCCCGGAATGTTCACGGGCACCGAGGGCCTGCCGTAGTCTGGCTATGATCTAAAATGGGTTGCTATATCTAGCTTGTCTATCAAACTCGTCGTTGTCCATCCCAATTGAGTTTGCAAATTCCTTACAGGCTCGATCAATCACCTCCTGCAAATAAAACTTATTATTACCATCTCATTAAAACTACACAATTCATTTCTATAACTTAGACATCTAATATTATTACTATCTCATCCTCGGCATATGGAACAAATGACCCATCAGCGTGTCTGCGTATTTCCAACAAGAAATCTCTGACGATTTCCTCACAGGTTCTTCCTTGCTCCTGGCCCCTCTGCAGCTGGAATTAAGAATTGCAATTATATTATTATCATATTAAACAACAAATTAAAAATACAATTGAAATTTTCATAATAACTCATCTCGTACCATCTCGCCCATTACCACCGAAAAGGGACGGGAGCCAGTGGTGTGACGAACATCTTGCTGACTGCGCGAATTTTTGCCAATCTCAGACCTCTGGCGGCCTTCCGGGCTGAAACGGAATTTCACAAATTTCTTCCACTGCTCAGGATCAACCCCAGGCGGTATTTGTGCAGCAACCTCCTCTTCAGTTTTATCTCCCAACTTATTCCTATTGTTGAATAAGGTACCCCTTTTTGACTTCCACCCATCCCCTATCTTCTTGAGAGCGTAGTTTTTCACGTGACCATATTTATCTGTAATCTCAAATTTTCTCTAACAAAAGAAATTAAACATAATGTCAGAATACAAATTAAATAATAGTAATTAAACAACTGAAATTGAGTAATCGATTCTCACTTTGACAATATTGTTCCACGCGTGGTTACGCTTGTGGTCCGGCACCTTCTTCCAATCAAACAAATCAATAGGAAACATTTTAAAATCAGCACCAACATAACGACAAAAGCGGTTGAATAGAGTGCCCGCTGCTCCGCTGGGCTGCCCTGTGACTTCGAAATGTTGGTCAACCAACACCCTCTCATGCAGAGGAAGGTGATGAGTCTGTGCGACAGTCAACCGCCTTCTTGAGGTCGTGCCACCTCGAAAATCTGCATCATGTGAAAAGTAAAGATTGAAATAAATTCATTAAATTGTATGTGATATAAAAAATAAATATAACAAAAAATAAAAAATATGTATTAATAATATTAAAATTACTCACTTTTCACTATAACATCGGAGCCAGGTGCTCCTCTAGACTGTCTGCCCGAGTAAATGTGGTTTGAGCAGGGGGCACCCTACTGCTTCTCTCATCGCCATCATCACCCTCCTCATCATCCTCATTGTTCCTCTCCTCATCATTCTCAATGTTCTCCCTATCATCAGCATCATTTCTACTCCCATGTCCCTCCATATACTCATCATATTCTTCTTCATTATCATGCCCCGCCATATTCCTTTCAGCATCAGCAAACACAGAATCTATTGGAACATCATCATTTGTGCGGTTGATCGGGGGTGAAAATAATCCTGGAACAACAGGCACCTCGTAATTAAACTCGCTATCCTCACTAATACTGCTAGACATGCTATATATAGTGGAAGAAACACTTTTGAAAAACTCGCAGGAAAGAAAACACACTGGAAAGAAGAGAAATGCACGCTGAAAACACGTTTTTCTTTATCAAAACACGCTGAAAACACGTTTGAAGCGCTGTATTTATAAACAACTGAAAGCCATATCAGCGGTTCTAACCGCTGATATGCACAGTCATTAATGCCATTTATGCACTTTAAAGTTTCGAGGCTGGGACGCAACGGTCAGGATTCTAACGGTCGCATGCATTTCCGCGGTTGCAACCGCTGTTCTGTACAACGGTCACCTGCAGTCCAGCGCGTGGGCACCGCTGATATGGCATTTATTTTAATATTAAAATCCTGCAACGGTCAGCTGCATTTACTGCTCTGACAGGATTTGAAAGGTCCCAGCACTTCAGCGGTTAGAACCGCGCATATGCCCTGTTTTGTCTAAAAAAAAAAATTGTTGACCGCCATTTTCGTTTCAGTGGTCAACCAAGAAACCGCTGAAACGGGTGCCCAATTCAGCGGTTGTTGCCCAACCGCTGAAGTGCAAGCGTCCACTTTACCCTTTTTTTTGTAGTGTATACCTCTACCTTACTCTTCCTTTCTTGTTTGTTTTTATTATTATTAAGTATTATCAGGGTCAATTTAGAAAAAACTTGTTAACGATTAGAAAATGGTCTTATATTTAGTAACAAATTGAACTTTGAAAGTGTTTTTATTTTTAGGGACATAGGGAGTAACATACAAATATTTTTGTCTAAAGTATAATAAATAATATGTAAAAGACAAGATAATAAATATTTGTTTTCCATTTTTTTCTTGCATATTACTTCCTCCAGTCCGTAATATAAGAGCAAAGCCGCCAAAACACGCTTCTTAAGAAAAACATGTGAAAGTTAGTTGAGTGTCTGAATTAGGTTAATATTTTTTTAAGATGAACTCTTATATTTTGGATCAAAACCATTCAATTTTTTTGCTCTTATATTACGGACAGAAGGGAGTAAATTTAAATAAGGGTGATGTTATCTATATTAAATAATATAAAGGTAAAATTGGAAAATGATATTAAATTTTCTTATAACAATAGACTTCACTATATTTTCTGGTTTGTTCGTAATGGTTGGCTATGGTTGGCTACATCTTACCATACAGACAGCAGGGAGTCTTATTATGTTATGTCCTATCTAGGAGAGGGAGTCAGTGGGCACGACTCGCACGAGGTATTGACTAAACTATATAGTTTGAAATTTCCTATGGCCATTTTTAGCATGGCATGTAATTGTTGGCATTTGGCACTTATGTACGGCGTGTAGTGGTGTAGGTTCATTTGTTTTGGGCACTTAGTACTAATTTAATTAATATCACCATTAATAAGATACGAAATTCATCGCTCCAATATTTAATATAAAATCAATTCTATAGTTCATTTAAAAACAAGAGTTAGTATTAACATCTCCAGATATAGTTAACAGGTTTTTATATTAAGAACTGCCTTAATAATATAGGCCAAGAATCTAACCTTCCTTTTTGATATAGATCATTTAAGGTCTACCGCTTCCTATAAAGTATCAACAAAATTTAGATTCAGACACACATGTATAATTATAATATTCATGATTGTGTTTTTGAGACAATACATAGTGCATACATTTAGATATTTATGGAAATGATAGATTTTGGTATTGATAGGTGGTTCATTAGTGGGACTGAGTTTCCCTATTTATCAAAAAGATGAGTAGGGAGAGCTAGTCACATCTATACTATCGGATCTCACTTATATAGTTTATATTTAATTTAGAATATATTTTAATAGATACATGATCTAGACGGTTTAGATGAGATATCGACAGTCTAAATACGACTAAATGGGAAAAAGTTGGGTGAATAAACCAATTCGATCATTAGTTATATACTTATATGGCAATGGAAAGGTGAGGTATCTTTTTAGCTTTCCGTCATCAAAGACCAATCTAAATGGAAGATAATATTTCCAATAATAACTTTGTTCGATGTTAAAATGTCTAGCTTTTTTAATAAAAAGGTCAGACTAAGCTAGACCCTAATCATTTCAGATTGTAGGCCACCTAATCAGGGTCTAGCCTATTATTCCCACCTCTAGGCGATGGAACCCCAATGAGAGGTATCTTTCTATGCATAGTAAGCCCAATTGTTTCAGACATGTCCAAGTCTTTTTGTCCACTCATACAACAATATTCATAACAAGATTTGAGTTTTTGTCCATATTCATTTCTCTATTTTGAGGTATGCATATTTTTATTTGAGGTTGGATAATTTCAGAATTACTAGTTTGCATTGCTAAATAGAATGAAAATGTATGGTTGTGTGTAAGTGGTATGGAATATTTCTATCTTCCAATGGGGGGCCCTTGATTTTTGTGACTAATGATTGTTATTGCATTTGTGCTCTGGGAAAAAATTTATACATCTATAGCTGAAAACCATACTCCCCTTCGTCATGAAATTCACATTGATACATACTATCATCTGGATGAAACTCTGTTTATTTTATTAGGCTTCCTCCCTGTTCATCTATATGCCTCGATGCATGCTCCATATTTTGAAGTGCAGATTTATATATCGTGTACCTTTCATTGTGTTTGCCTAATGCAAATTGGCGTGCTCATAAAAAGAATTGAACAGTCTATTTTGCTGTAGTCTACTATATATGAAAACCAAAGAAAAAATTTAGCTAGTTTTACCTTTTGAAAGAGATTTGGACAGCTTAATTAAATTCCAAGACAAGTTTTAAAAAAGTATCTCTTAAGTTAGTATTCTGTTTATGTTTATATAATGTGGTGGTTTAAAAGTTGTGGAATAAAGTTGAAATACTCGGTTGAGATTAATAAAAGAAACATGCCACTTTTTTCAAATCGGTTCTAGTAGATTTTAAAAAAAATATTTTAAAAAGTAAATAAATAATTTAAAAATTGTGTTTGCTAAATTTTTCTTGAAACTAATTAAATTGAATTATAAGTTAATACACTTCCTGCATCCCTAAATATAAAGACCGAATTGCCCTTTTTTTAAAATTAATGAATCTAAATGAGCTACTTCATTAACATATAATATAATAACACACAAAATACATACATTATAGAGAAGTGGCTCATTTACTTTTATCAATATCTCCAAAGAATGTCAATTGGACGACCTTATATTTAAGGACATATGGAGTAATATATAATCTAATAATTAACTTGTTTCTCGTAAATATCTAATGGCATATACATCAAGTCTTAGTAAAATAAGTGTGAGCTATTTATATTATAAAACTCTTAAAAAGACTTTAGTCTGACCTTTATAATAAAAAGAGCAAGTCATGCCCTAATCATGTCAGGTTCCAGGGCGTATGATGCGAGTCTGGCCTATTCTAATCCCTAAGCGACGGAATCGCAATGAGAGGTATCTTTCTATGCATAGTAAGCCCAATTGTTTCAGACATGTCCAAGTCTTTTCCTCTCTGCCCATTAAGCAAAGACCAATCAAAATGGAAGACAATATTTGCTATCACAGTCTCATTCAAGGCCATTGCAAGTTGTGTTCCAGGACATCCTCTTCTTCCTGCTCCAAATGGGATCAACTGAAAATCATGTCCTTTATAATCTATTGGACTGTCCAAAAACCTCTCTGGCTCAAACTCTCGAGGATTGTTCCAATATGTTGGATCTTGTGATATTGCCCAGGCATTCACAATTACTTGTGTCTTAGCACCAACGTGATGACCAAGTAATTTTATATCTCGCATGCTTTCTCGAGGCACTAGTAAAGGAATTGGAGGGTGTAAGCGAAGTGTTTCTTTCAACACTGCCTTTAGGTAAGGCATATGATGAATATGCTCCTCTGTTACTATGTGTGATTTCTCTTCTTTCACATTTCTTACCTCATCTTGTAGTTTCTTCATAGCATTTGGATGCCTTAATAACTCTGTCATTGTCCATTCTAAGATTGTAGATGTGGTGTCTGTACCAGCAGAAAACGTATCCTATAGAACCAAATCAAACTAATAAGTTCATTCACGTTTCATGAACGAGACATGCAACAATATGATATAATTAAGTTACTTGGAAATATATGTAAGAGTTTAATTTGGAATCATATACGCTTATGTGATCCAAGTGGTAGTAAAATCAACACAAGCAGCAGTTCACAGCGTTTTAATAAAAGAAAAGATGTTATACAAATGACATTTGTCATAACTATCTTAAAGTCTATTTTGATTCAATTACATAGCTTCGTACAGAAAGTGACAGCACACACACTTATAGCTGTTTATCATTAGCAAATCTCAATAATATAATGCTGATTTGATACTTTTTTGTTGGAATGTTTCTTTTGACCCCTAAAAAACCGAAACGTATATATTTTTAATTTAGGCCAAAATACTGGAGGAAATACAAAACTTTCTAGTAGCTGTAATTTGTTAAGTTTCAACAACACATAAAAAGATAGCACATTTTTTATGACCTACTAGAATATATGAGGTTTCTTACCAATACCAAAGCCTTTATGGCAGATCTGTCAATAGGAAAGCCAATGGAATTTGTCCTTTGAATTGAAAGCAAAACATCCACAAAATCATCATTTGCTTCTTTTTCCTCATTCATGTGCTCCTCAACTACTTCCTCCAAGAATCTATCCAATTCTTCAGCCACTGCACGTGCTCTACCATATAAGCCACTCAAATCACCAAGCCAATCAAGCCAAGTTATATAGTCCCCCACCACAAAAGTACCCAATAGTTGTATAAACTCCCTTAGTATCTCCATAAACTTTCTCCGGCTTCCCTCATCACCATATTTCTTACCCAAAGCCACCCTGCAAATCACATCATTTGTAACTGATGAAAATAACTCACTCAAGTTCACTGATATGTGATCAGAACAAGCAAGCTTAATCTTTTCCATCATCATGGCAGTTTCTTCCTCTCTCACACCACGGAGGGATTGAACCTTTTTGTTACTCAGAAGATGCAACACACATATGCTTCTTAACTGCCTCCAATATTCTCCATATGGTGCTGCTGCAACGTCTTTGCCTCCATATAATAGTATTTCACCCATTTTCCCTTTTGGCCTATTTGCAAATACAAGGTCATGTGTTTTCATTACCTCACGGGCTGCATCTGCAGAAGAGACCACAAGTACTGGTTTTCTACCAAAATGAAGGAGCATCAAGGGACCATATTTTTGAGCTAGAGAGTGAAGGGCACGATGAGGATACAATCCTAGCTGATGAAGATTTCCTATGATTGGAAACTTTGGTGGAGAAGGGAGAGTGGTTTGTGTTGCATATTTGGAATGCCATTTAAATATTACAATTAGAAAGATGGGCAAGATAAGGAAAAACCAAGAAGTGTGATCTTGCACTATAAAGTGTAAGTAGCTATTTGACAAAAAACTTATCATCTTTCTTTCTGCATATCTTCTGTGATTGCTTGTTTGAGGCCATTTTATACAGTGTGAGTAGCTACCTAATAGAATGATAATCACATAAAATTGTGTGGATGAAAGGAGAATAAATTTTGACATTTAATTAATGGTTTTTTTTTTACTTTACTTGCCGGATATCCCTGGTATTTGACATTCTATCTCGAGAAAAGTCTGGAGTGTAGGTCCAGCGGTGACAGCTACGTTTTAATATGACACTCAATCATGCAAGGCTTTCAAACTTGGAGGCTATATTTTGTTCACACAAGAAATAAATGCATCATTGATTTCAAGCGGAACAGATCAGGAAATAAAGGACTAAAGTAGAAATAAAGGACTAAAGTAGTGGACTTTTGTGACTGGTTTATGCTTTATATAGATAAGATTTTTTGTCCATGTCCTATATAAGAGTAGATTTGATTTTTTGTCCATATTCATTTCTCCATTTTGAGGTATGCATATTTTTATATGCGGTTCAATAATTTCAGATCTAGCTTGCTAATCTTTAGCTGAATTGAGTGAATGTATGGTTGTAAGTGGTTTGAAATATTTCTATCTTCCAATAGGAGGCCCTTGATTTTTATGACTAATGATTGCTACAGCATGTTTGCCCTGCGAAAAAATTTATACATCTCTAGCTGAAAACGTACATACTCCCCTTCGTCATTAAATTCACATTGATACATTTCATCTGGTTGAAACTCTGTTTATTTTATTAGGCGTCCTTCCTGTTCATTATTTATCTTGAAGTGCAGATTTATATATTGTGTGCCTAATGCAAATTGGCGTGTTCATAAAAAATATTGAACAGTCTATTTTGATGTAGTTTGTTGTACATGAAATGAAAAGTAACTGATTTAACTAATATTCTTCTTTATCTAATAAAATTAGACAAATATCTTATATTTAAGAACAAATGAAGCGTCAAATAATCTATTTTAGGCAAATCAATTTAAGTTTGAGTTCCTTACTTGTTCTTTTGGACATTCGGAGGTCTATATTTATCACTTTCCCGAACTTATTTAGTTTTTCTAGAAATATTTTAAACAACCAATTAGGTCATATAGAAACAAAAATATTGCCAACTAATAACGTACTCCAATACATATATCATGATTAAATAAATTACTTAAGTTCTTTAATCTCTAAAATAATTCAACCAGACATCATGTCAAATATAGGAGAGAGTGATATGCTACCTCTATTCCTACGTATAAGAGCACGGACGCCGAATTACACTCTTAAAAAAATACATAAAAGTAATTAATTTTATTTGGAATATAACTGTACATCTTTTCCTTTGATGAGTCTATTAAGAATTTAAGATATATGTGTGGGTGTGAAAGAGAGTGAGAGACTTGGAGTCAATATAAGACCATTAAATGATGAGAGAATACAAGATGATGAGCTCTTATATTTTGAATCAAACCAATTCAAATTTTGGGTTCTCATAATAAGAACAGAAGTACTCCCTCCGGTCCTAAATATAAGACCTAATTGACTTTTTTGGAAAATCCTAAAATGCAAAATAAATTAATTATAAATTGATTATTTACCTAATTTTTCCCTTAGACTAGTATATTTTACCTATAAACTAATGGATAATCTAAAAATATATCAAATATGTCATAATTTAATAACCTATTTCGCAACCTTAATCTCTCCAAAAAAAGTCATTTAGGTCTTATATTTAGGACCGAAGGTAGTATTTAATAAAGAGTTAAGGTGAAAAAATACCTATGCGATTGGCAAAAAAAATGTTCAGGTGATTGTGGTTAAGATGCAAAAATATTCATGTGACTTTTGGAGTAAAAGTAATCATAACATTTCAAAACACAGTCAAAATTATTTATAACCACTAATTTAAAAAGGTACTTTTACCCCTATTTTAAAATTATATGGGGTAAAGTTCATTTTTACCATCATCATGTGAGTATTTTTGTACATTAACCTTTTAATAAAAAGGGGTAAATTCGTGATTGGGCCAGAAGGGTTGGCATATTGTATTGGATCAATATGGGAAGTGGAATAAATAATGCCAACGGGGAGTCCCTAGGACACGTGTATGGCTTTAGTAGATCATTTAATCTAACAACCTAGCTTTGTACAAATTGTTTTCCAATTCAAGCGATTCCCAAGCTTTTTTTTATTTTCCTTCACATGAGGCATACCATATCTTATATACACATCAATGACTCTGGATTAATCTGAATATATGCATGACATGAATATTCATTAAGATTGATACCTTGACCTACCACGTTTCAAATTTGAGATCGGTGCATCTCGAGGATCTAATTTTTATTTTATTTTTCTACTCTGCGACAACAAAATGAAATTTAATTAAGGCTAAAGTATACATTTGATCCCTTATGTTTGTATTAAGTTTCAATTTAATCCTTTATATTTGGAAAGTACACTTTTAGTCATTTTTTGTTAACACCGTTAGTTTAACTAAACGGAAAATGCTAACTTAACAATTTTAAATGATTATTAAATACTGAAAAAATATTCAGATTAAAATATTTGAGTGTAAATATTCTTATATTTTCAAAATTTATCATTTTTGATCCAATTTCATTATAAAATAAT
Organism: Mimosa pudica; assembly: GCA_029929735.1. Classification (NCBI taxonomy): domain Eukaryota; kingdom Viridiplantae; phylum Streptophyta; class Magnoliopsida; order Fabales; family Fabaceae; genus Mimosa; species Mimosa pudica. The sequence continues at coordinate 14,994,791 of JAKELP010000014.1, read as the reverse complement.
CATTTAAACTTTTTAAGTTAGCATTTTTCGTTAAGCTAAAGTGACGGTGTTAACAAAAAAGACTAAAAGTGTACTTTCCAAACATAAATGACTAAATTAAAACTTGATGCAAACATAAGGGACCAAAAGTATACTTTAGCATTTAATTAAAGACCAACGTGCTGTATTTGTTTTTCCCTGTCCTCGTGGTACGTGTAAAAATATATTAATATTATAAATCTCAAATACACACGTAATGTATGGTCAAAAAAAAAATACATACATAATCCTCCATTGATTTCCTTTCCTTGAACTTGCTTTGAGCGAGCGAGAAGCATCAAGGTTCCCAGGGATCGCCGAAGAATTCAACTTTTCCTCACTTTTCAAATACCCCTTTCTTCTTCGGCTCTTCCCATTTCATTATTATAGGTTCATTCGTCTTTTCTTTTTCTCCTGCTTTAATTATATTATTCCCCTTATGCTTGTTGATTTGGAGCATTTAGATTCCACAGATCCAGTTTATTTGGATTTGTTTATTTGATTTTCACATGTGTTTTGTGATTTGGGGTTCAATTTTATTGGGTTTATTGTCTCCTCTGTAAATACTAGAAGGATTTGTTGGAGAATGCTGGAATGTGTTATTGCTAATTTGTTTTGCATTATGACATGTAAGTTGCTATTAAGTTGTAAGGGTGATTGAATTATTTTATTACAATTAAAATAGTTAGAGTATCTAATAGTGTTAAATTTAAATATTGTTAGATCTTAGGATTGGATTTGGACTACCCATAGATCTGTAAATAATGGTAATCATAGGTCTTATTATCTCATGTTGAGCACTTGAATAATTATGTGAAGTTTTTAAGTTTCTCTTCTATCATTACTCTTTATTCTTTTATCTCTTTCACTCTTATTTTGTAATAATCTATCCATCACATTCTCTGATCAGTCTGACAGATTGCCTGATACTTCTGTTTGTTCTTGTGTACATTTTTCTTAATAACTCCTGAAATTTCTGTAAATTGGACATTGACTATTCTTTCTAATTGTTGGATGATGGCTAAATCTAATGGCATGCCGAAGTTGATGCTCCTGGCCTGATTTTGTTTTTGATTTCCCTTCTGAGCACTTGAGTTCTTCTTGGCTGACAATAAATTTATACTGTGTCAGGAACTTGTAGAAGTATGAACCATGGGTTCTTCTAATGGACTAGCCATTTCACATGGAAGAGAACCTCTCTTTTCATTTGGATTGATCTCTGATGTCCAGTATGCTGACATTCCTAATGGTCGCTCATTCCTTGGAGTTCCTCGGTATTATAGGCATAGCGTTCTCGTATTACAGAGAGCGGTGAAAGAGTGGAATGTTCATCAGCGGCATAAATTTGTGATTAATTTTGGGGACATTGTCGATGGATATTGTCCAAAAGATCAATCCTTTAATGCTGTACAAAAAGTTGTTAACGAATTTAACGTGTTCAATGGACCTGTGTATCATATGATAGGCAATCACTGTCTATACAACCTTCCACGCAGCAAGTTACTTCCGTTATTGAATATTCATAGTCCTGATGACCATGCTTACTATGATTTTTCTCCTGTGCCAGGGTATAGATTTGTAGTTCTGGATGGATATGACATAAGTGCCATAGGTTGGCCTCAAGATCATCCAAAAACATTGGAGGCCTTGAAAATCCTCCAAGAAAAGAATCCAAATGTAGATAAGAATAGTCCTGAAGGTTTAGTGGGAGTTGAAAGGAGGTTTCTCAAGTTCAATGGAGCTGTTGGAAAGGAACAGATGGACTGGTTGAATGGTGTTCTTCAGGAAGCAACTGAATTGAAACAGAAGGTGGTGGTTTGTTGCCATCTGCCTCTAGACCCAGGGGCCTCATCCACTGCAGCCTTGTTATGGAACTACGACGAAGTAATGGAATTGATTCACCGATATAATTGTGTTAAAGTTTGTATAGCTGGACATGATCACAAAGGTGGGTTCTCTACTGACTCCCATGGAGTTTACCATAGAGTTCTTGAAGCTGCCTTAGAATGTCCTCCTGGCACGGATGCATTTGGATATGTTAATGTTTATGATGACATGATATCACTTGTTGGTACAGGAAAAATGGATAGTGTAGACATGTATTTTAATCCCCGAGCAGATTTATGATGACAGGAAGACACTAATTGTTTGATGATCCAGATTGCTGGCATCTTATAGCAAGTCCTACTTTGAGGGATATTTTTAAATTTCTTATATACTTATCACGACTTGCATATAAATGAGTGTTGTCCAGGTTTTCCACTTTGTACTACAGATTATTATATTGACATTGGATTTTCCATGACTGCACTTTTGAGTAATTAAAAGCAATACATGGCTTTGCAGTGATATGCATACACGTGACTGCTCGTGATGTGAGTGTGTGTGTGTTCCTCCTTTGATTGTGATCTGGGGAAGTTGTTAATAACTTGAGTATTATTGTAATATAGCTTGTGATCGGAATTGAGCATTTGCTGTGTCACGGTTCCCACCAACTGGCATATAACTTCAAAGTCAACTCCCAGCCATTAGAATGCAAGCTGGTTCTATTAGACCAAGTTGCTATTTGAATACATTGTTTAACAAATAACAAACACTTAATTCCTTCCCCAAAAGTAAAGTGAGCTAGTTATATTCTGTCTGTAATTTAATATTGGTGGATTGAGATTGATTGTCAAAAAAAGAATAAAAGGAATGATGCCAATGAACAAGCTACTAATAATGATTGAACTTACAAAACTCTATACAACAACAAAGCATTATCCCGTATGTGAGGTTAGCTATATGGATCATATGACGTTATTGTGTTCTATCAGTAATAAACTCTTTATACATATGAACTTACATAACTCTATATTGCAGACAAAAGTAAAAATTGTAGTGCCATTCCATCACGCACTTATTTCTTCTTATATCTCCTTACAAATGTAGACAACAACAAAGACACATTGGAACATCAACTTCCAAACCATAGGAAGGGTGAATATAATTCAGGGGAAAAGGCTTATAAGACCTTTCAGGGGTATATAACCAATACAACATGCCTGTTAAACCTAGTAAAACACACTATTGACCACTCATCTCAATCTTGCTCTGTTGAACCTTACCCTTTCTCTTCTCAATATAGAAGAACACAAAAAGTGAGACCACAGAGAAAGCACTAAAAACAGCCGAGCAAATATCAAGGGACGCGTGGCGCCCACTGATGCCTTTGACTTCAAACAAATTTTTGGTCTTCCCAGCATCGGTGGTTTGACCATACGCCACCTCATCACCGGCAGCATCATAAGCGTAGGCGCGTACAAAGTACGTAGCAGTAGGCACGTCCTTTTGTACAGTCCACTCGAAACTTTGCACGCTTGTGTTTGAAGCATCGTATGGTCTCGCTACGACGTCGTGTTGGCATGTCTTGTCCCTAGAGAGTTCCTGCTCTGTCTTCCTCCACGCGCGGTCTTTCTGGCTTATTGGCGCGTAGCATAGCTTCACCTTTATTTTCTTGTATGCTGAATCCGTACCAGCTGGTAATGTCCTATTTAAACCCCACGTCACTGTTATTTTTCCTTCTCCAGCTTCTAAAACTGCCAATTTAATCATTACATGATCATAATCAGTTCAACCAATCATAGTAAATTTCAAAATCTCGTATTAATTGATAATATCTATACTCAATCAATTAAAACCATTACATTAAAAACTCTTACATATATACAGCATGAAGACATGAACACACACATATATTCGAAAAGGTATTATTTTGTCATTTTTTAAAAATCACATGGGTTGTGAGATTGTGATTAATACCTTGGCCTTGTGTGGGAGAAGCGGTGACAACAAGGGTTTGTTTAAGGGAAGAGAAAAGGCGGTTGCCATGACAAGAAGTGGCCAAGAAGGAAAGAAGAAGCGATGCAATCACAAGTCCACGCGCCGCCATATTTGCTTGGAGAAGTGAAAAGAGGAAGGTATTAATCTGAATGATGGAATTAAGATTGATTGGAATGGTGGGGGATATTGGGTTGGGCGCTTTTTATATGATGTTGAAACAATCAATCGAAGTTGGAAACTTTACAATAACACCAAGTAGGAAAAGTCAATGGCGCCAAATTAATTTATTTTTAATAAGAGGGATGTGTGGTAAGCTAGTAAAAGTGTCCTTTGAGAATGTGCTAGGGTCGTTACAGCGTTGAATTTTAGATGGGTGAATATGAGCTTTGTTAGACTTTTATTATTGCTTTTTTTTTGTTTTTCCCTATTGTTTCTTCTCTTCCTCTTCCTAGTTCCAACTATGTTTGTCCAAAAATCAACTATATTGATTGAATCGAACAGAATGGAGTCAACTCCAAAAAATATGTATTGTGAAAATTCTTCTGCAAATAAGATTATATACATTTGTTGGGGAAAAAGAGAGATTATATTTTATTTTAATTATGTATTAAAATCAATAAGGTTGATTTGATTTTTTTTATTTAATTCAATTTCACTCCTATAAGGGTTGACTTAGTTCAACGGTAACCTCGCTCTTAATAAAGGTCATATTGGAGAGGTAAACTTACTCATAAATATAAGACATTCTTTTTAATTTTTCTCAACTTTTCTCTAAATTATTCAAACATTCGCTCTCAATAACAAACAAACAAGAGAATGTATGTGTGTGTTGGATACATGTATTATAGGTTGGTTGTATTGGTAATATTATATGATTTTAACTAATTTAACTAACATCTTTAATATAACTAAATTAGGGAAATATATATTAGTAGAGAAAGAAGTACCATTTATATTTTGAGAACATTGAAAACGATGTCCACACATATATAATCATACTTTTTCTTCAAATACACATATAATCACACAAATTAAGGATAAGCAGTCGGCACATGGGTTTAAATTCTTTAAAAGATTTAGTGGGGCACTTGGTTTACAAGATTGAATGGCCAATTCTCCTCCGGATCCTCGTAAAAACTTATAAGGAGTCGGCATGCATGTTGGAATCATTTACTATTTACTATGGGAGTGTTTCTAATTTTTTTAATTTTACCCTTACCAATTTATTGAACCCAATTTCCCTCCTTTATTAGTTGCATTGATTAATATACAAACGTAGAAATAACAAATAAACATTTGTTACTTTGACTTTATATGTTACCTCTTATATTTTGGACAAAAAATTGACAGAATTATATGATATTCACCTAGGTGAGCTAATAATACCAAATTTATCTATTTTTTCAACTAAAAGATGATATTTAAGTTTATTATTATTATACTATTATGATATGCGCATAGTAAATGTTTAAGTGTGAAACCACTAATTAAAACGACTCAGAACTAAACAATCGAAGTGTTTGAGGTATATATAATAATTTTTATTTTAAAAAGACTGTAGAAATCAAATTTAATTTATTTACAATTATGATATTTCAGAACAGATCCTGGATAAATTGGATCGATAATATATATGTATGGAAACGCAAAAACAGACCAACATCAAAGTCAGATTCACTATATATTGAGCATCCAGGATGTAAAAATCAAAGACGAATAATGGTTCGTACAAGTAGCCACTTCACATATAAATCTAGTTTTTAATATATTCATTTTGTCCCCACATGAATTAGAAAGGGCAGATTAAAGTACGTAACTTAATAACAAATCAACTTGAAAGTGAAAAATGGGGCATATCTTTCCAGTTCTGGAAAAGCCAAACACAGCGTGCTGTCAAGTTTCTCATACCAAACCAATTTTAAAATTTGGTCGTTTACCTTCAGATATCATAACTAGGTTGGCCTCCGTGCTCACTCAAGCCTCAAGCCCTGAACACACAATTTGTGAACCAAGTTGTTCATATGGATAAAATTGACCACTTTCATTATATATATATTGCCATAATTTAACATCATCATTATTACGTGATCATCTATATATTTTATTACCACCTCTGCCGTACACTCATCATCCAAGGTTCTCTCGCTGCCCAATTTGAATATATACATATGTCCACATTAATTATATGCAACACAATATGGCGTTGACTTTCTTAACATACGATTTGTTTGTTGGTATGAGAATGTGTATCCTAGGTGTTTGCTTTGACTTTTGAAATTGTGATACTTCTTACCTTAGGTTCTACTATAACGCTTGTTGTGGCCGTTCGCTGGGCTTTTTATTTGACGGAACAAGTTCAGATAGTTATGAAATTGTAAGTGGTTAATTAAGACTTACTCCAAACGTGCTATATTTTTTAGTGTACGTTGACTTATATTAACGTCCTTAATAAGCTAGGCGGACATAACAAGTTGAGTAATGTGAGTGTATATCATATATATTGGTGAGTTTTTTTAACCACGAATGTATATTGGTAAGTTGCGCTATAAATAAATACATACATATGTATGTATGCATGTATAGTAAATAGGAAAGTTGAGCGACTGATAAATGTATTTAGATCAAATATTCCAAAACCTTTTGATGCATATAATGTTGAGGCTTTGTTTATTTTTTATTGAAACTATGCGATTACGTCTGCACGCGTGAACTTCTATTAACATATTATTAATATTTAGAGTGGCACGACACAAATAAATAATGTAGCTATCATAGAAGTTTAGCCGCTAGAACATCTATCGATGAAACATAGAAATCAAACAAGAAAGAGATAAAATATAGCAAGCCAAGAACAAGAAATGAATAGAGAATATAACGCCGGGCATCACATAAAAACAAAGAAGCTTAATCCAAACGTGATGTTTTCTATGCATATATATAGTATGCTACACAATTATAACTTTCTAGCTTCACAGTTAGAATCGGTTAAAACACACACTAACGTAACGCACCTTCCCTCACGATTAACTAGCTGGCTAAATAGAGAAACAGATAGAATTAGGTCTCGCATATATGTATATATGTATATATATGTACGAGGCCAAGGGAACATAGGAATGAACAGAGAGAGCAAAAGGTTTTGTAACATTAAAATTAAAATGAATTAAGATGATGGAAACACGACGGAGGACAGGAGAACATGTGAAGGCGGGTATCACCGATTTCGTGAACGACATGTATTACGGGACATGTTACAAAGAAAACAAAACCTATGGTATAGGTCGAGAACCAAAGGGTTCTTCATTAGTGGAAGTGGACATGGGATTTGACCATAGCACTAGAAGCAATAGTGAAAGGTTGACAGAAGAATGGTTGGAGGAGGCTCGTCGGGTCATGGCGGCGTCACCAGCACGATGTGAATCTCCGGCACGACATTTTGGAAGTCCCAGATTCGCCACCTTACAGCACAGAGCATCCTCAACTCTTCCGTCTCAGGAAAGAGACCCTCTTTCTAGGTCCGCTCGAAGGTATGATACTCTTCTACGTCCATAATGTAGGTGATTGATCCAATATTGTTTCTAGATATAAAATTTATTTTTTCATTTTATTTATTTTATACTTAAGAATGTCTATCAACAATATATAATTCAATGGAAGATAGTGAGAATTAAAGAATATATTTGAAAAAGTATGATTCAATAATTCAAGCAATTAATTATCACTAAAACACAATGTATTAACCATAGAATTAGTTGCGAAATCCGTCAAAAAAATACATTCTTTAATTATTACATAAACACAGTGTTGTTAAAAAATTAGCCATGGAATCTCTTATTTAACAACTGAATTTTGTCTCTGAAGATGAAATTCTATAACTAAATTTCATGACTAATTCACAACTTTTTTTAGTCTTAATCTTATATAACAAAAGAGATAATTGAGTCGTGATGAGGACAAGAAGAGTTATAAAATCTCATCTCTTAGCTTCAACATCCCTCAAAAACTAATTCTGTATTCTTGCATGCATGCGAGCGAGTTCCAATCACTCAAAAAGTAAAAATTTCTTTACTGAAACATGAAGGGGACTCCCTCGTACGTCCACCACATGATTTGCGCACACATCAAATTAATTAAATCAATAATTGATTTTTAAAACATAACTTTATGTTATAGTCAAGTTACATAAATTTTATATAATGATCGATCAAGTGGATGGAATTATTTATGATTTTGTAGACTTGATCCACCAATGACAATCACATGAATATACATTCAGCTCAATATACACATGGTATTACAATATACTAATATAGACCTTATATTCCATGTTTAAATACTCTCCAAATAAGATGATCAAGTTGACTTTTTTTTAAAATAAGTCCAATAGCTAGTTTGCTTACAATGATTGGTTGGGTTCATGTGAAACAGGAACAGAAGATTTGGAGAAAGCTTGACAAGGGATATACTCTCAAGATCAGCCAACAAATCCCTCCCTCCTTCACCTCCACATTCTCCTTCTTCCCATTTTACCCCTCCCCACCATTTATTTTCCTATTCCAATCCTCCTCTTAAATCCCGCTTCCAATCCCATTTTTCCACTTTGTCTCCCAATAATAATAATAATAATAATAATAATAATAATAATAATAATAATAATGTTGCCGGTCCTACTCGCCGCCGATTCTTATCACATTCCAATTCTTTGCCTCTGTCGCCGCCCAGGAATCGGGTTGAGTCAGCTCACCGGAGGACAATTTCGTCTTCCACGTGTTCTCTCGAGAAATTTGCTTCCGGGCCTGTGGCTAGTGATTGGGCCAGATATGGAGGAGGGGAGGCCCAAACTCACAATCTTAATGGGTTTCTCAAGGAACAGAGGATTTTGATTCAAGATATCTTGGATGGTGGTAGACATAAAAGGGCCCAAGTTATACTTTCTGGACCTTCCAACAGTTAAAGACTCCTTTCTACTTCAATCTATATTTCTTTTTTGTCAAATTACAACTTGGGTCCCAAGTAAATTAAAAATAAGGTCCCAAAAAGTCAATGAATGACATTAAATTTCTTCAAAGCTTGGGCCTGAAGCCCTTGAGTGACAGCTATTTAAATCTTAACAACTTTGAAACATTCAATTTATTATCCCAAGCTGTAGCGACTTCAATATAATTTCACGAATTTTTAGGATGATTAATTACCTTCCTTGGCACTTAGTTGTGACTCTCCTATTTTATTACCCCACTCTTTTCCTTTTACTCTCTCACACACTAAATATAAGACTTTCAACTTTATGGTGGAAGTTAAGGAATCAAATTAAACCACTAAATTATACATAGGTCACGTATATTAAATTAGATGATAAGTTAGTTTATGAGTAGAATATTAGTTTTAAAGAAAAAATAACTATAGACATTTTAAAATTGTTAAAATTGTAATAAAAAAATTGTTAATTTTGCATCCTTAATTATTCCAAAAAAGTTAAAGCATTCTTATAATTAAGACGAGCTAAATGTTTTAAGCATAGCAGATTTTGTGTTTTACTCAATGTGTGGGTGATGGTGACTGAGTTTTCTGTCCGCTGCAGGTACAACTTCAATGGTAGCAGCTATTTGTTATGCATGGCTATTGTACTATAGGCAGAGGGAGAGTGGTGATGGGCTAGAGGATATGGTAGTTCCTGTGATTAATGTTGAGAGACAGGCCATGTGGAATTTGAGGCAGGCTGCTTGGCTCTTTGACCATGCTGGTCTTCATCCCACCTCCTTGCTTTTTGCAGATGAGGTGATTCTTCAAAACTTGTTGACTTCACACTCATATATCTTGCTTGATTGCCAATTTGTTGGGCCGACTTGACTCAATAGTAAGCTTGCTTGTCGTGGGGTTTGAGGTTGTAGGTACGAATCAGCCTCTTTGCATAAAGCAGATGTAATGTTATCTAATCACTACAAGAAAATAGGGTGGTTCTTTTCAGTTAAAATGGGCACTTATTTTCAGTTTTGATAGGAAAAAACCATTTATTTTCAGTTATGGGAACTGAAAATAAACTTGGTGTAAAAACCCACTTCTTTTCAGTTTTTTAGAACCGCAAATATGTGTCACAAAACTGAAAAAACATGGTCCCTCATTTATTTTCTGCTTTCTATTATTCTGAAAATAAAAAATGCCTATTATTTAGGTATTAGCAGTTTTTTTTTTACTTTTTTTTGGGCATTATCAGTTGTGACCCTTTTATTTCTGCATTATAGCTTTATTCCTATTTATTTCGGTATATTATTTTTTATTTCTGGACACTTATTATTTATATATTCTTATTCATTTTTAAATGCAAATAGGCTATTGATTTAACTGTTTTTTTTGCCAATAATATTAAACTGTTTTTTTAAACAATGAAAAGTGATAACCATGTTGTTTTAGATCTGCTTCATCAAGAATCCATTTTTTTTTTATCGAAAGTGGAATCCAATTCACCTACAAAGAATATAAGATATAAGAGTAGAAGAATATTAGTACACAAAGAAAGTGAAATATATTTTCAAACAGTAAAAGAAAATTAACAATGATAAAATAAATGAGATGATATAAAATGATAAATTAGATTTTACCAAAAAACAGATAAATTAGAAGTGGAGAAAAGGAAGAGAGATTCAAATGTTCAATACCTATCTATGAGATAACTTTCGATGGTTGAAAAAAGAATGGGAGGGAGGAAGGGAAAACTCTGAACAAAAAAAGAGGGAGGGAGGGTAACCGAATGAGAGAAGAATGAGAAAATTAAAATGAATGCTCCAAAAAAATGGGAATGTAAAAGTCATATTTATAGCAAGAGGGAACTAAATTTTCGGTGCCATGCTTGCACTAAAATTATTTGTGTTTTTCAATAAAAATGAAAGGAGAAAAGTTAGGTCAAGTGCTATTAATATGGGTTTTCAAGTTCTCTCCAATAAAAAGGTGATACATGTACATTTTATCAAACTTAAAACATAGATCTTTTTTCGGTTTCATTTATGACTGAAAAATTTATTTTTGGTTTTTTAGTAACTGCAAATACTTTTTTTTTTATAATAAAACTGAAAATATACACCGAAAAGGAAATATTAATTTTGTTAATAAATATGCTACATGACGATAAAAAAAAGATACATACTCTGCATGATTTATCTCTTAATCATTTATGTTCATCTCAATTTCATGGTTTTTTTTTGAACTGAAATTTTTCCAAAACATTATCTCTTTTATCAAGATTTGATAGATACCATCTAATTTGATAAAAATAGATACCATCTAAGTGTAAGATAGATAGAAACCAAGATATGATGTATTGATTTGTTTCGCCTCATCTTTTTTCAATAGTAGAAAAAACTTATTCTCCTAAAAATATGTTTTCATAAAAAGAGAAAACATGGTCTATTTAGGGAAAAAATATACTTTTTGCACACATCCTGAACAAAAACTTTGCAATTTATATTTATGATTTCAATAATAAATTTGGGAAAATTATGGTTATATCACATGAAATTGAGTTTATTAGGGATGTGTAGAAACTTCCTTTTTTTTTATCAAAAATTTGATTTCCTTTTTTTTATGAAAAACTTAATTTCCTTCTTTTGTGCTATTGTCGGTTTCAATTAGAGACAAAAAAAATAGGGAACAAATAATAACTTTTTTTAATAAAAAACAAGGTATCTTTTTAAAATTTAATGAAAAAATAAACAATTGAAATAATTTTTTCTTTTCAGTTTTAAAACAAGTATTTTCAGTTATTTAAAGAAACTGAAAAGAACATGTAACTAGTATTTTCAGTTTACAAAACTGAAAAGATCTAGTGAAAAGAACCATCCTCTTTTCTTTATATTCCCTTCCTCAGCACCTCACCAAGTGGTGACTGGAACTAAGTTGACCTTTTTTCTCTCTTGATGACTTACAAAGAAAGGTTCTGGGTGCGTTTTGTGAAGTTTGTTGATTTTGATCACAAGTTTGTTTGTAGGTGGACATTGAGAGCCTTAGATGGAATGGACAACATACCATCCTCGTGGTTGGACAAGATATACTAAGCACTACTGGAGAGGTTGGTTATTATTAATGATGATTGTTGATTTTGTTACAGATGAAGTTTAAAGTTGACTTTCTGGCTACATATGTTATGATAGGCTGGATCCCAATGCACCATTCTTACAGATAATTACTGTGAAGATGCTTATGATCTGCTTCAAAACCCTGTGTTGAAGAAGCTTTTGGTAAGTTGCACTGACAATTTCCATTTCTCAACAAAGTTTAATGCCATGGACATTGTTTTTTTTTTTTTCATTTCAAGGTTATACTTATGGGAGGAAAGGACGTGTGTGACTCGAATTTGTGTATGCTTTTGTATTTTTCAGCTTGCTGGTATTTTGTTGGATACTCAGAATCTGAAAGAATATGCTTTATTTTCTATGACAAGAGATTCAGAAGCAGTCCAATTGCTATTGGCTGGCTCAGAACCGAACTACAGATGTACTCTCTATGATCAATGTGAGGTCCCTCTTCCCCACAATAAAAATTGAGATGCTCTTGTTGATTATCAAACTTGACATGTCAGTTTGTTTATGTTCCCTAACAGTAATGCAAGAACAAAATGCCACTTCATTTGTCCAATCTTTACAGCTCAACTACGGGAATAACCCTGATGAAAGTAAGTATCTATACGGACATTTGCATGAATTTCATTATTGTTCAAATAGGATAATGAAGACATTAGAGCCTGAAACTATTCGTTCATTATGGTATCTTTGACTGTGCATGTACTTCTGCACCTAACCTGAAAATTTCAGAGATCTGAGCAATTAGGTGAGAAGGATCACTCGAGTGCCATATTGTCCAAATGTACGAATTCAATATGAGCTGTTAATTGTAGAAGAAGTTACTATGTGGCGCCCAAGTTTTGTTCAACACATGGTTATGAATTGATTTTAATGTAAATAACGATCAATGTCTTAAACTAGGTTCATCTAAAGACTAAACTGTGCTTTCAATAGAAATAATTAATTAGAAACAGAAACTCTTCCGGCAGAGTCAAATGCACCATCAGTTCTAGTAAGGTCTAGTCCTAAGTTCATGGAGAGCCTTGTTTGATTTTAGATTCTATGCAAGTTGGTTTTTGCTTCTGGTTAGTTATAGCTGTTCTATGCAGTTGCAAATATATAATTTCATGAGACTTTTCCATTAATATGGTTTTGAAACTTTAATTTATAAGGATATCTCACAGACACATACAATACATTAAATTGTTTTAAGCTTCAGTGTCCATTTGTATCACACATACATTACAATCTTTTCTTGGCCATTTCTGTTTTTACCTTAAGCTTGGAAATTGTAGGGGACCAGAGCAGTGAAGAAAACATGGAACATGTAAGCCGGGAGAAGAAGTCAACTTCTACATCTGACCATGGAGTCGTCATATCAAGTCCAAATGAGAGTTCTACTGATATGAAGAGTGAAATAATTAACAAGGATTCGCTAAATTCAGGTCTCTATTTCATTTCTTTACTCATAGTTGATCAACTTAGTGCCTCCAGATTTGTTATTAATATTCTTCTGTTGGGTAAAAGATCATATTTGCCTTGAAGTATGCATAAAAGATCATATAAGTCCTAAAATATTTTTTTGGCTCAAATTTGCCCGGGGAGTGTGCATAAATGATCATATCTACCTTTGAAGTATACATAAGGGGTCATATATACCCTAGAAGGCTGCACGAAGGGTCATATTTGCCCCTAAATATCTACAAAGAGTCATATTTGATCGTTAATATATTTAAAATGTAAAGAGTAAATATATTCCTCCTACACACTTCAAGGGCAGATATGAAAAAAAAATACTTTAAAGGAAAATTTATTCATTTGTGCATACTTTAGGGGTAAATATGATCCTTAACCCATAGTCTGTTAGTCTGTTTTTCTTTCTATGTGTAAATTTGTTTACATTTTCTGCAGCAAAAGTTATATCACCACCTTCACAAGCTCCTCCTCCAACACCTATTGTACCAGAAAAGGAATCCTCCGGTGAAAAGAATATGTTCTTCTTATTTAGGTGGTTTGGTTTTGGTAAATGAACAGATGGACATATCAAAATTTCCTGATGCTTACTAGTTTTGTGTATACAGCCTAACAAAGTAAAAAACGCACGGTCTCTTTACCAAGCAAAAAAACAATGCATGGTTTGGTCAATGAAAGAAGAAAAGTATCACCCGTGATTGTAAGTGCACATGTAGAGGTTGAAATGAATCATTTTTGTGCAGAGCAGTGAAGAATGGACCTACTAAAGATTTTTCTTTGGGCATATCAACATTGTTCTTCTCACTATATCACCACAACCTAGTAGTTATAGGTGTTGATATTGACGTTAATGAATATCATGCTTTGGTCCATATCCCTTTAACTACTCCTTTAAAAATGAACTTTGTTTCTCACTTATTCATCTTTTGATCCATGCAGGAAAACCCAACTTGTTTATAATGTAATAACTTTGATTTTTTTTATGAGTAGTCAAAATGATCTTAAAATTCTTTTTTCATCAGAAAAATGATCTTAAAATTCAAAAGTCTAACAAAGTGGTTAAAAAGCTTGTTTAATATAAAGCTTTCGGGTCAGGATCATGTATAATTTATGCAATAATTTCTTAGTTGTTTTATATCCCTAAAAGTATTTTGGCATGGTGCGAGCGATTTCCAAAGAACTAAAGAAAAGAAAATAACTTTTGCACATGACTTCTTTTTTTTCTAACGAGTTATAAAAACTATTAAAGTTCACACCTAACTGTACTCTATTGTAATGCCTGAAATAAAATTAAGTTACACAAAATAGCTGCAATCATGCAGCTAACCAACGAGCATGATTATGTACCTAATTGAGAGAGAGAGAGAGAGAGAGAGAATAACATATAATGTACACAAAATTTGATTTTTATTCTTGTACTCTGCTTCTAACTTTCTATCAACACCAAAACACCCCACCTTTGTCCCGGGAACAGACATTTTTATGTGCAAATAGAGAGACACCATCCAGTTAAACAGTCTATTTTGCTATAGTTTCTGTATATAACAAAGAAAGCATACACCCTTGGCCAATAGATTTTTTGAAAGTAACAAAGCTCAGTTTTTCAAGATCAGATCAAGAAAGAAGGAACATAATTTCCAGATGGTAGTAGTCACATAGAAGCCTCTAGATGGAGCATTATTGGGCATGTGTGTGATATTATCTGTCTTGTCCATATATGCACTATTGGTTTGACCTCCCAGCTGTTACTACCCCTCAAATCCTTTGTTTTGGCCCCCACTCACTTTTTTCATTCCAATGCCCTCTCTACCAAATCTGAGTCCATGCTGTACCACAAATTGGAGACCCAAGTCTTTTTCCAACCTTATTTTGCTGTCACTGATGTTGATGTAGCATTAGCCTAATCTGGTTCCTTTCTTTCACTCAACTTTCCAAGCATAGAGAAACAAACAAAACTCTGATGATGACCTACCTAGAGTTGTTAGTCCCTCCACTACTGATCCTGAACCTCCTGTGTGAGTTGATGCTGGAGTAGTGGATGATGATGAACATGATATTGGAGGAGATAAAGATGATAAGGAAGATTGAGATGTAGATGTAGATGACAAAACTGGCTTAAAAATGAACAAAGCATGCTTTAAACCAGGACTAAACAACCAATCATGCACATCCCAATATACCTCCACTCTCATTTTGTTGAAGTGAATTGACTCATTCCCTCTAAATTTCCACTGTAAATGCTTCACATGAATTGCCAAATGCTCATCAATCCTTATCTCCATCTCTGGTTCAACCCCATTTGAGAAGTTTCCATTTTTAAAGCTTCCTGATCCACCTCCCCTATTCTTGCACTCAATAGAAATCTCATGGCACCTACCTTTTTCATGAAACTTAGCTTTGGTTGAGAACTTCTTCTTCCCAAAAATATGCTCTTTCTTTGAAACCAAAATAGGATCAATAAGAGATGGCCTACATCCTGTCCTTTTATATGCATCTTTCTTCAGATCACCAACAAGCAAAACAACCTCTTCATCACAAACCACTGCAACATAATACTCCGAGGTTGGTTCTGTCTCTCCATTAAATTTTGCAGCTTTAAGATCCCAGAAAACATCAACACCTTTCCCATCTACAACAAATCTTTTGGACCCTTGTTTCCTCCAGAAGTACCATGGCTTAAGCTCAACCTTGCAGGCATATTGAGACTCTCCTTCTGCACCTTCCACTGAGACAGACAGGCCATGAAGCAACAAGTTTTTGCACCATGTGATGGTGATCAAACGGCATTGATCAGCCACCTTTGTTCTGTAAACTGACACATAAACACTTTGGCCTGAACGTGTTACACCTACATGATCATCCACTACTGCAGAAGAAAAACAAGCAGGTATACCAAGTGAGTCTTGCATAGCTCAAATGATGATACCCTTAGTTTCTAGTTGGTCAAGTTGTTTTCTTGGCTAGAGCAGGAAAATGAAGTAGAAGTAGAGTATCTGAGACAGGTTTTAACATGAGAGAGAGAGAGAGAGATGTGTCACAGTCACATAGTCACAGGATGAAAGCTTAGATGCTGGGTGAGGTGTGATTGGAAGAATTTAAGGGATTAAAAAAGGAGGTCCAAACTGGCAAATGGACTGGCAGTGAGTGAAAGTGAGTGAAGGATGAGGCTTTTTTTTTTATATTTATATATTCTGCTGAGACTGTGACCAATTTATGTCTCTTAACTGTCACCTCATTGTTATTTTCTTATTTTAGAGTTGTTTTTGGGGAATCCAAGGTGGGTTTGATTAGATAGGATAATCAAGATTTGTATAGTCCCAGGCATAATTAGAACCATAGAAGGGGGCAGCTTTCACCAGATTTGGTGTATGGAATTTTACAAACTGGGCCATAGATCTATCTATCATCTTCAGTGACAGCGCATAACTGTGGGATGTGATAAGTCCAAAAAATATCCTTAAAAGTTAAAACTAAACAAATACGGGTAGAAAAATGATTAAAAAGTTGCTTTTGAAATTTTGAATTTTTAGAAAGATGATAAAAATTTGTTAATGGTTGTTACTTTCTATATTAAATTGTTAACAAATGCTATTGTAATTTTGAAATTTGAAAGATATTTTCTCTAGTCCTAAATATAAGGTAATACCGCAAAATTTTTTATTCTTAACATAAGAGGTGACATAGTTATCAAAAAACAATATAAGAGGTGACATGCAAAAGTCAAAACAATAAATGTAAGCTTTTCAATTTTTTATAAATAAATTTTAATAAAGATGTTTGTACATGTCATAGGTTCATAGCCCCTAACTCATATCTCTATGGGCTTTTAAACATAATAAACAGACTCTTTATTTGATGTCTTCCTAAGTGTCACGACTAAAATTACAAGGGGTAATCCTTAGAAGTGAACACTCCAACGTTTTTGCCAATAATCAAATGCATTCATTTTTGCCCTTATATATTATTAGATGCAAGGAAAACTTTATATTAAACCTACCAATAATAAACGATTTCAAAATATTTTTATTAGTACTATGTGTAAAAGTATTGACTAACTTTTTTGTTGTTGTAGGGATTAAAAGGAATACAATATTTTTTTTTTATATTATCCCACTCCAAGCTTGCTTGGTTCGGCTTTCCAGTGTAAGGTCAAGGTGGGGTAACAACTATCTTCCCATGTTTCAATTAAAGTATATCAAAAATAAATATTTCTTCTGCATCAATTAATTTAGTTGAGGAACGTGACTCTTTTAATGGAGGGGGCGTAGTGTAGTACCGGGATTAACAACTGAGTCAAAGTCGTATAACCTCGTGAACTTTCTGTTGCTGCACTTGAAAGAAAGCAGAGTACGAAGTCATATGTGAGAAAGTAACAGAACAAAATACTAGCACTCCTTCCTGATAGCATGAGATATGATGTATAGTTTAATTGACTTTTATTGTTAAATGTAAAAATTTTATTTCCATTTTATTATCTAATTATTTATCTTTTTCAAATGTTCCAAAATTAAATGGCTTAGTTAACTAGAGCTTATGGAGCTTATGTTAAGCAGGAGAGATAGCATGAGATATGATGTATAGTTTAATTGCTTTTCAAATTGAAGTAACGGAATGAGAATAATGTATCTTGAGGTAGAATAATTCAATCAAGATGAGGTGGTAGTTGTTTGTCTGAGGTTGATTGTGACTCTGTGAGTTGAAGTGAGTGATTATGATAATACTGTGGATATGAATGTGATGTGAGCAATTGATAAAAGGGTAAAGGAGAAAATCCCCCAAGTTTATTAATGTGATGTGAGCAACTTTACTAAGATAGAAATGAAAAAAAAAATGGGAAAAGAGAGTGAAGAGTGATTACACATGAGAGAAGGAGGAATCTAAAGAGTGAGCAGATGCAGAGTGAAATCATAGTAATGTATAGTTGAAGTTGCAGATTTGGTCCTACCTCCTTAATCTCTTTCTCTTCTATCTCCTTTCAGCATAATCCTCTCCTCACCATTCTTTTTCAACTTTTTCTACTTTGCAAAAGTTCATTAATGGTATGGACTTTCTTTATAAAATTTAAGGAAAAACTATTAGGTTGGGTACCAGATTAAACTCATAATGTCTAATCTTATTTATAGAAAACTTTCATGTTATTCGACTATTTAGACGTGAACATCTCGACATTTTTCATTCACTTGTTGTGCTTCAATAATCAATATAAAAACATAAAATTCTCAGAACTATAGTGTGCATTTTTCAATTATAAATATTTAATATCATACTACTAGAAATATTAGTTACCTACGTTCAATACATTTATGTAATGATAGTACTATTGATAACAAGTAATAATTATAAGGCTAATTTCCCTACTCATGAAGAATGTGAATAGAGAGAGTTATGTGTATTTAAATTGTCCACATCTATTGTTTAAAAAAACGTCTAAATGTCATCTGAATGATCTAGACTTAGATTTTAGATTCTATATCTACTAATATGTTTATAATGCAACCAAATCAAATCTAGTTCATTCATATGAGATCTAAACAATTTAGATGCCCACAATTCTCAGTACTCCCCAAAAATGATGGGTAGGAAAATTGGCTCCATAGTTTTATACCTTAAAATTTTTAGAAAGAAAAATGAAAATTCAAACATAAATATTTCGACAAAAATAGTACCACTATAATGTGTGCATGGATTTTGAAAAACAAAAACCTATTAATGCAGTTAATTGACGTTTAAACTACTCCAAAGTTTAAACCTAATCACTTTACCCCAGTTCAAGATGGAGGAGGGCTCACGTAGACCAATGAAAAGAAAAAACCCAAATCCACATCTAATTATAGCATTTTGATCATAGACTTCTTTTCCCCCACTTTTCCTTTATTTTAGGATACACAGTTCAGATAATTAGGTATAATTTGTTCATCCCTATGATAAAATTGGCAATAAAAGTGGCCCCTATAATTGGAACCATTCTCCTGTCACTAGCCTTTAATTTTCAACAGAAGGGCCCCCTGTCGTTAGCCTTTTTTAAAGTCTCTTAACAAAGCCTATCTGGATAATTATGCTGCTAAATATGAGTCAACATGAGGGAAATTATGTGCACCATGTTTTTGACCCTTTTTACTTGTTTTGCTTTCACTTGTATCATTCCTATACAAATACTCAACCACTTGAAGAAGGAGAAGTAAACATATAAAGCATATAGATTTAGATTAGATTTTTAACATAAAATAACCAAAATCTAAATGAAGTTTTAAACAGTGCCAACCCCTAGGGGGCTTGTTGGATTAAATTGAGACCCAGCGAGACTAACTGTATAATTCAAAAGGCCCATATGAAATGGGCCTGACCAAAAGTTTAATATGTAATTTGGAATTAACATCTTAAATTGACTTTTTTTACTTGTTTACTCTTTTGATTAGATTCCCTTCATTGTGAGTCTACATTCCTGTGAGCCACTGTCGGATTTAATATGGGCGGAAGTTATAAGAAGCAAAATCAACTTACTTTTTCTCAATTACGAGGGACGAATATATATAAGAAGCAAAATCAACTTACTTTTTCTCAACGTTTGTAGAATATGCTGACCTTATTCAGAAATAACAGAACATGTTCTGCTAATGTCCTTGTATGATACACAAGATATACAAGCAATTTCCAAGCAATACAGAGCACCGATTACAAAGGGAAGAGGGAAGTTACAACTTACAAATTTATAGATAATACTTTTTTACATAAACCAGCATGCATTATAATCATGGAATACCACTTCATCTTTGATGTTGCACAAGGAGGACAATCTAAAGGAAGATAAGCAGCGGGCGGTATTCACCATGGCAGCTTCCCAAGATTCAATACAAATCTAAGAGACCACGGGAAAAGATGCGCAGGTTGCAACTCCTAAAATTTGAAGTTAAATGTCAAAGATTAGCAAAAACCAATTTTCACCTGGAAACCAAATACTCAAAACAAGTAAAAGTCTCCCTTCTCCATATACTTTACACCATTTTGCAAGTCCAACTACTCCAAAAATTGTGTTCCTTATTATAAGTTCAGATTGGTGAATAATATACTCAAAGAGTTGGTGCATGATAGAACACATTGCGCAGTAGTGGGATAAGACTTAGTTGTTGTCGTTGTATTATAAGTTCAGATTGGGATCACTTGCGAGTGTGAATATTTTACTACTATTAAAGGTAAAAAAGGAATATATATCACCAAAAATTAAAAGCTATTTTTCCATGGCTGAGGTCTTTCAGATACTTACCGCACATGTTCTTCCCCAATTCCATCTTGAAGTAGCCATGGTCACCCCAGTCCGCTCCCCAAGAGTTTTTGATGAGCCAATACGGGACACCATTTTCCACTCCATACCCAACCGCAACAACAGCATGGTTCACATCCTGCCAGGTACATTCAGATTTGGTCAAAGAATGTTTGATCAGTGTCTTGCACCAGAAATCAACATAAACAAGCAAATGCATGCAACCCATCTATTTTGATGACAAACTACTCCTATTTGTATAAACCATATTTTGTTAGACCATATTAACTTCGTATGAAGTGACGGTTTGGCTTAGCGGTAAGCTTGCTTGTCGCTGGATCTGAAGCCGTGGGTTCGAATCAGCCTCTATACATAAAAGCAAGAGAAAATATGCCTAGTATCTTCCCTTCTCTAGTATCCTCACCAAATGGGGATTAGAACTGGGTTTACCCTTTTTTTATATTGACTTCTTATCATTGCATTAGACTCTAGCAATGCAGTTTTATCCGCAATTGTATTACAAGACACTACACTTAATAATGTCAGATACTCTTTCGCTTCTCGAGTGGAACTTACCATGGGAGTGCTGCCACAAGTATCGCTAGTGAAAACACCTTTCTTGTATAATCGGAAAGGACTCACCACCTGAAATGCCACACTAACAGGCCGAACAAAAGCAACTGCATCCTTCAATTCATCCTCAGCACCCTGCATCCAAGACATAAAAGATCAATAAGAAAATCTTGAACAGTTTTGAGACCAAACTAAATCTGATTCTTTAATATCTGTCACGAATAACACGAGTTAGAGAACACCTCGACTCATAAATGTATTAGATAACCTATCAGTTTCAATTACCAAGGTGATGTTGACAGAGTCATGGACTTGGATAGCAACATTCTCAGCAGAAAATTTGCAGTCTTCATCCTTTCCTGTGTAAGGATATGCTTTTTCGGTCTCAAGCCCACCATTGTACTTGATGTATTCAAAGGCTTGGGATGGCAGGCCACCATTACAACCAAAGTTGTTGAAAGCTCGAGCACAATCCACTAGCTGCTGCTCAGAAAGAGAGATATTCTTTCCATACTTCTGGGCATAAGCTGCCTCCAAAGCTCCAGTGGTGCTGCATATGGTAAATATTAGCATGTCACTGTCAGAAACATGATCACAGATAGAGAAATGCCTCATTTGTTATGGACATTTTGTAGGGGTAAAATTAACCTGAATGTCCAGCAGGATCCACAGTGGCCTTGATCTTTAACTGCGCTAACTATACCTTCTTCTCTCCAGTCTTTCTGCAAGTAAAGCCAACCAAAGGCAAAGAAAAATCTTAAAAGATTCTGTAGTTATCATGTTGGGAGAGACACAGACGATATCCAACAAACAAGCAATTGCAAATGACCAAAAACAAAGAAAGAAAAAAGCTAATAATGACAAGTCCCTGTAGAGATCCTAATTGACCGTTGCCCAATTTCCTATTCCTAAACTCCATAAGAACTACTAAAAAACTTCATGCTTTATGGCATAAAGCAGCAGAAATTGATCATTTGAGACTGACCACACTTCTATAGCTGCGTTCAGCAGACAATTTGAAGGAATAGCGGGTAGCTGCTAGCCACGAAGGGATGAAGACAATAATTCAGCTCCCTTCCTACTAAAAATTGACTCAGCTATTCATATTTTACATTACTTGCGTCAAAAATGAACTCTGTCTAGTTCCTCTGTGTGTGTGTGTGTGTGAGTTAGCTTTAACAAAAGAGAAAACTTGACCAAATGACACTATGCACACAAGTTAGCATCATCTAGTATGAGACAGTAAAACATTAGGCGCGAGCCAAAAATGAACTCTGCCTATTCCTAGTAAGTGCCAACTGTTGAATGATAGGAAAATGTTCCTATGTTTGATCAATGAATCACAAGTAGGCATCAACGCAAATAATCACAACCTGGCTGATAACAACAGCACAATGATTAAGTCAACGCTGCATACCGAGTCAGGAAGAAGATGATGAGTAATCTTGTGCGAGCCTTTAAGAGTGGCAGAGCAATTCTGAGCAGCACCTAATCTATAATTCTTAAACTCCTCCCAGGTCCAGTCAGCAAAATCTGTTTGGTACATAAAAAATAAAACATGTGATTGAATATAAAAAAACAGAGTGAAACAAATAAACCAAAAGGAAAGATAAAAAGTAGACATACAATTGAGTCCAAGTTTATAGGACAAGGCCTTCCTATTGGTGGATCGAATAAGGTGGAGACTGTCAGAGAAGATCTGAAACCTCAACTTTATCTCATCTTCACTGTCATAACTCTTCCCATACCTGACATCCGTCCGTACAACCATACTCAAAACAAGTACAACAAGACATGTGTATATCATGTATATGTATATGTATATGTATAGAGAGAGAGAGAGGTGGATGGACCTGTGAGCGAAGCGGGCGAAGGAGAGGGCGTGTTTGGTTTGACCGATGATTCGGAGGATATGAGAGTGGAAATCCGAGGTAACTAGGCGGATAGGATTGGTGTCGTCGAAGGTTGTTGTTGTTGTAGCTGCGGCGGAGGCGAGGAGGAGGGAGAGGGTGAAGCAGAGGATTGAGAGGCGAGCCATTCTCTGTCTCATCTCAACTACTCTCTGCTTCACTAACAAATGATATTATTGTCTTGATATTTCCTTTCTTAATACTTATTGGATCTCAACTCTGTCACTCGTCATCCAAAGAATGGATCTCCATTCTTATTGCTTATACTATTGGTAATCTCTTCCAATACCAAATTACCATTTTCTCCACTATCTACTACCCCCCCCCCCCCAAAATTATTACTCCCTACAGTTTTAAATATAAGACCTAATTGATTTTTTTTTGAGATATTAAGGTTACAAAATGTTATTAAATTATGATACATTTGATATATTTTTATATTAGTCATTAGTTTATACGTTAAATAAACTAGTTTAAAGGAAATGTTAGGTAAATCAATTTATAATTGACTTATTTTGCTTTTTAGTATTTGCCGAAAAAAGTAAATTAGATCTTATATTTAGGACCAGAGGGAGTACAAAACACCAACTACTAAAAACATTTGGTTCTTATTGTAATTTAAAAGGCGCAGCATTGATTGTGTTTTCTCAAGTTTACTCTTGTCATTAACTAAGGTAGTTACAAAGTTCATTAAGTTAAGTTATACTCCCTCCGATTATAAGAGTCAGCCGTCAAAAAAATGTTTCTTAAGTGAATGTTAGCTAGGTGTTAGAGTTAATGTTTCTTTTCCAATATTACTCATAAAGCAGGGGAAATGCATTAAATGAGGAGAGAATATGAGATGAACTCTTATATTTTTTTTGACCAAAATCATTCAAATTTTAGCTCTTATATTAGAAACTGGAGGAAGAGGAAGTATAATTTCATAAAGGGTGAAGTTAGAAAATTAGTACATTTATGCATAAATTTAATAACTAAACTACCAATATTTGGTACGTGAGAATTGACAGTTGGTGCCTTTACTCACTTCGGTCCGTAATATGAAAACTTAGCCATCAAACATATTTTTGAAGAAAATATGTGAAAGTTAGTTGGGTTCTTGGAGTTAATAATTTTTCAATATTGCCTACATGTTTTATGATACTTTTAAGAGAGAGAAATTCATAAACATTAATAAATATGAAAGAAAGTTAAAGACAAAGTATGAAAAACACATTAAATGATGAGAAAATGTGAGTTCTTATATTTAGATACAAAATTATTTAAATTTTAGACTCTTATATTATGGACCGGGCAGGGAGTACCAAGGACTAGAGGAGAGGAGTATAACACACTGTCACATGATTTTGGACCTCACATGTATTATTATATTAGTTTTACGTTACGTACCTTACCACCTTACCTCCATATCCTTCCAAAACTAGTCACTTCAAAGAATGAAATATCTTGCAAAACTATTATTCCATTCCATACGCTTGCTTCTTCCTTCCTTTCTGACCCATTCATGCATTTTATGTGAAGGATCAAGCTTGACTTTGCTGTAAACCGCCTAGGCTATGGGTCATGCCTAAACCGGTAGTCCTGCCACTCGGGATGAACCGGCTTCACTCGCTGTGAAGGACTGCTTTTAACTGAAATTGACTAGCTATTTAATTCATAAGGGGCCCATATGGAATGGGCCTGGCCTAAGGTGTAATGATTTTGTTTCGGCAATGGCCCAAGATTTAATGTTAAATCTGCAATTGAAGCTTGTAACATTGGTCAGACAAATGGATGAAGGAGTACTCTATGATGGCGCAATCTTTTACTCCTATACTCCATCGATGAGGGAAAAGCAAACTTTTATTATCCATCATGTTCTTGACTTTCTTGCCACTATAACAAACTTTTATTCTCAGCGGTCTTCAATCACAATTCACTACGTTATCTTATTAATATTCTAGTTTTATATCAATAATTTCAATATGGTATTGTACTTGTAGGAAATTACCCGGCCCATGAGTGTTCCCGAATCCGGAATTTCGACCTAAACCACGAACTTGGACAGAGTTCCTATAATGACAAAAACAAACAAAAGTCGTGATAACAACTTTAAACTTAGAGTCAAGAATCTCGAAGCTTCTGTAATAATAAGAACAAACAAAAGTGGTGATGATAACAACCCTTAACTAGATAGCAAACTTGTTTGACCAAAAGTTACAAATTAGAAATGATAGCCTTGCATATTGCACATCCATTTCTCTTAAATTTTGATTTTGATTAGGCATTTAGGGTAATGTGTATACAAATAAAGTCAAATAATGATGAGTTGAATTAGCCCCTCTGACAAGTGAGTTCATGACAAGTGTACAACCAATGCGAATTTGAGTGAGCGGTGACATATTTCTATCAGGGTGGAGACTGGAGACATTAAAACTCTAGAATTGGAGATTCAACTGACGAGTTTGATAATAATGGTTTTAAGGCTGTTATGCCACCATTCAAGCCTTATGTAAGATATGAGAATGAGGTTCCAACAAGAAAATCTTATAATATTTAATATCCTACTTCTTTGACCATATATTAAATATCCTACTTAGTACTTACCCTATATTATTATTAATTAACTATTTTTCGTAAGTTATAAGGTATAACTTCCTTATATTTACTTGGACATTGTTCACTATATAATCAAATATCATGATGTTTTTAGAATAATAGTGAAATAATCTTTTTAATAGTAACTGAAAGGAGTATGTTTTTAAATGAGGCATAACCGTAGGACCCCATAATAACTTAAGAATGAACATAATTTACAATAATCACTTACTACTTAATTAAATATTAGGGACATGACATGACTTTCCCTTTTGAACGAGGAAAAAAAGGAATGCAATCTTACCTTTCCCGTGCCAGCGGCCAAGCGGCTCACTCAATAAAAAAATGTTAAAATATCGGAATATAGGATATATTCGCATTTTGCGCTGATTTTAGATTTTTAGTCGTGGACGTAACACTTATTGAATAATGATACGGTTAATACATTTTTGTCTTTAAACTCTGATTCGATTATAATTTTGATCACCTAAAGCTCAAAATAGATTATTTTAATTCTTCAACTTCCATTTCTTTTGGTTTTGGTTCTCTAACCTTCTCAAGTTTTTTTTAAAAAAATTGTCTATGAGTGTACAATTGGTCATTTAAAGTTTATAAACCAAACATTATAAAAAAAAGATATTTTTTTTATCAGGGTAAAAAAAATCAAGAACCAATGTTTATACGCAACACAATGTTTAAAGATCAAAATTATTGACTCTAAGTTCAAAGGTTAAATTCAGAAGGCTCAAGGTTACATTAACTAAATATGGTAAAATAAAAATAATTAATATATAAGATTTAAGGTAAGCCAACTAGATTATTTCGTAAAGAAAAAGCATAAAAACATCAAGTTCAATGTGTAAATTCGTGAATTTAGTTACTCTTGATAAGTTGTGTAGATAAAATAGAGAATGCTACTCTCTCTGCTCCTAAATATAAAATCTAGTTGACTTTTTTTTTATATATTAAGGTTGCAAAATAGATAATTAAATTATGACATGCAATGTTGTAAAAGCCGAACCGGAAGAAGAGCCGGAAAAGGATTCGGGTCATGGTTCAACACGGTCAAACCACTAAAATCGATGGTTGGACCGGATAACTGTTGAGACGAAATGTGAAGCGATTGACAGTTGGACCGGTCCAACCGTCCGGTTCGGTTCGGTTCTTACAACACTGATGACATGTTTGATATATTTTTAGATTATTCATTAGTTTATAGATCAAATAAATTAATTTAAGGAAAACTAAATCAATTTATAATTGATTTATTTTATTTTTTTAGGATTTTCTAAAAATATCAACTATATCTTATATTTATATTTATTTTTTTTTTTTTGGTAAGGATCTTATATTTATATTTAGGAGAGATGGAAGTACTACATAAAATTATAAGTCAACTCTCGATTTTAATAACAGTTCAAATATGTTATCATCATTTATGGCACACTGTTGCCTTCCCTGCAGACCCTTCCAATTCCAAAGGCTTCTTACCTTTTGACTCATGCATTCATGTCAAAGACAGGAAACCCAAGATTTCTGAGGCGGCTTTCATTTACTATCATACCAAAAACTTCTTTCCTTATTCCTTCTTAACTATCTTTTGACATGATTATGATCACAATCACCTTCACTATTCATTCCTCACACTTTATTACTTCACACGTTTCTTCTTTCTCCATATCACTTTTGGTATATCATTACACTACATTAATATTATGCCCACATCTACTTCCTTCTTCCATTTCTCACCATTTTCCATTTCAACCTTTTCTTTTTTATTTCAGTCCTCATTCTCTATCTCACCGCCTTTCAGAACTTTTCTCAACAATGCTGCAGGATTCATCCCAACATGTCTTTGGTAGTTCTGAGTGTGAATGTGTAGAGATTGATCCCACTGGTCGATATGTTCGGGTATGTTTTCTCTTCTTTTGTTTTATGGACTTTTAAGTATGTTTTCTCATTTGGCTTTATTATAATCAGAATGGTCTTGTTATCTCATGTTTACTCTTGTTCTGTTTTTACTTTCTTTTTTTCTATGTATTATTTTTTTTGGCTGGAGTTCTAGGTATTATTTTGTTTGTTAGTACGTAGTTTTATTATATGTTATGTATAGATTCAAAAAAATGCTTTTTTTTAATCAATATTGCCCATGACGGTTCCGTATTCATTTACTACTTTGCATGTCTGGTTCTTGCAGTACAATGAAGTTTTAGGGAAGGGAGCTTTCAAGAAGGTGTATCCTTTCTCTATTTTTTTGTTTGATGGTTTATAAGAATATGTAGTTTATGAAAGCTACTATATATATGGTATTTTTGAGGAAAATGTTTTTTTGGAAATGGTTTGTTTTTTTGAATGAGGAAAGATATCGAGCTTTTGATGAGTTGGAAGGAATTGAAGTTGCATGGAATCAGATTGAAGTGAATGAAAGAATGAGAAATTCTGAAGATTTAGAACGCCTATATGCAGAAGTTCATTTGCTGAAGACTTTAAAGCATAAAAATATAATCACATTTTATAACTCGTGGGTTGATTCAGAGAATGGAAATATGAACTTCATTACTGAAATATTTACTTCAGGAACATTACGCCAGTGAGTTGGGTTCAATACACATGGTCCTGACATATTCCCTTCCTTTTTAAAAATGTTATTGAGATTTTTTTGTGTTGAAGTTTAATCTTTTTCATGCAGATACAGGAAGAAACACAAGTGTGTTGAATTGAAAGCCTTAAAGAAATGGTCTAGGCAGATTTTTGAGGGGCTTTTCTATCTTCATAGTCATGATCCACCAATTATTCATCGAGATCTTAAGTGTGACAACATCTTTGTTAATGGAAATCAAGGCGAGGTTAAAATCGGTGACTTGGGGCTGGCAGTCATTCTTCAGCAAGCCAATTCAGCTCATAGTGTCATAGGTAACATTTTTGTGAGAAATTTGTGTGTTTGTGTGTGTGTTTGTGTGTGTGTGTGTGTGTGTGGACGCTCGTTGGATGGTTAACTAATGTGGAATCATTTTGACTCAAAGCATATCTGTAATTCATGTTATGAAAATAGGCACTCCAGAGTTTATGGCCCCTGAGCTTTATGAAGAGGAATATAATGAGCTTGTTGACATTTATGCTTTTGGCATGTGCTTGTTAGAATTGGTAACTTTTGAGTACCCTTATGTTGAATGTGCAAACGCTGCTCAGATATACAAGAAAGTAACATCCGTAAGTGCTTCACAATCTCTGGACTATATCTTTTAAGTCATGTGACACTAACATCTCAGTTTCACTCTACTTTGAAAGTATGTGTTTTTTGCCAACTTATTTTAACACCAATTATCGCACTCCTCAAGAAGCAAAATAATTGGCATTTCCATGATTTGAATCTTTTAGTACCATACAAAACAAAACCACAATGAGAAATCGTCATAAGTGGTGATTATGATGGATTTATAGCCCATATAATTATGATAAGTGTTGTGCTTTTCATGGTAGGGAATAATGCCAGCATCTTTGGCAAAAGTGACAGATCTTGAGGTGAAAGCATTTATAGCAAAGTGTATTGCCAATGTATCTGAACGATTATCTGCTAAGGATCTCTTAATGGATTCCTTTCTTCGTATAGACGGAGATATTGAGGATATAAGTAAATTTTTAAGGTCTAAAATTCACAATCCAGGTAAATAATCTATGCATTTAGATTTTCCATTCCTTGATTTTCTTTACTATATTTGATTTATCAAGTATAGGACGTAGTTGTGACTTGTGACCCCCCTGCCTTTGACATGAGCTAAGCACTCATTGAAGATATTTCTGCAGAGACATGTAGGGAATTTAGGGTGGAAGGTCAACGGAAAGATGCCAATACCATATTTCTAAAACTGAGACTAACAGACTCATCAGGTTTTTCTCTCACACATAAACACAAAATTGTCTGATTTAACTGTATTATTTTTCAATTTGGTGATATAAAATAGCTTTTGCTCATGTGGGATTAGGTCATATTTGCAATATCCACTTTCCTTTTAATATTGAAGCAGACACTGCAATTGGAGTTGCTAGTGAAATGGTTGAGGAGCTTAAGCTATCTAATCAAGATGTGACAAATATTGCTGAGATGATTGAGTTAGAACTTCAAAACCACTTTCCAGTTTGGAATCCCAGTGAACGTTCCATCCAATCTACCACTTTTACTGGCAGTCTTTCATCAGGTCGTAAGTTCTGGTCTGATTCACCCAAGGCAATGGTCAAAAACTCTTTTTTTAGGCCCAATGCTTCAAGTAACTTGACTGAACATGAGGAGGCTAAGAACTGTGTTCATGATGGTGATGATTGTAGTTTAGGAAAGAAATCTAGTGGGGTTGATGATTTTACTTGCATTGGGAGAAGGATTCCATCTAAGGTTACAATAGTAACTGAAGGAGAATTTCCTAAGGTAGCAAAATATAGCATATTAGGAGATTCCGAATCAGAAAATGTCAACTTGATTGCCACAAAATTAAAGAATTTGTTGGTGACACAACAAGAGGAGTTGAAAAAATTAAAGAAGAAACATGCATTAGCTGTTTCAGATTTCCTGAGGAAGCTTCCTTATGAAGTGAGGCAGGCGGTTTTGAATGAATATAACCTTGATTTACCTGATAGTACAGATGCAGACAGATTTGAGGCCTCTTCTTCTACTTAATCAAAGATGTCACCTCTATATATACTTTGATACTGATCCTCTAGACATTCAATTAGTAAGTGTATATACTGGTACATAAACTCTCTGAAAATTATCTCTACATTGTACAATCAATTATTTAATTTTGGGAAAATTTTTTGGAGGTTTTTGTACCAGGTAGGTAAATTTGAGGGCCATCATATGGCTTGATCTTCGAGAGTTCAAATATATATATGCTTGTGTGTTGGTCCAAGGAGGAAAGAAATACAATGTGAAGGCTTGTGATGTGGCATTTATTATTATTATTATTATTATTATTATTATTATTATTATTATTATTATTATTATTATTATTATTATTATTATTATTATTATTATGTAAAGCTTCAAGATTTTGGTTGGGGTTTCGAATGGTAGATTAGACTTCCAACAAGGCTCTTAAATGTGGAGATGTGAGTTGAATTCATGTCAATATCAATGACTAGGACTAATGTTCTTTCAACCTTATGTCCTTAATTGAAAATGATGTAACTCATGGAACACATAAGATGTAGGAAATATTTCGGCCTCAAATATTCAAATAGAAGGAAAGAATACTAAATAAAGACATAAATATGTGTCCTTTAATTAATCACTTGGGTGTATAAATAAAATAAAAGGAAAGGAACAATAGAATTAAAGAGAAGAATTACCTAGAACATGATCGCTTGACAAAATTGTTTTAACTTAATAAGGTAATTTTTATATTCTAAGAATTGAATAAATTGGTTCCAAAATAAAATTTTCAAAGCTTACTAAATTAATAATATCTCATCCGTCCCTACAATTATCTTGTAATTCTATGATGTTATTTTAACTCGATGCAACTCAATTCCTAGAATTTGATTTGTTGACAATTTTATATTATAAGTCCCTATCCTTAGAATAAAGGATAGAGGCTAAATCATAAATGATCAAACATTGTAGGAACTAAGTTGTAGTGAGTCAAAGTTCAAGGTTAGAGTTACAAGCAAGGTAAAGGTAAAACTATAAAAAACAGAATTACACTAAATCAAACTATATCAACGATTACAATAAAATCAAAATTATTGGCAACAAAAGATAAATCCACTCAAAAATCAAATTTTTAACAAGGGACCTTCTCATATTTTCTTAAAAAAAAAAAGAACAAAAACAAGGAAATTTCCCAAAACATGAAAATAATCAAAATATGCCTGTGAGCCAATGTCGTAAAAGTCAGACCAAAAAGTGGGCTGGATAGGGCTTCAAGTCATAGTTCAACATAGTCGGATTGTTCAAACCGATGGTCTTATCTACAGTCAAACTGATAACTGCTGAGTCAAAATATGGAGTGGTCGACATTTAGACCAATCCAACCATTCGATCCAATCCTCGATTTGATCTGTACTCCATGCTTCACGAGATTCAAACACGCATTCTCATCCATATGAGTGTTGTAACACACTTAACAGCTCAACCAACTACCCTGAGTAGTCAGTCCAGCTTTTACATCACTAATGTCTTGCGAGAGTGAGAATATAGCATATACAGAGGACATTTTGTGTTTAGTGAGCAAGACACGTCATGCAGCAACAAAAAAATTGCACACACACCAACAACAAATAAGCCAGAAAATCAGAAATGGATAAAAAAGCATTGTGAGGCCCTCTTTCATCCTTCCATTTCCACAGATAACAAAACTCTCAACTCCCTCACTTCCTCACTTCATCATCATCATCATCTTCTTCCCTATCTTCTCAATTCCTCTCGCCGCCATGGCTATCTCCTCTTCCACCTCCTCCGCCTCCTCCAAGCTCATCTTCCTCCACTCCTCTCCTTCTCTCTCCTCCCCCTCCTCCTCTCTCTCTCTCACCCCTCACAAACTCACTTCCCTCACAAACCCATTAAAAAGTTTCCATTTTTACCCCTCCCCCACCCTCCGCCGCCACCGAGCCTTCTCCGTGAAAGCGGCACGTGGCAAATTCGAGAGAAAAAAGCCCCACGTGAACATCGGCACAATAGGCCACGTGGACCACGGCAAAACCACTCTCACAGCAGCTCTCACTATGGCCCTAGCAGCCTTAGGCAACAGTGCCCCTAAAAAGTACGACGAAATTGACGCCGCCCCAGAAGAAAGGGCACGTGGCATCACCATAAACACAGCCACGGTTGAATACGAAACTGAAAACCGCCACTATGCACACGTGGACTGTCCAGGTCATGCTGACTATGTCAAGAATATGATCACTGGTGCTGCCCAAATGGACGGTGCAATACTTGTTGTGTCTGGTGCAGACGGTCCAATGCCTCAGACAAAGGAACATATTTTGCTGGCTAAGCAAGTTGGTGTGCCTAACATGGTGGTTTTTTTGAATAAGCAGGATCAGGTTGATGATGAGGAGCTTTTGCAGCTTGTGGAGTTGGAGGTTCGTGAGTTGTTGTCTTCCTATGAGTTTCCTGGTGATGATGTGCCTATTATTTCTGGTTCTGCTTTGTTGGCCTTGGAGGCTTTGATGGCGAATCCTAGTATTAAGAGAGGGGATAATGAATGGGTGGATAAGATTTATGAGTTGATGGATTCTGTGGATAGTTATATTCCTATTCCTCAGAGGCAGACTGAGCTGCCTTTTTTGTGTGCTATTGAGGATGTTTTTTCTATTACTGGTCGTGGCACTGTGGCCACTGGGAGAGTTGAGAGAGGGACTATTAAGGTTGGTGATACTGTTGATATTGTTGGTGTTAGGGAGACTAGGAGTACAACTGTGACTGGTGTGGAGATGTTTCAGAAGATTCTTGATGAGGCTATGGCTGGAGATAATGTGGGGTTGTTGTTGAGGGGGATACAGAAGGTGGATATTCAGAGGGGGATGGTGTTGGCTAAGCCTGGCACTATTACTCCACATACTAAGTTTGAGGCTATTGTGTATGTGTTGAAGAAGGAGGAGGGAGGGAGGCATTCGCCGTTCTTCGCTGGGTATAGGCCTCAGTTTTATATGAGGACTACTGATGTGACTGGCAAGGTGACTGCTATTATGAATGATAAGGATGAGGAGTCTAAGATGGTTATGCCCGGAGATCGCGTGAAGATGGTGGTTGAGCTTATTGTGCCTGTGGCTTGTGAACAAGGGATGAGGTTTGCTATTAGAGAAGGTGGCAAGACTGTTGGAGCTGGTGTTATTCAGTCTATTATTGAGTGAGTGCAAAGAGGAAGGAAGGAAGAAGGAAGCATTTGTGTATTTTCAAGTGGTTGTTGTGGAGATCTCACTGTGTTACAGTTTTATGCGATTAATTTTCAATTTTACTTACACCAACTGTTGATGCCATATCCAATTTCTCATATTTTGTAGGTCTATTATCCTTTTGCTTTTGAGATGTTTAGTTAAGTTGGATTATATTTTTCACATGATCTCTTCTCTACTGCTGCCTTTTTTTAATTCTTTCGTCTGATGTGTACTTGAGGTTACTTGCTTGAATTTCTGCTTTGCATGAGCATATCTCATTTATCTATTAAGGCTGGAGAGTACTGCTTCTCTTAAGTTAGTGTTTCTTATGATCTGCAATGCATCATGTGATAGTTTCGCACTACAATAGGGAACTCATGGCAAGTAGATGTGTGCATATTATTGAGCTTTGAGTCTGCTGGTTTATATGTCTTTTGCTATTGTGAAGCTTATTTTTTCAAGACCTATCGTACATTTCACTCTCTTTTGTTTTTGTAATTTGTTCTTTTGCAGCATGCTATATTTATTCATTGATCATAATTAGTTTCAAATTAACCTTTCTCACTTTTTTTTGTTCCAAGAGGACATAAATGAATCAAACATAAAGCTAATTAATTAAATGAACAAATTAATAAGGCAGTACCAGTATTAACATTGTTTTTTAAAAGAAATTAACAGGTGTTATAGAAGAGGTACTTGTACCTCCTTATTGAGGTACCTAAAAATGGGATCACTATTCACTAATGCCTGTGTTGAAGTACTAGTCCAGGGTCAACAGGATGATTTCTTAGCAGTTATCATGCTCTTTTTATTCATTAAGCATAGGCTTCTATGATTTATCTATCACTAGCTTCGCAATAAATGAAAACGTGACTATTAATATGAAATATAATTGTTATCTATAAGTCGAAACTTTGGGGAAATAAATGCAAATTCGACTCATTTATATGATCAAATCCCCGAGGTTCATTAATGCAAATGGCAGTCAAATTCTTCTTTTGATAAATAGAACTGAGGAAGTTTCCTTAGCCTTGTGTTTTCATATTAAGGGTGCTTCTTTTAGCCCTTACTATTGGATATAAATGATCGATAGCAAAGATATTATCCTCAAAACTTGAAAAAAGACGAATAACAAGAGAGATCTAAAGAGAATGCAATTTTATATTTCCTTATACTAAGATATGGATGAAGTTATTTGTAACAGTCTACAGAGAGATAGAGATTATCCATCTCTCGGAGAATACACCTGTGAAATCCTATATTTATGCTCTGCCACTTAACATAGTGCCTGTTGAACCACCATCAAAGGGCTGTCTCAAGATGGAAGCTTCAGTTTCCAGCATACATGTGTAAGATTCATGTCTCAGTGAGCAACCCCCTAGCACCATAAATCTCAGAACATGGTTGATAATAGCAACTGCTGAACAAAATCTGCCCTCTCCTTTTTCTCCTGCTGATCCTTCTCATCAATAGCCCTGCAACAGAAAAATTCAAATTTGATATTACTACATTTGGAATGAATGAAATGCAAACATGCAGACTCTAGCTAAGCTTAGAATATTCAAATCCTTTTAATTTTGGTCAAATAGAATATTCAAAGCTCACTCCTAATATATTTGAAGTAAGAACTAGTTTAACTTGTTTCAACTCTATTAGCATGTATTGGTAAAAAAAAAAACTCTAGTAGCATGTAAAATGGACTGGAGGTAAAACACACCAAATAATTCATATTACTGTTGTATGTCTAAGATCAACATAATCATGTTAAGCAAACGGAGCAAATCAATTATAACACAGAAAAACTAGAAAAATACTCCCATGTAGTCTGAAAAAGCGTTTGCTTTTGCTGTTAACTCATTTTTCGCTATCTTTTGTGGATGTTTCGAGATACTCCACAAGTGAAAAGGATAATCAATGCAAAGATCCCAAATATGATCATATTTCAATAAACAATCTAGTAACTAGTGAAATGTACAAGATGGCATGATACGATTATTCAGCAATTCAATGCCAACAGCTATATAATTTCCCAAATAAACGTCTTTATTTGAGGAATATATAATGAAATCTAAAGTTATATGTAATAAATCCATTATATGCACACTATTAATTTGGTCAATACAAGTTAGTAAATCAATTTTTCTGTGTATATAGTTTCCCAGAACAGGTCAGCAAAGTTTTCACAATGCAAAACGGTGGATTGTTGAGTAAATTCTTTTACATTCGATCCACTCTTAAACAAGAACCTTATCTTGATAAAATGATACACTAACTTCTCACTATTGCTGATTCTCAAATGGGAAAAAGAGCCATACCTGTTTCCATCAGAAACGGATGGGACATCATTGTTGGAGACTTCATCCTGATGGTGAGCACTGTCAGAATTTTGACTATAGGTATCACTGAGAAAAGGTTGCAGAAGCAGATCGGTTGTCGAGTCAAATCGGTTTGCCCTTGTGTTTGTGAGCACTTTCTTGCCAAACAATGTCATATGACCAGACGAGCTGTTGGATTTCTCCGGCTTGCGCCTCCTCTGAAACATTAGATAAGGATACACATTCAACAACGTTATACAAGAAACAAATCCTTAAAAGCCAAAAACATACCAGGATATATTCAGGACATACCTTAAGTAGTGAGCTAGAATGATGCACCCTAAAATGTGCAGTCGCATCCCTCCCTAAATTTGCAGCACAGAGAGGGCAAACCTGAAACAGGAACATACATTGGGACAATCACTTAGAACTCGACAATAACAATTTACTCGTATGTGTTATTTAGAATGCCCTGTGTCATCCGATATCATTTGATTCAGGCCAGGATAGTGTAACATTATCAAATTGGTACAAATATGTTTTGTTCAAATGTTTAAAACAAAAGCACATAACCAAGGAGCTAAAACTAAGACCAAGGGCAGTCTACTCAAATCAATCAAGCAAAGAGAAAGGAGTGTTACAGTTTCAACACAATAAGAAATTGTGTGAACATAAATTTTTGCTAAACATAATTTCAGGAACAGAAAGTCATACAGCATTTTTTAGGTTGAAGCAGTGCTCCTCTTGCAGATGGCTGCACAAAAGAGGAACTTCAATTTCCACGTAGCAGTATGGACATGGAAAATATGAACGCGCATCATCGTCTCCATCAGACTCGGAGAAAGAATCTGCATAATTCAAAAGGGCCTATAGTCAGCAAGCTAATCCAAGCATAATCACAAAGACTCAATTGTATAAATTCCAGGAAATAAACACAACACTAGCATCCATTTCACTTGAAAATAGTCTTTAATTGATTCACATCAACCAGCTCACCGCAAAAGTACGAAACATCAAATATCAAGAAATTATAGACTTGACTGGAAAAGGCATAGGGAATAGGACAAGATAAAGGGATAGTTTCCTACTCATACGGCTGAAAAGGGGGAAAATGAAATATATGCAGGGAAAAGCAAGAACCTTTACTTTCAGGGTCTTTCTGAAATATAAAATTAAGTATTGGGATATAAAAAAGCTTTCACCTTCATCAGAATTTGAGTCCCATAGATTCTTATCCTTATTTAGATCAATGTCATCCTCCTCCTCCTCCTCCTCCTCCTCCTCCTGATAATCATTTAAATCCCCAAAACTACCAAACCTTACAATTCTCCTCTTAGCTATTTCTTCTGGGCTCAGAAACTGAAGAGGATCTCCTGTCAAAGGACACACTACTGGTTTTTTCAACTCAGCCAATAAACTTGTTGGCATCCTGATACGTCTTTGGCCTAGCTGAATCTGCTCAATCAGAGCTTCCAACTTGTCAACCTCCTCATCAAGTGACTCACTTTTTTTCTCAATGAAGTTAGTCATTTTTCTCAATGCCTCAAAATCTCAAACCCAATAGGGTTCACCTATGATCAACTGAGTAATAAAAAAGACTTTTCTTGATAACTCTCAAGAGTTATCAAGAAGAAAAAATAAAGAAGACTAAAACTTTCTGTGAAACTCTTGAGAGTTAGAGGTGCTATTTATACAGAAATCAGAGGTTACATTTGACTGTGGTGGAGGACCTTTTATGGTAAGAGCAGCATATAAGGAAGATTATTTATCACCCTAACAAGCATCCATTTATGACACCAGATTTTCTGGGCTTTATTTTCATTAAAAATGAATAACCATAAATATCCAACTGAAATCCTAATTAGGATCATTGAACAAGTCAGAACTTAAAATGCACCTGTCCAAACAACCATTGGCCATTTCATTTCAATCAAACTAAAAGCCCAATAACAAAGAAGGAACATTGAAAGAGTATCATCTGTATATACACAGGATCACTAGCATCTTCGGTTAGTTGAGGAAAGTGATAAAACAAACTCCCTAAAGTCTGCACCTTTTTCCTAAAATCAAGTCCTTTCTTCTAGAAGGAGATCATAACATAACTCCTACTTCAAATCCCATTAGTCAATTCCTTAACTAAGCCAAACCCAAATCCACTCACACCCCAAGAAGTAATATGCAAAAGGCCAAAAGGGAAAAACTAGAAATGGTGAAAAGTGAATGAGAAGAAAAAGTGAAGTACCAGAGTGAAGGCGAGAGGATTGAACTGAAGAGAAGTGTTTAGCAGGAAGAATACAAAAGGACCTGAAGTCAAAGTCCATGGCAGAAAGAGAGTGTTTAGTTATTGTTGTTGATGTTGTTCATAAGCTTATGATTGGTTTGGTTGGCTATGGCTTCTTTGAGTTCTCATACTTTGGTGTCTGACACCTCTGAAAGCTTTTCCAACACACAAAAGTTTCGAACTTGATCACTGACACGTGGATTTTCCTTTATTTTCTTATTACTATTATTTTTCTGTTCTCAACGGCACATTGTTAAATGGCATTACCATCTTGCTTCTATTCAAAAAAAAATGACATTACCATCATTTTCCACAAATTCCTTTTGGTTTATAGTAGCACAAACTATACAATTAGTTAAAGTTAAAGCATTTAAATTATAAGTCCACTCATTTGCCAACTAAACAAAAAAATGGTGTTGTTTGACACATCAAGAAAACTTAATATTGTTAGGTCTTTTTTAAACTTTAGCTAAACTTGAGGGGTCAAAACCTCCTTTATGAAACTATAGACACTAAAACTAAAATGAGATTAAACTATAGTTTTTTATTAGAGATCAAACTATATATGAACCAAAAGAGAAGTTACGTTAACTCAAATATATATTTCCAGTTGTGTATATTTCCCGTGGCTCAAAACATACATGTGAGCTATCTACCTAATTTCATTAAAATAATTTGTTGGTTAAAATAAATTATATGTCATGTTGTTTTTACCTTTTTTAATTGCCAGTGGTATTTCTGATACGGTAGATAAAGTTAATTCCGGCAAATCTAAGCTAAATTTGTTGGTTAAATTAGTTAATAAATCATATTTTTTTCTAAAACGCTATAAATTTATGTCTCAATTTCATCCATCGCTCTTTTTTTCAACTCCCTTCATTGCTCTTGCTTGATTATAAATGACTAGAAATCAATAAGAATAATTTGATAAATAATTGATAATAATTAGAAATACGATATATATTTAAGAACAAAATCAATTCTTCAATGAATCTTGTATTATAGCCGGCAGATGGTGATATTATCATTTATGAATACTATTATTTTTCTTTTATCATATCAGTTATAAAGACTTGAGTAATTCAAAGTTGTTTAGAGGTTTTTGGAATGAGGGTTATAGCTTCAAATTAATTTTTATATTGTGATTCACGTTGTGTAAGTAATTAAGAAAAATTATTATATTATTATACTCTTGAATTATGATTCTAAACAACTTGTACTTGCTTATTTGGTTGAACTGAAACGATAAATATGGAAAGCATACAAAAAAGACATGCCATTATTTTAAGTAGAATAACTTTTCATATATGTAAGCAAAATAAACTATAGACCGTAGTTTTGGTTGGCACACTTTAGGAAATTAAAAGTGAAGGAAATCTAAATCCTCGACACGTGCATGTAAAAAATATAGGATTAAACTGTCATCTGCTCCGTGGAGAAGAAAAGGATAGTAGAGACAAACAAAATAGGAGGCATTAGGCAACCAAGCGTGGTTGGTGTAGTGGTTACCTCACTTCACCGCTTAACCAGAGGTCTCGAGTTCGAGCTCTGGGAATGCAGCCTGCCCCTTGGCCAGCACTTTACCCTTAAGTGGAGGCCCCGGTGCGGATCTGGATTAGTCTGAGCCCGTTGAGTTCCCCGTGACATTGGGGCTGGCCCAGGATACCGGATTAAAAACTCAAAAAAAAAAAAAATAGGAGGCATTAGGCTGGAAGGTCGGCTCAAATGAAAAGGATTTTGTAGCAATATATATTTTTATTCTCCGACTTTGTAAGATTAAAGACAACTTTTTGAAACCATCATTATCATACTTTTTAAAATTATTCTAGTTGGATTTTTTTATATATATATCACCCACTAATCTAGCTTCTATTGACAGCCGATTAATTAACCTGGACTCAGTAGTAAAAGTATTGTCTACATAGATAAGTTTGTCCTCCTCCTAATGAGAGTGTTTCCTGCAATTAAAATATGCTCTCTTATTTTTAATAAAGTTGTTGCTCACTTATAAGCTCAATCTAACTACTCATTGACTACTCTAGTTGGAGTTTTTGCTCGGTCTAATCATATACATTTCTTTTCTAATAATTTCTAGAAATACATCTGTTCGTATTACATTTTAAAAATCCATACAACTCGTTGAATCTTTTATGCCCTTAGTTGTTTTTTTCTTTTACCTTTTTCGGAACAGAAGCAATGGAAACTAGTGTCCGAGGATGAATAGTAGTATTGTTTTTGGGGTTTACTTCAAGCTTGGAAATGAAGTGTTCGCAATATGATAAGGCCGATACTTGATGGGACAAATCGTTGCATTTCTGTAGAGGTTTAATTAGAGTTTGTAATCCAATTTCACATTATCCTATCCAACGTACTTTAAACGTTAAGCAAACAAAAAATGTTTTTTTTTCTTG
Organism: Mimosa pudica; assembly: GCA_029929735.1. Taxonomy (NCBI): domain Eukaryota; kingdom Viridiplantae; phylum Streptophyta; class Magnoliopsida; order Fabales; family Fabaceae; genus Mimosa; species Mimosa pudica. Next base: position 14,954,233 of record JAKELP010000014.1, on the reverse strand, counting down.
AGTGAGCTACAAAAAATGTTTTTTTTTCTTGAGTGAGCTACTCCGGACTGTTTGGATCTGTTTATTCTAAGTAATTTTGTGTCGTGCAGGTGCATGATAAATGAGTCAGAAGAATTTTATCTCACAAGATGTAATAGTGATATTCTTTAAAAACAAAAATTTATTCTCTTATAATTTGTTTGTCTCAAACGAAAAAAAAATACAAAAATTGAAGTATGAAGGGTAAAACAATAGTTATTGCCCCCCGCCTCAAATTGCTTCTATGGGCAATTGGCCATGAAGTGTGTTTGTACTGAGTTATAAAATATGAATTTAACCATACTTCCATTCAGTTCAAAAAAAAAAAAACCATACTTCCACGTTTTTTTATCTAACCATGAGTTTAACTTTTCCTAGGGAGCTATTTTCGACTTTCGTCTGTGCTTATCGATTGAACCCTTTTTAATCATCTCTTACAAATTAAAAATAACATTGCTTTGTATGAAGCTAAGAATTGTTTACTTTATCAATAATTTGAGGTACTACATCTAATCCTATTATAAGAAATAGTCAAACTTATACATACCAATAAAAACACTAGGAATTATTTATTATGGGTAAGTTTAATAAATTTTTCTTTTTTTACCCTTACTCATTTATTATACACATTTATATCCCTCTTACATTTAATAATATATAAGGGTGGAAATGGAAAACATGCAATTATTATTTTGATTTTTTACATGTTATCTCTTATATTTTATACAAAATATTTTGTTATATTACCTCTTATATTTAGGGAAAGAGAGGGAGTAGTTTTCAACTTTAGCCTCCAATTTATATTCCACACATATAGTACACTTGGTCGAACTCTTGATTATGAGCTTTATAAGTAAAGCATTGATGATGATAAAAATAATTAATACTATTACCTCACAATTCGCAAAATACGGGTACCCTATAATGGTAAGGACAAAAGGGGCTATTGGCAAATTTATTTCCAACATATTGAGAATTTGAGATCATACCAATGGACAGATACGTGGACACAGAAGAAGAAAATGTGATGTGCATCTATAGAGAATGAAATCTAATACAAACAACGCCGTAATAAGACAGATTATTGAGAAGGGACACACTACATGCTGTTTTTCAATCAAAAAGAGGAGGGACACACTATATACAGACCCATCAAAAGTCCCACGTGTTTATAGAATAAAACAGTTCAAAGAATAAAAAATGGAAGCTTGTATATAAAATTAAAGAAGATTGATGGAGATATATAATGATCGGAAGCTAGACTATATGATAATAATGGATAAAGTCTTGTCATAAGCCAAGATCCATACAGCAATGCAAATTTGTTGGGTGGGATAGAGAGTGAAATCACGGCCAAGAGTTAAAATATAGGGAGAAATAATTGAATCTCATGGAAAAAAACATAATTAAACTCGCGTCCCACGTGTCGTGAATCATAACTTTTGTGCCTTACAATAATAACAACTTTTGACCTAACCATTACAATTTGTTGAACCTTATCTTAACTATATCATGAAAAAAAGATTGCACTCTCTCCCTCTATTAGATACATAATCTGTAATTGGCTTTATCTAGCAATGTCTTCCTGTGATATTTTTTTAAGTTTTATTTAAGTGTAAATATTTTATCCCCCTCTCATTGAAAGGAAGTGTCACTACTAGAAAATAGGCCTTTCACGACCATACTTAACGACTAAAAAGCCAATGTTGGTCGTTGATGAAAAACGCGGTGGCATAACATGTAAATAACTGTCCAGGCGGAGATCTTTCACGACCACATTTGTATATGTGGTCGTGGAAGGGTCCCCTTCCACGTCCACACATTTAGATGTGTGGACGTGGAAGGGGACCAGCCTTCCACGTCCACACTTAGAGTGAGTGTGGACGTGGAAGGGTCCCCTTCCACGTCCACTCATATAGATGTGTGGACGTGGAAGGGGACCCTTCCACGTCCACACTCACTCTAAGTGTGGACGTGGAAGGGTTCTCCCCTTCCACGTCCACACCATTATAAGTGTGGACGTGGAAGGGGACTCTTCCATGACCACATGTACCCAAATGTGGACGTGAAAGGTGGGCAATTTTTTTCCCACTGGCGCCAAAACCCTTTTTTATTTCCCTCCAACACTTTGGCACTCACTTTACCCAACTCTCTGCGCCTCCCTTTCTCTCACACTTTTGGCACTCACTTCTTCTCTCATTATCTCCGCCGCCTCTCTCCTCGCCTCGCCCTCTCCAACCACCGCCGCCGCCCTCGCCTCGCCCTCTCTCTCAGGTAAGATCCACTCTCCTCCCTCCTCACATAACCACCACCCTAACGACGACGCCGTGTTCTCTCCGACGGCCACTCCTTCTGCCACCGCCTTCAAGTCCATCTCCGGCGCCTCCGTCTCCGCCAACAGCTGCGCCCCCAAAGCTCCTCCTCCTTCTCTGCCCTCCCCCTCCAGCCCGTCCCCCGCGGCGCCGACGACCGCCGCCCCGCCTTCTTACTCCCCTCCTCCCCCTCCTCCCCCTCCTCCTCCCTCCTCTTCAAGATAATACTCTCTGATTTTTTTTTTTTTACTTTTCGCAGGGCATTTTGGGGACAAATTAATTGGGTTTCTTTAAGTTTTTTCGCTACATCTTCAACATCAACTTCTGTTGCTGTTTCAACGTCAACATCCTCCCAAGTTAAGGTGAGTTTTTTTTTTATTTTTTTTTTATTTTTCTCTCATTGTATTTTCTTTGTTTTTTTATTTTTTGTATTTGCTTTTTAATATAGTTTGTGCCCACTGTAAGACATTTTAAGCATTGAAATATTGTTTGACTGATTTTATAAGCTCAATGGAATTACTGATTTTATTTGGTTTTGGTAATAGATTGTTAATTGTTATTTTGATTATTGTGATTATATTTGGTTCATTTGCTGGCTTAAATATTGCTTCTATTGTTGAATATCAAATTCTAGCTTTTGGTTTGTGCATTTGTGGTAAATTCTGATTTGCACTTAATTTGGTACACTGTTTGGTTGACTATTCTGGACATTTTAAGAGTGTTTTGGGCTGCTCTATTTAGCAATAATTGCTGGAAAAAGCTTGTTTTCTTTGCTGGAAGGGGTAGTAAAAATTGCATGCAAATAGGCTCTAGTTTCTTGGAGAGGCTGTTTTTGGTTGTTGATTAGGACTGTTTTAGGTTGTCATAGATAGTCCTCTGATTGGTTCAATTGTCTTCTATTCTTTTTAATGAAGACAAGTGTATATACATATTATACGCATTACTCCAATGGATCGTGCTTGGATGGATGCTTTGCGAACTAGTGAAGAATATCAAAACGGGGTGGAAGAGTTTATTGAATTTGCCAAAAGAAATGTGGCGAGTAAGAATGGAAAGTACCTGTGCCCTTGTGTGAAGTGTGTGAATGTTGATCGCAAGAGCCTTGACTCAATAAGGAATGACCTTATTTGTGAGGGGATCAATCGCCGATATAGGAAGTGGATTTGGCATGGGGAATTGGGAACTACCGTGGAACATGTAAAAGCAGCGGAGGTGGATGATAATGATGATGATGAATATGTTTGCGATGTTGGCATGGACAACATGATAAATGATATCGCAGCGGAGTCGTTTGTTGTGTCAGACGAGTACGACAAAGTGCGTGGTGATGCTGAGACACCTTTGTTTCCAGGGTGTAAGAAGTATAGCCGTCTGACCTTCATTCTAACAATACTAGAAATAAAGACGGAAAATGGGTGGGCAGACGCGGGTTTCTCGAAAATGCTCGCAGCTTTGAGCGATATGTTCCCGGATAACAATGCGGTTCCGAAGACAATGTATGAGGCCAAGAAAATGCTAAGTAAGATGGGTATGGAGTATCAGAAGATACATGCTTGTCCCAATGATTGTATTTTATATAGAAATGAATATGAAGGGTTACATGTGTGTCCAAGATGTCAGGAGCCAAGGTATAAACAGAGGAAGGGTGCTGATGATGACGACGACGACGAAGAGACAAACAAACCAAAAAAAGGTGAACCTTCGAAAGTAATGTGGTACCTTCCAATAGTTCCAAGGTTTAGACGATTGTTCGCGAATGCAACAGAAGCAGAGAATCTGAGGTGGTATTGTGATCAGAGAAATTCTGATTCTAGATATCTTCGACATCCTGCTGACTCTCCTCAATGGAAAAAGGTTGATTCAGTTTTTCCAGAGTTTGCTAGTGATCCTAGAAACCTCCGTCTCGGCCTTTGTACAGATGGATTTAACCCATTTGGGAGTGTCTCTAGCAAACATAGTGCTTGGCCAGTTTTGCTTGTCATTTACAACCTACCACCTTGGTTGTGCACGAAACGGAAATATCTTATGATGTGTATGATGATTTCGGGACCGAAACAGCCTGGGAACGATATCGATGTTTATCTTACTCCGTTGATCGATGACTTGAAGATGTTGTGGAATGAAGGTGTTGATGTGTTTGATGCATACAAAAAGGAGACATTCAAGTTGCGAGCTTTGTTGTTTACCACAATCAATGACTTACCTGCATATGGCAATCTCTCAGGATATAGTGTCAAGGGACATAAGGCATGTCCAATTTGTGAGGATGACACTAATTTCGTCCAGCTCAAGTATGGAAGGAAGACTGTTTACCTCGGTCATAGGAGGTTTCTTGATCGCCACCACCCATACCGTCGACTGAGGAAGCGATTTAATGGCTTTCCTGAGCATGCATCTGCTCCAATTCCGTTAACAGGTGAAGAAGTTTATCGTCGTGTTGCTCGTGTTACTGTGGAATTTGGTAAAGGAAAGAAGAAGAAGAAATGGACTAACATTTGGAAGAAGAGGTCAATCTTCTTTGATCTCCCTTATTGGCGTTGTCTTGATGTGAGGCACAGTATTGATGTGATGCATGTGGAGAAAAATCTCGCAGAAAGTATTGTCGGAACGTTGTTACACATTCAAGGAAAAACCAAAGATGGGCTCAACGCTAGAAGAGATTTAGTTGAGATGGGCATAAGACAGCGGTTACATCCGACAATTAGTGAAGATGGAAAGAAAGCATATATGGAGCCTGCTGCTCATACACTTTCCAAACTTGAGAAAACACGATTGTGTGAGTGTTTACGTGGGATGAAAGTGCCACATGGATATTCCTCTAATATTAGCAAACTTGTGTCAATGGATGATTTGAAGTTGACAGGAATGAAGTCTCATGATTACCATGTGTTAATGCAACAACTTTTGCCGGTAGCTATAAGAGGAATTTTGGAGGATGATGCATGGAAGACTTTAACAAGGTTATGTAAGTTTCTTAATGCCATTTGCAGTAAGGTAATTGACAATGAAATACTCGATGAGTTGGAAAAGGAAGGTTATGTTATTTTGTCGCAATTGGAGATGCATTTTCCTCCAGCGTTTTTTGATATATCAGTTCATTTGATTGTTCACTTGGTTCGAGAGATAAGACTTTGTGGTCCGGTTTCTCTAAGGTGGATGTACCCTTTTGAGCAATTCATGAAAGTTTTGAAGGGTTATTCAAAGAACCCATATCGCCCGGAGGCCTCGATTGTTAAAAGATATCTTGTTGAAGAGGCAATGGACTTTTGCAAACCATACCTAAGAAAACCTGACGACGAGGAAATCAACCTGGATGAAGATGAACTTTCTGGTAAAGGGGTGCGGGGCATGAAAGTAAAGGGTGTAGAGAGAGTGGAGTTGTTACAGGCACATCTATACATCTTGAATAACATGAAAGAAGTGCAACCTTATTTGGCTGAACATAAAAGGCTTTTGAAAGAGAATAACCCGAAGAAGAGTGATATGCAGATTTCAAATGAACATAACAAGTCATTTATTGGTTGGTTCGAGGAGTATGCGCGAAAACAAAAGGATGTGTCTGACACAGTAAGGTTGCTAGCTGTGAAGCCTCAGTTTATTGTTTTTTCATGGGGTGGTTATGAAATAAATGGGTATTCTTTCTCTACTAAGGTCATTGATGGCAAGCGCACCACACAAAACAGCGGGGTGATGGTTGAAGCTGAGGCAACCCATTTTTCTAGCTCTAGAGACAAAAACCCAAAATTGGCTACAACTACATATTATGGGGTTATTGAAGAAATTTGGGAAATCATCTACGCACCGCATTTTAAGGTTCCCATATTTAAATGTAAGTGGGTACATAGTAATGCGGTTGTGATTGAGCGCCAAAGTGGCATGATATCTGTTGATCTTAATAGGGTCGGCTACAAGGATGAACTATTTATTCTAGCAAGTCATGCGAAACAAGTGTTTTATGTATCAGACCCTACAAATGTTAAGCTTTCCATTACCTTGCAAAATAGAAATCAAATGGATTGTGCTCTCACAGTAAATGATGGTGATGATGATGAGATACAATTATTAGGCAAAACAACAAGAAGTTTGTTAGATGATGATGATGATGACTTCTGTGCGGTCAGAAATGATCATACTGAGGGTATATGGGACATATGGGACGACAACACATAATGTTAGAAAATGTATTGATTATTGTTATTGTTTTTCATTTAATAATCTATCTAATATTATTAATTGTTCTGTGCTAATGTATGTAATTGTTCCTCTTTCACAGGTTATAATGGCAGATAATGACTCCGATCGCGAGCAAGAGTATCATGAGGAGGCCCAACCACCCCCTGTGAAGAAGAAGCAAAGAGGGCCTACAAAACTTTCGAAAGTGATTGCTCTGACAGTTGAGCATAAGAAGAAAAATCACTTGGAACTAGATGCAAAAAATAGGCCTAAAGGGCCAACTGCAAAGCCATTTTCAAGTTATCTTGGAACAGTGGCGAGAAACAGAGTTGACATCACAATAAATGAGTGGAAACACGTTAATGACGATGTTAAGCAACAATGTTGGTTGGATGTATATGTATGTACATTCGTATTTTAACTCCATATTTGTGAGATATTGTGGTGACTAATCACTAATCATATTTGTTTGTTCATTGCAGCAATATTGGGATGTGCCGGATACCAAAGATTTCAAAGAGTTCGTTTGGCAAAAAATTGCAAAAAGGTTTAGTGAATTCAAATATAACCTTGCCAAGGACTACATATTTGGGGGGTCTAAAATGGGTGAGGATCCATGTTTAGCATATCCCAATATTGAACCAGAGAAATGGAATGAGTTTGTTAAATATCGGACGTCTGAAGCATTTAAGGTATATCTACTATACATGTATAGTTCATAACTTGGTTTTAATCTGTGTACCTGTATTATTAATATTTTATTATTGTGGTACATAGGAGTTAAGCAAAAAACAAGCAGAGATTCGGGCTCAAAATCAGTATAATCATACCATGTCCCGTGGGGGGTATGATTGGATGACTGATTATGTGGAAGCCGAGCGGCAAAAAAAGTGGGAGGAGCAGCGGAAATCTATGGAAGCTGAGTCATCTTCCACTGTCTTAGAACCTTTACCTGACCTCCAACGCCATGTAACATGGGCAGCGGCCCGGAGGAAGAGACCAACTGGAAAATATACCAGTCACAAGGCTGAAGCGGTGGCAAACCGAATTGTGAGTGCTATATAAATTGTATTTAAACACTTACGTAGGATATTATTGTATATTAATCAATGTTTGTTCACTTTTGTAACAGAATGAACTGGAGGAGCAATCTTCTCAGGGGTCTTGGACACCGCAGGACCCCAGAATGGACATCCTAGCAACTTCGCTAGGGAGATTAGACAACCCTAGCCGAGTTGTAGGAGTTTCTGGGAGAGTTGGGGCAAAGGAATTTTTTGGGCCCAAAAAACGAGTGGTGTCTCGACCTAAAATGTCCACTGAGGAGCTTGATGCAATGTTGAATGCACGGGTGGACGAACGGATGGAAGAACGGGAGAGCCAATGGCAAATGAGGTTTGAATATCTTGCATCACAGTTAGAGGCTCTTCAAGCTTCCCAAAGAACAACTTCAACAATGGATGAGCCAAGTGCACCTGATCCTCTTGATGACTACCACGAGGAGTGCTACTTGCATCTTGACGAGCCTTGCCTACACCCTGTTGCTAAGGCTCTCAAGTACCCATATCACACCACCATTCATAACAGGTCTATCCGGGATGATCAAGTAAAAGTGACAGTCATTTCCGTGATAAAGGGCCAAGAAATGACATGTGTTCCATTTCGTACTAAAGAGGTCACAACTTTAGGGCAAGCAATGAAGGGCTTTATTATTTGGCCTAAAAGGCTTGTGTTCGATACTGCTCAAGAAGCTCAAGAAGCTCAACCACCAATTCTTCTCCCACAGGTACTCAAATTGTCTATGAATTGACCTTTATTAACAATGTTGTTGATATATGTGTGTACTGATGATGTGTTTCTTATTTTCAGAATTTTAACGGTGACAAGTACCCATATCTAAATCTGCTGTGGACGATGCAACCTGGATTTGAGCGTAATCTTTCAATACCTGCTGGAGTCGTCAATCCACTAGTAGAAGAGAAGATTTGGTTGCAAGGTTCTCGAGACGTTAAGGAGTTCTTGATGATGGAAGAGCTTGAGCAAAGCTGGCTTGATTTGGCCGTCTGGTAAGTGTGTCATATTTTTACCAATATAGTTGAATATTGTAATGAGGCTTTAAGTTCTAATCCATTTCGCCATGTCTAATAGGTACTGTCACAGTTTATGCCAAAGAACCCCAAAGGAGAAGTTTTGCCGATTTCTATGCCCTTCTAGACTGGCTTATAATGAAAACGCCTTGAGATTACTTAAAAAGAGTAAGAAGGATCATTTTTGGGAGATGCAATCTTACGTCGAGCTGCAGATGGGCCTTGATTGCGGCACTCTTTATTTCGCCCCCGTTTTGAATTGGTAATGAGTTATCTTTTACACAATATTAAATGTTATGTCTTAGGTTAATTAACATTTATTTTCACTTATATCTTTCAGTGGACATTGGACTCTGGCTATACTTTGCCCGAAAGAGTTCAGGATTTTTTGGTTTGACTCTTTAGAGGGATTTATTAGCAACGATCACAGAAAAGTCTTCCACAAGTAAGTTTCTCTTTTTTTTTACTTTTATGGTTGATAATAATATATCTTTATACTATATATAACATTATTGTTATGATTTTGTCTCTTTTGAAGAGGAATATTAAAATGGCATGATGCTCAAGATACTGATTATTACACAGCTAGTCAGACTTCGATTAATGTTATAAACGTAAAGGTAAAAGCAATTTTTATATTCATTTTCATTTATATTGCTTTTAGTCATACCCGAACTACTATGATATTGCTGATATTATCTGTGATTTATCAGTGTCCAAGACAGCGAGGCGTTGTAGAGTGCGGATACTATGTCTGCAAATACATGCTGAATATTGTATATCAAGATCAAATTAAGCAAGGGAGGAAATTCCAAAAGGTATGCACGCTTCTAACATATATCTCCAAGAAAATAGTGATTTCTAATTGTAAGTGGTACTTTCCTTGTCTTTTTTAATATTGTTTAATTATGTTGCAGCTTTTGGAGGGACTTTATGGACTTAGTACTGACTCGTTTAAACAAGATGAGGATATTGACTTTGTACGAAACGCACTTGCAGAATTTTTAATCACTATGTGAGGCAGAAATTGTATAGGCTTAGATTGTTGTAGATAAATTTTGAACTTATATTACTAGTAAGGCAAAGATATAAAACTTAGATTATGCCTTTTGTATTTTGTTGTCTAAGTAAGGTAATATTTATGGGATACGTTTTTGCAATTGCTCTGGTATTCTGTATTGTGCTGTAGTATGGTATTGACAGTGGTTTGTAAATGATCTGCAAGAATGCAGATGGCTATAAAATGCATTTACAAAAAGTAAAAAAAAAAAAAAAAACCCTTTCACGTCCACACATAAGGGAGTGTGGACGTGGTAGGTGGACGTGATACCTATCACGTCCACACTTAGGTAGTGTGGACGTGATAGGGGAGACCTATCACGTCCACACCTTATAAGGTGTGGACGTGATAGGTCCCCCCTATCACGTCCACACTACCTAAGTGTGGACGTGATAGGTATCACGTCCACCTACCACGTCCACACTTGTATAAGTGTGGACGTGGTAGCCTCTTAGGAGGCACCAAATTTGGTGCCTCCTAAGAGGCTACCACGTCCATTTTTATCCAAGTGTGGACGTGATAGGTCCTATCTATCACGACCACAAACATGTGGTCGTGAAAAACACACTTTTTTACGACGCGGGATTCCACGACCACCTATTTGTGGTCGTGAAAAGCCCAATATTGTGGTCGTGAAAGACCTTATTTCCAGTAGTGTGTTTCATGACTATCAATGGAAAAACACTTGTAGTGATAACAAGAAAACTACCACTACTCACTTTAACAATATAATCACTTGTCATTTTTGCTTGGGGAAACTATAACCATTACTAGATTTCAAAAACATGAAATGTTGTCCTCTATCTTAAAAAACATGGATAACTTGGGGTATATTTTAGTTCATGTACGTAATTTTCAATATGGAAATATAGTTAGAAAATTTTCCGTGTCTTTTTTAATTTAAATCTCATTCCATTTGTTCTTTAATATACTCCCTCCGTTCCTAAATATAAGACCTAGATAATTTTTTTTGGAAAGATTAAGGTTGCGAAATAGGTTATTAAATGATGACATATTTGATATCTTTTTAGATTATCCATTAGCTTATAGGTAAAATAAACTAGTTTAAGAGAAAAAATTAGGTAAATCAATTTATAATTAACTTATTTTTTGCTTTTTTTAGGATTTTTCAAAAAAGTTATCTAGGTCCTATATTTAGGAACGGATGGAGTAATATCTAGTTGACTTTTTTTAGAGAGATTATAGAAACTAATTAAAAGTTTAATCATAACATACTTGGTACAATGTATTATTTGGTTGTATATTAGTTTATAAGTCAATTGAATTTATTTGGAAAAAAACATTCAGACAAATCAACTCTAATGACTTGTTTGGTTCCATGAAATGAAAGAAAGTAGGTTGTAAATAATTGAAAAGTTAAGGGGTAATATGACCATTTACATATATCCCGGGGTCCACAAGTTTTCTCTCTCCATCTCACACTTATCGTGGGGCCCACAAACTTTACTCTCTCATCATTACCCCTACTTTCCATCTTACCCTTTCCATTTCTAATTCTTTGCCAAACTTTCCTACAATCAAACATGCTCTAAGAGTCCGTTTGGTTAATTGGAATTGGGAAATGGAATTGGAGATGGAAATTGAGGGTAAAGGGGTAAATATGGAAAGTAGAGGTAAATTAGATAATGATGAGATGTAAAGGTTTGTGGGGCCCAGGAAAAGTGTGAGATGGAGAGAGAAAGTTTGTGGGCCCCGGTATATATTGAATTACCTTTTTCATTTCCTCTTTACAATTCCTTTTCCACTTTCCATACTACCAAACTGGCCCTTAGTTTTTTTAGGGATTCTCTAATAAGAAATGGATAGGGTATTAAATAATAAATACTCCATCTATTCCCTAATATATTTTTGCCAAAATATAATTGAATTTTTTTAGAGATGGAGGAAGTTAAATAAACCACCACATAAAATATTTTGTGTATAATAGCTTACAAGTTAGCTTATAAGTCAACTAAACGATATCAAAAAATTTTATATAAATAAATTTATAAGTAACTAATATAAATTTAACTTGGATTTTTCCAAAAAAACCCAGCATGTTTTATATTTCACTACCCACTAAACTACCCATTTATTCCTAATATAAGATCAATTTTCTGATTTGAATAGATTAATTATCATAGTTAAGATAATTATTAACACATAATATTACTAATTTACCCCAATCATATACATTTATTTATTCTCACTCTCCCTCTCTTATATCTGTTTATTATAGATAAGTATTATTAGGCTTTATTTGTGAAAAATTTGAGAACAACTTGAAATTTGAAAGTGATCTTATATTTATGAATGTATGAAGGATATTTACAATTACATGGCACTTTTCATTCAGTATTACTCCCTCCGGTCCTAAATATAGGACCTAATTGACTTTTTTGAAAAATCCTAAAAAAGGCAAAATAAGTTAATTATAAATTGATTTACCTAATTTTTCTCTTACACTAGTTTATTCTACCTATAAGCTAATGGATAATCTAAAAAGATATCAAATATGTTATGATTTAATAACCTATTTTGCAACCTTAATCTCTCCAAAAAAATTCAATTAGGTCTTATATTTAGGACGGATGTAGTATATTGGAAAAAATTTGGTTGGGCCTATTTATTATTGGATCTAAAAGATAAACATCATCAAAACCTAAAAAGTTAAACCCTAAACCCTACTCCACACATACTTGGAAAACCGGCCCGGACCGTCCGGTTCACTCCCATTTCTCTGTCTCTTTCTCCTCTGCCTGAAGCTCTTTCACTCTCTTCGCTCGTTTCTTCTCGTTGCCTTCTCTTCCATTTTGGTTTGTTCTTTCTTTCACTACTTTCAATTTTCAATTATTTTGAGTTTAGTGTATCTTCCTCTATTGATTTAACTCCCATGTTCATAAAAAAAATTTATGCTTTTAATGAATTCCCCATATATGTCCCATTTTAGTTTTATTTATCCTTCTTGTTGTTATGTTCATGTACTTAATTAGACATATACTTTGAGATATAGAAAATAGTAATATTTCAGATTGTACAGCCTTACATTGAGTGTTGAAATTGGAAAATCAAGAATTTGAAGAGAGAACATGTCCTTGTCCTTATATTATTTGTGCTTACTGTTCTGGTAGTGGTCTATTCTTTATGTTATTGACTGTGGCATTATTGATGTAATGCTGCAACTATTGTGTTATCTTTCTTTGCAGTGATGAAGCGTGTGAAGTCTATTTATGGTTTTCTCAGAACTCTTGATTCGGTATGCGCTGGCCAAGTGCGCGTTACTCGATTATTTAGCCACCAGGCGACTTGTTTCTCTCGCTGTAGTTATCCTCTTGAGCCTTGGTATCATGCTTGTCAACCTTCTAGTTTTAATCAAAAGCTATATTTATCATCAAAACCTGACTCGATTGTGGAGCTTATTAAAGCTGATGATTGGTCTGAGGGGTTGGAAAGTGAGATACAGAAATCGTGCCCTTCTATGACGCATGAAACTGTTGTATACATATTGAAAAGACTTGATAGAAATCCGGAAAAAGTTTATAGCTTCTTCAATTGGGCTAACGAGAAGGGTATGTTTACGCCAAGTTCATCCATGTATAGCTTGCTGCTTAGGATTTTAGCCACTAAGCAGACAATGAAACAATTTTGGATAGCTTTGAGGGCGATGAAGGAAAAAGGCTTTTTTATTGATCAGGAAACATACAGGACAATTTCGAGGAATCTTAAGACGGCAAAGATGGATGCTGATTTCGTTGCTCTTAAACACTTCTATGATCGGATGATGCAAGAAAGCACGGTGGGGAATATTGTTACCAATGTGGTTGATGTCATTTTAGGATCAGATTGGAGCCTTGAGGTTGAAAATGACCTGGCAAAACTTAAAATTCCGCTATCTGATGACTTTGTTATAAGGGTTTTGAAAGAAGCTCGACATTGCCCTTTGAAAGCCTTCAATTTTTTTCACTGGGTTGGGAAGCACTCTGATTATGAGCACAGCACTGTGACTTACAATGCAATTGCTAGAATTATTGCGAGGGGTGATGCAATTGAGGAGTTTTGGAGTATCATGGATGAGATGAAGAGTGTGGGCCATGAAATGGATATTGATACTTACATAAAAATATCTAGGAGTTTCTTAAAGAACAAGCTGATCGAGGATGCTGTCAAGCTTTATGAGCTTATGATGGATGGTCCATACAAGCCATCTGCTGTTGATTGTATTTTTATTTTAAAGTTCATTTCTGGAAGTGAGCCCCCAAATCTAGATTTAGTGGATCGAGTAGTGAAAAAATATTCATCAACTGGGAATACTCTCTCTAAGGCAATCTATGATGGCATCCACAGGTCATTGACTGGTGCTGGGAAATTTGATGAAGCTGAAAAGATTGTTGCGGTCATGCGAAATGATGGCTATGAGCCTGATAACATCACCTACAGTCAATTGGTTTTCGGACTTTGTAAAAGGGGAAGACTTGAAGAAGCGTGTAGAGTGCTGGATGAGATGGAATCTTGTGGATGCGTTCCTGATATCAAGACTTGGACTATTTTAATCCAAGGGCATTGCGCTGCAAATGTTGACAAGGCATTACTTTGTTTTACAAAGATGATTGAGAAGGGTGGTGAAGTAGATGCCGATCTAGTGGATGTTCTCATTGATGGTTTTCTTAACAGACAGAAAATAGATGGCGCATACAATTTGCTTTTAGAGATGGTTGGTAACTATCGTGTATCTCCATGGCAAGCTACATACAAGAAGCTGATTGAGAAGCTATTAGAGGTCAGGAAATTCGACGAGGCACTCGAACTTCTTCGGTTGATGAAGCAACATAACTTCCCTCCATTTTCTGATCCCTTTGTGAAGTACATTTCTGAGGTAGGAACTGTGGTGGATGCTGAAGAATTTTTGAAGGTATTGAGTGTGAAACATTATCCGTCCTTTTCAACTTACCTTCACATATTTGAATCCTTCGTTAAAGAAGGCAGACAGTTTGAGGCAAAAGATCTTCTTTATAAGTGCCCTCCCCACATTCGTACGCACAATAAAATTTGTGAACTTTTTGGTTCTGCAATGAGTAGCACAACTACTTCTAAATCTGTAGAAGTTCCCCCGGCATGAGACAAACTCTCTTCAAATATTGATGCATTTAAATTTGATCGAGCTGGATGGATCTTGATGTTATATATTTCCTGTTGGAGACAGGGAGGGAGGTACCACTAGTACGCTTATTATAAGAAGCCATTTTGTTTCCTCTGGAGTTCCTATTAGTCTATTACAACTCTTGTATGCTCATAAACAGAATTGGAGCTACAAGTCTACAAGCTTGTCAAATTACATAGTAAACAAAATTGTAAGGGGATGCTTTTCACTCAAGATTAGGTTAAGTTAATGATTAATGATGTTACTGTGGTATTATTCGTGATCCTAATCGGTTTCAGAAAATTCCCACATTTTACAGTTTTTCGATATAGAGCAGATCAGGTGGATGTATGTAGCATGCCTTTATCATTTTCCGGAAGATGTGGACCTTTACTGATAAGCGTACCGAAGTTTGTCCTCTCATTACAATTGTTGGGAAATCAGGCTTAGGAATTTGTTAAAAGAAATAAGGATTATTAATTTTACCGATACTTAATATTGTTGACCACCCTTAAATAATGGGGAAAAAAGGCCACCCTTAAAACAGAATCACTTTGAAGTCCTAAGGAAACTATAAAATCACTAAGTTCATCAACAGTAGCAGCAACAATACAAGTTACCATTACTTACGGGTAATGAATTAACATTAACATAATATTCATGTATGTCCATATTCATGAAATTTGGCAAATTTCTTGCATTGACTATCAAAGTCTAACACAATCCTTCCTTTACTGGGCTTGAGATTGGCTATAGTAAAAAGATAGACATAAAAGTTCAACATAAGCGGAGCTAATCACTAAAATCTTAGCAAGCGAATAAAATACAAAAGGTTCTAGTATAAAACATGTCAACGAATTCACGTTCCTTTGTTATTAGAACTTCTGACAATTACATTTTATCTCTGGGACCTCGTAATGATTATCCCTGAAGAACATAGTGAGATATGTTGGAAGCTAAGTAGACATAAATCTCAAGAAGAGGGGGCATCCATCCCCCAAGTTAGTTCTAATTGGTCATCCTCGATTGCTTGATCATTTGTATGTGTGATGGCTGCCAGGCAGTCAAATGCATGAGAAGATAGTCTTAGTATATGCACAAACTGTTCATACTGGTTGTGGTTGACTTGCAAATTTCGTGTTCACCTTCTAACTGGCCACACTTGTTTCAGATAAAGGATCGATGAGCATATTTACTATCCGTGAGATCAGTCATTCATAGTATGTTATATAAATAAACATACGGTCGCTGTTAAGACATTCATCATATTGCATTGCAATCGAGCAATTCAGTCGGGAAGCTCAGAGCGCTCCCTCCTGGCTGTTTCTATCATTGTACATAAGAACTTAAATGGGTTGCAATCTGAAGGATTGGCAAGGGCAGCATGTGCCAAGAATGGGAGCTTTCTCAAAGATCTTCCGCTCATTCCCTGCAAACAGATCATAGTAAACATTCGAGTTCAATTTGAGAACAAATTAAGATCAAATATTCATAATTATGTTTTGCCCCCACCTCACATGCCTCTGCGGTTTCAAGTAATTGTTTGCAAAGTTGAGCGGCTTCATGATTCTCAGACGTGTTCAACTTTTCCTTAGCATTAACATAATTTGGAAGCTTGATGTTCATACATTCCTAAACAATTATTCAATCAGCCACAAGTTAAGCCTACCTCCAAAATCAATTCGCTAATATGGGGAGAGAGGGATTTTCTGCAGATTAATGATAACACTCTGCACCTGTAAACTGGACAAGATCCCTGTGCGCATCAATTCCTCCAAGCACGACTTAAGTATTTCATAGCGAGCTTGGAGAGTTGGAGGACCAACATATGCTTTGATATCAGCTCGATCAACAAAAGCAATATCTGCAACATAACTGATAAATTTAAATGCTTTGCAGCTTGTAAACCATCTGTTCTAATCGAAATGTACAAAGAGAAGGCTTGTTTTGAACGCATGCAAGGACTGAGGAGATAAACTGAATGAATGAGAGAAATCATAGGCTCACCGATAGCAGTAGTTATGTTAGACGTTGTTAGAATTATCACATTTGGAGAAGATTTCAACTTGTCCATCTGAGTTAACAATGCATTGACGACCTGAAATGGCAGATTCGGATTCAGTATGCACTAATATACATACCAAAAAGAGGAAACAGCTTATACATCAGGATTTACTATCTATAAAAATATATAACGTGTTCCAAAAGGAGAGGAAGAATGCTTTTTCTTGTTTCCATGCAGGGGAGGGGAGTGAGATTTTACCCGAATAGAGTCTGATGGTTCAGAACCAGATAGAGCAGCTTTTCTGGCTGCAGCAAGGCTTTCGACTTCATCTGCAGGATGACAAACATTTATAATCAAGCATGCACTAGGTTGATTATACATGAAAATTAGGCCAAGTCATATCATTCCTCACCAATCAAAACAAATACCAGATTGTTTTCTTCCTCAACCATTTCTTGAATCTTTTGGAAAAGCTTTGCAACCTACAAGAATACTCAATGGAAGATACAGACCTTTATCATTTATCAATAAAAACAAAGTTGTACAAAGATGGTTCCTCTAAGTCTAAGGTACATTGCATATAGTTTTTTAGGATGGTTGTTCGGCAGTATAACAGATTAATCACCGTGACACAAGTTAACAAAACCTCATATGGATGCGCTGGTACAATACTCTTAGCATCCGCACTTTACAAGTACAATTGGCGTGAAAGAATTAATTTCAATTATTTGCTTTTTATACAAATATCACTATTAATATTGAATGACCAATTTACAAGTTTTCTTTATTTTCAAGTTCTACACGGTTAGAATCCAATGATTACTGACAGACGAATTTTCCAAATGTATTGTGTCATAGATATGTCCAACATTGTCACGAAACACAGCAACAAGCATTCAACTCGAACACACATCAAACCTCATAGCTCTATTCAGTACATGCATGAAGGGAAGACAGGTAAATCAAAGGAAGAGCAGGAAGTATAAAGGCGCACAAGTGTACCAGCTTGCCACTTTCAGAGAACCATTTACTGAACAAAGAATGTGCATTTACTTCAATCAGCTGACACTGAGGGTATCTGAATGAATTTAAACCAGAAACTTGGTGAGTTCATTATTGCGTTGTTGTTTTTCACCAATTGGTAGAATGTGTGTGTGTGTACACACACAAACATACAGAGAGAGAGAGAGAGATGAAAAAATTATTAGAAACGTAAACTAATGCACCTTTGATTGAATCGGATGGATAGTTTTTGTGCTAATGCTTTACATAGAGATGTCTTTCCAGTCCCAGGAGGTCCATGTAAGAGAACAATACTGCACTTGTTCAAGAGAATCAAGAGTCATGACGCCCTCAAGAATCAAGATATTTCATTTGAACAATAAATTAATTAGTCAGCCATATAAAGTTAATAAGAGTAAAAAAGGCAGCGCTAAGGCAATTAAACTTATTTCACTTATATACTTTGAGAGATTACCGGTTCCATGAAACCAGAAACGGATCAACGCCCTTTTCAGTAAAAAGCAAAGCGCTCGCTGCATATTTTAACAATCTTTGCTTGAGACCAGATTCATATATTAAGCTGCAAACCAATGGTTCTAGAATATTTTAATGTGGATCCAGAATATAATCCAAAGAAAACAACAGCATCATAGAAGTCAGGAGTGATTGAGTGGAAGTATCGTTCTGAACCTTTCCCACATGCCATCAAATTCTTTAGCTGGAAGAATCCACTCATTGAAGCTGGAAGGTTGGCCATCAGTACTTATGTCCTCGCATGGTCCTTCTTCACTAAGCTGAAAAAGTAAAATTTAAACCATATCTTTAACTGGATGTAAGTTTAACATAGCGATTCTGAACTAGAGTGCAGTAAAAAGTGGAAGATACTTTATAAAGAACGAAGTAGTACATAATTCATACAGTCATAAGTCAGAAAAGATCATAAGGCTATATTTCTTTAACATATAAGTCAAACCAAGATTTTCCATTTACAGAGAACTATAAAAGCCAATTGAGTAGTATCACCTGGAAGACATGCACGTCAGGCTTGACTTGCCAAAACAAAAGGATATTATGATTGCTCGTCGACTCATCTATAAATCATTAAATTGAACATTTTAGGTTCAGATAAGTTAAAAAAATTATGCATGTGTATGAAAAGCAGACCTCCTCACTTCTGTCAACCTTCACATCCAGTGTTGAACCTATAACTATCTTGTCAAGAGACAGTAAATTGGATTACATATAACTATCTTTTTATTTCTGTTTGAATTGTTACTAAAATGTAGTTAGATAGGAAGGTCTTAGCCAAAGTTATCCAACCCCAAATGCAAAGGAATAAGATTGTCAAAAACTAGCCAAATTTAACAAAAAATTGCTACGAGAAGTTCTCCAAAGTCATAGATCCTGTCTTTTGACCAATAAAATATGAGAAACCACAGCAACACTTTAACCCACTTAAATCTAGTTACAATGTGCTTAGATATTTGAATCATTCACCCATGGTCTGCTTCCAGATTTTCTCTAAAAGAAAGACAGAAATCTGAATTTCACTGTTAAAATTTAAAAATGACAGCTTGCAACTAGATTGACTATCACGTTTTTTTTCTAAAATTGTCAGGCTATGAAATGTGGAAAATGCTAATCTCTACCTCAGAGTCACTATGTCAATTAAACACCATATATAGTCAAAGTAAGGTACCAGTATCACATATACATATTCTTTCCACGTGTTCTGAAAGAAACATGTCATCAATAGGCAAAGGAATAGGTCCATCAATATAGCTCAAACACCTATTCTCAAGCATCCTGAAAATCATAGATACCAGTTTTTAAAACCTAAACATAACTAATATTCTCGTGTAGTAAAGCCACAGCTAAAATTGACAACCAAAATCATAGAATTAGATTAAACAATTCAAAGAACGCAAAAAAAAAAAACAAAAACGAAATAAAAATTTATCTAAATTTGAAGTTAATGAGCATAAATAGAGTGACTAACCTCTCGACGGCTGTACGGACATCTTCGATCCGAGCTGTGCTTGAAGATTTCAAACATACTTCAACTGGAACAGTAAGATCGGAAAAAGTTCAGTCAAAAGTCAAAAAGATAATAAAAAAGTAAAAAATGGCTTAGGTTATGAAGGTACCGGAGATGACGACCTTCTCCTCAGAAAGCATGGGAGAAGGAGCTGATTGCTGAACGGCGACGACGTCGTTTTGATCGGAAATATCGTTTTGGAGAGTAACGTCCATGGAAGAAGAAGAAGAAGAAGAAGAAGTCATCATTGTGTGTTTGGTTGTTTCTGGAATTGGGAAGAGAGGGAAATGATTCTCTTTCAAAATGGGCGGGAAAATCCTGGATTTTTGACCCGACCCGGAATTAATATGGAGCTCCGATAAGGGATACTTACTAAGTTAAGATTAGGTTTGATCAAGGATGAACAAAGGGATAAATTTGGTTGTGTTCACTTTTTAAAAAGAGAGATAATTAATTAGAGGTCATATTTTTTTTACTAATAATTAGAGGTCATATGGAAGAAATATAATTAAGATGAAGTCTGACGAGTTGAATTATTGAGTCAAA
Organism: Mimosa pudica; assembly: GCA_029929735.1. Lineage (NCBI taxonomy): Eukaryota > Viridiplantae > Streptophyta > Magnoliopsida > Fabales > Fabaceae > Mimosa > Mimosa pudica. The sequence goes on along the minus strand of JAKELP010000014.1, from coordinate 14,933,858 downwards.
AATTGTTACTCCCTCCATTCCTAAATATAAGATCACTTTAATAAATTTGGAGAGATTAAGGAAGACATTCCAATGAGTTAGGATTACATGAAATTTTCAAAATATCTCTCGCTAAGTTTTGAAAATATCATCTCACCTTCAAACTACTATTTTTTGGGTGAAGGGAGTATATGGGCAATTTAGGGAAAACTTGAGTCAAATTAGAAAGTGATCTTTTATTTAGGAACAAACTCTCCTCCCTAAAGTGATCTTATATTTAGGAACGGATAGAGTATTATAAGACCAAGAAGTTGCAATTACAATCTTAATTATGCTACTTCTATGAGACATTTAATTGATTCTATCGTTTTAAAAATACTCTATAAAAGTCTTTTAGTACATCACACACTAGTAATGTTTAATTGAAAAAATTATATTACAAGTGTTAAATTTAACCCACTTATATGAAAAAACCACAGCAACAATTTAACATTTAACATCAAGTGAATTAATTTCATAATGATATAAATATAAATAAATGAATGTAGTTATTTCAATATAAAATAAACTATAAATTATTTTTATAAATATTGACTACAAATTTGTGAGTTCTCAGTTATCACAATAAAGATTTAGATTATAAATTAAACATATAAGTTTTAATTGTTGTTTAAAATAATGACCTATTTGACCACAATAATTAACGTGTAAAAACAAAAATAAAAACTTGCAGATCATATAATCACTAATTCGTCAAAGATGTGCAGATTCTTTGGATTTAAATTTCAAATGAAAATAAACTGATCATTATAACCATAATTATTACTACCTCTGGTCCTAAATATAAGACCTAATTGACTTTTTTTTTATAGGTTTAGGTTGCGAAATAGGCTATTAAATCATGACATATTTGATACTCCCTCCGGTCCCTAATGTAAGAGCCCAAAATTTGAATGGTTTTGGTCCCTAATGTAAGAGCTCACCCCACTTTCTCTCCTCATTTAATGCATTTTTTCCTACTTTACCCCTAACTCTCTTTCATATTTATTAATGGTTATGTATTTCTCTCTCTTAAAAGTACCATAATAAATATGGGCAATTTTGGAAAAGAAGCATTAACTCCAGACAACCAACTAACATTCACATGTTTTCTTAAGAAGCGTTTTTTTTGGCGGCTAGCTCTTACATTAGGGACCGGAGGTAGTATATTTTTAGATTATACATTAGTTTATAGGTAAAATAAACTAATCTAAGGGGAAAATTTAGGTAAATCAATTTATAATTAACTTATTTTGATTTTTTATAGGATTTTCTAAAAAAGTCAATTAGGTCTTATATTTAGGAACGACGGGAGTATAATTAATGCACTAATTAATGATGTGTAAGATAACATGACTTGATATTAAAGGAGACTCTAGTCTAGTAGTCCTTTCAAAACTTGATATTAGTGAGAGATGAATCGACAGAAAATGATGCGTTAAAAAATCAAAAAAAAAAATTGTGCTGGGCATTCTTTCCTCAGTTTTGAAATTTGATGAGCAGTTTTGCTCCAAAACATTTTACGTGGACATTTTTGTCCCTTTGTGACAATTACGTTGGCATTTTTGCACTTTAGCCCAATATTTAATATTAACTGATTATATTTGAAATATATTCAAGTCAAATTATTGTTGTTTTTCATATTTCCATTTAACTATATACTAAAAAACACATATTTATTACTAAAAGAAATTGTTACTAGTTTACGATTTGAGTTGAAGATCCGATTTCATATTCCTTTTCATGAGTTTACCTAAATTCGTGTTTTTGACAACCTTGCATCGAACCCACACCACATTACTTACCTAGAAAAGTCAAAATTTTGTGTATCTTTTAATTTTTTTATATTTATTGCTCAACGAGCAAAGCCCATTTTGATTCAGTTTGTGTTATTACTTAATGATCTTTCACAATATCATTTACTAAAGTTAACGTCGCGTCTTAGAACACAACACAAGGCAAGAATGCACAGTCGCAAGCTAAAATAGGTACAGTACAGGCGAATAAGTAGTAACTTGTACATAGCATGATTTACCTAGGAAAAGGAACGTATATGTAACATAACATACCTACCTATGCAATAAGCAAATTGAGTTGTAACTTTTACATAGCATAATTCACCCTAAGAAAATAAACGTGTATGTAGTGCATTAAGCAAACTGAGTTGTATACTACTATATACATTTATTGAAACTAGAAGTTCAATAACAAATGATAAGCATACTAGTACAATAGTCAATACCTAGTACTAGTACTTAATTATTGAAAGCCATAATCCACCAGTGGGTAGATAAAAATTGATGGAATATCAAAGACATGATCTAAAAGCGTCCTCCCCATTGACTTAATCCATAACAGCATGCTTGATGCTTCCATTATTTCTTCTCTAGCAGCCACTTGTTCACTCTAGGGTCGTGGAAGCCCTGGATTAAAAAAATAATAATCAGGTGCTAAGAATACATCCACCCCCAATAGAATTAATGACTCGTTTGGTTGTGAGAAAGTAGATTAAATAATTAGAAATGGAAAGTGAAATGGGTCTCATTCTGTAAAAGGTTTTCTAATGTGACACATTTCTGTCACGTGACAATTACATCACTACTCTTGCCTAAAATCGATTTTGATGGTTTAAAATCGTTACACTATTAAAATTGCTTTTAGGCAAGGGTAGTGGTGTAATTGTCCTCTGACAGAAATGTGTTTCAACAGACGACTTTTTACAGAATGGGATCTCACTTCACTTTCCATTTCTAATTCTTTGGCCAACTTTTCCACAACCCAACAGGCAGTTCTAGTAATAAAAGAAAAGAAATGAATCAACAACATATGCAATTTATGATAAAAAAAAACATATGCAATGAAAAACACCGTCCATGAACAACTTACCATCTCATTTAGCTCCTCAAGAATAGGGTCCCATTCAGAAATACCGCAGAGACCATCCACTGTCTGCTCTAGATTGTACCCGTTCTTCCTCAAGATCTCCCTGGTCAGAAGATCCTGCTTGAAATCCATCTTCTCAAGTTCCTCAACTAGAGCCTCCTCCTCTAATCCATTTATTGTGCAGGATGATCCTGGTTTAAGAGTATCAAGGGTTTTGTAAGAAGATGATGTTGCTGCACCCACATCAGGTGTTTTGGAAGTAGAGGCTGCTGATGCACCACGGATTTTGGAACCAACAGGAGTTACATATGAGTCATCCATATCCATAAATGGGCAAGAAATAGGTGTAGTTTCTCTAGGAGTTATAGGGGGCAAGTCCTTGAGGTCCACATGTGTTGTTTCACGCATGCAGAGATATTCTCCCAGCTCGTGCCTCGCTTTCTTATCAACCTGTTGATCACTAGGACTCAAGATCAAATGCCTTGGTTTCTCATTAACCTCTTGATCAGTAGGACCTAAGGATGGAACAAAGGCATTGTACACTCCTAATTGAAGACTGGCATCTGTATTCAAGCTTGCGCCTTGCAAGTTAGTATTATCATCCACCTACATTGTAGGATAAGATAAAAACAAAAGTGTAATTCCTTAGAGTCATTACCAAAAGTAAGTCAGTAGTCACAGTAGCAGAGCCAAATAAAAAAAAGGGTCAACCAAATTCTAGTCCCCACTTGGTGAGGGTACTGGGGAAGAGAAAGTACTAGGTAGTCTAACCTCTTTTTTTTTTTCGCAAAGTGACTGATTCGAACTCATGACCTCATACCCACACAGCAAGTAAGCTTACTGTTGAGCTAAGTCTACCCTTCTAGCTGAGCCAAATAAATGAAAAGAAATGTATCGCCCATAGAATTAAATTACCAGAATAACCACCCAACAACGTTGTCCAAACTGATAACCACCGGGGGATGCCATCTTCCAGTATGACACATATCGACCTTGAGTGTCTGGTGCTCTAAAGTCAACAGCAATGTCAAGGTCTTGGCCCTTAATAATGCCTTTCTCAGGAATCTGTGGCAAGTTTTACAAGATGAAGCACTCAGAAGAATAGCAATAAAAGATCATTATTAATTAAGCAAGATGAGAATCCAAAGACACCTCTAAGTCAACTTTCTCAACGTCGCTGAATTTGTCTCCTCCAATCCATACAAGTTGGCATCCCTTGGGCCATGGTACATTGCCATTGTTTCTCATCCGCCAAATCTTTGTGAATGCAGTAGCTGGGGCCATTAGAGTATGATCTGCTACAGTAACATGACAAACGAACCTAGCGTCTACTCTAGATTTTGTCTTCCAATGGTCAACAACAGGACCAGGATCGTTTTTCATTCGTTTAGAATTTTGAGACATTTGCTGGCAAGAAAAGGGAAACAAAATCAGTATATGCAAAAAGCTAAAGTAGGCTGACAACGTAGAAAAGAATAATAATATTCATACACTACGGAATTCATGCAGACTATTGATGTCTTCAAAGGGTACAAGTAAAGGCCGATCAATTTTTACATAATCTACTCCATTACCGATTACAGAGAAGCAGTAGCTGCAGAGGTTATAATTTACTTTCCTGCAATAAAAACAACTGTCATAACCTTACTCAAAAAATACCATTGAATTCCATTTCATAATATTGGCGACATAAAAATAGAATTCTTACACTAATGATTCATAACGAGGTCTTGTTATAGGCTGAACACCACACCAACTACAACGGGTACTTTTGTGGAACATACCATCCATAGCCAAAAAGTGTCTTAGTCTCCTATTAGTAAATGCATGACCCTGAAGAATACCCTCACACTTCATTTTGTCATTGCCAACTTTCTTACCCTTATTACCTCTAGTAACATTACCATTTAATTGAACATATTTGCTAACTTCTTTTTTAAATTGAATTCTAGCTGCAGTCTTAGACTGTGAGTTTAAAGTGCTCATGGATTGTCCCAATTTGGCTATGGAGTCTTTAAGGGCAGCAATCAAAGGAGAGGAAGCTGCAGCTTTAAAAGCCGTGTCTAGAGATAAGTTAGAAAAAAGCTCAAGTATTGGCTTTAGGACAGATTTTAAATTATAAAATAGGGCAGTGTGTCCATTCCTCACAAGTGGATTTGGTTTACTAGTATTATCATTCTCCATGTGTAAAACAATTTTCAAGAATTTGAGGTTCTGCCTCATCACTTCACGGAGATCATCATCATCCACCAGCATCACCAAATCGCCATCTTCATCAACATATCTCAGTATGACATTGGTTTCAACGGGCATATTAAAAAGTGAACATATCTTGAACCTCAAGCTACCCATGTCAAGATCCAGATTCTTATTCTCATCTACTCCAGCATTGAAGCGCCTAAGGATATCTCCATATTGCACCTATTAAAAACAACGACAAAATAATATTATCAATTACATGAGAGTGAAGCCATGCTTTTGCTCCATCAAAGATAAAGCTAATAAACAAATTTCAAGACCAGATATATTATATTTTTTTAAAAAAACATCTAACTACATACTACAAAGTTAATCATTACATAAACTATATATCAATTATCAAGTAATGATGAGGTACATTTTGTTTTGGTGTCAAACAAAAATAAGCGTGGTAGTGAGTATAGGTTTGATCTAAAGATAATCGGCATCTATCATTACAAAACAAAAACATGAAATACAAATAAACTAGAATGAATTGATAAACATAGAGATATGTCATAACAATAGTGAATAAAATGAACATCACGCAGTTACACATAGTAAACAAAAACCAGTGAGATAAATTTTCAAGTCATGGAAGAAATGATCATAAAAAATCTCACGACACATCATCCAATGAAATCAATTCAAAACCCAACATGCAAAAATAACATTGAAGGCTAAAAAAAGGTCAATTCTGAAGCCGACGACAATAAACTACAGACCAAAACAAAAAAAAGCCATGAAATAAAAATGGGTATTGAAAAAATGGAAACCTTGATCACTAAAGTAGACTCCATGGGGCTTAAGAAATGAAGGAAGGGGGAAAAGAGTGAAATATGTTGAGATGAGAAAGTGATGTTGTAGTGAAATATGTTTGGTTAAAAAAAAGATATAGTGAAATATGGGAAGGGGAGTGAAATATGGGAAGGGGTAAGGAGAAAAATATGGTAAAGAGTTTGATTTGGTATAAGTGTTAACAGTAACACAGTTTTATTTGGTGCAATTAGTTTTCTTTTTTTGAGTATATAGTTTAAATGAGAAATTCTTGCGAGTAACACAGTTTTCTTTGGTGCAATTAGTTTTCTTTTTTTGAGTATATAATTTAAATGAGAAATTCTTGCGTGAACCTAGTGCAATAGCACATTTGTGGTTTGACCAATTAAACTTGACATATCAATTAAAATTAATCCTGATTGTATGGCTGATGTGGCATACATATTAAATTAAAATATTTCACAATTAATTTATTATATTATAATCTCTTTCCGCACTTCCCTCTTTTGTGCCCTATTTTTTGGAACCACAACTACTCCACAAATTCATCTATCGTCGTTTCTGCCCTTGGTTGGTTAAAGAAAACACATTTAGTTCTTCCCCAAAATCATTGATCGCATTTTCTGAACTCTTCTTCCCCCTTCTTCTCTAACCGAATCCCTTGATTGCTTATTGGCGAAGAAGTTATAACTTGTACATGACATAGGAAAAGATACGTATATGTAACATACATATGCATTAAGCAAAACTGAGTTCAATACTGCAATATACATTTACTGAAAGTAAAAGTTCAATAACAAAAGATAAGCCAACTCTTACAGTAGTCAATACCTATTACTAGTACTTAATTATTGAAAACCATAATCCACCAGTGGGTAGATAACTATAGATGGAATATTAAAGACATAATCTAAACATCCTCTCCATTGACTAAATCCATAACAACACGTTTGATGCTTCCATTATTCTTCTTTAGCAGCCTCTTGTTCACTTCATTGTCACGGAAGCCCTGGATTAAAAAATAATAATCAGGTGTTAAGAATCCACCCACCCCTGTAGAATAAAAAGTTCTAGTGATTAAGGAAACGAAATGAGTAGCATCAACATGTGCAGTGAAAAACGACATCTATGAACAACTTACCATCTCAGATAGCTCCTCAAGCAGAGGGTCCCATTCAGGAATACCGCAGAGATCATCCACTGACTGCTCCAGATCGTACTCATTCTTCCTCAAGATCTCCTTGTTCAGACCAATCTGCTTGAAACCCATTTCCTCAAGTTCCTTAAGTAGAGTCTCCTCTAAGGTTAAGGTGTTGTTTCCATGTATTCTAGAGGATGATGCTGCTGCAAGAACATCAGGGATTTTGAGAGTAGAGGATGCTGCTGCACTGACATCAGGGGTTTTAGGGGTAGAGAACGCTGCTGCACCGACATCAGGGATTTTTGTAGCAACAGGAGTTTCATATGAGTAATCAATATCAATAATAGGGTAAGAAATAGGTGCATTTTCTCCAGAAGTTGTAGGGGGCAAGCCATTGAGGCCCACAGGTGTTGTTTCATGCGTGCAGAGATTCTCTCCCAGCTCATGCCCCGGTTTCTTATCAACCTGATACTCACTAGGACTCCATAACGAAATATTCTTCAGCTCTTCAGAAATATTCTTCGGCTTTTCAGAATCACTTTCTTCAGGGGCGGGTATATTCAAGTTTATGCCTTGAAAGTTACCAAAAAATGACCCCTTGGTATTATCATCCACCTACATTGTAGGATAAGATAAAAACATGAGCGGAATCATTACCAAACAGTAAGTCAGTAGCCACAGTAACTCAGCCAAATAAATGAAAAGAAATGCAATGCCCACAGATTAAATTACCACAATAAGCACCCAAACACATTGTCCAAACTTATAACCACCGGGCAATGCCATCCTCCAGTATGAAATGTAACGACCTCGAGTCTCTGGTGCTCTAAAGTCAACAGCAATGTCAAGATCTTGGCCCTCAAGAATGCCTTCCTCAGGAATCTGTGGCATGTTTTACAAGATGAAGCACTAAGAAGAATAATAATAAAAGCTCATTAATTAAGCAAGATGAGAATCCAAAGAAACCTCTAAGTCAACTCTCTCAAAGTCGCTAAATTTGTCTCCTCCGGTACAAACAAGTTGGCATCCCTTGGGCCATGGTACATTGCCATTGTTTCGCATCCGCCAAATCTTTGTGAATGCAGTAGATGGGGCCATCAGAGTATGATCTTCTACAGTAACATCCAGAATGAACTTGCTGTCTACTCTTGTTTTTGCCATCCAATGGTCAACAAGGTCACGATCTTTTTTCATTCTATAAAGATGAGGCATTGGCTGGCAAGAAAAGGGAAACAAAATTAGAACATGCAAAAAGCAAAAGTAGGCTGACAACATAGAAAAGAATTATATTCATACACGACGGTGTTCAGGCAGGATCTTGATGCGGTGACAGCGTACAGGCCGATCAATTTTAAAATAATCTACTCCATTACCGATTACAGAGAAGCAGTTGCTGCAGAGGTCATAATTTACTTTCCTGCAATAAGGACAACTGTCATAACCTTCCTCCAAAAATACCCATTGAATTCCATTTCATAATATTGGCGACATAAAAACAGAATTCTTACACTATTGATTTGTAACGAGGTCCTGTTATAGGAGAAACACCACACCCATCACAGCGGACACCCTTGTGGAAAACACCACACATAGCCTCAGTGTGTCTATGGCTCCTCTTAATAAATGGATGATCCCGATGGTTTCCAGAAGTGGGAGCAGCTGCATCAGCAGCATTAAACCAAACAGAAGGACGATTGATAACAGTACTGAAACCTGTTGGTGTAGACTGGGTTGAAGTGTTACCAGGAGCTGCCTGACTAGTGGATGCCCCAGGACTACCAGGCTTACACTTCATTTTGTCATTGGCAACTTTCTTACCCTTGTCACCTTCACCTACAAGAGATGTGGATGAAACTCGTACAGCATCAGCATAGGTGGATTGAGATGGATTGGAATCAGAGAGTACAGCATTGAGATCAACAGGAGCAACAGGTGCTGCAACACCTCTAGTAACATTATCATTTAATTGTTGATTGGCTTCAGAAGGCAAGTCCGCAGATGGAATCTCTGGACAACTTGGAACATGTGGGAAAGCTTCTTTGCTAGCATCACTTTTAGATTGAACACCGGCTGCAGTCACAGGCTGTGAGTTTGAAGTGTGCATGGATTGTCCCAATTTGGCTATGGAATCTATAAGGGAAGCAACTACAGGAGAAGAAGATGCAGCTTTGGAAGCCATGTCGAGAGATAAGTTAGAAAAAAACTCAAGTACTGGTTCAGGGACAGATTTCAAATCATCAAATAGGGCAATGTTTCCATTCCTCATAAGTGGATTTGGGATGCTAGGGGACCTTAAGGGAGTAGAACTTCCACTAGCCACTGAGTTTGGTTTACTAGTATTATCATTCTCCATGTGTAACTCAATTTTCAAGAATTTGAGGTTCTGCCTCATCACATCAAGGAGATCATCATTATCCACGAGTGTCACCAAATCCCCATCTTCATCAACATATTTCAGCATGAAATTGGTTTCAACGGGAAAATTAAAAAGGGAACATATCTTGAACCTCAATCTACCCATGTCAAGATCCAGTTTATTATTATCATCCACTCGAGCATTGAAGCGCCTGAGGGTATCTCCATATTTCACCTATAATAAACAACAACAAAAAATATCAACAATTACATGATAGTGGAGCAGTGCTCTTGCTTCATCAGAGATAAAGCTAATAAACAAATTTCAAGACCAGATACAAATATTTCTTTTGGAAAAAAAAAAGCCAAACTACACCTACAAAGTTAATGATCACATAAACTATCAATCATCAACTAATAATATTAAAAGAAAGGCGCACTTTGTTTCGATATCAAACAGAAATAAGTGTGTCAGTACAAGTTTGATCTAAAGATAATCGACAATATCGTTACAAAACAACAAAATGAAACACAAATAAACTAGAACAAGTTGATAAACATAGAGACCCTCCCTTCCTAAATATAAGATCACTCTCAAATTTCAATTTGTTCCTAAATATAAGCAACTTTCTAATTTTTCTCAACATTTTTACAAGCAAAAGAGCAAAAGCGAGAATAAAGGTATATGATTAACATAGATTAATAATATCATGTGCTAATAACTACTTTAACCAGTATCCTTAATCTAATCAAATTAGGGAGTAAGTCATAACAACACTGAATTACAAAGGAAACTGAATATCGAGCAATTACACATAGCAAACAAAAAGCAGTGAGACAAAGGAAGAAATTATCATAAAAAATTTCACCACACATCATCCAATCAAATCAATTCAAAATCCAGCAAGCAAAAAACAACATCGAAGGCTCAAAAGAGCTAAATTCCGAAGCCCAAAACAAAAAAAACGGGGAAAATAAAAATGGGTATTGAAAAAGTTGGAACCTTGATCACTAAAGAGGACTCCATGGGATCAAGCAGCGAAGGAAGGGGGGAAAAGAGTGAAAACCCTAATTCTAGGATGAGATGAGAAAGTGATGAAGTGAAAAATGTGGTGTTGTTTGTTTTTGGTTTAAGAGTGAAGTACTGGGAATTTTAGGAAGGTGTGAGTGATATATATAGTTAGTATGAAGTGGCTGGCTTGGCGGATAAGAAAAAATTTCTTTGACTTTTTATTTCTTAGTTGCAAAGTTAGCCCATTGTGGGTCCCCTTATTTATGATCCAGCATCAGAGTCTCTAACTCTGAATTGATAGGATGATCTCTTTTTAGTAGTTTTTCACTTGAAACAAATTAGGGAGGAAATGTGTTTCCTAATTATAAGATCATTTTTCCGGTTTGAATAGATTAAAGAAGTTAGTTAATTTAATTATTCATACATGGTATTACCAATTTATCTCAACTATATATTTTTATTTTCATTCTCCCTCTTTTGTCTGTTATTATAGATAAGTATTATAGGGTTAATTTGGGAAAAAGTTGGGAAAAGTTAGAAAGTATCCTATAACTAGGAACAAATTGAATTTCAAAAGTGATTTTATATTTAGGAACGAAGGGAGTATCATATATGCACTGGTTTTTGAATTTTTTTTGGGTAATTGGTTGACAACCTGGTAAAGATGAGAACGAGTGTTCGAATCTCGGAAAACACTCTCATTGGGAGAAGAGACAACCTTGCTTATGTGGGCAACACTCCTACCCTAGTTTGGATTAGTAAGTTGTCAATGGGCACCGGATTAACGGGAAATGATTAACAAAAATAATGGATATTTGCACGAGATGAATACTCTCTCCCAAATTTAAATGATTTTATTCTAAAATATAAAAATTTATCTCACATTTTTTCCTTATTTAATATATTTTTCCTACTTTCCTGTTTTTTTAAAGAGCTTGTTTTGATTGTTTACTCTTAAATTAAGTATCGGAGAGAGTACTTAAGTGTTAAATTAGCCTATCAATTGGTGATGAAACAAAAAGGTAATCACGCGCTAATGTCCCTTGACACCATAGTTGGATCATGTGGCAACTGTTTCAACTTCCCAAGGAGGTTACAAATAAATGATAGTGTAAGAGTTTAATTTTGCCCTTCAAGTAAATATCCTGTAATATTGTGTATAATTGTGCATGTGTTATGAAATAATGAAAATATAAAGAAGATGAAGAAGGAGAAGATGAAGAAGGAAGAGGGAAAGGAAGAGATACATAGTAAAGAAATATTCTCATTTACATATAGCATTTCTTGGTGCCTTGAACCACTTGTGGTATACCTCTATTTATAGGCTAATACCCAAGCAAGAGTTACAATATCATAAACATAAGAGTTAATCTACATTATAACATAAGGTGTAACCTTTAGAAATAATGGTCATTGATGAATAAAAGGAATCCTAGAATATAGGTGGTTATGAACATCCAAAGGTCACAACTTTTATAACACTCCCACTTGGATGTTCATAAATAAATATTATTGTATGTATACTTATTTGGTTTACATGTTATTTGGATGGGCCCATCAGTATGATATATTTCCAGAAATATAGATCTATTCTAAATCACAACCAGTGATCTATTCCATATCACAACCAGTGATATTTTCAATATAAATCTTTGAGAACAAGCAGCATAACATAACTTCTTTCGGAAGAATCTTCTGGTTCTTCTATGGATGTCAATATTTGATATGAATAATTTAATAGTTCATATATTTGACTTGGATGATCAAACAAGTCAAGCCAACAATAAATTTATTCAGATCAGCAAACTTCTGGTTTACTGTATCATATTTTTTAACCAACATTGAACTTTTCAACTTTCATATTGTAGAGTATCATAGTATGACATCCATTGTTCCATATTTTGGGAGATTTGACTATGTAAGTATTGAACATTTAACTCACACTTATACTCCAATAATCTCCCCCTCAAGTGTGCGTAGTCATACCGATAAACAACATATTCATGTAATTTAAAGGCAACTTAAGTAATATAATAACCAACATTTCATGTGGAAGATAACAAATTTACTTACTCACATACAAATTTGGATTTCAATCCAATTGAAATTTTTATTTCTCTTACATAGCCTTAATGAACCAAAGTTCTTTTTTTTTTCTTATGCATATGGACTAAAGTCCTAGTATCAAAATATGAGTCTTGATTTTCATCAAGAATTATCCAAGAACTACATGAGATTATTGCATTCATCTATATTTCATTATCAATAATTCTCTTCAAATTGCTTCATTTGATGGTTGAAGTATGAATTGTTCAAAAGTTTTCTTTATATAAAGAAATATGAAGAGATCTAATCAAAACTCATAATGATCACAAAAATGAAGGGTTATAATAGAATAAATAACATTAATTTAATAGAAACTCAAAAACAAATTATAATGCTAAAGAATCAATGACTATAAGAAATTTTCAATTTTCAATCTAATTAAATACCCATACTTCTATTAAGCACCCATAAATTCTACTTTCATCACATAAACTAATATCACCACCACCTTCCTTAGTGAGTTTTTGCATAAAATATTTTTTTCACTCAATTACAATATGAGATAATCATAATCATATAACAGTCACAAAATTTCATATAACTTTTAATCATATAACTTTTACTCAACAAAATTTCACATAAAATCAATTTATCCTAATACTCATATCAACATCATAATTAAATGTATAAAATAATAAAATAAAATTAATTATTTTATAAGAGATAAAATTGTTGGAGAAATTCAATAATAAAATTAAACACTTTATCAATCATAAACCATTGAAAAATAAGTCATAAAATTCTCCAAACCTAGTCAATAAATTGTAGTGGAAAAGGTCTACTTTAGCATCGCTTATCTCCAATGCAAATTCAATTATACTTTTAGTATTTGATTTCATATATCATTTTCACACTTATTACTATAACAATATCAAATAATAATTATAGTTATTTCTCTTTCACAAATTAATCACAATAAATTTCAACAACAATAAATTTAAAGAATAATAGTAAAGAGCATTCTTATTGGAAATCCACAAATCATTATCACTATATTTCTCACATTCATTTTTCATATTATTAATATTCTAAATATTGATTGGTCTTCAGGACCATACCATTGTGTTATTGACTATAACTTCTTAGTCATATAGACTTACCATCAAAATCTTATATTTTTATATCACCAAATGTTGGTGTCCTTAATTCACAACATGGTCATTCTCATGTGTGATTATAGCAAAATATGCTAATCAGTCTTCAGGACTTTTTTTAACGTATTTCTCGCACAAATTAATCATATCAAATGAAATAACAATAATAATGTCATCAAATGAACATATTATGGAAATATAATATTGGATATAATGTCATCAAATTATATATGCAATATGTAAATATCAAAAAAATTATATATGCAATATGTAAATATCCTTATATATATGAAATAACAAGATAATTAATTTACTTAAATAATGAAATAAATATCAACATTAAATTATAACTGAAAATAAACATCAATGACCCTTCAAGGGTTATCAATTTTTCTTATGTCTTACAACAATGACCCTTCGGGGTTATCAATATTTTTATGCTTTACAACAATGACCCTTCGGGGGTTATCAATATTTTTATTTATACTTTACAACAATGACCCTTCAGGGGTTATCAGTATTTCATTTATTTGTATCATAATCATAAATTGATACATACTTATTCATATGACATCTAGTCATTGTGTAAAATTCTTTTTCATATGACTTCTGGTCATATACTTATTCTTATGGCATCTCATTATTTTGTAAAATTTTCTCTTTTCTTTCTATATGACTTCTTGTCATATTTTCGCATTTTCTCATAATATTTGTCTGACCACATAAAATTTTCTTTCCTTTTTCTATATGACTTCTGGTCATATTTTCACATTTTCTCATAATATTTGTCTTTAAGACCACATCAAATATCTTCCAAAGCTATAAAGCTATTTCATGTCACTTGATGCTTAAGTCATTTGTCACTTAAGTCATTTCTCATTTATGTCACTTGATGCTTAGGTCATTTGTCACTTAAATCATTTCTCATTGGCCTTCAAGGCTAGATAATAATATTTTGAGCATCAAATTCTTACTCCTCTTTTTCATGCCCCTTTTTAAATGAAAAACCATAATATGGTCTTATACCAACAAATTTTATCAAAGTGATAAAACTTTGAGTCATCTAATAAAACAAATTTGGGAGTGTCATGACTTCAAGTCATTGGATAAAGTGACATTATAATATATCCTGGATTTTTATCCCATAATGATTCAATATAACAAATTATAGTAATATAAGAGTAAATAATATAACAAATTATAATTATAACTAGAATAATATGAATCCCAATATAACAATAATAGACATAAATAGTAAAATAATAAATGACAAAATAAATAATGAATGACATAATATAAACAAAAAAATTCATAATATAAAATGATAATTAACAATAAATAAATGTGAATATTAAATGGCATAATATTGTAATAGTATTATATATAATATTATATCTATAATAATAATAATATTAGTTATATATAATAATAATAATAATAATAATAATAAATGGCACAGTAAAAATAAATGACATTATATTATAATAATACTATATATATTGAGTAGTATTATATATATAAGTAATATATATATATATATATATATATATATATATATATATATAAGAGTGTGTGTTAGTATATGTGGATGAGTACATGTGTTATCACGTGTATATGTGTATGTATTATCACGTGTGTGTTAGTAATATATAAGAATATATAAGTAATATAATATATATAAGTAATATAATATATGAGTAGTATATGTATGTATATTATCAACAACACTAAAAACAAATGTAAAGAACATACCTTAATATTCTGGAGCAAACTCGTGCTGATAACGTGTTATGAAATAATGAAAATATAAAGAAGATGAAGAAGGAGAAGATGAAGAAAGAAGAGGGAAAGGAAGAGATACATAGTAAAGAAATATTCTCATTTACATATAGCATTTCTTGGTGCCTTGAACCACTTCTGGTATGCCTCTATTTATAGGCTAATACCCAAGCAAGAGTTACAATATCATAAACATAGGAGTTAATCTACATTATAACATAAGGTGTAACCTTTAGAAATAATAGTCATTGATGAATAAAAGGAATCCTAGAATATAGGTGGTTATGAACATCCAAAGGTCACAACTTTTATAACAGCATGATATTTATATGTTTTATACCACTAATAATGTGAAATCAGCATGTCAATAGTTCAAAAATAATAGGAATTAGATGTTATTTCATGTTGAGTATAAGCTAAATAAGTTGGTTGCATTTTAATGATAATTTGAGCATATTAGGTAACTAACTAATGCATTTTATTTTATGGACTTGATATACTTCACATTTTTCCTAATTTTCTATTTTAGGAGCAAAGGATGAGATTATATTGAAGAACACAAGATATGAGATTATATTGAAGGAGTGGAAAAACGTGCTCATCACTACACCCTTCAATCTTTCCTATTTTGAGAGTATTTCCCTTATTTTTAGGAAGTTTTAGTGCCCAAACCTTTCCTATAATTTTTGGGCATTCAATTTCAAAGATCCTTTGTCAATTAGCAAGGTTTTGAATTATCTTTTCAGCTACATAAATGGGAAGCACGAAATTCCTACAAAAGTTTATTCTCCAAGCAATATTCCTTCCATTTTAGGAAAATATTATCTCTTTTAAGCAATTCTTGATCCAAACCCTTTCCTATTGGCTTAGGCACTTAATTTGGACAATTCTTCCTCTTCAAGCATGGTTTATGATGACTCATTACATAAGGATGAGGGGAGCACGAAATTGAGGGGATTCCACAATCTCATATCATCATTCTATACACTCTTCCACTCATCTCTCTTCCACTATATCATCTTCCACCGGTTCTCTTCATGGAGCTTGAGGTGCAGCCGTCCTTGGGTGTTCTCTCCTTCAACATGATGAACTAAGTCCGCCGATGCTCTCTTGGGTGATGGGATGACATGAAGCAAACATTGAAGCAATTGTGTTTACTTGTATGGGTTTGGCTATTTACCTCATAATCTCCAAAAAGATGTTTTGTTGCATGTTATCCCTAACACCCCATCATTATTGTTATCATCATCACATTCATCCGTCGGTTTATTTGTTTTTATATAAATAAAAAAATCACAAAAGTATAGTAGTTTAGTTTAGTAACCTAGATAATCATTGAAAACCACCACATCTTTATTGTTTTCTTGCATTCACTTAGTTAATTTAGGTAGTTAATTAAAGACTCCGTAGAGAGACGATTCAGGATAGTACACTTGCTACTCCATCCAATCCTAAATATAAGGTTAATTTCAACGTTCAATTTGGTCCAATTGTAAGACCAATTAATTGTTTCCAATTTTCCCCAAACTATCCCTAATAATACTCTTTAATAATATAAGCAAGCGAAGAAGGTTGATGATAGAGTTAGATGATGAATACATTGATAATATCATGTGATTTAAATTAACTCAACTAATATTCTTTATCTAATTAAATTATACAAAGTTGTCTTATATTTAGGACTACAGGAAGTAATATTCTTTTCGAGTGACTTATAGGAATGGCTTAAATGTAATATGAGATCAAATCTTGAACATTGTGTGGAGATGCTAATGTTATCATACTCCCTAATTTCTGTATTGATCAATTACGGTCTGCCTTTGATAATTCTCACCGGGACTATGATGAGTCTATGACCATGAGCAGCCGAGAATTCTCAAGTCAATTAAATATTTACAAATTTGCATATTAACACGTAAATTTATTTTAAAAAAAATTTGGAAATGAGAAATGTAATGAGAATACATTTGAATGAAAAAGCCCAAACAACAACAGTCCTACCCTAACGTTCAAAGTGAAACTTCCCTTGCATGTCGATATTAGTCGTTGGACTCCATTTATGTCCACATCGATGCCGATATTTGTCTATTCTAATATAATTGCTAACCTATCCTTCATTAGTTTAATTGAGTGCAACTGTCCAGTTGTTTTTTCCCTCATAATTAATCTTTTCCGAAACAGTTCCGTGATTAACCATATGCCTTGAAAATTATGTTATCAAAAAATACTATAATTCCATGATTATCTTGAATATACCATGTTCAAGACCATCCTTCCACTGTATAATTACGGTTTTGAACATCAAATATAATGATAACAAATGAGAGAGAAAAATAACACCCAAAAACTTGGTGATTAGTGAGCAATGTACATTCATAACTGGCCCCTTCCGTCTTGAAGTTAATAGTTACACTTTCTTCCAGCACAGCTAAAGTTTCTTTGACTAAAATATTGTAGCTAAACTTTGACAATCAAACAATCTAAGTACAACACTAGAATGTATGTTATCATATGCTTTTAGCAATGCAGAGGAAACTGGAGCAACCAAAGGGATTGTAGGGAATTTTTTATGCTTTTTTACCAAATGGATTGTAGGGAATTGACACACTTGCCAGCAGGTATTTTTTTATAATCTTCAGCTGATATCAATATGAAATAGAGCATTCAGATTCTGAATATTGCACCCTCCCCTTAAAGCTGCTGATCAAGACAAGGATCTCTTGGAGTCCTAGGTGATACCAGATACTCATTAACAGTTCCAGAAACAGTAGATACATAATTCTTCAACCAGGATGTGCTTCTTGTCAACCAGCCGGCCTCGGCTAGTTCCTGAACTTCACGGCTTTTCCTTTCTTCCTCAAGAAGTATATCAACCCACCTCTTGGCCATAAAAGTTTTTATGGCTTCCACCCCTTCATTTACAATTTCCTTTGGTGGCAATTCCAGAGGGTTCTGCTCCAAGTTGAGCTTGACCAAATTGTCCAGGCGGCCAAATGTATCGGGAAGTGCATGAATCTGATTGTTGCTGAGATCCAATTCCCTGAGGTTGGTCAGATCACCAAATGTATCGGGAAGTTCTCGAAGGTCACTGAAATTACTGCTCAGGTTGAGAACTTCAAGGTTAATCAATTTCCCTATTGCAATAGGAAGTCCGTGAAGCTCATTAAAATGAGCATCTAGATAGCGCAGGGCCCTCATCTCGCAAACAGATGATGGAAAAGACCGAATCTTGTTCAACTGAATTGACAGCTTCTGCAAGTTCACCAGTTCGTATCCAATGTTTGTAGGCAAATATGTCAGACCATTGAAGCTTACATCAAGCTCCACCAATGACCTGGTCATTAAAATTAAAATACATCGTAAAAGTTTCAAGATTGTGAGTTCGACCAGTTGCAATTTCACCAATGACCTCAGTTTTTAATGCAGATTACTAATAAAGTAAACAAGAAAAGAAATATGACAACTATGGTAAGCATCATGAAACCAAGCTGATATTTAAGTGAAGGAATAGATCCTATTTTCATATAATTCAAATGATAATGTAACTTCCAAATCTCATGTGTGATCCTCTACTTAATCATATTTGAAAGCATATACATATTAGTGTCCATATTAATTCGACATCACAAAGTCTACTTGAATCGCTCAAATTAGGAATATTCATATAGAGAGAGGCTATGAATCTATGATGGCTTTCTCTGTAATATATCATTTTCTCTTGCATACCTGCAGTGACAGATGGAATCAGGAAGGGCAGTTAGCTTGTTACCCGAGACATTCAGAAATTTCAACTTTTGCAACAAGCCAATTGAATCTGGAAGAGACTCTAAAAGATTTGAAGAGACATTGAGCTCCTCGAGACTTTGCAACCCAGCTATTGAGTCAGGTATCGCCTGTTATATTGAACACGATGCTGAATAGTCAGTAAATACACACTGGCACAATAATATTAATATTAATATTAATTGAACAGCAAGCCAATGCATTCAAAAGGAAAGCTGTGCTCAACCCATCAAACCCACCACACACAGATGCAGATTTTCTCAAATGTAAATGTATACAAGATCCACCAATAATTATGTTATTGTTATATTCCTAAAATAAAATAAAGTGCAGAATAGATTTTAAAAATGAAAATAGGACTATTAACAGTTCTGAACTCTCAATATGATTTTCAAGTTTCTCCTGCAAATCCAGGGGTAACAATATTAACTAGTAGAGAACAATACCCATAAGCCTCAAGATTCCAACAATCCACAGTAAATAAGATACAAGTCTGGTGAGATCAAGCTTACAAAGACTAATGAAATTCAAATAAAAGCTCCAGCTTCCACATCAGTAAAGCAGATAAGGTTTCCCCATAAATGGAATTCATACTACAGAATGACATGAACCTTTGAAATAACATTCCTTACTAAGACCAAAACAACATTTGAACTCAAACATAATTGCCTATCACTGAAATTCCTGCTGCTAAAATTTAGCCATCCATTTCAATACATAAATGGGACTAAATAACAAGAACAATAAAAAAAAGCCTTATCTCACTGTGTGGGTCGGCTACATGATAACACAAATTCATTCTGCTTTATCACTAACTAAACCTTTAGCTACATTATTAATCAAAAAATCTCACATAAATGGGATTAACATGCTAAAAATCCATGAGATAGCAATAACATCATGATTATAAGTGTTCAAACACCAACTTAACATTTCAAATAATCAAACATAATTACCTATCACTGAAATTTATGTGGCTATGATTAGGCCATCCATGTCATTACATAATTGGGATTAAACAACAAGAAAACCAAATACTTATCCCACTATGTGCGGTCAGCTATATGGATTATACTCTCTCCGTTCCTAAATATAAGATCACTTTTGAAATTCAACATTTTCCTAATTACAAGATCACTTTCTAACTTTTCCAACTTTTTCTCAAATTAACCATACAATGCTTATCTATAATAACAAGCAAAAGAGAGAGAGTGAGGATAAAGGTATATATAGTTGGGATAAATTGGTAATATCATGTATAGATAACTAACTTAACTAACTTCCTTAATCTACTCAGATTAGGGAAAGTGATCTTATATTTAGGAACGGAGGGAGTACAACACAACTATGCTCTATCAGTGACCAAATTTTAGATATAATCTTAACCAAAAGATCTCACATAAATGGGATTACCATGCTACAAAATCCATGTGATAATAGCAATGACATATGATGACAAGTGTCCAATCAAGCACCAAATGAGCATACCTGAAGCTGATTATTGGAAAGATCAAGAACAAGCAAGCCAGAAATCCTGCCAAAAGCCTCAGGCAAAAACCTCAACCTTCTCCCACAAAGCTCCAACCTTTCCATCCCCTTCCCATAAGCCTCCTTCAAAATCCCAACAACCTCCTCATTAACCTCCTCCCCAACAACATCAACACACTCTTCCTTCTTCCCACCACTCTCATAAATCTCCACAAGCCTCCTCTCAGCATCCACCAACATCCTCTCATACGCCTCATGCATCTCATCCAACTGAACCAAACCCTTATACACCCTCTTCTCTCTCTCCGCCACCTCCCTCACCGCCCTCTCCTTCTCCATCTGGTGGGCCCGCCACTCAGAAATATCAACATTTTCAGGCCTAGGAGATAACACAATCTCCTCAAGCTGCTTACTAAGATTTGCTTCAATATCGTTAACCTTTTCCCTTGCTCGATCGACTGCCTCGTGGTCAGGCCTGTCGCCGATGAGGTTTAGCACTTGACGGTGCTGGGAAACCTCGGAGACTGCGCGCGTCATGGCGGCGAGGAGTGTGGGGTCGGAAAGGTGGGGCCTTTGGGAAATAATTTGAGAATTTGAGGAAATTGGTGAAGTGGGTTGGGGCTGTTCAATGTCGAAATTAGTGGAGGGTGGTTTGGAGGGGAGAGAAGGGAGTTTACTGAGGACGTAGGAGAGGATAGGGAAGGTTCCTGGGTTGGGATCCATGGCTGTGGACTGTGGAGTGGGCTTGGAAACTACGCGAGGAATTGGGTTAGTTGGGTATATCTCGGCGAGAGAGAGGGGGAGAGAATCTTGTCTTTTTTAAAAGAAAAAAATATCCATTCTCATGTCATCTTCTTGGTTATATACTATGGAGAATGATAGGTCCTCCAAATATCTAAAAAGGAGCCAAGGTAATCAAATTTAGAAAAGCACAACATTAAATCTCTCGGTCCAGTTGTCACACCCTTTGAGGTGCCCACAAATTAGTGGGGATTAGTCTCTCACTTGTCGAGTGAGGGGATACCTTGATCATGGATAAAAAAGAAAAGGATGGTGAAGTGAAGGTGTTAGACTCTGAATTGATATTTTTTTTTTTGGTAAGTGAATTGATACTTTTTAAAGGGAAAATTAATTTGTATTCTCTAAATATTAGAAAAGTCAGATGAACTCTACATATTAAATTAGGGTTTCTAAGGACCTCACTTTGATAAACTTTAAATACAAAAAGACATGATTGCCCCTTCTTTCCTGCTCATGAATTTGTTATATGTGCGCATGACCTTGTCATTCCTGGCCATGACCTTGTTAATGCTTGCCCATTAACTTGTCACAGGGTGGGTCATGACCTTGTTAGAGTTGCACATGATCTTGTTATATGTGCGCATGACCTTGTCATTCCCTTCTCATGACTTTGTCACGAGGAAAGGCAATCTCATGACCTTGTCACAAGGAGAGACAATCTGGTCTTTTTGTATTTGAAGTATATTAAAGTAAGGTCTCTAGGGACCCTACTTTAATATGTGGAGTTTATGAGATTTTCTACTATTAAGTCCCTTGTGAGGGACTACAAATTAATTTTCCCTTTTTTAAATGTGACAAAATGGCACGAATACATCTGTTATATAACAAAGTAACTGGGTTGTGATTCGGTGCTCATCACTTATCTTATTCTCCACCTTCTCATTATCACAAACACAAAATTATAATCGCACAGTGGGTCTCATAACCTTTCTCCTAGTGAGCCCACCATGTGCTTATTTATTTGTGTGTATTTTTCGTGATAAGAAGGTGATAAGATGAACATGGAATCAAAATCCACACAATACCCTTTCAAAACCTTATCACCCAAAACGGAGAGGAGATGGTATTAGCCTATTAGGGCTGTGTTATGTAGAGAGGGTATTGTGTCATTTTATCACCCAAAGCGGTACATTTATTGTGATTTGAGTAGTTTTATTGTCCTTTTAGATATTTGGGGGACTTTATCTATTATTTTCCCTATATGTTTTTTGAACACACCAAACTACATTAAATTCTCCTATAGATGGAATATTTTTTATAAAAAAAAAAGAGTAACAAAATATAGAAATGCTAGAGATGTTACACGAATTTGAGAAATTATAGATAGATGATATGGAGTGAACTGTTGTTTTGAAAGTTTAAAGAGAACGACAAAATGTGGTTGAATAGACAAAAGAGTTGGCAAGCATCCATGAGAGTTGGAAAACCCGTGAGATACATATTGTGGTTTAAATGACTTTGTTGAGGTTGCTTATTTTAGATTATCGTTTCTTTTTCTCCTAGCCATCAATGTTAGGTTTTGTTTTAAAGTTGTCTTTGTCTTCATTTTTCTCTTACAATAAATCCAGGTTTTTGTTTTTTCTCTTATATCATCTTCTTTGTGCCCTGTGTTAGAGATGTTGTTTGGCATTTGACTTGTTTCAAGAAAGTAGTGGGTTACAAAAACACAAATGGCGATGACATGGAACGATAATGTCAAAGAGACTCTGATGTTGACACTAAAGATTAGTGAATTTCTCATGTATTTCAATGTTCCAATCATTTTAAAACTTTCTTTTGATGATTCAGTTGGCGATTATGTAAACAACGAAAAGACCCCATATTCAAGTAGTTTGATTTCTGATTTAGAGTCTTCTTGAAATTCATTTTAATGGAGTTTTAGGGATTATGCTAGCCCAAATTTTTCGATTAAACCTAATCCAACCAATTTTTAAAATGGGGTGGCTCATTTCATCTCGGATAAAAGCGGTCCCAGAAATTTTGGCTCTAGATCACTTTCTTTGAACTCTTTTAAATTTGGATCAACTCAACCCAACACTTTAAGCTTGTTCTTAAAAAAACATGAAATGAAAGCTATTTTTGGGATTTCTTATAGTCGCCAAGGATTTTATATTTTCGACTTTCTCCCACAATAGCAAAGTTGAAGAATTGTTCTGTGAACAACTAATCAATTCTTAAGAAAGAGAGATTGCATCAAGTCAAACGCAAAACAATTAAACATCTCAAATATCAAATGGCAAACAATGAATTAAAGTAAGAGTGAGATGGATGATCAGATTTTTTTAGTCTTGTTTCATAATTCTATTTTTTTCAAAAAAACAATAATTTGGGCTGGCTCCTTTTTTATTGAGTTGACCCGTATTATACCCATTTTTGGGTTATGGGTTAATTCAACTCTTTTTACATTTGAGCTCACTTCTCCTAACACAACCCCAATTTGTTTTCTCTAAATTTGGGTTTACCTGAAAGTCCCTCTGCTTTACTAAATCTTGTAAGTCCTTATAAAATACATATATCTTTTCCCATATATAAATAGTGCTCTTATAAACTAGGGAAAATGTCATTTAAATCACTCCGAATATACAAATGGATAATTTAGGAACTCAAACTTGCAAAAGGATCATGAAGGAACTAGGACCTAGTTGATATTTTAAAATTGTGTGAAAAGACAAAATTGCCCTAATCATAAAAAAGAAATTACTAACCACCGGTGGTTAGTAATTTCTTTTTTATGATTAGGGCAATTTTGTCTTTTCACACAATTTTAAAATGTCAACTAGGTCCTAGTTCCTTCATGATCCTTTTCGAAGTTTGAGTTCCTGAATTGTCCTTTTGTATATTTGGAGGGATTTAAATGGCATTTTCCCTAAAAACTACTCCTTCAACTCCTTATTATAAGTTACTAACCACCTACTATTTTTAATCTTTAATAGTATAAGGTATCAACCGCCACATTAAATACTTATTTTCCACTTTACCTCTTTTATTAATCAAAATTCAAAATAAAAAATGAGAAAAACATTACTCCCTCTGGTCCCTAATGTAAGAGCCCAAAATTTGAATGATTTTGGTCCCTAATGTAAGAGCTCACCCCACATTCTCTCCTCATTTAATGCATTTTTTCCTACTTTACCCCTAACTCTCTTTCATATTTATTGATGTTTATGTATTTCTCTCTCTTAAAAGTACCATAATAAATGTGGGCAATTTTGGAAAAGAAGCATCAACTCCAGACATTCAACTAACATTCACATGTTTTCTTAAGAAGCGTTTTTTTGGCGGCTAGCTCTTACATTAGGGACCGGAGTATTTAATAATTGATGCTGCCTCAGTTATGAAAATGGAAACATATTGGCATATCCTTATATCGGGTTGGAGAGAAGTGAATTTGAAGAAGTGATCGGCTTAACGTAAAAGGAAAATGTTACAGTTTCCGGCGTACATGACACAGTACCCTTCCTCCACCACCACTATTCCCTCCTCCTTCCTCTTACCCTCCCAGTGGCCTCAGCCCCATAACGAAGAACTCCTTCTCGCCATGGAGGAGTCCGATTTCGAAGAAAAGGTATTACTTTTATTCTATTATTATTATGTTCCACTCTTTCTTTCACCCTTCTTTCATTTACGCCTCATTAAACCCCATTACTGTTTAACCCTATTGTTGCTCTCAAATTACAACAAAATTTAATTATATTTAGGCTAGCCTGTATTGGCTTGTTTAGCATATGAGCTTGATTTGATTGGAAGGATTTGGAGTTTTTGTAGTTATGTCAATTGTTAACATATAGTTGTAAGTTGTTGTGATTTTTTGTTTTGGTCTGAATTGTATTGGTTGGGCAATTCTATTGCTATTTGCTAGGCTACTTAATGGCATTGTTGGGCATTTTTAATTTGGATTTTTAGTTGGAATAATCATGTCTTTGCATTGAGAGAATTCGTGACCGCCCCTGAGTGAACTTTAGTTATTGTATGAAACTATGAATGAAATCCCAAATCAAATATACAAGGCATTTTTTGGCAAAAATAGTCATATGGGGTGGTTAGAAAAATCCTTTGAGGCAGAATTGATAGGACCCTTAGCTGAGAACAGGTTAGAGATGCAAGGAGTATTGAATATACGAAAAAAATTAGAATTTATGAATGACATGAAATGAGTCAGGTGGAACTTAACTCTAGGAGTTTGGTTTGCTTGGGTATGATCTATTGAACTTAAGAGTAGGAGACAAGTGATCAAAATAATGACAATATTCTATCACCCTACATCACCTAGGTTTTTCTATACATTTGTGGGTACGGAGGACCAATTGGTAAATTATGCTTGTTGATGTGCTCAACAGCTGAAGGTATTTTATGTTGGAAGCCTCTGTCTGCTATAGTTTCTCAAATAATAGAGCAAACTCCTCTAAAGAAAAGCTATCAAGTTCTTAGCATCAAACTGTTTCCTCTTTTCACTTTCTCTATGTGGTTGAACTTATTTAAATATTTAATAATGAATGAATGATCTGTGAGCTAAGCTAGGGCATATATAGGCATATTTGATATGAGGCCTACGGATCACACAAAATTTTAATGCATAATGCTTGATGAGAGTCTTCAAGATAATGGAATGGACTGCATTTCAAGGTTTTTTCCCCTGTTATTTTTCCCCTCTCTGATTCATGCTTGTTATTGTTGGGATGAGTCACTGCAGTGCAATGAAATCAGGAAGACAAATAGCAACCAGATCGTGATAGGGAAAACTCCTACTGACAATGACAAGGAGGAGTTTGACAATGATGCTGATGATGATGATGCTGATAATGGGGAGGAATCTGAGGGTGAAGAATTTGAACAAGAAACTGGTTGAAGCGATGCGCATCAATCCCCACCAGCCTGTGGAGAAGAATCTTACACTAAGTGAATATGTCTGAACCAGAACTTGTAGTTGCTCGCCAGAAGTTCATAGTTTTCTCTTATTAGACTGGTTAATTGATGTCTCAAATTTAGTAAGGGAGAATTGAAGTATTTATTAGACTGCTGTTGATCTATTCACTGCATAGTGTTAGTTTTTATTGTCATCTTCCTCTTGGTCTTTTTTTTTTCTTAAACAAGCAGCCATATATCATGTTTCCCTGGTTAATTGCCAGTAAAAATATGTTTTATATCATACCAACAAGAACTCACATAACAGTGAACATATTTTCCAAGCCGCTAATTTGCCGATAGTACTAGTCAATTCAGATAGGGGGAAATATAGAGCAAATAGTAGAATGAGTTAGCTCTTTTCAGTGATGATGAAGCCACCACATAAAATTGACAATAGATGATGACTAACTGAAGTTCCGTTTTGGTTTTCTACTTCTAACAATACCCAAGTTTCTCATACGAACCGTGTGCACTTAACTCTTTAGACTTGTGGCAAGAGTAAGAGGAAGGTAGAGGCTTCATGTTGAGTTCTAGTTGTGTGTGTGGGAGGAGGGGGGGGGGGTGTGGGTTGCAGCATCAAAAGCTTTTGGAGTGTCTCTGGACCAACCAAAACTCAACATGGACACGAGAAAAAATGGAATTCGATGCTGTGTTTGAAGTGGACTAAGACAGTGAAGTGAATAGGT
The DNA here is from genome assembly GCA_029929735.1 of Mimosa pudica. Taxonomy (NCBI): domain Eukaryota; kingdom Viridiplantae; phylum Streptophyta; class Magnoliopsida; order Fabales; family Fabaceae; genus Mimosa; species Mimosa pudica. The sequence continues at coordinate 14,906,792 of JAKELP010000014.1, read as the reverse complement.
AATATCATACACGTTTTGTTCACTTGTGAGGACCTCTTTGTTCAAAGCTTATCTTAGTGGCCCATTATTTGCTGTGAACAAACGCAGATATATGAAAAAAGGATAAGTGAACGATATTCTATGATAGAAAATATGTTTCTTATTGTCTATGTCAACTTATATTTGATTTCAATTTTTTTCAAAAAATGAACCCACTTGAAGTGAACTTAAAATAAAATTGAGTAGCCAAAAGAAAAAAAGAAAGAAAAACACTATGAAACGTAGAAAGTTTGTGGTTTCAGCCACGAATTACTTTTTGGTGAGATTATTTTCTCTAAGAAGACGAATGTATGGTTGATTGAAATTTGGTTTCCTCCCGTCGTACCAAACATTTCGGTTGTAATAAAGGCTTGGAAAACTTGTGATTGACAAAGTTTTAGGATTGATATTGGCCTATTGGGCATTGGTTCCACATTTTTTATGATTCAACAAAGTTGATTCTGAAAAGCCATAGTCTGGTGGGGTAAAAATGAATAGCGAGATTTTGTAACCGATTAATTATATAGAGGATCATTCAAAATTTTGATATTCTCATCGTTAATCTCTTTTATTCTTTTTTATAACATTATTGTCCATAATTTCTTGTGGCGGCAAAATTTGTCCAATAGTTTTCATGCCCATTGTGTGATCGTTTTTAAACCGTGTGAATCAATTAAAGGACCAACTTGATTCAACAAAAGGATTATACTCAATTATAGTCACTCTTCGATCCCTTTGAAAGGCTTATTGTTGCCGTCCTAGTCCATACACCAATTTAATGTCTCTCTTTCTACGCTTACATGTCCGTCTTGTGATGTCTATTATTCATTCAAGTCATCTTGCTTTGTCTTTTGTTATTTTGAAGTCAGCTGCTGAACCCTCACGCAGTCTAATAAGAAAACGTCTTCATTGAACCCACATTCCTGGTCATGTGTCCTGCTTAGCAACTTCATTATTATTATTATTAATTATTAATATTATTATTATTATTATTAGTAGTAGTATATCATTATTATTATTATTATTATTATTATTATTATTATGGTTTTTCCTTCTTAGTATTAGACGATTTCCGTTATTTTTAAATTTGTGGTAGTGAGTCAAGTTTAGCACTTTCTCACGCTTTGTATAATCACGTCGTGAGAATTAAAAATTAGTTGATCACAACTTGGAGGCCTAGTTGCCTTGTAGCCCCAAGCAACCATAGTCAAAGTGGACCTGCAAACTTGAAAAGTACACAACCAAAAACAACATCAGCGTCATTATACAAATCAACACAAAAAATAAAAACAATTTACTTGCCATACCAAAATAATGGGAAAAAGTAAAACTCACCAATGAAATAAACTCCACGTTGGTTGACCCTTGAACAGTCGGACGAGACACGTATAATTTATTCCTAGAAACCATGTTTGTTAACGAGAATCCCAAAATGCCTCACACGCAACACAATAGTTTAAAATCTTTCTGTATTAACGAAAGGTCCATCAAATCCTAACTAATCAACCTTCATAAAAAATCAGAAAATCTCAATCAGATCAAAGTATGTAACTAATCATTTAATAAAAAAAATATCATCGCAAATACACCCCACTCAACTCACTAATTTTTTTTCAGTAAAAAATACTAGTATTTTTTTTTCAAAACTAATGTTTTTTTAATATTCTGTTCTCTGTATAACATTCTTCAATCTTCGTCATCATCAGTAACGATCCAAATGTCTCCTCTTTACATCTTCAATAAGTTCAGTGACAGTAATTGGAGCAATAAGGAACACCATACGGAAACCTTGGACTCACTGTACGGACATATCCATTAGGCTGCGACCAATTGTTACATAAAAAACGATAGGACACGGAATTAGGCAAGGAATCGGTAGAATTATGGAGAGATCTGAACGGAGATTGGTTGGAAGAAACGGTAGAAGAAGAAGAATGAGATGATGATTTCTTTGGCGGCGAAAGGATTGCTCTAATCTTCAACGGATGAGGCAACAAATACGAAGCTTTATTATATTCCTCTATTATTTGCGCCAGATCTTCATCGTTGGTTATCGAAATCAACGTCTCCAGATCTCCGTTAGGTAACGGACATCTCAACGTAACGGAGGAACCAGAAAGTTCTTCAAGCTTCGACATCAGCTCTGTAAGACAACCATAAAATTCCCTACTTTAATTGACTTTTTGAGAAAATACTGTAAAAGTGCATGCAAGACTTAATTTGACTTTTTTTTTTTAAAATACTTAAATAAAGTAATTAAAAATTGATTTTTTGACACATAAACTATCATAACACACATAATAATACACAACTAAAATAAATTTAGTTACTGCTTAAACATATCACAAATTAAAATTCATTGTTAACTCTTTTTTTTATTAAAGCACAACCACTAACTTCTATAATTAGTAAAATAATGGAAAAATAGTGAGGGGGAGAGAGAGAGGTAAGGAGGAAACCTGAGAAGGTAATGGAAGGATGTACGGCGAGGACTCTGGTGTGGCCACCGACGTATCGGAGGGTGCCATCTGTATGGCGGGGAAGGATTTTGCCGCCATAGCTACAAAGGAACTTGATGGAGGTTTGATGTTGATTTCTGGTTTTGAGCTTCATGGTTTGCTTGTGTGTTTGAAGAGAAAGAAGGTTCTAGGAGGCTCTGATGCTGATGCTAGAACCAGAAGGAAGGATTTCTATGATTGAGTATTTGAGTGTTTAAGGTTTGAAACTGAAGAATAGGTTTTGGCCGGGTTTTATAAGGAAAGGGAAAGTGTGCTTACGTCACACAAGACCCACACGCTAATAATAATATGAATGAATTAGTCTCACGGGTGTGAATCCTATTTTCTAATTTTCATCAACAAATTGTGGTTTTGAATATTTATCAGATGCTTTATTTTGTCTATAAATAATTTTACCTGACCTCCCAAAAAAAAATAGTCAAGCTGATGTTATTAGCATCTCTTGAGGGCATGGAGCATCTAATATGTCTTGAGTTAATTATTGTTAGAAATTATGAAAATAATGAATATTTCCTATTCTGTATAAGTAGACTATTTTTGTATTGTTAGGAAATATTTAGAGTAGAAGGATATTATATTATTATTAGAAAATCATATTAGGTAAGTTTGTAAAAGAAGTTTATCATTTTTAGGAAACTTTTGTATTACATATATTACTCCCTTAGTTTCTAAATATAAGATTACTTTGCTAATTTGGAGAGATTAAGGAAGACTTTCCAATGAATTAGGATTACATGATCTTCCCAAAATACCCCTCATTTAAATTTAAAAGACAAATAGAGATTTGAGAGAGAAATGAGGGAACTAAGAAGTATAGGGGTAATGTGGACCGAAATTGAGACAAAATAGAAAGTAATCTTATATTTAGGAACTTATCCACTTCCCCAAAGTGATCTTATATTTAGGAATTGAGGGAGTATATCATATTAATGAAATAAACATCGGACTATTCACTCATTTTTGTTTATACCTTCACCACTCACACCACTCACGACTAAAGGCACTCTAATTAATTACCGATTAAAAGGAACTTGGAGTGATTAAAACATGCATGTATGTGTATGTATACAACTAAAATACAATGTTGATGTCATGGAAAAAATAAAAATAATAAAATAAATGTTGACCTTGAATTTAAGGGAAAGAGACCAGAAGGAAGCCGACTTAACAAAGGACGTGGCAATAATATGCGGATATGCCTTTCTTGATGTTCCGGAAAAGCAATGCACTAGTTAGGTTTTTCTTTTCAACGCTACAGACAACAATCATTGTCCCACTAAAAGGGGTGGGTTAAATAACTCAAACGAATTTGGTCAAAAAAAAAATAACTCAAACTAAATTATGTGGCAAAATCAATAGTGACCTTAGCTTCTTTCTTTTCTTATAACCATCATCATTCTTTCTTAACTAATCCAACTCACTTTTCTTAGAGAAATTAAACAAGTTAAATGAATAACTTAATCATATCATCATGTTTTATACACTATTTAATTATATATTAACATCTAAATCATATAAACTAATATAATAAAAAATCAGGAATGCCAGATAATAATAAACAATTTATTTACCTTTATTAGGATCTTTTTTAAAATATAATTACGGAGTATATTATATACTCCCTCCGTTCCTAAATATAAGATCATTTTGAGGAAGTGGATAAGTTCCTAAATATAAGATCACTTTCTATTTTGTGTCAACTTTTGCCCAAATTACCCCTATAGTCTTTTTATAAGCAAATTATTTCTCCCTTCCTCTTTATCTTTTTTCGGTGAATACCCTTACCTTTCCCAAATTTAAAGAGCAAATTACCCCCACACTTTTTCACCTCTTGGACTCCGCCTTCTTCTATCTCTCGTCAAAATCCTTAACATTTCTGTACACGAAAAGCCATGCAGCCAACAAGCTCCATTAATTTTTTAAGTATAAGTTACTATTGTTACTTATAAGATCTACTTCAAAGCTAATTTACGATCCCATCCACTCCGTCAGCGTTCCGTCAGGTAACTCTGTTGCTTTTTTCTGGCGGTGATGACATCAGTAGGGAGGAGGCAGGGAGGAGGCGGAGCGTTATTGTTGAGACTTTTGTCTTTTAAATTTTAAGTGAGGGTATTTTGGGAACATCATGTCATTTTAATGTATTCCTTAATCTCTCCAAATTAGCTAAAGTGATCTTATATTTAGGAACGGATGGAGTATTTAGTTAGGGACCGAGTATAATTTACCATATTTAATTTGAAGTGTAGCTTAGCACTATATGTCTAAAGTAATGTAAACATGTAGGAACTGTCTTAATACTCCCTCCATTCCTAAATATAAAAGCACTTTGACTTTTTTGGAGAATCCTAAGAAAGCAAAATGAACAATTTAATCATAACATATTTTAAATATTATTAGATTATATGTAAGTTCTTAAGTCAAATAAAATAGTTTAGTGAAAAAATTTGGGAGAATCAATTTTTAATTACCCTATTTTGCTTTCTTAGGATTCTTCAAAAAAGTCAAAGTGCTCTTATATTTAGGAAGGGAGGGAGTATTTCAATAATGGAAAGGGAGAGATGAATAAAGATTGGGAGAGCCAAGTGAGTATGGGTGGCCAATTTAGGTGTCGAGGACTCTCAGGTGGGTCTAGGTGATAGACTTCTAACATGAAATGACCTGAAGCTGAAATTAGGACTTAACTACTTTCTTTTGCTTAAAAAAATCAAGGGTCCAGTCACTCTGAAGCTATGTGTGCAATGTTAGGCAATATTCTACAGGCATCCTCAGAAAGAGTCTTATCAAGCCTGATATATTTTACACCAGCTTTATAAAAAAGGAAGGTATAGTGGAATTACCATTGCCTGATCTCTTCATTCCACTGCAATAACAAGCGAACGAATTGAATTTCAGTACATGGAGTACTTTACTTTGCTGGTGATGGCTAATGAATAACTTAATTGCTGATACTGACTTTCGTTTTCATGACCCTGAAAAAAAAAGTGAGAAAGTATCACTGCCACATGCTTAAAAGATATATTTAAGGAGATGAACTATTTGATTCAAAATATAAGATATATTTTTAATTCTTATCAATATTTCTTCAGATTATCCTTATAATAATACTCCCAATAATAGACAAATAATAGAGAGAAGGTGGGGTAGTAGTAAAAATAGATGGTTAAAGTATATTAGTAATATCATGTTATTTTATCTAATTTAATTATTATCTTTAATATAATAAAATTAGGTGAATAAGTCCAGAGGGAGTATATACTTAAAGAGAGAATCGGTCCTCTTGAGAATACAAATAACATAAGCACATGAGAATACAAATAACATAATTAAGCACATAAAAATGCATTAGATAGTTATCAAATCAAGTTTCACGATCTAAACTTTGGACTAAAAAAATGCGTTGCCCTCATATTCTTAGTCGATCCTGATATTCATGAATATATTATTTACATCGATTTTTTATAAATGATATCCTAAATTATGCCATTGTCAAGTGAAAGTGATTAAGAGAATCAATAAACACTATTATATATACCCTTTCCTTCATTAAATATATGATATATTTAGGCATGTGAGATTGATCCATAATATAAGGAATTTTTCTAAATTTGTAACATTTTTCTAAATTATCCATATTACTACTCCTCAATAATATACACACAAGAGAATGAGGGTGAGAATAAAGATGGGATGATCATAATGTTTTAATAATATCACATGAATTTAATTAACTTGACGTACATCCTTAATAAAATTATGTAGTTAGGTCTTGTATTTTTGGTTGAAAGGAGTATTAGAAATAGTATGTCATTTGAACTAGATCTAATTCATCCATGATAAACTATTTCTTTTTGTTAAACACCACCCGTTAATTCAACATCCACATGTTCTCATTGTCATAGATAAACTCACCTACCAGCTCAACCAACTATCCATTTATTCATTTTATAGCAATCATGATATACTATACTTAAATTAGCTAACATATTTTGGCCAAAAAAAATTAGGTAAACATATAGTGCTAGGTATAATCGTTGATGTGGTTGACTCAGCTTGCAAGACAAGTCCAATGGGAGGGGAGCCACGCGTAAGGGAGGTATGATTCGTGGAAGGGGGTTATGAAAATTGAAAAGGATCAAATTAACAAACGTAGGGACTAAGGAGGGTGATAAATGTGTCGTGACTCGGCTGGGATTGGGAATGATGCGGAAGACGTGTCTTTTGTTCAGAAGGTAATAAAATGATGTCTTCTGGATTGTATGATTGATTTGCTTGAAGGGTGATCGTTTGAGATGCCATGTTTTGATCCAAGACGTAACCTTACAGGACTACATACTATCATGTCAATATTCATCTGTTCACACCACAACAAGTTTCCATTCTGATTTGATGTTGCATGAGACCGATCAAGAAGTCGCTTGGAGACGGAGGAGGCAAAACAAAAGAAGTTGCTTGGAGGGGAAAAAAGTGAGAAAACTGAGGACAAAATGTCATTCCTATTATGAGCAAAGGTCCATACGAAATTCTGTAGTTTCCTTGGAGCTTGTGCAAAGTAGTGAAGCCTGATTGTTAACTAGTCCCAATCTTCATACGCAAGCCCAAAACTAACTCAACCATAAGAAACTGAATGGCCCATAAAACAAAACAAGATGGATCTCACGAACACCTTTTTTTAATTTTTCATATTTATATTTACTTAATACTACATCCGGTCCTAAATATAGGACCTAATTGACTCTTTTTTTGGAGAGATTAAGGTTGCGAGATAGGTTACTAAATGATTACATATTTGATATATTTTTAAATTCTCCATTAGTTTAGAGGTAAAATAAACTAGTTTAAGGGAAAAAATTAGGTAAATAAATTTATAATTAACTTATTTTACTTTTTAAAAATTTTTTTAGAAAAAGTCAATTATGTCTTATATTTAGGACCGGAGGGAGTATTTATTATATCACATCACAACCAATTCAATCTATAATAAACAATGAGATAAATTGCACATCAATATAAAAAATTTAACTTGATATGACTTATAAATATAACTAAATGAAACATCCTATATCTTTTTTTCCATCAGAAACATCCTATAAATATAACTAAATGAAACATCCTATATCTTTTTTCCGTAAAAATCAATTTAGCCATCAACTATCTTTTTTCCCTAAATCTTTATTCTCTATTTCTCAAAACAATTCAGGGTAGTTAATTGCAAAACAAACAAATGTCTACCATTGTAGCACAATTGCGATATAAACTCCATTTAGGATAAATTGAGGACTATCTCTTATTTTTTTCAAGTTAAAATTGGAGACCTCATTTTATCTAACTCAAATTCAAGTGTCATTTTGTTTTATTTTCCTGCAATATTTAGCTGAAATATTAAGAAAGTGAATGTAGCCATGTAGGTGTAGGTGGTTGTTTAGTTCGGGGGCTAAAACAGTAATTCCACACCCTATCAAATCTCTACAAAATCATAAACCCTAATACACAGTCAATTGCGGCGCAAAGGCTCAGAACGAAGAAGAAGAAGAAGAAACAGAAGCAGAGGAAGCGAAAATGACAACCAGATTCAAGAAAAACCGTAAGAAGAGAGGCCACGTCAGCGCCGGCCACGGCCGCATCGGAAAACACCGCAAGCATCCCGGAGGAAGAGGAAACGCGGGAGGAATGCACCACCACAGAATCCTCTTCGATAAATACCACCCTGGCTACTTCGGTAAGGTCGGCATGCGATATTTCCACAAGCTTCGCAATCAATTTCACTGTCCTATTGTAAACATCGATAAGCTCTGGTCTTTGGTTCCCCAAGATGTTAGGGATAAGGCTGATGGGAATAAGGCCCCTGTGGTTGATGTTACTCAGTTTGGGTATTTTAAGGTTTTAGGTAAAGGTCTTTTGCCTGTGAATCAGCCTGTTGTTGTTAAGGCTAAGCTTGTTTCTAAGATTGCTGAGAGGAAGATTAAGGAGGCTGGTGGTGCTGTTGTTCTTACTGCCTAGTTTTTAGGGTTTTGGATTATGGGAATGATTTGTTTTTGTTGTATGCTTTGTTTTGAACAATTGAGGATTTTGATCTTGTTATATGCGTCTTTGCGGTTAACTGGTTATACACATTGTAAAAGCCAGACCGCAAGGTGAGCCAGAAAGGGCTTTGTGTGCTTAAACTGATGGTTGGAGCGATGGTTGAATGGATAATCGTTGAGCCGAAATGTGAAATGGTGGACTGACAACAATGGTCATACATTAATATGGATTATAGTTCATGATAATAATAACCCATATGAAATTAGTGTTCTGAGTGTTTTTATGCTAGAAAGATAGACACTTATTGATTTGCTGCTACAATTGTGCATTCTCTTGTGCTTAATTGAATTTGTCACATGTGAAATATCTATAGGTGGTCGCAAAGTTGTTTTGAAAAATCAAGTGGCTGGCTACCACAAGTGCCTGCCAATAGGCTAATTCATTTTGTGCCAGCCACTCGATTTGCATGATTTAATGTGGCTTTTTTTTTTTCTGTGAACTAGCTTTTAAGATCATAAGACAAACAAAAGAGAATTTTGGTGTTATCAATAGTGAAGATGGTATAGTTAGCTAAGTCAGTTTATTTCATAGGTTAATGGTATCCCCCCCCCCCCCCCCCACCACCACCACCACATAGTGGAAAATTTACTAGCTTTGTTCTGTTACGGTGAATAGATTTTGAGGATATTATTTCCAACAACATGGCCTGTTGGATAGGATTAGCTATCGTTCCTCTTGCCAGACCTTAATTGCGTATTTTTGGCAATTGAAATTATTAGTGATTACTTGCTGCTTGGTAGTGTTGTGCTTTGATACTACATTATAGCCAAAATGTCGGTTGTGCTTGGCACTAGTCACAAATGAGTGAATATTATTGGTAGGATTTTGAACATTACAGAAACTCTGGATCTGATCTTGGCTTCTTAGGTACCATTTTGATACCTGGATTTGCATGGTCTAGAATGCATCCTCACTGATTAGTCAAGCAAAAGCCGTTGGAGTATATTATTTCGTTCTTCGCTTGCGTCTCGATTTGATCCTTTCTGGTCTTGTGTAATGTGTTATTTTAGAAGGGTAAGCAACAGGAGTGAGAATGAATCTTGGTTTCCTGCAATCTAGCTTGGAATTGCACGTAGTTCTACTTGGAAGCTCATCTTACTGAAGCACCTGCTCGCCTCTTAACTAAATGAAACTTCCCAAAAACAGATCAAACGAAAAAAAGCAAGATTAAAAAAATCGGTTAGAGTAGAAATATGATTACTCCATCTGCTCTTATTAGGATGGAAATAGGCTAGGCTTAGGTAGGCTTAGTTAAAATAGGCCTGAGCCTGTTTAAAAATCTAGAATGTAAACCTGAGCCTGAGCCTATTTGTAATTTTAATTTTAGGCCTAAGCCTAGGCCTTCAAAAGGCCTAACAAGGCCTGAAAGCCTATTTAAAAGCCTACTTAAAATGTTGACTCTTAAATAGGCTTGAAATTTTATACTTCTAATTTTATATATAAGTTTTTACACCTATTAAAACTTGTATACAAATTATGAGATGTGAAGTTTAGATGCACAAATAAGTTGATACTATTATAATTAATTTATATATTTTATTTATTTATACAATATTATAATAGAAATCACAAAATAATTAAATAGGCCCGGCCTGTAGCCTTATAGGCTAGGTCTTGTGAAAAAAAGTCTGACCTATTTAGTTAAATAGGCCAAATGATAGGCCTGTATATGAGTTTGGCCTATTTACTAAATAGGCTAGGCTAGGCTTTTTGAAGGCTAAGCCGTAGGCCCCTGTTTAAAGCCTAGCCTATTTCCATCCCTAGCTGCTATCGCTGCACGAATTAGATTAGAACTCTAACATGATAAAGCAATCGCAACGGTACTAAATCCCATTATTTCTTCTGTTTGTTTTGTTTTGCCCCTTTTCTGTGCTTTTTAAGGAGTGGGTCAAAGCCCAAGAGTTCCTAATCCATTAATATCAGCATATACCCATGTACGTGGTGGTTGGGGGATGGATTCGGCTTAAAAATGAACAAGTCTACCTACTAGTGGCAACTTCTTGACATTTTTCTTTACATTTCCATTTCATGCCTGGCTTCCTGCCCATCAACATGGAGTATACCTCTCATGTCCTAAATATAAAACTCTTTTAATTTTTTTTCAAAAATTAAGAAGGCAAATTATACCGTTAAATTATAACTTATACCAAATGTAATTAAATTATACTATTATAGGTTAGTTTATAAGTAGAATAAATTGGTTTTGAAGAACAAATTATAAGTATTAACATTTTAAGGTGATTAATTTTATAATTCTTCATTTCTTTAAAAAAAGTCGTTTATATAATTATGAACATAAGGAGTACTAAATAATCTTGGTCTCACCATCTTATTCTTGCAATAACTATAACCATCACGCTTTCTTGAGCTTGTTGTATAGGAACCGATTGCACGCCATGCATAATCACGATAATTCCAGTCATTTCGACACGCTTTTCAGAAAAGTGTGTAATGAAGTCACTAACTAATTTTTGATACAAAAAGTCACTAACTAAACAGTGGAGTGATATACTCCCTCCGGTCCCTAATGTAAGAGCCCAAAATTTGAATGGTTTTGGTCCCTAATGTAAGAGCTCACCCCATATTCTCTCCTCATTTAATGCATTTTTTCCTACTTTACCACTAACTCTCTTTCATATTTATTAATGCTTATGTATTTCTCTCTCTTAAAAGTACCATAATAAATATGGGCAATTTTGGAAAAGAAGCATTAACTCCAGACACCCAACTAACATTCACATGTTTTCTTAAGAAGCGTTTTTTTTGACGGCTAGCTCTTACATTAGGGACCGGAGGAAGTATTTATCACTTGCAGTTAGACTTAAAGTCGTTCTTTTTCCATGCTGATAGAGATAATCATCACCGGTCAACAAAAAGACCCATTTACGCTTTCGAGTGAATTACACTTGTAAGCTATACCTCCTTATTAGGGATACGTAAGAGGAGGAAAGCTTGAGTTCTCAATAATTAAAGAGGCAAAACATAACAACTCTCTATCATTGGAATTAATATAGTAATTGATTCGCGTGGCTTGACATATTATGCATGGACTTGCAACACAAGACTTTGCTGTTTTTAATATTTATTACAATACATGCCATATTGCCAGATGTATATACCCTGGACTGGTTGATGGTTTCATATTCAAATTAATCACGTTGAGTCACATGCTATAAATGGCTGTACTCTGCAAAAATGCTTACGACTAAGGTCTTATGTAGAATTATTTTTTAAAAAAAAATTGCAAAAAGACAATTTTTTAAAAATCCATTAAAAGAAAGAATTATTGTTTTTATAGATTAGATTCCTCCTTATAAGATAAGAATGCCAAAGCATACACACGTATGTGCGTGTGTAGGTAAGAGTTGTCCCTTCAAGCATCCGATCATATGAAGTCAAACACATTTGGTTGTGTTGACTGATCAATGACAGTGCACACATCACTTCATCAATAGACTATAATGCAATAAAACATCCACCATGTTCATCAATAAAAAAATTCACCATGTTCATCAATAAAAATACTGACATGACTATGAGGATAGAGCAAGCACCTTGTTGGTACGGAATCAACTTTTCCCTGTTCATGGGAGTATGAGTATCTTTCATTTCTTCCTTTATCTTTTGGTGAATCTGTTGAAGTATATCTAGGAAATGTTGCTTTCACTTTCAGTGGTAGGGTCCGTTTTATATAGTTCATACGAGTTATCAATATCTAATCAAATCATGGAGTTGGTGGGTAAGGCCGCCATGCATTGTGACCATGATAATAATTTTGTGCTTACTATTGAAGGTCCCTCTCGAACCATATCACATATCCACTTAATTCCTTGTGCTTTTGGATAGGGAAAAGGCCATTTTGGAATCACTATACACGCACGCGAGCGCACACACATGAGATTCCACAAACAACCTGTCCAGTTGTATCTCACCAATACCACCTTCTCCTAGGAGGAAGCACAACAGCTAATTGTGCTTACTAAAGCCAAAAGCTTAAATTTTTCTTAGTGGAAATCCTTTAGTGTTTTTTGTTTGTTTATTCAATTATTGTAACTCTTTTCCTCTTAGCTTGTAGAGTATACCATATTATTATTCCCTCACTTTCAAAGCTCTCCCAGATTCATGGCATATTCGTAATTCACTTTTGGTCCTTCTGCATTAAAATTTACCCATTTGGTGTCTCCACGAATCTAATATATATATCTGCACATCAGTGTCAATGAATCTTTAATAATTTTATTTTTATATTTTGATTAGCTTATGATCAGATCCTAGCTATAGTCGTCATGCACATGTGTTAGCATGACAAAGGGAAAAGCAAAGAATAGTATTAGTACCCACTTGGCTTAACTACGGGAGATTCTATGGCACACATAAATTTATTTGGAGCCTAAATTAAGAAAGTTGTACAAAAGAAATCTATAAATTTGGGGAAGGGTCTCTAGAGTGGTTAAACTAAGAGATTGTTATTTAATTCCTTAATATATAGCTTTCCCAAAAACATGTTAATCCTGTTTAAATGATTTATTCAAAGAAGTTAATTGGTTGAAGATCGGGAATAAAAGTGTGTGATGCTTAGCTTCAATCATATTTTGTACTATTTAAGAAGAAAAATAGTTAACTATCGTTCCTTCCTGGAGTGAGGACAAAGTATCAAGCTATGGTTTTTGAAGAGCTTAGTCAGCAACCGAGAGATTCTAAACAAGTGGCGAGGGAAGGTTGTGAGGTAGAGCAAATAATAGTACAATATTATCTTTTAGTCCTCAATATGAAATTAATTTCAATAAAAAAACTTAACGAATAAGTGGAGTTTTTAAGTAAGGATACAAAGAAATATATATAAGATTAATTAGGAAGTGAAAATACTAGGTGGGATTGTGTTGGATGATGTAACACAAAATAATAAATCGGATTAATATAGGTGGCAAGTAGGGTTACATATATGCGTCATAGAATGTCTGGGTCTTAACTTTCCATGTAAATTAAGAACCACTCCTCATTATCTAGTTGCCCTCTCTCCTCTATATTTCTCCATATATAGATACCATTTACATATGTATATACGCACACGCTATCACCACCATTATCCCCGTTTCGTAAAGGATCCTTTTTTAACAGTCCTTGCATTGTGTCATATATATCTATCTTAATTTATATATACAATAAGGATGCTCTAATTTAGTTAGTAAAGATTACATGCTTTTTTAAAACACTCCAATTATGTCCCTCAATCCCCTCAAACTCCCTTCCCCTTGATTTTTTGTTGAGGGAACATCTAGACGTGTAGTGTAGTCAAGAGTTAACAAAAATTACAAATGCGATGACATTTATTTAGGATTAAAATTAAATTAGCTATTTAAATATGTCCTATATTAACACTAGAGAGAGTAATTTATTACACTATTGAAATGTTGTCATCATAGTTTAATTTATATACTTAGTATAAGGATCTGATAATTATATGAATCGCTTAAAAAATAATATATATTATTTTTCTTGAGTGGAAGTAACTGTAGTTAAATCTTTCCATAGAATATTCCCTCTTGCACACCTCACACCATAAAGTTTTCTTGAGTGGTAACTGTAGCATTTTTGCAATAATGTTTTCTTGAGTGGAAGTTGCATTGCTAGCTGTAGCCTTTTTTCACAATTATTTTTAACACCGTACCCGTGTGTATTTTTTAATCCAAAAGGCTTTAATACACATGTGCTCAGTAAAGAATACTCAAGACGATCCTTAGAAGAACATGAGTCTCCCTAAACTATCTTTGCCGAAGTACATTGCATTATTCTATTCTTTCGATCTAATGGACAACCATGAACTTCCACCCACGTAACTATTTCATACATCCCCCTTCTCATTAACTTATCAAGTTATACGTATATCGCAATCATAGTGTGCACAACATCAATAGAGTAATTATATATATTTTGGATGTCATAATTGAACCGTAGGATTAGACAAGTCCTGCTCCTTTACTATTTAATAGCTGCAAGTGGCCCTTATTAAACTGATTGCATTGGACTCATCAACGCTCTAATCCTTGTGTTGATCAGCACCATTATATATTATCACTTGCAATTATTTTAATTTTCATCAAAACAATTATTTTAACTTTAATTATAAAAAATTGCATCAATTTATGATCTAAAAGTTAGTTTTTCTTCAAATTGTTTTCTCGCCTTTGACGACCAGTTCGATGGAGAGCAACAAAAGAAGAAGACATAAACGAAAATGCACAGAAAACCACGTGATTTTCTACTCTCTGCATGCCCTTACCACATCAACTCCTTCAATCTTTCTATAAATCTAACACATGCTTGTTGTAAGTTGTAACTATAGTTCACTGTGGTAAATGATTAGTGTCACTCAAGAAAATAAATAGTTACAACTAGTTAAAGATAATAAATGCGTAAACAATATGTTGTTTTCAATTATATATCCTTGGCAAGAGATAGAATGGATGAAAACAATATGGAAGAAAATCAATTTAAAATAATGAGAGAGGGGATTATTTAGAGAGAATGAGGACTATGAAAGAAAGTGTATGTAAAAAGATACATATATAAAAGGTTAAAATTTAAAAAATAACACAGTAAATGTATAGAAAAATCTTAAAAGTTTATATTATAGGAGATTGGCGAATGCAATTGAATAATATATAAGCACTCAATAAGTTGATACTCTCTAATCTTAAACATAAAATTTAGTTGACTTTTCTGGAATATATGAAAAAAGCATAATAAATTACTATTTTTCTCAAAAAAATATTATTTGACTCATATACAATACATAGTTATACATCAAATACTAATAATAATTGAATGGCTCATTTTGTTTTTTTAATTATTTTTTTAAAAAATAAACTAAAATTTTATTTTTACGACACGGGACGATGAAAAAAATCATGGCAAAAAAACGAAACGAAGAAATAAATGATAACATCATTTTGTTTTTTGTTTTGAGGGTAGAGAGATTGGTTATGGGGAAAACGATAATAAAGTTAGGTGGGGCGTCAAATCATATGAAATTAGGGAGATTGTTTATTAATGAGGGAAGAAATGAGTAAATCACAAAAGCACAGCCTCCTATCATCCCTCTTCCCTCCCCCCACCTTCTTATCGTATTGGGCCCCACACACTCTTTGATAAGTCCATTCCCACCTTCTTGCCAATCTTCGTTTTGACCTCCCCCGCCCCCAAACAAGTTCTAGTGTCTGCTCTCTTTTGCTTGTCTTCTTAATACAATGCCACATGTGTAGGAGAAGAGAAACACAATTACATCAAACTCGTTAATTAGAATATTAGAATATTATGTCAATGAGGGCGACCGTTTTGGTGATTACAATAAAAAGTATCGGTATAAGTTATTGCTATAGGATGCGCCTACCAATTAATTGGTAGATATGTGTATGCTTATCTGAAAGGCAAATCAAGCTTACAGTCGGATTAGACTTGATCCGATCTTTTAATATATCTTTGATGACTCGTGTCAAAGATATTACGTAATCGGGGCAATCAGAATCAGCTTGTAAAAATTCAATATTCATGAGAACGTTATGAAGTAGCGATTACTGAAACCCACTTATGCACTCATTTCACACCAAAATAATCTTCCAAATGTGCCCCTCTGAGTATTCTAAATTTCTGATTATAACATATCAAACATATGACCAAAAAAGTATCATAACATATCAACAGTTACGAGATATATATTCGCATCATGCGCCTACCAATTAATGGTCCTATTATTGATAGAGTTTTAGATTTGCATGCTAAAAAATCACAAAATTATACGCTATATATTGATAATTATTTTATAAAAAAAATTGTTTTTTTATCAAAATATAAAAAAAATTATAAAAAAAATTTATAAAAAAAATTGTTGAATAACATTAAGTTATGAAAAATGACAAATTGAATTCAATTCATATTTAATACACATATATTAATATCATAACTCTACCCGGTCCTAATTATAAAACATCTTTCTAATAATACACATATATTAATACACATATTATAATAATCCTCCTCTTGATCCGTAATATAAAAGTCCAAAATTTGAATGCTTTTAGTCTGATGCAAAAGAAACCTTAGTAACTAATACTAAACTTGTAAGGTATCACCCTAGTAACTAATGCTAAACTCGTAAGGCATCACCCTAGTAACGCAAAAGAAACCCAAGTAACTAATACTAAACTTATAAGGCATGAGAAAATGCATTTGATTGGACTTTTTTCAATAAGATAATTAATATGAAAAGTATGTTTTAACCGCGATTAAAGATTGGGGAAAAGAAAGAGAAGATTTAATCAAATAAAATGGACATACTCTTGGGGAATGATTGAGAATAACTATCTTAACTCAATTAATTTATTTATGGAGTCACTAGGATGTTAATTCACTAATTTACCAAACCTCATGAACCCATGAGTCCGATTACCTAATTAGTGGAACTCAACTAACTAGAAATTGTGAAGCCCCTTAGCACTTTTGATTTTTCTCTAGGTTTCCTAAAATATCAAACCTCACCAACCGGAAAGTCTAATACCTAGTCTCATGAACTCATTCAATTAGGTATTATTAATTACTGTAGAGTGTGATTAGTGATTACAATGTTTTAGGTTCAATTACAATTCAATTCAACAAACTATCTATCAATACCATGAGTAAATAGAAATATTTAATGAATTATAAAGAACATATGTATGACCATATAGTTTAGTTCAAATCTCTCATTATAAATCAAAATCACAATCAAAGCCAAATAAACATGATAATCTAAATCTCAAAGTATAAATGATAAACCTAAACCTAGGAAAATTATAAATACAAAAGAAAGGTAAAGAACAAAACTCCATTATTAAGCATGAGAGCTCAAGTTATACCCTCATCAATCCCAAGAATAAAGAGGTTTAGTTGTTGCAGGTCATGAAAAAGAAAGTCATATGATTTTTGAAAGAGAGATGTTTTTGTGTTTAGAGAAAATGAGAATGGAATGAATAGTTGGTTAGCAGATTTTTTATTCTATGCATGTGTTCTATATATATATGGAAAAACTTACATCAAGTTTCTTTCTCTAGGTTCTCAAGTTCTTTTAATATAGGAGTGACACGTGTCCTTTCATAACAATCATCCATTCAATCTAACGGCCAGTAATTGGAGAAATGGAGAACTTAGAGGGAGTAAGTTGACCTACTATAGATGTTACATTGATTTTACAGCTGCTTACCACTGAGTTTAAGCCCCCACGCGAGTGTCACGCGCCACTTGTCATGTGATTTCCAATATTGAATGGATTTGTATTAGAGAGATCATTTCCTTTTCTTCCTTTTCCATGCCCCTGTTTCTTCGCTTCAGCCGATCTCACCAGTCACCATCCCAAAATCAACCTCACTCAACTCATTTCACTCATCACACACTCTTACGTTACTTCTCACTCTATATATACGAACACACACATACATACACATTCACTCATTAACATTTAACACCACTTTGGTTTCGTCTAAAACTGTCTCACTTTCACGAACTTCACCACCCCTTGTTTTCTTGAATCCACAGTGAAAGTGTGATTGATCTCTTTCTCTCTGTATGTCAGTTTCTTGTTCTGACACTTTTTGCTGTGGAACTGGCCATCTTGTTAACCCTTCACAATGGCCTCAGCTTCGCAAAAAACGACGCCTCTCTTTTCCACCATTGATGATGATCGTGAATTCAAGAAACTCTCCTTACCCACTTTGATTAAACCTCTTGATTCCATTCCTGAACCTTCCATTAATGCTACTTCCACCAAAGGTACCATTTTTTTTATTAGCTCCTATATTTCTTGATAACCCCTGAATTTTTTTTTGTTTATTTTTTGTCTCAATTTCTTACGTTGATTTTACCTTAGTTCTGTTAATGTTCCAACTTCTTAGTTCCTTTTTTGTGATCTTGTGAATTTTAGTTTAGAGAATCTGATGAATTGAAACAGAACAAAACAGAGATGCACCATGCATATTTGAAATGGCAGATCATAGTTTTGTTTGTTTGTTATGTTAAATTCTGGTTATTTAATATATGGTGGATTGAATTATAAATGTCTCTCTGCATGCAAAACATTATTGAGTTCAGGGTTATGATATGCTTCCTCTGTTTCTTATGAGAATGTTTACCATTTTTTATTAGTCATGTGCTATGTTTTATCGTTTATATTTATACTTGTTGCATGATAATGCACAGGTGTTACTTTGTTGACAAGGGCCCTGTCAAGCCACCCTCTTGATCCTTTATCCGCGGCCGAGATCGCCGTCGCAGTGGCTACCGTCAGAGCAGCTGGAGCCACACCTGAGGTTGTTATATACTCAATTATTTTTTTTTCAATATGATATTTTTCTTTGCTTGTTTTGTTAAACATCTCGTAATCTAGCGCCTATTACCAACCGATTAATCTAGGAGTGGCGCATGGTGCATAGGTAGGGTTGTCCCTCGCCCAATAATAGTGCTTCCAGAATTCTAACACATGTTTCTCATCATTACTAGTTCAACTAACTAATCATTGGTCTTTAAAATTTTGTTTTGAGTTTAATAGCTGAACATGTTGTATACTATTGTTTATGTTTGTTGCAGGTTAGAGATGCTATGCGTTTCACTGAAGTTGTTCTGCTGGAACCAGACAAGCATGTTGTTGCACTAGCTGATGCATACTTTTTCCCTCCTTTTCAACCTTCATTAGCACCTAAGAGTAAAGGAGGGCCTACTTTTCCCATTAAACTACCTCCTAGATGTGCTAAACTAGTTGTTTATGATAAGAAATCAAACCAGACTAGCGTGTGGATTGTTGAACTTTCACAAGTCCATGCAGTAACTCGAGGTGGTCATCATAGGGGAAAAGTAATTTCGTCTCAAGTTATTCCAGATGTGCAGCCTGCAATGGTCAGTTTAATTTTGTCTTCTATTTGTTGTTTATCTCTCAAAGTTTTTGTTTGAGTAATGCTAGTCCCGTTAAGTAATTAAGATAAAAAGAAGACCTTAAGCATCTGAATCAATTAGCATCATTTAAATCCTTGATTAGCTTTTGTATCAAGTACTTGTCACCTTTGGATTTTCATTGGTCCCCAGTTCCATGTCTTCTTCGTTTTGCAAAATCCTCAGTTGGAGTATTTACAATAAAGTGAATGAAAAAGTAATGCAAGATTATCGAAAGACATTCGCTAAAAAGAAGAAATACATAAATTCTTGTTATGCATATCTATCTTAAAATAAGAGAGGTATTTTTTTGTTTGAGTTGATTTCTTTTTCGCAAATCTCAACCTTGTATTCAGTGGTTTGTATATTCCACATCTTCCTATGAGGAGATAGTAAGATGGTTGGTTCATCAGATTGGGCAAATGAGAAATAAGAGGCTTAAGTAAAGTTTTAGAACATGATCAAATGAATTATAACACATATTGTGGTGCAATTCTTAATTCTGCTGTATTCCTTTGATTTTCAGGATGCTGTGGAATATGCAGAATGTGAAGCTGCTGTCAAAGACTTCCCACCTTTTAGAGAGGCTATGAAGAGAAGGGGCATTGAGGACATGGACCTTGTGATGGTTGATGCCTGGTAATTTATATGGACTTCCTTTCTTCTGAGAGTATTTGTTTGTGGATGATGCTATCACCCTTATTTGCACATTTCCTCTATAAACTTTGTCCTCCATGATGCTGCTACAGGTGTGTTGGTTATCACGATGAAGAGGATGGTCCTAGCCGAAGACTGGCTAAACCACTCATATTTTGTCGCAGTGAGAGTGATTGCCCGATGGAAAATGGCTATGCACGTCCGGTTGAGGGCATCTACGTGCTTGTTGATATGCAGAAGATGGAAGTGATTGAATTTGAAGACCGTAAACTTGTTCCTCTGCCTCCAGCTGATCCCTTGAGGAACTATACTGCAGGTGAAACAAGAGGTGGAATTGATAGAAGTGATGTAAAACCCTTACAGATTATTCAGCCTGAAGGACCAAGCTTTCGAGTTAATGGTCGCTATGTAGAATGGCAGAAGGTATATACAAAAAATAAAGTATAACATTGTTTTGTACTTTGGAATCTAGTGTGTAAACAAAACAGCAAGAAATAATACTTTTTCTGAATGTTACTAGATGTCTTGGTTGTTTTTCCTGATTAACAGTGGAACTTTCGAATTGGATTTACGCCAAGAGAAGGCTTGGTTATATATTCTGTAGCTTATGTTGATGGTAGCCGAGGGCGAAGGCCTGTTGCACATAGGTTAAGTTTTGTGGAGATGGTTGTTCCGTATGGAGATCCAGATGATCCACATTACAGAAAAAATGCTTTTGATGCTGGGGAAGATGGCTTGGGAAAAAATGCACACTCTCTCAAGAAGGTATTAGACTGACATATCTATCCTTTTATCATACTAATTTTGTTTGTCATCTGGATCTTCTATCTGAATGAAATATGTTGATTGATTTGAAGTTAAATTTGCTTTTACAGGGTTGTGATTGTTTGGGTGTCATTAAATATTTTGATGCTCACTTCACAGATTTTACAGGAGGAGTTGAGACAATTGAAAATTGTGTATGTTTGCATGAAGAAGATCATGGAATGTTATGGAAGCATCAAGACTGGAGAACTGGCTTAGCAGAAGTCCGAAGGTCAAGGAGGCTTTCAGTTTCTTTCATATGTACGGTGGCCAACTATGAGTATGGATTTTTCTGGCACTTTTATCAGGCAAGTCAATTATATTTTTGTCTATTTAAATTCGTCTCTTTAACCGGTAATTGCTCTTGGTGAAAAAATGTGTGGAATGTATTTTTCCAGGATGGAAAAATTGAAGCTGAGGTGAAGCTAACTGGAATCTTGAGCTTAGGAGCCATGATTCCCGGAGAACCTAGAAAATATGGTACCACGATTGCACCAGGCCTGTATGCTCCTGTCCACCAACACTTCTTTGTTGCTCGCATGGACATGGCTGTTGATTCAAAACCTGGTGAAGCTTTGAATCAGGTAGTTCCACTAGAATTACAATTTATTTATCATTTTCTATGAGACAGTTAATTGTGGAAAATAAAGAAGAGAAAAAAGAAAGAAAATATTGTTTTTTTATACTGATGGGTCAATGAACAATTATGTAGATTGTTTGTGCCATTTTTGTTACTGATTGATTCAGTATGCGCATATTGTAGCATCCAGTTTCATCATAACTTAATTACTTTGTGAGAATTATTTTCCAAGTTCACATTCTGACCCACTCTTCACGTGTGTCAGGTTGTGGAGGTCAATATGAGAGTTGAGAAGGCTGGGGATGGTAATGTTCACAATAATGCATTCTATGCAGAAGAGACTTTGCTCAAAGATGAATCAGAAGCCGCGAGGGATTGCAATCCTTTAACCGCCCGACATTGGATTGTAAGGCATTTATGGGTTTTATATATATGAAGTTTTGTTTGTTAATAATGTCTTGCTTGTTGACTCTTCCTTTTCTCATGTTAAGTATGGTTTTTAAAATTTGTTCTTGAAGTTCCTACATCTCAAGATTCTCTTATGTGTGGTTATGATTTTAATAATGGTTGGTTTAGGTGAGGAATACCAGAACTGGAAATAGAACGGGGCAATTAACAGGATACAAGCTAGTGCCTGGTTCAAACTGCTTACCATTAGCAGGCCCTGATGCCATGTTCTTAAGAAGAGCTGCTTTCTTGAAGCATAATCTTTGGGTGACGGCATATTCACGCGATGAGATGTTCCCAGGAGGGGAATTCCCTAATCAAAACCCTCGTACCGGTGAAGGGCTAGCTTCGTGGGCGAAGAAGAATCGATCTCTGGAGGAAGCTGATATAGTTCTATGGTTATCTCTTTATCTATTATATAACTCATGCATATGAATTAATTTCATCCATAAAACTCCGCGACGAGCAATAGGTTGTTATATATGCTGTATTTTAAGCTCATGGCATGGTTAAATGTAGGTACATATTTGGAATAACTCATGTGCCTCGGCTAGAAGACTGGCCTGTTATGCCAGTAGAGCGCATTGGTTTTATGCTCATGGTAATTGCCTCTTTATTCTTCTTGGATCAAAGTGTTGTAACATTTTGAAATGAAATATGAAATATTGTGTATGATGGTGGTTGTGTTTGTGGGTGCAGCCTGTTGGATTCTTCAACTGCTCCCCTGCAGTAGATGTGCCCCCTAATCCATGTGAGATGGACACTAAGGAGAATGTGAGCAAAGATAACAAGCCCATCCAGAGTGGATTAGTCTCTAAGCTTTAGTCACTTTGTTTCCACCCTTAGGTCTGTCCTTGTGATTATTTGTTTCTCTCCTCCTCAAGACCCTATTACTATTCTGCTTCCTATTACTACACCATATTTTCTCCACTGTCATCTGGTACCTTGTTAAGCGTAGCTTCCCAGTGACTTGTATATAGTGGAGGATTTGTTCGCTTTTATGAGAATGATAAAAAGAAAATAAAAATAGTGTTGTACTATGCATTGACTGTAGCCATACTATAGTTGACTTATCGGCCGTTTTCAATCTTACCGTAAACGTACGAGTCGTCAAAATAAGTAGTATAAAAGTTATCGTTCCCACGGAGACTAAAACAAAAGAGGATTAATTATTACAATTATATTATCAATTAGGTTGAGTGAAAATATTTGAGTTTTGGTATTCTAAATAATTAAATTAAAAGTAATTTTATTAAAATTAAACTAACACTTAGAATCAAGAAAAAGAAGTTTAGGATTATTTATCACCATTCCATTTCGTGAAACATAATTAAAATCCTCTTAATTATCTTGTTAATGAAAACATGTGTTTCTCTAAGGTTCATTGGCATTTGAAAAAGTTTTCTAAAGTCAAGTTCAAATTTATACTTGTATTAATTGCACAATTTCTTGCTACAATTAATACAAGTTCTCGTTCAAAACCAACCTTTTAGTGACAATGTTAGGTCTATAACTATAAGAGATCTATGTTACTAACAAACCATCTATTTTTAACCATAAACTTCAAGTCCAACATATTTTTATTTAAGTTCTAAAACAAAATATATTTTCTCAAGTCATATTCCATAAGTGGTAATCAAACACTTAAGCAAGGAAAGAATAAGATAAAACAACACATAAAATTCATTAAAAACTAAAAGAGGTCTTAAGTAAAGCTCAATACATGAAATGGGTCAAAATAATCCTAAAACAAAACTAATTACTCATAACTAAAACTAAAATCATCCCACAACAGCCACAAGTTCAGAGAGTCTAAAGCAAATAGTCTAAAGCAAATAGAATGAAAGTCAAATGAAAAGGAAAGGAGAGAAGAGAGAAAACCACCAAGAATTTTGGAAGCTCCATAAACTCTCTTTTCCAAGCATTTAGCCTTTCTCCTAAGTAGTCTTTTAATTACTCTCCTTCACACCATCCCTCACCAAGAATTTTGGAAGCTCCATAAACTCTCTTTACTCTCATTCATACCAAAAATATATATATCAAATCTATTTAAATTAGGGAGTCATCAATAGTATAATTTTCTATTGTCTCATCCCATCATATGCTTAAGTGAACTACGGTGTTTTATCTGCTGCTATATTTCATTGTATTGCTGTAGACCATTCACTTGTTACCCCCCGGGGGCTTTGTTAGTTGGTTGTATACAGTATCTCACCCTCTCAATACATATGTATATTACATGCACTCATAGTTTTGGTTATTTCGTTATTCAACTTGAATCCACAACCTTTCTTAAAAAATTCGTTTTCTTGAGGTGTGAACAAGAAATGTGAATGTTGGTGGATCTTGATGGCCAGTTCAACTTTCCAATGAGTAGAATTTCTGCTTTTTGAGGCAACTTCAGGTGGTAAGTTGTATCCTGAAGTACTTTACTAAATGAAGCTTCAGAAGGCTGCCACTGTGTATTATTGTGGAATAATTTGATGCCCTCTTTGGACTTGACCTGTGTGACCTTGGCATGAGTCGTCCAGAAAATCAAATCACAGTGAAAAACATGAATCATTTTTATATCAGTTGTAGGTTGTGGACTATTCATGAATTGATGGCTAAAGATTAGACCATCTTGAATCATCATGAAGTATTAGTTTTTTTTAATGTAGT
This sequence comes from Mimosa pudica, assembly GCA_029929735.1. Classification (NCBI taxonomy): domain Eukaryota; kingdom Viridiplantae; phylum Streptophyta; class Magnoliopsida; order Fabales; family Fabaceae; genus Mimosa; species Mimosa pudica. The sequence goes on along the minus strand of JAKELP010000014.1, from coordinate 14,882,072 downwards.
CCTCAGGTCATTAATAAACGCAATACCATGATGCTTCCTCCAGTACAGAGTCAACAGTTTCTCGTAGAAAGCACATGATCCCATATTTCTAGCTGCCCAATAATTACGTATCTACAGATTCTTATAACTTTACCCTCACCAACGTACTCTGAAAAATATCAAGTATTGAACTTTTCTCTGCCTTATCTAGAGAAAATCATGTCCTTTACCTCTTTGGAATTTGGATACTGTTTTCTTATTAGTCCAAAAAACTACTAGTAATACTTAAGTTATTATGTTTGATCGGGCATTTACTTATAAAGCTATGGTTTGGGCTCCAAACCATTGTTTTAAAAGGTTATTCTGACTCCAATCCATGGTTTCATAATGTGCAAGTACTAATTAATTTCTCCTAATACATTATAATATTTTGTGATTTGAAAAAGGAAAGCGCCATGGGTCATACACACATTTCTGGTGATGCCGACGGTAGATATAATATAATCTTTAATGAGAAGAAGCTATAATAAAAGCTTCCAAATTAAGAAATGCTCTCTATGTGCTTCCCATTTTGTTTGTTGGCTTTTCTTTGGCTTAAAAACAGGAAACCAATGGGGAGAGGAGGAGAAAAAGATTTGTTTGTTTCCTTTGTGGTGTTTCTTAAAATCACCTTTAAGGCTAAAAAGCCGAATCAGTAGGGGAAAAGCATTCTGTTTTGCAATTTTTTTCGTCAGGTAAAAGAGTCGCATAATGTCAAACACGATCTTTACTCAATATTTTGTAATGATGCTTGAAACAACATGTTTTAAATATACATCCCAACTCATTACATTCTATCATCATACTCCTTCTGACTTGCGCTTGTAATTATATTCCTCAGGTCATTTAGGCTTAAAGATCCATCATTTCAATTTTCTTGTGACAGTAATGAGTCTAATCTGTCCTTGGTGACATTGTTTACCACAATTCACTTCTTCACGGAACATTATCATAAAAGCTCTCAGTTAAGTTCAACGCACCAAAACGGCATTCAATTTTTAGGCCAAACACCTAACTAGCATCATTGTTATCTACCTAACCTAGCTTCCTTTCTCTTATATTTCCTTGTTATGGTACACATTACTATATTAAGAAATATAATTCAAGCTTCTTGGTTAATATTTTTCAAAGTGAAATGTGTCGTTTAGCCATGTTCCATTGTTAAGAGAAGTATTTTCAACACAAACTCATCACTCAATTCTATTGTATATATTCCCTCTCGTCCTAATCATAAAACCCCTTTAACTTTTTATTTTTGAGAAATTAAGTATGTAAAATTAATCACTTTAAATTGCGTTATATTTTTCCGCAAAACTAATTTATTTTACTCTGAACCAACTTATATTTTAATTGCATGTGAAAAATATAGTAGTTTAGTTGTCTAATCTAATCTTCTTTAATTTATTAACTTTCACAAAAAAGTTAAAGGTATCTTATATTTAGAACTAGAGGAAGAACTACAACAATATATAAAAACAATATTTCCTTGTCGTTGATCCATATTCATAATATTTGACAGAGTTTTATATTAGCTGGGCCTAACATTGCCCTTCTACTTTACTCGTCATGTTTGGAATCAGCTATAACTATAGGCGGAATTGATATATATATATATATATATATATATATATATATATATATATATATATATATATATATATATATATATATATTACAGACACACACTTAAAGTGAAGTAGAGATCAATGACAGTAGGGTCTTGGCTTTAATAATGAGGATGAGTTGAAACTAAGGTTCGTGTTAATATATAAATAATTAGTACAACCAATTAAAAGCTGTTCTTTTTAGATATGTAATGAACACCATTGGCATATAGTTGGGACATGGGTTTTCTCTTTAAGCATTGCTTTCCCTTTTAAGAAGGAGGCAGTTCCTGTCGGTATGAAAATATGATATGCTTAGAATTGCTAAATTCAAAGCCTTTTTTATTACTCAGCTAAAGCATTGTGTCGGACACTCGGACTCCCCATTAGTTGACCAATAAAGCATTACAGCATTTACCGTTAGCATCATATCTTTCTCCCCATTTTTCCACGTTTATTTCTTTGTTTATTAACACTTGCATTTTATATTACGCTAATATCACCCTCGTTTCCCCTTGGAATTCACTCAAAATATGGTTTATACGGTTTCCGGCCCACTCAGGACTGCTTACATTAGAGGTAGACCAGCAGCTAGATCACTAAATGAATGAGTATAAATCCTACCTTATTAAACAACCCATGAGGAGCGCATGGTCACTAAGTCTTGATCTGGATTAGTCAATTATGCTTAGATATTTGATAAGATAAAACGGGCACCAAATATTTGGTCCCCCTAGTTGAAGGTTATGAAAAGTATAGGAAAAGGTGAATAGTGATGTTACAAGAATGAATGAGAGGGAATAAAAATGATAACTTTTGTGACAATCATTTTTTTTAAATAAAGACAATCCAACAAATTAAAACTAAAAGAAATGATACATGTAGTTGATGTTAATTATAAGCTGTAGGTGGGAATAATTAGGTGAATTATTTAGGGTTGGACTAATTGTGAGCAGGAAGGTTTTGTATAGGTTGACGTTTTGAAGATCAAAGCCAAAGCAAAAAAGCAAAAGGGTTCAATGGCACTATGAAGGTATTTTGTTTCTTTTTTAGAGTGGTTTCATTATGACGTTTCTGGAAGCTGGCTTTTCAACACCAATGTTACTGCCTCTAATTTTGCTTATAATCATTATCATTATCTCTGTCTACACACATAACTGCCTCCACAAAACCAGAGAATATTGACAAGAATCAAACTTTATTCTCTAAAAGACTTCATGGCTAGCTAAATTTTTTTATGATGATGATCAGGAATAAGAACAAATTTTGCACTTTTTTAAAGAAAAAAGTGAAATTAATTAGCATGATTAATGAAAATGGGAATCTGTATATTGAAATGTAATCATGGCTTAATGGAAGGAGGGTTTAGCAGTTTGCCCATAATGTGGGTGGAACCAACCATAATGATTATTGGATAAGCATGTTGCTGCATTTTGTCAATGTCAGTCATAATTTTCAGGTTTTAATTTCTCGACATGTAGTAGTAGTATAGCAAGAGGGGACCTAATTTATATGGCTTCAAATATATTAAAGAGGTTAATTAATAAATTATGAGTACCACTTATATTTATTAGTTCCCTCCGCTCCCAAATATAAAATCAATTTGACTTTTTTCTTTTAAAAATTTAGGATACAAAATTAATTACTTAAAATTGTCAATAGTTCTCTATTTCCTCAAAACTAATTTATTCTAATTATGAATTAACGTATAATCTAGTTATTTTTCAAGTATAACGGATGTTTATAGTTATTTATAAATTTTCGATTATTTTTGTAGCTAGAGGTTGCAAGTAGTGTACGTATTATGGATGGTGTTGTATGGTCACAAAAATACATGCGTTTCTGAGTTCTGTCTGACACGGAGAGAGGCTGAAGATTTCTGAGGGGAGACGATGGTTTTTTCCAAATGAGGAGGACGCTTTTGACTTGTTGTATGGCTTTGCGTGCAAATCTGAAGCAGCTTTATTCTGATGATTCATATATGACTCTCGTTTTTCACGGCTTTATTCATTACTTCTTCCATCAATTTTGCTCATGCTTAGCTTCTCTCTCCCTCCCTCTTATTAGCTGCTACGTTTAGTCTTCTCTCCCTCTATTGATACATCATTTTCTTATCTGTATTGATTATTATATCGCCTAGTTTCTTAATTATATATACCTATTGCTTTGTGTAGGGAAGTGCCAAGAGAAAAATACTAAAATGTACAGCTATATATATGATGAGCTTATTACCCAGGTTCACTTTTGACTGTGTGTAATAATCAAGCTGTGTCAGAAGGAAGCTGAGCACCATGCACACAAATTAATCGATCTGCATGCAAGCCTTGTAAACATGGAGTTATGGGGCTGACACTTCCTACTCTACCTGCAGCCACAACCAAAGATGATTATAACCAATTTTAGATCTTCGTCACTTCGGTTTATAATATAAGGAGATTTTAAGAGATTCACTTAGTATAAAAATATTTGTCATCACTTTTTAGTTTAATTTGTTTATATATAATACTCCCTCCGGTCCTAAATATAGGACCTAGATAGAAAATTCATTTTGATCCTAAATATAAGACCTAATTACATTTTTGTTCACCTTTTTCCTAAATTACCCTTTTTCTTCTTAACAACTCCTTTTTTATAGTGGAAGGGCTACTAAGTAATTAAACTAATTAAGGAGAGGTATTATTGGAAAGACATCTAAAATTAAGTCTTCCTTAATCTCCCCAAAAAAAGTTATCTAGGTCTTATATTTAGGACCGGAAGGAGTATAAGGAGATTTTAAGAGAATCACTTAATTTAAAATATATGTCATGAACTACTGCAAGTATAAGTATATATAACAGACATACGGCGTTTGTTTTCAAATAATAAACGCGAAAGACATTTTTATACTTATTTTGATTCTGTTACTACTCATATGAAACGTGAAATGTCAGTCTACATGGTTTTTAGTAATATAAGGGTAGAGTTGGGAAAATTTTTAATTTGTGTTTGTATTGAACAAGTTGAGCGTATCACTTTTTTGTCCTTTTAATTACTTAAAGTGACTAATATTAAACAAGTTGAGGAGTATGCTTTTAACTAAATTACATATATACACATGTACACCAAACAAATTCGCCAAAGTTACAGCGCATTGCGCGTTCTGTAATTTTTTTCAATAGACGACATTCACCAACAGCCCAATGGTTATAAGTGAGGGATGAATAATAAGGAGGAGATTATGCCTCTAATCTAATACGAGAGATTTTATGCCTCCAAATTACAATGTTACTAATTGGCATGTACTTAACATTACACCACCATATATATGGAAAGAATATAAATTGATGGGATGGGTCCAAAACCAACAAACATGATTGACACAATTTCTATTTTCAACAGGCATCAATTTATTTGTATGTGGGAAAGGACAATGGGACATGCTGACTTGCATAGTATTGACCAGTAAAAGACTAACATACACTACCACTGATGATGGAAGTTGACACGGTGAATGAATTGTGGGATATACCACAATTAAGAGTAGAGATGTGACGTGGGTAATAGAAAAATGAGTAGTACAGTGGTGGGGGTAGATTTGGAAGGGAAACCATATTTGCATGAGGTAATAAAAAAAGGGGTAAAATATGGAAGTAATTAAGGATGGCCCACAGGAGATGAATCAGAGGGAAGCAAAAACAGCATCCCTCATATTACGATAGGTCAGACTCACATAATCTCCTCCTTATTATTCATCCCTCTGACACTTTTCTTTCACGCCCCCACCATCTATCTCCATCTCTACCCTTTGTTTTTTAATTAAATTAATTCATCAATCTTAAAGAGATGTGGAACTAAAGATTGTTCACTTCCAGAAGAGCTTAATTTAATGTAACTAATCTACAAGCCAAGGTCATCCGCCTCCATTTCCATCTTCAACTTATATTGATTATCTCCTTAACACCACCCTCCTCCTCGTTTCTCTATCCATGATCTATATATTGTGAGACCAATCATATAAAATAATAACCTAATGATTATATGATGTCTAACAATATTCAGGGTTGCCTTTGAACACTTATAATAAATACCTATCTTCATTGCTAAATGATTTGATGCAAAAATCCATGTAACCACGATCTATCTTGAGAATATGAAAGTATACAACACCGTGAGTTGATAGGTCTCTTCTTCGATTAGAGTCTGACACGGTGTTGGACTGTGGTAGTTGCCTTTGCCATTTCAGAGAACTCAACTCAAAAGAGCCGTTTACTGTATTGCTCTAACCTTAATCTATCGTGCACACCATAGTCCTCCATCAAAACACTATAGGGTTTAAGTAGAATAAGAAAAACCCAAATTTGACTTATTGAGTCTCTATATTGACTATAGGCCACCTAAATATTTTATTATTAATCCTAAGATATAACTAGTTACGATATACTAAAGATATATACAATGATTGTAATAATAATAAAATAAAAAAGTATAACATATATATCTATATATTCATATTAAAATTCTACACGCGCACTGTATCATTGGCTGTGTTAGTTGTATTGATGTGTGGGCTTTCTACTCCCGTTTCTGTATAATTTTTGTACTAATTTGACCACCTGCTCTAATAAATCGGTTTCCATTTCTTAAATCGTCTAAATCTTTCTAGATACGACAAACTATCATTTAACTATACGTGTTCATCTTTTTTTATAGTTAGGGAACCGGTTTCATGCTATAAAAGAAAGAGAAAAAGCCAAGCACTCCACGTACGGAGCCATACTTTTTTAATAGTTTTAAAAAATTAGAGGGAGGGAGGGAGAGATATATATTAAAAAAAGAAGAAACAATGAAAGAAGCAGTAGTGGTCGTTCAAAGTTCAAACTCGTGCAGATGAAAACAGATACTTGAATAGGAAAAGAAAAATTACATAAAGGTAGCTGAAGAAGGGAGGGCGGTGGGGGTGGGATCATTTCAAAATCTTTATAGCCCCCTACTAATTTCCTGTACTATCAACATATCCTTTGTCACCTTGTCTCAACCAGTAGAAATCAGAAACAGCTCCCAAAATAAAAAAAAATTATAGTAAAAACCATAAAAATTTACAGTGAAGAAGAATTCACATGCATATGCCTCAACACATCATAAGTCACTGGCGTTAAATCTTGTGATGAGAATGATGTCATTAATGGATAGCCGTTGAAATCTACGGAGTTGTGATTCTGAAGCTGCACCGTTTCTTGCCACAAATATGATGTGTTGTTGTTGATGATGTTGTTGTTGTTCAACCCAACTGCCACTTCTTCCTCTAATTTTACACCATCACCTTCATTATGAAACAGATGAAATGATCCCGAATTATTATTATTGCTGTTGTTATTATTATTAACCTCCATCACATTATTATAACTGCTCATATTTGAGCTGTTATTGCTTGAACTTATCTTCGAATCCGAGAATTCAGTTATAGCTGACGACAAGTTGTTCTGATCCGAACTAGTCAAACTTGGCATTGATGAAGAACAGATAATCCCATAGCTATTAGAACTCGTACCATAATAATACTGATATTGTTGTTGTTGTTGTTGATGACTAGTCATGTATGACTCATAGTACGACAATAATGGGTCAACCCATTCTTGATGAGGCTTATTGATGATTTCATCTCTGGAAGAAGCTTCTGTTAGAAAAGGTGGTGCATCATAATAACAAGTTGAGTTGCTTATCAGAAAAGGTGACACTGATGAGGAGACTAAGTTTGAGAAATGATCATTATGCTGCAGAGATACTTGTTGTTGTGGAGGTGGTTGTGTCTCTGAGATATTGTTTATGATCTCCTGCTTTATTATTTGTTGTTGTTGTTGGGTGATGAAGGGCTTGTGTGTGGCAGGGTCAATCCCTTGCTTCAATAATTTCTTCTTCAAGCATGAATTCCAGAAATTCTTTATTTCATTATCTGTTCTTCCTGGTAACTGTGCTGCAATCTGTGCCCACCTAAACAAAAAAAAAACAAATGTAAACACACATGTCTCTGCACACATATATATAAAAAATAAAGTTTTGGTATATATGGATTATGTATTAGTACCTGTTACCCAAAACTTCATGGAGACTGAGAATGATGTCCTCCTCTTGTTGAGAGAACATGCCTCTTTTCAAATCAGGCCTCAAATAGTTTATCCATCTCAATCTACAACTCTTTCCACATCTTTGAAGTCCTGAAAACAAGATAAAAAAAGTTATACATATAACATACTAGTTTCTCGCTCTCAAAATTGTCTGCTTTGGTACACTATCCTTCTTCTTCACACACAAGAATAACAGGGAGAAAATAAAAGAAGGGGGTATTTTAGGAATTTAGTTACCAGCAAGTTTAGGGACAGAGCTCCAGCAACCAACACCGAATCTGGTGATGTGGTTGAAGAGCTTCTGGTCTTCTTCAGGAGACCACAAGCCTTTCCTCAACTTTTGCTTAGCACAACAGGAATGGCGGCCCATTTTTTCGAACTCTTGGGGTGTAGTGTGTGTTGTTATTAGCAAATGGTAATGCTTAGCTTGTTATGTGTGACACACAAGTTTTTGGAGGGTGGGGGAATATATGTATGTTGTGGGGTGGGGAAAGCCTAAGAACTAATTGTGTTGATTTAAAAACCAAGATGCACAAATCATACTTAGATTTGAAGTTATGGAGAGACACAAAGAGAAGGATAGAGAGAGAAGAGTGAGAGGAGGATGGTGAAGCAATCAAGTGGGTTTTACGCAAATCCGTCGCTGCTTTTGCATTGGACTGGATTGGCTTTTAAGATATCCTTATTTCAAAGAAAATTAATAATAATAATAATAATAATAATAATAATAATAATAATAATAATAATAATAATAATAATAATAATAAAAGGAGGGTAAAATAACATTCATCACCTTGCTGGGTATTTTACAATAGCATCCAGGATCCTCTTAATCGTATTTATGATGTGCATAGCGTTCAAAAGTTAATTGTAGTGTGAGTTTTATATTGGGATGATCAGTAGTCAACTAACCCAATATTGGAAGGGAATAAGAATTAAAAATAATTTCTATTTTAAACATTACTCTTTCCGGTATTTAATATAAGAGTTCAGTCGTCAAAATACGTTTTTTAAGAAAATTAAAGTCGGTTAGATATTTAGAGTTAATATTTTTCCTCATTATTACCCATATTCAATACGATACTTTTAAGAAATAGAAATACATAAGAGTAATAAATATGAAAGTGAGTTAGAGACAAAGTAGGAAAAATGCATCAAATTAGGAGAGAATGTAAAATGAGCTATTATATTTTATACTAAAATTAGTCAAATTTTAGGCTATTATATTACAAACCAGAGAAGTAATTTGCTACTTTGAATTATTATCAGAATATTCATTCAAAAAAGTTTACAAGTTTTGTGATACATTGACACAGTACAGTAACAATCAACCGTACCGTGACAATTATTCTTCATAGGAAAATATCAAATAAATAAATAATAAAAAACATTCATATTTAGAATTTTAAAGTAACCATTTTTACAGAGATAAAATCAGTTTTTAAACAAATGACAATGATAATAAGATTTACTTTACTTTTGATTTTGTATGTATTAAAACAAAATTTTGTTTAAAATATTAAAATTAATTAATTCAAATAAATATAGACTGTTGAAATAAATTTAAATGATACAAATTCTAACTAATGATGAGAAGCATTATTAGATGAACATGGAATGTAAACTAGTGTGTGTGTGTGTTAGTCACTAAATTAATAGTTATTAACACCACAATAGTAATAATTTTGGCCAATATTACTTCATCCCACTTATCACACCCAAAAAAAAAAAACAAATGTAAAATGGCTTTTAAATAAAAACCAAACTAGTGGGTCAACTTAACAACCCACTTGGTAACCCGTGCTGAACCTGCTAGGTTCACCAGGGCATACAGGATTGTTGGACCCGACCTAGTGGTCAGATCGATGGATTACGAGCTGAGCCGTCAAGAATTGATAACTATGCCTTTTATAGTTTTTTTTTTAATTGCTTCCCCCGGTGTCCCACACCCTTCGGGTGCAGACTAATCCGAAGTCGCCAGCCGAGATTCCCGTAAACGGGGTGACTGACTTCCCGGAGGTTCGAACTTGGCACCTTTGGGCTAAATGGTGGGATCCACACCTTGGGGATCCTCTTCAAACCATCAGCCGGGATAACTATACCTTTTATAGTTACATCTAGCATCTGGCGTTATTTTATAGTTCCATTTATTTATGGCACAAAATATAATGTTGAATGCGATATAAGTAAGATTACAGTGTTGAAAGTATGAAAAACCATGTGGAGGATACAACTAGAAAAAAATAGGAGATGTCTACGCAGACAAGAAAAAAATTAACATCAAGAGGCTATGTAAAAAGGCCCCATAATTAACATGTTTTATCAACAAAAAGTCGTATTCGAGCCAGCTCTATTTTTTCTCCCTTAGTCTGAATGTTATATGTATTGGGGATGAAATCTTTGAATATCCTGCCGCATCCTGCACATATATTCAAATATAAAACGTTTCCTTCAACTTTAAGCTCTCGATTTAGGTGGATGAAAACAATTAATTGGATACATGTATTCTCTTTCCATCATTACTCTTTGATTATTTTATTACATGTGAAAAATATTTCAATACAGCACACACGAGCCAAATGATCTTAATATCTTGTTGACATAGAAAAATATTTGATTGAAAGGTAAATTATGTTGTTACTGAAAAATATCAACTCGCTAGTTGGGTCCAAACAGACAAAAATAACTGAGAACAACTAAATTGAAAATAACAGATACATGTGTGTGTATTTTACTGTGTTGAGAACTTTATCATTTGAAAAAATGTTATTCCCTCACTCTTGAATATATGATCTTGTTGACATTATTGGAGAATCATATAAAAACTAAATAAATTACTTATAAATTGATTTGCATTAAATTGTTTCAATAAACTAGTTCATTTATTTGACTTATAAATTATCATATGATCCAATAATAATAAGAAAAAACATATCATGAAATAAATGATTTAATTGACTTCCTTAATCTCTAAAAATATTGAACTATATATTATATTAAATAATAGATTAAGTTAAAATCTTTAAGCAATAAAGAGCTTTAGAGGATGGATAGGTCTAACCCCTAACTATGATGATAGCAAAGACTTAAATTGATGAGAATTTTAAATAGCTTTAATGTTTTCAAATCCATGCCCACAAGTAACACGAGTTTTCCTTTCGATCTATTACTCAATTATGCCAACTCACATTATTGGCAGCTTGGCACATTCATTTTTCTTACTCTCCCACTTTATTTTTTAATGGGAATTGATTTTATCATCTCACCATACAGTAACTATAAAAAATTATAACGAGATATTAATTACTACTCCTCTGTATTTAAATTTATTACCTAATTAATTTTTATATTATTAGATTATATGTTAGTTTATAAGTCAACAAAATTAGTTTAAAAAAATCCATTCAAATCAATTTATAAGTGACTTATTTAGTTTTCTAATACATTTTTAAAAATGTCAACGAAATATTTTTGTAGTTAGGATCGGTGGAAGTAATGATGATAAATATTATTGCCCATTTTCTTAGTCCTTGATAGTGTATATATAAGATTTTGAATTTGAGGCAATATTGTGTGTGCTGGGAAAAAAAGGTTCTGTGATAACTAACGCTGTAAATCGCAATGAAGTCTTAATATGCGATATAACTATAAGGGCCAATAATGAAAGATTTGGGGATTTCTTTTATTAGCACAAAAAAGGATATGAAATATAAAGTTTATGACAAATCATATTAATTAATTTCAGACAATGTAAAACATTTTGATGTAGTTGTAGTATTTAATTAAACACTTCAGCTGAAAAGTGATTTATATCTAATGCACTTCAATAGAAATATAAATCCATATTTTCTAAGATGAGATCATTTCTGGAATTCATATTTTTTACTTTATAAAAATTAATTTAAATATTTTTACTTTTTAGAAACTGTAAATATACAGATTTTTTCTTGAAACATTTACTAATGGATTTTTTCATATGAAAACTTATGGTTATATTTCCTGCCACTTATTGCCTTTTTTCGCCAGACATTATTTCTGCGTTTGTTTAGACTTTTTTTATTGTACTACTATCATGATATGTAATATCGTCAATTCGAGTTTAAAGAATACCTAATCTTATTAAACTTTTATTTATCTAATCGTATAAGATGTTGAAAACAAGTCGACACCAGTGCATTACCGACTTTTGGTCACCACTAAAAATTTGACTGATTTTCTTCTTTTTGCCTTTTTTCTTCTTTTCTTTTTTAAAAAAAAAGAAGCCAAAAGCGTTCATCAGAACTCGATAAAAATAACAGAGTTCTCTGATAAGAACTCAAAATTAAATTTCTATATCATTGATCACCGCTTCTTTTATATATGGGTTAAAACTCTACTATTACCAAAAGTTCACCCAACATAAACAAGAATTTGATGGCTCAAATGTAGCACACATCTTTTCAAAAATGACTCAAATCTAACATTTCCGTCAACTTTTACAGGTTTGACCGTTAAGTTTGACTTGATCATGCCATATCACCCACCACGTCACCAGTTTTGCCACGTGGCCTGACACGCCACCCAATGGGCCCACTTACAATCCATTATTGGGTGACGTGGCGAGTGACGTGGCAGGCCACATGGCAAAACAGGGTGATGTGGCGGGTGTCGCGGCATGATCAAGTCAAACCCGTCAAAGTTGATGGAAATGCTAGATTTGAGTCATTTTTTAAAAGATATGTGCTACATTTGAGCCATCAAATTCTCGTTTATGTTTGGTGAACTTTTGGCAATAGTAGAGTGTTAGATTTGACTTTTTTTTATACATGATCAAGGTATCTTCTCACTCGACAAGTGAGAGACTAATCCCCCGCTGATTTGTAGGCACCTCAAAGGGTGAGACAGCTGGCCTGAGAGATTTAATGCTTCTCCATACTCAACGCCAGAGATCGAACCCCAGACAATTGGTTAAGGGTGAATGAGTCCTTGCCACTCAACCACACACCCCAGGTTAGTGTTAGATTTGACTTTTAACCCTTTATATATTATCATTTTCATATTGAAAAGCATCACAGGGAAGTTCGTCTCCAAAAAAATTGAATCAAGATAATATGTAAATCTTTTTTATATATAAAAGATAACAATTATATCTGACAAAGATGTGTATGTCCATTTTTCTCAATCATGAATTTGTCTTTAAAATTAAATTGTCGATCTTTCTCTAGCCAACTTGTGTCAGACATCACTGAAAAGATTTCTTTTAACTAAACATGAAATAATGTCTTGGACAAGCAATGCAACGCCATAGTCTGAGAACTATATAACTTTTAAAAAACTAGCCGTGGCATGAACAAACAATTTTTTCTCTCAGTCAATTCAAGCTTGCATTTAGTTACTAAGTACTATATTGTATTTTAAATTCCTCCGAGAAATTAACACCTGGGGGTGGTAATTTTGAGTTTTCACTATCCTTTAATCCGTAATTTCTTAAAAGATGGGTCTAAGATAGGCTACACCAATTTTTATTTTTTTAACCCAAATATCGGTGACCTTCATTATATATCACCTTTTTAAATCGATGCTTACAGAAGAAAAATATCTCCCTTCAGTATATCCCGTAATTATGAAACTTTATAAAATACGTGCTTTATGTAGTAATCTTTCCACCTTAAATCCCCCAAAAAAAATATATGCCTAATTAATCGGATGGATTTAAAGAGAATAAAAATAATTCACAATTTTTTATATGTGAAAAGAGAAACACTAATCATTATTTGAAATCACAAATGAGGTCAATCCCAGCATATCCTTTTACTTATTTAAACATTTAAACAATTTTTCTTCCCAAATATTTACTCCTACCTTTTTAAAAATTTACATAGAACGGACCAACGTGTGTTGGTCGCTCGAACATATGATAATGAAGTCCAATAAGTTAGGAATGAGTTGGTCGGATATGATTTCAGTCCTACTGTAAAAAACTTTTTCATGTAATTATATACTTAATAATCAAGTAGCCTTTTAATTACTATTTTAAATAATTATTTAAAACGAGAAAAATCGAATAATTATGATTTATAATCATTCGAGTCAACTTGATGCTTTTTCTCATCTTGAAATTTTTTATTATTATGTAATTTTAGAAAAGGAGTTTGACTCACCAATATAATTAAGGGCGACACTCCTAACTCATGTTTTATTGGGGTATATCCCTGTGGAATCTAGAAAAAGATAAAGGGAAAAACTTACATCAAGTTACTTTCTCCAGGTTCTCAAGTTCTTTTAATATAGGAGTGACACGTGTCCTTTTATAACAACTTGGTTGTTATAAAAGGACACGTGTCACTCCTATATTAAAAGAACTTGAGAACCTGGAGAAAGTAAATTGACCTAAGTAAGGTCCAAAGATAAAAAAGTCATTTCTTTCTTTCGTTGGCAGAGATGTCTTTCTAACGGCACGTCATCTTAACATTTTTTTGGTACTGGAGTTTAGCCAAAAATCATATTTATGTATACACCTGAAAGATTGTTTTTTTGCCAGACAGGAAATGAAAAGCTTATGTAGCTGTATGACTGTATCCATGTAATTATTTGAAATTGTAAGTTTTCACAATCATGCATGAAAAATTTACGCAACGCAACAACATTAATAGTATTATATCTCTAATACATGAATATGGTAAATTATTATAATTACAGCATGAAAGCATGGTGTCTAATTAATCAATCCTGGCTTTATACACACACACACACACACACACACACACACACACAAAACAAAATTCGCTCATGTCGGCTCATTCAAGTATGCTACTTATAATCATTGTGAACCGGTTTTCTACTCATTAAATTTAAAACGGATGTGTGGGGAGAGCTCTGAATTTTACCTATAAGTATATATATGGTCTATATTGTGTAGCTGTTAAAATAAATACATATAATTTAAATCAAATCTAAGTCATACATGTGAAATCTAATGACCTATAGATAAGGCTCACTCTCTCTAACTTGGTTCATAATTTAAATCAAATCTAAGTCATACATGTGAAATCTAAGTCATAATTTTTTAACTTTTTTATGGGATCATGTATAACCTTGGATTAACTTAGATGATTTCATAGAACTTCATTTTAATTGAGTTGAACTCAATGAGACTTGTAATCGATTTCCTGTAAATATAACTTGGACTCTTTATTGGTACACAAAATTAAATAAATCGAACACTTGCATAGAAAAATAGTACTATATAAATATGCCTCGGGTCTTATTTTTAAGTCATTCCATCATATTTTAGTTATGTCATAGAGTTTGACAACTTTTCAACTTCACCTATATTTAATATCCACTACATGCATCATATAAAAATATAGTCAACATAATAAATGAATGGTAAAATTGTACATTTATATGAAAAATTTAATGAAGTACATATAAATATGGTGAAATGAAGACTTCTCTCTACCGGCTAAATAGGACTAGGTGATTGACGGGTTGACGTAAGTGGTAAGTACTCTCGTCCCTTAAGCAAGTGGTTGAAGGTTCGATCTCTAACTCTTGCGAATAAAGTAAATTCATAGACCAGCTATTGTCTACCCCTTATATGAGACTTAAGAATAGCGAGGGATTAGTCCCACTTGACACGCGAGTGGGATACCCTTGATTAACAAAAAAAAAATAGGACCAGGTGATTATACAATGAAGTGTGAAATAAAAAAATAAAATTATTTAAATGGCGAAAAAAATAGAAAGGTTATTCAACTCTTGATCAGTATACGTACCTTGATGTTCAATAATTGAGCGAGTTGATATGGAGGCACGTGATGCCACATTTAAGAAGCAAAGTTAGTGTTATGGTACACTTAAATATTGAGCCCCATAACTCCTATATATGGGTTAATAAATGTTAGTTTTAGTTACATCGCTATCAGTGTGCAAGAAAAAACCGTCCTGAGTCTAAATCATTAGAAACACAAGACTTTGATGGTACATGTAATTGCAATTAAAGCTTAGAGATCGCCCCAAACTAAGCACGTAGCTAGGCCGCATTACTCAACAACTAGATCAACTTTTTTAATCCCAAAATAACAATTATATCCACTTTGTGGTTAACTCCTTGCTGCAACTCTCAAACAAACAAGATAAGCGTGGTTTTGCACTCTATTTTGTGCCCCAGACTAGGAAGATAGGATCTTTAACGTGTATTCATTTAATACCCTTTATTATTGTCTCAACTTGAATGCTTTTAATTTTATTGTTTATTTAACTTAGATAAGTAATTTTTACATAAAATAGAGGGTATTATATTTATAAATGATGTGGTTTTGATTTTTTTTATTAATTTTTTAAAAAATAATTCAAAACTACATGATTTTACAATATTTTTTAAAATGTAAAAAAAATGCAACATTCCATCACCTTAACTTATCATAGTTGCACTCATTTTTTATAAAATCTGATAATAAAAAGTAAACAACTTGAGAGAATAGGAGCAGCACAATAAAAGAGCATTATGAGTATTTGAAAGAGACATTTAGAAACCACAAATCCATTATCAAAAAAAAAAAAAAAAGAAACCACAAATCCATTTATATTGCCCACTTCAGGTTCTTAAAAGACGTGTCTCTCCTTCCTCTTCCTCGTGTATCAGTTAATTGGTTCTTACAAGACACTAGTCCGTGGCAAAAATTGTGATGGAATTTAGATTCGGCCGCAAAATAGATTTGCGACGAAGTTATTAGTGATATTTCCATCGGTAATCCATCAGAAAATGTTTTTCAACAAAATTTCCATTGGAAATTTGAATTAGCCACGGGTGTCTGTGGCAAATCTATGGTTTTTAGTGAGTTAACGAATTTTGAATATTATTAAGATTGGTTAACTTGTGTGATTGTTATACATTACTATTATGTAAAATTTGGCACTTTTTTTTAAACACTCCTTCTAGTAATGATATTGAATGCGAGAGACAGGGACTGCGAAACTTTTGAAATTAACAAGGGTATATATGTTATGTAAAAAAAAGTTACGGAGGCAAATAAAAGTGTGGATCGTCAAGATCATACACGTGAATGTCAAAAACCACATCATGTAAGCTTTAAGATAGAATATAGTACCACTCATTATAATCTTCCCTCCCGTCCTCTCTTCTTCATTTCCCTTCAAACCAAACATATTAATAAGGTCTGAGCAAAAAAAAAACATATTAATAAGGTATATCCAGCGCTGCCCATCTTGCTGGGCTATCATGACACTGATCGATAATGCAATATCTCTCGCAGCTTGCGTTCCCCCAAAATTGGATAAAATAATGGAGAATATATATATATATATGTATATATATATATATATATATATGTATATATATATATATGTATATATATATGTATTAACTAATTTAAAAAAGGGCAATAGTCCTATTTTACCCTTAAAGTAACCACACTGGACCACTGGGCACCCTAAACTAACACGAGGTACAATTTTACCCCTGAAGTAACCAAAGTGGTCCAATTTTACCCTCTGACGAATGTAATGTTGACATGTGTCGTCCACTTGTCAACATTACATTCCACGTGTCAACATTACATTCACAGGAGGGTAAAATTGGACCACTTTGGTTACTTCAGAGGTAAAATTGTACCCGATGTTAGTTTAGAGTGCTCAGTGGTCCAGGGTGGTTACTTGAAGGGCATAATAGGGCTATTACCCTTTAAAAAACTAGCGTTAATACTGAAGCCTCGTGCGCGCGCGCGGGTATGGTACGACTAGTTACAAAGTACTGATTTATATATATTTGGCTGCTAAAGCTAAAATACACATACACATAAATTCATCGGATCACTCCCATATATATGTTCAGCTGATTTTATATATGGGTATATATATAGGGCGTCACTTCGCATCTTGCTCGTTGGGTCGCGTATCATCAACCCGCAAATATAACTTATAAATCTTGAAGCGAGCGCGCATAACGATTCAATTATTATTCACTGAAAATTTAGAACCACGTACATAAGGATCAACTGGATGGAATTTTTCTATTCTATTATCATTGGTGTATTAGCTTTAATAAGAAGGTCGTTTTAAAAAAAAAATAGCGTCAATAAAAAGTAGTCAATGTTAGCATTCAAACTACACCTGCTACTAAGTAACTATACACGACACTTTATTAATTAAAATGGGTATGGGGTGTTGAATTCATGTGTACGGTGGGAAAAATTGAACCAAAGTAGTCAAAGGACTAATTATGAAATTGTAATCTTTAATTTGTGATAGATCACCTCAATGACACAGTTCTTGTACATTAATATTATATATATTGGTCATATCAATCTGCTTCAATTCATTCATGCTGCCTAAGTGGGGTGTAGCATATTTGGCACTCTTCACATCGATCCCTTCCTCTCGTCGTCTTTGGCTGCGCATGAATGGAACGCTATATATTTTATAGATTATGTTTATTCCCCCATTCTCTTATCATAATTGAGCTATTATCACACCACCACAATAATATAATAACTCTGCAGGAATTGTGCATCTGTTAGTTATCAACAAATTTACCTACATTAATTCTGTGCATTTCGCCCTTCCAAGTTGAGTACGCATCAGAAACAAGTTGAGTACGCATATTAATATTAAATTACTATAGTCATTAAAAATATTAAATTACTATTAATATTTATTTAAATTTTTATCATTATGTATATATTATGAACGATTTTGAATTATTATAACAACATGTAAATTTAATTACAATTTTATTAAATTTAAAAAATACTATCTTTAATTACAATTTTTTTTAAAAAATAGTTCGTTCTGAAAAAGTGATATAGCGATAGCAGTATACTTTTTTTACATAAAAAACTGAGATATGATTTATTTTGACGTACAGCAGGAACTTCTTACAAGTGTGGTGCGGTGAGCGTGTGATTGAGTGATATAATAAAAAATGGAGAAATTAATTAATAGAACGCATTTGAAAAATTTTTAGGAGGAAATAATAGTCTTTTCTTTCTCTAATATAAGAGCTAACCCCAAAATACGCATTTTAAGAAAACATGTAAAAATTAATTGAGTGTCTGAAGTTAATTTCTCATATACATGCAAACCATTTATTAGTATTTATTTCTTTTATTTTTTGAAAAAAACTTGTCCACTTGTTAAGAGGTCGAACTTTGTGGATAGCATACATAGATACCTAATAATTAAAAATGTTAATTGAGACGTTATTTTATGTGGCCTCTTTCTTTGTTGGATTATTTTGAAAACAAGGCGTAGACATCAAAAATACTAAAAAATATTACGAGATAATGTTATGTGAGCTGTATATTTCAGGAGACACGTGAAGGAAACTCAACTCTATGCTTATAGCAGCCAGCGAAAAAACCATAAAAATGAGTATGTAGATTGTAGACGCAGAATAATTTTCGATTTATCACAGGAGACATAAAAAGATGCATGAACATGAATATACTCCCTCCGTTCCTAAATATAACATCACTCTGGAGAAGTGGATAAGTTCCTAAATATAAGATCACTTCCTATTTTATCTCAAATTTTGCCCAAACTACCCTTATGCTCCCTCTTTATTTTGGTTACCCAAGGGTATCCCCACCCGCATGTCAAGTGAGACTAATCCCTCGCTGTTCTGAAGTCCCATATAGGGGGTAGACAGCTGGTCTATGAATTTGCTCCATTCGCAAGAGTTGGGGATCGAACCCCCAATCACTTGTTTAAGGGACGAAAGTACTTACCACTCACGCCAACCCGCCAGGTTTATGCTCCCTCTTTTCATTGAAAATCCCTCCTCCTTTTAAATTTAAGTAATTGAGGGGATTTTGGGAAGATCATGTAATTTTATTGTCTTCCTTAATCTCCCCAAATTAACTAAAGTGATCTTATATTTAGGAATGGAGAGAGTATAAACCATGAAGGTAGCTAGCTACAATGATATATTTTCACAATCAAATCATGATGATGCAGGGGATAAAACACAATCTTCAAGCGAAGCCATCACGATTTGACACAACGTAAGCGATATAATACATATAAATGTGTGTGTGTGTGGAATTTACTTTGGTTAATGAGCAGAAGAACGCAGGGCGTTTTTTTTTTTTTTTTTTTTCCAAAAAAAAAAAACACAACGCCCTGCGTTCTTCTCCTCATTAACCAAAGCTCTCTCTAATACTGGTCCTAATTAAATATAAGATTTAATTGACTTTTTTGGAAAATTTTAAAAAAGCAAAATAAGTTAATTATAAATTGATGATTTACTTAATTTTCCCCTTAGACTAGTATATTTTGTCTATAATCTAATGGATAATCTAAAAATATATCAAATATGTCATAATTTAATAACCTATTTCGCAACCTTAATCTCTCCAAAAAAAAGTCATCTAAGTCTTATATTTAGGACCGGAGGTAGTAATTTATTTTTGCCAGAAGCTCCCTCTAATAATTGAATAATGTTTGATTGAAAAATAAAGAGAGAAGAGTAATAGTAAGAGTTGGTATTATTTTCATCTCACTTAACTGTAAATTCTATTGGAAAGCTTCAATAATCGCCATTTCAAACAAATTCTTAAGCCCTTATTTTTTTTATTTACGAATCACTAGTTTATTAAGAGCAATTAACTCGTTAATTATATTAAATCCGTCATAAAGTATACTATAAAAGCGCACTCTCCTCTCTCAATTTCCAAAATATACTCCTATGATCCTATTTATAAATTATAAATCACCTATGCCAAGTTTTACACAAATTAAAGGAAACTTTAAATCTCATTAATTTTCCACTAAAATCCAACAAATTTTTTATTTCACCCATATTTGATAGAGAAAATGACAAATAATGACTCTCGAATGTCCAAAAGGACAAATAGGGTGCCTAAATTTTCAAAAGGACAAGGATGGTCACATACACCTAATTGATATTAGCAAATGTGGGCAAATGACTCAAAATGCCCTTAAAAAACTTGTCTGCTCCATAACAGTTATAACAGTTATAATTTATAATCCGCCCTGCTTGACTGTTTAACTATTTTTTAAGGGCATTTTGAGTTATTTTCCCACATTTGCTAATGTCAATTAGGTGTCTGTGACATTCCTTATCCTTTAATTTTGGGAATTTAGTCACCCTATTTATCCTTTCGTGCATTCGAGAGTTTATATCTGTCTTTTTCCCTATTTGATATCCACTGCATCACATGGAAAAAGTCAATATATAATAAATAAAGGACAACTTAAACATGTACATTCAAATTGAAGTGACTTATGTATTAGGAAAATGTAACAACCACATTTCTATAACAATTTTTTTAGGCTATATTATTTTTTTCTTAATTAAAATAGTGTGGAGTCTAACTATATGTTAGTAAAAAAATCCAATTAACACAATAGTAGCTAACATAGTTAGAAAAAGAATTATCTTAATTAATTATAATGCTAACTATGTTAGAAAAAGAATTATCTTAATTAACAGCTAACATAGTTAGAAAGGATTACTTATTTTCTAATTTGTTATTTACCACCTAACCATGATAGAAAAATTAAATACCTAAATTATATATATATCTATCATGGTTAGAAAATGATAAAACTAAATTTTAAAAAAACAACTTCAATATGACAAAATTCATTCAATACATATTCCAAATGTCAAATAAATTTCAACCACCCAACTAAGTATATGAATTATACTGAAATGATCAACTAACAATATCTTTCAATTAATAAAAAGTAAATCAAGCATGCATAAATCAAATTTAATGATGTCCCTAATGTGGCAATAACTCATGTCGGTATCTCACTTTAGTGAGTAGTCCCCGTATCCTTTCTTTGATTTCCTACTCTGCTTCCTATACCTGAAATGACAACGATTGGGGTAGACCCAGAAATCGCAACTACTACCACTCGCTTACGCACATTTTTGCACTACGTGCATGTGCATGCCGTAAGGTGGTGTGTGCTAATATTGTGTATAGTGGTGTGTGCTACATACGGTGTTGCATGAACATATTATTAATTTTTTAATTTCAAATATTTATTAACTACAACATGTTAGATAAGCACAAATACATATTTGCAAATACGTCAGATAACAGAATGAAACATTTCTCAAAAACACAACAGCTACATTAATTCCACGATTAGACATAATATCTCATCACATACTCAAACATTAATAATCATAATAAATCAAACACAACACACCGGAAATAAAACAGTTCAATAGGGACTCACAACCCTCGCTTGAACCGAGGGCGCTCTCCCCAATAACGTTTTTCTTTATATTTATTTTAGTCTCTGCTGTACGGGCAAGGAAACCTCATTCTGGAATGGCATAATTAAAAATCATATTAACCGGTGTGCACCAAACAAATCATAAATTCTCACGAGGCATATAATAATCAATACAAATTCATAAACTAACCTATATGCTTACAAACATACACACACGCAAACAAGTTTAAGTAGCTACCTCCTTGCATTTAAACCAAAATTAAACGTAAGCTCCCACGTGCTCAAACGTCAATAACCAACTACAGGCAATGATATGACACATACAAATAATTAATTTGGGAACTATGTCCCTTCCAACTTATTAAACGAAAAATATCTCATGTATACTAATTAACGTCACTCTCATTCCTAGAAGTACTACTCAATCCCCTTTTTGCTTATATATATTTTATTCTAAGAAATCATTTTCAAATCAATCAAAACCAATTTAATTCAATCCAATTCATAGGAACTAGATCAAACAATTAAGCATGTTATATCCATCACACTTCACAACAATTATAAAAACAGAATTGTTCTTGTTGTTATGGTCTCTATTTTGCCAAATAACAAATAAAAGATTAAACCACTAGCATTATACCAACAAAAGAATTAGACCACCACAATCAATCCATTACAATATTAATAATTTACAAATTTTTCATATACCATTATTAAAGCTAGCAACAAAATATTAGCAAATAGAAAAGGAGAATACACAAATCTCAAATTCAATGCATCACCGTTTCAAGCATGCTTCTTCAAAAATTAAAAATTCAAATAAGTGAAGGAAGAATGAGAACTCATGAATAATTATGCCACATAAAAGAAAACAGAACGTGCAGCAACTTCATCGCAAATAGTGGCGAAAATTGAAGTTTTAACAACAAAATAAGCTAAACTCAATATCATCTCTAACATCATCTTTAATATCAGAATCTAATTCAGTTTTTCTCCCCTCTAACTCACTGAAACTAAAAACAAATAGTAGAAATAGGTAAGGAAACTCTACCCAAGCTTGAACCCATATTTTCATACTTTCAATTGAGCTCGCCCTCGCCGGAATCAGTGCCATCGTCGCCCATAAGGAAGAGAAAGACAGAGAGCAACAGACTTTTAGAGAGAAGAGAGAGTTAAGTTTAAGAGAAGAAGAGAGTTTTTGTGCATTTGAGGATGTGAGAAAATCTGATAGGGGAGGAAGTGAGGTACGAATCCATGGGTGGTAGGGGTGGATGTGAAGGAAACTTTGGAAGGAGGGAGAGGTTTTTTGTACGTTGATAAGGAAGAAGAAGGAAGAGGGATGTGTGTGGCGGCAAACATGACAAGAGTCTTTGTTAGGTTTTCAAAGCAATATTAGGGTTGGACTCACTAATATTTACCTAAAAGGTCCATAAAGTTTGATATTATTAAATAGGTAAGGAAATATATTTTCTTGATTCATTTTTATTTAGATAATTAAATAAAAAATATTAAAATTACTTACATTCATAATACATAGTAAATTGGAAACTTATCTAGTTTTTCTAATTTATAAATAATGTGTTTATAACTTCTAATCTAATGCATTAAATATAGATTGTTTCCAATTCTCTATTTCCTTAACATAAATGTTGTCATAATTTATTTTAATTTTAAATTTCTAAAATTTCTAAAATTTTACAACATTCTAAACAAAAATTCCTAAAATAATATCCTCTCGATATTATGTTTATAAATATTCCTAAATTTAATGTCCAATTATTTTCTCTTTCTTATAATGAAAGTGAAATCATATTCCCTAAAAATATATCAAACTTTCTAAATTCATTTATAAGACTTTTAAATATTCAGTCTACACCTAAACACATTAAGTAAATTATTATTATTATTATTATTTTGAATTTCAAGCATTTATTAATTTGGTTTATAATTAAAGTTTACAAAATAAAATTTAGGATGTTACAGAAAACCCCTTCTCTTTTTGTCTTATAAATAGGACTAAAGGAGTACACTCCATTAATATGGCCGAGACAAATATTTATTTAGATAAATTTTTTTTTTATTCTTCTAACTTTATACTTTCTCCAATCCTTGATATAAAAGCTCAGCCGCAAAATAACGCTTCTTATATTAAAGCTAACATGTTAAGGTTAGTTAAGTGTATAAAGTTTTTTTTTTTCAATTTTACCTTAAGTGCTTATACTAGGAACCAAATGGAGTATAATGTTTCACCTTCATCGTAATTCATTTTCAAATTTTAGACCCTAACATACATTAATTTCAAATAGATAATATTTTTTGTCAATAATCATCTGGTAATTTTTTTTAGAAGAATTAATTTTTGTATTAACAATTGAGAATGTTTTCAATATTTGAACTTTTAGTTTGGCATGTTTTGTCTTTGATTTTGCTTAAGAACAATATATATAGTTAGATGTGTACGGAAGTATCTAAATTGGACAAAAAAAAAGGAAAGTTGAACCCATATAAGCAGGTGCATCGCATAAAGTCAAAAAATAAACTGCATCATTTACAATAATGCTCACACACACACACACACACACAACAGTTTGGAAGAGAAGGAATAATTAGAGGGGTAAAAATGAAAGTGGGGAAAAGTGGGGAGACAAAGGAAAAGGCTTGCTTTTCAAGTGATGATGATAAGAGAATGATGAGAATGAAAGTAAAGTCATTGGAAAAACCATTCCTTTGCCTTCATCCTTCCCCCAAATGATTAGCCTTCTTTGCCTCCCCTTTAATCTTTTGCCTCTCTCCTTTCTTATTACCTTCCACACTCCCCCAAGATTTCCATATCCCTCCCCCACCTTTCCTTATTTCTTTGTCACCCTACACCATCAATATATTAATAACCTAGCTCTACCATTCATAATTAAACTCTTAACTTAATGGAAGATAAATAAAAAAAAATATCTTTCATTAATACGCAATTCCAAAACATGACTTTATTAAATAGGCGCAGAGTTTGATCTAATGCTCTTAATTTCTCGCTCTCAGCTTTATCTTTTCTACGATAATTATTACATTAGATTGTATGTCTTTTTCCATTTGATTTTTTATGATGTACAGTATAACGCAGCTGTGATAGTATTCAGCCAGTACAATCCGCACATTTTCATTTACACACACCCACACACTACTATATAATAATGTGAGGCTTGTGCTTGGCATGTACAACTTATATAAAGTAACACTACATTAAACCCTTAAAAGATAAGGCTTTATTCATATAGTACATTATATTTTTTTATATATATTTTTATCCTAAAGCCAGTCATTCCATTTTATCTTTTCATATTTTTACACAACACTTTAATTTCTTAGTAATGACAAGACTGATGACATTGAACAACCGGTTAAGATTAAATAAAAAAGAATTAGACTATGGATGTGTTCAAGTCTATCACTAAACCATATACATCCCTCTAATTCTTATTATAAGTCACCAACTACTCATAATTTTTGGTCCTTAATATAAGTCACCAACTGCCGTTAACTAATTCATTTATTAAATTTTCCCAATATACCCTCATTATCCATTAGAAAAAAAGAACTTTTTAATTGCATTTACATTTCCTCCTGATCTTGTTTCCAATATAAAAGAGCATTGGAAAGATGGAAGGAGCACTGGAAAGATGAAAAGAGAGAGAGAGATGAGGGACAGAAATGGAAAAGGAAAATAAAATATGACTCATTTAATGATGTAACTTTCATTCCTTGGTACATGGGGTTTGAGCGGTTAGTGACGTATAATAAGGACCGGAGGGAGTATACGGTAAAGTTAACTTAATTTAAACAAAGATCAGAATAATGAAAGGAAAGCAACTGGTTTTAGAGGTTTAGATTTGTTCAGCTTAATTACCATTAATCGATCTTAAAACCTATCAACTTTATATGAAAATTAACAAAATTTCAAACTCAAACACAAAAAACCTTGATGTCTTGAAGTGATTATATTTTTTGGGCAAGTTTCAATAAGCCCATATTGGTGAAGATTTCGTGAGACTTTGAGTTACCTTGCTGTCTGGAAGTGATTATATTGATTGAAAATGTATATATGTATAGCTAGAAGAAGTGTATATACAATATGACTTCCCAAATATACTGGAGCTTACAGAAAATTAAAGTCATGCATTAATAATGGCTGGTGCAGCTAGCAGGAAGGAATGCATGCTTTGGGTTGTCTAGAGTCGTCGGGGCCTATTGTCATACCCTTTGCAACAATTTTGTTTTTTTACTGTCTGTAAACCTATGCTTTTACTATCCTACCTTGCACTGTATATGTGCACTATTGTTTGACAGACTCTCTTGATTACTTGTTAAATGGTAAAGTCAGTATCTTGTACTTCTCCAAACCATATTATAAGAGGGTAACATAATTTTTTTATCCAAATTATAAAAAAGTGACATGGAAAAGTGATAATAAATTAGTAATTTCCACTTACTAGAGTAAGTATTAATCCTTTAGATTACTAATAAACTATTTCATCTAGTGATAAAAAGACAAACTTCAAACTCATCGATTCAAAATACAGAAGAGCCATGTCTGAAAACCATACATCAACTTTAAATATCAGAAAATTATGAATGAAGACGAGTAAATGAAGATAGTACTCCATATGGGATGAAGAAAAACATGTTTGAAATTAAAATGTGAGAGAAAGATTATTGGAGTGATTGCATCATTATTCATTAACTTAAAACAGGGGCTATTTAAGATAAAGCGTGGAAGTGGTGTGATTAAGAGGGAGGGGTTTGTAGATTCCTCTGGTCCCCCTCAGCTCAGCAGACAATCAACGTACCCAAAGCCACATGAAAATAAGTCAAAAGTCGTAATTAAAATGCCTCGAGAAGAAAATACAATCTCACATGTCCCCAATCAATGTATCAAAAAGAGGCAAGAAGATAACACCAAACACCTTCTACTAATTAAAGTTTCTTGTCCCCAAATATAATCCATCACCAAAATTAGTGATTAGTATAAATTACCCCACCTAATTAATACTCCCTCCGGTCCCTAATGTAAGAGCTAGCCGTCAAAAAAACGCTTCTTAAAAAAACATGTGAATGTTAGTTGGGTGTCTGGAGTTAATGCTTCTTTTCCAAAATTGCCCATATTTATTATGGTACTTTTAAGAGAGAAAAATACATAAGCATTAATAAATATGAAAGAGAGTTAGGGGTAAATTAGGAAAAAATGGATTAAATGAGGAGAGAATATGGGGTGAGCTCTTACATTAGGGACCAAAACCATTTAAATTTTGGGCTCTTACATTAGGGACCGGAGGGAGTAACACACTCCCTCCAGTCCCTAATATAAGAGCTAGTCGCCAAAAAACCGCTTCTTAAAAAAACATGTGAATGTTAGTTAGGTGTCTGGAGTTAATGATTCTTTTCCAATATTACCCATATTTATTATATATTTAAGAGAGAGAGAAATATATATATATATATATATATATATATATATATATATATATATATATATATAAGCATTATTAAATATGAAAGAGAGTTAGGGGCAAAGTAGGAAAAAACACATTAAATGAGGAGAGAATGCGAGATGAGCTCTTATATTAGGGACCAAAACCATTCAAATTTTGGCTCTTATATTAAGGACCAGAGGGAGTATATAAATATTAAGTAACAAAATTAGTGATTAGACTGCGTTAGAAATATATGTACTCCCTCCGGTCCTAAATATAAGACCTAATTGACTTTTTCTAGAAAATCCTTAAAAAAGCAAAATAAGT
The DNA here is from genome assembly GCA_029929735.1 of Mimosa pudica. Lineage (NCBI taxonomy): Eukaryota > Viridiplantae > Streptophyta > Magnoliopsida > Fabales > Fabaceae > Mimosa > Mimosa pudica. Next base: position 14,854,343 of record JAKELP010000014.1, on the reverse strand, counting down.
TAATTATAAATTGATTTACCTAATTTTTCCCTTAAACTAGTTTATTTTACCTATAAACTAATGAATAATTTAAATATATACTCCCTCCGGTCCCTAATGTAAGAGCCCAAAATTTGAATGGTTTTGGTCCCTAATGTAAGAGCTCATCCAATATTCTCTCCTCATTTAATGCATTTTTTCCTACTTTACCCCTAACTCTCTTTCATATTTATTAATGCTTATGTATTTCTCTCTCTTAAAAGTACCATAATAAATATGGGCAATATTGGAAAAGTAGCATTAACTCCAGACACCCAACTAACATTCACATGTTTTCTTAATAAGCGTTTTTTTGGCGGCTAGCTCTTACATTAGGGACCAGAGGTAGTATTAAATATATCATCATTTAATAATCTATTTCGCAACCTTAATCTCTCCAAAATAAAGTCAATTAGGTCCTATATTTAGGATCGGAGGTAGTATATATTTTTTACACTACTCCTTCCACATGATTTTTTTCATTTTATATTATTATCCTTTGACTTTCGAGGAATATATATAAAACTGCCAAAACGTCTCTCTTTTCTCCTGGGGTCCAAGACTTGACACCACCTTCAAGTTTTCTCTTGCTTTTTCAAAAGCCTAATTAAAGATTGACCATTTTCAGGATATTTGTGTAACGTCAATTACAGACATAAGTTTTTTTTTTGGACACCAAACTGAAACATATTATTGCTCAAACCAGAGAGGAGTAGCAACTTATTACAAGGCCTGATCCAAGAGTTTTAACCGATGCCAGCTCTCACCTGGTCATCCACACTCAACAGAAAGTCTGTAAAAGAAATAGAAAGAAGAGGAGTTGGGGCAGCACCCAAAGGGGACGCCCAAATCAACCCCTTTACAGCATTTTTGGCTACCCAATCTGCAGCCAAATTACATACACGGGGAATATAGCGGAGGGAGAAAGAACTATGCCTGTCCAAGCGCCATCTCGCCTCCTCCACCAACCCATGCACCTTCCATTCAGGACAAACAACTCCATCATTAATGACTTGTACCAAGTTTAAACAATCCGATTCAAACTGCACCTGTTTACCATGCCACTCATCCGCCGCTTTGATAGCCTCAACAAGCGCCAGAGCTTCACTCTCAAACGCTGACTCCACCGACACGCTTTTGCCAAAGTTAAGGAGTATGGTACCTGCAAAATTACGTAAGACAAAACCAAAGGCACCAGAATTAGTATTCTTATCAAAAGCACCATCAATATTCATCTTATAATGGCCAGCCTGGGGAAGAGTCCATGTCGGCGCACTAGACTGGCTAGTACTCACATCAGGGCTCTCTTTCTACCATCCTTTAGCTGCCCATATGGAGGTGACAGCTTGGGTGGCTGCCTCAAGCGTATTGGTAATAGAAAGGGGCTCATGCTGATAAAGCTCATTACATCTCCCTTTCCATATGTACCATAACAGATAACAAAACATGGCTTGCACATAAGGATAATCAGAAAGCTGTTCAAGTACTTTAACCACCCAATCTTCAAAGAAGGAGACATCTATTTCACTAGCTCGAATAGCAAGAAGACTAGCATACCACACACGTTTAACTGGTTCGCATAACAACAGCATGTGCTCAATGGTTTCTGGTGCTAATTGGCATCTCTGGCACAAAGAAGAAACAGAACAATGCCTTTTATGTAGATTAGCCATAGTTGGGAGAGCCCCAGCACAAGCTTTCAACAAGAAATGCTTAACTTTTGGTTGGACTTTTAGGTGCCAGATATGAGACCAAATCTGGTCTCTCCGGCCAAGTGAGGTACTTGGCCGATCCCTCCCCACCTCCTTACCTGATTCACACATCACTTTATATCCCATTTTAACCGAATACAAGCCATTTGTACTAGCTAGCCAGTTCACTCGATCTTTTCTCCTAAACTCCGTGAGCCTAATGTTGAGGATTTTCTGCTTAATCTCACTAGGAACCTCAAGTGCACCTAACTCCCACCGTCGCTCATGAATTAATTCAGCTACCACGTGGTCACTCCTAGTCAGCCTAGCTTGGTAATCACTAAGTGGCCTAGCAAACATATCAGGGATCCAGGAATCAGTCCAGATATTGACAGTGGTGCCATCACCAATCTCCCAAAACAACTTATCCTCTAAGACTACTCTGCCTACCAATAAACTACTCCAAGCCCAGGAAGCACGAGGGCCCTTTTTGGCACTCATGAAAGAAGAGTGAGGAAAGTAAATACCTTTAAGTATCCGAACCCACCATGCATCTGGTTCAATCAAAATTCTCCAACATTGTTTGCCCAGTAAAGCAATATTAAAATTCTGAAAATCTCTAAACCTCATACCACCCTCTTTCTTGCTTACTGACATATGTCCCCAGTTCTTCCAGTGTATTCGCCCTGTATCTCCATTCTGGCCCCACCAGAAGTTGGCCAAAATCTGATTGAGCTCTGTACAGGTGGTTTTTGGGTAGTGGAAGTAAGACATGGAGTACACCGGGGCAGCATTTGCCACTGCCTTAATAAGAGTTTCCTTCCCTGCCTGGGAAAGGAATTTCTTACTCCACCCATTAATTTTTTTCCTAACCGACTCCCGCACAAATGCCAGGGCTTTTGTTTTGGCTCTCCCCCACAGTATGGGAAGTCCCAAGTAATTACCAGGCGAATCCGTGCAAGGAATGCCAAGAATGTCACTAATCATCTCTCTCACCTCCCCAGGGGTATTATCAGCCATAAACAAGCTAGATTTATCTAAGTTAATCACTTGTCCCGATGCCAAACAGTAATCCTCCCAAAGACTTTTCATTAACACACATTCTTGCCTAGTTGCTTGGACAAAGAAGACAGAATCATCAGCAAAAAAACAATGGGTGAGTGCAGGGCAATGCTTAGTAATCCGAATCCCATGCAGGTCCCCTCTAGCAACATGCTCATTAATCATACATGAAAGAACATCAGCTACTAGAATGAACAAATAGGGGGAAAGCGGATCACCCTGTCGGAGTCCTCTCCCGGGGGTAAAAGATTCAACAGTTCGCCCTTCTACCTTAACATTAAAGGACACTGAGGTAATGCAACGCATAAGACAATCTACCCATGAATCCCTGAACCCTAATCGCTTCAGAACAGCTTCAACAAAATCCCATTCCACCCTATCATAGGCTTTATTCATATCTATCTTAATTGCAGCCTCATGTCTAGTCTTCTTACGTTTCAGATAATGGAAAGCTTCATGCACTATAAAGATATTATCCTGGATATGTCTCCCAGGTACAAAAGCTCGTTGCTGTTCAGAGATAAGCTTAGGCATGAAAGGTTTCATTCTATTAGTGATGACCTTAGAAATGACTTTATAGCAAAAATTACACAGGCTAATAGGGCGAAACTGGCCAACGGTTTCCGCTACATCCACTTTAGGAATCAGGATTAAGTTGGTTTGATTAAGATTGGTCAAATCACTCTGCCCTGCAAAAAAAAGCCTAACCATTTGGTATACCTCTTCCTCTACAGTGTCCCATGAGTGTTGATAGAAGATACCAGGGAACCCATCAGGCCCTGGAGCTTTAAGGCCACCCAGCTCATGAACCGCAACTTTAATCTCCTCTCTACTTACTTCTATACTAAGTCTATCATTGTCCTGCTCAGTCACTTGACACCTCAAATAACTTAAGACTCTCTCCATATCGCGCCTGCTGCTCTTAGTAAAGAGCTCCTTATAAAACTGGCCAAAGCATTCTCCTATACCTCCCACATCCTCAACCCATTCTCCCTCCTGGTTTTTTACTCTCACTATCTTGTTCCGAGCTCTATGTTGGAGAGTGGTCTTATGGAAAAACGCTGTATTCTCATTTCCCCATTTTAACCATTTAACTCTCGCTCGTTGGAACCAATACTTTTCCTCCCTTTCCCATAATTTCTTTATTTCCTCAGTTATTTCTTTTGCTTGGTCCTCTCTCTCCCAACCATTAGTACTTCCTTCTCTAAAGATTCCTAGTAACCTCTCTATCTCCTTAGTATTATTTGGAAGGGCAAAGGTGCAAAAATAGCCACCGTAAATTTAAAAACGGGCAACTATAACTCTGGTAAATTGAAGGGGGCAAAACTGTACATTGTAAACTAAAATGGGGCAAAACCATACATTGTAAACCAAAATGAGGCAAAAGTAACCTCTCTGTTAGGCCGAGTTAAACAGGCATTTTCCAGACGTGGGCTCCACTATCAGTAAATGACATGTCAATTCCAAAATCTAACGTGAAAGCTAAAATGCATCCAGTTGAACCCTAAATCACTAAAAGCGAACTCTAAACCCCCAAATCATTTCGATAAGAAACCAAATAGAACCCCAAATCTTGTGAAATTCACCTTACTTCTACGTAATAATCTGAAAAAATAAAGTCTCATCAAAAAATTAAAGTCTCAACAACATATTGCACTCTTAAATGTATGACACATCATTTACTGATGGTGGGGCCTCGTCTGAAAAACGTACGTTTAAATTTAGGGCAAAAGCCCAAAAATGATATATAACTATTGGTTAAGGAACAAAAATAGTACATAATTATTCCAAGGTACAAAGATGATACCCAACTTTAGCCATGTGATCAAAAATGATATTTTCACTAATATGACAATAATGTTAGACATAAAAAGTCTAAAATGCCCCTATAAATTAATCACGGTCCCGGTAAAAGTTTATTTAATTATAAGGGTATTTTAGACATTTCATGTCTAATATTATTGTCATATTAGTGAAAATATCATTTTTGATCACATGGTAAAAGTTGGGTATCATTTTTGTACTTTGGAATAGTTATGTACTATTTTTGTTCCTTGGTCAATAGTTGTGTATCATTTTTGGGCCTTCACCCTTAAATTTACGATGACTATTTTTGCACATTTGCCCAATTTCGCCCCATTTTGATTTACAGTGTACAGTTTTACCCCCTTCAATTTACCAGAGTTATAGTTGCACATTTTTAAATTTACTATGACTAGTTTTGCACCTTTACCCTATTTGGAAATTCCTTCCGACTCCATTTAGTGAGCACACCCCTAATTCTTTGTAAGTTACCTCCTCACCATCTCTCCTACCCCATTCCCTCTTCACTAGCTCCTTATACTCCGCATACTCAATCCACATAATCTCAAATTTAAATTCTCGGGTCCCTCGCATACCCTCATAAACAGGTTGAATAACAATAGGAGAATGATTAGATCCAATAGGTTCAAGGATACTAACCTGGGCGGCTGGGCAGGTCTCCCTCCAAGCTCCATTACAGAGTGCACGATCCAACCTTTCCCGAACTTTGGCATCATTGTCTCTGTTGTTGGACCAAGTGAAATGCAGGCCTTTAGCTCCAAGATCCATCAACTGGCAATTATCCATAAATAATTGGAAGTTAAGAAAAGAGATTTCAGACCTGAATCTACCACCCTCTTTTTCCGTGTGTGCCACAATGTCATTAAAGTCACCAAAACACAGCCAAGGAACACTCGGGCCAGGATTTAAGCGTTGAAGTCTCTGCCACCAATGTCTCCTCTCTTGTTCAGTAGGCGGACCATACACCATTGTAATGTAACCAGTAACCGGGCTCAAACCTTGTTGCAATCGGACATGGATGAGATTTTTTTCCTTTATCAAATACTCAAAGCTAACCCCATTCTTCCACCACAAAGCTAAACCACCTCCAGTATTAATTGGCGCCACATATTCAGCAAAATCAAAACCCAACCTCCTTCGAATACCATCTACTTTCTCAACATTGGCCCTGATTTCAGACAGGAAAATCAGGGGATGGCGATATTTCCTACATATAAACCTTAAATTCCTACCTGTCAGGGTCGCCCCCACCCCCTGACAGTTCCAACCAATGATACTCATGGCCCTTGGGTGGTCGTATTAGGACGACCACCAGACCCTTGTGCAGCTGAGAACACCAATCCCTCAGTTGGTACCGTGCTTCCCCTGCCCTTCCAACTCTCATGGGAAACCTCCACCGGAACCTCTACAAGCTGACCAACACGAGCTTTACCTTTACTCCCCTTCTTTTTGTTGCCAGCTGCTTTAGGAATAACTAACATTTCATGCACTTCCTCTTTTCTATTCTTTGTCGAAGGCTCCCCTTCCGTTATAGTGTCATCACTCTCCAACTTCCTCTTTAAGGACACCTTAGCTAACTCCTGAGCTAAAAAGCCATCAACATGCCCTTGCTTGAAAGGGACTATCGCTTCCATAGTGACTTCCAGTTCCTCACCCGGTATATCTACAAAATATCCCTTCTCATCCCAAATACCTCTAGGGTTCTCCTCCTCTGTCTCAGCAAACAATTTCCTCCTAGCACCGGAGCCATCCTTGGGTGGCTGATTAGGAAGATCAGTATCCGATTCTGGTTGTTTAATATGTTCCTCCCTGCCACCTTGTTCAGCCGTCGGCATCTTCACCTGTCCCTCCACCGGCCCCTCTTTAAATTCTGTATCCACATTACTAGAATCCTCCGAACTCCGCTTCCCACCAGAATTCCTTCCATTATCAGTGTCCCTTGAGGAGCCGCTTCCTCCCCCTTCCTGCACCTCCATCACCTTTTCCGGTACAAACCTATCTCCTTCTGCTTCTGGTTGGATTCCTTGATTAGGATCCATTATTTTTGCGGGGCTATTCACTTCCTCATCTTCCACCATTCTACCTTTCCCACTCCCTCGTTCACTCATTTTAATACTTTCAGAAATCTCCATCATATCAGGTCTTTCAGATTCTTCATTCACTTCAATTTCCTCCCTCTCCTCATCCCTCTTACCATCCCCCATAGTGTCAGACTTGCTCTCGCCCTCACTCTGCTTGGAATGGGAGCTATCACCGAACATCTTCACCTCCATGGCGCTGCCCCTGTCCGGCTTATATGAGATTAAAGCTGATTTTTCACGCATTGGCTTAGCCCGTAGCTCAGCATCATATAAGTTGACTAGGATCATCTCGTTTCATTTGGTAGCTCTTGGCACAAAACTCTTCAGAATGCTCAACAACCCCACACTTGAAGCAGAAATTTTGGAGCTTCTCATACTTCACACTCGCCCATACCCTAGCCTGTTTCAGTCTCGGTATCCAGAATCCAGTCAAAAGCGGCTTGGTGATGTCCACTACCACCCTAATCCGAACAAAATCTCTATCGCCTACACCATCTGGCTTCGGATCCTCATAGCAAACAACTTCACCAACTAGTTCCCCCATACGCAGCATATTGGTCAGAGTTTGAACTTTCCTAGGAACCCCATGGATCTGAATCCAATATTCACACATGTTCATTTTAACTTCACTCATAGGACTCCGATCAGACCACTTGGTAAGATTAAGCAAATCACCTTTGATGGTCCACGGACTATCCTTCAGCACTCGATCACACAGTCTTTTTGTATCAAAAGTAAAAACATACATATTACCTGGGTGGGGCGTCACCACAACCCGTTCCTTTATGCCCCACGCCAACTGGACCAGATTGGAAAAGCCACTCAGTCGAATAGCCTTCTGAGAGAACCACTTCCCCACCAGCTGCCTATCTTGTTCCTCCTCACCCTCATTCCATTCAAGGTCAGCAATCGGCTCCTTATGGCTCGGCTCCCCCATACCCATATGCATTGCCATTGAAGAATCAGACAACGAAGCTCGGATGAACAAAACAGAGCAAATGTTCGTCGCACTAAGAAGCCCTTCCTTTCCAGAGCACTCGGGAATCTGAAATCCCGGACACGCACCGTCCGACGCTCGCCTCGCCGTAGATGGACGCATCGAACCTAGCACCACCACGTGAAGGCCGCCGCCGTTTATCAGAGGGAAGACCTAGATCTACCTCAGTGTTGGACGCTCTCTCAAGAGAGGAGTTTTCTCTCTCTAAAAGTTAGAAAGAGGTTTTTTTTTTACTACTGACATAAGTTTATTTCTTAAGTAAATGTATTATCGGACGAGATTTTTTTTTCTGTTGGCTAATGGATTTCAGTGATGGATCATCTTTTATTCCTATGATGTTTGTATTAAGACACAACAAATCACACCTAATACTCTATTTATCGTTGGAATTATCCCTATTCTGCTATAACATAAACACGTACGGATTATTTCCTGTGCCTGTCATCTCTTGCTTACTTGTTAATCTCTCTACTATTCTATCCCTTAATAATTACTCGAGGTGGTAGCAATGCACGATGTTTGGTTTGATTGATGTGAATAAGGACTTGACAAACTGCTAATTACTTGTAAACCCCCTCTAATCTCTATTCCCTTTTGCATCATCAAATAATTATTTTTTTTATTTAGTTGGTGAATAATATAATAATATATCTGTTGCTATGTGATAAGCCTGCAAGACTGGAACAAACAGTTTTAAACTATTGGTACTTGATAATGTAGTATTGTAGTATAGTTATAGTCAAGTGTGAGGGAATATAATAGTTTGAATATTTGTCGTGTCATATGTATATACATATATATACACTCTGGAGCACTCACTTCAACAGAAAGTCCAACACTAGTTCATCTTTTATGATTGTACCGCTTATCATCAAACTTTCTCCCTCACAAAACAGTGTCAAAGAAGCCAACCTATTCCATGTATATTCTCTTTTCATGACAAAAGAGATTATTATTATTACGAGCCTGCAGTGATTTATATGTGAATAAAGCGAATGGCAAAAACAGAGAACAAGGAAAGACATAGCGAGATCTGAACAACCTCTAAATCAAATGCGAGGATATGGATCATCAATCATTTTTCATTATGAAAACTTTGTCTTCAAAGAAGCACCAAAGTTCATATTCAGCTCAACATTTTAAATGGTCACAAAGATAATCCACACTGATAAACTTTGTTTAGTGATGTACATTTTTTAGAAGCATATACATTCTTCTATTGGAGACAATACTCTTTTAAGCATTGTCGGACACGGACATTTTTCCAACAAGAATTCAAATGTTGATTTGCTATGTGATGGGTAAATAGCATGTTCTAATGAACCCCTTAATGGTATATATTGAAATGGAGGGAATGTGTCAGTGTACCCACTCCCATACTAAGTGTAAGTGGACTATTTCGTTTTTTGGGCAAACTGTATAAAAGGTTTAGACTTTTTTTTTTTTTGACCATATAAAAGGTTTAGACTTTTAGAGTATGGGAAGTGGGCCACTTCCCATAAAATGGCCCATGTGTAGCACACAGATATGCTACCATAATAGATATATTGGAGTGCTTGCCGTGTTAAAGTCCATAATAGAAAAAAGGTTGGGCCTTCTGATTTGGGCTAGAGTGGGTATCGAACTATATTAATTTATATTAATTTTTTTTATTTCGTTTTATTGATAAGTTCCGTTTCTTAGGTTTGTTGGATAATTTTCTAATCTTAAATATAATATGCAGTCAAATTTTGTTTCGTTGCATATTATTGAAGCAAAATAAGCTAAGAAACTGTATTATATGCAACATGTAATTGTATTATTTGTTATGTTATTTTATAAGTGAAATGAATTAATTTAAAAAATATATAATTACAAACAATTTAAAGTTATGGGTAAAATATCAAATCACCTCTAGAAGTTTTCCCTGAGGAGCATCCCGCCTCGAAAGTTTTTTTAGGAGCAATTAAAACCCGAAACTTTTTTTTAGGAGCAATCTCACCCAAATCTAACTTGTGTCGTGATTTAATTGCTCATGTTATTAATTTTTGGGTTAGATTGCTCCTAAAAAATTCTAATAATACAAAATAAATCACTTATAAATTTATTTACTTTATTTTTTCTTCAATTAGTCCACTTGACCTATAGACTAATAAGTAATATAACAATATCTCAAATATATCATAATTAAATAAACCTATTCCACTTCTCCCTTCACTTAATAAACAAAGCTCCTTAACCAATTGTCTAGGTTTGATCCTTAGCGTTGGGAATGGAGAAACATTAAATCTCACAGGCAAGTTGTTCCACCCTTTGAGGTGCCTACAAATCAGCGGGATTAGTCTCTCACTTGTCGAGTGAGGGGATACCTTGATCATAAATAAAAAAAAACAAAGCTAACAAACTACTATTAGTTTACTTAATTTTTTTCCTTCAATTCGCTCACTTTACCTATAAACTAGTAAACTAATATTAAATTTCATAAAAAAAAACAAAAAGTAACCTAGTAATAAACTAATAAGTAATAAAAAAAATATGTCAAATATACCCTAATTAAATAATTTTTTTTTTTTGATACAAAAATTTTAGGAAGGGGTTTAGGCTCAACCCAATCCAAGGGCAGGGCACCTAACTCATGATCCATTGGGGCCTGTCCCTGTGGGCTCTGGAGCCTAATTAAATAATTTATCCCACGATTGAAGAAATATTCTATAATTTAAAATATTAATATTAATTTAATTCATCATCAATTTTGATAAACCATAACAAACAATCACAATCCGCGCAAAGGCAAAGGCAAAGGCAAAGGCAAAGGCAAAACCCCTTCAGTGTTCAGTCTACAAACAGAGAGAAAAAGAAATAGAGAGAAGCCAAAAATCGGATCTCACAGAATCACAGAGATGATGGGAGGAGGCATGACAGAAAGTAACAGTGGCGTTTCCCTTCCGTCAGGTCCGGACGGCACAAAGCGAAGAGTAACCTATTTCTACGAGCCCTCCATCGGCGACTACTACTACGGCCAAGGCCACCCCATGAAGCCCCACCGCATCCGCATGGCCCACAATCTCATCATCCACTACGCTCTCCACCGTCGCATGGAGATCAACCGCCCCTTCCCCGCGTCCCCACTGGACATCCGTAGATTTCACACACCCGATTACGTCGACTTTCTCTCCACCGTCTCCCCCGATTCTCTCACTGATAACTCTCTCTCTCGCCAGCTTAAGCGCTTCAATGTGGGCGAGGACTGTCCTGTGTTTGATGGCATTTTCGACTTTTGTCAGGCCTCCGCTGGTGGCTCCATTGGGGCTGCTGTGAAGTTGAATAGGGGGGATGCTGATATTGCTATTAATTGGGCTGGTGGGCTCCACCATGCTAAGAAGTCTGAGGCCTCTGGCTTTTGTTATGTCAATGATATTGTTCTTGGTATTCTTGAGCTCCTCAAGGTTCACAGGGTAAATTACATACTCATACAATGTTTTATTTGATATGATAGATAAGTTGCTTATTAGCGCATGATATTAATAATCTACCCTAACCATACGGTGTTTTATTTTATATTCCTTTGATTAGATTAATGATGCTGGTTAAGTTAGTTATTAGCATATGATACTACCTCCGATCCTAAATATAAGACCTAATTGACTTTTTTTGGAGAGGTTAAGGTTGCGAAATAGGCTATTAAATCATGACATATTTGATATATTTTTAGATTATCCATTAGTTTATAGGTAAAATAAACTAGTTTAAAGGAAAAAAAATAGGTAAACAATTTATAATTAACCAATTTTCTTTTTTAAGGATTTTCTAGAAAAAGTCAATTAGGTCTTATATTTAGGACCAGAGGGAGTATTACTAATCTACCATAATCATACAGTGTTTTATTTTATACTCCATTTGATTAGATTAAGGATGCTGGGTAAGTTAGTTATTAGCATATGATATTACTAATCTACCCTAACCATTGTTATAGATAAGGATTATTAAGGTTTATTTGGAAAAAAGTGGAGGAAAATTGGAAAATGATTTTATATTTAGGAACTAATTGAAATCTGGAAGTGATCGGTACTATTTATATGTGATGACTCTGTTCTTATGCGGTGAAATGGATATTTAATGGAGTATGACTAAAGTTGGAAAGTTGTCAAATTTTATGGTAGAACTGATGAGTTTAAAGTTTGTTCTGCGTGACATATGTTGGAAGTGTCTTATGAATATAGTATGAAGGAAGTATTTGCCTAATTTGATTAGGTTGATGGTGTTAGTTAAGATAGTTTACTATGTTGGAAGTGCCTTATAAAAGCGTATGATTTTACTAATGCACCCTGACCATCCATCTTTATCCCCCCACCTTCACTTTTTGCTTGATTATTATTGAGAAGTACTCATGGGGATAATTTGGGGAAAATTTGAGAATAATTTAAAAGGTTTTTTCTATTAAGGACCAGACTTACTCCCCAAATAGAACTTGTATTGAGGATTGGAGGGGGTATTTATTTTTTGGGGTCCCCTTTCTTGGTCTGTGATCCCTATGTCAATATATTATCATTTGTTGATTTGGGATGGTTATTGTTGTATATCCAAAGAGTTGGCTATTGATAGAGCATGATGGTGCTGCATGTCCATGTAGCCAACTCCACATAGTGGGATAAGACTTCATTGTTGTTGTTGTTGTATATGCTTCCATAGCTTGTGTGTATAACCCTAGGATAAGTTTGCTGTGTGTTTGTGGGTTTTCTGTCCTGTTTGCTGTTGCAGAATATGTAAAATTTTCCAATTGAATTACATGTCAATGAATAAAAAACCTGTTTGGTGATGCATGATACATTTATGATTTAACATAGAAGTGCATTGGGACATATTTGTGTTCTCTTGTGATGTTAGAAAATCATGAGCTTTTGGAAAATTAACAAGTCAAGAGGCCTGTATAACGGGTGCAATCAAGACATCAGTTCAAGAAGATGTCATCGGATATGGATTGATTTGAGAAATTACCATTAAGCATCGAGTAATTGTATTTACAATACGTGTCTTCTTTCTGGAGGACTAATGCTTTTCATATTTGGTAGCAATTGCAATCCCTTCACTTGCTTTGTTTATACTTACAGTGTATTCCCCTGTTTAATGGGCAATGTTTTAGTGGAAATTACATTGAATGCCAAAACTAGCAACCAAACAGCCATTTTGATTTGGCCACTGCAACGATTCTATTCCATTCTTACTTCACATTTGAAGCATGGGAGTTAATGCAAATTCATGCTATATGTTTATCCTCCCTTTACTTCCATTTGTCTATAGTTCTTATTGTTCACTCTATTCTTCTGGGCAGCGTGTATTATATGTTGACATTGATGTTCACCATGGAGATGGCGTTGAGGAAGCTTTCTATACAACTGATAGAGTGATGACAGTTTCTTTTCACAAGTTTGGGGAGTTTTTCCCTGGCACTGGGCACATTAAAGACGTAGGGGCAGGCTCAGGGAAGTATTATGCTTTGAATGTCCCATTGAATGATGGGATGGATGATGAAAATTTCCGCGGGTTGTTTCGCCCTCTCATTCAGAAAGTCATGGAGGTGTATCAACCTGAGGCAGTTGTTCTTCAATGTGGTGCTGATTCACTGGCTGGTGACAGGCTAGGCTGCTTCAATTTGTCTGTTAAGGGTCACGCAGATTGCCTTCGTTTTCTTAGATCTTTCAATGTTCCTTTGATGGTCTTGGGTGGGGGAGGATATACAATTAGGAATGTTGCTCGCTGCTGGTGTTATGAGGTCCCCCCCTGTCGAATGATCTATGCATAATTCTTTTTGTTGTTAATTTAGTTCACTAATTAATTACATTTTTATTCTCTGTTTTAGACAGCGGTGGCTGTAGGTGTTGAACCTGATAACAAGTTGCCTTACAATGAATATTTTGAGTACTTCGGCCCAGACTACACTCTTCATGTTGAACCATTTAACATAGAGAACCTTAATTCAGCGAAGGATATGGAAAAAATTAGGTAATCTTAACATTAGTAGCTTTTTTGTTAAACTGAAATTGAAGGTTCTGATTTCATTCATATGTTTACTTATTTATGGGACTTCTACCAGTCTTGAATAGTTAAAGATTTAGTTACTCATATTCGCTAACTTTTCCTGCAACCAACTGACATCATTACTGCAATAACTGAGGGTGTTCTGGATAGTGGTATGAACACATAAGAGATAGTTCGTGCCTGGATAATGGCCCTTTTCTTTGTCAATTTTGTGTCGGTTGCATTCACATCACTGGGCTGTAGAAGCTTGGGTTTAGTGTGACTTCTATAATGTGGTACCTCTGGTGGTGTTTAGACTTTGTATGGAGCAAACAGTGACTAATATTGAGTAAATGTTCTTTTTTTGTCAGGGTCACATTAATGGAACAGCTCTCCAGACTTCCTCATTCACCCAGCGTGCCTTTTCAGACAACACCATCTACAATTGAAGTTCCAGAAGAGGTTTGTCCTGATCTCCTAGTTATGGATACTGCCTCCTCAACATGTTCTTCTGTTGGTTTGACTGTATTCAGTGAATGGATTTAGGTGGAAGAGGACATGGAACGAAGACCAAAACCTCGCATATGGAGTGGTGAACATTATGATTCTGATCATGATGAAGATGTGAAGATCAGTCCAAGTTACTCAAATACAAGGTAAATATCATATTTTGTTGTAACACTAGTAAATGCTTCTGGTTTATTATAATTTTATAGTGGAGTTATGATTTGATTTTAACCCGAGTTTGTAACTAGCGACTGTACTGAGGCTGGACAGATTTTGCCTTCATCTTTGATGGGAGTATTATGTGGATTAGACCGCACTCCTCAAACTTTTTTATATTATTGTTTGCTTAGTCATTGTCAAGCCCGAGTAAAGGAGGATGGCTGTGTTAGGTTTCAACAGCCATCATAAAACCTTGTTGAATCTCATGAACATAAATCAACGACAATGACGTTGTACGATCTATATAGTTGACCCTTTCTAGTGGGATAAAACTTTGTTGTTATCTGTTTAGTCTGTCAAGGTGCTATCCTCATGCATCTCTTTTTTCTTAAGGAGATTACATACTAGCATATGTGGGTTCCGTGCATTGCATGAAACACTCACATTCTTATATATATTTTGCACATGCACTCTCGCATTCTGATAGTGGTTGAGCCATTGGACTGAGACTATGTGCCATCTTAATATTCATTGGCATTTTATCATTAGAAGGTAGATGTTTGATTGACTATAGATGAATTGTTTGTATTAACGGATTAGGCTAAGCTAAATTTCTCGTATGTTTATCGTTAGACTCTTCATTAAAATTATGATGTGTATTTTTTTTTTCAAGCTAAGCACTCCACTGCCCAAAATCAATATCAGTATTCAATGTAAAATATAAAATCTGTAGCATGCATACTTTTCACAGGTTGTGAATAATATATATGCGAGCGGTTCACATGATTTTATAAATTTGTAAGAAAATGATTCTGACCACAACTTCAACTCATATTTATATTCTGGTAAAAAAATCCATATTTATAAAAATTTTCATGTACTAATGATGATACTTTCCTCACTTTCTAAGGTATGGTTGATTGTTTCACGATTTGATGAGAAATACTATTGCATTTCATTTTGAAAGTGAGAAATGTGCTTTGTGGTGCAGGGATGATGCGCCTGATGAGTTGGAAGAAGAGAAGCCAGAAAGGCCCCCATCATCCTGATTTGTATCAAAACAGAACAAGTTCTTGCTCAGCCAGTCTCTGTTGTGTAAATGGATTCTCCAGGCACTGTGAAGATTAACACCTTGTGCCATTTCTACATGGCCTCCACCCAATGGAGGAACGTTTTCAGAGTTTTTGAATATTATGTTGTATAGACACTAGGTAATAGCGATGAATCGTTCATTTTCCACCTTCCCCCAATCCCCAACGTAAAGGACAAATTTTTTGTAGGAAAAAACATGGCCAAATGACACGTGAGTTATCACATTCCTTTGTCTCATGTCTCTGATTTCTTTTACGAAAATAAACATTTCCACCAACACATGAATGGCCTATCAATGTAACGTTTTGCTCATTTGAGGTCTTGAGTTGGTATAGAGGAGAGAATCGTGTGTGTTAGAAGGGGAAGTCATGCATTCCAAAGTTCCAAAGTTGAGTAGTTGATTGCTTTATAGTAATTGGTAATGGGAATAACAAAGCGCTAGTATTTGCTAGTTGATGTATAAAACAAAATTCTTAACTAATTAATGTAGTAATACAACATATTTCCCCAAAGAATTAATTAGAGGTCTTGTGGAAGAAAAGTAATTAACATGAAGTTCTACGAGTTGTAAATAACTTCTTGATCTTACAATAACAACTATTAACTTGGTAATTACAAATTGTGGAACCTTATCTTTATTATATTTCTTTCATGAACCTCTAATTAATTCTTCATTTCTTAAACATATGATCTAGTTGACTTTTTTTGGGAAATTAATGAGCCACTTTTTTTCTTAAATTAATGGAATACTTAATCAAAGCATATTTTTCTTCTCTTTTTAAATACAAAATTTAGTTGCCTTTTATAGAGGGGTTAAGGAAGATAAATGAGTGACTTAATCATAATATATTTTGTGTTTAATAAATTAAAATGTTAGATTATAATTCAAATAAAATGAACTGACTTATATATCACCAAAACAAAACCTCCTCCCTCCACCCAATAAAAAAAACCAGAGGAAAAATTTAGAGTAAAATATGAACTAAATCAATTTATAGGTAACACAACTCATTATCCAAAATAATTCAACTTGGTTGCTATCTCACACAGTCACAAGCACGTGAGGAAAAGAAATGATGTGACTGCTAAAGATAAAAATTTAAACGAAGGAATTGGCATGCAGAAATAGCTGATAATTCCAATTGAACATGCTGAACTGAAGATCTCCGACAATGAAGAGTATAACTGTCCATCCAATCTTTCAACTAAACTCCAATGCTATCTCTCAATGAACCAAGAAGATGTCAATGGTTTTTGCTCCATCACCAATTCTCATTTCACACCAACCCCTCCAAAGAAAACCATTCCTTCCCTTATCCACAAAACCTCAAATCCCACTAATACCATCCCTAAAATGCCATAACCAAAACCACCAAACCACAGCCCAAGAAGAAGGCATCCCATTAGAGGACGTAACAATCCTAGCTAGATTCAAATCAAGGCACAACTACATAAGAGTTCTAGAAGTTTCTAGAAAAGCCCAACACCCTTTTGCAGGGTCAAGACTTCTCCTTTTAGACAGCCCAGGAAACATCCACAGCATATCCTTCCACTTCAAACTCCTAACCAACACGTACTTTGACGTCTTCGCCACCCTCCCTCCTATTCTGCCACCTGGCCCAATCGCAATCCTCGGATTTGGCGCAGGATCTGCGGCCAGGATCATCCTAGAAATCTTCCCTCACGTCACCATCCATGCATGGGAAATAGACCCATCTGTCATTGACGTGGCGAGAAAGTTCTTCTCTTTGGGGAAACTAGAGAAAGAACATGAAGATAGGCTTTTTATTAACGTGGGAAACGGCTTGCATGCAAGTAGGAAAGATGGGTTTGGTGGGGTTTTGGTGGATTTGTTTGGTGGAGGATGTTTGTTGCCTGAGTTACAAAGTACGAGGTTTTGGGAGAGATTAAGGAAGGGGTTGAGGAAAGGAGGGAGGGTGATGGTGAATGTGGGAGGGAGGTGTGTGGAGGCTGAGGATAAGATGAGAGATGGGGAGGTTATTATGGAGGAGACTTTGAAGGCAATGGAGAGAGTGTTTGGTGATAGGCTTTATGTTTTAGGGCTTGGGGATAGGAAGGAGGATAGTTGTATTGCTCTTACTGGGGATTTTCCTAATATTGAAGTGTGGAAGAATGGGCTTCCTCGTTCTTTGAGAGATTATGTTGATATGTGGACTCCTTATTCAGGTTAGTGAATGAATGGATTGTAGTATGGTGGCTAGAAGGTGCAGTTTACGTGTTTGTGTTAATTCCTCTGTGAAATTGGTTCATCAGAAATTAAAGTTCATACTTTTGTAGTTGATCAGATGATTTTTAATTACTGTAGTGGGAAGATTTACTTGTGGTTACACTTGTGAGATGCCATGTAGTATCGTTTGTTGAGAAAACATGAAAGAGAGATATTGCATTGGTTTGGCTGGCTCCCACAGCAATTATATAATTGTGTTCTGGATTTTTTTATATGAAGGCAAGAAGTATGGATTATTTTACCCCTTTCAAGATGCGATGCTTGTTGTTATAATCATGGAAACCATATAATTAGTTGATGAGTCATGATTTGACAAAAAAAAAATGTTAACGAAGTCGTGAAAGTGAGTTGGGATGTTTTGAAGTCAACGCCTCTAAAAAGTTTGCAAAATTCAACTATGAGTGTACATTTACGCTAAGTTATATAACTTATAAGTATCTAAGTTTTTATTAAATTTAAAATAAAATAAATTACAAGAACCTCGTCATTTAGGTTCAAAAATTTCATACATTCCAATTTTCAGAAGTTTTCAAATTAATTTCCATCTAACGTAAATGTGTTATTCCATATGTATTTTTAAGGGAAAACGATGAAGAAAGAATTTTGAAATAGAAAAAAAAAACATTTGTGTAAAGGATTATCAAATAGGGTAGTAGATTACCAACTTTAGATAACACATTACGAACATGTTTTATCTGCTAGTCAACAATGTCAGGGAGGAGTTTGGTCACCAACGCCAACTTCTTGTATTTGTTCCCAAAATCGTGGAAATGACTCAAAGGAGTACCTAAATAGGATAATGAATTGCCAAGTTTGGATAAATAATTACCAACATGATTTATCAAATTATGAATTTGTTTTAATTGTTCCCAGAATTATGTAAAAGATTACTAAATTAGGGTAATGATTTTCAACTTTAGATAAAAAAATTACCAACATGTTTTAACGAATTATCAATATTGGAGTTTCCGATGGTCAACGCTAGCCGACGGCGGAGCTCTGGCGGGGCGGGGTTGATGGTTGAGCTTCATTGGCGGGTGGCCACTGGCCAATGATGACTAACCCCTCTTTTATCAAAATTAAAGTTGTGGACAATTCGATCTTTTCCCTTACATTTGTAAAAGGACATTTTGAGCAAATGTCTTCTTTGGTTAATTTTAAAATTACTCGGATCAATCCATCCTTTTTAACAATTGGAGCGGCTTTTTTCGATTTTTCAGTCATCTATGATGTTTTCAGTAAAAATAGAAGTGGATAGGTTAGCCTACAAAATAAATAATCTGATTAGAAACTGAAAACATGAAGAATATGTTTTTTGGCCAAGAAAATGAAGAATAAGTTGGAAATTTACAGAACGTTATGTGAGAAAACAGAGTATTGCAGGAAACTTTCTTATTTTATAGTTGACTTTACTTTGGTTGGAAAAACACTCCTAAGTCCTCGTGAATGCAAATGTCACTTTTGAAATTGGGACAAGCATCACATTCACTTTAAAAATTTTAGCTTAGAATTTGGGTGTTTAGAAGTTTTTAAGGATGAATGCCAACTCATCCCTTGGAATCAATCAATATATTTCAATTAACGAAAATCATAAACTAAAACTTCTAGGAAAATATGACCATTACCCCTTTAAAATGCAAAAACACACAAACAAATTTCATAAATAATTGGAAATTGGTAATTGAACTTAAATATGGATTTTTAAGTTGTTGTAGGTCTATAACCTATATATTTATATGCCTTGCTTCAGACCAAAAAAAAAATATGCCGCACAAATTTTTTTTCAAAACATACATTAATAAAATGGTATAAATAATATTCCTGCTACAAATTTCATATGATATGACTGCTTCAAGCCTTCAACTTTCAAGAAAGTGTATTTGAAAAAAACTGCTTTACTTATTTATTAATGAGACTCTATCTGATTATGAAATGTATTCGCAATGTGTTATAACATATATATCATAATCTAATTTGAGTTAATGGGACTCTTTAATTTCAAGTATAAATTAACAATGCACAAAGCACAAAGGCTAGGATGGAATCAATTTTATTGCTCCTCGCAAAGGTGAGTATGAACAACATTCACTCTAAACTTTCCAAATTTAATCTAGGTAGTCTAGATTTAATTTATTTTTTATAATATATAAACTTAATATTTAAAGTGTATAATTTTTTAATGAAAACTATATATTTTGACAAAATGATATTAAGAAATTACCTTTATTTTTAATTTTATACTCACCGAAATAATTGTCATTTAAAATTCATAAACTTTAAAATATTATATCTAATATTATATCTGCACTATCCAAATTAGTTGTGGACAGCTAATTCAGGTGTAGCTACTCAACAAGTAGTAAACTTGGTTCCCATTTTGTCTCATAAAACAATTTTTTTGGTTGAAACATGTCCTGATGAGGAAACACTTGAACGAAAATTTTGGTTGTGGAAGCTCTGCAGTTTACAAAAGTGGGAAAACTGATAGCAAAGCATTTAATGAATCACATCACAATTTATAACAAGCTGTCTTGTTCTTCTTTTTCAGCTAATATCTTTCTCATTTTCATCACAAAAGCTCTTTCCTTTTTTGTACTAACAAGTGTAAGTAAGTAAGATTCGTGTCTATCAGAATCTATCTTTACTTAATTCAGCCACTGATATTTTCATGCCTTTTTCCTTATGTCCTTAACACGGTGACGTTTTACTCAGTTCCCAAGGAATGCATGGCTTGGAAATGAAAGTTGAATTTGATTCCAATGCTCATGCATGGATTTTACTGGTCAATAACTAACTACTCAAAATGTAAATGCATAACATGAAGATTATGTGAATAAGCTGTAATATTTCAAATAAATAAAAAAGAACTTATAATGTAATAAGATGGCAGATTCTGCTTCCATCTTCGGTATTCATTTTCAACAAATGCAGATTGTGTTTTAGATGGATTTTGATAGATATTAGATTGTGTTTTGGAGGTAATTAATTAAATCTAAAATTGAATATAATTTCTTTCTCACTCATTACTTGTTTCAGCTATATTTTTAAGACTTCCAGGATTTTTTTTATAAGATGCTATATACATAAGGGATTAAAGATTAGTACAATCCACTTTCTCTGCTTTTCTTTGTGCTTGTTACGAAGCTGACCTAATCAAAAGATGTTCTGTAGATTTTCAGGATAACAAAAGATGAGTATTTACATTAAAGTTAGACAGTTGAGCATTATGTTCATGAGGCCTAACTTCTCAGTATATATTGCAGGGAATAATAACAGGTCACCTGACAAAAATAAGATGCCTTGACTGAAGGTAGTTAATGCAAACTCTGATTATTAATGACATAGAAGATAGATTAATTCTGTTTATGCAGAAAGCTGTTGTTAATTTAAACGTTCCCTTGTTTTAGCACTGATATGCTCAACAGTTTGAGTGTTTTTTTTGGGTGATCCAAGGGGGCAGAACCCCAGATTTTGTCAGCATAATTAATTCAAATAAAATTAGACCTCCTTTAGTAAAAAAAAATTAGAAAAAATGAAATCAACATCATTATATATAGGCTCCCCGTGCAACACACAGAGGAGCACCAGATAGTTATAGGAAAATCAGGAAGACTCAGATTTTGAGGGTGGAAATTTTTGTTCTTATTAGATGATGAACACACATGTAAAGAGTAGAGACTGAGAGGTACAGCTTGTATATATGTTCCTAAGGAGTAAGTAGAAAAGTCAAATGCAACATACTGTTTTGTTTTGTCCATTTGTTTGCTTTAGTTTTCTCTTATATATAAAGTACAACCGCATCAGTCTGCAGGGTTTCACTTATTAAATATGATTGACCAGTGTCTTATCTTTTGTTTGGATTGATGATATCTTATCTCTATGATAGATCTAAAAATGTCTAAAAGTAAAACATGAACGTGACTCATTATTGGCTGGATAGCACTGAGCACAATAATTAAGGCCTGCAGAGAGATTTGTTTGTCATCATATCATTCAATTCCTGATGGTCAGTTTGTTTCAGCATATATTTTCGAAAAAAATTGGCTTCTGAGCTGAAAATGAAACCAAGAAAGTGACTACACAATTGAAGGCATTCAGTGGCTAAAATTTAGCCTAACTTTTTTCTCTATCATTTGTGCGTTTATCTGTCAGAAGCAACAATATCACATTCCTAATCTCTGCTATTTTCCAGGGTCTTCACGTGCCATCAAGTGCTGAATCAAGTAACTAAGTTATATTTGCAAGCCACAGAAAAATCTGTGGACCACCAGTTCACCAGGTTAGCTTGCATTCAATCATTCACCAAATAATAATAATTTCCCTTTTGTTTTCTTTGGTTACTTGTCATGTTTGGTCATTGATCCATGTAAGTGCGACTGATCTGACTCTCTGAGTATTGCCCATATGAGCCACCTTGTAGGAACCTTCCCTTCAATCATAATTAAAGTGACCAAATAAAATATGTGACCGCAGAGAAGACTAAGGTTTTCTTGAATGTAATTAATAATGACTCACATTTATAAACTTAGATAATCAACTGCTATTCATATCATGCCAGATATATAAATGCATTTTTAAGAAAGTGTTGGTCATGAACTTCCAAGGGACTCGTGAGGTTACTAAAAAATTGTACTTCTGCGTTTTTTTATTCTTTTGGACGAATTATACCATGGTTATCTAAGATTATATTGTAAATTTTTGTTTTATTTATTGTGCTATTCGTCAAGTA
Organism: Mimosa pudica; assembly: GCA_029929735.1. Lineage (NCBI taxonomy): Eukaryota > Viridiplantae > Streptophyta > Magnoliopsida > Fabales > Fabaceae > Mimosa > Mimosa pudica. Next base: position 14,831,941 of record JAKELP010000014.1, on the reverse strand, counting down.
TAAAACTTGTATTGTATTCTCAGAATCAAGCGATTTGTAAACCTTGAGGAATGCATTTTAAGTGTAACTTAGCCAGAGCTTCTTGTAGTAGTTGACAGGGGTTCAAGCTGATACGTACCATTGATAAAGTTGAAGAAAATAACAAGCTTTACTTCACCACTTTTTCTTTCTTTTCCATTTATTCTTGGCTTCTTTTTGGCATCCTGCAAGAACATAGTATTGCTGTCATTTTGATGATATACTTTTCATCTTTTATAAATTCACTTAATATAAAAATTTTGCATGACCACTAAATTAAAAGTACCCAAAGAATCTCTTTTCTTGAGTGGCCTTATGGAATAGAAGTTCATGACACATTCGGTATAATTGTAAGATCAGAAGAACTAATACCCAAATTTGATACCATGGGTGCTTTCCCTTTCAATTATGCGTGATTCTTACCATGGCAGATGATATTAATATAGTTTTGGCCATGTTGAGTAAAGAGTCACCATCAAAAGGTCCACAGCAGAGTAAACAATTCAGATGCTAAACTTTTCACCTCCCTGAAAAGAAAAGAAAAGTAAAACGATTCTTTGGCTATGAGAATTGAGAACCCACTTATTTGAGTCAATTCATTCTTCTCCTTTCTTTCTTGGCTTTAATCCACTGTGTAATAACCTTTCTCTTGCACTGTTTATGACTTTGCTAATGATCTATCATTAGTTGATATTTGGAATCTGATTTTGACGTCAAAAACCAGGTGCTGCAGGCTAACTAATTAAATCTAGGTGATCAATCATTTACCACAAAACTTGGTTTTTGACATAACACAATGGCGTCATAAAATCCATATAGCCGAATTCACTTAGTGTTAGTGTGATAAGACTTTGTTGTTGTTAATCCTTTCCTATTTTGAGAGTATGATTCCATTTATTACATCATTTGGTGATGACCCTTAATTTCTACTTAATTGTTTCACAATACTTATTGTAACATGTATAAATATAGAACAATTCTATGTATTCTAACATCTGTACGTTTGGTTGAACCTTGTAGGTGGAGATAATCTGAACTTATAAAAACTTAGATTTTCCTTCTCTGCTTGTGTATGTTTCTACTTTCTGATCAAAATGGCAGAGAATGAAAGAAATACCAGTGCAGAACACAGGCACAGCTGAAAAACCAGCAAAAAAGAGTCTCTGCTATTCTCTCTTTTTTTTTTCCTATAATAGATATTTAAAATAACATTGAATTTCTGATAAAGTTTTTGAAATAAAAAACACGATAGGTTTGTCCTAAATGATTATTATATAATTGAGAGGTAATGAATAGCCTTCTCTTCTCCATTCCTAATTAACTGACTTCCCTTTTTGTAATGGCCATTTGGAAAGGAAGCTACTAGCTAGTAATAGTAATTATGAGAGTGAAAGAGACGCATGAGATTCTTTTGTGAAGTTAAAGAATCAGAATCTTGACGAGCTATATTAAAAAAATACAGAAAATAGAATAGGATAAATTTAAGCTGAATGGTTGGTATACACTGGATGCCTAGCGCCCACAAGTGACAATCTCAGTTTCAACATTAATTAATCAAATACCACATGCCAAAAATGAAGGTGCATGCCCGCCAAAAAAAAGTAGGGATAAGTGGTTATAATTAGGAATTAAAAACCCAAACACAGGGAAAAAATGAAGAAATTAAAGCAAGTACTGGTCATCAGAGGCAGGTGGGGATATTTGTGTTTGGTAGAGACTATATATAGAGTAGCCAGATCGAATGTTTTTTTCTGAGTTTTGTGTCAAATTAAAATATATATAAAAAAAAGGAAGTGGCAAATGTTTTTTAATTTTTTAAATAGGAACAATAAAAGAGGCAGGGAATAGGGGTAAGGAGGGGTATGGTGTATGAACATATAAACATGAAACAGGTTTGCTGTTTAAGTTCCGTATGGTCTCACAAAATCACATGAGTGGGAGAGCTATTTGTATAGTTAGGGTTTGGTATGTTTGTGAAAAGGAATCTTACTATTCCAACAAATAAAGATAACCCTTTCCCACGTGTAACCCTAATAGTGTGTGTGTGTGTACGTGTGCATTTGTTATATCCCATCATCTAAATACTTCCTCTCATGTCTCTCATGAACTCATACTACACATTACACAATTCACTTCCCAGGAATATATAGAAAGTGCTACAACGACACGTCGTGTCGCACAATCTCTTTGCCCAAATAATAATTTAAATTCACTTTAATCATTCATACATTATTATTTTACCTTATTAGTCGTCAAACCTTTATTCTCTACAGCAAAAATCAAAGTTGAAAATATAATATTCACTGTATATGTGTAATGTCTATAACACAGGTAATAATAAATAATGTAAACAAATAATATAAATATATATACTATATGCAGAGTTTATACTGTGATATACACGCACACTCGTCATCATCATGCCGTTTTTTGTTATGGTTAAAGTAGTGCACTCAACACAGTGGACTGTTACAAGTGCACAATCGACTATGTAGAGGTGCAAACCAACCAAAAATTTATGTAGGTGCTTCCATTACAATGACGTCTATTTTTATCTTGTTGATTGTTTAAATTAAATGACTTGGAGAGTTGGCCCTTTTTTACACGTGACGGATATAGACTCACCAATTGGACATTTTAAATGACATGGAGGGTTTTAATTTGTTGTACACGTAGCTGATCAGCATACACACATTAATAAGCTAAGTAACAATTTTATCTTTTAAGAAACGATACTTTAAAGTTCCTAATTTGAAATACCTCTTTGTTGTACACCATGGTTCGTTCTTAGCTGCGAAAAACCTAATTCAATGTGTTTGTGTGGGTGTGGGGTGTGGGATGCATATGTTTAGGTTCAAAACAGAGAGAGAGTCAAACTTTCATGCCACTTGTATTTGTTAAGTTGTCCTCTATTGCTTACGTGTCGAGAAGCTAACAACAATTAATTACCTACAAATAGACAGTATTGTGCTGGGTGCATCTGCATGAATTGTTATTTGGTATATTTGCATTTTTTTATAGTCAACTGTACTTAGTATATTTGTTGTAACATTCCATTTTGCTGGTGCACTTTAACTCTCTAGCTATATATATATATATATATATATATATATATATATATATATATATATATATATATATATATATATATATAGTGGTACTGTATATGTTCAATTTGCTCGTATAGTAGTATATATATGAATTATATGTATTGTAGATGGAAGTGATATAGAGCAGTGTATAACACTCTGTTTGTTTTGTGCGAAAATAATGGAAAAGGGGAGGGACAGGGGGATCAGAAGAGTGAGAGTGGTGTCAAAATCAGAGGGCTAATAAGAAATAATGAGAGAGATATTGTGGATGGGGAGAGAGTGAAGACTATAAATGATGATATATATAAAAGATTGGGAAAGTGATAAGGACTAAGTGCAGCTACCACAGTTATTGTGGACCACTGTTTTCTTTTTTCAAGTTCTATTATGTCTCGATCTCCAGGGCCTTCTATTAATATATTATTATAGACATATATATATAAATAAAATTTATTCAATATGTTCTTTGCATTGATCATTAATTTGGTCCCTCTTTCAACTGTCATCTTTTGTGTTCTTTTTTTGGAGAAAGTTGAGTGTATATTTCAAATTATTCAATAACGGGCACAGAATTCAACAAAATAGACCACTCAAGAAACGTAAGTAACAAATAAACGTAAATATTCAATCCTTTTATCATTGGTTTAGTACATGCATCTCGTTTTTTTGGGTTCAAAAATCCTATTAGGTTTTTTCTATTGCTCCAAGTTGCTTCTTCTTCTTCTTCTTTTAGAAAATATCTAAAAGGTTCGGAGAAAAGCCAGTGTCTTAAACAATGAGATAACGATGTTGGAAAAAATTAATAAATAATGAAGAAATGGATCGGAGAAGCTATGCCACTATTACGTAAACCAAAGGTTACTTAACAAGTATTCAAATAGCATATTGTCCTAATTATATATTTACAATTACATACATACATATAGTTATGTAAATTACTTTTACTAGTGCATAATATTAATTATAGAGATAATTTGGGATGTTGCGGGAGAAGAGCTTGCAAGGAGAAGAAAGAAAATAAAGGAAAAATTATGACTAGATCATAAATAATGAAATTAGTCACGATCAAATATAAAGAAGTAATCAATTTTCCTTAAAGTTTTAAAGGACATGTGTAATATTAAATGTTTTTTTATTAACAACTCAACTTGTTGTTAAAATAGTTCAATGAGTTCTCAATGACAACTATATATTCAAAAAGTTGTACTATCATTGATAGCACAAAGGGTTGCACTATCAATATCAATCTAAATAATTTAATATCACTCAGGTCTGTAGAAACTTTAATATAATTTTATATTTTTTATCCTATTATAATTAATTCCATTATTTGGGTCTTAGATATAATCCTCCAAAAAAAATCCTACAATAATGTTTTCACTTGCTTCCCTTCCCATGGAAGCAGATGGGAATATTGCAACCCTCATGTTGAGCATTAGATGCTAATAAACCCCTTTTTAATTAGCAAAGATACTACACCTATTTATCATAACAACAAGCACACAAACATTATACTATATGTGCTGTTCCATGCATATTTACCGGTGTCGGACTCACCGCCAATGATCAACAAACTTTCCACTATTAGCTATATATAGAAATAAATAGAAATTGCTTAAGTAACCCCTCTTTTTCATAATAATTAACATTCTACCTTTCACCTTTCCCTTTGGATTTTGCCCCCAAAACGATCATCAGATATTATCTCATAATTAATTAAGTCAAGGGACGAGTGATTGATCACTACTCTAGCTATGGAGCTAGGGGGACCTAGACCTGTTGAAATCTTGTAATGGGTAAACATACGGCGGTACCATGTTGTCATTTAACACTTGTCCTTCAAGACAATGGTAAAAAGGCTATCATATCCATCATAAACCATATATAACTTGTACAGATTAAAGCAGGTTTGATTTTTCACCTATTGGTCATCTCTCTGCTCTTTTAATAATTATCTGGTAAGATTATGTATCTTTAGTAATAGTATTCCTATATATTATTTACATGGTTTTATTTTTTTGACTATGAATTTACAGCACTCAAAAAATGATGCATTGATTGCTTCATGAACATATATACGTATGTGTGTGTGTATATAGCAGTTGTAAGTACGTACGTACGTAATTATGGATTTATGGTACAGAATAATTTGCCATGTGCAAGCCCCCACTTGATTTTAGGGTATTATTACTACAAATTACATAGAACGCGTGAAAAAAAGAAAATGTATATCACGTTTAATTTGATTTTAAATTACCGAGACTTGATGTGGATGTAACTGAAAACAAACATAGAAAGACAACATAGTTATAGGCACAAAACAGGAAGCTTTAAATGCTGCGCGTGTGCACAGACATGAAATTGAAAGGAGTATAGTAGCCCGCACCAACAAAAATTTGACCTCTCAAGCAACAGTTCTAGCTGCATTATATGTATCAGAGAGTTCATATCCATTCACACATACACATATAAGCAAATTAATGATTCATATCATTAATGTATGAAAAGAGATTTTCTGGCTTTACTCTTGAGCCTAGCTACATATATACATACTGTGCCTTGAAATTGACCGGCAAGTTACAGTATTTGTGCCATAGCCATAGTTGAATATGAAGTTCAAGAGATCACACTGATGGATACTAGACATGCCCATAATTAATTCCATTGTCCGTAAGATGGGATCATAATTGGTTGATCCAAATTTTCTCTGCAATTGATAGAGATTTGAACTATAGTCAAAACCCTTTATGTCGGCAGATAATTAACATTTAATTTAATCAAACGGTCGTGCAGACTCAGGAGTCAGGACATGCTTTATTTATGGTTAATATATACGTGGAAGGTATAATTAATTTTCCTTTGTCAGTGGTTTCAAAACATGTCCGTTGGCCTAATTAATCACTATCATCATCTCCCATGGTCCTTTCACTTTTTTGTTCCAAGTATTTTATTATAATATGACTAGAAATATATATTTCCCTTCCTTTTGACTGCACAGTAGTACCGAAAGCCGAAAGTAATAAGCTAATAAAGGAAACAAATTAACTACCTGCGGGTATATTGTTAAACCCAATATCCTTATGTGTAGTAGTCAATCGTTGGCACTGCTTATTGAAAACAATCATTATTCTTATTCTTTCCGTTTTTTCCTCCTTTTGCGATGAACAATCATAATTCCGTAATTATTGAATAATGTTGGTCAAATAGTAAGTACATGAAATTTCACCGCATAGTTTGCTGATTTTGTGAATACAATAATAACTACGGCATCTTTCTAAGATCTTGGGCAAACAACACCTCTTTCTCCTTTCTCTTCTCTTTCTCCTTTCTCTTATCTCCTAGCTAATTTCTTTTATATTTGAGTACATCATTATATTCCACTCTTATTCTTATCATGTATATGTGTAACTTCATAATGATGATATATGGATTTCGCGTCCCAATGCAGAGAGCAATGAAAAGCAAGTAGTATGTATTAAGCATAGAGTTAACTTACTCTGACATCATATTGTTTAGAGTCCAAGTAGACGGACAGTCAATTGATGAAGACACAAAAGTCCAACTATCTCTGGAGCAAAATACGACCGTACGTACATAATGAGTCTTTATCTGTATGTCACGGTACAACTAGACAGTAAAGCAAAACCCCTCTAAGCGTCTCCTAGGCATCCAAATTTCTTAGGTCCGAGCCCTAATAATGATCACTTTGATCTCATCACTCATGTTATGTGACACACACCACTTTTCCTTTTTCTGATTCATGTTTTCTCAGTTTGAATGATGATTTCATATTTTCATGTTCCCATATATATAACCATATGTATTGATATGAAGAAAACATGTTAATAAACTAATCATTCCTTATGTATGTAAATTAAACATGCATGATGATGAAGCTTATAATATAATGCACTTATGTTTTTGCATCAAAATGATTGATAGTGGAGTGAGTGCATGAGAATGAGAATGGGAGACATGCTCACATTGGAGATATTATAATTAGATGCAGAGTCATAGTCATTCTTTTTTAGTGTACCTCCATTTATTACCTTTGTCTTTTGCATCCATTCCTTCTCCATCCACTCACTCACTGCTCTCTCTCTGCTGTCTTCCCTTCTCTCTACTGTCACTTTTTTCCCACTACTAAATTATCACCATCCTCTCTCTATCTATCTATGTGCAGTGTCTCTCTCTCCTCCAATTAGGGTTTCCTCTCTAGGGTGCCCTCGCTCTCTCTTGCTTTAAACAAATCTGTGACTATTATATACCTCTCATTGGCTAAGGCTATATGACTTTGTCTGGAGGGGGAAAATATTAAAAGCAGCTTGCGAAGGACCTCCAAACAAGGGAAAGGTAGTCCACTTTTCCTTCATCAGATCAAAGAAACCTATATCATAAACAGGTAAGTTCATGTTCATGTTATATATAATAGCTAGACTGCTTCTTCTTTGTTCTTTTTCCCATGTTTATAGCTCTTTTTCTCTCTGTTTTTCTTTTCTTTTGTTTCTTTTTTTTAGTAAAGTTACAACTCATAGACACACTGAAAAATCCTTTTGAGAAGTCACTGTTTAGGGCTTTTTCCAGCCACTCAATATAGATGCATCTTTTGATGCAGCCTTGTATGAAACATATGTATAGTGGATAGCTAATTGTTTGATTTCCAGCAACCCAGATCCCTAATTCTACTCATACATTCTCAAGAATTTCTTTCACTCTCTACTTGATCATGCAGCTGAATTATATTCTACCAGCAGAGAAGAATGATATGAAGCTAAGTGTTTCTCTAGAACACATACAAGAAATATAAGAGAGAGAAAGGAAATTGAGTTCATAAAAGCAGAAGACGACAAACCCAGAACATAATCTTTAAACGAAAGAATTCTATAGAAGAATTAACACTAGGTCTGGGAGTTCCATGTTTGAGAACATGATGCTACCAAAATTTTGATAAAAAGTCCGCAAGTGTACGGATCGTATTTTAGTAAAGTGGTAAATCAAGGTCGATCCCACAGAGACTCAGACAATTAATAACTAGGCATTAGATCTCCTATTTTCATTCAAGTTGAGTAAATACAAGAAAATTGATTTAAATTACCTAATATCTAAGAAAATAAAATAAAACAAATATTCACACAAAAGAAATTCACGAGTCAAAAGAACAACCTAGAGCCACTAATCCCTTATCTGCTTCTTAGATTTTATTCCCCACTAAATTAATTATGAATTAATTCAACTAGCTAATCTAGAGTACTAGTGTCTATAAATGCCTTTCGGTTTTCACCTATATCCTTGCCTTGTTTAATTACACAATGTCTTGCACTAATTTACTAAGCCAATTAATACCGGTACCGCTCTAATGTGACTATGTAGGGCTTCTAGGTATATGTCTATCCTAGTCGCAAATCAGATTAACAATCCAATCCTACACTATTTAATCCCATGGTCTATTTAAAATTCCCTCTTTCGAGTCCAACTCTAAATTCCCTAAACATGTCTAATGGTGATCAAACACTAAACAAGTTATCAATAATAGCAAGATTAAATAAACTAAATCAAATTAACCATGACTAAATAGTGGGAAATAAAATACTAAGTTACAAACAAGTTCATAGTACTCTAAGTTGTAAAAGAAATCAACCACACATAAGTTCCAACTCAGTCCCCATAATAATCAAAGATAAATTTAAAATTATAATACCAAAGGGAAATAGATTATACAATGGTTACTCAATGGAATGTCCCACAAGTTCAGCTCCTTGTGTGTGCGTGTATGGTTGCAATGAAGAATTGCCCAACAAGAAGAAGCCACGTCCTTTCTCCTCTTCCTTCTGCGTGAAATTGGATTTGAATGAAACTCCCTCAATGCTCTTTAGCCGCTATTCTTTTCTTCTTTCTCGTGAATTCTCCTCTAGGCTTTAGAAAATAGGAAGAATTATGACCAGCCTCCTTTCTTTTCAATTGCATGTGTATATTTATAATAAAATAGCTCAACACCATATTGTCTTTGCCTTGCATGTTAAGTTTCTTTTCTTTCCTTTTCTTGTATGTCTCTTTCTCTTTATTTCCTTTTTTTAAAATCTGCATTCATGAAGAGAAAGAAATAGGAAATAATCACAATGACTCAATCACATAATCTCATTAATAGGAAACTTCTCATCAAAATATTTCTTTTAATATATTAAGTTTCCTATTTCAATTAAATTTCATATTTTCCAAAAGAATCACTCATATACTCTCAAATTACTTTCTTTCCAATTCACATCAAAATCACTTAATTATTTAATTCATGACTCCCCAAATACAATAAAATAATTCCTAAAAACCACTAAATATGGGGAGTCATCACACCCCCACACTTGCATTAAATCTTGTCCTCAAGATTTCAAATTGTTAACACATTAGCACAAAAAATGAAATCAAGATTTTATCATCACAAAGTTGAAATCAATTCAAACTCTCAACAATTAAATCCTCTTAAAAATCTCTCTCACCATCCCCAAATGCAAGCAATAAGACAATCAATTTGATAGAGATAAATCACAAAAGCATGTCCCTCACCGGTCAAGTGTTTACACTCTACTCTCAAAGTATATAGGGGTTGTGTTTCACTCAATTCCATCTATGTAATCCAGCTACCATAGGCTTGTTTATCATCTCGATATCCACTCTTGTATCTCAATGCACACACAAATCAAAAGGACTTTTAAGGGTTGTAATGAAAAGGGTAGGATAATGAAATGAAAATGAGATGGAGGTATATTTGAAAAGTGCTAAACCATTTCAATTATAGTAAGGAATGAAGGAAACTCATAACGTAACAAGACATATAGGGGTTGACTCTTTTGAACTCCACAATTCTTCAATTCTTTCGATTTTCATCTTCTTCTTTCTTTTTTTTTTCTTTTTTTTTTTTTCACACTTTGTGTGATTTTTTTTTTCTTTTCCTTTTTCACCTTCATTTTTTTTCACCTTTATTCTATTTTTTTTTCACTTCTATTCTTCAACACTTATATTTCCCCTTTTCCTTTTGTAATTCCTTCACCCCTTTCCATATGAATATAGTATAACACTTTTCAAAGCGTAAATGGAAGAAATAGATAAGAGATGAAAAATTGCATTAAAAGAATTCAAAGGCTAAAATATGAAATCTTTCTTTTTAAAAGAGAAGTAGGCTCAAAAGGGTTAAGCAATGGAAATAATGTAAAAGGGATGACTATTTGGCTAAACTGGCTATGAAAAGAAGGCCTTAATCATTTTTGTGCATGCAAGAGATTTGAGCGTCAAAAGAGATTCAAGACAAGTTCTAGAGGGGAAATTACAATAGATGTACTCACTCATGAAAGAATAATATTAAGGCTCAAATTCCTCACAAGGCTTTTTGACATACTAGGGTAATTTACCTAAAGCAAAGAGTTTGCCTTTTCACTTACATTCAAAGAAGATGAGATCAAAGTCTAATCAAATTCAATTATTTCAAGTCCAAATCAATCCCAAAATTGGCAAAAAGATTTTTTTTCAAGAAAATTTTACAAAATGAAAGTTTGAGGACAATCTTTAGAGAACAATGATACCCTCATACCCCCAAACTTAAATGTCACATTGTCCCCAATGTGAACATGTAACACAAGACGTGGAATTACAAAAATATCCATAGCAAGTGTAGGAATGATAAAGTTATTTCAAGTTCCATATCAGTCATGCAATTCAATCAAGAGGCAACACAATTAAGACTAATCATCACACAAGCACATATCAACAAACACCATCACTCATTACCAAAATAATTCTCAGTCAAATAAAATCAAGAAAAAGTTAGAAGAATACTCCCCTTCCTCTTCTCGATTTCCACTCTTAGCTCCTAGTCCATCAAGATCAAGTTGAAGCATCCTTTTAGGCCAAAAGAAGAAAAAAAAATCCTACAAGCTCAAAAACAAAGCATCAAATACCAAAACCTTGGGTTGCCTCCCAAGAAGCGCTAAGTTTAAAGTCTTCAGCCAGACTTTCCAAACAAATCTTAGTCATAAGTATCAAACACAATAATCACCTCATCTTCATTCCTTTTCAAACAATATAAGTAATCAATCAAACTAATTACTTGTGCCTTTTCAATCATAGACAATTTCAAAGAACAAGCAATCACTGATTTCAAAGGAATTAGAATATGCTCATACAAACAATTAGATGTATGTCTTTCTAAGAATAATGAGCATCCAATAAAATCAATTTGACTCTCATCAGTAAGAGTCATCACATTAATAGGAGAATCATCCAAAGCAGTTATAGGAACACTCACATCAACATGTATATCAGAATCACAAGCATTTGAATTCACATCTTCAACATCAATTAAACACCCATCAATCTCTTCTAAACAAGTTTCAGGCTCTATGACAACCTCTAAATCTTCTTTAACTTCATGGTCATCTCTATCCTCAATTATTGATTTTAACCTTTTCAAACAATCTTCTAACCTTTTGAAACTATCCTCTTGCCATTTCAAACTATCCTCTAGCATTATCAAAAATTTACCGGCTAATCTTTCTAATCTGTCAAGTCTTTCTTCTAAACAAGAGTTTACACTATCCTCAAAATTGTTTACTTGAACTCTTGATCCAGAACTATTGTAATATTTCTCATTCCTTTCCAAAAAGATATCGGCTGATCTTTCTAATTTGTCTAACCTTTCTAAACAAGAATTTTCATAATCAATATTTTCTTGAACATGTGAAAAAGACATGAAGGGTGTGTCTATTGCATGTGAATAAGGATCTAAATGTGGGTTCCAACACTCATCTTGCTCAAAATTCCAACTACGCCTAGACAAATTATCAACATAAGTTTGTTGCCAAAGCAAAAATGGACAATTCTCAGGTAGATGATCACTTCCACAACAATAACAACGATAACACTTATAATTAGCCTCTGAATAGTCCATCTTTCTATTTTCTCCAAAAGAAAAAAAAAAAAAACTCAAACTAAAAACTACTAAAGAATTTCTAATTCTAATTACTAATTGCCTTGAGTCCCCGGCAACGGCGCCAAAAACTTGATGCTACCAAAATTTTGATAAAAAGTCCGCAAGTGTACGGATCGTATTTTAGTAAAGTGGTAAATCAAGGTCGATCCCACAGAGACTCAGACAATTAATAACTAGGCATTAGATCTCCTATTTTCATTCAAGTTGAGTAAATACAAGAAAATTGATTTAAATTACCTAATATCTAAGAAAATAAAATAAAACAAATATTCACACAAAAGAAATTCACGAGTCAAAAGAACAACCTAGAGCCACTAATCCCTTATCTGCTTCTTAGATTTTATTCCCCACTAAATTAATTATGAATTAATTCAACTAGCTAATCTAGAGTACTAGTGTCTATAAATGCCTTTCGGTTTTCACCTATATCCTTGCCTTGTTTAATTACACAATGTCTTGCACTAATTTACTAAGCCAATTAATACCGGTACCGCTCTAATGTGACTATGTAGGGCTTCTAGGTATATGTCTATCCTAGTCGCAAATCAGATTAACAATCCAATCCTACACTATTTAATCCCATGGTCTATTTAAAATTCCCTCTTTCGAGTCCAACTCTAAATTCCCTAAACATGTCTAATGGTGATCAAACACTAAACAAGTTATCAATAATAGCAAGATTAAATAAACTAAATCAAATTAACCATGACTAAATAGTGGGAAATAAAATACTAAGTTACAAACAAGTTCATAGTACTCTAAGTTGTAAAAGAAATCAACCACACATAAGTTCCAACTCAGTCCCCATAATAATCAAAGATAAATTTAAAATTATAATACCAAAGGGAAATAGATTATACAATGGTTACTCAATGGAATGTCCCACAAGTTCAGCTCCTTGTGTGTGCGTGTATGGTTGCAATGAAGAATTGCCCAACAAGAAGAAGCCACGTCCTTTCTCCTCTTCCTTCTGCGTGAAATTGGATTTGAATGAAACTCCCTCAATGCTCTTTAGCCGCTATTCTTTTCTTCTTTCTCGTGAATTCTCCTCTAGGCTTTAGAAAATAGGAAGAATTATGACCAGCCTCCTTTCTTTTCAATTGCATGTGTATATTTATAATAAAATAGCTCAACACCATATTGTCTTTGCCTTGCATGTTAAGTTTCTTTTCTTTCCTTTTCTTGTATGTCTCTTTCTCTTTATTTCCTTTTTTTAAAATCTGCATTCATGAAGAGAAAGAAATAGGAAATAATCACAATGACTCAATCACATAATCTCATTAATAGGAAACTTCTCATCAAAATATTTCTTTTAATATATTAAGTTTCCTATTTCAATTAAATTTCATATTTTCCAAAAGAATCACTCATATACTCTCAAATTACTTTCTTTCCAATTCACATCAAAATCACTTAATTATTTAATTCATGACTCCCCAAATACAATAAAATAATTCCTAAAAACCACTAAATATGGGGAGTCATCAGAACAAAAATAATTCTTTCCTTGTTTCCCCTCACAATTGACAGGAGGAAGTCAGATATAGAGAGAGGTGCGTGTGTGAAATCTAGAAGGGAAGGTAAAGGTAAGGTATACGGTGATACATACAATAATTAGTCAAAAATTGAAGTCTCTATTTGAGGCTACTTTCTATATGTACCAACCTCATGAACTTCATCACCAGCTGTTGATTACTACATCAAATAAAGAGCACACAGAAATCAAATTAAAAGATAAATAGATCAAAAGAGGTGCAAAAGTGCAACTCATCATATATATGTGTATATATTAATATGTATATACTATATATTCATAGCATCAGATCCCATTAGCTGTACCGCCGGTTTCAACTTTCCTCATAATTAAAAGTTAAACCACATATATATATATATATATATATATATATATATATATATATATATATATATATATATATATATATATATATATTTCTTACCAACAGCTAGTTAGCTCAGAGATCAAAGACTTCTTGAGATCAAAAATAGATCGTGCAGGGAATTAAGAATAAAGAGCTTCTCGTCCTAGTTTTTTATATGCATAGATATATGTGTGTTTGTGTGTGTGCGCGCCATTTAACTTATATATTATGTATTGTAGAGATCTATCCATAAAGAGGGACAGAAAAGAGAAAAGAGATGGCATCATCAAGCTCTTACTCATCACCATGCGCAGCCTGCAAATTCCTGAGGAGGAAGTGCATGCCAGGATGCATATTCGCGCCATATTTCCCACCAGAGGAGCCTCAAAAATTCGCGCACGTGCACAAAATATTTGGAGCCAGCAATGTCACAAAGCTCCTCAATGAGCTCCTTCCTCACCAGAGAGAAGACGCCGTCAACTCCTTAGCCTATGAGGCAGAGGCACGTGTAAGAGACCCCGTCTATGGCTGTGTAGGAGCCATCTCCTTCCTCCAAAGACAAGTCCAACGCCTCCAAAAGGAGCTTGACGCCGCCAACGCCGACCTTCTCCGGTTCGCCTGCACCGACATACCGCCGGTGGGGCCTAATTCTCTCTCCATGGTCCCACCTGGGTTGGGGATCACATCACCTTCTCTTCAAGTTCATCATCAGCAGATGCCTCAGAGGGCAAGATCAGGGACTATGACCGAGTATATTAATAATGGAAGTGGTAGTAATGGTCTTGGTGGGGGATTGTATAGGCAGTTCCCTGGGGCTTATAATAATTACTCTCTTCCTTATACTATTCCATGGGCTGATACTACTGCTTCTGATCATGGAATTGATGATGGAGCTGCTGCTGGTGGAGGTGGTAATGGTGGTGGTGGAGGTAATTTGTGAACTTTAATGTTTTGCTTGCAGAGAGGGAGAGAGGAAAGGGAAAAAAAATCAAAAAAAGAAAAACCCCATCTAGGGTTTTTATAAATCCTTCTCCTTTTTATGAGGGGATGACTTTCTCCTTCTCCTTCTTCTCCTCCTCCTTCTTCTCTCTGCGGTATTTCTGATGATGCAAGTGATGTTAGTATTATATATATGTGTCTAGTTGTTGGAACTAGTAGGGATGATGAACTATAAGTCTCATGAATTTGGTGTCTAGTCTTTATATGTATGTAGACTTACTTAGCTTTGGACTTTTGTGCTGGCTAATGTAAAGCTATGTCTATGTCTAGGCTACCGTGACCTTCTACTGTTTAATTCTTAATTTTTTTCTCCTTTTTGTTTTAGTGTCTGTATGGCTGATGAGTTTAATTTGAGACGGTTATGGTGGATTATTTGTAATTGTTGGAACTTATATTTCATTTGGCAGAAGAAGTGATTTTTATGTGTAGGTTTTGGGACCTAAAAATAAGTTTGGTAGGAACATGCATCATATATAGTGTAAGGCTGCTATAGAAGACCTGTTTGTTTGTGCTTTCAGTGCAACTAAATGCGTAGGCATGTGCAATATGTGCATGCGCCGAAGTTGACATTCTGTCATTAGTTGATCTCTCTCAGAGTAATTAATAAATATCACTTAAGTTATAACTAAGATTTTCTGCTTGTTCTTAAAAAAAAGGTTCGATCTAAAGCCTAAGTCTATGGCTTATAGACACGCCTCACTCCTACTTATCTATCCTACATATATTCTTCCCTTACTTTGCTCTTGTAATGGACCACTCTTTTACCTTTTTATACCACAAATTCTCATCATGCTTATTTCTAACCACAGGTTCGCATATAAAGGCACTTGACCAAAGTTTAGGCTGGTCAAATTTACTAGGAGTAAATGTGTAGCGAGAGATAGAAAACACAGGGAGAAAAATGATATAATATTATATTAAGGTTTGATGAGTTCACTTCACAGTAGTGTATAGGTAGTGTCATGTAGAGTTGTAGACTTCTCATATAAAAGTCTCTGGCTTACTGCAATATCTCAGAATCAACTAATATATGTATAGCTAGTGTGATATCTCTAGATTTATTGGGAAACGTACGCATTGGTTTAATAATTATTATTATTATAGCTATATAGCTATAGTAGTTTATGTGTGTTGGATGAACACAACTAGTAGAAGGAAAAACGAGCAGTGTTTTTCTGAACTTGTCTCTGATGCAATCCACCAAAGCTCAAATTGAATTGTTGTTTTCAACATGTACTGAGAAAAAGGTGGTTGATGATGAATCTCTCTTGCTTTCAAAACACTTAGTCTCCCCCGTGAGGCTGAAGCTGATCTCCAAACACCCCCACCCACCATGTTTGAAAAATCTGTAAATTTTTAAAAAACATTTATATATAATCTGAAATAGTGAGCCACAGTCGCTTTCCTCTTTGGATCCATGCATAAAGCAGTGGTAGTATAGCTCAAACTTAGGGTTATGTTTTCAGCCTTTTTCTTTTTCTTTTTAATTTTATTTTTTATTTTTTCCTTCTAATATTATTGTTCAAGAGATCAGAAGTATCCAAGCACTTCGAAACTGTTACTATCAGCAACACATGCCACCAGAGATATACAGTGAAACAGTGAGACATTGAACAGAAAGTCACAACTCTCTCATGGACTGCAACTAGCTACATTGACGACGACAACTTGCATGCATTCTCATAAAATTAAAAAAAAAGGGGAAAAGGAAAATCAAATACATTCAGTCGGCCACTGCTATAGCAATCCATTGATTATTATTAATTCAAGAAAAAGAAAGAAAACGACTTAATTTAATTCCATGTTGCATGTTTTTTTATTTGTGATGAAAGAGGTTTTCTGGGCAAATGTTAGTTTTGATCTATTTGACAGGCAAAAATCTGATCCGATCCTGGAGATATCAGAATCCTGAAGTGGCAGCAAATACATATATACACCATTTCGAGATCCGAGAAAAAAACAAAGAAAAAATAGGGTTAGGGCTTTTTTTAATGTTTTGGTCCCATGAATTAGACAATAGAGAACACTTACACATCAGATTGATGAAAGAAAAGAGCAGAGAGACTTCTATAACTTACAAGTTCAGCCGCATTATCTCCTCTTGTTCCCTAAAGTATGTGGTGAAATCTTTCATTCTCCCAGAATAAAGCAAGCCGTCATTTCATTCATCCTATTCAAAAACAAAACACTCCAACATCAACAACAACAATAATTAAACACTCATCATAAGGGTTAAAAGTCAATTACAAATTTCGACACAGAAAAAAAGACACCTGATGGATAGTAATGGACATTTATAAAGCAATTACATACCCTCATACACATTTTTTTCTCTCTCTTATTTAATAAAAACATTAATGTGTCCCTTCTTGGCAATGTCATGAATATAAATACACATAGGCACAGATGTTTAGAGTGCTGTTTGGGAGTTCACTTTTGTCAGTCTCTTTTCTCCATCTCAGCACAGACACTGTTAACACACTTACACCCATAAAATCAAAATTTCCTTTCTTTTTTGAAAAAAAAAAGTCAGAAGCGTGTCCTCTCTCTCTCAGTCTCTTTCTTTCCTCTCTTAAACGCACAGAGAGGAATATCAATATGGATATATGAGATATGAGATACACGAGGGCTTGGCAGAGAGTCCCTTATAATAGCTACAGTATGAGAGTCATCACGTCCATTATATATATATATATATATGTGTGTGTGTGTGTGTAGTCCTCCAATTCATAACCTTCTCTCTTTTCTTTCTCTCTCTTTGTGCTCTATCCTCGAGATCACCAAACGATTCAGCTTTTTCCTTCTTGGAATTTTTGTTGAATCAAATCTAATCCCTGATCAACTTTCCCTCAGAATATCTCCCCCTTCTACGTCAAGTCCTTTTTAGTGGCTCTAATCAATTCATATTATATTAGTATTCCACACTTTTACAGTTGGAACATATTATTTTATAATCCTTGTTTGCTAATAACCAAGAAGGGAAAGTGATTGTTGATGCAGTATATAGTAGTAGTAGTAGCTAGTGTGAAATAATGAGATAAGTGTTGTACTACTGTTTTAGGCTCAGAGATAAATAGAGCTAGGGAGAGGAAAAAAGTGATGAGCATGGCATTATTCTGAAATCGTTGTTCCTCTGATCAATGAATGTAATAGTAATAATGATAGATTAAATAATAATGTATGATTTCAGAATCTATATATGAATCTGAGCAAAAAGGAAATAGGGTGAAATTAAAGAGAGCATAGTGTGAGGTTATGCAAAAGGACAAAGGAGATAACAGTGAGGGATGGGGGGTCCTATAGTATTGAAAGCCCCACAAGAAATTCTTTATGTCCTCTTACACTTAAGAACTGGCCACCACACGACCATGACTTGTATCTTTCGATGTGTATGATTTCCATGTTCTACCTCTCTCCTCATAGATAGTCACAGAGAGGCCAGAGACATGTACTAATGTACATATGATGACATAGTACTCATGTTCTTCGTCTCAATGTGGTCAAACAGACAAAAAAGTCTCTTGTCATCCTAATCGTATTTACAGACACAAGTATACTTGCGCATTTGTGATGTCTCCATTAATTTCAATTATGTTATGTACGACATATATTCCGTCTTTGACAACTATAGCTCAACTGCTGCTAAATTCAATGAAATCCCCAATACGTGAATAATAATAATAGTAAAAAAAATATAAGATTTAATAATAGTGATTCAGAATAACTTTCCTTTGCACATCTTCCTAGCTCCTTCATAGCCTTTTTTCCTTGACTAGGCAGTGCATTTGTCATGGGCTCATTTTCGGTGCTTTGAATTCGGTTAGGATTTTAGATTCATCAAATAATATCCAAACTTATAATGAAGCAAATAATAATTAACTAATGGTTCCACAATGATGGGGATTATCATTAATTCAGTTCAACGTCGTAATCTCTGAAGATTTTATACACTAATTAATGTATACAAATGAATAAACCAAAGTTCCTTTGGCGGTTGGACAAATAGCATAAGCCCATGAAGGACACCGATTTGCGGGTTGGTGTAGTGTGCCTTGAGTCTAGTCCTTCAAGAAATTTTAGAACCTCAAGGTAAGCGGAAGCTACCCCGGGTATCGTTCGCAAGGAGCCTTGTTTAATCTAACTATCCTAGTAAATTAAATGCAATGCAAGATGGATTTGAGTAAAGAAAATATGTTTTGTTGATTTTTTTAATGATGGAATGAAGAATGTAAAACAAATAAATATTTTTGGTATTTTTGGATAAAAGGGTGGAATGAAAGTGAAGTGCTCTTGGAAATGATTTTCAATGGCTATCATAGCTTTCTAAATATTTTTGGGGAGTTAAATGCACTAATTTCCTAATTTACCAAACCTCATGGACCCATGAGTCCAATACCTAGTTGTTGAAACCTCATCCAATTAGGCATTGTTAAGCTCTTTAGTGCTTGTGGACCTATTACTTGCAAGGAACTATTAATCCTACGACCGGAACCCCGAATCGCCACTTAATTGATCCTATGATTTTAATTCACTATTGGAACCCCACATAATAAAATAAAATCTAAGGATTGAAGTCCAATGTTACTCAAGCAATTAATAGGTTCACTTTGAGTTTCTCTAGGTTTCCTAAAATACCAAACCTCACCAACCGGCAAGTCTAACACCTAATCTCATGGACTCATTAAATTAGGCATTATTAATTACCCTAGAGTGTGATTAGTGATTTGTAATGCATGGTTCAATTACAATTCAATTCAATAAACTATCTACCAATACCATGAGTAAATAGAAATATCTAATGAATTATAAAGAACATATGTATGACCATACATATTGTTGAGTCCAAATCCCTCATTACAAGTCAAAATCACAAATACCCATAATAACAACCAAGTCCAGTCCAATCTCAAAACATAAATGCTAACCTAAACCTAGGCAATCAAAAATATAAAGAGAAAGAAAAGGAATTGGGACTCCCCTTTGAAGAACCATAGCTCAAGCCACTTCCCATCAACTCCAAGAGTAAGGAGGAACTTTATTGAGGCATGGATGGAGGAAGTAAGGTGGAAGATTGAAGAAATGGGATGAGAAGTGAAGAGAAGAGGATGAAGGGAATGGAGGTAACTAGGGTTTTGGGGAGCACCCAACCCCCAAAACTTATGTTTTCTAAGCCTAATTCTTCAATTAATATCAAATGGAAGTTGGGTCAATGATTGGGCTTCAATTTGGGTCCAAATTGGTGTCAAAATAGTCAAAAAATCAGTAAAACCCGAGCTGATATGTAGCAGTTCGCGACAGGGACTGATCTGCAAAATCTGAAAGTTTTGGGTCAGATTCTGTAATTTTCCCAGGACTGTTCTGAAGCATTTTCAGGATTCTGGGCCGATTCTGTAATTTTCTCCAAATGCTCAGAATAGCTATTTCAGCTCATTTTCTTCATTTTCTGCAAGGGAAAATTCACAACAATATAATACATTTCATCCCAAAAATTAATCACTTAATATAAACAATTAAATGTGACGATTATGCCATTTTTTAACCCTTTTCACATAAAATCATTTTTAATTCAATTCAAAATATAATAAATGCATTTTAATTCAATATTACATCTTTGAAATGTTAATAACTTCAATTTAGCACACTAAAAATATACAAATTCAAAGATTTGTCAACTCCCCCACACTTAAACCTTTGTACTCCCGGACAAAGAAAAGTTTTTAAAAGCTTTGAAGTACATAAAATGACAATTATGAGAATTCAACAAACAATGTGAAATGGAATAAAGCTAACAATGATTAACAATGATTAATAAAGATTGTAATGAATGTGAAGAGTATGAGTAGAGAAGAAAATCACTCAAGGATAAGTGTTTACACACATCTCACCATTTTGGGTTAATTTATACTCTCATTATCCACTTTGGTACACATCCTACCATATGCTTGTAGGAATTCTAAGGTCTCTACTAAAACATAAAGTGCAATGCATCAAAAGGACTTTTGAGGGTTATGGTGATGGATAGGCCAAATGATGGAATGAGAATGAGAATGAAAAGAATTGACGTTATGCATGTTTAGTCATTCATTCACAACTTGAAGTACTAATTGCACATTGCTAAACTACTATGCATGCCTTATTTTTCACTTTTTGACTTTTTCTCATTTTTTCCCCTTTTTTGCACTTTTTTTTCTTTTTTTTTTTTGTATTTTTTCTTTTCTATACATAACATGCTTCTTTGAAACATAACAATGACATCTTTTTCATTTTGAACAAAGCAATTGTGCAACTTTTCTCATATTGGTAAAACAATGCAATAACATCAAGTGAATGGCTCAAATGGGTAGCAAAGGGTATAGTGTTTAGGGTTGGTGTTTGGGATAGAAGGGTATGAAATGAAGGCCTTTATCATACTACATTACACTATATGCAACAAGCTTTGACCAAGAATGAAAACAAGTTCTAGAGAATGGTAACCAAGTGGATTTCACTCAAGAATGAATAATTAGGCCCAAATTACCTCACAATATATGGTTAATTCTCCTAAACTCATAAACAAATATTCAAGACAATCAAGATTAACCATAGGGCATCGATTCCATTCACAAGATTGCAAATCAAAAGCATAAAAACAAATTCTCAAAATTGTCAAAAGTCCAAAAATATGTTATGTCCAAGGTTAACAAATGTAAAAGTGAGGGAAAGTTCAAAATTTTTCAAAATTTAGCCAATTTGAAGCTAGAAACATGTCTAAAGATGCAATAGCCCAAAACTTAACCCAACTATAACCCCTCCCCCACACTTAATTCCTACATTGTCCTCAATGTAGCAAAATCATGGAAAAATCCAATTAAATTTCAAAGCATGTGGAAATCAAGTGTGGTGGTGGTGTTAGCACTAAGCACTTTATTTTTAATCCTAGAAATGGGAAAAACAACTAAAGCTACCTTTTACTACTAGTTTATGTCCCTCCCCCACACTTATATTCCTTAATCAACAATTAAGCCAAATAAATGAAGAACAAGAAGGAAAATAAGTGAGGAAAGAGACAACCTTAATTATGGTATCTTCAAATGCTTGAAGGAGAAGTTCTCATCCTTGATGATGATCATGTTGGACTTTAGAGCTCCAACTTCTCCTTTGTTGATCTTCCTTGGTGGTGGTTGAAGTAGATATCTCATATGGCTCCTACAATGGTGTTTATGCAAAGAAAACAAGCCAAGAGAAATACCAAATCCAAAGGAACAAACTTGGAGAGGGTTAGAGCATGTTTTAAGCAAGTTAAGATCAAAACTCTCCAAGTATGAATCACAACCAAGAAAATCAACATTACTCCTATTTGTAGGAGTCAAAGACACATTTATGATTTTTAAATCCTCTTGTGTTTGCAACCGGAAAGGTGAGGAACTCAACTTGGTGTTGAGGTACACCACATCGCATTTGCAACCACAAAAGGTGGGAGGTATAAGAGTGGAAGAAGAAGATGATTTATGCAATATGGAAGATGAATGCATTCCTAAATCGGGAGGTAGGTCACAAGACAAAATTAAATGGAAGAATTCATATTTTTTCTCAATTTTATCATTCAAAACATGTGAATCTTCCATATTTGACCTATCCAAAGATAAAAAAGAACTGAGATCAAAAGATATGCAATTTTCATGTCCATTTTCAAGTGTAGCATGTGTCATGTTATCAATTGAACTAGATGAAGATGTAGCATCATGTGAAGTGGAAAGCCAATTATCAATTTCCATACAAATAGCACAAGACTCATCACAATCACATGTGTTAATGAAGGGGGAGGAAGGTGAAATGAATTTTTCATCATGTTGAATAGATTCAAAGAAGCTCAAATCATCATGCTTATCAACACTTAAAAAGGAAGACAATTGTTCACAATTATAATGCCTAGACATGACAATTGCAACCAAATAATCTCAATATGCAAATGCAAGTAACTAAAAAAATCAAAACAAAGATTAAATGCAAAGTGAACTATCCTAAAATGCACCTAAACTAAATGCAAGCTAATGGCTCACTTTGACCCAAATCAATTTTGAATATTGACACAAATTTACTAGGGAGTCAAATTAATGACTCCCCGGCAACGGCGCCACTTGAAAAACACCGATTTGCGGGTTGGTGTAGTGTGCCTTGAGTCTAGTCCTTCAAGAAATTTTAGAACCTCAAGGTAAGCGGAAGCTACCCCGGGGTATCGTTCGCAAGGAGCCTTGTTTAATCTAACTATCCTAGTAAATTAAATGCAATGCAAGATGGATTTGAGTAAAGAAAATATGTTTTGTTGATTTTTTTAATGATGGAATGAAGAATGTAAAACAAATAAATATTTTTGGTATTTTTGGACAAAAGGGTGGAATGAAAGTGAAGTGCTCTTGGAAATGATTTTCAATGGCTATCATAGCTTTCTAAATATTTTTGGGGAGTTAAATGCACTAATTTCCTAATTTACCAAACCTCATGGACCCATGAGTCCAATACCTAGTTGTTGAAACCTCATCCAATTAGGCATTGTTAAGCTCTTTAGTGCTTGTGGACCTATTACTTGCAAGGAACTATTAATCCTACGACCGGAACCCCGAATCGCCACTTAATTGATCCTATGATTTTAATTCACTATTGGAACCCCACATAATAAAATAAAATCTAAGGATTGAAGTCCAATGTTACTCAAGCAATTAATAGGTTCACTTTGAGTTTCTCTAGGTTTCCTAAAATACCAAACCTCACCAACCGGCAAGTCTAACACCTAATCTCATGGACTCATTAAATTAAGCATTATTAATTACCCTAGAGTGTGATTAGTGATTTGTAATGCATGGTTCAATTACAATTCAATTCAATAAACTATCTACCAATACCATGAGTAAATAGAAATATCTAATGAATTATAAAGAACATATGTATGACCATACATATTGTTGAGTCCAAATCCCTCATTACAAGTCAAAATCACAAATACCCATAATAACAACCAAGTCCAGTCCAATCTCAAAACATAAATGCTAACCTAAACCTAGGCAATCAAAAATATAAAGAGAAAGAAAAGGAATTGGGACTCCCCTTTGAAGAACCATAGCTCAAGCCACTTCCCATCAACTCCAAGAGTAAGGAGGAACTTTATTGAGGCATGGATGGAGGAAGTAAGGTGGAAGATTGAAGAAATGGGATGAGAAGTGAAGAGAAGAGGATGAAGGGAATGGAGGTAACTAGGGTTTTGGGGAGCACCCAACCCCCAAAACTTATGTTTTCTAAGCCTAATTCTTCAATTAATATCAAATGGAAGTTGGGTCAATGATTGGGCTTCAATTTGGGTCCAAATTGGTGTCAAAATAGTCAAAAAATCAGTAAAACCCGAGCTGATATGTAGCAGTTCACGACAGGGACTGATCTGCAAAATCTGAAAGTTTTGGGTCAGATTCTGTAATTTTCCCAGGACTGTTCTGAAGCATTTTCAGGATTCTGGGCCGATTCTGTAATTTTCTCCAAATGCTCAGAATAGCTATTTCAGCTCATTTTCTGCAAGGGAAAATTCACAACAATATAATACATTTCATCCCAAAAATTAATCACTTAATATAAACAATTAAATGTGACGATTATGCCCTTTTTTAACCCTTTTCACATAAAATCATTTTTAATTCAATTCAAAATATAATAAATGCATTTTAATTCAATATTACATCTTTGAAATGTTAATAACTTCAATTTAGCACACTAAAAACATACAAATTCAAGGATTTGTCAGCCCATCACTTATTATCCATAATCTAGTCAGAAAGGAAGCCATTCATTATTTAAAGTCTCCGTACTCGATATTTGGTATTCACTATTGATAATATTATAGCAAATTAAGCAACGTTCTAATTATTTCTATCAATTTATGTAAGTTCCAACTTTGACATCTGCCGTCGTTTTGGTCGAACATATATAGTTTGAAATGTATGCAGGTTAAGCAGCAGATATCTAGAAACAAAAACATGAGGACTATGAATATATTTATATTCTCACTACTACAGAATAAATCTATACCAGCGCACCTTTACATGCGCTTCAAGAAAAGCGCTGGTAATGTACACCTATACATGCGCTTCCAAGAAGAACAGCATAAAGCGCATGTATATAGTATATTAATACATGCACTTTATAAAACAGAGCGCATGTATAGGACTGAAACCTATACATGCGCTGTAAGCGCATGTATATGATGCCTCTTTACATGCGCTCCTTGAGAAACTGCGCATGTATATGTTTGTGGTCTATACATACGCTTTAAGCGCTTGTATATATTACCTCTTTACATGCGCTTTAACCCAGAAAGCGCATGTATAGGTTTCATTAGTTATTTAAAAAGCATTGTTAATAAGTAAATGAGGATAATTATATTTTTAAGAGATTATTATGCCTATTTCTTTAGAAATTAAAGAAAAATAGTTAGGAAGTAAAATTTTATAATAGAAATTTCATAAAGATGATTCAGAACTTAAATAAAATTATGGTAGAAAAACATTTTGAATTGTTGTAAAAGATTATATGCCGGAATTAAATTGAACTTAAAAAAAAGTAATAGAATGTAAATAAAATGAAAAGGGTATGGGCAAAATAGTAATTATACAAATACACATTTTATTCCTCATCTTCATCACTATCAAATACACTCATTCTCTTCACTCTTCCCTCACACACGAGCTCTCCCTCTTGTAACATCCTAAAATTTGAATTAGAGTTAATTAAGGTAATAGAACATCATTAACAATTAAAAAGCATTGTAAATGGGTAAATGAAAATAAATATATTTTTAAAGAAATAATATGTCTATTTTCTTTGGAAATTAAAAAAATAGTTTTAGTTTGAGTTTTAAATTATAAATTGTGGCAAATATTTTGAAGTCTAAACATTATTTGGAGGAAGAAAATATATGGGTTTATGAAGGGTTCAATTCTATTATTCATCTTTAATTAAGTAGAAAATAAGAATGTAAATAAAGTTGAAGGGAGGGGCTGAATGGTCAAATGCATTAGGCAAACCATATACAATGCTTAATTTCTATCCCATTTAACGTTCATTTCCTTCTCCTTCACCGAATCTACTCTCTCTCTCTCTGAAAAACCTGCGCCCTCCTTGCCCTCTCTTCCAGTCTTCCTCCTTCGATTCTCCTTCGCGGCGACGGCTCCGGCGGCCCAAGGCACACGACGTTGGAGCTATGGGTTGGGTAAACATCCTCTCATGTATTCTTTTTCTCTTCCTTTCATTTCACCATTTCTCACTCCCTTCGTTTCTTTTCAAAATCCGGCGAACCCGGTGGTTTCCGGCGACGGCGGGGTCTAATCTGACATGGAACACCGGTTCTAAGCTCCGGTGAGTCTCTTTTATCTATTTTCACTCCTTTTTCTCTCGTTTTGTGCGAGTTATGTGAGAGGCTGAGATTGGGGGCTTGAGTTTCGGAGTAATGAATCATCTAAATAACATCTTAAGTTTTAAGTTAGGATGTCCTAAGTGATTATTTGAAGCTTAATTAAGGTTTTGTGAAGTTTGAGCAAAACCCTAACTTTTGGGGATTTTTAAATCTGACTGGTTTTAAATATTTTTGTGTCAAATCTTCTAATTAAATCATGTAGGAATATTATAGAGCTGATTTGGTGTATGGTATGGTTGATTTAATTGAATTGGTGGATGTATGTCTAATTTACAACTTAAACTCTTATGTATGATAGATGTTTAAACTTGCGGGTAATTGTTAGGAAGCTTCTTACATCTCTATTTTTGATTGATGTGCTTGTTTTGCTGAATGTAGTAATGGTCAGTTCTAATTTCGAAGTATATTAATGTATGTTTGGTGCTTAAATGTTGATTTGAGATGTTTTGTGTTCATTTCATATATTGGCTGAATAGATGTCTGCTATGGGTGTTTGAATTTGATATTTAGCTGATTAAAATGGTGACTAGTATGTGTTATGTGAATAAGTGGGGCTGTTCCTGTTAATGCATGTGTATGTTAAAGTCTTTTGTTTGTTATATATTAAGAGCTGGACTAATTTAGTTGAAAAACTGTTACTCTTCTACTCTTGAGATGCTGCTGGTGTGAATTGGTAATTTTAATAAATTGTGTATACCCGTATGTGCTTAGAAGTTACCGGAGTTCAGGTTTAGATTTTTTTTAGATCAAAATCTTGTAATAGGCAATTAGCTTGTGTTGTATACAGTTAGTAAGGCTATCACCTGAGATAGCCAATTGTGTTTAGATATAATTGTATAAGATAGAATCACTCATGATAGTTTGATTTCTTTGTAGTTATATTAAATTGTCCAGGTGTAGATGATTATAGATTAAATAATAGTTTCTATTTGTGCTGTTTAATGAATTGATAAACCACTTGAGGTTTTATACAGTGAGCAAAAATTATTATAAGATGTTTAGAAGCTCAACTTACGAAGAAAAATGTTTTATTTAATCTTCTAAAGAAAAAGTTTCAATATATTCATATTTTTGGGCTTCTAACATCATAAAAGTGGTTATTAATTGATTAAATTGCTACAAATAAAGTGGGAAAAATCTAGGTTGTTACACCTCTCAAAACCTCTCTTTGTTTTTTTTCTTCTTTTCTCTTTTCCTCTTCCTCCGGCGAGATTCACGTCGGCGGCAGTGGTGACGAGCGGCGGCAACAACAGTGGAGAGTAGTGTGTGACCTAGAACCATCGTGGATTTCTCTTCGTCTTACCCTTTTCGTTTTTCTTCTGTTCCAGCCACTCAAGCCGGTGAATCACAGCGAAATAGGCCATTGTTTGCACACACAGGATCGGACATGAACTCTGGTGAGTTTTATTTCCCTTTCATACCCATTTTGCTTCGGTTTGTGCAAGGGAGGGTGAGAGGCCGAAAGTGGAGTACAAGGTTTGGGTTTATAAACTGTCTAAAGAACATTTTAAACTTTGAGTTAGGATGTCCTAAGTGATTATTTGAGGTTTGATTAAGGTTTTGTGGAGTTTTTGCAAAACCCTAACTTTTGGGTATTTTCAAATCCAAAATAGGTTTTGATTTTATATGAACTAAATCCATCAAATTAAAGTTTGACCTTTTATTTACTTGTTTCCTAAAGATATTTGACATGCATAAATTTCTTTAGTTGATTTCAATGTTTGGTGTTTATGCTACATGAATATATGTGCACCCTATTATGAGATGATTGTGTATGTGTGTTGGTGTATGTGGTTGTGACTAAATATCCACTTGTTTCAAAATTGGAGCTATAATGAAAGTTTCTGTTGTCTATGTGATTGGAAATTTGTTGGGCAAGGGTCTTGGTAATTGGGAAGTTGGTAACTATTGTTTGAAAATCATTGCACTCATGGTTTTTGTTAAAATGTTTAAGAGAAAATTTTGGTTGCATTGAACTTTTTGAATGTCTCTTTTGAAGCCTAGATATGTAGGTTGTTGAGGACAAAAAAAACTTGATTATGATTATCACTAGAGTTTCTCAAATATTATCTAATGATTTCAAGGTTTTGTCTTAAAATTTATATGGAAATTTCAAAGCTTATCAAAGAGATTTATGTTCATACTATTTAAGGTTGGATCATTTAATAAGGAAGCTTGTTGTTCTCTTCTTTTATTGGCCAAACGGATTTTATTATTAATCCTTCATTTCTATGGGTTGAGCATTATAGTGTAATGAATGCAAGAATTGGAAAAGAAAAGGGTGTTATTACATGTTTAATTAATATACTTTATAGGCATGAAAACTTTAATATGACAGCCATAGTTTTCCTGCATATTTCGGCTCATTATTTTTTGGTTGATGATTTTGTTTTAGCTGAAAAAGTTCTTTATGTTTTGAGAATTTTTTTTGCTAGATAAAGCTGGAAATCCAAGTGTTGTTGGGCTATTTATTTTTCATGTGACAAGTAGTCTTTCTATGCTTGAGCAGAAGATTAAAGTATGATACTAAGTCTTATTCTCTTCCTCCTCTTTGACTGATTGATGGTAGTTGTTAAGAGGAGCCAAATGGGTCTAAGTGAAATGTATACCTCAATATTAGTTAAGTCATATATTTGATTTCAAAGAATTTATGTTTTTAGTGTTATCCCAATGTTTATTAAAGATACAACTTGAGTACTCTTGATCCTCTTTCTAATTTTTTGAGTTGATTCTTTATGAGATTCAACAATTTCATTGTTTTGGTTGAGATATGCGTTATACAATCATCCTTGAGTCTGAATTTGAAATAAAAGGCCAAGAAATGACAATTTTCTTCCTCTGGCCGAGCGGTTATGCATTTATTAAAGGGCTG
Organism: Mimosa pudica; assembly: GCA_029929735.1. Lineage (NCBI taxonomy): Eukaryota > Viridiplantae > Streptophyta > Magnoliopsida > Fabales > Fabaceae > Mimosa > Mimosa pudica. The sequence continues at coordinate 14,802,669 of JAKELP010000014.1, read as the reverse complement.
AATTAAATGAATTGGTTAAAGGCTTTAATTCTTTGTTTTGCTGCCATAGTTGGTCATGCATTGTGTGATTCGAATATGAGCTAAAGAAGTACTATAAACATCAAAATGATTGCTTGGGAATATAGGAAACTCAACTTGTAAACATTAAATGCTGCATGAATGATTGGAATCGTATGGCTCTTTGAATGAGTGAATTAAATGGATTTCATTTTGACTTTGTTTTGAGGATTTGAGTGGGATTAGGATAAATACTCAATTTTCATCCTAGTGCTACACTGTTTTAACTGTTAAAGTAGTGTATGCTGGCTGTTGTGAATTGAAATGAAAATTACCAAGTGCAACAATACAAGTGATGCTTGATATCAATTTGGAATGATAATTTAGATTGTTGTAAATAAAGTTTGGTGTGAAAGTGTCTAATATAGGCATTGTTAAGGAGGTATTGTTCCATGCTTCTGTGTGAATTTACATATTTTATTGTTATGGCTGACTACATGTGGTTTGTGTGTTTGACGTTGAATTCAACTTTGTGATATGTCTTTTGCTGGTACAACTTTGATGTGTATTTTGGCTGCTGGTACAAATTAGATGACTTTTGGTGGTACAAATTAGATGTAAATTCTGATTGGGATATGTGGATGACTTTTATATTATGTAAAGTAGTTCTTGGTATATATAGAATTTTGGTTATTCTGGCTGGTTGGGTATATTATATTATGCAGGTAGCAATTTCACTGCCAAAAAGCAGAGAAAACGAATTATGACAAATAAAAAAAAAGTGACCTATACATGCGCTTTAGAAAAGCGCATGTAAAGATGTCACATTTACATGTGCTTTTATTAAAAAAGCGTATGTATAAAGGTATATATACATGCGCTTTCTTGTAGAGAAAACGCATGTATAGGTATATCTATACATGCGCTTTTTAAAGCGCATGTAAAGCCTTTCCCGGCGAGGCCATTGCCAGCGCTTTTTAAGCGCATGTAAAGGCTAAAATGAGCGCATGTAAAGGGGTTATTCTGTAGTAGTGTCTCCCCCATCCTAAATATTAAACAACGTTAACTTTTTTTTGTGACAGTTAAGAAAATAAATTAAATCACTAAATTGTAGCATTTATCACATGTAATTAGAATGTGTAATAATATGAGTAGAATAAATTAATTTTAAGGAAAAAATATAACTAAAGATAATTTAAAATAATTAATTTTGTATCATTGATTTCTCAAAAAATGTCAAAGGGGACTTATAATTAATTAAGACCGGAGAGAGTATATTGTACTTCTCCCTCAGGTCTTAAATATAAGACATATTTACTTAATTTGATTATATTAAGGATGTTGGTTGAATTAGTTAAAATAACATGATATTACCAATATACTCTAACCATCTTTCTTTGCCTCCACTCTTTCTCTCTTATTGTCTAATATTGGGAAGCATTGAGAAGGATAATTTGGGGAAATTTAGTAAGAATTAGAAATAGATTTTATATTTGTGACCAAATTCATTTATCCAAATATAGGTCTTATATTTAAGACCAGGTGAGCGCTTCATAATAATTTGTCACTATATTATTACACGTATTTAGTTATTGAAAATATTAAAATATCGGGCCGTTCAATGATTAATAGAAGATTAGAACTTGAACCAGATTCATATATTGTTATAATTACTTTTGTTTTATAAAATAATATCTTTGATCATCTAATTATTTGATCAGTTTTACAAATAATCAAATCGAATTGAAGTAATGGAATCAACTACAAGATAATATACACAAGTAGTGGAGTGGGCTGCCTGCTAGAAGAATCCAGCAGACACAAATAAATGCTTATGTCAGCGGGAACGAATCATACAGAAAATTGGAATATCTAGATTTTTAATTTGTTTATGGATTGATTGTTATAGGAATCGATCATATGCAACAAACCATATTTTGACGCCGCTTAGTTCTCATCATTACACAAATCTTAAGAGAGCTTTAGTTTGCTTTTCTTTTTCCTCTTTTTCCCTCTCCATGAAGAAGCCTATGATAACATACAAAGTTCAAGATATCGCAGAAAGATAGATGCCGCGTACAGAACACACATATATAGTCACAAATATTTGTTTATAATTTGATTAACTTAATACTATATACAATGCACATCTCCGAGAGGTAGTCTTCAAAATTAAAGCAATGCTACCACATGCATGAGTTATAGAAAAAGGCTAATGTGTTCTCACTTTTGTTTTTACTTCTTCTTTATTACCCTAAACTACGATTCTTTATGCTTAAAGTGCTTGGTCTATAAGATTCCCAATGATGATGAGTATAATGGTAGCCACTACTTCGGTTCTGAACATACCTACACACACATATATTGGGTCAAATTAGAGATGCTCTTGTTAGCTTCTTATTCTTCTTCTTTTATAATTCCCCCCTATAGAGATGAATCATACAGATTCCTTTTCTCTCTTTATCTCTTCCTTGATTTTCTTTTTCAAAATTATATTCTTTTGGGTTTCTTAATTTGAATTTTTCTGCAGCCGCTAAAAGGCCGTATGAAATTCAAATATATTATAATATAGAGTAATCAAGAAAAGATATGTAGAGAATATATAAAATGCCTGAGATATGCTTCAACTGTTCCAACAGGTGGACTTTGTTCTTTTTTAAAAAATAATGGGGTTCAACTCATCCACAATCCAATAATAAGGTTTTTAAGTCATGATGACCCATTGGCGCATGTGTGTATGTCTACAGACTCTAGAGCATGACAAGCAAAAACTAACATTTTTTCGATGAATGTAAATTTTGTTTAGTTTCACATAAAAGTGAAAATATCTCCTCAAACATCGCGACTGAAACCATAATTAATTGGTTCTCTAGGAATTATTCACTCATCAAGATGATCGAATGTCTAACCCTCCACCAATTAGCTCAGAAACACTAATATATGGAGATTTTGTTATGAAAATGACTTTGGAAGAAAATTTATTAAGCTATGAGGCCAGGAATCATTAGTATTTAGTATTTACAGTACTTAGAACAACCACACAAATTGAGAAAAGGTAGTGGGTCTTGAATACACAAACATATATATTGATGTGCCTATCCAAATTTGGACTTCGTGAACAAAGCACTAATTAGCCATAATGCATCATTGTTCTTTAAATAATATACTAATATAATATGAATATATATGGTGCAAAGCTAATTCCCTATGGGTTACTAGCTTTCCTATAAGAATTTATATTAATTTCTTCATGTATTTTGGGTCAGCGAATTGACGTTTGATGTTTCGACCAAAAACTTTTTACGCTTAATGTGCTTCTCATTTAGAAGAGCCATCTCAGAAATAAATATTGAACTCATCATTGGTTCAGCTCGCAAAAGAACTATTTAACCATCTTGATAAGTGTTCAATTCTTTGAGAGAATATCACTTAGTTGTGTTTTTCGTTGCACAGAACTTCTTTGTGCGGACAGAAATGTTATAATCTTATAAAAATACCCTTACTTAATATACGTAATTTATTGTTGTTACTGCTGTTTTTATTATTGAATGGAAAAATGGTCCGATCCAATGAATCAATCATTTTTTTGGTGAATTATGAATCAATTGTTTTTTTAATTATAAAACCATCATAATTCGAAAGGAATACCAAACCACTTATTATTGCTTGGAAACGCGGAGGTGGAGTAATAAAATATTTCCACGTACTTTTGATAATGGCACAATTTGTCGGCATGACTTCAAATAAAGTTGTTTAACTTTCATTTTACCATTGGATTACTCATATATATTGTCTGCATGATTTTATTTAATTCTGAGACATTATCACCCCCGCTACATATGTTTTTACTACTTTTCCACATTGATGATGATATTTTTGGAAACAAAAGTTACACTTTTCACTTCTCAAATTAGTGTTAAAAACAACTTTTCAAATAATATGATTTGGTTAATTGGAAAAGGTGGAGTATATTACAAGTTATTCAATTATTTAACTTTTCCTGAGCTGGATGACATGCACAAGTACGATTAATTGCCCTCGCTTAAGTGAATGAAACATGACAAAGTTGTCAAACAATACGCACTAGTTGCTGATAAAAAAAACAACATGCACTAGTTTGGAGCGTGCAAAAATACCACTATCATGAATTGGTGATAAAAATCTCTAAAACGATGATTGGATCAAAACTTAAGCCCAACATTTCTTCACAGTTGGTGGTATATGGATCCCGAGTGGCCCCATACTTGGTATGGTCTATGTGCCCATTTTTCAAGAGTCCATAAGTGATGAAACTAGGCCACAATATCTTATAGTAGCAATGAAGTTACCATTTGTTTTAACAATTTGATATTTGGCAGAGGACCGAAACTCAAACACACAGAAGAGCCTACCCGAACTAGTGCAAAACATTATTTTATCTACATAATTTATCATCAGTTCCTTAAATAACAAAAGTAATAATAGATATAGCATATTTTCCCTTCTGTTGTATAAGGAAATGATGTTGTAATGTATATTATGGCATCACTTGAATAGACAACCGAGGAGAAGATAAATTATCCTCGAGGAAGATAAGCATAATAAGAAGAAAAGAAATGCAAAAAAATTCAAGATCAGTGAGTTATTTAGCAAATGAAATTAATTAAATATAGTCTTAAAAGATAAATTAGGTGAGGACTGATGAGGATAAGCATAATGAGAAAAAAATTGTTCCAGATACTAAATAGTAGTAAATAATGAGAGTTAATACTCGACGGTCAATATTTTCGCAAGTGAATACTCGATAGAGGGGGAAACTGGTTGCATGGGAAAAAATGTTTCACATGGCTTTGGATGAACCCCCTTTGTTTAAAAATATTTTAATTTAAATTTACACTTTCTAAAAATATCTTTCCAATACATCATTCAGTTTTGTTGTGCATCATCTAACATTTTAAAATAAGCTTCTATATAAACTTCAGCCTGGCACAAGATAAAAGTCAGTCATTGACTCTGAATGTTAGTTTAATTAATCAAGTTGATCTGATAGAAGAGGGAGAAACATAGAGGACAAGTTGATATTTCCCACCTCTGTTCAAATAACAGTAAACTAAATGGTGGAGCAGTAGCAGCGTTGTAAGAGAATGCTCCACATATTACATGTTACATATTACACACTACAAAGCACAAAAGCATAGTTCATGATTATGTTACATTGTAGCATTGTACATGTAACACCTTGAAGCATGAAAAAGACACGTGCCCCATGCACATGCACTCCCTATTTCATTAACAAGTGTCACTTCCCCTTCCACCTGTCACCCCCCCTCCTTCATTAAAAACCTTCGCCCATATTATATTCCCCCTTCATCTTCTCCCTCAAGCTGCTTATTCCATAAATTAAATCTCCATATTCTATATTATTCCATGGCAGAAATTCAGCAAGAGTACTCCCTTAGTTACAACCAAGGTACTAATAATAATAGGTCATCACATTCAACTTCTCATGCTATGGCCCTTGCCTTACTCCTCCCTCTCAGTGGTTTCCTCCTCTTCATCTCCGCCATCACCTTCACCGGGACCCTCATCGGTATCGCCCTCACCGTCCCGCTTTTCGTCATCTTCAGCCCGGTGTTGGTGCCGGCGGCATTGCTAGTTGGTTTGGTGGTGACCGGGTTTTTGACGGCGGCTACTTTTGGAGTTACTTCGGTTGCCTCGTTTGCTTGGATTGCAAACTATGTCCGCCATACACGGTGGTCGGAGCAACTTGAATATGCAAAGAATAGGGCCCAGGATACTATAAGCCATGCGGCCCAGAGTGTGAAGGAGGCTGGTGAAGGTGTGATGAATAAGGTCCAAGAGGCAGGCCAGGAGGTGCAGGATAAGGCCCAGAATCTGAAGGCCCGGAATTATACGGCCCATACGGCCCAAAGTGAGAAGGCTTGATAATACTCATAAGGGAAAAATATAATAATATTATCATCATTTCTGGATGCTCTTTCCTTGTAATATGTTTATTTTGCGAACGTTGGTGTTTGTTTTATATTTTGGCTACGTAGTAGGACTTGGAATGTGTCATGTATGTTTAACTAGGGTCTGGTCGCCATTTTAATAATAGCTAATAGCACCCTGTACTTTGCTTTTGCTCTTCATTTTCTCTGCTTCATATAGTTTATTTGTACCCTAGTCAAAGTTAAAACGAACATACAATTAAATCCACAATGGGCAAAGAAACATAAAATGTAACGATCATCTAGAAAACACATGACTTGATGACATTAATTGATGAATTATGGGGTAGTGAGAGGGAAAAGTGGGGCAAACTAAATGAACATGCCACTCGTCTGGACCATCACATTGTATGAAGTCTAACAATGATTCTGCTAATCTACCTCACGTAGACGATTGCAAGACTGAGACAAGTCCCGTTACATTGGCGATATACCTATTTTAAAAGCTTGAAATATTTGGCGATACACCTATTATACACTACTTATATTTCGAACAACTATTCTCGATTCTCATATTTATTTCCATTTTTCCAATGCTACATCTATTATTATATTACCGCTCTTAATAATGTATGATTTGGAAATGTTGGAAGACATTATATCTAGTCAAATTTATAGTGGAAATAGTAAATTCACCTAATGAAAGGAGAGAAGTTGTTTCTCTCTACCAACTTTTCCTGCATTATAAATTTAGATCTGTAGTGAAAATAAAATGGATGAGAAATACAAAATGAGCTAATCAGAGGCACCCTCGCTCTTTCACTTAGTAAAGGAATCTTATGAAACTTGTTTTCTCTCGTGTACACACGCGACACACACATACGCTGCCAATGACTATGAAAACACATATATGCGTATGCCTTTTCATAGTTATTGTCATCAAGAAGCAATACTGAGAGGATAATATTAGAATGAGATCGGATAGACCACACATACGCTGCCTAAGAGAATAATAATCCCCCTCATATTTCTTTTCCTTTATATGCGAAGCATGGTGCTTGAATATTAAAAGCAACGTTAAGTTGCTTCTTTCAAAACCACATTTTGGCCCTTGCTACCATAGTTTCAAACATACGTAACAAACTTGTCAACACATAAGAAAATTATATATGCAATCTAATAACACCTTGCAATTGCCCTTCATCCACAAATCACAATCAACAAGTAATCTTTACTTAATCATGCCAAGAGGAAAACTTAAGTATGCCTGAATTGTTAGACAAATTCCAAAACAGACATCATATTAGAAATATAACTTGTTAATATTTATCTGTTTCACCACATAAAATTCGTGAAATCCATTGATGCTTGCTCACAAAACCAACCAAGGTATACATCATGTTTTTTTCCAATATATTCTTAAGTTCATTATTCATCATAGCTTAGCTAGCTTAAATTAGAACAAGTACTCCACCATAGACAATCTTGAAGAAGCAGGCCAAGGAACATGAAGCCTAACCATGTGATCCTCATAACCAAACTCAACTTCTTCTCCATCAACTTTACAACTCACAGGCTTCTCTGAAGCAAAAACCCTCATCTCTCCATGTCCTCTCACTCCAATTCTCACCTCATCATTCCCCTGCTTCCCAAATTCCATACTTTGAACTGCCCCACCTGAATTCAGCATATTCACCAACCCAATAGGAGCAAAATGGACTGACCTCTTAGCCAACACTGTCACCGTAGAAATCTTCAAGAGCTCATAATCAAAGGGATCGAGCGAAATCTCCAAACTTTCCGACCACTTCAAGAGTTTCAAGTTGTGTTCCTTGATCATGTACACAGCAAATACATCTTCCTCTGTCACACATATTGGACTCATTCCTTTGCTCCATTCAACATCCTCAGGACTCGCAAAACAACTCACTCTCTTCGAACACTCACTCGCGCTTTTGTTCCTCCTCGCAACTCGGCACCATCCTCCTCCTTGGCAGTTAAACACCCCCAAAACCCCTGTATACTGTAAATCACATTACACAAAAAACAAAAAGAAACGCGCATACATAAATGCAAGATTCACACATAAATAAACAGAGAAAAACAGAGGAAAACAGGGGGAAACAGGGGAAAACAGGGGAAGGTAGAACTAATGTGGTTTACTTTGTTGAGATTCCAAATTTTGAGCATGGTTTTGGCATCATGAAGAGGGTCTTGAAATAGGCAATCTCTGGTGGGGAGGGCATAATGTTGGCACCGGAGAATGGTGGCATCAGGGAGGACTAGCTTGTTGAGGAGCGTGAAGTTGTGGCGGCCGACGGAGTCACTGACATAAATAGGACCGCCGGATATAGCTCGAGAGGCGGCATGGAATTCGGCACAGGGGTGGTCTGATTGGAACATGTCCCAATCAGGGTGTATGAAATTTCCCATCCATAAGCTGTTATAGGCACAATGTACCATGTGACATCCTTGAAGCCAATATGTACCATTTGGATCCCCAGCAGGGTCAATGCACCAAAAATCATCACCTACAAAAATAAACAAAGATTAGAACAATGAGGTGGTTTTGATTTTAGTATGTTTTGGTGATGGGACAAACCAACTCGGCCTAGACATATGGTTTCGGTTCCGAGGAACATGAATTCATTGCATTGTTGCATGCTGGAGATGACGCCATTGCCTTTGAAGTGTTTCTTCACTGAATTAGAGAGGGCTTTGTAATAAGCTTTAGAAAGTTCTACACGTCCCCCATAATTCTCTGATAACATCTCCAGAATCTGCCAATGCAAAGGCAAAGTTCATCTTGTTCATTTCTTAAGTAAAGGATTCGTAGTAGAGTGGGAAAACAAATTCACAACATTGGCATCTACAAACAAGGATCCTAATGTCATTTAATGAATTTGTGAAATGAAAGGAGTCATTCATTTATAATATATGTTAGCTCATAAATGAATACTACCTCCGGTCCTAAATATAGGACCTAGATAACTTTTTTTTGGAGAAGTTAAAGTTGCAAAATAGTCTATTAAATCATGACATATTTGATATATTTTTAGATTATCCATTAGTTTATAAGTAAAATAAACTAGTTTAAAGGAAAAAATTAGGTAAATCAATTTATAATTAACTTATTTTGCTGTTTTTTAGGATTTTTCAAAAAAGTCAATTAGGTCTTATATTTAGGACCGGAAGGAGTATTAGTTTAAGAAGAAAATTTAGAGCTACTTAAAATTTTTTATAAAGATCACATAAATCATATATTTAGAAAAAGAAGGAAAAAGCATATACAATAGTAAACTCTCATGTATAGTCCCATATTAAGTAGCCAAAACTTTTTAATCTTATCAACGAGGCACTTGTGAATGAGAAGTGTTATAAGAAACCTGTTATATATATTAATGTCAGCTTTAGCTAAAAATTTACTTGGTAATCTGATATTTCGAATCAAAATTGTATTTTGCATTCTTAATACTCCCTTCGGTCCCTAATATAAGAGTTAACCGCAAAAAACGCTTCTTAAGAAAACATGTGAATGTTAGTTGGGTGTCTGGAGTTAATGTTTCTTTTCCAATATTGCCTATATTTATTATGATACTTTTAAGAGAGAGAAATACATAAGAATTAATAAATATGAAAGAGAGTTGGAGGCAAAGTAGGAAAAAACACATTAAATGAGGAGAGAATATGAGATGAGCTCTTATATTAGAGAACAAAATCATTCAAATTTTGAGCTCTTATATTAGGGACTGGAGAGAGTAACATGTAAGTCGACAGTTCAACTCATTCTCATTTTAGGCTCAAGGATAAGTGGTCCAAAACTCCAAATGCCATCATAACATTTTTTTCAGCAGAATATGACAGTAACAAGTGTCAATTTATCATAATTTAACTAATGGACTTGGAAGAATTCTAAGGATTTGAACAGGAAATTAAAAACAAATAGCATAACAATAAATAATCTTAATCAATGGATATATAATGTCATCCTAATTTCTGAGATTTGTGAAAGCCAGCGTGTTACTGTTGACCACTCTGTATTATATTTTTATTTACTCATCTATTCCTAAATCTCACGTCACTGTATTTTTTAAGCCTTGTGTTTTTCTTTATCCTTAATATTTTGAATTGTTCAATACTGATATCTTTATGCAAGATATAACCCACTGACAGTCAAATCAAGATTTATATAGCCCACATTCTCTCTCACATCTAACGTCATCCTTAGCCTCTGGCTCTCTGTTGCAGTGTTGCCATGCTCTTCGTCCATTTTTGCTGCTTCATTCCAAACACTCGCAAAATCCAAATTATAGCTTAACAACACTCCAGAATTATCCATTTTCCACCGCCAGGATAAGCGGTGAAGGAACAAAAACAATTTCTTTTTTCAAAAATATAGAGAGAAACCGCAACTCGACTCATGTCTTTTAAATCATAAATAATTTGATAAAACATTAGAAAAACAGCAACGACATAAATATTCAAAACTGGCTCCGGGAATACACCTAATTGAATGTAGATGGATTAACTGAAGTTCAGCACTAGCTATCACTATAGTTTTGAGTTTCAACTAAAATCAAGCAGTAATATATTTGTATATATATACTCCTATCTAAAAATAACGAGAAAGGCCACCAAGTTTTTTCACGTAATGTGTTCCAATAGTAATTATTACTTTGAGAAAGCGAGATTCTCCCTTTATATGCATATATTCTTGTAAGTAAAGTAGACACTCAACAGAACCGTCATCAATACCGTCAATACTCAGACATCAATATACCCCTCTCTGTCCTTATCATTTTTATTTTTTAAAATCTTTTTGAATTGTCTATAATTATTTTTCTCCTCAAAAATATTTTATTTTACCTAATAAATAAACTTACAATTCAATTACATGAATTATATGCTATAATTTAGTGTTGTAATTTGCTCCATAACATTTTTTTTAAAAAAAATGTCAAACTAATTTTAAATTTAGTATCAAGAGAAGAGAGTAAAAGGAAAAATAGCATAACAAAAATGTAAGATGGAAGAAAACATACTTGAGTGACATCAATCTTGACACCATCAATACCAACGGAGTGAAGGTGAGAATGAAGTCCATCATAGAACTCAAAAGCATTTTCCGGCGACACCAACCCAACTCCGATCTCCAACATCCTATCCACCGCCAGATCCCTCATCATCCTCTCCGCCCCCTCCGCCAACCGCGCCTCCACCACCCGGGCCTCCGGCAGCCCCCTCACCTTGGGCCTAAGCCCACCCCAATACCCACACAACGCATGCCACACATACACATCCTCCAACCCCCTAAACTCCTCCTTCAAATCCCTCACAAGTGCCCCCATCCCCCTCTCACTCTCACCACCACTACAATTACTATAATACCCCTTAAACTTACTATTCTCCTCAAAACTTGTCAACCTATTTACCATTTGCTCCCCTGGCACGGCGCAGCTTAGGCTTCCCATGTCTCCTTCAACTTTGTCATGGTCGTGGCAGAAGCTTTGCCACCCGTCGTCGATGACGACGAAGCCGGGAGGGCAGCCGCCGTCGGCTAGGCCCCGCACGCCTTCACGGACCCCTTTAGGGTTCACCGTGAGATAGAACGCGTCCCACGTGCACCAACCAAACTTGTCCACTATCCTAGGAGGTGTTTTCTCGTCCATGAGCTTGCATGTCCCTCCAAGGTGGTCTCTTATCACCTTCATGGCTTCTTTCATTAGGTCATAAGGATCGTACCCTGCATGCATGTACAAACAGCTTCTGAAGGAGTGGCCAGTGACGCGCGTGGATCCACTCTCCAAGCAAATCTCCACGTCATCGTTTTGGCCTCCTTGTAGGGAAGCCCTGAATTTTCCTTCAATGAGTGGGAGAACGACGACGTAAGGACGGTCCAACTTTTGTGAGTCTTCGAGAAGCATTATTTGAGTTTCGTTCTCTATGTCGCTTCCTTTGGAACCCGGCCAATGGGTGCTCCACCATTGTTTGAATCTGAAAATGCTCATGAAGTTGATGTTATTGAGTTTTCCTATGCGGGCCACGTGGCGGTGGCTGGGGTGGTCGGCGTTGAAGCCGACGAAGCAGCCGGAGGCGGTGGCGGTGGCCGGAGTTGAGGTGATGTTGGAGGGGACATGGGTGAGGATTGGGTGGCCATTGGCGAGGAATTCGAAGGTGGAAGGTTGAAGAGAAATGGAGGGGGATGAAGTTTGATGGGAGGCGCCTGATTTTTGTGATGCACGGTTCTTGCGGATAATAGGCGCCATGAGGGAGTTTTGAGGAACTAGTTAGAGCTAGGATGGGTGAAGAGCTATAAAAATAAGTCGATGGGATAAAGGATATTTGAGAAACTACTAGCTTCATGTCAACAAAATGAAAATAAAAAGAAATTGAAAAGGATTTAAGGAAAATCAAAATCAAATCAGATCCATTTATCACAATGGTCCCTTTTAACTATTAGAGTTATTATGATATGATCCAAAAAATAAGTATTAGAGTCATTAATTATAAAAAATACAAAAAATGAACAGGCCATGTGCAAGGAAAAGAAAAGAAGCAATTTGTAATTATATACATGTAACCCTAGACGGGTTGTGTGGCGGGGTGTGTATATGTGTTAGAAAGCCATCCTTCCCAAATGGGAAATATTTTGAGTTAGAAAACCATCCTTCCCATATGGGGAATGTTTTATTCCCATTGACTCTTCCTCTCTATCGGCCTAGGTATTCAATAATACTGAAACACGCACATGCTTTCTTGTTCACTTCATTTCGTAAGGGTGAGAGGAGAAATTAAATGAGTGGAGTTGGAGCATATCTTCCATAACTACGCAAGTATATATGGCATCAATTTGGTAGTTAAAACCATCTTTATTCTCAAAACTCTATATATTCTATTTAATTTGGTCATTCTAATGAATACATTTTGAGCTGGTTGGAGGATATTCTTATTATTAAAATAATAGTGAGCGGCTGACTTTTGACAATATAAGACTATAAAATTATTTAGAAGAATTAGTAGTCTTATTATTATACTCTTACATGTTAAAAATTTATTTATTGGATAACATAAGGATTTATAATTGATTATTTGGTCGAAAAAAGTTTAGAATTTATGATATATATTAGTTTATACCGATTTAATTGGGGTTAAATGTAACCATGTTTAATTTTGGTTAGTTTGAAAGTATTATTAAATGTTGATGTTTAATTTTGAGAATCAAGTTTGAGATTGAAATCTGGAAAAAAAAATAAAACGAAGATATTTTGACATAATTAAAACGGAACTTCATATTAGAGAGATTTGGAACTTTTAATAATTTTGATGATTAAGATATGATACGTAAAATGTGATTGTGGAAAAATTAAATTGAGGGAAGGAGGGAGTGTTTTGGGGAACTTGGTGAGGAAGTACGAGAATAAGTATGGTACAGGAAATTTGAGAAACTACTAGCTTAACACCAACAAAATGAAATAAAATAACAACACTAGCTACACTGCAAACACGCTGTGTTGTGCCCTTGAGTTCGCGTATTCCAGCGTTGACTGGTAATAACTTAAATTAGTTGTCGATTAGTTTGTATTATCGGGTGGATTCAATTGTTTTATGGGGTGTATTTGTATATATCATATATCTGCATGATAAAATTGAAGCCTAACTTGAACTAATCATAGGAGCTGGGCCAGGTGCTTTCTAATGTCTTAAAAAAGTCAATAGGGTCTTTTATTTAGATAAGAGGGGGTAGTTGCTATAAAGGAAAAAAAGAACGAGAAGATGGAATATGGTGTTGGGAAAGGATAAACAAGGCCGATCGAATCCCAATATAGGGTGAGGTGGCAATAATAATGTGAGGGCACTCAAAAGTACTCTGGAAACATCACCTCCTACGTGTATCTCACCCACACATCCCACTTGTCTCACATACATCAACATGCAAAGTACTCATGTACTCCCTCTTATTTCATATTTAACAAAAATCATGAAAAACAATACTACCTCCTCTCCTAAATATAAGACCTAAATGACTTTTTTTTGGAGAGATTAATACTCCCTCCGGTCCTAAATATAAGACCTAAATTACTTTTTTGAAAAATCCTAAAAAAGCAAAATATAAGTCAATTATAAATTGATTTATCTAATTTTTCCCCTTTAACTAGTTTATTTAACCTATAAACTAATGACTAATCTAAATATATATCAAATATGTCATAGTTTAATAACATATTTTGTAACCTTAACATCTCCAAAAAAAAGTCATCTAGGTCTTATATTTAGAACCGGAGGGAGTATTATGAAATAGATTATTAAATTATGACATATTTGATATATTTTTGGATTATCCATTAGTTTATAGGCAAAATATACTAGTCTAAGGGAAAAATTAGGTAAATCATCAATTTATAATTAACTTATTTTGTTTTTTTAGGATTTTCCAAAAAAGTCAATTAGGTCTTATATTTAGGATAAGAGAGAATATAACTTAATGTGAGGTAAAGTTTATGAAATTAATAAGAACATGAAGAATGACTTTAGTGTTTTTAGTGCATGCTTGAATTTGTTTGGAATCACATATTTGCAATCATGAGCCTAAGAATCTAGTTTATACGAAATACAAATTACACTACAAAATAATATATTCAAAGTCGTAATTGAGATAAGAAGGAGTAACAAATAATATGCATGTTTAATGGACAACAAAAGGGATTTGATAGACAAAAGGTTTCGAAACTATGAATGAAAAACGAATCCATCTTGACGCCAAGGGACCAGTGGCCTAATGGTTAGAAATATGAGATAAGACATCTTCATGCCTTCAAGGTCCTGGGTTCAAGGACCAAGGGACCAGTGGCCTAATGGTTAGAAATATGAGATAAGACATCTTCATGTCTTCAAGGTCCTGGGTTCAATACTTGGCGCGCCCTATCTGGGCAAACTCCGAATTAGTTGGAGTGTCAGATACCGGAGGCTTTGAGTTCTCAAGCAAACCGCGGATTCCCATAATTTTTTGTATTTTCCTCTTCAATACGACACATCAACAATCTTAAACTAATTCGATTTAAGGCACAACAGAAACCATTAAGGTTGCCCCTTAACCCGTAAAATGTTACATTCCCACATCTCAAACTCAATACCCACGGTTAAAGTATAACAGTTTCAACAAGCAAATCTAATTGTTCAGGTTAGATCATAGATATTTTTTATTATCTTTATAGATATTTTCACCCTTCACGTGAAGCAAAAAGATATATAACTCACGTGTAAATGCCACTAACTACTATAGATTATTAACTAACTAACTAGTAAATTTTATACTTGATGTTGATTATGATTTTATAAATAAAAACGACATACTGAACCTTCTATACCGTGATGAGCTCCACTTTTAACTATTTTTAAAAAAGTTATGTCAACTTGTGTTTATTATAATTAATTTTAACGCATAATTAAATACTACCTCCGGTCCTAAATATAGGACCTAATTGATATTTTTTAGAGAAATTAAGGTTGCAAAATAGGTTATTAAATGATGACATATTTGATATATTTTTAGATTATACATTAGTTTATAGGTAAAATAAACTAGTTTAAGGAAAAAATTAGGCAAATCAATTTATAATTAACTTATTTTGCTTTTTTAAGGATTTTCTAGAAAAAACCAATCAGGTCTTATATTTAGGACCGGAGGGAGTATTTTCGCTTAAAAATACAAGTTTTTACAAGATACTCAATTCAAATAGCAGATCAATTGACAATAGGATTAGGTTCCGCAGATATGAGCTCAGTAACAACGTTCTTCTCTTGAGGAATAGCATCTGAATCTCTTGTATGATCTTGTACCGTTAACTTCTTCTCTTGCAGCTCTTTCTCCAATCTACTAATTTCCGCATCCTTCTCCTGCATTTTATTTTGCAACATATGCACCTGCAATTTTTCAATACATTCGTCAGCAAACCACTTTTAATTACTTAACTCCAAATATGTATACTACGTTTCCTTAAACACATACAACCATTTGAACAAACATACCATAAACTTTTCAAAAGAAAATTATTTCAACTCAATAAAAAAATTTAAACAAAATATATTCAAATTTACAAAAAAAAATAAAAAAGTTTAACTTGAAAAGGGACTATAATTAGCAATGCTATCGTTAAACCATGTTACATTTTGAAAATTATATTACAATAACCGTTGTAAATATAACAATTTATAATATATTAATCTTATTGCATCAAATAAAATATTTGAAACAAAAATGAAAAGTGATTTTCACTTAGAAAAAGAGGGCCCAATAATTAAGTAACCACTCCCAGAGTCTCAGATAGTTCAAGACTGTTAAAAAGAATGCTACCTCAGGACGGCAATGTGCTCTACATATTATAAAACGTGGTGTTTAAGAAATGTTCTTATTTTTTCTTAATCTGGATTATGAGTCAACAGTCAACACAAATCTTTTCCGACAAACATTAGTTTCACGGAACTATACTACCGGTCAAGAACTTAAGACAGAATATAGTAGTGGTCCTCGATTTCACAGGATACTAAACATGCATTCATTTTAATGGATGGTGTAATACCATATACAGTTTCTATAGACAACTATAAAATTTTTCAACTCAATGTAATAATAATATTTACACAAATTATTATTTTATTAGAAAACTTTATGTTAAATATGTAAGAAACTATGCCTAGATTAAATCCATATGAACAACATGAAGCTTCATGGTAGAAAAAAAGAGGATTAGTGAGAACCATTTCATTGGATCTGTCCGCATCGTTCATCAGCATATCCATATGCTTCTGGAACCCTGTAACGTTAAAATCATCATTATTACTTGAGCTGTCAACATATGGGAAAACGATATAAAGAAAAGCTTCAACCTGAAATTCCTGGAGTATGATACTACATCATACACTTAATCGTACGCAAAAAAAGATAGAATTGATTGTAGACATCAAATTCTCAAAATAAACACAAACATCTTGTCAATGTAACCCGTACTGGACACTTAAACCTCTATTCCATAGCTATTGCCATCATCATCTCCTATCCCTTCTTTTTATTATTTGAAATTTTCACTGAAAATTTTGCTTAAATCAATTACTTACATGCATTATATGAGTGAATAGTCTGATGATTATTTCATTATATGAGTACATATTTATAATACAAAAGTTTCCTAAATGATAGTAAACTTCTTCTACAAGTTTACCTAATATGATTACCTAATAATAACATAATATTCTTCTACTCTGAATATTTCCTAATAATATAATTCACAATAATGACTAAGATATACAAATAGTCTACATAATACACAATAGGAAATATTACTTATTTTCATTATTTCTAACACTATAAAAGCACTAACGCATTAAATATATCAACGTGAAGTGAGGCAGCAAATAAGCTGTCATAGAAATAGTAGTTCAGAATTATTCAAACAACTAACCTTCAATTTGACTTCTGAGTTCTGTATTCTGGGATTTCTGCAATGCCAGTTTAAGAGCTAATTCATGCATCTGCACAACCAATGGAAAAAAATGTATATATTACCACGGTAATAGTTGACTTATCAATTTACACAGTTAACATAACATAAAGGCGCTCACACATCTTTTGTGTCGCATTACTTCTAGGAATTGAACACTATAAACAACATTTAATTAAACCGAACATTTACTTGCGAGAGCTCCCAGGACAATTCATAAATACTACCCCCGGTCCTAAATATAAGACCTAATTGATTTTTTTTTGGAGAGGTTAAGGTTGCGAAATAAGCTATTAAATCATGACGTATTTGATATATTTTGAGATTATACATTAGTTTATAGGTAAAATAAATTAATCTAAGGGAAAAAATTAGGTAAATCAATTTATAATAAACTTATTTTGCTTTTTTATAGGATTTTCTAAAAAAGTCAATTAGGTCTTATATTTAGGACCGGAGGGAGTATCTAATTAACCGATGCTTCAGAAAAAAAGAAACTATGCATACCTGATTCCACCGTATCTAAAAACCCAATGCAAAGAAAAATGAACTCATAAACGAACGAGAAGAGATAGGACAAGAAGGTCAAAGATTCAATTCTAATGAAAAAAGAGCACCACCTTTCCCTCAGAAGCTTGATTCCCAATTTCCTCATTTTCCTCCTGCAGCGTTTTACATTTAGCCATCAACATCTTCCCCATCTTGCTCTGGGGAGTAAAATTTACAGCTGCAATATTATCTTGCAATTCCTTCACCTTTTTATCCTTCTCTTCAACTAAATTCTATTGTAAAAAAGTTATGTAAGAAATTAAAACAGCTTATGCTTTGAAACAATTGAACATATGATATTTAGCTCAAAACATTGGATTCTAATAACAGCCACCAAAGTACTACACGCAAAGTTCATCTAAGCACACAAGAAACTAGGAGAATTTGAACTGATTTGAATCAAGGACAAACTGAGATCTAAATTCTCTCTGTTTCCTAGTGTGCAGTCATCCAAGAGAGGAGAGAAAGAGAGATAAAAACAGTTTAATGCAAGGCAATACTCTTGATGAACCACAAACCTTTAAGCGTGTGAACTCTTCATGAACAGCAGGATCTAGTAAGAACCTTCTCGCCTACAAGTCAAATATCAAACGAAATAAAACCAGTACAGAAGAAATTTAAATTTAGTGATTTACTTTACTCATGATATTATACACGAAAATGGCAATAACAATCAAGCTATCAAAACAGCCGAGCCACAAGCTTTATCATTTCTCTCTAGCACAGTCCTCAAGTGAAAAAAAAAAGCTAAATGACACAAAATTCTTGTGTTTTTTTGAAGGGTGTCGGGGAGTGAAGGACTATGGCAAAGCCAATACAAAAAAACAGTATAAATACTTAAAAGTTAAACAAGTGAAAAGGGATAGGTACAGCGAGAATTGATCTGTTTGTAGGTCATTATCTCTCAAAACTTAATATTAAGTACAACAAAGAGCAATGCAGGTGCCAAAACAAAAAACAAAAACGGGGATAATAATCTCTGCAGACAAGTGCGCGCGTGTGTCTGTACATATTATATACCTGCATTGATGACGGCTTGAGTTGAGCTTTTAGATCCCAGACAGCAGACTGTAAAAGTTCAAAGTTTAGATAGGGAAAAAACATATACATGAATTTTCAACATAGGTCAAATTAAGGCAGCTAAAAGGCATTAATATATACATAAGGCCAATGTCGATAGTAAAGACTTGCAGCTTAGAAGCACCACCCCACCTCTATTTTAGACCATTATTCCATTTCCAACTTAACTCTTAATGTCACTCTACAATCCCCTGCATTAGGTGATTGCAATAATATATACTTCTTGCTAATTGCAATAAGCCCGAGATATCCAGTTCAAGAACTTGATTAACTCTAAAGTAGTAAGGCTTCTAGGCATAGACATATATCATAATTTTTTTTGGTCAGGACATATATCATAATTAATGGAACAAAAAGAACCAACTAAACAGAAAATGCATAAGAATTACACATTTAAGTATTAAACCACTCAGGTTACAAAAGATGGACAATTTAATAGTGGTAGCCAGCAAGCCAATAAAATAACAGAGTACAACACCAAGGCAAACAATTTATAGAGAAACCCCATGAGAAAAGTTATTTGATATTTTTTTTCCCTGCAAGGCTTTAGATGCATAAGGAAACATGTAGAGAGGGAGAGAGAAAGCAAAAGGATATCCCACTCCAAATAACAGTTTTCAAGGATGAACCTTCCTTTTCTCTTTCAATAAATTGTTTCCTTTCCTAAACCATATATATTACACAAAACAGAATCTTTCATAGCATGAATAAATTTCTACTAGCGGTTCATCTATATCGATTATTGGCTCTAGTTGTTCATACAAAGTTCCCAAATACTTGGTTTTTTTGTATTTTGTTTTATTTTCTTGACAGAAATCATTTTACCTTCAACTCTGCTATCTCTTGTTCACGTTTAGCAAATGTTACAATGAATGCAGCTTCCTTTTTCTTTGCTTTCTCAAGCTGATAACAAAAAGTAAGGGGTCTCAATGAAACCGAGTTCGGAAATGAAGATCTTTTCATATGAAAAATTGGAAGATTGGGCTCCTAACCTGATCTCTAACAGACTCTTCAGATGATTTCAAGGTCTGAAGATAATTGATCACCAATTTGGATTCTAAAGAGACAAAATATGAAAGAATTATTCACGCATACGGAGTAAGCCAATATCAAAAAGAGGTAATCCCTGTGTGGAAGCTTAAAGGGGCATGTGAGATACAATCATGTGTCTTTTTGTAATTACCCAACACAAACTCACCAGGATTGGTACCAGCAGGTATAAAAGGTTCATTTTCGAAAGAACAACGCCACTTTTGAATCTCAGATTTTGCTGCCTCAAGATCATTCTGCAAAATATCACAAATATTTGGAAAAAGTTAGAAGTAAAAGATACAAGGAAACCTAAAAAAATAATTGTAATTTATCGAACTTAATCCAAGGTAAGATTAGTCAATCAAACCTATGAAAGGAAGGTTAGAGTTACCATGCAAAAACTACAACAGATGTTGAGTATTGACTATTGATCATATATCCAACAAAAAGATCAAAAGACTCTAGTCCACTTCTCTTGATAACAAAAGCTTAATTGTACAGAAGGGGGAAGAAAGCAAGGAAAAACAATAAAACAAGAAAATGTAAAAGATACTGCCTCACTTCTTAAAAGGAAAACGTACTTGGCATGTTGCAAGCGTATCCTTACAATTCTGAAGACTGCCCAAAAAAAGTCCCAGAATAAAATCATCCACTAAAATGCTAGCAAAAAACGAATTTCACACCAATTATACAATGCAATACCTCTCACGAAGGGACAAAATCATTCCTGTTGTTACCCCAGGAGCAGCTTCTTCAGCTTTAGATTTCATCTGCATACGGAACAACAAAACTTCAAAACTGAACTGGACAAAAGCAATATGCTGTGCACATCATAAACATGACATCAATGCCCCTCGCCCATACATAAGCAAATAAAGAACCCTACCATCTATTAGTGGTATTGAACTTCAGAAAGAATGAGAAATTTAGAGATGAAGATAGAAAGAGAGAAGGAAGAAGAGAGAACAGAAATTCTGATCTTATTCAACAATAACAGCACACGTACAAATGAGGGTTTGAGGGGTTTTGTAGGTCTAATTCCCTCTTCCCTACTCAGCTTACACTCTTACTTTTGTAACAACCAGGGGCTGCCAAAACAATAACAAAACAGAATGTAACTGCATAACAGAAAAATAACAACAGTAACAGAAATAACCCCCTGCCTAACTAACCCAACTAACTAACTAATACTACTACTTAGGGAATTTACATATATCAAGTTAGATTCTAGATAACACATCTACAAGTTAGGTATATATACATATCTACTCCCAAATTGAACCAACACTACCAATTCACACAAAAATGTAAAACAAAAATTATTCAAATTAGAGCAAAAAAAAGCACAGTAACATCTTTCAAGTTATCTCGACATCATTAACCTAAAAAAGTCCATAATCACTAGTTTATCATTGCAATGCATTACAATTTACAGATTCAACATTACAAAAGTCAATTAAAACTACCTTTTTTGATGAAAAAGGATCACCGTCATAATCTTCGTCGTCATATTCCTGCGAAGACCTCTTATTACCTATATTACCGAACAAAAATCAACTCAGGCCATTCAAAAACATACACTACATCTGTATTTAACAGAGAAATGAAACCTAACCTCCATGCCTTCCAGATAATCCACCTTCGAAATCAAATTCCTATCGATTCCAAGCAAAACACAACTTAAATTGTGAACATATGAAGCAAATAAAGAGAAATAGCCAGAAATATAAAAAGCTTACATCATCAAAATGCGCAGGGGAAGACATGAGTGAGAATATAAAAAACAAATCCTAGAAATCAGCAACGGAAAAGCGAATTGGAGAAGATGAAGCTGTAAATAGAGTTTTCGTGAGAAGAAGACAGTATCGGATCTCGAAGACGAAGATGTAGTGGCCGTACAGTATAGCAATACATAATCTAGCTCGCCGAAGAACGAGTTTTGAGTGCACTGAGTCGACGACGAGTCAAGCGAGAGCGAAACCTTGTATACTTGGGCCTCAACTTGGGCTTCTGAATCTTGTTTAATCTATTATCAATATCAATTTAAGCTCGTGACGTGATACTTCATACTTGTATGTTCCAAAGTCCAAACCACTCTTTCTGACAAAAAAAAACACTGGTTTACATTGGTAAATTTTAAAATTTTTTTATCGTGGAAATTTTAAAATTATAATATCTGAAATTTAGAAAAAGTAAAATAAAAATTTATTTTTTTGTATGTCACGAGTTATGAATAATATTAATTTTTGATAAATTTATTTTAGTGTTCAAGGTTGTTGAATACTTGAATCATTGTTATTACTTCAAATTGAATCAAAATGAGCATATGGTGAGTTATATAATTTTAATTTTTCAAGTTCAATACTAATTGTAACTATAATAATGAATTAAGTAAAATTCCTTCTCATCGTGCAGAAATTTAAATGTAATGATGTATTATTTTTTTTAAAATCATTACTCAATTTTAACAATACACTTCACATAGTTTTACTTTTTCATTTATCGATAACAGCAATTTTGTAGTAATTATATTTTTTCTACCATGTTCCCTTTTAATCCACTTTCCAATCAAACGAAGGCCAAGAGAGAAAGGGGAGCTTTAAATAATAACTACCATGCAAATTTGTTTACCTATAAACTAACTTAGATTCAAATTAGATGTATCACATGTTAAAATTTAGTATCTAATTTACTAGTTTAACTTGCTCAGAAAAATAAAATGATCTCATATTTAAGATAAGATACAACACTTGAACAGAGTTGGTATGCTAAAGAAAGGAATATTTGAAGTCTTTCCGTTATTATTTTTATCACAAAAGTCGGATATCAAGGTTCATATGAGCAAACAGGACAAAAAAAGTTAGTTAACTAGTACAATATTATGAGTTACTATGCTCCGTTAATCTGTTTTACTGTTTAGTTTTCTAAGCCTATAGTTAAGTGCGTCCTGCCACTCTTTTGTTACCCAAAGTCTTGCATTATGAATAAGTTCTTTATATATGTCACTTCTAGTATTACCCCTACTCCCCTAGTCATCATATTTATCACCTCAATAGAATCCATATTGACCTCCATCTACTTGTATTGTTTCCCCCCACTAATTTGTAGTCCCTGAATAATTGGAGGACTATTTGTGAGATTGCAAGTATAGCCACCCATCAATTCCCGAGTTGCACAGATGATCCCTCCACATCTCGCTACTCTTCCTCATATTCACTAACTCATCATTTTCAAGTCTTATATAGTATAAAGGTGTTAATGTTCTCAGCCCTGTACATGAGTTTTAGCGGATTATAAAGACATCTTAAGAGAAAGTCTTGGTCCAAAACAACTTCTTGCAATGGGATCCTCAGCTTGCTAACATCCGAAAAATCTAACTCAGCAACACCTCTCTCTGAAATCTCAACTCGATGTTCCACATAGACTCAGGTTCTTTGCTTTATATAGAACAGTATAGCTCCTCTCACTGATGCTGCTACGTAACATTTTACAACCATTTTGCACCAAAATATTAATTCCACTTCCAAAAGGGTTCAATTAGCAGCATCTATACTCTATAGATTTCTGTCATTTATTAATTCGAACCCCTTATTCTCGTTTAGCTTGTCGTGACTAGTGACTAGTGGCTAGTGACTGAACTTTATTAATCATTAATCCATTGATTCGTTTGATATTTTGGTATTAAGGGGGCAAAGAGTAAGGCATGAGTTCTTTTTTCTTTTGCTGATGGATGGCACCGCAAAGAAACGAAATACGGAGTACTACAGTATCATGTACCAAAATGAGTGTTCTTGTCAGTTTACCGAGTCCTATATAATCAATTCACACTACCAATAAACATGCATGTGGAAGAAAATTCTTGTTTCAATGGTGTCTTACAAAAACACTTTAATCGTTTAACTGTCCTCACAAATCGACCTTAGTTGTACCCCATCTTAATAATTCCACTCCCATAACAATTTTATTCTTTTAAAATTTTGCAAGTCAATTATTATCTGCAAGACAATTATATAGCACTACTAAACATTTTGCTCTCTCATTTTCTTTTTAGACAATTAAAATGTGAAGCCTCAGTCAGCCAGAAAATTGACATCAATGTAAATTACTCAGACGGTAATTCCAAATAAGACTTGATCCTCATAGGCTTCAACAATAACGACCAAATAAATAAAAAGTTATATTAAATGTAATCGCACAAAACGGCTCCATGGTTCCATTGAAAAGGTACCACAGGTTCCTATCAAAATGCGAAACGAAATTAATCTCATTCTGGGTCCAATCATAGCATCGCCGGTCACAGCACATGGCTCCCGGAGACGTGGCTTGGACCAAAAAAACTTTAAAACAAAACAGCTAAAAAGTCAAAAATACCCTCAGAGTCCCTTTCCAAATCACACACACAGCGAATCACACCCAAGTCACAAAGATCTCGGCCGTTAAAAAAACCAATCAAAACGACGCCGTTCCGGGAAGGGAACGAGTCGAGATGAGGTTTTCTTAAATCGGGGAATGAGAAAACTGTGAATGGGGAATGAAAATCGCTGCGGTTTAAAGTGTCATACGGCACTTCCTATCAATTTGGGTATTCTTCCTCATAGGGATGGATTCACTTTCACAAAAACCCTAAATCACTAAATTGAAAACAGAAAATAGAATAATAAAAATAGAGATGAAATGACTAGTTTGTAGATGAGGAGAAAAGTTGAAGGCCTTGAGGTGAGGATGATTTTTGGCTTTGGAGATGTACTTGTAGTAGGAAGAGCGAGCTGTGTAGCAAGTTAAGGTGAGGGATGCGGCTGTCACTTGACTCACTCCTAATAATTAGGGTTTTTTGGTTTACTTGGGCTTAGGCCCATTATGGCTTTAAAAGCCTAAGAGGCTAAGCCCACAAAGATTTTAATACTCATATATCAAATATAAAAATATAAAAATCTGAGAAGGAAAGATTATTTCAAATTGTGCAAACATATTATCCCAAGTTCAAAGCTTAAAATATTTTAATTGCTTAATAGGCCAGCTTCACAGGCTTCATAGACTTTTTTTTAGCTAGGTCTGGCCTATTAAACAAAACATGGCACAAAAAACCTACGACTAAGTCTAATCTATTAGTAAACCGCTCAACGGCTTTAGCAGGCCGGCTCATATGCCCCTATCAACCTTGAATGAGCTATTTCCACCCTTATTCCTACCCAATTAATATGGGAGACACCACCATTTTGTGTTCAACGAAACATGGCGTGAACCTAGTGTATCACGCCATTTGTGGTCTAACCAATCACATGTAGACATATATGGTTTGACGTAATACCCTAAAAATAGGAACTAACCAATAAAAAATTTAAATCTCATGTTTTCAATATATTTTTTTTATTTTACAATGAAAATAAAAATGATTTTCAAAGTTATTTGGATTCATTAGTCTGTTACATCAAATTAAAAATTTCATG
Organism: Mimosa pudica; assembly: GCA_029929735.1. Lineage (NCBI taxonomy): Eukaryota > Viridiplantae > Streptophyta > Magnoliopsida > Fabales > Fabaceae > Mimosa > Mimosa pudica. The sequence continues at coordinate 14,777,139 of JAKELP010000014.1, read as the reverse complement.
TCATTATATCAAAACATATGTGTCTACTTATAATTGATTAAACAAAATAATATGGTGCACCAAGTTCACACAAGAATTTCTTGTGTTCAACTGATACAACGGGATGCTTGACAAAGCTTGCTGGAAGAGGACCTATATATGTATACCCAATGAGGGGCCAATGGGCGATCCACGCTAGTGGTTTATATCAAGCAATGATTGCCTTCCATATTTAAAAGAAGTATGTTTCACTTACAAACCATTCTTCACTAACAAAACATGCACAGTGTGTTGAGGTACAACACTATCTTTTGTTTTCGTCGCAAGCCCACAAAGATAAATAGCTAAATGCCATCATGGCCCAGTCTGACGTTCAGTGCATATAGAAAGTCAAACCCAGATAAAGGAAAAGAGCTGGATACATGAAGAGTTGAGTGGAATATATTGATCTTATTGGTTTATAAGAGCGCGCTGACAAAAAAGTGACCAATTATTTTTTGGTAACTAATTAGTAACTTTAAAAAACCAGATTTAAACAAATTTCTTCACCTCCAACTTCAAGTGATGCTCTCGTATTTATTACGTGCATGATTGTTAAATAATGTCTCAGTGTACGATCATTAATAACGACTTCTTGAGAGATAGATCACCTAGACTTATTTGGCACTGTGGATAGTAATAAATAATAAAGCCAGTGAAACTCGCATACAAAAAAGTACAAGTAACAAAGCGTTGAAGGTGAAGTAATTCTATAAACTTTAGATGATATAAAGAGATATCTTATAATTATAGCATGGTTTGAAGACACAAATAGTGGTCAAGATATACGTGAAAGAGATCTAAATATATGTAGGCAACCTCTCACAGAAAAATGATCCCACTACTCTACATTAAAAATGGCAAACACATAATATTGTCTTAGAATAATGTAGTCCTATCATTCCACATGACTCCTCCTTTCACCACCACCCAAAATGTTTCAAACACACATATCATGTAATCATCATGAATTTGAATATCTAATTCTTAATTATTCTTTAATTGTTATATTATTCATCCCACGTTGCTCTATAGGAGGTATATATATGCCCCATTTATCTTCAAGCAAAACCTCTTCTAGGCCCATGAGTATCTGTATCCACTACAAAAACATTCCCCCATTTAAAATTTCAACCCTGCTTAGCTTGGATTGCGTGTCTCATTGTATTCTTTATTTTTTGAGTTTTTAATCCGGTATCCTGGGCCAGCCCCAATGTCACGGGGAACTCAACGGGCTCAGACTAATCCAGATCCGCACTGGGGCCACCACTTAAGGGTAAAGTGCTGGCCAAGGGGCAGACTGCATTCCCAGAGCTCGAACTCGAGACCTCTGGTTAAGCGGTGAAGTGAGGTAACCACTACACCAACCACACTTGGTTTCTCATTGTATTCTTTATTTTTGTTGGCTACATTAATTTTTAGGAGAATTCTACTACTTAAATCAGGTCTCAATAAAAATCAGTAAAATACATTGAAGTCCTTCGATTGATAAAGTGAGAGTTTGTTATAGTTATCAACGTGACTATGAATTGTTAACAGTTTAATCAAAGATATTAATTCTTTGATCAAGTACAAACCTTGTTATGAGCTTTTGCTCAGTTAAGGTCATCAAAGATATTAATTCTTGTTGGTCGAAATAACTATATTAATAACTACTGGTATAATTTGATTTAGTTTCACCTAGTTTCCATAAACTCCAATACAATTAATACTTTCAATGGACATAATTGATATTTTCTCTCTTAATTAGAACAAGCTAAGTAATGTCATTCCTGCTTGTGTTCACCTATATATATAGATGGAGACAAACAACCTTTTCTCCAAATCTCACTGCACAAAAAGTTAGTACCCAACAAATGCAGCTGCCATTAATTTGTTTAAGAAAAAGAAATTAAGTACGGTAAACGTTGTCAGCTGCTTAATTATAAAAAAATAGTACAGATTATCTAAAGTTAAATGTTATCTTTGTGGGTTGGGATTCTCTCAGAATCCCAACCCCTCAGAATCCCTCAGAAGCAGCCACTTGGGCCTGATTTTGGCCATTAAAATTTATTTAAGAGCTCATAATTTGCCACTTATCCCATTAAAAATAAAAAAACTGTATTATAATATAAATTAATTTTTAGCATAAAAAATTTCAACTATTTAGACCTATTAATTTCAACCATCTGGACCTATTTCATTTCAACAGAAGGATCTATAAGAGATACAGACTTATCCAGTCAACTGTAAAATAATTTTACAGTTAACTGGATAAGTCTGTATCACTTATAGATCCCTCTATTGAAATGAAATAGGTCTAAGTGGTTAAAATTTTTTATGCTAGAAAGTTTTGAAAAGTAAAAAAATTAAAATTTCTTAATTTATTTTACATTATAATAATTTTTTTTAATTTTTAATGGTATAATAATTATGTAATATGAACCCTTTGATCAATGTATGGGGAGACACACACATAAAAGCGATTCTGAGGGCTTCTGAGGGGATTGCTTCTGAGGCAATCCGAACCCTTATCTTTGTATACGTATGAATATGACAATTGAAGGATCCATGTAAACTAGCAAGCATGGGGTAGACCCTACTTTCCCACTTGCTGCGTGATTGGCTCTTGTATGTGAAGCCCCACATCAGAGGCCACACAAGTGTCGCCGGATGATTGGCAGATGGCACGTGAGACTGGATAGGATTAAAAAACTCTTCACATAAGTCATATGTAATTAGTCATAACCACTGCACTGCATCTTAATTAACTTTTTCCAGTAATGAAGAGCTTTAATTTTGCTTCGTGTGAAAGATGACCAAAAGACAAAGGTGATATGATTGAAGAAGGAGAAAAAAATGGACGGTATGTCGGTAAATCCAGACTCTTGCCAACTTCAATTGTTGAATAAACTATCCATCCAGGTAGAATTTTTTGGCTAACTCGGGGACATGGTCGAGACATGAGGGCCTATACCTATACCAGTGTTTCTCTAATTTTTGTCGCTATTCACGTATTTCTTGGAGACTGTAATGATTTAAAACAAAATAAGCGAATTTTTAATTTTGTTATTGGATTAGACACATTATATTTCAATTTTACATTTAGTTAGGTGCTAGATCACAATTTCTAGTGAAAAGCGATGTCAAGATGGCCCGAGTTTTGGACGAAATTTCCGTTACTCCGAAGTGGTGAGCTTTAATATTCTTTTTCTTTGTTTTGTCAATGTAAAGAGATATATTTTCCAAACTTTGATTTATATATCTTCATTATGTAACTTATAATTAAACGGAGTGGGTGAACAAAAAGGTGGAAAAGAAAACACTTGAATTATTATTATTTGTTCGTTTGGGAGCAACGAAATGAAAAGTAGATAGCGAAATGCCACCCTAATGCAATAAGTTCTTGTTCTTTTTTGAAACAAATAATGCTATAAATTATGAAATTTTCCACCTTGAATTTGAACAAACCTTTTGTGCTGTAGAAGCATGTTTCTTCTCCTACACTCTCATTCACATACACATATCACTCGGTGCATCCAACATAGATAGTGAAGAATTAGAAGTAATGTGAGATATATGAGATGTGAAATAATGAATCGTGGGAGGGTGATGAGTGAGAGTGTTTGAGGATCGTGGAGGCAGTTTGATGAGACTATGTCACCTAGCTGACCAACACAATGGGACCCTCACATACACCCAACATAGCCTTGCATCTTTACGATCCTCAGCTCCTTTGACCATTATGCCATAGTAGTATATATATTGTGCCATTAATACGATAACCATAAAAAAATTATATTTGTTGCAATCGTTTTATAGCCCAGAGATACCAGAATTATCGTACAAATGGAAGGTCACGGGATTAATCCTGTCTATGACTTTATTAAGCTCATTGTGCATGCCGCTTCAACCAGAGAAAGGTTGAATTTGTACGCATATAACTTACACGGTTGTTATATATGTTTGAGCTGGTTATTAGAAGGTCCAAGTCTTACAAAACGCCTAACCATCTGTCTATTCTCTGAAAGAGGTTACAATTATGCGCGCGCGCGCGTAATTAGTCAATCTAATGATTTATTATTTTTTCGAATTCATAGGGGTATTACATTCAATTCAAATTTAGAGCTTAGAGAATGATTAATTGAAAAGGGGAAAAAGTAATGAAATTTGGAAACGTAATATAAAGAGGATGGGTGGGGACAAAAGAGAGAGGGAAATGGCAGGCTGAGCATGCACCAAAAGCATCTTTGCCTGCAACGCCCATGTCTTTGTTGTCTCTTCTCACCATTCTCATTCTCTATCAGAATTTCAAATCAAAGAAAACTTGCATTGCATGCCACTATCATTGATATTTAATTTCTGGAACCACACGTGTTCGGGCCATATTCATACTCATCACCCCGTGCACATATATATCCACCACATATTTTAATCATTCTACTTCACTAAATACCAATTAATACCTCCTCATAATAAACTCATGAAAAAGTCAGTCTAGTTTATATATAAGGTATATTTAAAATAACAATTGTAATAGTGATTTATTTTCAATCTACTTTTTAAATAAATAAGATTAAATATAAGTTTTAGATTGTGTAATAGTTAGATTACATGTGTTTGGATTGGCAGTGATCAAGATGATGAATTTTTACAGTCTAATACTTGTTTGAATTGCAATTGTGTGTGTATTGTGACAATTCTAAATAACATCTCAAAATTAAAATCTTTGAAAAATGTTTTATTATTTTGACACCTAGAGATCTAGATCACCTAGATTTTTTAAATAAAAAACCTTATGACTATTTTTCCGTTTAATTTTCCATAAAGGAAGAAGGAACCATACAAAAGGGTGGCCCCTGCCAATATTATATTGTAGTCCATTCTTCACCGATAATGAGCAATAGATATGGGAGAAGACAAGGGCTGGCTTGGCCTAGTGTCATCTCATTGGGTCAACGAGAGTGGCTTACACTTTTTTAAAATTTATATAGTGCCGGAGAAATCCTAAACTTAAAGCAAAACATGTATACATAATTTCTACCAATTATAGAATAAATAGCGGAAGACTAATTAGATCATAAATACCTCTCGCCATTGCTATTTGATCCGTAGGAAGAATCCATGAACAAGAAGTTTTTCTTGAACCGCCTCCCTTAATCTACATGAGACATAAAGAAAAGAAACAGAGGAATTTTCTGACTGGTAGAGAGACACAGTGATGGTTTGTTTGGGTTGTCTTCACCAGTCATGGAACCTCTTATTTATAAACAAATACATGAATGAATATGTCTTTTTTTTTTATTCAGTGAATGAATATGTCTCTTTAGTGATGAGACATGCATGTATTGTTTAAAAGAGTATGACTTATTATTATAACTTTCATTTGAAGCTAATAATAATACTATGGTCATACTCATAATTACCCTAAATCATACTTAATGCATCTAACATACGGGCCACTTAAGGAGATATTTTAATAAGTAAAATATGCACAAAATATATACTCTGACATATTAAAATATCCAACATATGGATCATATAAATTCATAATTATATTATTTACAAAAAGCGCTTTATGTTAATTAATTGCATTTTGATTTTGTTGATCGCAAAAAATATCGTAACTACACCTCTTGTTGAGGAGTAAGATATACATAAAATACATACTCTGTCATTCATCGACAATTTGATATCAAATTATTTACTCATATTACGGTGCATCAATTCAGTCACGAAACTCTGAAAATGTACATACATTCTGACTTCGTTGATCCCAAAATCTTCTTAGGCTGTTGAGAAATTGAGCATTATATTTAAACCGACTTTCAACGGGGAAACAAGAATTAAATTATACTCTTCTATCCTATATATTTATAGAGCGGGGAGAGTGTTTTATTATTTCCTCTCTATAAGTTCGGCATCTATTTGTACATTAATCCGCCCATATATAGGTTCCCACCCCTTGTTTTATTTCTAAAACGTTAAGCAAAAATTTATGCTATAAGTTTTAAGTTGGTGGCATATATTGTGGAAATGTTATTAGAATCGATCAATGTTGCATCTTATTCTGAGTTTTTTTAACAAGCTAAGATTGAACAACATATAAAACTCGGCTTAGGGCAACAATGAAACAAATAAAACTTCTAGGACAATAATATTGCTTCGGAATGAAATCTTTCAAAACAAAAATTTTAACTCAACACTTTTTTTTAAATATATATATGTATAAATTGAATTTTAATTATATGCATAAAGTTGTACTATTTACTCCCTCCTCCAATATAATTCTTGATTTAAGACTTGTTTAGAGAGTTTATCTTTTTTTTACCAAGCTCTAGAGCATCTTGATTCTAAATATAAAACTTATTTTAATTTTTTGTCAATTTTTCAAAAATTATAATATTGATATTTCCCCATAATAATCAAGTAAAGAGGGGTGAAGAACTCATTCACCCTTAATCAATTGTCTGGGGTTCAATCCCTGGCGTTGGGTATGGAGAAACATTAAATCTCCCAGGCCAGCTGTCCCACCCTTTGAGATGCCTAAAAATCAGCCGAGGATTAGTCTCTTACTTGTCAAGTGAGAGGATACCTTGATCATGGATAAGAAAAAGAGGGGTGAGGAACTTAAGAAAGATGATTAAGGAAACTTAAGAAAATACGTGACATTAATGGACTCAAGTAACACCCATAATCTAATTAAGCTAGACAATAAATCTTATATTAAAATATTTTGGTTGGAAGACGAAAGTATTTACTGTGAAGCATGAAATAATTAAAGATTTCGCTCAAAAAAAGTATGAAAGCAAGAAGTCACTTCTGATATACCATTCGTGGAAACCAAAAGCAAATAATCAAAAACAGACCATCCACTACCGTCAAACATCATGCGCACTTAAGAATTAGGTTTAACTTCAGTGGTAATCTCCACATAATGATTCACTTTCGCTCTGACTTAACCATTATTAAGAACCTTTTTCGTAGTACAGAAGCATAATTATATGTGCACTTCAAAATTCTAGTACTTAACCATAGAAAAAAAAACCGCGTTCTCAGCACACCAAAAATGCAGGCCGGCCACTTAATATACAGACAACCTGTAAATAACACAAGAAATGAAGACACAAAAAAGTAACAGAAGAAGAAAGGAACATGATATATATGTGTGCGTGTAAATATAGAAAAATAAAGCAATAGCGAATATAATACACACACACACAATATATAAGGCAACAGTGAATAATATGGGAAGCTAATTCCAAAGTTAAAATTACATGTATAGTATGTGGACCATCTATTAAGGCGGTCTCAACCAATATGAGAAGAGGTGAACGACAAGACAACTTTGTTGATTGGCGAAAACTATAAGGTTAGGTGGTCCAAGGACTACATTAAAATGATGATAACCACAGTACTCTTCTGAATTATGTGTTGTGCCTATATATATACTTTGGAGATATATGGTTTTAATTTGCAGTACCCTCACAACCCAAACCCCCCCCCCCCACCCCCCCCCCCCCCCCCCCGGTCCTCCCTCTCATATTTCTGCTGAATAAAAAGCTAAGGTTGAAAAAGGAAGGCATGCAAAACAAGGAGAGGCAGGCAGCAATGAAGGCTACAATAAGGTATTTAGCAGGAATCGCTGGACCAAGTGGTTTTGGCTCCAACACCACAGCCGAGCAAGTCACTCTCCACTCTTCCTCTTCTTCAATTTCCCTTTCTTATCTAACTGCTCTCATTACTGGTAATTATATTATTCCGTCATTAAGAAAACTCTTGTCATCCTTCGGCAAAAAAAAAACAAGAAGAAAACTTTTATCATCCTTTTTCTCATCAATTTTTTCATATGTATCAAATTCTAATGGACTGTTACTAATTTCAAGAACTTCTTCAGTATCTGTGTACACTGTATGTGGTGATTATTTTGGCCGCATAAAGATACTGTTTTCTCTTTTGTATATATGTGTATTTTTTATCATCAGTTCAGATTCGATATCGGATGATATATATGGAGATATAAATGCTTTAATTAATATAGTGTTGTGATTTGAAATTGTGTGTATGTGTGTATATATATATTAAGGGGCTACCTCTGGGATTGGAGCTGAAACAGCAAGAGTGTTGGCGAAGAGAGGAGTGAGAGTGGTTATTGGTGCGAGGAACATGAAGAAGGCTAGAGAAGTGAAAGAGAATATCATGAAAGAGAGTCCAAATGCTAAGATTATTTTGCTTGAGGTTGATCTCAGCTCTTTTGCTCTGTCCAGAGATTTTGCTCTGAGTTCTTGGCTCTCCAACTTCCACTCAACATTCTTATGTGAGCTTCTCATCATTCACATACAAACACATCTATATATGTGGTTGATATGATTTGATTTTCAATATAATTTTGAATTATATTTACCATCTATATATGTATTTATTATTTTTTTACTTGGGATTTATTATATCGTGCATATATATTTATATCCTGCATACAAACACATCCATATTTATGATTGTGGAAGAGTGCTTGATGAACAAACACATCAATGTTGTAGAAACAATGCGGGGATATACTCTCAGGAATTGGAGTTCTCGGAGGAGAAAATAGAGATGACATTTGCAACGAATTATCTAGGTATACCTGTCTATCTCAGAGATCTTGTCTTTTTTCATGTTTCTATATTGACTTGAAATATAAAGCACACTGAAATCTATCGATAGATTCAGCATATAATAAGTCCAGATGTTACCAACTCTTATTTTCAATCCTTAACGCACACGCACTGACGCACACGCACACAAACACAAACACACGCACACACTGAAACAGAAGTCAAGAGAATAATCATTGAATTGATTTCTAACAAAACGGCCCCACTCAACACGCTTCCATAAATAGTGTGAGTAGTGGTAGTACTACTATTCACAATGGTCAATTCATGATTAAGTTCTATAATGTGCCCTTTGGATTAATTCCTCGTCAGAAAATAAGAGTTTCATGCATTTGGTAAAAAGGAAAAAAATAGGATCAATCAATTCATGCTTACAATTCTTTCATTTATTACTATCCTATAATACATGGCTTAAGTAGTGTTTGATATGTATCTCCGTTTTCTTTTAGTTTTGGAAGTGGGGACGGCGTAAATTAAGATTAAAGCAAATACATAATAAGTCAAAGCCAATAAAGCAAATACGTGAACTATGCAGCTAATATCGATATGAAACCTTCAAGTGGATTAAAGTGATATGGTTTTGTTTTATTAGGACATCCCTCAAAGGAAAGAAAAAGGAAAAAGGTGGTTTGCTTTTCTCTTTAGGTTTCATATAGGTCCACGAATTTAAGTTGGCGAACAATGATTTAACCTCTATTAAGGTCCACAAATTCCCAACATTGGGCATGCGATTATCTTTCAGGTGTGGCCCGTTTCTAAAGTAAGAAATTTTAGTAGAGAAAGAGAAAAAGCAATCAAATTAATAAAGTTGATCTATGTATAATTTGATGTGATTATGCACCAAATAATAAAAGAAAAAAAATAAATTTTGATGATTCATTTTTAATGCAGGACATTTTTTGTTAACGGAAATGGTAGTGGAGAGAATGATAGAAACAGCAGAAAATACGGGCATTGAAGGAAGAATAGTAAACGTGTCTTCAATGATCCATGGTTGGGTTAAAAAAGAAGCCTTCCAATTCAAGGACATGATTAAAGGAAGAAAGTACGCCCAATTACAACAACTAATTAATTGTATCTGCAAAATTATCATCATCCATTTTTTCATCGCATATGGTTAATTCGTAGGACGCTTTATTAACTTTAACTTTTTCAATAATAACTAATAATAATTCAGCTATAATGGCGCGCGTGCATATGCTCAGTCAAAATTGTCCAGTATATTGCATGCCAAGGAAATGGCCAAACAGCTAAAGGTAAGAGATAAGAATCATGAAAACCCTTTTCTTAATTGTGATACATATAAATTGTTCGTGAGGTAGAAGTTGAATTTTGAATATGAAATGTTGACACTACGTGCAGGCAAGAAATGCAAGAGTAACTATCAACGTGGTCCATCCTGGCATTGTGAATACTGCAATTTTGAAAGCTCACAAGAGTCTCATAACATCATCTTTCTTTTTCATCGCATCCAAGTTACTCAAGACAACTTCTCAGGTGTGTACAAATTAAACTATATCTTATGTTAAAGAAATGAGGGTTGATAAATTTGTCACACATCAATATTCAAAGATGAACTTAAGACTAATTATTATTATTATTATTATTATTACTATATTTCACACACACATATGATCATACATTTATATTATTATATATACACATATTTATAGACTAAGTTGGTGATTGTAGGGAGCAGCAACATCATGTTACGTAGCGTTGAGCCGACAGGTAGAAGGAGTGAGTGGGAAATACTTCTTGGATTGCAATGAGAGTAACTGTTCAAGTTTAGCTAATGACGATTCCGAAGCCCTCAAGCTATGGAACAACACACGCTCCCTTCTTCATGAACGTTTATGTAAAGCTTCAGTGTGACCTTATCCCATTTCATCTTAATATGCTGTTTGTGTAAAAAATATATTTTAGGTTATGCAATATATATATATATATATATATATATATATATATATGTATGTATGTATGTATGTATGTATGTATGTATGTATGTATGTATGTATGTATGTATGTATGTATGTATGTACGTACGTACGTACGTACGTACGTACGTACGTACGTACGTATGTATGTATGCAGTATGTATGTGCATATATATTTGCCATTTACCTTACGGTTATACCCAAAAGGTCAAAACCCACCTTATATGACTGATAAAGGTTTTGACTTTTATATTGGAACCGGTAAATTTTAGTGATTGTATATTCTACAATAGGAGAGAAGTTGGGAGGAAAACAAGTTTTTTATGGTATTATTACAGTACTCTTCTTTTTGTAATACATACAGCTATAAAATAATTATTTATTGTACCGCTGTACGTATTCATGTTTATATACATGCTTATATATTATCATCTAGAAGGCCAAATGGTAGCTAGATTTCCAATGCCAAAGAAAGTTCCTCTTTAACATGTAAAAAGTGAAGGAATATTTTATTGGATTCAAATTTAGGCAAGATCTATTGGAGAAAAGTTCTTGGTTGAAATATTTATTGACGAGATTGACTTGAATGCACTGTATCATAAAAAAAAGAATGACTTGAATGCATAAAATTTTATAATATCATAGTATTCACTAAACAAAACTTTATTGGGTCCTCCATTGGAAATGTAAGTCAATGGCTCAATGCATGGTAGGAGTTTTTTTTTTCTTGATTGCTTTTATGAGCCATTATTATTTTTATCCAAACTTATCTGGTTAAGGCCCATTATACTGAGTGGGCTTTGTCTATGAGTCCAAGAAGTTCGGAGCTGCTTTAGCTGAGACCCATTTGGACTGATAGGCCTATTATACATGATTGGTCAAGCATTCAAGCTATGGGGCTAGCTTGGTCCATTGTTTTCGTGTAAGCTATGGGCCTATTAAGTTTTATGAATTCTTCCAATAACTCTTCGTAATTTCTTAATGATAAAATTTCAACTTTAAACTTTACAGCCGAAAGAAGAAAAGCGTACAGTATATTTTCTCGTCTGAAAAGAAGAGAAGAACACAGTCCAATAACCAAAGGAAGGCAATACATATAGAAAAGGAAAAAACATTACATCAAGAGAATTTTTATTTATAAATTTAAGAGCGAATCAATAATATTGCCGAAAATGCGACAAGGATCGGACTAGTTTATACCTTAAAAAAGTGCATGTAGAAATCATGCGCCTATATATATATATATATATATATATATATATATATATATATATATATATATATATATATATAGACAAACTAATATTTTGAGTAGTCAAATGATTAATGAAGACCGTGTAACTTAGCTTGTCTAATTTTTTATATTTGAAAATAAATTTAATGAAACTTTAATACATTACAAATAAAGACGTTAGCACAATAAATATGGGGAAAATATCATTTGTTGGGTTTGACAAATATTTTTTTAAGTTAAACAGGAATAGAACAACGAAGTTACATCAGTGATATTGATGACCCCCATTTTCATTGATTTTGAGCACATTTAAGATATATATGAGGAGTCATTAGTGTCAATTTAAGATAATTTAAGATCATATAAGAGAAAAATGGATAAATATGTCACACACACACATGTAAACTGATTATTTTATAGAAAAATGTGACTATTTATTTCGAAAAAATTGATTGGCATGTTTCCCTCACTTGTATGTGTGTCTTGGACGGGTAAATATGGATATTCTAATAAACCATGAATGAGCTAAAGATAGAAGGAAAAAAGTGGTGTCAGACATCAAAGTTATCAAATTCACACTTCTATACCTTTCAAGTCTCTGGATTAGTTGGTTGTCAATGAGTGTCAGATTACCTAGAAGAGTTTAACAAAAAAGTTATCAAATTCAAAAGAGAGAAAGCAAAGTAATTAACAATAATCAAACACGAAATACATAGATTTGAAAAAATTTATAAAACTTAATTAAAGTTGATTTTTAATATATATTATGAAGGGTCATCACAATGACATCGTATAATACCTTACGTTGCGAGATAAACCTTTATTGATATTGTTATTATAAATAACCATTGATATAACAAGGCAATAATAATAAATAATGGATGTTAGGCATGCACTTTAGTGGGGTGCATGCATGCACATTAATTGGCCATTTGAGTAGTGCTTCAACAAATCAGAATAGTGCCGAGTAGTGCTGACGGCAGATACCGTTTAGAACGTCCTTAATTAATCCAATGGCAGATGCTAATTTCATTGGTTTTTTTTTTTGAAGATTTTTATATTAAGCATTAACGGGTTAAATTCTAAGCTGGCAATATAGCAAATTATGAATAGAACCGGGTGAAATAATTAATAATGCAAATCTTAAGAATTGTGAATGCAGTTCATAAACTGCGACGCTTCCTGTTTTAGTTTACTAGGCAGGAGTAGTAGTGTGATTAGTAAGTGCTTTATTTTTCTTTTTGATGAAAATTAAGTGCTTTATTTGCTTAACTGGCAACCAACAATAATAATATTGCAAATAATGCGCGCGCGCGGGGGGTATTATATTATCTTTCCTATATATGGTCGTGACTAAACGAATAAGGAGAAGAAAATCAAGGAATATGGGGAGAAGAGGGTGAAGAGTTGAGGTCGTGAAGACGACACAGGACCTCACAAATTAAAGAACCGGAAACATGCATTGTTATATTTGAAATTAATGATGGATATGTATATGAATCGAGAAATGAAAAAACACTAGATAACGTGCTTTCACAGATCAAGATCTTAGATATTAGTTGTACGTCTCACCTAAATTAGTTGGTTTTGATTAAGGCCAAAAGAAGAGTGGTTGCCGTATAATCCATATGGTTATAAACATTAGATTATTTTGACTTTCTTTTGTGTGGACATTAACAAAGCAAGCTAAACTACTTAAGTATAACATATATGATATGTCACATAATTAAATTACATGTTAGTTTATAAGTATAATAAATTAGTTTTGGGGAAAATATTACAATGGGCAGTGCATAGAGTGATTAATTTTGCATAATTAATTTATTAAAAAAGGTACAATGATCTTATAATTAGGGTGAATGAAGTATTTTAATTTGTTTCAAAGGTGCACCGACGCAGCAGATGAACAAGGAGACAAGACGGTTTGTTTGGTAGCAGATTTGAATTTAGGATGTATTTACTGTGAATTTTTTACGCTAGTGCTTAAACATTTAATTTTTTTAAAAAAATTTATTTGGCAGTGAAACAACCAATTATATTGTCCGACTGTCTTGAGAGTTGAGACTGAGGTAATACATAGTGTACATTATTATGCTTAATCCGTTACTGTGTGTCAAATTTGTGTCGGTGCACTACCTGTGTATATATGCCTACTTAATTAGTTACTCTATTTAGTCACAATTATAAGATATTTTGATTCTTTTTGAAAAAATTAATATAAAAAACTTATCACTTTAACACGTCTATTAGTTATTTTCCATCAAAACTTATTAACTTTACTTATAAATTATCATATGATATACTTATATGTGTATAATATGTTAAATTATTAATTGGTCAACCACAAAAAAGCTGGTTAAAATGATCTCATATATATTCATGACCTGATGGAGTATTATAGCCGTGCTTAGCCTTGATAAATTTTTATTCTTTCCAACTTGCAGTGTATGTTTTGTTTTTTATCAGTAGTCGGTGTTTAGTTAATTAAACTAAACCAAAGACTTGTGCCGCAAAAGCCTAAACATTTAGTATAGTGTTTCATCATCCATTTAGGCGCTCAGGTTCATTAAATATAGTCATGCTTGTAATAATGCTGCATCTTGGATTTATTATGTGTTTTAACACTATACTGAGTCTCCCAATGGAAAACTCTTATCCACCATCATCATGATTTGAATCTGATTTCCCTACCTATCATACTGTTAACCAATGGACGTACATGCATTATACCGTCGAAGCATCGTCGAAATTCGAAACAATAACTGGTGCAGATTAATCTGTAAGGATATCATATCAAGCATCTCACGAAACTCTATGGAACAACTCAGACACAAGATTGCAATGGATTTGGAAGTGGCAAGGGAGCCACCGAGTTAGAACCTTCCTCTAGCTAGCAGGCAATGCAAGGACTGACTCCTCACCAATGTGGAGCGTCAACGTTGGCACATGACAACTAATAATAACTGTGATATTTGTCATGGTGTTCCCGAGGATTTGAACCATATCATACATACATGCTCCATAGCCACGGAATGCTGGCACCTCCTGAGATATAATTCGATAGATCCTCCTCACATTCAAACCTCCTTTCTCGATTGGCTCTTCAGTAACCTCAATCCGGTGTACAAAAGTCAAGTCTGGAGAGTGAAATTTGGACTGTTATGCTGGAAACTTTGGGAGGAAAGAAACAAACGCATCTTCCAAGGCCACGATGTAAAACCAAATTAAAGTCTATTGCTCATAGTGTAAATATACTCACAGAACACACACTTAGAGCTAGAAACACTTTACTCAATATTGCTCATAGCTAGAGATCCTCACATTCAAACCTCCTTTCTCGATTGGCTCTTCAGTAACCTCAATCCGGTGTACAAAAGTCAAGTCTGGAGAGTGAAATTTGGACTGTTATGCTGGAAACTTTGGGAGGAAAGAAACAAACGCATCTTCAAAGGCCACGATGTAAAACCAAATTAAAGTCTATTGCTCATAGTGTAAATGTACTCACAAAACACACACTTAGAGCTAGAAACACTTTACTCAATATTGAGAACTCTTGATTGCTGATAGTGTTTACCTTTACATTCTAGTTTCTCCTATGTAAAACCTTTGATTAATTAATATATTTTTTTTTCATTCAAAAAAATTCTGTAATAAGGATCATGAGCCATTTTTTTTTTTTGGATAGGATGAGCCACGAAGAAAAACAAATATCAATTCGCTACATGGCTTATAAACGAAAATAATTATTATACGGCATCAATTTTGTTGTGATTAAATAACGAATGACTTTACATGCCATAACCTCGAGCCTCGAGGCATCATTTCCAAACAATAAGGGGGGCAGATTGAAACTGTACGGATCACGAGCCATGAAGACAAACAAATATCGATTTGCTGATAATTATTGTACGTCTTCCATTTTGTTGCCATTCAAATATTAACTTTTAAATTACATCATCTCTAAATAGATTAGACTAAGTGTTGTACAATAGAGAATAACTAGATATATATAATCAGGTTTCTTCCTAAGGATTTAAAAATCTAAGATGATCCACCTAATTATAGCGTATTTATATATTATATTATTTGTTCTGAGTTTATAGAAAATTGACTTATTTTTAAATTAGTTTGAAAATAAGTCAGATTGTGTAGCGAGACTTATGTTTGGATTAACTGCGAAAAAAGTGACATATTTTTCGTAAGTCAAATTGTATATGTTTGGATTAGTTGTAATTAAATGTGTAAAATAAGTAAGAATGGGCGGGTCCACATCATAAACTATTTATAAGCTTAAAATAAGCTACTATTTTCTACTTATGAAATAAGTTACTTATTTCAATAAGTCAATTTAAAAAATAAGTACATCCAAATATACCAAAAAAAAAAACAATCTTCTTATACACTACTACTTTTTTAAAATAAGTAGTTTATTTAGGCAAAATAACACACATTGGTGATATTGATGATGGTTTTGATTAGCCTGTAAACATGAATAGAGCATATAGAGATAGAGAGACAGAGGGACAAAAATTGAGACAGGCCCCACAATTTCGTTGTAGGGGCCAGGGTCCGCCCCCTGCAATTATTTCTCATGTGAGTTCCTGACTTCCTGTCTATGAGCACTTGTCATTCATGAGTTTAACGGTGAGAAATCATAACTTAAAACTCTGTTTTAAG
This sequence comes from Mimosa pudica, assembly GCA_029929735.1. Classification (NCBI taxonomy): domain Eukaryota; kingdom Viridiplantae; phylum Streptophyta; class Magnoliopsida; order Fabales; family Fabaceae; genus Mimosa; species Mimosa pudica. The sequence goes on along the minus strand of JAKELP010000014.1, from coordinate 14,760,637 downwards.
TTGATACTTGATACACAAGGATATAAGATGTTGTCCTACATCCGTAATGGAGTACTACTATATTACAAAAGGTTGTTCAAGCACTGTATCTCTAATTTGGGTTGAGCTTGAATCTAAGCCTAATTTTTTTTTTTTATAAAAGGTTCAATGTATAGATTCCTTGTTCGATCTTCTAACTTCCATATTTTTTTTTGGAAAATACTAATTGAATAAGTAATCAATATACTTATTTATTTATAGAAAATGTTTTAAAGAGCCTATTTTAACCATGTAGCTCGAAAATTCTCCCTTTACTAAAAATCCTTCTCAATTTATAATTATTACCTTTCTTTAAATTAATGTGTAAAAAAGTGTTAAATTGTGAGCTATTATCTACTTTATTTATGGGTTTTTACGCACAATTGTTGTAATAATGTGTAAATAAAATTTGTAACCTTTTAATATCTTAAAAAGTGATTCGCAGACAAGCAGACATTGCCATTGACCCCACCACGAGACGACAAATGTTGGAAAATGGACTAATGATGGTGCCACTTAATTCTCCTAATATTTACTAGTACTAGCATTATTCATAATCATTCTCCTGATTTTACTTCTTATTTCCCCTTATTTTGATCTCTTCCTTTGCCTTGAATCCAAATTTTGATCCACACCAATCCCATTAACTTAATTACAAATTTCGGTACTTAATACGTACTTTGTGATTTGATGTGGTTTCTTTTCAGCTTTTGAAGAAACAGCCATTATATGAAAAGGTTAAATTTTGTACTTCTAACAACTATACAAACTACAACTCATACACAATTACCTTTTCTTCTCCACCAAAACCATAAAAACCGCAAAAGCTTATATGCTTTAATGCTTACACCTCTTTAGTTCGCTGTCCAGACACTGCCAAAGCGCCAATGCCAAAAAATATGTAACAGATAATAATATAAAATCAGTAAGGTAGACTGCTTATATGTTCCTTTAAAGCAACATAAAACCACTAGTATAATTATTGAGTGAGCTAATTAATGAAGTTATCTTCTCCCTCTTATTGTTTTCATGAGTGAGAAATGAATAATTTTTTATGTTCAATGCTCCTACCCAGAAAATTGTCAAGTTTGTCTTTTTGTTTTGGTGAAAATTTCTTTTGTTGCAAGTAAAAACGGTAACTTTTGGCACTAAAACAGTTGAAGAGGTTAAAATGGATGCATCAATATGTAACCCAAATAAGCTGCGACACAAATTCATTCAATACGAAAGCCAAGTCAGTCTCAAAACTAGTTGTCCTTTGTCTGAATCTGTCGCGGACAACATCCACACCTTGCCCATGTTCCATGTTTGTATTCGATTCATCTCAATATTATGCAGTGGAAAAATCCAATAGAAAATGAAAGCTTATTTCACGTAAGACCACAACAAAAAAGATAACAACCAGTCGATATTAAAACAAATTTGCCAAGCAAGCCATTTACCCCACCAATCTCTGTTGCTCACTTCCAAATCAAAACATAGAACCCATAATGAAAAGAAAGATTACAATCTCATCCCCCACTCGCTTCTCTGGATAAACAAATGCTAATAAAGAAAACTATCTTAATAAAGCTCCATTTCTCTGTGTCCAACATCATGTCCTAGCTGTTCTTGGATCCGGGGATTCTGGGCTTTTTATACAAGTATATAGACATACATTTCTTTTAGTATTTAGCTCACAAGACATGTTTTGGTCTATTACCGTTGTTCCTCCCTAGGTTCAAACCTTTTTCTCCCCTGTTATGCGTGTCATTGAAGCTTGTAGCATTGTTGTAATGCCTGTGAATCCATGGACCCTTTTGTTCCTCTGCTTTTCTCTTTCACTTCTTCATCATTCTTTTATAGCTTCTGCAGTAAACTCACAAGGAGAAACTCTTCTTTCATGGAAGAGAACCCTGAAGGGATCACTGGAGGTGTTGAGTGGTTGGAACCCAAATTACAATACACCATGCGGTTGGTATGGAGTTAACTGTAACTCCAACATGCAGGTTGTGAAATTAGATCTAAGGTATGTGGATTTGGTTGGCACACTTCCTTCTAACTTCACTTCATTGCTTTCCCTAAACGAGCTAGTCCTAACGGGAACCAACCTCACTGGTTCAATACCCAAAGAAATAGGCACTCTTGGGGATCTTCACTACTTGGACTTGAGTGAAAATGCCTTGACAGGTGAAATCCCAAGTGAACTTTCCTTCTTGCCAAAGCTTGAGCAACTCCATCTGAACTCAAACCAGCTTGTGGGTTCGATTCCGAATGAAATAGGGAATCTCACAGAGTTGACAACTCTGGTTTTATATGACAATCAATTGGGTGGTGAAATTCCCAGAACCATTGGTAACTTGAGGAACCTGCAGGTGATCAGAGCTGGAGGAAACAAGAACCTTCAAGGCAACTTGCCACATGAAATTGGAAACTGTTCCAATTTGGTAGTGTTGGGTTTGGCTGAAACAAGTATCTCAGGTTCTCTTCCTTCAACTCTTGGCCTTCTTAAGAAACTTGACACTCTTGCAATTTACACTTCACTTCTCTCTGGCCAAGTTCCACTAGAACTTGGGGATTGCAATGAACTTCAAAACATTTATCTCTATGAGAATTCACTCTCAGGATCCATACCAAGTACACTGGGAAATCTCAAAAACCTCAGAAACCTTCTACTATGGCAAAACAATCTAGTTGGCTCCATCCCACCAGAGCTTGGAAATTGCTACCAATTATCAGTCATTGACATTTCAATGAACTCACTTGTTGGAAGCATTCCCAAAAGTCTTGCAAACTTGACTCTACTAGAGGAGCTTCAACTCAGTGTCAATCAAATTTCAGGTCAAATCCCATCAGAATTGGGAAATTGTCAGTTACTCACTCACATTGAGCTGGACAACAATCTAATCACAGGTACAATACCTTCTGAATTTGGTAACCTTGGCAATCTAACTCTCTTATTCCTATGGCATAACAAGCTAGAAGGTACAATACCATCTTCACTCTCAAGCTGTCAAAATCTAGAAGCAGTGGACCTGTCACAAAATGAATTAACAGGTTCCATACCTAAGGGGATATTCCAGCTCAATAATCTCAACAAGCTTTTACTTCTTTCTAACAATCTCTCAGGAACTATCCCCCCAGAGATTGGCAACTGTACATCTCTAATCCGTTTCAGAGCCAGCAACAACAAAATCAAAGGCAACATTCCACCAAACATAGGAAACCTGAAAAACCTAAATTTCTTAGACCTTGCAACCAATCACATTTCAGGAATCATTCCAGAAGAACTCTCAGGAAGTCATAATCTCCAATTTCTTGACCTCCACTCCAATTTAATCTCAGGAACCTTGCCTGAAAATCTCAGCCAACTCATCTCCCTAGAATTCATCGACTTCTCAGATAACATCATTCAAGGCAAACTAAGCCCTAGCCTAGGAAAACTTCACCTCCTCACAAAACTCATCCTCAGAAAAAACCAAATATCCGGTTCAATTCCAAGCCAATTCGGTTCATGTGTAAAATTACAGTTATTAGATCTCAGCAATAATAATCTCTCCGGCGAAATTCCAGGCAGTCTAGGCAAAATTCCGTCGCTAGAAATCGCAGTAAACCTAAGCTGTAACAAACTCACCGGAAAAATCCCTAGCGAATTTTCATCGTTAACAAAACTCGGTGCTCTTGACATATCTCACAACGAGATCACCGGAGATCTTCAGTATCTCGAGAATCTCCAAAATCTCGTGATCCTCAATATCTCACACAACAATCTCTCAGGTCACTTACCAGACAAGCCGTTCTTCTCGAAGCTTCCTCTCGCCGTCATCGAAGGAAATCCATCGCTCTGCATCTCCGGCCGCCGCTGCGCCGACGATACCTCCAAGAAATCTCTCCGACGAACCACGGCGGCGAGAGTGGCCATGATCGTCCTTCTCTCCACCGCGTGCTTGCTTTTCCTCACCGCACTGTACATCATCGCCGCCGAGAAACGACGGTGGCCGCCGGAGAATATAATAGATCTTAACGGTGGTGATAACGACCTTGAGCTGGGCCCACCTTGGGAGGTTACACTTTATCAGAAGTTAGATCTGTCAATTTATGACGTCATCAAGTGTTTGACAGCTGGCAATATAATAGGCAAAGGACGATCCGGCGTCGTTTATAGAGTGGATTTGCCGTCAGGGTTAACGATCGCCGTTAAAAGGTATAGGTCAGCGGAGAAATTTTCCACGTCAGCTTTCAGTTCGGAGATTGCCACGCTGGCAAGGATACGGCACAGGAATATTGTACGGCTGTTGGGATTTGCGGTGAATAGGAAAGTGAAGTTAGTAATGTATGATTATTTAGAAAGTGGTAATTTGGATGATGTTTTACATTGTGGAGGGTTAATGAATAATAATATTGAGTGGGAGATTAGGTTGAAGATTGCGTTGGATGTGGCTGAGGGATTGGCTTATTTGCATCATGATTGTGTGCCTGCCATTTTGCATAGGGATGTGAAGGCTCATAATATATTGTTGGGAGATAGGTATGAGGCTTGTCTGGCTGATTTTGGATTTGCTAGATTGGTTGATGATGATGATTATGGTTCCTTTTCTGTTAACCCTCAGTTTGCTGGTACTTATGGCTACATTGCGCCTGGTACGTATATATGCGTGATTTGTGTTTTTGTTTTTGTTTTTATTTTTGTTTTGACCATGTTCTTCCATATGGTTAGATGTAGTTTAATTTCCTGCATGGATTAGATAAGTTCATGTTTTGCATTATATCAATACGGAGTACTTTGTAAATCCAAATTATCGAAGTTAAAAAATAGTGTGGAAAACTGCATGCAAGCTAAGCCCACAATGAAGAAAGTTGAATATACATGGAACAAGTTACAGTGACTTACTGTTCACTTGATTATATAGGACTTGTTTGATATTAATTGTTTTTAATGGGATTTCAATTAATTAGCATGAAAGAAATGGATGTGAATAGTATCACCGTAGTGGGAAGCAAGCTTGTAAAAAATTAGAGGAATGTTGTCAAAAGTTGGAAGTTCACTAAAAAGTGGTAATTTTTTCGAAACATACGTTTTCCCTTTTTATTTGCAAACCATATTATACTTAAAAAAGCATATTAATTTTACATTTGATTTGTAGATTTTAATCAATGAAACTTTAAAATGAGTTCTACCATCTGATGAATGATGCATTGAAAAGGACTTGTAAATTCCATACACTGATGTGGCAATATCAACAAGAGACATGCAATATAGGATGTTGTCGTTCGTTTTGATACGTTGTTGGGTTCACATGGCAAAACGTGATAAATGTATGAAGCACGCATCTATATGCTTTGGAAGTTGTGTGAGTGAGAGATGGGACTGAAGCTGAGAAAAGAGAATAGAGGGGATAACAAAATGGCATGATGAGCGTTTGGAATGATAATGGTGGGGCTCAAACTCCAACGTATCAACAGAGAAACACATTCCATATGCAAGGCTACAATAATGAGACACAAAATCTAGGCTTTAATACAAGCACTAGACACAACAACCTCCACGTTTCCTGCTCAAAAGCCATACCCCCCATCACCTCAAATCCATATCATTCAATATTATATATGCATGCACTAACATTTTCAAGGATCTCATATATATATTTTGTGTTGGACGCAGAATATGGGTGCATGGTGAGAATAAGAGAGAAGAGCGACGTGTACAGCTTCGGGGTAGTACTGCTGGAGATAATAACTGGAAAAAGACCCATAATAGAGGCATCAATTATGGAGGATGGAGGAGATGAAGGGCACCTGATAGGTATTAAATTTTGAATTAAGGGTTAATTAATACTCTCTCCATCCCACAATAATATTGTGGAAAATGGTTCCACAATATAAGCTAATGTTGCTTTTTGCTCAAGCTTTTTATAGTATTTTCCACTTGTACCCGTTGTTGAGAACACTACACACACTCTCTCTCTCTCTCATTTTTTACCATCTAATTACCATCCCACTTATACTCTTTATAAATAGGGGCAAAGTTGGGGAAAAAATATATTTCAAACATATTGATTGCTTTCAATAACGTTTAACATTTTTCTTGATTTAGTAAATGTTAGCTTATACTGTGGGACGAATGAAGTATCATTTTTTATCATTGAATTTTCACTCAATTTGAGTTTTACTATTTAAACTTATATATTAGTGATTTTGATCGTTAAGTTTTGTTTAATTTTAGTTAGATCCCTGAAATTTAAAATCAATATATTTTCTCCTGAAAACTTTTGTACAATTTTAAGCAGTTGTGTTGAAACTCTATAATGGAGATTTTGGTCCATTATTTAAGGTTAGGGAGCAATAATTTTAAAACCTAAAAAATTAAGGGAACAATGATTACAAACGACACAAAGTTAAAGGACCAAGAGTAGTCATCATTGATTTGATAGTCCAGACCAAAACAAAATTCAAGCCAAAGCTTAAAAACAAAAAATAATATTAACCTCTAAATTAATTATATATGTATACGTTAGGTTAGTGTCCTTTTGTAAAAAGTACTTAAGTCAATTTTACAAGGACTTGCTTGCTTTGATAATATCATATGCCGTTAATTATTTTCAATGATTCAATGATAGGGTGGGTGAAGCAGAAGCTGAAGAGTAAGAAGGACCCAGTGGAGATAGTGGATTGTAAGCTGCAAGGGCTTCCAGACACAAAGATACAAGAGATGCTTCAGGCACTTGGAATTGCATTGTTATGTACAAGTGAGCGTCCAGATGATAGGCCCACCATGAAGGATGTTGCAGCATTATTGAGAGAGATTGGACATGACCCTTCTCTTTCTGATCATCAGCCCCACAAGGCTTCATCCCCCACCTCTTCCTCCTCCTCTACCTCTTCTGTAGTTCATGCCCTTTCTTCTTCACAGAAAATGACTCCTCATCCTTCGTCCTTTTCTTCCTCATCTACCTTGTCCCTCCTTCTTCAGTCCTCTTCCTTTCATTCTCTGCCCCCTTATCCACCACAACCTCACATGCAATAATAATCATTAAATCATGTTTTACGAATAATATGTGCTAGAAGTTGTACGTTACGTTTAAGGTTCTCTCACAAGAGTGTTATGTGTTGGGCTATTATTCTACTTTGTTTTTGCAGGAATAAACCCAAATTGAGATGAGTGTACAGCAACTTAATTACTAGTTAATTACTAGTTGGCTTCCTTCCATTTTTCCTCCATAATGATTAATAGTATTCCATTCAATATATTAAACTATTCACATAATTTAAGGATATTTGTTGAGCTGGTTAACATGATTTGTATGTTTTATAATACTATAGTCAGCTTCTCTAATTATATCTCAACTTACTTGAATATTATTATTAAGGGGGTTGAGTATCAATTGGTAAGTTGGGGGAAATGTCAAAAAAAAAAAAATTACAAATACAACACACATTTGGACCAAGATATACTCCCTTGCTAAATATGTTTTACATGAAAGCCGTAGGATATAATATATATATAAAGATATATACATAAGAGTTGAGTCTAGCAAAAATTAATTAGCTAATCATGGTGGGCCAAGTTTTGAATCCCATATGAAAGAACACTAAGTAGTAGCGTTCCACGATGTTACAAACAAGATTATTTGTGGTAGTCATGCATGTTAAAACGATTGTTAGTATGCACACACACACACACACAAGATAGAGGACCCGTTTCTTATAATGAATTTTACTGCTTAGCTTCTGTCTATTTACTTAGAGGGAAGAGAACATGGCAGCTGCAGACGCGTTCAATAATACTAACTCCAATCATAAATATAAGACTCATTTGACTTTTTTTGGAGAAGTTAAGGTTGCAAAATTAGTTATTAAATCATGAAACATTTGATATATTTTTAGATTATCCATTAGTTTATAGGTAAAATAAACTAGTCTAAAGGGAAAAATTAGGTAAATCAATTTATAATTAACTTATTTTGCTTTTTTAGGATTTTCCAAAAAAGTCAATTAGGTCTTATATTAATGACTGAAGGGAGTATATATACCAACCTATGTGGCCTGAATGTACTACTAACAACTTTGGTGCCGTCTCCTTTATGTATTGAATGACCATAAATAATTCTTGGTGTTGTCACACTCTATAAGAATAGAGTGATGGTTCATTGTACTACATTTTCCCAGGTTTTATTGCATGTCTCATATTTTTATCATGTAAAAATTATATCCTGTCTCTCCTATAATTCATCTATTTCGATATAAATTATGAGTAGCAGAATTGATTGGAGTTATCGTGTGGTCATCTCTACTTAAATTTGTATTTACTACCTCCGATCCCTAATATAAGAGCCAGCCGCCAAAAAAACGCTTCTTAAGAAAACATGTGAATGTTAGTTGGGTGTTTGGAGTTAATGCTTCTTTTCCAATATTGCCCATATTTATTGTGATACTTTAAGAGAAAGAAATACACAAACATTAATAAATATGAGAGAGAGTTAGGGGTAAAGTTGGAAAAAACGCATTAAATGAGGAGAGAATGTGGGGTGAGCTCTTATATTAGGGACCAAAACCATTCAAATTTTGGGCTCTTACATTAGGGACCGGAGGGAGTATCTATTTTTGACATTACAAACACACAAATTTGCTCGTAAAATCAAAGGTTGTGATAGTGGTCAATTGTATTCCTTTGGATAGACCTTTAGTGAAGCTAGATAATCAATCCATTAGGATTGACATATTGTGACTCAACGCTCACGTGTACTTTATACATTACAAAATTTGCAGTCAATTCCGCACAATTATGTTATGTTAGAAATAAGTTTTTGTATCCCTGATCAACTACCACATTTTAGGCAAGAGGTAGATGATATTGAAAACCGGAATTTATTAGGTAAATTTTATTTGTTGCTTTTGTAAGTTTGTTATGAGTATATAGAATGCAGTTTTCTAAAGAAAAAAAGAATGCAATTGTTTCATTGAAAAAGGAGAGAGGAAGTTTTAACTTTGAAATCTAAGGAAACTTGGATGGTAAGTTAGAAGTGAAGGCGCATCTGTAAGTTGATTATTTGTGGAAATAAGTAAATTAAAGGAATGTAGGTATAGCTAATTGCTTATTATCTGGCTTGAACCAGCCATATTGGCCCGCACCATTGTGAAACTACTCAGTGACATTAAATTCAACCTTACCATCCAAATCGAAACCCACCCCAATGGGGTTCTCATCATACTAAATACATACGCTGCATTATTAGCATAACCTCGCTCATTATACTAAATACGTACGTTCACCTCTGCGTGTGTGTGTGTAAAATTCCATTTCATTTATTTAGTTTACTCACAGAGTGATGACACTTACACATTTCACCCTCTTTAATTATTACGCAGCATAATCGCCTTTCATAAGTCTTGTGTATTGTTTTGGAGGGAATGCATGTGTTCTAAGAACTGTTTTCTTACGCATAAATAAGATGAACATGAAGATCTAAACATATCTAGACCAATGTAAATGAGATTTATATGGTCTGTATATGCTTAAAACTCTTCTTTTAGATATTTTTGCTCTCAAGTTTCATTGTTAGTTGATCTTTTGGCCGGTAGCAACTCTCACGTAAATCTAATAATTAATGTGATTATATACGTTTTTTTAACAAAAAGGTTATATTTTTATTTAAAGAGTTAAGGTGTAAATCTAGTACCAACAATTATATATTAGACAAAGTGCACCAAAAATAAAGTACAATTTTGAGGGGTAAATATAGTACCCATTATTTACTAAGTGTTGCATATTCAAAAAGAGTTTGACCGTCATCTGACCGACAGTGATATAATATGGTTGATTACATGACAACGGGTGGTCTATTATTATGGGTAAAGGTAAAGATTTAGTATTCAACAATTATGCAAAGTGCACCAAACAAAAGCAACATTTTTGGGGTGAAAATTTAGTATTAATTTAATAAAAGGGTGCAAATATAGAAATTTCATTAACTAGATGTTAGAAAAATTAAAAATCACGTCCTTTGTGAGCCCCACTTCACACTTTTTAAACGGTATAACAAGTAATATAAAATACTTTATGACAGGTTACTAATTAAATCTTTTGGAATGACTTTAAGTACTTTGTGTCTAACACTTAATCAGTACTTCGTTCATCTTGACATGGTGGAAACTTTGTGAGTACAACTATATTTATATTATCAACTTTCACCTATCACATCATTCACTTCAGCATGAATTGCCTCAATCTCTTCAAGGAATATATGTCTATGATCTCCAACCCTTTTCGGCATGTTATTTTAATCGTACATTTGATTAGGGCTGTTCATGGACCGGGGGAGACCGGGTTTAGCATTAGCCCGAGGTCTGGCCCGAAATCACTTCGGGCTGAACTTCACAACCCGAGGTCCGGTCTTGCCCGGAGAAAAACCCGGTGAACATCGGGCTGGACAGACCAGACCAGGCTGGACCGGGTTTGTGGTCCAGATAGCTAAAAATGCTTGCTGTATTCAGAGATTAAAAAAGTTGAACCAAGCCAAAATGAAACCAACAAAAAAATGAGAAGACGAAGCTCTCACACGGTGAGGGAAGAAGTGTGAAGCAACCATATCAGACAAAGATAGATGACCCACCACGAATTAACGACTAGAGGCATCTCGAGGAAGTAATCAGTGGTAAGTGGAAACGAGGAATAGATTTATAGATATGAGGATCTATGGATTTTGCTTTGAGCTTCAAACTCTTAGTCAAATGTTGAAATGAAACGCTGAAGGAAGGAGGAGAAGTCTGTGGGTGCTCACGTGAGAAATGAGATAAGACAAAATGATATATGGTCCTCATGGGACCACGTGGCTCCATACTTTTAATTCTCTATATTATTGTTATATATCTAATACATGTGCAGGTTGGCAAAAAAAGAATACATGTCCAGACGCGTGTAGAGAGGAAAAGGCATGCTACATCCGGGTAGGGTCGGGTTAACTGGTCAGATATGCCAGCCCGAGGTCTGGTCTTACCCGGACTTCGGGTCAGAACCCGGTCCAGTCCAATAGCTAGCCGGGTTGCTTTTCCTCTTTTTCGGGCGGACCAAGACTGGACCGGGTCGGGCCGGGTTGACCGGGTTACCGGGTTTCTGAACAGCCCTACATTTGATCAATATCATCCAAAAGTTCCAAAATAACATTGCTAGCTCTATTCTCAAATTTTCCAACATGCCAAGAGAAATAGAGACACCTAAAATCTTGGGATAATATGAATATAAGCCACACAAACTAATTACAAATTCAACTTCATTCATTTTTAATTAAGGGTTAGTCACAAAGTAGCAAAAGTCACTCCAAAAGACCTAATTAATGGTCTTTCACAAAGTACCTATATTCACAAAGTAGAACAGTTTAAAAAGTATGTAGTTGGACCGACAAAAGGATGTGTGATTTTTAACCGTTCAAGCAACTAGTTAATAGAATTCTTAAATTTGCACTTTTTTTATTTGATTAATACAATATTTGCACTTCAAAATTGTTATTTCTTCTTGACATGTTTTACATAATTGCTGAATACTAAATTTGCACTTTTACCAAAAAATAATAAATTATTCTGATGTCATCAATCACATTATGTCATGTAGCTAGATGACGGTCAAACTTTTCAAAGTTGATGGAATTAATAAATATGCACCACCTTGTAATTAATGAATAATAAATCTGTTAGTTGAAATGGTTATTTATTTCTAATGCACTTTGACATTGTTAGGTATTAGATAGATTTGCACAATAACCCTTATTTTAATGGAGATATTATGAAATTCAATGATTTAAAACTTGGCAAGCAAAAATGAAAGATTCCATTTGATCATTGATAATGAAACTTAAACAATACTCTTGAACAAAGCCTCCTTGGACGCGATAAGCTTCAGAAAAACTACAAAAATCTTCGTCTTCTTTCATTGGGCTAGAAAAATTGTTTTCGTGATAACCCCGTTCATCAACCTGCACAAAATTTTCCTATCACATTCCCTTCCTCATAAGTCATAACTTGGTTGTTTAGATTCGGGTATAGGCATTTCAATTAGTCCATAATATAGGCCCAAATGAAAGCATCACAGACTATTATGGGCTTAAAATAGAAAAAAAACGAAGTTTTTCCTTCCAGCAAATACTTTCTAGTTTCTTGTCTAAAAAAATACACTCTAGTTTCTACAGCCGAAGCTTGAGATTTTGAGGAAGAGGTAGAAGTTGTTGAATGAGGTTGAGACAGAGACTTGAGACTTGAGAGGCATCGATGTTAATATATGAGAACAACCTTCCTCAGCTCTCACCATAACATAACTAGATGATAATACCCCGGGCGATGCCCGGGTAGAATTGACTTTTGAGTGATAAATTATACTTAATCTAGAAGGAGAGACAGTCTATAGTTAATTTAATATGGCTAGAAAGAGTAGTGAAGTTGTAAATTTCCAAGGTAAAAGAATGTACATGTAATTGGAAGGCGGATGGTTAAACAAACAGAAGGAAAACACAACCTATAAATTGATATGTTTAAGGAAAGACAAAGTACAATGGAAAATGGTAGATCAAGTGCTAACATTAAAATTTTTTATGAAAGCGAGTTGGAAGCAAAGTAAAAAAAGTGCATCAAATGATGAAAGAATGTAAAGGTGAACTTTTATATTTTGGAAAAAATTATTAAATCTTGGGCTCTTATATTATGAAACGGAGGGAGTACTATTCTTTGATGATAATGATAACAATAATACGCTCCCTGTACTTAAATTTAAGGTGAAAATAACCACTTTGTTTTGTCCGGAAATTACCCTTATACTCACTTTTTTCATTGAAAACCCCTCTTCCTTTTTAAAGTTAAGTGATTGAGGGGATTTGGGGAAGATCATGTAATTTTATTATCTTCCTTAATCTCCTCAAATTAACCAAAGTGATCTTATATTTAGGAAAGAAGAGAGTATAAAATATAAAGAGATTATGAAGAATTCTATAACTGGCCGAAAACAAAAAAATAAAGGATCCTATATATTCTATAATAAAGACAAAGACCAAGAAATGTAAAGGGATTGACCCCAGAAAAGACAAAAAAAAAAAAAAAAAAAAGAAGGCACATGGATTGTAGGATAAGACAAATTGACACTGTTAAATGAATAGTAACTTCCTCCGTTCCCTTTATATATATAGGATAGGATTGTTTAGATTCGGGTGTGGGTATAATTCTACTTTGAATTTTAATTCAAGCAGTGTAGCATGACTTAACTTATGCTGAGCCATAAATTTTTCTTTTTCACATCTTTTAGAATATACGTGAGAATAATATAAAATTAATTTTTAAAAAATATACAAAAAATGTAGAACCTTTTAAAAAATTTTCCATTAATCATTTTTATTTTTTATGTTGATTTGTAAAACTTCAACATAAGTTATAAGTAAAATAACTTAGGGGAGCCTCCCTAAATTAGCCAGCTGTCTACCCCTACATGTGACTTCAGAACAGCGAAGGATTAGTCTCACTTGACACGTGGGTGGGATACCCTTGAGAAATAAAAAAAAACTTAGGGGAGCCTCCCTAAACTAAATTTTAATATAGCTGATGAAGAAGATTGCATATATAGCAGGATTAAATGGTCGGAATCATCCTTCGAGCATGTTAGTAGGGGTTGAACAAAAATTTGGATTAAAATATATTTGTGAGACATGTTCAACATATAAACAGTAAACTCATTTTTTCGTGGAAAATTTATTAAATTTATGAGACTTTTTGTGTCATGAAGAAGAACAATGGAGGGTGAGGAATATAATTGGAAGCATGTTATACAATTCTTCCAACTCAACAACAAAGTAAAACAATGGCGAATCATTAAAGCTTTCTACTGATCATATAGGTTGCATATAGCATTAAAATTGACTCACACTCACCGCCAAAATTAGTGAATGAACCTCCTGTTATAACCATTGTAGCGCCCGAAAAATTATTTAAATTAAGTGGAAAAATGGAGCAGCCACCAAAATTTTTAAAAAGGATATTTTGGAAAACCTTTTAAAATAATAAAAATAAAAATAAAAATAGGGTTTGGGAGTCGATTGTGCGTGGGGAAGGTGTTAGGCACCCCACAGCACCCGTTTAAGAGAACGGTTACCCTAAGTTATTTATTTAAAAATAAATATGACCTTAATTTTAATTTAATTTTAAATTTCTAAGATAAATCGATATATAAAAATAAAAATAAAAATAAAAATAAAAATAAAACAAAAAGAAAAGAAGGGAAAAAAATTATTTTTACATATTTGGACTTGACCTAGAATTTAACCTAGGGCCTACGTACCCTTAAGGGATCAAAACCCACGTAATTCGGGGTAGAAATGCGTGTCACTTGGTTTGTGTCTTTTAGGAATTTTTTTTTGTAAATTTAAGAAAAATATTATTTTTGGTTTGTGTTTTTTATTATTATGAAAACTGCATACTTATTTATATTTAAGAGGAAATAATCTTCAATTTTTTTGATTGAATCGCCTGAGGAGATAATCTCTCTCGGAGAAACAACCGACTTTCAACCTGAGAAGATAATTCAATCTTTCACGGCATGAAAGTCATTCAGCGCATTTTTCCTCTTTTGTAAAAGCTATTTCATTTTATTATTATTTTTTATTTATGAAAAAGATTTCACAATTTTAAAATAAAATAAAAACAAAGATAGTAAATCATATATCAAACAAAGATAAAATATTGGATTTTAATAACATGATGGATGAATGATAAAAATATGATTTGACTTCTTTGCAAAAATTTCAAATTAAAATCATGAGAAATTTGAACATGTGAGTACATATGTAAAAGGCAAATACTTTCAAAGAAAAAGAAATATGTCACATTTTGCCTAAATAAGATGAGAAAAGTTGTTGATGCCTCTGTCTCACAAAAGACTTCATCGGCATAAGAAAAGAAGGGTGAGAAGAAGAAGAAGAAAAGGTAGAAGAACAAAGATGTATACCTTTTTAAATACTCTTCTCTCTATAACGACAGGCCTCTCTCACTGCCTCTTTTTTTTGCTCTCAAAACCTAGCCCTTTCTCTCTCAAAAACTGAGTCCCAAAAAAATGATTCTCACTAAAAACCTAGTGTTACATACTGTTACTAATTCCCTAATTAAACTAAAATATCCATTTTAATTCAATAATCTCTTTACTAACTAGGATAGAAAGAGGAATATTCATATCAACAATATCTCTATCATAGTTAGAAAAAGAATTTTCTAATCATTTTATACATTATCCATGATAGAAAAGACTTTCCTGATACAATATGAATACTATCATGGATAATTAAAAGTTAACCATGTTAGAAAGGATTTGCCTAACATGGTTAATAAACAAAACTAATTGATATTAAACAATAAATAAATATATATACATGTGGAAGCGAATGCAGACCTATAAATTGACAATATACAATTCTAAATAAACTACACAACCTCCACTATCTAATTCCCTTTCCTGATGCTTGCGCCTGTGCATGAATACCTGCAAAAATGTCAGTAATCGTGGGATGAGACAATTTGTCCCAGTAATCACCGCTTAACTCACTATAACAGTAAGATGTGCGGTAGCGAGGGCGTCTAAAGGTACCACATATTAAATTCAGTAATATATACATATATGTGTCAAGTTTCCTTCCATTCATCACTCAAGTCCCTCAGTCAATTCCACATTAACTAGATATCATCTCCCAGTCTCCAATCTAATGATGCTACCACAACTCTCACACTCACCTATAGATGCATTGTGCCATCACGGGGCATTCAAGCATCTAATCTTCTCTATATGATTTGACACTGTGCCCCTCTCTATGATGAGGGGTCAAATTTCCCTCTCTGACAATCTCCAGAGAGAGAACCCCAATTCTGTTTCCATTGCAGAATGGGAACGATTGGGCTCTCCAATGCCAAACAACCGTAGGTCACTTTCTCTCAATAAGTCGACCTATGATCCCCGGTCTAATCAATCCGAAAAGGATCATCAGTACAAATAACTGTCGATCGGCCAATCGACAGTTATCATCGCGCGATGGTACGTATGTATATCAGTGTCATGCAAACCTCACAATATCCATTAATTTCAATATCTCATCACAATAATCAAAATCAACATCAATCTCATCATCAACATCATACATTCTCACATCACCTTTCAATCTATTATCCACAATATCTTCCCTCAACATAACTCCCAAATTTTCTCTACACAACCTATGATACATCCAATCCACTATACCTCTCAATATCCCTGTCAAAATGCCAAGATCCCAATATATATACACTCATATACACAGTCCAACAATATCACCAGCCAGGATACTACATATATAATGTGTTAAAATCTTTTATATGAAAATAATCGTGTTTGAAAGGCACCCGATAGCCTGTTTTGTATAAAAATACCTTTCAAAGATAATATATATATAGAGGGTGAGAAAAGATTTTTTTAAAAATCCCCAATTAAGTGTGATTACCTGTCGCCCTTTAGCAATCTTACGCGATTTCTCAACCTTTCTTTCTTGATGCCACGAAAGTCTACTTGCATCCATTCCTATAATAATATAGAGCCAAATGATAAATTTATATCATTTCCACTTTATCGTAGTTCAACGTCTCTCTCGTTCTTATATGACTACCCAATTTTCCTCATTTATGTATTTTATCTTAATGAACCTCATCAACCATATAAACACACAGTTACAATTACACCAATTCAATAAAAGCAAAGGTTTCATGAATAAACCACATCCTCCGGTCAAGGGAGGAATAGTGTCCACTGCATACTAAATCACATTCCATGCCTATATTTCATCTATCAACTTTAATACTTGATTACAAAAATCAATCCCAGATTACCTAACGTTAGCAAGAAATAATGTCAAAGATTCAGACAAAGGAAAGCATCAATAATTAAAGAACAATAAACATTTTCTTGATCAAAACCAAACAAGAATCTGCAAGTTAAAAGGATTGTTTACATCATAACAAGTTTATTATTTTTATTTGAATTCTTAGCATGTCAGTTTACTCATACACACAACATGTACATATATCATGAGTTGTATTTCCCCTTTTCCCCTATTCAAATCACATTTAAGCTCATTGAAAAACAGTACTTCATTAACACATTTCAGATTTAGAATTCCAATAATCAAACAATGTTCAAGCTCATGTAAGTACTATAAAATTCAAAGTAGAATCCACTCCAAAAGTGCATAAGTTCATCCTGGAAAATTACATAAGAAAATACATCTAAATTAAGCATGATGTTACCATTCACTAACACAAATCAGCAAGTACTTTTGAATCAGAAAATATGTACTATCATACTAATCAATGAAACCAAATCAACCATAACTGAAAATCACCATTTACTTTAACTTGTACCCTTGGTTACACATCAACCACAAATCAAAAACATCAACAACTCAATTTAATTATACTAGCATTATCACAGCAAAACAGAATCAGTTATACACCTGAACAGAAAACAATGTCGCCCAAGAAAAACTGTAACTTTAATTCAATTTTACCAAGCATATTCTAAATTAAGTATAACTATGTCTATGTCATGCTTTAAATTCAGTTAAATCATCATCCTAACATAATCTGAAAATACACTTCCTAAATACCACAAAAGCAGAGAAGTATACTCTACAACCATAATACTTCATAAACCAGAAACATGTCCACATTAACAGAATTTACCAAATCCAATCAGCCAAGACAAAAGGAAACCACAATTAACCTATGCTACTCTTTAAACATAGCAACATAACAACCAAATTCTGTTTACATTTAGTACATTTAAATTACCAAAGCTTTAAACATAACTAAGTAGTTTCTAGAGGGATCTGAACATAACTAAGCAGTTTCTTCCGCCGGTCTGAACATAGCTCGCCGTCGCCGGAAATCTGTCCTCATCGCCGGAAAACAGCCACCACCAAAGGTAGGGCGAAAAGAAACCAGAAAAAGAAAGAGAACAATGAGAAATACTTTAGAATGAAAGCATAGCCCGAGAAATACTAAAAAGGTTGAAGCTTTTACCCATTCTCGCCGTCAACCACCATGGGCTCGCCGGAAAACGAAAAAGAAAAAAAAAACGGAGGTGGAGATGAAACACGAGAAAATGATGAGAAACAGTGAGAAACACAAGAAACCAAAGCGATTTCAAAGTTTTGGGGAGGAAGAGGAAAAGCGGGAGGCCGCCGCCGCCGCCGATCGTCGCGCGACTCACCGGCCGCTGCTGTTGGTGGCTAAACGACGGAAGGATCTAGGCAAGAGAGAAGACAGGACGAAGCAAGTGAAGGCAAGAGTAAGAGGAAGAGCCCAAAGGTTTTGTGTATAGAGAAAAGGAGAAGGTTTGAGGATGAAGATGAAAATGATGAAAGTAGTGTGTTTTAGGAAGGAGGGGGCGGCCATGAGTGAAAGAGAGAAGAGTGTAAGGTTAGGGTTTACCAAAAGACCATTTTGTCCTTCTATCTACTTATATTTACTTTTCACTTTAAATCCCTACCTTAAAACTAATGATGAAACAAATCTATACAACAACTTACATGTTTCCTCACACCATGTTATTATATATGCTCTAGAGTATTTTTCATAAAGGTTTTAATTTAAGACACAACCTCTAACTATTTTCTTTAATTTCTAAAGAAAATGACATTTTATTTTCTTAAAAATATATTTATCTTCATTTATTTATTGACAATGATTTTTAATTTACTAATGATATCATAACACCTTGAATAATTATTTATTATCTCTAATTTGAAAATCGGGATGTTACACCTAGCCTCTCCAAAAAAAAGATCCCTCTATATGCTCTCTTGCTCTCACTGCCACCAACTCTAGGGTTTCATCTTAAATGCCCATTTATTATTTTTTGATTTATGCTCACTAATCATTTTTTCCATATCATGTTAATTTCCTTTTT
The DNA here is from genome assembly GCA_029929735.1 of Mimosa pudica. NCBI lineage: Eukaryota > Viridiplantae > Streptophyta > Magnoliopsida > Fabales > Fabaceae > Mimosa > Mimosa pudica. Next base: position 14,741,688 of record JAKELP010000014.1, on the reverse strand, counting down.
CCTTTTTATGATGGTTGCACATGTATCAATTCCATTATGAAACTTGATTGACAAACAAAAATTTTTCCTTTTTACTCAAATTCCCTTCAATTCCTAACTTATTCAAATCAAATTCTAATTGATGGGGAATCATTCTTTTATGACACAATCACTACAATTATTTCCAATTTCCTCACTTAGTTGTCAATCTTTGTTTGACCCTTACACAATTTGACTTGTGCTTGCCTCACAAGAAAGAATCAAGAGAGCATATCTTATTTTATTATATTTTTTGTTTTTATATTTTTTATTATTTTTTATTTTTATTTTTAATTTGGTGGGCCGGACAAAATAGGGTGTTTATAACCATGGTGTTAAAAAAGCAGTTCTAGCATTAAAAAATCTAGATGGTGTTCCCGATGTCGGGGTAATATTGACTTATTCAATCTTTTGTTCCTCCCTCCCACAAAGAGTTTCTAATTTCTACAGCCAAAGCTTGAGTTTGAGAATTGAGATGGGAGGCATGGATGTGAAGATAGGAGGAGAAGTAGAGAAGGTGAATGCAAAAGAATTGACATATGGGGAGTTTGTGAAAAGGTTCATGCAAGAAAACATTCCTGTGGTGATCAAAGGACTAATGGATGATTGGAAGGCTTGCACAGATTGGGTTACCATTAATAATGGCCAACCCAATTTTCACTTTTTAATTTCCCATTTTGGGTCTTCTAAAGTTCAGGTATTTAATCTATTAAGGCCTCAAATTTTACAAAGCATTAGTTTTATTTTTAATGTGTTGCACTTTACCTCTGTTTAATGAATGAAGTGAATTACTTACGGAAATTAAATTGTATGATCATATGGTAGTAACTAATAATAGATAGCTTTTAAAGCTAACAATCTGAGGGGAAAAAATAAATTTTATTGAAGAAAGGAAGATATTGTTTTCTTAGTCCTCTGCATTGTCAAATTTGTAAATTTGGTTGATTAATAAAAAGATGGGACTGTTGTGCCTTAAATTGATTTGATGTTATGGTGATCAGCCTTTAAAAAATTGGAAAATTAAATAACTTTTTGTGTTTATTAGTAACTGTGGAAAAGGTTGCAGATTGTGGCACTAGAGAATTCACGGATCAAAAAAGGGAGGAGATGCAAGTTTCAGATTTTATAAGGTGTTGGCTAGAGGGTTCTCCAGTACAGTCTAATGTTGATAATCATAACACTAATGATCATGGTTCTGTGCTATATTTGAAGGATTGGCACTTTGTTAAGGTAATCATGGTTCTGTGCTATAATGTCAATGATTTGGTCAAAAAGAAAAAAAATATTGATTAATGACTAATGAATAATGAACTTGATGTGGTAAGCATAGTATAGGAAAAATTTGAATCTAAAAGTAGGGATTAGGGACTGCTTGAAACACCTTGTATTGGTATTGTTTTTAAAAGGAAATTTCCTTTGAACATTGAACATAGCCTAGGAGCTCAAAACATGTTTATACTGATGAGGGTTTGGCTGCTGTAAATTTTGGCTTTGTTTCCTTAATTGAAGTGTAATGAATTGTTTTATTCCCAATTAGTCACTGTTGTAAAACTTTCTATATGAAGGAGCCGTGGATTCTTCTTTATAAAAATTACACTATTTAGAGACACTCCAATACTACTAATTTGTAGTTATATACTTAGTTCGATTAACTTCTAATTGGCTTACATATTTCTGATTGGTTTTCTAATATGGTCAGGAGTATCCAGAATATTTAGCATACAACACTCCTGTATTCTTTCATGATGACTGGCTCAACCTCTATCTTGACTTCTACAAAATGCATACAGACCCTGATAGTTACCAACAAAATAGCGAAATTTGTTGCTCTGACTATCGTTTTGTTTACATGGGGGCAAAAGGTTGTAGCTTACACATGATGACTAACATTTCTAACTTTCTTTTAAAAGAGTGGTCTAGTTTCATTTGATTAGTTTTATCATATGGACTACTCACCAGTAGCCCCTTGCTTTCTATTCTCCTGGCAGGGTCTTGGACTCCTCTTCATGCTGATGTTTTCAGGTCATATAGTTGGTCTGCAAACGTCTGTGGAAAGAAGAAATGGCTTTTTCTAGCTCCTCATCAGAGTCATCTTGTATTTGACAGGCATGAATTGATTTGTTTTGCCATATAGAACTTAAACAACTTTTTTTGCTGATGTGCAGTTGGGCACTGTGGCCAGCTTGATTAAAATACAAAAAATATAATAAAACTTACATATTTATCTTAAGTATGCTTGCATTTCTTCGCATGACTTTATTTTTCTCAACTCTAATTTTAGGAATCTGAAAAGCTGTGTGTATGATATCTTTGCTGAAGTAAGTGAATCAACATTTCCTGGCTTTAAAAAGGTAACTTCCAGCTTTGATTTTGATAAAAAATTTCTTGATCCCTGTGATTCTTTGCTTCAGTGGGTTTTTTTACACACGCAGACTACTTGGTTGGAATGCATGCAAGAAGCAGGTGAAATTATTTTTGTTCCCAGTGGATGGTATCATCAAGTTCATAATCTGGTAGTTTCTGGTTGCCTATATAGATTGCTATTTTACTCTGATTGTACCAGTCTCTAATTAAGTGTTGTTCTGGTAGCTAAGCTACCTATTGCCTCAGCTAAGCCATGCTCGTTGAATTTCTTCTCTCCCAGAATATGTTTGATTGGCTCACACCTAATTCATTCTCTCTTAATTTTGAATGGCTGCCCTACATTTGAACAGATCGCTGACTGTGTTGACATCCTATGATTTTTGAAAATTTCTAGGCTAACTGACTCATTACATTAGGTGTTGCTAATAAGATATAGTGTGGAGATAAATTGTATATCACATAAAAACAGGGATTTCAGAGCCACTTTCAGATTTTTTTGTTTCCTAGATTTGTCAGTTTAGCTCATTCCGTTAGATATATCATATTTGACCTGAATGATTGATGATACGTTCTTAAGCTTTCAGGAGGATACTATATCTATAAACCACAACTGGTTCAATGCCTATAACCTTTCTTGGGTGGTAAGTTACGCGCATAACGCCACTTCCATACAGTACAAATTCAAAATGTACCTTAATGATTGAATTTAATTAAGTTCATTTTTTTAATGGGGTTTCATGTTGTGACAGTGGAACTTACTTTTGAGGGACTACAATGAGGCCAAGGAATACATCGAGGACATTAAGGATATATGCGATGATTTTGAGGGTCTCTGCCAGCGCAATCTTTTTGCCAATACAGGTGCACTATACGGTTAATATGCTTAGCTGAATGGCTGTATGAATTACATGTGTAGGAAGTTGGATTGTAGTTGTCCATTCCATGGTTTATCTGACTTCTACTGTTTTTTCTTTTAAAACAGGGATGAACTTTTATGACTTCTTTACTTTCATAACTTGCTTTACGCTGGCCAACATAGCGTTGCTTTACCATCTTAGTGGAAAATATGGGAGCCCCCCTGAAAGTTCACTGACAATCACTCAACATCTAGTTTTCAATATTGGATCTGTGAGGAAGGTTGCATTGGAGATGAAAACCATGCATGCTCTTGAAGGAAATCATGACTGCTACCTGGACATTATCAAAACATCTGAAGATCCTAGGTTCTATAAGTTGTGTGCGCATTTGAGAAAAACATATGTGAAAATACATGAGCAGCCTTGTTTATCTTCTGAATTCGAGAATTCTGTATTTGATTATCTGATGGGCCTTGATGTCTTGAAAGCTTGCTCTTCTTCTCGGATCCACACACCCGAGGACCTCATTAGACTTATAGACAATGCTGTTTCAGAACTTGGTGACAATTACACTCAGCAACTGTCTACAATTCATGTCAGTTGAATACCCTTTTGGAGATGCTTGTTTGACAAGTAATTTCAATTATTCACCTTGGCCCCTCTTGCTACTGCACTCAATTTTTTGAGAAGTTCATTGCCGCCTTGATTCCTTGGTTTAAGGCGCCGTTAATGGAGCTCATCAATTCATCATGATCCACGAGTGTCTCATGAATCACAATGTATTTAATAATATTATAGTAGCATGAATGCAAGTGGAGCTAAAAGTCCCATGATCACTTAGCCTTAAAAAGCTCGTCAATATACTTTTTTACACTTCGTAATTATATGTCCAATTTCCCTTTTGGTCCATTTAGCTGGACCCTACCCCAAACTTTTTCTGATATTAATCCTCAATATATTCTGTATATTCAGCTTTGACCTCAGTTCTTCAAATTATCATCAAACTACAATATATTAACTTTCACAAACTAAAATCTTTTGCTGTGGATACTGCCAAGCTGTATCAAGTGCAACATTGATGTGGATATTGTTGATACATGATAAGGAAACATGGGAGGAGGTTTCATTGGGAATCATCATAACCAATAGAGACTGTCTTTGGACGCCTTCTTTGACTGCCTAAAGCAGATTTAAAATGTCTCCCACGCCAAGAACTGGGGTCTAGAACTTAGCTGGGACCTCTTTGACGTTTACCTTTCACAATAGAAGAAGACCTTGGTGACTGGAGGTCCCCACTTTGTGTTATTTTCTCCATTTAGTATTGTTTATCTATACACATATTGATGATGTTGTACTCCAAGTTGTAGCCTTGTAGGGTAAATACATCATTGTTTATTTAATAACAGTATCAGAAGAATCATTCATTCCTTGAATAGGAAGCATTTGCTTTTGGACCGCCATTAACCCCAGAAATTGTATGTCCACTTATGCTATTTTTCAGAATAATTACGTTATCAGTTGTTGCTTACTGCTTGCCCAATAACTCAGTGATAGAACTAGCTGATCATGATTAGCTGTGTGGCTCAGAAGTTGAATTGAGATAAAAGTAAAATACAAATTCTTGGCCACATTATTTTACTACTTTCAGAATAATAATACAGTGGTTGCTGATATAAGAATTAGGTGCTCTTTTCTCTCGCTTGATATGCGGAAGTATATCACTTTTCCAAGGCTTTCTAGTTTAGGAGAATTTCCAAGTGCGTAACCACTTCTGATGCACATTTCAGGACCATGTTTAAACCAAACAATAATAGGTTCATAGGTCAGTGTCCCTTATTCTTTATTGAGGAATCTCTTCATTGCTTTGGTTTCACGCTTAGAAGTGTCAGTTCCATAGCACAACTCATTTTTTTCCCTCAACTTATATTATTTTCCATTCAAATTTATGGTATCTCACACTCTCTTCACTTTACCATCATTCTCTTGTACACTTGATGATGCAACTAGTTCCAGCACTTACTTTTGCCTACCTTTCTTTTTTACATTTTGTTTTTACTACCCTTTATTGTATACAGAATATTGGTGAAAAAGTTGCTTTGATATTGTTAGTAAGGATGATGTAACATGTGAGATTCCGTTTTGGTTGACATGTAGAAGACTTGGACAGTGGGAATAAAAGGAAAGAAGCCGATTCCCAATATATTATCTACGTAAATTGAACGTCAAGCAAAGAGAATTTATTAACAATGTAAACACTTGACATTAGGATGGATTAAAATATAAGATTGCTCCACTTTAAGAACATAAAATAATATCGTCATGGCTTGCATGTTACTGTTTCAGCCTTTTTCGGACACTTGGCTTAATATGCACGTTTCTAAATATTTTAAATAAAAGAAGTTTATGCCATTTGCTTAGATTATTGCTATTGACCATACTCCTTCTAACCCTATATAAGGCACAACTTATGTATCAATAAAAGGCACAACTTGGTTACTTACTACAGTTTTTTTCTCTTACTTAATATTGATATGAAATATGAATATTTTAGGTAGAGTTTATGAATGTTAGGAGTGTCTTATCAGTAGCACCGAATGGAGTATATTTTTGTAATTAAAATTTAAAGAAATTGAGTTGGCTAGTTGTATGCTGGTGCAAATGGAAAGTAGGAGTTTGGTGAGGAAATCCAGTTTTGCCATAATGGTTGTTTTAGGTTTAGCAGGAGTTTGGTAAGGAAATCCAGTGTTGCCATAATGGCTGTTTATAGGCTTTCTATGTATCAGATCAGTTTTCATTGAGTTGAAAATTTGAATTGCTTTATTTTATTTTTTTTTTGGTTACTTGCCTTTATCTTTTTATGTATAACGTATTTTTTACTTCTTTTTTACGCAATCAATAACGAAAATCCTAACAAGTGATGATGACTACTATGGTTTTAACGTAATAATATTATTCTTACTTCTAATTAATTATATTTTTTCACTTCACCTTTTTCCAAGATTTTATTCTATTTCACACGTACATTTTGTATTTCTTTTACCTGTTTCTTAAACCGATTAATTTGATTATTGAATTCTTAGGAAGTGTAGACTATTTGGATATATATCTAATTGTAATATTTTTTATGCTTAATGATATCTTACAAAATAAACCAAACACGTAGTGTACATAATCGCCTTTAATAAATTACATGCCTAAAAAAGGAAATTAAACCACACAAAATTCCTGGCTTTCAATGTTGATAACAACAAAGAAATTCAATTTACACGAGCTGATGGGGAAAATCCAAACAAACAGCCTCTAATCAAAGGCATAAGTAAGAGACACACCATAAGCAAAACATAGAGTAGTTAAAAAAGAATATAATATATGTAAATATATATAATTAATATCAATAAAGTATAACAAAATAATATCAAGGACACCTGATATTTCTACCAGGGCCACCATAATAGAAATAAGTACCCCAAACATTATTATGACCTTGTCTAATATCATAGCAATTAGGATGATCAGCAAGCTGATGAATATTATTGAGAGGAAGCAAATTATTGTCCCAATCAAACACTTGTAAGTTTCTGAAATATGCAGATTTCTTGAAACCTTCACCAGAAAAATGACCACTTCCCATTTGAGTTCCAGTGTGGTAACCTCTGGATCTAGAATTAACAATCTCTCCTCCAAATTGAACCATACTTGCATGGTTTCTCAGGTGACTGAACAAATATGCTGGCCAGTACCCGACTAGTAGACCCGACCCGAATTCTAGCCACCAGTGACCATGTTTTGGATCCTACATAAAACAACATAACATCTTTATTCAATAATTGATTTATTAATACTCAAATAACACTGTACTATGGATCCTCTGCATTTGTAAAAGAAGTATTGCATTAATTAAAATAATTATCAGGTCGACATGATGCAGGACGCGGTGTTGGACCAATGAGAGAAAACAAGCACATTACGTCCGACAAAAATTATGATGTGCTAGCTAGATAATATTTTCATGGTGGTGAGTAAGATTGAAATTTTCATGTAATGTAGTATAAAAGAATCACTTAATATTTAATATATTTACTCGTGATTGGTTAGAATACATAAAATATAATGAAGCAAGTTTACTCGTGTTTGGCAAAGGATGGGCTACTTGTACTTAATTTATAGAATATGTCTTTATATGTTATACCATTAGGGGGGGGAACACACACACATACACACTGTTTTGCTAATGTTTATACTTTTTTTTTATCATTTTTAATTTGATATGTGTATGTTTTTTTTTTATCAGAAATATGTGTATGTTTTTCGCTTGCCTATATTATTAATTTTGATTTATTAATATTGTTAGTTTAGGGGATTGTTTTTTTTTTGAACTCATTATACTACTTATTTACAATTGGACATGTCACAATACCTTTATGTTTTATTTTCTTTCTTTTTAAAAATTTTATTATTTTAAAAAAATTTATGTTACCACTGTTTCCCATATATGAGTTAATTGCACTAATAGAGCAAAATTAAGGTATTTAATTACAAGAGTTTACACAACCAAGTAAAAAATTCTCAAAATGGGGTTTCCTCATATAAACAATTTTAAATTTTATGGAATATTGACATTATTTTATTTTCCATTTCAAGACAACTTTTAAAGATAACTTCATGTTAATATTCTTATTTCTTAAGTAACAAACACATATGGCTCTTTCTTCCTTTTTCTCTGAATCATGGAGAAGCTAGTTACAGCAGAACTAAACTAGAAGACTTCCACAATGAGCAATAAAATAAAACTTGGCAAAGCAAGAAGAATTGTGCTTTAATAAAGAAAAAGGCATAGTCGAGTCGACCCCATGAAGGACACTGGTGTACAAGGAAAGCAAAGGAATCTGACATGTAGTATTAAATAACAAAAATGAAAAGCGTGTTGAAAATTGCGAAAGTAAACGAATTATCGTTTTCTTAGGACATGCGAGTAACAAATTTCATTCTTTTTTCTTCAAAAAATAAAATGGTAACCAAACTTTATTACAACTAATAACGGTTTTAAAAGAGCAACCAAAAGAAAAAGAAAAAGACTTGCAAACCAAATTAAGCATAAAAGGGTAGACAAGAAAAAAAGAAAACTGACCTTCCAAACCATTAGGCCAATATCAAATTGTCGTCCATTGTAAGCTGATCTTGGGGATATTGCTGCTCCTATGGCTATTCTATTGTTGGTCTGCACAAAACCTGAACATAACAAGTTGTAGCATCCTGTGGCCTGATATGCATCTGACTGTTCAAAATAACATAATCCATGTGACTATGTGAGAAAAAGTATACCAAAGACAGAAAAAACTAAGAAACAAAGTAAAACAAAAATCAAGAAATCTTACAGTCCAATAAGTGAAGAACCTAGGATAGTTGTCCCCATAGAGTTCTGGGCTCACCTGAGAAACCAAAACACATAAAAGAAATGTTAACCACAATATTGGGAGAATCACAATATAGTCACCAAAGAGTCTCATAAATGAGCAGTATTCAATGATAAATTTCAGCTCAGAAAATGACAAAATGTCGATGCTACTTATTTATTATTAAGATTTAGGACTTCATAGTGATTTTTTTTTGGGAGAAAAATTGAGTATTTAGAATTGAGTATGGACATGCCTGCCAACCAGCTTCAATGGTATTCAAGTCATGACCAAAAGAGCCTGCAATGACCCATATTTGTGACAAGCTGAATTCATATTCATCAGTTACTTTAGGTGTCCACACATTGATGCCAGCTTTGGCTCCATAATATTGATCTCCATTCACAAAAACCACTGCGTGCTGCAATAATAACATTTCATGAACTGGTGGCCATACATAACATATGATCCATTACTTTTATCATACAAGAGGCAAACCTTTTACCATGTGCCTGTCCCTCCATGTCTGTTGTTTATGTATTCATTTTTAAATATTTTGGTAGACACAGAAAAAGCAACATACTTTTCTTTTCTTTTCTTTCTGGCAAAAGAAAATTAAAGAAGCATGAGAATCACTAACCTCATGACCAGAACCAACAGAGTCTCTCCGTACACTTCTTGGTTTTCTTCCAAATCTACGAATAGAACTTGCTCTTAGGATGTCTTGTTCTGTGGTTCTTCTTATAGGAACAGTTCCTTCTGGGCAGAATTCACCAGAATCACTCCATAACTGAAAGCTCTCCATCACTTTCTCTTCTTCTGCATTATCTTTATGTCCCTTAGGCCTTTCTGGTGGATCCTGTCAATCAATTAAAGCCTTTTCTTTAAGACTAAAACATATTACTAGCATGCATTTTAACTTATATAAATTCAGGGTATTCATTATTTAAAGAAAGAGTATTTTTTTTGTTAATCAATCAAAGCCTTTTCTTTCAGACTAATACATATTACTACCATGCAGTTTAACTTATAAATTCTGGAGATTCATTATTGAGCTCAAAGAAAAAGTCTTTTTTTTTTCCTTACCAATGGCATCTTCCCTTTAAGCATAGGATGATCAAAAGCTGGCTGGTGATGAGATAAAACACAGTCTATTAAATCCCCATCAGGACTCTGCAAATAAAAAACACAAATAATTAATAAAGGTAGTTCAGAAAATGATCAAAAGATAGAAAATTGTATGAAATGGACATGCCTTAAGTGTCTTGATCGAAGGCTTGTTGATTTTGTTAAGGAGAGTTTTGATTCTCCTTAGCTTGAGCAACTCATGAGCTGGTTTGAAAGTTTGATTGGTTGGTGAAGAAGAGAGAGAGAGGACAGGAGAGATTAAAGAAATAAGGAGAAGGGAAGCAATAAAAGCAGGAAACAAAGGAAGGCTTATTGTATATTGGGTAGTTGTAAGAGAAGTAGAAGTAGAAGAAGAAGAAGCCAAGTTCAGAGAATGATTCTGTGGGCTTGTTTTATGTGAGGCAACATGATTTTGTTGTATGCATTGTTGTTGTCGTCTTCTTGTTCTGTGTTGATGACCTGAAAGAAATGCTTCATTCCTATGATCATTTGTTGTCATCAAGCCTGAATATCCCTTCATATCCATACAAAACACTAATATCTCCCCAGAAAACACCAAGTTTGTTTTTTCACTGCCTGCTTCACGTTTTCAAATTATAATACATAAGAGAGAGAGAGTGTGTGTGTGTGAAGTAGAGAGGGAGAGAGAGAAGATTTTGATGTTGTGCTTCCCATGCCATGAAAATTGAAGAACAGCACATAAAATAGACCCCGGATAGGTGGGGCTGTACTTTCCAAGTTTTATTACTACTCTATCTCTCTAGCTATTACTGAGTCATTAGTTTGTCAAACAAGCTTACTTTTTTGCAACTATCAAAATCAATTCTAATAACTTCTTATGTATCTATACTAGTAGCTTTTAATTTCCAACTATTTGAACTGTTGAGTCATATACTTCCTTCAGTCTGTGATATAAGAGTCCAAACGCCAAAACATGCTTCTTAAGAAAACATGTGAAAGTTAGTTGGGTCTCTGGAGTTAATATTTTTTTTCTAATATTGCCTACATTATTATGATACTTTCAAAAGACATACATACATAAACATTAATAAATGTGAAAATGAGAAGAGAATGTAAGATGAACTCTTATATATTTTGGACTAAAACCATTCAAATTTTGATATCTTATATTATAGACTGAAGGGAGTAATTCTTTAAGCCTTGAAGATTTAGTGAGCACAGTTCCTACTATTTATATCAACTTGAACTTGGGAATGTTGTCTCACCAGAAAATGTCAGCCTTTAATTTAATTTTCGCTGCTCCGTGTATATTTATTGCTATAAATACGGCCAAATATAAATGACACAAACCCAATAGAGATAGCTCAACTGTAAAGTGGAATAAAATAGATACACTGGATAGCCAAAGAAATTTTTATGGGCCCCTGCCTCATTATTATATCTAATAAGGCATCATGATGAGAACACCATCATAAATTCTTGTGGTTGTGGCTGGTTTTTTGACTATGCAGATAAATATGGTTGATTAGTTATCAAAAGAAGGCTTTATAATTATCGTTGTGGTAGACTCTATGAGCCTGATTTATATATAATGATGTTGCTGTTTCTTCACTTTTGAAAATTTTGAGCCTGGCCAATTCTTTTTCTTTCTTTTTTCTTTTTACAATGGAGCCACTGATATTCATATCCTTTTACCAGGAATCCAACTAGTCTTATCCCTTCAAGGGGTTACAAGTCTCTTAGTGATGGTTTTCTCAATGTCCAAGAATTGAACCTAATAGCTCTTGGTAGTAACAATGGTATCTACCATCTCTATCAATTAAATCCCATGATAGCTCATCCAGGGTCAATCTTTTGCATTCTGTCATGCATTGAAACTACAACATTTATCTCCAACCTATGAAAACATGACATGTTTGTGGGTTATATAATTACATAATGTTTCATTTCTCTTTGGTCTTAAGTTTTAGACTCTCATCATTAGATAAATTAAAGCATATTACTACCTACCTCAAAGTCTTCACCACTTCATGGCTTCAAAGAAAATTACCCAAGGTAATTAATTTGAATCTAGGAATATGGAAGTTGTCACCTATTTAAGTGGTCCGTATATATGAGGACTTTGAGGTTGACATTAGAGCGTGTTAATGACTGCATGTGCCAGACAACATATAATGCTATCAGAAGCCCACCTGCAGGTAGTTAGTTGTTTATTGATAGCTGAAATTAACACTCTTTCGCCAAACCATGTAAGGAATATAAGTAGAAATCTTTAATGTAGTTTAGTAACATTCATAAATTTGATGTGGCAATTCCAAAACTTAGTTCTATCTACTTCTTGTAACGTTACTTCGTAGGTTGAACATCACATATTTATTGTCATTTGCTCACTTCTTTTTTCCTGAAAGAAAAGAAGGGGAAAATATCATGAAAGTAACGACTAGTAGTATTATCATTAAAGATTAAGAATGATTGACTAGTTGGAAGCCAAAGAGGGGGGCATGTTACCATAGAATGTTTTGATGTATAATTAAATAGACAAAATGGGTTTAGAAAGATTATATTCCCATCTACAAACCTATTAAAGTTTCTCTTGGGTAGTGAGGTGGCCACTAAGCCATATACTCTATATAGTTTTTGTGAAATTGTGAAGCACAAAAGTATGGGCCCTTAGTCCTCCATTGTTATCACAGTTCATCTCCTTGGCTAGCTGTCTATTCTTTTAAATTTCTCTCTTCTTTTCACAAACTTCCACTTACTCTCTCTCCAAAGCTAGGAGTGGGGGGACTTTTTCATGTTCTAAGCATGGACAATGTACACAGTAAAAAAAAACCACATGAATCCAAGAGAGTTTAGTTTTTGAATGTGGTTAATTCCTAGAAGGCTAGAAGAAGTGCTTGATCGGTTTGTTTCATAAAAGGCAGTGTGATTTTATGGCATTAGCTATATATAAAAACCATGCTCTTAAAAGGCTGACACAGCTGGGCGTGCCTTTAAAAGGAATCAGCATCTCAGCAGTTTCAAAAAACAATTAATATTTAATACTTCTATATATATAAATGAAAGAAAAATAATAACACTTAAATAAATTAGAAATCAGAAAGTGGGGCTCATCTATATTTATGACAATGGCCATTGGACCCTTAAGAATGGCAGTCACAATTGCTTTGATTGTTCTTGTTTTTCCCCAAAACAATGAATTAATGGACCCCTTACAGTATTCATTTGCTCTAATGAGACCATCAACCCATATCAGTAGGAGTATCAATCATAGAACGCAACACACAACATGATCCTAAAAATCCTCTTCTATAGATGATTCTTCAAACAAAAATTAATAAATGGTATTAACTGAGGTTATAAGATAAAGTTCTCTTTTCCTTACTATTCCTATATATTCTAAAAAGAGAGTACATAAAATATCAGAATATTGATCAATTCATATAAGTGCAATGCACCTCTGACTGATAGATGAGTAGATTGTAGACCTTCACCCTTTTCTGTGTTCCTTATCTTTCTTTAAATATTCCTATGTTTAAAGAGAACTTGTCCTGATTACCAAGTGAGGATCGATACCGTTTAATTGAAAATGTTTGTACTGTGTAGGAGAATAGTGTCTATTCATTTATAACTAAATATGGCAGAAGCATGGTGCAACTATAGTAAGAGGAGTAAGTATATAGTCTCAGAATGTGATACTCATAGGTATGCCACTAAGCCTTTAGTCCTACTTTGAAGGTTGAAGATAGTGATAGCTACATGTGATGTTATTTCTTCCAAAATAATCTTCACTGCTTCACCCATTCTTTACGAATTAAAAAGCTGATAAGTTCAAGAACTTTTTTAGTTCTTATCAGAATACCCACTCTGCTTTTTTTAGTGTGTGTGTGTAATTATATATATACTCCATATTTTACTGGTGGTGCAGTTTGTTGTGAATGTCAAAAAGTTATATGCCAAGCAATTCTTGGCTTGGTTTATAACCAACCCTACTTGAAATGTTTGTGCACAAACTTTCTGAACCTGCTCAAAACCACTCGAGTGCTGATAGCACTAACTAAAGGACCTTTGTCACCACATTTGACCATTCAGAACGACAATCAATGATGATACTCTGAAAAAAAATAAAGAATAGGCATCAATTATAATGTTCATTTTTTGACTTTACTTTGTATAAGTTGAATCTGACATAGTAAAGGATAATCAGGCTTGAAAAATGAGTAGATGGATTAGTGGTGATTGTTTGCTTTTTATTTTAAGTCTGATCCTGAATTCCAAAAGCAACACTAGTAATAATAGCCGAAGTTAGATACTGAATAATATATATGATTTTGAGATTTTCAATAGTTTTAGACATGCTTAGTTAAATATGAAGGGCTGAGATTTATAAGCATACTGTAGATAATAGGAGATTTAAAAAACATCTTGAAAAGTCAGAAATGTTACACATGGAGAATATAACACCAGAAAAAAATCACAAAAGTTTGGGGGGTTGTGCCTCTGCTAGGTCCCTTTCAATAGTTTCAATCGTTTTTCATTTATGAAACGAACCAAACAAGTACTTATTAGAATATTTCTCAGCATTTGACTTTGTTCAACATTACCTGACTATAGTGCTAATAGTAAGGTACATTGCTATGTTTTGGAATTTTGAAATGGGAAATTAGATAAAAAAAATTACTTTCCAGATTAAATAAATCCCTATATACATAGACATTCAAAGTTCTGAAGAAAAGATTTGCTTGTCCTTGTTCAAACAAAATGGATCCTTTAGGTGGGGCTAATGACAATTCTGCAAAACAAAGGACGTACCAAAGCTAAAGGCATGAACATAAGATACTAACAAAAGGTCAAACAAATAGAGAAAGTGTAAAACTTGTCTATAACAACAGAGCAACTAATTTGAATTCTCTCCAATTACTTAGAGAAAGAGTACAGAAACCATAGTTAACAAATAAGAAAAAGAAAAAAAGGTAGTTCAGAAACCATTACAGTAGTATTTTCAAAATGCAACAAATTACTTTAAGGAAAGAAAACAAGGGGATTGCGCAAAGGCTAGTAGAATATTGAGTCATATATGTATAATGCACAAGTTATGAACACGTTTAAGTTTATGGTGTTAACAATTGTCTAAAGAATAAAGATGTGTGTCTCTATTCTGCCGCAAATATTGACAAGAATTCCAAATGGCAAGTGTCATGCTTTCCTGAAGTGAAAATATATTAAAAATGTTAAATTATGAGTTACTAGTAGCATAAAAGAGTTTGCATGAAAATTGAAATGCATAAATTCTCAGCTGAGTTTAAGTTCCACATGCAAAGATAGGTAGATAGATGCCTTTTAGTGTGGGTTGATTTTGGCCTTTAACATCAAAATCAGAATCGGTTCTTCTTTCCAGCCTTTTCATAATATTCTTGCAACATTGATCTCAGTGAACCCATGAAAAGGACGCTAACAGGAAGCCATGAACGTGAGATAGTGACAACTCCATTTTATATCTTAAAAAAAATAGTACACATGAAGTTTGGTTGTTGCTTCCGGTCCAGAGCTCATAAATTAATTTTTTTGAATACAATTACATTCAAAAATAGCCTAAGCTTTTATCACACTCTTCTATTTGATAATTTCCGCTGGAATTTTTACTACTACAACTACTTCCTCCGCTAATTTTGTTTTCTTTTTTTCTGATGCTGTCAATAAATAAGCTATCATCATTATTATTACCATCATCATAAAAATAAAAAAATAATTTTCAGTACCTGACTAGTAGACCCGACCCGAATTCTAGCCAGCAGAAACCATGTTTTGGATCCTACATCAATTTAAATGATAAAGTTTGAGGAAAAACTAATTTTGAGTAAAAGAATAATTTTAACTAGAATAAACTAATTTTGAGGGAAAAAATAATTTTAAATGATAAAGTTTGTAACTTAAAATTTTTCAAAAAAAGTCAAAGTTGACTTATAATTAGGAACAGAGGGAGTAATAATGAAACAAATAATCAGTAGGTTTGATAAAAACAGTTAACATCTTAGTCACAAACATCTAAGGCTTGTTATTTAGGTGATTAAAAGAAAAATGTAAACCAAAAACCACAATTCTTTTATTGGGCCAGAAATATTGTTATCACTAATCACTATAACTGTTTAGATTAGATTCGGGCTTAGACATAATTCAACGGCCCATTACAAAGGCCCAAATAAAAGCATAGCTTATTCAAGCTTTTGTTTCTCCTTCCCACAAAGAGTTTTCTAATTTCTACAGGCAAAGCTTGAGTTTGAGAATTGAGATGAGAGGCATGGATGTTGCGAAGATAGGAGGAGAAGTAGAGAAAGTGAATGGAAAAGAATTGACATATGGGGAGTTTGTGAAAAGGTTCATGCAAAAAATATTTCCTGTGGTGATCACAGGACTTATGGATGATTGGGTTACCACTAATAATGGCCAGCCCAATCTTCACTTTTTAATTTCCCATTTCACAGAACTACTTTACCTCCTCCCTCGGATCATGGTTGTATAGGACATCAAGACTCATATGTTTCATATGTAGTTCTCTTTTTTTTTTTTTATAAATGTTTCATATGTAGTTCTTTGGAAGATCACGTAATATTAACTAATTTAACCATCTTTCTTAATCTCTTTAAATAAGGTAAAGTGATCTTATATTGATGAACGGAAGGAGTGTTAAGCGACAAGGTGTGACTAATTTATGATGATAGAAATCAATTTTTATAAAAAAAAACTACGAATCAAAACAACTACTCTTCAAAAATTACATAGTTACTACAATAAGACAATGAAATCAAATCAAAAATCAATAGGCTATAGATCAGATTTGGGGGATAATATGATCAAAAAATCAATATTCATATCCGGAACTTCTCTCACAAGCCATAATAGACAAGCAGACAACATTATAAGAGAGAACGAAACCAGAAAATATAAGTAAAAATAAATTGAAAGTTTCCATAAAAGAATATAATTATTACTATGGTTGCACATAAAACCGGTTGACGCATGGTAGTAGGAAGTGTTCCTATCCCCATCATTCAACCAGTTCGTTCGAGCTTTTTGGAACCAAATAACTTCTTCCCTGTCCAAAGTCTCCTTCAAATCCTGCTGAAGTTGAAACTCCAGCTCTTCAAGGAAAGGATTATCGTTGTTTTGGTTGGCCCTTTGAATGCCCTTTAGCCTGCCCAATATCTCTCTTTTCTTCTTCACAACATTCCCAAAAACATCCCTATTCCATTCCTTCAATATGGGCTCAAGTCTAGCAAGCTTTTCTCCTGCAGAACCAGCCACTGACCAGTTATCCTTTATGACCCGCTTGAAGTCATTGTGATTTGTCCAGGCTGCCTCAAAGCGAAAGGGGCGCTCCCCTCTATTAGTTTGGTCATTAAACAGGTAAATAAGAAGAGGATGGTGGTCTGATTGGACACGAGTGCCCACCTTAACCACACCCTCATGGAATTCCACTCGCCATTCCGCATTGCAAAGACCCCTGTCAAGTTTCTTGTAGAGCCGCGTGGCATGCTTAGTGATGGGCCCCTTCCAGGTGTAGCGCGGTCCTTCCGAACCCATATCAATCAGCCTACACTTGTTAATGTTACTGAGGAAACGCTGGCATTTACTTTCATTCACTAATCCACCCCCCTTTTGTTCAGTTGGATCCTTTATGTCATTGAAGTCCCCGACGAGCATCCAAGGAAGACCGGAATTCCTTGAAATGTCCCAAAGATCTTCCCATAACTGCTTTCTCTCTTGCTCCCGAGGGCTACCATACACCGCAGTAAAGCACCAATGCTTTCGTCCTAATCCCATAACTAAACAGTGGATGAATTGGTGTTTCTGAGCAAGAACACTAATCACAATTGCAGGGTTGTTCCACAATATCCAAATACCACCAGACATTCCATTCGCTTCTTCAATAATCTGATTCTTAAAGCCTAGCTTTTTTATTACTTCTTGCGCTTTATCACCACTACACCGAGTTTCCACCAAAACAACAATCTCTGGTTTCCAATGTCAGATTAAATCTTTTAGAGCCAAACTGAAGGCTTTTCCAGCGGCTCCCCGGGCATTCCAAACAACTATCATTAAAACTAAATGATTAAAAGGACACCAAATAAGAAACACTAACCCTTTTGAGGCAACGCTAAGCACTGGTTTGCCCATTACCGGGCTCCCCATACCGCTCTTTTTGCTGCTGTCCAGCACCTTCATTGCCGAGGAAGACCACTTCCACCTCAGAGATGTCCATTAACTGGGCCGTAGTAGCCGGGTCAGGAGGTTTGTTGCTTTATGCTAGACTCACTTCCTTTGGCCCATTCCCCGAGGCTTGAGCAATCTGCCCCAAGGAGTGGTTAAGTGCACCATGCGGCTCAATGGAAACATCACCCTCTTGGCCCATTTTTTCAATGCTATTGTCCCCTTTATTCCTCCTATCATCTCTCTGTTCAGTCTCCCCCTGACAACCCTTTAATTTCTCTCTCCTCTCTCTCAGCTCACTATTTTTAATACTATTATGTCTCTCCCCAATATCTCTCTCAGCGGGCCCCCCTCCCTTCTCTTCCTCCTCTACTATGCTGATTACCTGTACCCCCTTACCACTCTTTATATCTTTCTTCGAGCCATTTAAGGAAGCACCCACTTTTTTGTCTCCTTTTTTCTGACTAATATTCTCTCCCTTCCTACTATTTTCCCCTCTTACGGCTCCAGCTCCCACTTTCTCCAGAGGCCGCTTGGCAGACTTCTTAGAAGTTGACGAGTTGGAGATGTCTTGTAAAGGGATTCTGACATCCTCACTCCTACTTTCTTCCTCTCTGAGCACTTCAAACCTGGACCCCCTCCTGACATTTCCCCTTTGGTTCCTCTGCTATTCTGGTCAGGGGCTCGTTGACTTTTTCTTTTTCCTTTTCTAGCTTCTGGTGCTACCATCCATCCTCCGCACCTCTCTTCCTTTTCTCCAACTATCTCCATAGCTTCCCCACCGTCACCATTCCCCGGCGTGGTAGATCCGGCGGATGGGGATGGTATGACACGCTCCTTCTTGCTGGGACAAAGTTCTGTCAAATGCCCAAATTTTCCACACCCAAAACAAATAAGATGAAGACCTTCATATTCTATCTTTAAAGCGTTTCCGTCGACGGTATATGAAGGCAAGAGAGGAGCATTCAGATCTACCTCCACACACAGTCTAGCATACATGGTTCTTTCTCTCCTCAAAGTCATTTCATCAACTTTTATAGCCTTCCCAATTTTGTTTCCAAGGGAGAAGAAAAATTTCCTATCATAATAGTCTCCCAGCAAACCCGGTAGCCTTACCCACACAGCCACACTCTGAATCGTCTCATTCCAAGGGGTGAAGTTCCTTTTCCAGGTTTGAACGGTGAGATAATGGTTGGCTATAAGCCAAGGTCCACCATCAAGTGCAAAATAATAGTCATCCAAAGATTGAAATGAGACAACATAATATCCATTACCTATATCATTCAAATTAACTCTACCAGACTTACCCCACATCATCTGGACCCTCCTTCTCAATTGCATAAAACCCAACGTACCTCCTAGAAGTTTGATGATCAAGGACCGGGCCCACCTTTTCTACAATCTTCGCCTTTCCTCCTCAGAGAAATCGATGATGGGTCCAGAAGCAGAATCCGTGATGGTGATTCCTTCCATCATCGCCGCCGTATTACTACAATCCAGCGTCCCATCCCAGTCGGCGTCCTTTTCCGCCTCGAGGGAGTTCTCATGTTCCTCCTCCACTCTCGGTTGCAAGACCTCTCTATAGGACAGTGGCACTTGAGTTTTCGGTGGCGGCAGAGGAGGCTCATCTTCCATCCAGTCCTCCACCCTTTTTCCACACGATTGTGAGCCGATGAAACTCCCTTCAACACGAGGGATCTTGTTCCCCGAGCCAGAAACCTCTGACGGTGTAGGCTCCACCATTGTCTCCTTCTTGGCACACTCTTGCTTATCTTGTTTCAGATCCACCTCCTTGGACCCATTCGTACTTGGCATGGAGATTGGTACTTCTCCTAGCAACCACTATTCGTAGACGAAGAAATCGAGTAAACATGCTTAAGGATGATGATAACAAGTGGATAGAGGGTGAACCGGAGATAGGGCAGCTGGTTAATAGTTATTTCAAAAGGTTGTTTACTGAGGAAGAGCAGAACAAAAGTTGGACTGATACGACATGGCTCTGGCCGGAAGTTACTGAGGAAGATTGGGATGAAGTTGTTGCGGATGTCTCCAATGAGGAAATCAAAGCTGCTATATTTAATATTGGCGGTTTGAAGGCCCCGGGCAGCGATGGTTTCCCGGCTATATTTTTCAAAAAAATTGGGAAATTGTAGCTGAAAGTGTTCTCAAGTCTATTAAAGAGATGTGGCAGGATCCCTCCAAGATTAGGGATGTTAACCAAACATTGGTTACACTCATTCCCAAGGTTGAATGCCCCGAGAAAGTGAGCCAACTGAGACCTATTTCTTTATGTAACGTCATTTACAAATGTCTCTCGAAGGTTATTGTTACGAGGTTGAAGGGTGTGCTTCCTACACTTGTCTCCCCGTACCAGGTCAGTTTTGTGCCAGGAAGGAATATACATGACAATATTATTATTGTGAATGAGATGATACACTCCATGAGAAGGAAGAAAAGTCACATAGGTTACATGGCTATTAAGGTTGATCTCGAGAAGGCTTATGATCGCATCAATTGGGGATTTATGAAGCGAGTCCTCCAGGAGACCGGATGCCCCAGCAAATTGGTGGATTTAATAGAAAGCTGTTTCAGTCCTACTAGTACTTCCATTTTGTGGAACGGGAATAAACTGGATAGTTTTGGCACTACACGTGGTCTACGGCAAGGAGACCCCATCTCCCCATACTTATTTGTAGTTGGCATGGAGAAACTCACCCATTTAATCCAGCAGAGAGTGAGTGATAAAAAATGGAGAGGCATGAGAGCGAGTAGGCGAGGACCATATATTTCCCATATGATGTTTGCAGATGATTTAGTACTTTTTGCGGAAGCTAACTCTAACCAAATTGAAGTTATTCTTGATTGTTTGCAGGAATTTTGTGACATCTCAGGACATAAGATTAGTGCTGAGAAGACATACATCTATTTCTCACCGAATATTCGGAGCAGCATAAGAAAAGAAATTTGTTCCTCCAGTGGATTCAAAGAAGTGCAGGAGCTGAGGAGATACTTGGGAGCTGAGATATCCTTTCCTAAGAGGAGACGGGATAAGTACCAGACCATAGTGGAGAGAGTCAAAAAGAGACTTTCCGGATGGCAAGCGGATATGCTCTCTTTGGCTGGACGGGTAACACTCGTTAACTCAGTTACCAATTCAATGGCCCAATTCCCTATGCAACATGATAGGATCCCAGTTGGCGTTATTGAAGAAATCGAGAAATGTCAAAGAAATTTCATCTGGGGTGAGAAAGCAGGACAGAAAAGGCGCCATAGTGTGGCATGGAAGCAAATTTGCAAACCAAAGCAGCTAGGGGGCCTAGGAGTCAAATCTCTCCGAGGTATGAATGATGCCTTTTTGCTTAAATTACTCTGGAAAGCACACACTGAACCTGAATGCCTGTGGGTGAATTTGCTTGTGGGGAAGTATGCAAGGGACAACCATGGGAGTTTTGATTTTATTGCAAAACAGGGTGATTCTAAGTTGTGGAAGGAGATGGTTAAACAACAGCAAGTGTTTACTGAGTTAACCTCATCTTCGATGACTGTGGAAGGTAAAGTGAATTTAAAGTGGAAGCCTAATAACTCTAAGGGGTTCACAGTTGCTTCAGCCTATGCAAGTGTGACCAATTCTGATCAGATGCATAGCAGCGGAAGATGGAAGGCCATATGGAAACTCAAAGCTCCAGAACGGGTTAGAGTATTCATGTGGATAATTTGGCAGAAGAAACTATCAACAAAGGAGCTTACTAGCCACTGGGGGGCAGAAGTAACACATGCCCGGTGTGCCAAATGTGTGTTGAAAGTCATCTACATGCTTTAAGAGACTGCCCGCGTGTCACTTGGATGTGGAAACAGCTTGTGCCACGGGAGTCATGCCTTATTCTTCTCCTTGAACTGGAGAAATTGGACTAGGAAAAACATTCTGAGATATACCAGATTCACAGACTCACCGGATTGGCCAGAATTATTTGCTATTAGTAACACATGCACGGTGTGCCAAATGTGTGTTGAAAGTCATCTACATGCTTTAAGAGACTGCCCGCGTGTCACTTGGATGTGGAAACAGCTTGTGCCACGGGAGTCATGGGCCTTATTCTTCTCCTTGAACTGGAGAAATTGGACTAGGAAAAACATTCTGAGATATACCAGATTCACAGACTCACCGGATTGGCCAGAATTATTTGCTATTGGGTGTTGGTCAACTTGGAGGTGGAGGAACCTTCAAGCTCATGACAAAGGCAATTTAATACCCCATGACATGGGAGCAGAAGTTATGAGATCTTTGCATCTGTATAAAACGTGTAAGAAAAAGGATCCAATGAATTTGATGATTGACAAAACAAAGTGGATAACATGGGAGAAACCGAAGGAAGACTGGTGCAAATTAAACACCGATGCAGCCTGGGACTCTGATGTGAAGGCAGGGGGCGGTGGCTTACTTAGAGGGCACATGGGTGAATGGATTAGAGGGGTATCTGTGATGCTGTCCGCGCGAAGTCCAATTTGTGCAAAAGCTCTTGCGCTAAAGGAAGTTTTGAAGCTTGCATGGGAGCTGAAATTTGATAAGGTTGAGGTTGAATCTGATGCGCAAGAACTCATTGATGCAATTCAGGGAAAGATTTTCCTACCAGAGGCTGACGCTACCATCAGGAAAATTAGACAATGGATGAGGAGGGATTGGGAAATATCACTCCGACATGTTTATCGTGAGGCAAATAAATGTGCAGATAGACTAGCTAAATTGGGGAAGATGCAGGCATGCAAGAAGACTATTTGGTGTACTCCACCAGCTCAATTGGAGAGGCTCATTATTGAGGATTGTAAGGGACGAAAGTTCTTACGCTGTGTACACTGAGTATTGAGGCTTAGCCTCCTTTTATTACCAAAAAAAAAAAAACCGATTGACGCAACGATTGGGATTGCCTTATGTGGCAAATCCCTCAATGACCCTTTAAATATACATATTAGATTGATCCAAGAGTCCTCCATAGCACATCATTGTACCATAAAAAATAAAAAAAAAATGTATTATAATATAAGATAAATGGAAGACTTTTAATTTTTAATTTCAAAACCTGTTTAGCATAAGAAATTTCAATTATCTAGTCTTTAATATTAATGGAGTAGTCTGTCCAAGAAATATTATTAACTTCTTATAAATAAATAATTTATTTTCTAATTAAAAAAGGAATTATATAATGATTATTACTATTTAATACAACACCATACAAAAATATTTTAATAACTCTTATTCCTATTTTTCTAAAAGTTATTTCATTATTTTTCAAAATTATTTTTCCTTGTATTTAATGATTCTAAGACCATTTCGATCAAAAAAAAATAAAAAAATTCTAAGACCATCAGAACATGTGATGTGGACTCAAAGATACATCCTACTCAATCTTGTCCTTGGGCCATATATGATTGTGTCGGGTATCCGCTGAAAAAGTTAGCCCAACAAATTTTAAGATATGATCTAGGATTTTTTTTATCCATGATCAAGGTATCCTCCCACTCGACAAGTGTGAGACTAACCCTCCGCTGATTTGTAGGCACCTCAAAGGGTGGGACAGCTGACCTGGGAGATTTAATGTTTCTCCATAACAACGCTAGGGATCGAACCCCAGACAATTGGTTAAGAGTGAATGAGTCCTTGCCACTCAACCACACACCCAAGGTTTAGGATCTAGGATTCTAGGTTATATATAGTTGTGTAGTTCTAATAATGAATGAAAACTAAAAAGTTATAGTACTAAATATAAGATTTAGTTGACTTTTTTGGAAATTTCTTTTAAAAAGTAAGATACTCCCTCCGTTCCTAAATATAAGATCACTTTGGTTAATTTGAGGAGATTAAGGAGGACAATAAAATTACATGATCTTCCCAAAATCTCCTCAATTATTTAACTTTAAAAGAAGGAGGGGTTTTCAATGAAAAGAGGGAGTATAAGGGTAGTTTGGGCAATACTTAAGATAAAATAGGAAGTGATCTTATATTTAGGAACTTATCCACTCCCCCAGAGTGATCTTATATTTAGGAACGGAGTGAGTAAGTCAATTCTAAATTGATTTACCTAGTTTTTTCCTTTAAACTAGTTTATTTAACCTATTAACTAATGACTAATCTAAAAATATATTAAATATATCATAATTTAATACTATATTTTGTAACTTTAACATTTCCAAAAGAAAATGTTAACTAGGTCTTATATTTAGTACAAGAGGAAGTATAACAAATAAACCATACTCCCTCAATTCCTAATTAAACTAATATTTCGATTTATTTGGATATTAGTTAGTTATTTATAATGTATTCAAAATATATTATTTTGAATATATCAGAAATTAGAAGATATTATTTTATTTTGTACTTGTTCAAATAATGCTAGAAAATAGAGAGTTTGTTGGAGAGTTTGTTGCGCTGATAAAAAAAAAATAGAGAGTTTATCGCGTATGTATGTATTATATATAATACATATACTCTTCTTCTTTTCTTTTTTATCAGATAGATACACATATACTCTTCTGGAACCTAGTACCTAGTACCGATGGCTTCCCTTGCCCTATCTTTCTCTCTCCTCGCTTTCCTACTCCTCCTCCTCCTCTCTCCCTCTCTGGGCGACATTCGATTCTCGCAAATCCAAAACGACAACCGTCCCTTCATCCCCCTACACCAGTTCGGCTTCACTCATTCGGGCCACCTCGAGCTCAACGTCTCCCAAATCTCCCTCTCCAACTCCAACTCCAACCTCGACCTCTCCAAACTCGGCTTCTTCCTCTCCACCCTACACTCCTGGCGTGCCGTCCTCCACCAGCTACAAGATCCTACAATCTCCTGCCCCCTTAACTCCCTCTTGTCCACCTCATCTACACCTTCAATTCCCTCAACTCCCAAAATTCCTTCTACACACACTACGCTCCAAACGACGACGATGAGTACCTTCTTTTCTTCGCCAATTGCCATCACCAAAACCTTAATGTTTCCATCAATGTTCGCTCCTCTATGTATAATCTTGACCCTCAAAATGGCCTCCCTAATTATTTGTCTGCTGGTAAGGAATTATTGCCTAATTTTTACGTTTCCCTTTCTCTGCTGTATTGGGACATTGCTTTTGGTTGGTTTTTTTTGCTGTGTATCAGGAGACGCAATGTTTCCCGCATGCATGTCTTTATGCTTGCTGCCGTTATATTCAAGGCTCTCAATTCACTCTCTCAAACTGGAGTTGAATGGTATATTCAGAAAACTGGGAGTGCACATAGATGGATTAATGAGTTGGTTTACTGTTTCAATTTTCTCGATGTCATATCTTTCTTTAGTGTGATCGTGTTGATTGGTAGTGGGTGGTCTTTCATGAAGCCGCCTCTTCAGGTTAAGGAGATGGTGGTTTTGATGATTGCTATAACGCTTCAAGTTGTCGCTAACAGTGCTCAGGTTGTGCTTCATGAGACTGGGCCTTATAGGCACGATTGGGTTGCTTGGAATCAAATCTTTATGCTTGCTGATGTTATTTGCTGCTGTGCTGTTTTGTTCCCTATTTGGTGGTCTACCAAGAATCTGCGTGAGTCTGAAAAAACTGGTGGCAGGCCTGGTTTTAGTTCAATGAAAATGAGTGAACATTACTTTGACGTGCTTCTAGTTTACTTTTTCATCACCAGGGCTGTGGTTTATGCTTCGGACCTTATGTTGTTTTATAACCACTCCATGGAAAGTTTGATATGTGCGGAGTTGCCTACTCTGTTCTTCTATTTTTATACTGGTTATAAGTTTAGGCCTGACAGATACAATCCTTTTATGGACGATCCAGAGGAAGAGCCTGCTGCAGAGGCTTTGGAGCTTGAGCCTGAGTTTAAATCGTAATTTGGCATGATGATGGGAAATTGATAAGTTATATGGGAAGAAAATTGTGTTAGTTGTCGCTTAGTTGTTCAAGTTGTTTTAGTGTCATCATGTTGCCTAGTGTCTTAGTTGTCACTTAATTTGTAAATACAAGAAATGAGCCATTGTTAATTTTAAATGATTTATTGTACTCCCTTCGTTCCTAAATATAAGATCACTTTGGTTAATTTGGGGAGATTAAGGAAGACAATAAAATTACATGATCTTCCCAAAATCCCCTCAATTACTTAACTTTAAAGGAGGAGGGGTTTTCAATGAAAAGAGGGAGTATAAGGGTAGTTTGGACAAAACTTGAGATAAAATAGGAAGTGATCTTATATTTAGGAACTTATCCACTTCCCAAAAGTGATCTTATATTTAGGAACGGAGGGAGTATCTCGGAAAAGGGTGGGGGCATATGTACTTCAGTTGTGTTAAAGAAAATGGAATTATAACTGTTGTAAATAAGATCTTCCTCCTTTTTCAAGTTCATTGGATATAATTCATTTATTATGAACTATCGTTCATTTTCCCCATTTCTTGCTTTCTTCTTCAAAAGAGGGATTGTGCTAGATTACTAGTGAAATTTTACTCCAAGGCTGAAAATGAAAGCTTAAGGTTGTGCAGAGGAATCAATAGCTCAATGTGAGTATTCTAGGGATTATGCCAGACAGAATCTGCTGCAGCTGCTTCTAGAATAGGACTAAATGAATTGGAAAGAAATATGGCAGTTGAAGCATAGAATAGATGCATTAGAATTCTGTGAAAGATCATTTATTCTGCATGAATGGTTAGCTGTGGTAGACAACATGACTGCTTACATATGAAGTTTAAATTTTGTGGTGTTCATTTTTATGTTTAAAGCTGGAAAGCGTGTTGGTGTTCCATAATATGTATCCTCCTGGTTTTTATATCTTCCCGGATGCCATCGCAACCATTACTGCATAATTAGTATTAATATTGATATTATTGTTTGCAAATTATTTAATATTTATATCTTTTGAGGTGGCTTTTAAAACTTTTAAGCGATGATTATGCATTCATGATTCATGGTTTTTAAATGAGATGACCTGATTAATTGATAGCGGATGTCTGCAGAGAAATCGTGAAGCATCCGTCATTTCATCAATTTAAGCTTTACCAATTTTTCCAAATTTTGGCAAATTTCAACACAATATGTGCTTCGGTTGGGGCGGTTGCCATGTCCTATCATCTGTTCGCAAGTTTTACCCGCTGGTTCTTTCTCCTTCCTTCTCACTTTGCTGTCTCTCTTTAAAACACTATCTAACAGCTTCCATAAGCACACCTGCAAACAAACCCAGGCAACAACAAAAAGAAAAAACTTGGAAAAAGAGTCAATCTTATAAGAAAACATGTCCTTCATTCTTCTCACTTTCTATACACTGCCCCACTAGACAAATATTTTTAAATCATACACCAAATTTAATATATTCAATTGATGCATAGTAAGTGTAAATAACATGGAATGAGTTATAGTTGTGGTGCTCTTGCTTACCTTTCTTTTTCCTTCTTGAATGTCTGAATAGGGTTTCGGAACAATTTTCTGCCAATGAATACAAAAGAAGACAGATTATGTAAGAAGGAAGCCATCTCTATTGTTAAAATAAGTCACATTCTGGTTGTTGCAAAGTAGATGAAACACTTGGTGGATAGAAGCATGATAGTGAAGAGGGACCCCATTAAAGACGAGCTTTGTGATGCTATTTTGGTGAGTTGGGACAAGAAGGGAGAGAGATGGTTGCCTTGATGGATGCACCCGTGCTATGTTTATCAGATGAAATGAAAACGAAAGATGCAATGGGAAACAGAGAAAGAGAAGTGTTTTATAGGCAGCTATCAGGTTAATTGGAGTGGATTTCAAATTTTAAATATTTTGCTTTATGCACTTTGTTGCCTCAAAAGTAGTAGCTCAAATGCCTCAAAAGAAGTAGATAGACATTAAATGCTCTGAGGTTCACACATGTTATAATAAATAAACAACTATTTGTGCGCCAGAAAATGGGCTTTCTCCGGCTAAAATGCTTATCTACAGTATTATGAGTCTATAATAAAAAAGGTATGTGGCATAATTCAAAAAAATGGTGGAGTTGCTTTTATTGTATAAGTTGAAGAGCAGCGGGTGGTATACTGATAAAAAGAATTGGACAGGGGGAAAATTAAATTACACCCATAAGTTTGCATCATATATTATGCCAAATCGGCACCCCAAACTATAGGGATCAAGGCTTGTAGTCAATGGTTTCAAAACTGATGAGCGAGCAAATCAGCCCTCATTGTTTTTATTCACAAAAGAGATACAAGAAATAATGAATAACAGTCCAAAACTTAATATAATGAAGCCTTTCTGCTTGGCATAGGAAGTTTAACTTGACAACAATAAACAATCAATAAAAGGAGTAAAAGTATAGAGAAGACAATAGTTGGCGATGACAGGACTTCGAATTTTTTTAAATTAGAGATGATGGTCTTCATTTTGCTGGTTCTAGTATTCAACCAAGGGAATTTGCCTTCCACTAAAGCAGCACCTATAGTCCAGGAAATATCACCCGGTCCAAATACTATCTCTACATCATCAAGATAAAGTGCATACTCAATTAAAGATGCCATATAAGCCACCCGGAAACAAAATTGTCCAGCATAAATTGGATTGTCTGAGATACTGCTCAAACCAGCCCATAAGGCAGAGCACAAATGCTTGCCTGATTCCCAAACCTCTGTTATGTTGGCTCTTGGGCTCAAATTTAATTTGCTGTGCACAAGAATGAAACCAGATAAAGCATGGAAGCGCCTTGTTGGATGAGCAATGACTGTTAAATTATATACACCAGACCCTGCAAAACACAAATAGAGCAAATAAGTAATTTGAGACCATCATATAAATAAAATACTTGTTTGATTAAGTAATTTATGGGTTCATGAGTTTGTTTTTCTCTTGCTGAAAATTTTGTGCTAGTACAATGTGGCTTGATTAGTGGTATTAAATGACAATTTACTTGCATCTATTAAATGACAATAGGGTTTATTAAATACGTTGTGGTATTAGACGTCAATCTTGATTAGCTTCAATTTATTATTTGGGTGACCATTAATAAATTGAAGCTACAAGATTAATTTAGAGCAATTGTGGGGTGGCCCAGATTGTGGATAAAAAATCCTTCATAATTAATCAATCCTAAGGTTTAGATCTTAATCAACTTAGATTTATTGAATTAATGTTTGGGGTTCCAACACTAATTGAATTAGTCTAAGCCTAGCCTAGAGGTTCTTCTACGGTTCAATTTGAAAGCCAACAATATTAATACTTTCCGAAAAATCTTTTGAAGTGATGATTTCTTTAACTCCCATCCGTTAAGAATATCATAATCTATTAAATCAAAATTTTCTTTTCATTCTAATTTCATCATATAAAACATTTCCCAATTTCAATTAAATAGGATTTTCCTTGATTTCACCTCAATACCCATTACATCATCATAAAAAATAAAGTGATGTGTATCACCTGAGAAATGCTCCATACTGCTAGAGATATACTAGCAGTTGCAAGGAAGAGACCCCCAATCACCCAGTTGTTTATTTGCTCCAACAAGGACTGAGAAGGATCTTCAGGGGAATGACTTGTACAGCTACCACTGCAAGCTCCCTTGTAAAGTGTCACAATTAATGCTCCAGAGATTGACACCAATGTTCCCAAGATTTTCATCTGGCTCTTTGAGCTTCTAATTTCCAACTTTTCCATCCTAGAATGATTCTAACATTAAGTCATATACCCCCCTCCATATATATTGCAGTTCAATATTCTGAATCATGGAATTTCATTACAGCTTTTGATGTTGTTTGTGACAATAAGAATTCATCAAAATCAATATCTGCAAAATCTATAAATAGTACTCCCTCATTCATAAATATAATATCCATTGATTTTTTTAAGTTAAGAAGGCAAATTAGATCACTATATTATAACATGACACATATATAAATAGAATAAATGAGTTTTTCATGAAAAAAATTAACTATAGACAATTAAAGTGATTAACTTCACATTCTTAATTTCTTAAAAAAAGTCAAAGTGATGTTGTGTGTGTTTGCAAGAAGTGGTGGAGAAGCGGCTTTTTTTCAATTTGGCTTTTTCATATATAAGTTTGGATAAAAGTCAATTTGTGTGAACTAGTCTATGTTTGGATCTCTAGTTGCAGAAGTGACTTTTTTTAACTGACTTTTACAAACATGTTTGGATGATTATTTTGAGAAGTCAGTTTAGATAGAAACATTAATTTTACTGAATAATACACAATTACAATATTAATATATTTTCAATAATTTTAAATTACAAAAAATTAATAGATTAAATTGCATAAAATTTTCAATAATTGAAAATAAAAAAAATTACATTTGGATGGTTGAATTACATAATTTGTTGTATATGGTGTTGTGTGAAGGAGGTAAGAAGCTGATCAAAAAAAAAGGAGGTGAGAAAGGTGAGATGTAATGAAAAAGGAAATTTGGTGGTATGTGATATTAGAGATGTGATAAGTATAATCATCATAAATATTATAATTATCGTAAATGCACAGAAGCTCCATTGGAAAAGCTAGTCATGGACGCCCAAAAGCTCCAAATTGTAGCTTCTCAAAATAAGCTGCTTTAACCCATAAGTTCTGTGAAAAATAAGTAAGACCCAAACATGCACTAAAAGCTGAAAACAGTTTATCCAGTCCAAACCAGCTTTTTTGGGTCCAAAAGCTGCTCCCAAACACACACGTTATAAGTAGGACTGGATTAGTAAGGAAAAAAATAAGAATCACCTGAAGATGAGGGCAAGCACAAAAGTGAAAGCTGGAGCCAAGTTGCTCATAGGAGATCCAAGAGTGGGTGAGCTATAGCTTATTCCCGTGAAAACACAATTCTGCATCACAGTTATCCTACAAAAACAAACCCAAAAGTCAAAATTCAATCATATATACCATTTTCCAGAATACTCCCTCCCTCCTCTGCTAAGTCTAAGACCCTTTTGACGTTTTTACGGAAGTTAAGTAAGCAAATTAAACCACTAAATCATAACACAGATCACATATAATTAAATTTATATTACTCCCTCCGTTCCTAAATATAAGATCACTTTAGGGAGGAGAACTTGTTCCTAAATATAAGATCATTTTCTAATTTGACTCAAGTTTTTCCCAAATTACCCCTATAATCCCTTCACCCAAAAAATAGTGGTTTAAAGAAGGTGATATTTTTAAAACTTAGATGATGGGTACTTTGAAAATTTCATGTACTCCTAACTAATTGGAATGTCTTCCTTAATCTCTCCAAATTTGCTTAAGTGATCTTATATTTAGGAACGGAGGGAGTAGTTTATAAATAGAATAAAAAAAGATAACTACAATCAACTTAAACTTAAAATGATAATTATAAACAATTTAAAGTAGTTACTTTTGCATCGTTAATTTCTAAAAACAAAGACAAAAAAGTCTTATAATTATGACCGGAGAGTAAAATCTAAGGAAGTAAAGGGAGATCCAACAAAAGAGATGCAATTAAATGGGGTACATACCCAACAAGACTAAGGAGGAAGAATTTGCAAAGAAGAGAGAGAGAAATAGGGGCCTGTGTTTGCTGCAATATAATGAAGAAGAAGAAAAGTATATATAGGTGAGGTCAGATGAATGAATAATTGAGATAAGGAAATGAATGGTGATGTATGTATGAACCTGGTGAGGAAGAGAGAGGAGGATGACAGAGGCAAGAGCATTGGAGTAAACAACAAACACAAAGTGGCTCATTCCTTTGGACATGGCAGCTTTGCTTATGGTGGTCATTCCCACATCCAAGCACTCCACCATCACCATGCCCACAAAAGAAATGCACTCCAATATCAAGTGTTTCATGTTCAACCCCATCATATCATTCACCTCTACCTTCTCTCCAACACAATCGCTGATCTTACGCAAGTGAAATCACTTACTCACCAATCCCTCCTTTGACTCGTGTATGTCATGCCTTTCCAGTTCAGGTGATATTTATTTACTACTATGCACACTTTACAACAATCCAATAATACTACTAACTAGCTACTACCGCTTAGTATAATACGAAAACCAAGTTATTTTTCAAAATTATATTATTTCAATTTATAAACATTTAACTAACACATGGTTGATGCTAATTGAAAGATTTAGTTGACTTTTTTTTAGAGAAATTAAGCATGCAAAATTAGTCACTTTAAAATGACTATTTTATTGTTTTGTCTCAAAACTATTTAACTTACTTAAAAATTAAACATAATATGATTATATATAACATATTAAAATTAATTGAACTATTTTGTTTCATTAAGCTCTGCAAAAAGGTTAATTTGATTTTATAAGTTATAATTAATATAGGAGGGAATATAATTGAATTGCCTATATTATAGTTAGAATTTGTTAGTCTATTTTATTTCCTTACTTTCAACAAAAAAGTTATGAAATTGTTCTCAATTAAATTTATTTCACAATCAAATATGTAATTTCAACTTCTCAACTTCGCTTTAGTAGGGTGTGCCTAACAAAGGCATGTGTGTTTTTCTTGTTTTTCTAAATACTCCATTTGTTTTTAAGTATATTATCAATTGACTTTTTTATAGCACTAGGAACACTAAATAAGTTACTTATAAATTAATTTGCCAAATTTTTTTCTAATTTAGTTTATTTGACTTACAAGTTAACATATAATTTCATAACTAGATACTGATACCCCGGCATCGCCGGGGTAACATTGACTTTTGAGGGTCAAATTGTACTTAATCTAGAAGCGAAGGTAGTGGCTATAGTTAATTTATGCATGGTAAGAAAGAATAGTGAAACAACAAATTTCGAAGGTAAAGGAATGTACATGTAATTGGAACGCACATGGTTAAGCAACTGATGCTACCAAAATTTTGATAAAAATTCCGCAAGTGTACGGATCGTATTTTAGTAAAGTGGTAAATCAAGGTCGATCCCACAGAGACTCAGACAGTTAATAACTAGACATTAGATCTCCTATTTTCATTCAAGTTGAGTAAATACAAGAAAATTGATTTTAATTAGCTAACTTCTAAGAAAATAAAATAAAACAAATATTCACACAAAAGAAATTCACGAGTCAAAAGAACAACCTAGAGCCACTAATCCCTTATCTGCCTCTTAGATTTTATTCCCCACTAAATTAATTATGAATTAATTCAACTAGCTAATCTAGAGTACTAGTGTCTATAAATGTCTTCCGGTCCACTTACATCCTTGCCTAGCTTAATTACACAATGTCTTGCACTAATTTACTAGGCTAATTTATACTGGTACCGCTCTAATGTGACTATGTAGGGCTTCTAGTTATATTCCTATCCTAGTCGCAAATCAGATTAAAATCCAATCCTACACTATTTAATCTCATGGTCTATTTAAAATTCCCTCTTCCGAGTCCAATTCTAAATTCCCTAAACATGTCTAATGGTGATCAAGCACTAAACAAGTTAATCAATAATAGCAAGATTAAATAAACTAGATCAAATTAACCATGACTAAATAGTGGGAAATAAAATACTAAGTTACAAACAAGTTCATAGTACTCTAAGTTGTAAAAGAAATTAACCACACATATTCAAACGAATCCCAACAAGCAAAAGTTCAGAGTCTAAAATCAATCGAAAATAGAAACGAGACACAAAAGTTCAGAGTCTAAAATCAATCGAAAATAGAAACGAGACCATCTTATTGGATGCTCAACAATGGAACTCTCTAAAACTCACGACAAGATGCTCAGGAAAATATGAAAGTGCAGCAGCCACCTTCCTTCACTCGTTTGTGTGATGATGAATGTATGTGTGTGAATCACTTGGTGGCCTCCTCCTTTTGTCTTTTGTGCGTTCCCTCCTCAGATGCTTCGTGAGTGTATTTAGAGTTGAATGGGGTTCAATTAATGCCACCAAGACAAGACAAGACTATGCACCTCCAACTTCCTTCCTTCAACTTCCTTCCTTCTCCGCGCGAATTCCCGTTCTTCTTTTCTTTGTGCTTTGTAGCCAATTCCTTTTCTTTTCTTTTGATACGTGTGTGTTTAGGCTTTAGGGTTGGAAGAATTGTAACCAGCCTCTTTTCTTCTCAATTGCATGTGTATATTTATAATAAAATAGTCCAACACCATATTGCCTTTGTCTTGCATGTTAAGTTTCTTTTCTTTCCTTTTCTTGTATGCCCCTTTCTCTTTATTTCCTTTTTTAAAATCTGCATTCATGAAGAGAAAGAAATAGGAAATAATCACAATGACTCAATCACATAATCTCATTAATAGGAAATTTCTCATCAAAATATTTCTTTTAATATATTAAGTTTCCTATTTCAATTAAATTTCAGATTTTCTAAAAGAATCACTCATATAATCCTCAAATTACTTTCTTTCCAATTCACAACAAAATCACTTATTTATTTAATTAATGACTCCCCAAATACAATAAAATATTTCCTAAAAACCACTAAATATGGGGAGTCATCAGCAACCGAAAAGAAAACACAACGTATACATTGATATGTTAAAAGAAAGACAAAAGGGTTGTTTGGATACATTTCAAAAGCTTTTCTGACTCCTAAACTTAGGTTTCACACAAAGATATCTAAACACTCAATTTTGTTGGATAAACTATTTTAAGAAGAAAAGTTAGGTTTGAGGTTCCAAAAGTTATTTTGAGAAAACTATATTTTTCTCATTTTCCAGCTGAAAGTTTTAATCTCTCATTTAGGAAAAACACTTATTTCAAATAAAAGAAATATGAAAAGCTATTCATCATAACTATTTTTCAGAAAAGTTATATTCTAATCAGAAGTTATTCTCAAAAACTATTCTAAAAAAGTTTAATTCAAACACTCTCATTTCATCAAAAACTATTTTTTAAAAAAGCTATTCTACTCAAAAGCTATTTTTCGAGAAGTTATTCTCCAGAAGTTAAATCCAAACAGTCCTAAAGTATAATGGAAAATGGTAAATTAAATACTAAGATTCTGAAAATTTTATATGAATAACAGTGAATCATATCTTAAGTTATAAATAAAAGAACAATCACATAATCACATGACCAATTTGAATTTAAACCTCATTAATTCGCAGTACAATTCAGCTATTTGAACGTTTCCATAATCTGAAAAATTAAGTAATTACCAAAATCACTGCTAATATCAATCATATATAATTAGTTTTCACTTACCCAATTAAAAAATTTAGACTAATTTAATTGAAATTATTTGAAAAGATTGGCTATGAAAAAAATTTAGACCAAGTGAACTTTTAGTTGAAGTCTATGCTGCTTGGGGAGAAATTTGGTTTATTTTTTGGAGGGTGTTTGGGATAGAGAATGTTGTTGGATGAAATTTAACTCTTCTATTGGTATTATAAATGGGCGAGTTCGATTCTCCGCCAAGTGATTAATGGATGCTATTAGGTGAGTGAACTTTTGAATGAGGATGTGACCAGAGAAATTTGTTTTTTTGGGATTGGATGATAGAAGTTGAAGAATTTGACTCTTCATTTGTTTTTATGTATGAGTGAGTTTGATTTTTACTCAATATTAAAAATATTACATGTAATCTGAATTGAAATTATTTGGAAAGTTAAACTATAATAAAAATTTAGTCATAGTGAACTTACTTTCGTATGGAGGAGGTTTCTAAGGAAAACTTTTTTTTTGTGGGGGTGAGGGTTTGGAACTTTGGATGGGGGAGTTGTGGGCGGAGTTTGACTATTCTTTTGTTTTTATACACAAGTGAATTTAATTCTCGGTTAAGTTGAAAATATTAAAAGTAATTTAAATTTATATTTTTAAAAACAATTCATTGGTAGTAATAGTAGTACTGTAAGTATTTATAGTTTAGATTCTCTTTATAATTTTATCTTTTAAAATATCCCCATTGCTCAAATAATTTTATCAATATACCTTCATAATAATTTTTTTTGGGGGGGGGGATTTGGTTCCTTTTTTTGTTGAGTGGGAGGACACGAGACTGAAAGGGGACTGTCTATAATTTAATTCTTCTATTTTTATTTTCTTTTTAATTTATAAAACAATAACTTAATATGTAACATTTTAAATAAAATACCTTAAAGGTAGGTGTCAATTATTTCATTAAATATGTCAATTTACCCTTCCACCTTTTAAGAGACAAATAAGAGAGGGAGACAAATTATATATAAATACTCTCTCCGTTCCTAAATATAAGATCAATTTGGCTAATTTGGAGAGATTAAGGAAGACTTTCCAATGAATTAAGATTACATGATCTTCCCAAAATACCCCTCACTTAAATTTAAAAGACAAATAGGGATTTGAGAGAGAAGTGAGGGAGCTAAGAAGTATTGGGGTAATTTGGACCAAAATTGAGATAAAATAGAAAGTGATTTTATATTTATGAACCTATCAACTTCCCAAAAGTGATCTTATATTTAGGAACGGAGGGAGTATTTATAAAAGAAAGACTTAAATTATTCAAATTTCAGGTAGGAGTATTTTATATTTATGATAGACAATATTTTCCATTTTGAGATTCTTCAATTTCATAATAAATAATTTTATACCTATTGTTTGTATTCAAAAATTTTGAATTCACTACTTTTTTTAATGACAAATTTATTTTTTAAAAAAATTTATAGTCATCAAATTAAACTTAATTTTGATTTTGTTTACAATAAAATAAAAAACTATTAAAAACATTATAGTTAATTAAAATAAAACATGTACCATTTAAATAAATATGAGTTTCTATATGAAAAATAAAAATAAATTATCCTCATTAAAATGAGAAACAGGATAATAGCTAGAAAATGGGGTCATACAAAAATGTAATTTGATGTAAATGAAATTTAAATTCGCACACACTCTGATATCAAATGTTATAAATGATATCAAACATTATAAATGAAATGCAAACTGTTAAGCGAAAAACTTTAAATGGTATCAAACAAAATTTCAATTCCTATATTACCACATATATTTCATTGAAAATAAAAAGACTTCGTGCATAGTATGAGGTAAAATTCTTATTGTGAAAGAAAATTAAGAAAAAAAATGATATTAAATTTAGGGGCAGAAACATTGATAAAAAGTGATGAAATGATTTCATAAATGAGCCTATATTTACGCAAAACTGGTGTCTAAACCCTAAAATCTCTAACCTCTTCCTCTCTTCCTCTGTATAAACCTAAAGTCTATACTTCATTTCTCTCTGCAAAATAAAAAATTCAGAGGAAAATGTCAGACGAAGGAGGTGTAGGCATAGTTGTAGTTGACGGGACACATAACCCGGCAAACTCACTGCGTTCGTGATCATATCATGTATAGTTGCAGCAGCCATTGTAGGCCTCATATTCGGCTATGATATTGGGATTTCTGTTGATGTGACGACCATGAAACCTTTCTTGACGAAATTCTTTTCGAAGGCATACCAGCAACAACTTGCCAATCAAGGTGAGAGTCAATATTACCGTTATGAAATCCCTATAATCAACATTTTCACAACCTTCATTTACTTAGCCGCGATTATTTTATCCCTAGTGGCCTCTACTGTCACCCATAATTCTGGTCACATAATCTCCTTAATGATCGATAGTTGACATGTTGGTTTCAAGAAATCACATTTTTTTAGAATAAAAAAAACCAGACTTAAGTTTTCAATTTAATACTTAAGATGAAAAAGACTAAAATTAGAGAACGGGAACTCCATGTACAGAACTATTCAGTCGACACAATTTTTTTACACAAAAATTTATCATGTCCTTTCATTAATAAAACATCTATTGTGATGATTTCACCAACAAAATATTAGGTTCACAACTTTACATGCATGGACTTTTGGGCTTAACGACCATGACTACTTCCAATAAGCCCACCAAGGCCCAAATGAATGTCAGGCTCACCATATAATGCCCACATCAATGAAGTCACAGGAGATCCATTGAATCACATTACAAAAAAAATCCAATTCTTAATCATTTTTTTAAAATCACTAAATCAAATCCAACATCTTTGTCTCTGACTCTATTGTGAGCAAGAAAAGCTGAGGTTCGATTTCTCTTCCTCTTTCAATTAACATGTAATTTACGTTCGTCTTTATTATGTTATTCTTTCTTGTCTTAAATATAAGACTTATTTGACTTATTTTTGGAGAAGTTAAGGCAAATTAGGTTAGTCAACTATGACATACCCAAAAAAAGACTATTATGGGCCTATAAGCAAAATAGGAAATCTAAATAAACTTTTTTTTGGAGAAGTTTCATATTTTTTTAGATTATCTATTTGTTTATAGATTAAATAGACTAGTTTAAGAGAAAAAATTAGGTGAATCTATTTACAAGTGACTTATTTTACTTTCTTAGGATTTTCCAAAAAAACCAACTAGATCTTATATTTAGACCGGAGGTAGTATTACATTCCGGAAATGTATGAATCAATGATAAATTATTTTCAATTTTATTTTCTGTAATTGCTTCGTATTCTCTTTTGTCCTTTAATGATCGATAGATGACATGTTGGTTTCAAGATTGAAAGAATTTTTTATTTTTTCTTTGTAGAGATTTCTGTTGCTGTTTTGTATTTACTTTCGTTAATGTTCTATTGATGTTTGAAATGTGTGGCTGTCACCCAAGAGGGGGGGTGAATTGGGTGAGGGAATAAAAACTTAAACTCTTTTCCGAAAGACTGCTTGTGCTTGGTGATGATGATAATAAGTAATGGTATGCACAAGTCAGTATGTTATGTGATGCAAAATAGAATGTTTAAATGTAAATTTATACACACATAAATTTATCCTGGTTCGGTCACCCAGATCTACATCCAGTCCCCAGGCTACACCAGAGATTTTCAATCCACTATTCTTGTTTAAACCGGGCACAAGAGAAGCCTTTACACTTTGGGTTTTACGAACACGGGTTCACCTAACAACCCACAGGTTTTGCTAACGGCTAACCTGCAAACCTAACCGCAAGTTTTACGGGATCACTTGCAACCTTTACAACCGCAAGTTTTGCGGGCTCACTTGCAACCTATACAGCTCCCCCTCACACCTAGAAGGCTTCAGTCTTTACAGACAATGATTTAACAATGATTACAATACTGTTCTTCAAGCGACAAGCTTTAGAACAGGTTTGATAGGATGTTCACTCTATGAACTGATTGTGTTAAACACTTAAGCTCAACTAAGTGGGTTCACTCAATGAACAGATTATGTTACTCACTTAGGTACAATGATTGCTCTCCACTAATTTTCTCTAAGAGTATTACAACTTTATAATCAGAGAGTAGAAGATGAGAAGGATATTTCAGATAGTAGGCTTGAGCTTTTTCATTCTATTTCTCTTGCTTATTAAACTCATGAAGCTCTCTTTTCAGAAATGAAGAATATCTCCTTTTATACCAGCCTCTGATTATCAAACCGTTGGAGAGGCAATAAGGCCGTTTGAATATAGCCGTTGGGGCCTTGTTTACGTTGTCCTCATTAATGCACAGCAGGGTTGACTTTGCTTTATCTGAAAAGGTGCTCTGACCAGCTGTTCTGTCAACACTGTTCTGGCAACACTGTTCTGGCAAAAGTCGTTCTGACATCTATACACTGTACGGTCTAACTCTTGCTTGTTGTCAGATGAGGACTTCGTTCCTCAAGCATAAGTCCAGGATGCCAAGAGACTTACTATCGGAAGTTCTCTTGCTATCTGAAGTGAGGCTCGTGGACTCTAACATTCTGCTTGCTATCACATAGAGGAACTTCGTCTTCCAAGCACTTGTCCATGAATGATAAGAGCGCTTTGCTATTGGATGCTCTCTTGCTATCAGAAGCTCTCTTATGGACTCTGACTCTTGTGGGTAGTATGAGCTTTGACAGCTTGAATGAATCTTCAGATTATGTTCTCCTTATCTCTCATACTCCTCATGCTTGGTAGGTAACAATGTTGTTTGAATATCTGTTAGCCTCTTGTTACCGTTGGGAAGTACATCTTCTTAAACGCTCCATTAAAGCTTAGCAGGGTTGACTTGCTTTATCTCTGAAAAGCAATTCAAACCACTCTGCTCTGACAACATCATACTGACTTCTGAGCATATGTACTTCTGACTCTTGTAATCCTGCTGACGGATGATCATCGTGCATCGTTCATTGTTCATCCGGAAGCGGCAGTCTTGCTCTGCAAGAGTTAGTCTCTGAATTCCAGTGCCAAGAGTATTTGCATTCGGAAGCTCATTTGCATCCGGAAGTAAAACTAAGTTATGCACATACTTGTTAGTCCAACAGAGTAATATATATAATCAAGTATAGTAGGAACTATACATGCTGTGGGAAGCTTGTTTGCTATGGGAAGCATTCTTACTTAGACTATGTTCTGACTTAGTGTATTGTCTACTGACGCTAGGGGATGTCTATTCCAATAGTCAGCGTAAGTCTCGTTATTTTACTCTAAGTCTTCCGGAAGCGATTCTGCATCCGGTTGTATTCTAACTTGGAATTTTGATTTTAGTCTAATTCTTCCTAAGTGACTTAGTGTGTTATTTACTCATGCTATGGGATGTGCAGTATAACAACACATAATCACATGCAGTGAGAGTTCAATTGTCTTAAGGAACCTTTCTTGCATCCGGAAGCACTTCCACATCCGGAAGCACTACTACTGGATGAAGGGTTATATGTACTTTTACTCACTCTCGCTCAGTGTCCTTCAATCCAACAGCCAGCGCTAGTCACTAAGCAATCGGAAGCAATTCCACTAGACGTGGCTCATGTTCACTGACACTTAGTGTTACCCATTCCAACAGTCAGCGCTAGTCACTAAGCAATCGAAATCAAATCTACATCCGGTTGCATCATAACTTAGTCTCAAAGGTTTTGTACATCTAATGCTCCTAGACTGAGTTATGACTAAGTGAAGTGCTTGCTGTCGCTGGGGGATGAGACATTCATCCGCGAGCGCTAGTCCTAGTCCATCCGGAAGTGATTCCGCATCCGGTTGTGATTCCGCTGTGGGATGAGTCTTTCATCCGTGAGCGCTAGTCTTAATTCATCCGGAAGTGAATCCGCATCCGGTTGTGACTTAACTTAGGATTCAGTGTTAGCAATCTAGACTGGGTTCTAACCAAGTGTCTCACTTGCTTCCGCTTGCGTCCCCTATGGGATGTGTACTCCATCCGCGAGCGCTAGTGCTAATACTTCCGGAAGTGATCTTGCATTCGCAAGTGATCTAACTTAGGATTCTAACCATGTCATCTAATCCTTCCTAAGTGTTGATTATGTTCTTTTAAGTACTGGACCAAATCATACCTTAGTCACCATCAAAACTTAAGATTCTAACATTCTCCCCCTTTTTGATGATGACAAACCCATAGATGACTAGAGAACATAATTAAACTTAGATCACTCCCAGAGCTATATTTCTTTCCCCAGTTCTCTTCCCAGATATCTAGACATCTTATCTTATCTCTCAGCTCTAGACATCTCATGTCTCATCTCTAGCTAGACATCTTATATCTCATCTCATGTCTCATCTCTAGACATCTCATGTCTCATCTCTATCTAAACATCTTATATCTCATCTCATGTCTCATCTCTAGACATCTCATGTCTCATCTCTCTCCCCCTTTTGGCTTCATCAAAATTCAACAAGTGCAAGCTAGCCTTAGGGATGTGGATACTTCTATCGTTCTCCTAGGAATGAGCTTTCTACCTAATATTTCTCCCTATGTATCGTTAATAAAGATTTGTTCTAGACTATTCAATACAACGTACGAGAATTAACAAGGGACAACAATAATGGTTCATGATCCTAAATGATTGTATTCTCCCTAAACATTATGTAGGATAGCTAAACAGTGTGAGACACAGAGAAGAAAATATTGATTCAGTATTCTAAGTGAGTGTACTCTCCCTAACCATTATGCAAGATAACAGAACATGTTTTGCAAGAATTAAGTCTAGATCAAAACATACAAAAAAACAGTTCTCTTTTTGAAGGTGAAAATTCTTTTCAAATATAAAAGACATCAAAAGTAATTTTGACCCTCTCGAAATGATTAACATGATATCAAAATAATTTTGGTGCGTTTAAAATGATGATTATGATATCAAATGAAAATTTGTGATTTTAAATTCGTGATACCAAATGAAATCAAATGAAATATGTGAGTTTGAACATGTGATATCAAATGAAATGATTGAATGCCAAGTGAAATTTGTGATACCATATGAAATGAAACCAAATCAAATGAAATTTGTGAGTTTAAAATGCCAAAAGTAATTTCCAAACAAGTTGCATCAAAGCATCTCAAAAGTTTATTATCGATGACAGCATGTAACTCTCTATTTTCAAGGGATTATTATCAAGTAATGTCTATCTACTTCTCTTCTATATTAAGATTAATCATCACAAGATCAAGAAAAGAAGCATATAAGAGAGGTATGTTATCAATTACTTTCCAGCGTGTCATATAAAGGATACAGATGTGTGAGCTGGG
This sequence comes from Mimosa pudica, assembly GCA_029929735.1. Taxonomy (NCBI): domain Eukaryota; kingdom Viridiplantae; phylum Streptophyta; class Magnoliopsida; order Fabales; family Fabaceae; genus Mimosa; species Mimosa pudica. Next base: position 14,699,367 of record JAKELP010000014.1, on the reverse strand, counting down.
ATGATTTTCTAAGATAGTGAATGATTTTGAAGTCAATGCAGATTGAGAAAAAACATCCTAAATTGACACCCTTACTAATGTCATGTATGCATCATATATAAGAGATGTTAAGGTGTAGATGTTACCACAGATGAGGAATCCTCATACTCTATTAGACTCATGAATCTGAATCATACGCAGATAAGCATGCTTCCTGACATCTTCAAGAGGTGTGCTATCTCAAGTGGAAACCCCTAGCGCAAGTGCTTTGATGATTCGCTTCGGCAAGCTGAGCTACAACCACAAGCAGACATGACTGGGCAGTCACTCTACTCTTCCCATGGTTCAATAGTTGGCCTGCTATCGAAGGCGCTGATTGTTGCGAAAGCAACCTTGCTCAAACTTGATGATTGGTCCTGCATGTGCTTGAGGAAACAAGTGCTTCCTGATGGTCAGTGAAAGAACTTAAGATTTAACATTGGAGACCATCCTCAGGACATTCAAGTCAATCTGTGTTAATCAGCATAAGTTAATAATTTTAAGAAATCATGCTTGCTAGTTGGTTTAAGAAAATATGAGCAATGATTATGTGAAAACTAATTTTGAAATTGTCTACACGTTCACATAGTTTCACTATCAAGACATGAACTTTATTTATACTCTCATAGATAAATATCAATGTGATAGTACAGAGAGTATCAAACAAGTGGCATATTTTCAGAGTTTCATATATAAGCAAGTATAGTTCAATAAATATGCCTCAAGGATGTTCATGTTAGATCATGAAGACATGTGAATTATTAACACAATGAAATTTTGAAAAATCTTCATCCTCACAAAAATGAAATACTGGAAATCTTCATGCTCACAGAATAGTTTGATTTTAAGACTAAATCCGGTTTACAAAAACAACCAAATTTCAGCATATGATTACGAGAATAATTTCCAAATATTAGCTCAACTTCTTCTAGATATGCTCAGTGTGATCTCATTGTTCTTAGGATATCAACAAGCTTGAAATTAATACAGATTATAGCATGCTTGTGATACTATGCCATGTTTTACAGATGTAGCAGAGTTTAATTCAAGGCATTTCCTAAGATTTCTAATGCATGTCAGACAAGAGAGAGACTATCCATTAAATTTCACAACAGAATGTGTAAGGGATAGAAATGCTCATGTGTATTGGCGAGAGTTTCTCAGGTTTAGTATAGTCATTCCACACATCTTGATAAGGGGCATTTTCGTTGCCATTCTCTCTTGGTTATTCTCATTGTTCAAGCTTCAATAATCTGTGTCAACATTCTTAAACCACAAACTTGAACCGAGATCATTAGTTGATTGAGAACTTAAAGATGTAATTAAGAGGGATGTATTGTTCTCGAAACCATAGCTGCTTATGCATTGAAAAACTTGATGCAAGAGATACCATATGAAATGGAAATTATAGAATAACTTTTGAAGGCTATCATGAGGTATAGTTGTCATGCAAGTTTAAAGAGGATCAGAATCTGTTTTGAAAGTTTGCATTTCAAAAGGATCTTTCAAAACTCAAGGTGAATGCATAAACTATTTTCTTTCATGAGAGGTGCCCTTAAAAAGATTCGCTAAGTAAAACGATTTAGACACCATATGAAGCCTCTGAAGAAGGTTTTTAGTTTTAGTGTCAAAATTCTGAAACTAGTTCTGAGTCTTCTTAACAATGTCAGAAATCTTGGAACACAATGATTCAGTATGCACAAGTTCAGAAGGTTTTGAAGAAAGTTCAGTTTCAAAGTGTCAGACTTTTTGAATCTGTAAAATCAGTATGCATTATATCAGAAAATGAATTTGATATGATAGGATCATAAGGTCATCACAGATAAAAGAATTCTTATCAGTTTCAGAGAAATAAAAGCTGTTAAGCCCATCATGCATTCATTACCTAAATGATTATTCAAGTAAAGAGGAGGGTAAGAATGATATCACCATAGTTCCATTCGCGTCAAGCAGTAGCCTGCTTGATTTTGGTTGGCAATGCAAGGATTCTATTTTCAGAGCAGCACCAAAATCTATGCGTGACGAATGCTTATCAAGACTTGACTAATTGTTTAGATGAGGTACAGTCCTGAGTCTTGCTGAGGCTAATAGGATGGATTGGAGCTGGTGCAGAGGGATGAATTCACTTGGTGATCACTACTACTGGCATCTCTGGCCTCTTGAACCCATACTTCATACACAGCTCTTCAATCAGATTGGGTGCTGGCGCAGACGGAGACACAGGCTCAACAGAGGGTATCTCTGCAGGTTGATCACTCAGCACTATCTCAATGCTTGCCTCTGTGCTAGCAGACTGTTGCCGGCAGACTGTTGGGGGCTCATGAATCAGATGGCTTCCCCAAGGGCGAGCCTTTTTGCTTGGGCAATCTGCTTCATTTCAATTTCCCTTCTGAGGGCAGCAGTGACATCCTGGTCAAGTCCGAGGGATGACTATCTTAGTATATTTCTCTCTGATTCTGCTCATGCTCCTCGATCATCTTAGCCTATATCTCATCTAACTCTGATTGATTGATCTGGACAAGAATCTTTTGAAGCTCTAGGGGTTCTACTATGGTTTTTCAGATCAACAGTCTCATTAAATTCAACAGACCCTTCTTGTTCATTCAGAGCATTCTTAGGATCAGCAATTGACTCTTCTTCACTGTCCGATGGCTCACTGAGGGGGGAGGAGATCTTCCTTTTAGCCAGGGTCTTCTTCATCCTTGTCTTGCTGAACCTTCGGATTGCCCTTCCTACAAAATACCAGATAGTTCCTTCCTTTTGTATCCAAGTCTGGATCTGAAGGTCAGTTTGTAGGTTATATATAGTTCACATGCATCTAGATTACGTGCTATGTGTATGGCATGGTGAATCTTTCATGACTATATGCACAAGGATATACAAGGTTTTTGATCAAGATAGTCATGGACAACATGTAGATTATGAACATTACTTATTTCTTTAAGCTTTCTTCAATGATGAATATAATGTTCACATCTTAGGATGCTTAATGTAAAATCTCAATAAGTCCATCTAACATTAGCATAGGAGATTTTACTATCAAATGCTTCGTTGCTAAGTGATCCCTTGCTTACCCAAGGAGATCTTCTATACTTATCCTTGGTTCGAAGCACTTTCTTCTGAGAGGTAGGATTCAAGAGCCTTTTCAATGTTGATCGAGGAATCCACTCTCTCTTATTCTTCTCGGGATAGTTGAATGGAACTCTGTGATAGCTTATCCTTGAGACAGAACCATTGTCCCTTGTGGTTGCCGACTGCTTCTTATGATTGTACCAGGGGGTTTCAGCAATTGCATCACCGCGAGTTCTCTTCTTTGGGGTAAGAGGAACTCTTGATCTTTCCTGCACAAGTAAGGCACTAGAAGGATGTTTTGGTACCCATTTGTACTTGGGTCCTACAAGGTTAGCACTGGACCTTACTTGTCCTTTAGGAATCCATACAAATTTATTTCTCTCATTTGAATTTCTTTTAAGACTGCATGTGTGAGAAATATGTCCTAATCTACCACAATAATGACAGATAATAGAATGAAAATCAAAATGAGGTTTTCTATCATTATCATGATTAGTTTTCTTTAGAAAAGCTTTTTGTTCCTTTGAAAACTCAGTTTCTTTTGAAAGCTTTTCCTTTTCCTTCAACACGTGTTTACAATCAAAATATTTTTCAAGACATGTTGAAGTTTTCCCTGCCGATAGTGGGCTAGCTATCGGAAGCACTAGTTCTTTAAAAGAAACCTCGGAAACTTTGGACGTAGAAGAAGAAATTAGTTTTTCAAGTTTCCTATCTTTTTCTTTTAAGCCTAGAAGTTCTTTTGCAAGTTTACAATATTCGGTATATAACTCATTGTATGCATCTTGCAATTCAGAGAGTTCAAGTTCAGATCCAGATACCTCACTTTCTGAATCTTCTAGGCAGAAATGGATACTCTCTTCACTGAAGCCTGCTTCCTCAATATCACCTTCCAGAAGCTCATCAGTAGATGATCCACAACGAGCACGAGTTGAGCTTTGGACAGCTGTGCTTTCAAGAGATGAGTTAAAAGCATATATCACATCAAGAGTATTCCAAATATCTCTAGCACTAGAACAATGTTTGATCTTCTGGAAATCATTTTCAGTTAAGCCTTTGTATAAAATTTGCATTGCTCTAATGTTTAAGGAAAACAAATTTTTCTCCTTTTCAGTTCAGTTTCCTCTTGGTTTGAAATCAAAATCATTTTCAAAAATATCCCACATTTTCAAACTAGTGGATTGTATAAAACTTTCCATTCTTGCTTTCCACCAACAAAAATCAATATTTTCTAACACAGGTGGAATGGTATGATCAAAGCCTTTGGAAAACATTTTAACCCAAATCAGCCAAGGTCTTTACACTTGAGATCGTTGGATCCTTTAAACAAGTGACCCGCTCTGATACCAAATGAAATGTGTGGCTGTCACCCAAGAGGGGGGGTGAATTGGGTGAGGGAATAAAAACTTAAACTCTTTTCCGAAAGACTGCTTGTGCTTGGTGATGATGATAATAAGTAATGGTATGCACAAGTCAGTATGTTATGTGATGCAAAATAGAATGTTTAAATGTAAATTTATGCACACATAAATTTATCCTGGTTCGGTCACCCAGACCTACATCCAGTCCCCAGGCTACACCTGAGATTTTCAATCCACTATTCTTGTTTAAACCGGGCACAAGAGAAGCCTTTACACTTTAGGTTTTACGAACACGGGTTCACCTAACAACCCACAGGTTTTGCTAACGGCTAACCTGCAAACCTAACCGCAAGTTTTACGGGATCACTTGCAACCTTTACAACCGCAAGTTTTGCGGGCTCACTTGCAACCTATACAGCTCCCCCTCACACCTAGAAGGGTTCAGTCTTTACAGACAATGATTTAACAATGATTACAATACTGTTCTTCAAGCGACAAGCTTTAGAACAGGTTTGATAGGATGTTCACTCTATGAACTGATTGTGCTAAACACTTAAGCTCAACTAAGTGGGTTCACTCAATGAACAAATTATGTTACTCACTTAGGTACAATGATTGCTCTCCACTAATTTTCTCTAAGAGTATTACAACTTTATAATCAGAGAGTAGAAGATGAGAAGGATATTTCAGATAGTAGGCTTGAGCTTCTTCATTCTATTTCTCTTGCTTATCAAACTCATGAAGCTCTCTTTTCAGAAATGAAGAATATCTCCTTTTATACCAGCCTCTGATTATCAAACCGTTGGAGAGGCAATAAGGCCGTTTGAATATAGCCGTTGGGGCCTTGTTTACGTTGTCCTCATTAATGCACAGCAGGGTTGACTTTGCTTTATCTGAAAAGGTGCTCTGACCAGCTGTTCTGGCAACACTGTTCTGGCAAAAGTCGTTCTGACATCTATACACTGTACGGTCTAACTCTTGCTTGTTGTCAGATGAGGACTTCGTTCCTCAAGCATAAGTCCAGGATGCCAAGAGACTTACTATCGGAAGTTCTCTTGCTATCTGAAGTGAGGCTCGTGGACTCTAACATTCTGCTTGCTATCACATAGAGGAACTTCGTCTTCCAAGCACTTGTCCATGAATGATAAGAGCGCTTTGCTATTGGATGCTCTCTTGCTATCAGAAGCTCTCTTATGGACTCTGACTCTTGTGGGTAGTATGAGCTTTGACAGGTTGAATGAATCTTCAGATTATGTTCTCCTTATCTCTCATACTCCTCATGCTTGGTAGGTAACAATGTTGTTTGAATATCTGTTAGCCTCTTGTTACCGTTGGGAAGTACATCTTCTTAAACGCTCCATTAAAGCTTAGCAGGGTTGACTTGCTTTATCTCTGAAAAGCAATTCAAACCACTCTGCTCTGACAACATCATACTGACTTCTGAGCATATGTACTTCTGACTCTTGTAATCCTGCTGACGGATGATCATCGTGCATCGTTCATTGTTCATCCGGAAGCGGCAGTCTTGCTCTGCAAGAGTTAGTCTCTGAATTCCAGTGCCAAGAGTATTTGCATTCGGAAGCTCATTTGCATCCGGAAGTAAAACTAAGTTATGCACATACTTGTTAGTCCAACAGAGTAATATATATAATCAAGTATAGTAGGAACTATACATGCTGTGGGAAGCTTGTTTGCTATGGGAAGCATTCTTACTTAGACTATGTTCTGACTTAGTGTATTGTCTACTGACGCTAGGGGATGTCTATTCCAATAGTCAGCGTAAGTCTCGTTATTTTACTCTAAGTCTTCCGGAAGCGATTCTGCATCCGGTTGTATTCTAACTTGGAATTTTGATTTTAGTCTAATTATTCCTAAGTGACTTAGTGTGTTATTTACTCATGCTATGGGATGTGCAGTATAACAACACATAATCACATGCAGTGAGAGTTCAATTGTCTTAAGGAACCTTTCTTGCATCCGGAAGCACTTCCACATCCGGAAGCACTACTACTGGATGAAGGGTTATATGTACTTTTACTCACTCTCGCTCAGTGTCCTTCAATCCAACAGCCAGCGCTAGTCACTAAGCAATCGGAAGCAATTCCACTAGACGTGGCTCATGTTCACTGACACTTAGTGTTACTCATTCCAACAGTCAGCGCTAGTCACTAAGCAATCGAAAGCAAATCTACATCCGGTTGCATCTTAACTTAGTCTCAAAGGTTTTGTACATCTAATGCTCCTAGACTGAGTTATGACTAAGTGAAGTGCTTGCTGTCGCTGGGGGATGAGACATTCATCTGCGAGCGCTAGTCCTAGTCCATCCGGAAGTGATTCCGCATCCGGTTGTGATTCCGCTGTGGGATGAGTCTTTCATCTGTGAGCGCTAGTCTTAATTCATCCGGAAGTGAATCCGCATCCGGTTGTGACTTAACTTAGGATTCAGTGTTAGCAATCTAGACTGGGTTCTAACCAAGTGTCTCACTTGCTTCCGCTTGCGTCCCCTATGGGATGTGTACTCCATCCGCGAGCGCTAGTGCTAATACTTTCGGAAGTGATCTTGCATTCGCAAGTGATCTAACTTAGGATTCTAACCATGTCATCTAATCCTTCCTAAGTGTTGATTATGTTCTTTTAAGTACTGGACCATATCATACCTTAGTCACCATCAAAACTTAAGATTCTAACAATGTTATGTTACATCGATTTGTATTTATTTTCTAGAAAGAAATTAGGAATTATCAACCATTAACATATTCTTCTTTTTTGCCAGAACCATTAGCATACTCATATGTGGGTTACTCACAAAGTGGGAACTTTTAGATGTAAAAAAAAAGATTAAATGTCCCATTCTAATAATTTCTCAATGGCTAATTTGATTTATCATCAGTGATAGTGATTGATGCTAATAAAGGCATTAGGGCTGCCACAAAGCTCAATTGCTTATAACAAATTGGAGCTAATACTAGTATCACATAATTTGTACATTCGGTTGTTGATCTGGTACTGTATTTATTTTGAATTTGAATGGGAGGTAGGGGATTGGAAGCTACCAAGGAATGTTGAGGCTGGTTTCAAAGAGAGTTTTGGGAGTGTCAAAACTCAATTGTCCGTTGAGAAGGTTGTCAAGATTGCCTTAAATGAATGTTTCACAGCTGTTGATTGCATTTATGCACCATTTTTTTCAACTATAAACATATATTGTACTAATATATAACCCAACACATTTTCAACTGCTCTCAACTTTCTTAAAGCCAAATCCTGAAAGTTAAAAAATTGTTAGAGATTCAACTTGGTTGACTTTTATGCGGACAAATATCATGCTTCATATGATATTAACCAAAAGAGCAGCGGGTGGTATACTGATAAAAAGAATTGGACAGGGGGAAAATTAAATTACACCCACAAGTTTGCATCATATATTATGCCAAATCGGCACCCCAAACTATAGGGATCAAGGCTTGTATTCAATGGTTTCAAAACTGATGAGCGAGCAAATCAGCCCTCATTGTTTTTGTTCACAAAAGAGATACAAGAAATAATGAATAACAGTCCAAAACTTAATATAATGAAGCCTTTCTGCTTGGCATAGGAAGTTTAACTTGACAACAATAAACAATCAATAAAAGAAGTAAAAGTATAGGGAAGACAATAGTTGGCGATGACAGGACTTCGAATTTTTTTAAATTAGAGATGATGGTCTTCATTTTGCTGGTTCTAGTATTCAACCAAGGGAATTTGCCTTCCACTAAAGCAGCACCTATAGTCCAGGAAATATCACCCGGTCCAAATACTATCTCTACATCATCAAGATGAAGTGCATACTCAATTAAAGATGCCATATAAGCCACCCGGAAACAAAATTGTCCAGCATAAATTGGATTGTCTGAGATACTGCTCAAACCAGCCCATAAGGCAGAGCACAAATGCTTGCCTGATTCCCAAACCTCTGTTATGTTGGCTCTTGGGCTCAAATTTAATTTGCTGTGCACAAGAAAGAAACCAGATAAAGCATGGAAGCGCCTTGTTGGATGAGCAATGGCTGTTAAATTATTCACACCAGACCCTGCAAAACACAAATAGAGCAAATAAGTAATTTGAGGCCATCATATAAATAAAATACTTGTTTGATTAAGTAATTTATGGGCTCATGATTTTGTTTTTCTCTTGCTGAAAATTCTGTGCTTGTGCAATGTGGCTTGATTAGTGGTATTAAATGACAATTTACTTGCATCTATGAAATGACAATAGGATTTATTAAATACGTTGTGGTATTAGACGTTAATCTTGATTAGCTTCAATTTATTATTTGGGTGACCATTAATAAATTGAAGCTACAAGATTAATTTAGAGCAATTGTGGGGTGACCTAAATTGTGTATAAAAAATCCTTCATAATTAATCAATCCTAAGGTTTAGATCATAATCAACTTAGATTTATTGAATTAATGTTTGAGGTTTAACACTAATTGAATTAGTCTATTTTGAAGTGATGATTTCTTAAACTCCCATCCGTTAAGAATATCATAATCTATTAAATCAAAATTCTCTTTTCATTCTAATTTCATCATATAAAACATTTCTCAATTTCAATTAAATAGGATTTTCCTTGATTTCAATAAGTTTTTTATCTAGTTTCTAGGGTGATTAATTACATTTTTAGACTCCTCCAAGAGAACGATACCCGGGGTAACTTCTACTTAGCCTGAGGTCTATAAATTTCTTGAAGGGATGGTACTGAGGTGCTACACCAACGTGTAAGTTCAGTGTCCTTCAACCATTCTTTTTTGTTTAATTTTTTATACTAAATTCGCTTTTTTAAAACCAGTTTGATACCAAATTCGCTTTTTTAAAATCAGTTCGATAACAAATTCGTTTTTTAAAATCAATTTAACACGTAAAAGTCATCTTTATGTATGGTTGGTGGGATGCTTTCACCATCCTAATCAACGACCTCATCTTCGCTCAGCGATTTTCCTAGTCATTCATTTACTCATTGAAGAAATGAATAATGTTTGGAACGCGCATTGGTATAAGTATGTCACGAATGTGGCAGTTGATGGAGCCATCCAGGAACATGTGCCTGAGGTCCTGGAGCCTGTGCCTTCCCCTAGGATCTCTCAACCTTCTCTCCAAGTGAGAAAACTGTTCAGCAAGACCGTTATTCCTTCCCGAGCCCCCTCTTCCCAAGATTCCACTTCCCAATATTAGCATTTTCATGTCGTTCATTTACTTGGAGGCCATTTTATAACATCTATATATAATAAATAGCAAAGCTTCCCATTAAGCTTCTCAAGAAACACTGTTCATTAGCCTCCTGCGGGGACCACATCCTCACCCACATTTCTACTGAAGAATTATGACAGGATTAAGAATCCTATGGGGACCACAATATCTAGGACTAAAAAAAAGCTTGCTCCCTCCAAAGACTTCTTCAAGAAGCTTTATCTGAAAAGGCCATGGCTTCTTCAAGAAGCTCCCGCGCAAACAAATCTCCCACTTCACCAAATTTCAATTTCAATTTCACTCAAATCTCACTTCATTTAATCATTTTCTTTTTACCCAGATCTCACATTTTCCTCCATACTCCTCTGTCTCTCTCTCTCTCAAACAAATCTCACATTTTCCTTCATACTCCTCTGTCTCTCTCGCTTTGTCCCTTTCTCTCACCGCTGACGCTTCTAGATCACGAAGGAGCAAGGCTCCAACGACCCATGGGAGGACGGATTTTAGCTCAGGTGACTTCCTTCTTCTTATTTCCATCTCTTTTCTTCCGAATTTAGAGAGATTATTCCAAGAGCTGATGTGGGTATGCAGCAATTATAAAGCTTTAAGCCATTAGAAATGAGGAAAGCTTCGATTTAAAGAGATTTGGAAGAATGATTGTATTTGGTTGATATGTTTAAAAGCCAGATTCAGTCACTTTTCACGGCTTCCTTCTTATATTCCTCACCCAAATAAATCTCTATATATACATAAAAATTTGCTTCAACTTTGTTTAAATGTTGCCCTATTACTGATTATTGTATTTTGTTATCAGATCTTGAGCAAGAGCCATTTTCCTTTGAAGCCATGACGCTGGTGAGTTTTGTTTTCTCTGTGTATTGTTGATTATTGTGTTTCTTTTTGTTGTTCTTTACTCTGGGATTCTGGTGCTTTAGATTTCGCATGATTATACCTGTGGATTTTACTTCCATGGTCATACTCAGAATAACATGTGCATCAGACCCTTCAAGATGTGGGCGGGAAACTGGGCACCAAGTATTTTGTGGGCGGGATTTTACTTCTATGGTCATACTTGGGGGTTTTACTTCTATGTATTCACCCAAATATTTTTTGCATGACTACCAGACCACAATATTTACTCCTATGGCCATCAAATTAAAGTTCCTTTCTCCATTGATTTATCTCACTAACAAATGGACAATCAATGTTGGATTTCGTTTGCATCTTCTAAGCCTAATATTTATATGCATGCTTTTTGGTTCAATTTAAATGCATATAAATATATATGTGCAGAAAGTAATATATCTCATGGGCAAAATAACCAAGGTTTCTTCTCTTCTGTTGTGTTTGTGCAGCCAGTAAGTAATATATTGGTGCAGTAGATGGAGGTATGTGTGTTTCTTCCCTTCTCATTTCTCCATTCTTCAATGCCTTTATATTTTATCCATTTTTTAAAAAATGCTCTTTCTCAAATCTTAGTGCTCAACCGATCAACCATGTAAATTCATTGTTCAATTTTATTTTAATATTGAACTATTGTATGATGAGATGCATTATTATGGCAGGTTGGAGGTATGGTGTTGTTGTTTACAAAATCTTCAGTTTGATGAAGGAAACTGACCTGCTATGATTGCTGCAAAATCTAACCAGAATCATTTTGCTAAGAAACTGAATCTAACCAGAGTTAGATAAATACTGAATTTAACTCATAACCAGAGTTAGATAAATAAACCTGCTATGATTGCTGCAAAATCTAACCAGAATCATTTTGTTCACAATTATGTTTTTTCACTGATTGGCTGCTCAGTTTGATAAAGGAAAAGGGAACCATCAAAATCATTTGTTTTTTTCATTCAAACATGGGACTGGTCTGACATGAAAACTGATAAGGATGTATAGACTACGTATGCGACATTTTTTACACTTCGAAGCATCATGTCAAATTCTGTGTAATTATATGGCATGTAATTTTATGATCTTCCATTTCCTTATTTTGTGGGATTGAAGAGGTAAAATCTGTTTCTTGATCTTCTTGCAGAAATGACAGGTTTGTGGCGCAAAGAGATATGATGTGGATTATTTGGTTGCTCAATAAAAAGTGATTCAACTTATGCAAAACATGTCTCCGTCTTTTTTGCATGTGAAAGTTTTGGATCAACAAGATTTGAGGATGTAAGTTTAGCTGCTTAATACTGTTCTTTTATCAAGTATTTTTGTTTTGCCTTTTAAGTGAATTGAAGTATGATTCTTAAAGACTGTGTGGACAGTCTGTTGATTTTGTAGTTGGTGATTTATTGCACTATGCGTGTGTATCACAACTCAATCTTGAATAATATCTCATCATTTATGTTAGCAACTTTTTCCAGATTTTAGGTTTCCTTTACATAAATTATGGAAATAATTACAGGTTCAAAACTTACAATAGAAATCACAATAGGTTCTCTCATAGAAGAAGTGTTTCTTTTCATAGTTTCCATACCTTCCTTTGGCTCCGTCTCAAATCACATAAAATCCAATAAAGCTCAAATTGTTGCGAGTCTTCTTTTATGCATCATGTTTTTCAATTTTATCTAAATCACCAATTCATTGCTGTTATCACTCTATAAGCAGGTCAACATTGAGTTCAAGTCTTTACCATGTTTAAATCAACTACACAACTGCAACTTTTGCTGCTGTACTTTCATCATAGTGAATATATCAAGGTGATGATCAACTAGAATTTTTATATAGAAATGTTGACAATATGACCGAATTTAAATTTAAATGCTTAATCATGCCTCATATATAAAATTATATGTGGGTTTCTGTCATTTCAGAGTGTGAAACGTATCTATAACACAAGTTTGTTGTGTGACACAGATTTTAGGTTCTATTCTTAGCCTTTCAAGGGCAATTATATTCTGAGCCTTTGTCCTGTCTTTGTCTTATTCATCTCTTACCATGGAGCTAACAAATTTCTTCATAATAAGGTCTTTAATAGAAAAATCTAATTTAAGAAAATGCTGCATTTAATGGAAGCAAGTGGAAAAGGCACTCAACTACTGTAGTGAGGCAATTAGGAAGCAGATTTTCATTGAAGTATGTAATTGAAATTTTCAGTTTTCTTAGAGAATTGCAGATTTTAAGAACTTTGCCCTTTTATGATTTCTCCAATTTTCAGCTGTATAAATAATGAAATGTGTTTACTTTAATAATTTATCTCATACTACTCTATATCACTAAAGCTATGTTGGTAAATTATTAATAATTATCAATAAACCACGCGAAGCGTGGGAAACACAGATATAATACCACCAAGAATGTGGTGTACAAGGAGATTTCCATGAGAGTGTAACACACCAAACATTCATGATATTTATACACTTCTATTCCTACCTTTTGAAACACTACTTAATCCATTAACTTCTTCAAAGTTTGGTCTTTACAATTAAGAATTAATTTGGCTGATAATATCTGTAATACTAGAACTATAACTCTTTTTTCGAATGGATGACAGAATATTATAATTGGCGATAGTTCATATGACCGCATCATTGTTTGTCTTTTATTATCTTTGTTGTGGTTGATCCTTAATAGTTGCTCGCTTTTCCTAATTACAGGAACTCTTCAAGTCCAGCTTTGCTGCATTGTCCTACCATATCGACACTATAATTAGACTGCATTGTCCTCACCCCTCCTCTATTTTGAACTTTCAAGTTCACATCCAGATGCTTTCTTTCCTTTCTTTTGAATTTTGCAGATTTGGTGCAGGAATTGAAGGAATGGAGGGACTGGGTAAAATTGTGCATGGTGGCCTCCTAGATGCAAAATTTAATATATACTATTTCCATTATGTTGAGAGAGTTTATAACTTGGTGATTATGTATATGTGTTGTCTATTGACTGCTGTTTATATAGGTCTGATAAGAATAAACATGTCTATTGCGGTCTGGTAAGGCAAGTGGGTTTCCATGGCTAAATTCTTGGCCTTAAAAGTATTGATGCAACACTTTCTGTATCAGTGGCAGTCATGTGTGGAGCACTTTGTTTTATCTATGTATTGGTTTTAAATTGCATGATTAGTAATTATGTGGATTGATTTCCTGAAAGTTAAACTATATTGCTTCCATTCAGTGATAAGAGCAAGTGTACCAAAGTTGGAGTTGACTCTGTCTTTGAGCAGAAAACTGAGATAGCAAAGGCTGTAGAAGAAGAGCTTGAAAAAGTGTGATCCCCTGAAGTTATTTGGATTATTGAAGGTTGTTGTCACTTTTCAGTTAGGTATTTTTATTAAGTATGTGTGATATTTGTAATGTAGCCAATGTCTACTTACGTGTTTAAGATTGTTCAGACACTTATAGTTGATATAGATCTTGATATTAATGTCAAGCATACAATGGATGATATTAATGCAGGTAATAATTTCTAGCTCCTCATGAATAAAGACTGCTTTTGGTAGTTGAATTCATGTTTGTAAATATATTATTTTTCTAAATCTTGGATTACTTTTGATTTGCTTTAGTTATTTGTAGTTGATGTATTTAATCATGTATTTGGATTGGCAGTTTCTAATATTTTCCATTGCACTCTCTGCATCTTGGCATGGTTTATGTGGGATAATTGACTTTTGAGATGTACTTTGCTTTTTGTTAGGGACTACATGCTAATTCTACACAATGATTATTGCCTCATTCTTTAGAAGTTAACCGTTTCAATTTGAAACTATTGCATGAGAGGTATAGTTACTTGATATGAAATATATGCAACAAATTGAGTCTCAAGACTCATACTTCATTAACCTTCATTAAAAATGTATACTCAGATCTTAGATGATACACATGTAGCCCGTGCAACGCACGGGAGGAAAAACTCGTTTGGTAAAATAGGAAAGTGACAATTTTATAACTCCCACTTCCAATCTCTTATTTGTTTATTATTGGCGAACTTCAATAAAAATAATTTAGGAAAATAAGTCTTTATATTCAAAAACAATTTCACCTCCTAAATAAGAGTAAAAGTAGTTTTGTCTTGTCTTTTTTTTTCACTTAAAAGAAATCACATTTTTTTTAGAATAAGAAACAAACCAGACTTAAGTTTTCAATCTAATACTTATGAAAAAGACTAAAATTAGAGAACGGGAACTCCATGTACAGAACTATTCAGTTGACACAATTTTTTTACACAAAAATTTATCATGTCCTATCATTAATAAAACATCTATTGTGATGATTTCACCAACAAAAATATTAGGTTCACACTTTACATGCATGAACTTTTGGGCTTAACGATCATGACTACTTCCAATAAGCCCACCAAGGCCCAAATGAATGTCAGGCTCACCATATAATACCCACATCACTGAAGTCACAAGATCCATTGAATCACATTACAAAAAAAATCCAATTCTTAATCATTTTTTTAATAATCACTAAATCGAATCCAACATCTTTGTCTCTGACTCTACTGTGAGCAAGAAAAGCTGAAGTTCGATTTCTCTTCCTCTTTCAATTAACATGTAATTTACGTTCGTCTTTATTATGTTATTTTTTCTGGTCTTAAATATAAGACTTATTTGACTTATTTTTGGAGAAGTTAAGGCAAAATAGGTTAGTCAACTATGAAATACTAAAAAAAAAAGACTATTATGGACCTATAAGCAAAATAGGAAATCTAAATAAACTTTTTTTTGGAGAAGTTTGATATTTTTTTAGATTATCTATTAGTTTATAGATTAAATAGACTAGTTTAAGACAAAAAATTAGGTGAATCTATTTACAATTAACTTATTTTACTTTCTTAGGATTTTCCAAAAAAGTCAACTAGGTCTTATATTTAGACCGGAGGTAGTATTACATTCCGGAAATGTATGAATCAATGATAAATTATTTTCAATTTTATTTTCTGTAATTGCTTCGTATTCTCTTTTGTCCTTTAATGATCGATAGTTGACATGTTGGTTTCAAGATTGACAGAATTTTTATTTTTTCTTTGTAGAGATTTCTGTTGCTGTTTTGTATTTACTTTCGTTAACGTTCTATTGATGTTCTGATACATCGAATTGTATTTATTTTCTAGAAAGAAATAAGGAATTATCAACCATTAGCATATTCTTCTTTTTTGCCAGAACCGTTAGCATACTCATATGTGGATTACTCACAAAGTGGGAACTTTTAGGTGTAAAAAAAGATTAAATGTCCCATTCCAATAATTTCTCAGTGGGTAATTTGATTTATCATCAGTGACAGTGATTGATGCTAATAAAGGCATTAGGGCTGCCACAAAGCTCAATTGCTTATAACAAATTGGAGCTAATACTAGTATCACATAATTTGTACATTCAGTTTTTGATCTGGTACTGTATTTATTTTGAATTTGAAGGGGAGGTAGGGGATTGGAAGCTACCAAGGAATGTTGGGGATTGGAAGCTACCAAGGAATGTTGAGGCTGGTTTCAAAGAGAGTTTTGGGAGTGTCAAAACTCAACTGTCCCTTGAGAAGGTTGTCAAGATTGCCTTAAATGAATGTTTCACAGCTGTTGATTGCATTTATGCACCATTTTTTTCAACTATAAACAGATATTGTACTAATATATAACCCAACACATTTTCAACTGCTCTCAACTCTCTTAAAGCCAAATCCTGAAAGTTAAAAAATTATTAGAGATTCAACATGAATGACTTTTATGCGGACAAATATCATGCTTCAGATGATATTAACCAAAAGAGCAGCGGGTGGTATACTGATAAAAAGAAATAGACTGGGGGGAAATTAAATTACACCCACAAGTTTGCATCATATATTATGCCAAATCGGCACCCAAACTATAGGGATCAAGGCTTGTATTCAATGGTTTTAAAACTGATGAGCAAGCCAATCAGGCCTCATTGCTTTTGTGCACTGTTCGCTCCGCTAGTGCACGGGCCGCGCCAAGTAATAAAATGATAAGTAGAGATCGTTCCCACGAGGATTGAGATACAAATACGGTCAAACAAGAGGCTTAATGATTAAATTAAGTTGAGCTAACAATTAAAGTGATTTGATGAGTAAAAACTAATTTCTAAAATTAAAATTGGACAATAATGGCAAATTGCTCTTTTCAAGGATTAGTTGGCACCTAGGATTATTTATCCCCCTTGTATCTTGTAACATTTAATCAACTCTTCTCCTATTTGCTTTAATGTTTATATATGTGTTAACCTAGGGTTCTAAAATACTTGTAAACGCTCCGTCGAGTCAAGAACAAGTGTTTAATTCCATTAATCATGCAATCTCTTGTCACAATTAATAAAACTCAATTTCTAATTTTCAACCCTAATGTGGCTATGTGAGGCTAATAAGTATATGTGTAACACTATGTTACTAATTACCTAATTAACCAATAATATTTATTTCAATTCATTAATCTCTTTTACTAACTATGATAGAAAAAAAAGAATTTACATAATATTAATATCTCTATCATAGTTAGAAAAGATTATTTTAATCCTTTTACATTTTATCCATGATAATTAACAGCTAACCATGTTAGAAAAAAATTCTCCTAACATGGTTAGAAAAGGAAAACCTAATGTTAAAATATAGTAATCTGTCATTAGAACTGATTAATCAATAATAGCAACTTTAATCGTTAATACCTATCTAACTATGATAGAAAAGACTTTCCATATTAATACAACACTATCATAGTTAGAAAAGTATTTTCCTTATATCACAATCCATAATATTAATCATCATCTTAATTCTATTATTCTGTTCCATAAGAAAATATGCGGAAGCAGATGCAGGCCTATACAAATTGGCAATATACACTTCCCAAAGAAACTATATAATATCTACTACCTAATTCCCTTTCCTGATGCTCGCGCCTGTGCATGAATACCTGCAAAAATGTGAGTAATCGTGAGATGAGACAATTTGTCCCAGTAATCACCGCTTAACTCACTATAACAGTGAGATGTGCGGTAGCGAGGGCGTCTAAAGGGTACCTCATTTTAAATTTAGTAATATATACATATATCTGTCAAGTCTCCTTCCATTCATCACTCAAGTCTCTCTGTCACATCCAATTCAATTCAATAGACAAAAATAAACATGATTGACACTGTGCCCAGTCTCAAATCTGAAAGCATGAAAAGGGAGCACTTTAAAAAGTGAAAACGTCCCTGGGGAGCACTTTAAAAAGTGAAAACGTCCCTGGGGAGCACTTTAAAAAGTGAAAACGTCCCTGGTTCCTTTACAATCCGAGGAACCTGTACAATTAACCTATCGATTTGCGCAAATCGATAGGTTACATCGGCCGACGGTACTAATAATCAGTGTCATGCAATGCTCACAATCCCTATCCTATATTCCATCAACATAACTCCCTAATTTTCTCTACACATCCTACGATACATCCAATCCACTGTACCTCTCAATATCCTTGTCAAAATACCAAGATCCCAATATCTATACATTCACATACACAGTCCAACAACATCATCAGCAGGATACTACATATATAATGTGTCAAAATCTTTGATATGAAAATAATCGTGTTTGAAAGGCACCCGATAGCCTGTTTTATATAAAAATACCTTTTCAAATATAATATATATATAGAGGGTGAGAAAGGATTTTAAAAATCCCCAACTAACATCACCCTCAATGTTATAGTAAGGTAAGTGTGATTACCTGTCGCCCTTTAGCATTCTGACGTTCTTCCTTACCATTTCTCGTAGATTTCCTCCAAATACTTTAGTTCCTCCTATGAATATAGGATGCAAATGATAAATTAATATCATTTCCACTTGATAATACTTTAACGTCTCTCGCGTTCTTATATATTACTACCCAATCCCTTATTTCACATGATCTTATTCATTTTATGAAATCATTTCACAAGCCATTTCCATAGTACACATTCTTAAAACACAAACAACCAATAAACCATGTATCAAACATAACCACAATCACAATCACACATTTCATTTATAAATTCACGTAGTTAAAGCTACTTCAATAATTTCCCCATGAATTCTATTACACACAGAGAGAGGAAGAACCTCATGTTGCAGCAATCACATCAATATCCAATAATACTACACCAAACCAAGGTAAACACTCTCTTTTGCACACGCATACAAACACTAATTTCTCTTGATCAAGACAAACACCCATATTCAAAAGCAAACATTTTCCTCTTATTTTTATTTCTTAAAACCAACATCTACTTGTATGAAATCATTACCAAGTTAACTAGCTATATATATATAAGTTGTTTACTCTTTGCACTCAAAATACACTCCAATTTCATTATTCAAAGTAATAAATCTGTTACCTTTTGTATAAAACCAGGAAAATAATACTATATAAACATAACCAATGTAGCACCAAAGGAAACCATCTTTCAAAGTCACATGAAGACACTTAAGTCTCCTCACAAACATTTCTCATTTTCACTAACTTTCCTATCAATTAACATAGCAATGCTTCAAAGTCCAGTTAAGCACAATTAGAACAATACCAACCATTCCTTGAATTTAGCAAATACACATGTACAAAATTTATCACCATCTCCAATTCATACTAGCAGCACTCAATAGCAAAAGAATAACAGTTTCCCATTAAATTAGTCTAGCCATTAGAATATAATTAATAAAGAACTTAGCATATCCATGCATTCACAAGAACGACCAGACTCATTCCAAAGTACATTTGAGTCGCTATTTTAATCAACTAACCATTAAATTCAAACACTCATATTTGAAGTTTATTCAGCCAGTATATAAAATGGACACCTGGTATCTCAAATCAGTATACAAACACTAAAACATACCTTCAAACAATATAATAACCAATGAATAACAATCAACTTACTTATCACCACAAGTTACACAGACCACATATAATATACACTCACAAATTGCAAGGTTATAATCAAAGAGTATTAGAATGATCATATACCACTTCATGTCAACCAAAATAAATCTCAAGCATTCATGTTACTTTACATATATAATTAAGGGTTAACTCATATCCTTTGCAACAACATTCCACACAGCAGAATCTGACATCAAACAGAATACTACTTTCATACTTTTAACCCATGAAAATTCAGTCACAAAATTTTAGACTCCAGCCATAAACTAATCATGCTAAAAAAATATATTTTCCATCTTGAAGCAAATTGAGAAGAACACCCACATTAGAGAAAATCAGTTAGAGTGGATTAAAAAGGCATAAGAATTCAAAACAGATTTTCCCCAAAGAACCCATATCAGTAACCAAAACAGAAGTGAATATCAACACCAATTAACTCATGCACACACGTTTTATACTCATTCCTAATTTAATCCCACAAGCATCACAATTCCCTTCATCTCTACCCTCACATATATTGCTCAAGATTAGAAACACAGCAAATAGCTATGATTATAAAAGAACTATAACTCAGCAAACAGAATTGTTACACACATATGACAACAATATAGAAAACCCACACTATCCCAAGCATTTTAACTAGGCCAAATCATGGGAATAACCAACTTCAACAATTTAATTACCACTTCTGAAATATTTAACATGTAAGCTTGATAATATTAACAATCTTCCTTTCACTATCCTTAATCACAAGATAGAACATCATAATCCAGAAATCAAACAGAACAAGAAAAGAAAGGGTAATTGAAATATAAACCAACCAATTCACAAATGAATAACAATATAAAAATAGGGGTTTTGCTTAAGCTTAATCACAACGAAACAGAACTGAAACAAACATTACCATGATTTCATCAAATTTATCAAAACAAGAACAGAACACCCAAGCACTGTACAATCAGGCCAACGAAAGAGGAAGAATTGAAAATATGTAAAATAACAAAATCTAACAAATGAAATCTTTAAAGTAAAGCTTTAATCTTCTCCAACATATTAAAGATTGAATCTTTATCTTCATTTTAATAAGCTGAAACTCTTAAGACTCTAACCCAATTCAAAACCCCAACTCTCAAACATCTCAAATCGAAGAATCAAAGGCTAAAAGGGTGCAAAGTAAGCTCACCGGAAATCAAATCCGATTTTGCCTGCTGAACAGAGGCCGGCGCAGCCGTGAATCGCCGGAAATCGCCGGAGAACAAGGAGGCCGAAACAGAACAACCAAAAGGGAAAAGAGAGATGAGAAAGTGAAGTTGGAAGGAAAGCTTAACTTAAAGAACAATAGGAATGGTAAACCCACCTTCTTCCGCCGCCGTCTCCCGCTCAGGTCGCCGGAGAACGAAAGAAAACGACTTTCAGGGGTGGAAACACGAGTGAGGCAAGAAGCAAGAGAGGAAGAAACGAGTTGGGAGAGGAGAGAAGTATGGCGGTAGGCTTGCCGCCGCCGCTGCTTCGCCGGCGAACGTGAGAGGCTGAGGTGGGAGGAGCAAAGAGACGGGAGGGATCGGGTGAGAGAGAAGGGAGGGGTCGGTTTTTATTGATGAGGAAGGAGGGAGGGTGTGTTTGGTTAGGGAGAAATAAGGGTGGTTTTTGATAATTAAAGCCTAAACTTGTCATAGTGTACTCATTTTGATTTAAAACCACTTAAACCAGCCTCCAATCTTCTTAAACTTCAAAATATTTTTACCTTTACCATTCCCTCATATTTCAAACTCTTCAATTTCCTAATTAATTATCTGCACATTTACTACTCACAATTTCAAAAATGTTCTCAAAAATCACCAAAAATTCCTAAAAATTCCAAAATTCCTAATTTCTCCATTTATTATTTCCCAAAACACTCCTTGATCCTGTATTAAATTTTTAGGATGTTACAATATGTCTATCTTATTAACAAAACCATTCATTTGTCATGCAAACTTCAAGTTCTCACACTATTTTACTCAAGTTCTACATTTAACCTAGCTCTCTCAAGTCATAAGTCAAATGAACATATCAACTAAATGGTGATCAATCACTTAGAGGCATTAGGGCTAGAGTAAAATAAACACATATATATACATTAATCACAAAAGGATGGGAGTTTTAAAGAGTTACTCCATACAAGGGTTCAAAATAATCCTAGATAGATAGGTTTAGCTACTCATAATCAAATATAAACTAAAACCCCAAAAGGAATACATAGTCATAAATGCTTACAAACAAGGAGAGATGAAGAAGGAACCAAGAAAGGGAAGATTTAAATGTCTTTAATGCTTCCAACAACCTCCCACATTCCAATCTTCAAGCCCTAGCTCACCTAATTCCAAGAAACCCAAGAGAAGAGTGTTTTTGTGCCTAAGAGTTGCCCAATTTTCTGTCCAGGTCGAAGAGCCCCCTTCAATGTTCCATTTTTCACATTATATACCTCAAACCCTTCATTTTAACAAAACTTTGCGTTTTGCAATCTGATGGTGATTTCGCCCAGGCCATAAAATTTGGCCTAGGCTCTGTGACATTCTGTAACTTGGTTTGCTGATCAGTGAGAGTAGTTTCGCCTAGGCCCAAATATTTAGCCTAGGCCTTGTGATGTTCGCGAACTGCTCTTCTGCTCCTGGAAGTGATTTCGCCTGGGCTTCAGAATTTAGCCCAGGCCATGTGACTTGTTCTGGTTCTTGTTCTGATTCTTGGATGCGACTTAGCCTAGGTTTCAGAATTTAGCCCAGGCTCCAAGAAGCTTTCTTTGAAATTCATTTCAATGCATCTTATCTTCACTTGATGTTTTCCTGCTCTTTCACAAAATGTTTCTAACACTAAAATGTAATCAAAATATATATATTTGAGCAAGAAAATGCAATCCAAAATCAAATGCACAAATTATTCACTCACAGCCCAAAACATGCACAAATATGCAAGTTAAGGCTCATAATGGAAGTAAACTTGCTGAAATGTCATGAATATCTTGGAGTTAACATGCACAAAAGAGATACAAGAAATAAAGAATAACAGACCAAAACTTTATATAAAAGTTAACTAGAATTTAGGCCGCTGTCTTGTGTGAGCATAAGATGGCAAAGAAATGCTAGGAGCAGAAGCCTTTCTGCTTGGCATAGGAAGATTAACTTGACAACAATAAACAATCAATAAAAGGAGTAAAAGTATAGAGAAGACAATAGTTGGCGATGACAGGACTTTTAATTTTTTAAAATTAGAGATGATGGTCTTCATTTTGCTGGTTCTAGTATTCAACCAAGGGAATTTGCCTTCCACTAAAGCAGCACCTATAGTCCAGGAAATATCACCCGGTCCAAATACTATCTCTACATCATCAAGATGAAGTGCATACTCAATTAAAGAAGCCATATAAGCCACCCGGAAACAAAATTGTCCAGCATAAATTGGATTGTCTGAGATAATGCTCAAGCCAGCCCATAAGGCAGAGCACAAATGCTTGCCTGATTCCCAAACCTCTGTTATGTTGGCTCTTGGGCTCAAATTTAATTTGCTGTGCACAAGAAAGAAACCAGATAAAGCATGGAAGCGCCTTGTTGGATGAGCAATGGCTGTTAAATTATATACACCAGACCCTGCAAAACACAAATAGAGCAAATAAGTAATTTGAGGCCATCATATAAATAAAATACTTGTTTGATTAAGGACCCTCGGTGCATCAATTATACTCCACAACTTTTCACTGGTGATACAGATATATTAACTAATGGTATTCGGATATCAAACTCAATTTCTTGTATTCACTTCATATAGATAATAGCATAACTTCCAGCTCACACATATATGGCATGGACACAAATAGGGGAAACATTTATCAGCTTTAATCAAAGAATTGGCATCTAATATTCAGAATAGGACAAAACCCCAGACCATTTACTTACAACTTACAGCCATCTAAAAGAACAAATATTACAAAAAAAAGAAGAATACTAGTTGATATTTCTTACCAAAAGTTGGATGTGGTACACTAAAATCACTTAAGTTTAAAGCAGCAGCAATTGCAAGATCTTTGCACTGCCCCCAATCAGGTTGACCAACAAGACGCAAATAAGAAAGTTCATCCTTTTGGAGCTTACTAAGATGTTCCTGATAACCAGTGCAAGAATAGCAGGTGTAATTTTGCAAAAAATCAGACCTGAGACAAGGATGCCTGATTTCAAAGCTAACCCCAATTTCCTCTCTACTTTGGTTCTTCATGATCATATAAACAGTCCTGTCAAATGCTTCATTTAAACCAAATGCTGGCAAAGAGTGTGCAATAATCCGATGTTCAATCGAATCAATCTTCGATCTCATAGTGTGTATATCACCATTTGTGTCACCCACCTCCATCACAATCTACAAAGAAGAGCCACCCAAATCAAGAAGTCCCAATGTAGGAAACTTGGAATAATCAACAAAGCTCCCCATTTTGTAGTTCAAAGCAACCCAACCATAATATGCCTCTTCACTCCCACTCAAAACTCTAATCCAACTCTTCTCATACATAAAAGAATGATCCTTCACAACAGCCTCCACATCTTCCAAAACTTGCCTAGCATCACTACTAGCCAACCTCCTTAGCCCAGCAGTAGCTAGAACAAAAATAACAGCATCATTATGCCTTTCACTTGGCACAATCTTCTCTGCCCATACAATCAATGGTTCCAAAGATTCCTTCACACCCAATGAATCATTAACAAATTTGTCTAATCCAGGCTCAGTTTGCATACAATGATACTGACATTTACTTTTCCAAAGTGAACTATGAATTGTACTATTATCAGGATAAGAATGCAGCAAAATAGGCAAATTTGAAGTGCTCACACTATCCACAGCCCACTCATATACATTAACTCTTGTTCCTGTAGTTCCACAATCAACAACTACAGTATAATAAGACCCTTTGAATACATTTTTAGCTTCTATATCACTCAATTCAATGTAAAATCCCAATATTAGCAGCATCACAAGGAAAATAACAGCACCAATTGTTAATTCCCATCTGTGTTTTGTGGATTTCTTAGCTTTTGAAGGTGATTGGGGCAATTCCATCAATAAAAAGCAATGATTTTTACAAGTCACTAATCATAAGGCATACTGCTTATAATACTGTGGGCCTCAAAATAGGATTTTTAAATTTGAAGGGTGCAAAATAGAATTTTGGCAAAATAATATAAGAGCTGCAGAATATGTAATCATCACCTTGTGCTCTCAGGGACTCTTCTTCGTTTCTGCGGATCACTCTCTTCTTTGTTCAAATCATGTGTTGTGATTTATGGATCTGTTGGTGCAAATCATCTTCTTTGTACATTGATTTGGGGAGGATTAACTTATTATTATTATTATTATGGCAACATTACGGTTTTCCAACATTACCTTTTATGTTTTTGATCAAAAAAAAAACATTACCTTTTATGTAAAAAAACATTGGTGGCTTATTTTGGCATCAATTTTTATTGTTTAATTTTATATTCATTCTGCTCCTAAGTGAGTATTAGATATCCTTATCCAATTTAATTATATTAATGGTGGACATTAGGTTGGTTTGAATTATATGATATTGCCAAAAAAAGTATGAGGATACATTTATTTTCATCTACTCTCTCACGTGTTCATTATTATGGAGTATTGATAAGGTAATATAGTAAAGTGTCAAGAAAAGTTATACAGATAAATTGAATTTTGGTACAAAATTACCTCTAAATATGTTACATGTTTATTTTTTATTGGATGTTACGTGTTTATGAACATTAAACATTTTTAAGTGATGGTCAATGTAGAAAAAGTGCTTGCATTTTGATTTTTAAAGTAATATTTTCATATTTTTTAATCTGGAAGTTAAAAGGAAATTAAAATGAAAACAACTAAAAATGCAGCCAATTGATTCACTGTATTTTATGTTGGGATATTTAGGTTAAATGTTGCAACAAGCCCTTTGATTCAGGTGGCCCATGTGAAATTGATTCACTGTATTTTATGTTGGGATATTTAGGTTACATGTTGCAACAAGCCCTTTAATTAAGGTGGCCCATGTGATCACTTAAGTGCTAAACAAAGTTTCTTCTTTAAGTTGCATGTGGTATTTTTACACAACAACAAAGCTCCTTGAGGTTAATAGGTCTTTTAGACATCTTATTTTAGCCTTTTAGGTTGGAGGTAAATAGATCTTGTTAAGTAGCAGTTAAAATGAGAGCAATGACAAATTGTTTGAGATTAGATATAAACATATCTACGTTGACTACTGATTAAAGTGGATGCTATGGTGTTACGGTGACTATGATGATGACTACGTCGGTATTATAATTCATGCTCACTACAACCCTTTATCTATTGTATAAATCTTTTATATCGTTTACCATGGGAAAATTTGTTAGTTTAAATGCTTTAAAATAGTTGACCTTCAATTTGATGGTATAAAAGTTACCAATTTGGTTGTCATAATTGTAATTTAAACCGCTCCTCAAAGATATTATTAACAAGGCTAGATCCATATTCTACAAGAACTAACAAGTCATTATTTTTGGTTGATTTTCAATTTCTTACTTTGGCTGAAAAGAATGGAGTCCAATAAAAGTTAAAAATCTGATTTGAAAGTTGAGTTAAGGTAAGATAAATTTGTGGGATTACAATAGTAACCTAGAATTTGTTTTGTGAGTTGTGATGTTTTTCTAAAGTTGAATTTGAGTTATAAACTGAAGTTTTTGTCAATAGTTGTGTTTTATGAGTTAAGGAAAACAAAGTTTTAAAACTTATTGCATTTTAAATGTCTAATAAAATATATTATTGTGTCTTATGAATGCTTAGTGTTCTGTATGGTGTATAGTTTTTGTTTTAAAATATAGGAGGCTATCATTTGGACTTTAGTTGTTGAATATGGTGTATAGTTTTTGTTTTAATTCCATTCCCTTAACATTGACATTAAATGAAGTGCAATCGTTGATTTTAAACTCGAATGTATGCTTGTATAATGTTTATGTTTGTTGGAAATGTTGTTAGGTAGGTGTGTTGTTAAAAATTCTGGTTTTGCTAATGTTATTTACCAACTTGATTTTCTCTTTTCAACTTTTGGATTTAAGGTGCTATTATGTTTTTGGTGATTTGTATGAAGTGATTAGTAGTATTATGATTAATAATTGATATTAGGCAATAGTAAAACAATGAAATTCTTCTTTAGTAGAAGATGCAGAAGAGTTATGAGATAGTATTAATAGGTCAAGAGAGAAACAATGTTTCACTACACAAAGTGATTTTTAATCTTACTCTTACATGTTGTGATAGTAGGGGAAACTTGTGTGGCTCGCGATTGGAAGCAAAAAAGTGATCAAGAGGAAAAGGATAAGTAGTGATCGAAGTACATGTAGCAGTTTACTTCATATATATATAATGAAAGTTATTAGACCCGCATGTGAAGTATATATTATTATTTTTTTGAAAGCATGACAATATTTATCCAAGAGGAAGGAGGTATATTTATCTCAGATAGATAAATAGGAAAGTAGAGCACTCTAGGCATCAAGAGGGTCGCTCCTCTATGCCAAACATTTACAGAAAACCTGCAGGTACAGAATACCTCCATTAATTAACGAATATATCGTTAAAAACGGTTGGTATAAAGAGGGAGGCATGATCCCACAAGAGGTTGGAAAGAGGAGGATATTATCATGAATATATTTTTATATTAAGAATTTTACTGCTTGTATAGAAGTAAACTGCAATGTACCTTTTGGTTTCAGGTAGTTGGACAGACATATTTTGGAGAGGTAGTGGTGATGAAAAGACAGAGATGCCTGTTTGACTTTTGTACTTTAAGCTCTATTTTGAGAGCTTATATTTTTGAAATTTTTCCTAAATTTTCGAACATGGTAGAACTAGGGTAACTTAGTAAAGTTTAAAGAAACATCAATAGTATTTTGTATATAGGTAAATGAACATCCTATCTTTACCTTAGAAGTAATTATAATTGCTTTCCATTATTATCCTATTAAACTTATGTTATAAGTAAACTTAAACTTAGGCATACCATCAAGCTATTACACGAGTAAAAAACCATAGCAATTAGTATTAGTATGTGTTTTCTTTTAATTGTTTTATAACCCACTTATTCTATATCCACTTGATATATTTAAAGTTTCTTTTGGATGAAATGGTTGTTGAAAATCTTTTTTAAAGAAAAGTTTTTAATTCATTCAGATTTTATACACATGTTTTCCTAAAATGAGTTATTCAAGTGGTTATAATTTAATTAAATCTTTTAACATAATGGCAGAAAGTGTAGGTGTGATAGTATCAGAAGTCCAACCAAATAGCGATTTTTCGCTGATATCTTATTTCGACTTCGGGCAAAGATTTTCTTACTAAATCCCAAAGTCCTTTGGCCCAAAAAATGATAGAATTGTTTTTTACATATCTTTTTATTTCTACTAGTATTATTTTCATGATTTTGTTTATATTATTTGCTGTTGGATTCGAGTATATTATATTATTGCGCACCACTTGCCGTCGCCACTGTCCGAGCATCCTTTTTGGGCACATTGGTTTATTTGATTTACTTATATTGTATTAATGTGGCAAAACATATTGGTTGATAGTTTTTTTTGCCATATTGGATGATACTTTAATTTGCTTTTAAGAAAATTAGAAAGAAATAAAATTTTGTACAAAACCCCTAAATATGTTACATGTTTATTTTTTATTGGATGTTACGGGTTTATGAACATTAAATATTTCTAAGTAATGGTCATTTAATGTTGAAAAAGTGCTCGCATTTTGATTTTTAAAGTAATATTTTGATCATTTTTTTTGGAAGTTAAAAAGGAATTAAGATGAAAACAACCACAGATGTAGCCAATTAATTCACTGTATTTTGCTGATAAAAAAAAAGATTCATTGTATTTTATGTTAGGATAGTTAGGCAACAAGCTTTGATTCAGGTGGCCTATGTAATAACTAAAGTGCTAAACAAAGTTTCTTCTCAAGTTGAATGTGGTATTTTTACACCAACAACGAAGCTTCTTGAGGATAATAGGTCTTTTAGAATTTAGGCAGCTTATTTTAGTTGTTTAGGTTGGAGGTAAACAGATAAGTGTTAAGTAGTAGTCAAAACGAGAGAAATGACGAATTGTTTGAGATTAGATACAGACATATCTAAGTTGACTGCTGATTAAAGTGGATGCTATGGTGTTAGGTGACTATGATGATGACTAAGTCACTATTATAATTCATGCTAACTACAACCCCTTTATCTATTGTATAAATCTTTTATATCCTTTGCGATGGGAAAATTTGTTAGTTTAAATGCTTTAAAATAGTTTACCTTCAATTTAATAGTATAAAAGCTACCAATTTGGTTGTCATAATTGTAATTTAAACCGCTCATTTAGAGATATTATTGACAATGCTAGATTCATATTCTACAAGAACTAACAAGTCATTATTGTATAAAAAATAATTAACAAGTCATTATTAACTATGCTAATATGTAGAATCTTGCTATGGTAAATTCCTTTGCCAACTATACATAGTGGACTGGGATGAACTTTTACATCATTGATTAACCTCTACCTGGCTAGGGAAGATTGTAGTTGGATTTTTCTATGGGATTATCTCTTAATGAAAGACAATACTCATTGGAAACAATTCCCAAATCACCAAATGGTCCAACCTAACCCATCTCTCTCCTTTTCCTGGTCTTGATTCGAAAGGCCAGCCGAGTCAACACAATCAAATAGTCCAATTTGTAGTAAGAGAAAACAAATACACAAGTCAAGTAAAGAAATGTGCATAAATTTATATAAAAAAAAGTGTATGACATACTAACTTTCTATGGGTTAAATGTTACTCCCTCCAGTCCTAAATATAAGACCTAATTGATTTTTTTTAGAAAATCTTATAAAAAAACAAAATAAGTTAATTATAAATTGATTTACCTAATTTTTTCCCTTAGACTAGTTTATTTTACCTATAAACTAATGTTTAATCTAAAAATATATCAAATATGTTATGATTTAATAGCCTATTTCGTAACCTTAACCTCTAAAAAAAGTCAATTAGGTTTTATAGGACCAGAGGTAGTACTACGTTTGTTTGTTGCCACATAATTGTTGCTATTACCAAACAAGTATCGATTTTTTAATAACAAAACAAGTAAACATAATATCTTTACTTTGTCATTCGACTTTGTAATTAAACAGTACCCCAGGTCTTAACCAAAAAACAAAACATTGAAACAGTATAGGGAACCACATATTCACAAGCATTTGTTCTTGATAAAGTGGAACAATAACGAAGTCATCAAACAAAATTTGCAACCCCTAAATTAAATTAAATTAAATTAAATGAAAATATTAACAATAAGTGATTCGAGAAAGAGTTAGTATTGATCAATTGCGGAGAAAATGGCAGAAAGGAGCTTAACGTGGTTTGTTCATATTCAAATAAGATAATTAGATGAACCAGTAAGAATAACTAATCAAATAATGTGAAGTCTTAACGGAATTATTCAATAATATCTCTTGATCAATAATTTATCGTCAATGTAATAAAAAATGATTTATCGTTAAACATGACAATTGATTGAACACAATTGAGATCTAATCTAAGTACCCGACCCCACCTAATTGGACAAGGCGTTGTTGTTGTAAATGAAAATGAAAATATTAATAATAAGTGACGAAAATAATATTTTCATAAAGGGGCCTCTATTTGTGAATATTTGAACTAGGTACGTCCTCGAACTCATATTTCAGCTGTGTCCATTTTCCGCTTCTTCTTCTTCCTCCTCCTCCTCTCTCCATCTTCCTCTTCCATCCCAAGCCCACCACACAATCCCTTTCCCCATCTACCCCTACCAGATCTCCCTCCCCCACCTTCCTTCGATTATCCCCCAAGCCCCTTATCGTCTTTTCCTATTTCCCCCCAAAACTTCTCTAATTTCCCCCCTAGGGTTTCACCAACCCCTCACATATTTCCATATATCAGGCAAGATTCTCCCCATTTATCATCCCTCGCTCGCTTTTCCTCACTTCTATTTATTATTCATCATTCATATTGATCACCGAGAAACGAAACGTATAGTAATTAACACGAGGAACGATAATATATTTATATATTTAATTGGCATTTCTTTGAGTGTATTTATTTGTTTTTTTAATAATGATCCTTGCTGTTAATTTTTTTGATTGTGTATTGAAGCTTAATGTGGAAATGTTTACTGTGGTTGGTTCTCTGTCATTGGTGGTTTTATTATTGAGGTGTGATCGTTTTTATGAAGTTCTGGTTGTTTCTTTTCAGGATCTGTTGCTTGTAAATGTTAAAATATTTGTGTATTGTTGGAAGTGAGAAATGGTTTGATTATGAGATTGTTAGTGACAAATATGTGGTGGTATTGGTTATTGGTGAAGGTTGAATTTGATTGTTTTGGAGTGTATATTTGGTAGACCGTGGGATGCTGCAGGGTCATTTGTTATGTTTGTTGACAAAGTATGATATTTCATCAATGGATAAAGAGGAATGTTTGGTACTAGTTGAGTAGTTGTATGAGGTCCATTCCCTTTATATGGGTGGTCTTTAGGGGAGTCGATAATGAAATTGGTTACAAATGAGGAATTTTGGGAACTATGATAAAGACATGCGCTCATATTGATCATCAAATTTTGTAAATTTAATGCATGTAAGGATTCAATTTGTTACTTCCAGCCACCTCAATTTGTTGCTTCTCTGCATAAAGCAGGGGTAAGGCTGCCTAGTAGTATATCCCCTTTCCCAACACCCTATCAAATGGGGACTCGAACTGGGTGGGCCCTTATTATTATGAATTTATGATCAATTTGTTTTCAAATTATGCTGTCCTCATTGCATGTATGAGAATATTACACAAGTTTCCTTATCCTTGTCTTTTTTACAATAGGCATTTCAAGTGGCTTGAATGATTGTGTGGCAGCAACTAAGCTATGACGACTTCAAGTTTGCTGAGTGGGGATCGAAGGTACCTTTTGATTTGTTTTTCTGGTATCTGTTTTTATAGTAACACGATAGTGAAGACCGATTAGGAGGTTTCCAATGGGATTTGAGAATATTGGTGCTAATGCTGTTGCAGGTGGGCCTCTTCGAGTTCCAGAAGAGGTGGTATGACTGTATTAGGCAAAGTTGCAGTTCCAAAGCCTATCAATTTGCCCAGTCAAAAGTATTTAGCTTCTTCTGAACTTTTTATCTTTTCAGCTAATTAATGTGGTCAATTGTCTTCTGAAAATTCCCCTTTGCCCTGTTTCTAGGTTAGAAAATCATGGACTGGACCCAAATGTGGAGATCGTTCCCAAGTAAGAAAACATTTCTTGGTCTGAGTGATGATATTTTATCTACCTGTATTCTTTAATTGATTCGTTTTATGCTTGAAGTGATGTAATCTATTTATTGTGACCAGGGGTACCCTCAGCTGGGGCAGTAAATCATCGTCTGCATCAAATGCGTGGGGTTCATCTCTCTCACCAAATACTGATGGTGGTAGCAGCTCACCCAGCCGTCTCAGCGCTCGTCCATCATCTGGTGGAAGTGGCACAAGGCCCTCAACAGCAGGCAGTGATAGGGCTCTTGAACCTACTGCAAATGCATGGGGTACAAATTCTAGGCCATCATCAGCATCTGGTTCGCTAACAACAAATCAGGCTTCACTGGCATCTCTGCGTCCTCGGAGTGCGGAAACAAGACCTAATAGCTCACAGTTGTCTCGATTTGCTGAATCCTCTTCTGAAAATCCTACAGGTTGGGGTGCTGCAAGGTCTGCAGACAAGCTGGTAGGCAGTAGGCTTAAGTATTTTATGTCCTTAAAAGATTACAATATATTTGTTGTGCTGTCATTAATGGTTTGGTTTGGGTTTGTTTAACTCAGCATGAGTTGCACCTTAAATCTCTAAATGTGTTCTAGGAATTTGTTTGGGTAAGTTATTCCTTCTTTTTTGTGCAACAATGCACTCTTGGAATTGGTGTCAAGCTCAGTCTGCAGGAAATTTAACGTATCAACATAAAATATAGTTTGCATGCAATTAAACAATTTAGCATAAAATCTGTAGCAAACTGTAGTACTTATAATTGATGAATAGTGTAGTTCACTTGAGGCTTTGCTTGACGCTTGGAATAACCTGTTTATTTTGTTGTTATATGTCAGTTTTTGTTCGTGGAAGGATATTTTATCTTGTATGATTAACAGAATAGATCTGTGGCATCGGATCTTCTAATATATTGCATTAATTATGTTAAGGGAAGTGAGTTAAAGTCACTGTGTGTTATGTCGTCAAAGTTTATTTTGTTATGGCTGCTTCTAAGGTTCTTTTACTACTAGCTCTTCTGATAACATTTTTTCCTGGGATGCAAATGCAGGGAGGCAAGAATGAGGAGTTCTCTCTTAGTACTGGAGATTTTCCAACTCTTGGTTCTGAAAAGGACAAGTCTCCAAAGAATTCCGAGTTGCATGGTATGTTTCTCTGCCTTGTTTTTCTGGTTGAATACCCTGTTATAATTTTATTACACTTATTTCTGGTGATGAAGCAATTGAACATAAGATACTAAGGAGGAGGCTTATGTATCTTATCATTTCTACAAAATGAGTAATTTTATATCAAGTTAACTAAAAGGCAAGCAAGTTAAATATTAAATGGAGCTGTGCTGTGCAGCTCCTTTGCATATTAGAGGGACCAACTAAATAAAACTTTATTCGTTTCGTGTATTTAAATGGGTAGAAGAGATTTATTCCCAAACATGCTGCTAAAGAAATGGTTGCCTTGGGTATTTTTCGCTTGAGTATGTTGCCACCAATCCCCTATTTGCCAATTGTGATTTGCTTTTTTTGAGTTTTAGATTGAGTGCTTGGATAGAAGTCCTGAAAGTCTGAAAGTATGGCTTCCTGTTCCTTTATTATAGTGTGGCTTCATGGGCAAATTAGAATCAATGTGTTGGTCGTGATTTATGTAGAAATCATTGCATAATTGTCAAAAATTAGACAAAAAATGCTTTATATTAAATGTTAGCTCAATTAGGATCTTCTATGCGTGTTAATTTTTTTAAATGTATTTTTGGCAGGTCATAGTTCTCATGGTCGCCCTGGCTCATCTTCTGGTTTTGGGAAAGAAAAGGCTGGAACTGTCGGTTAGTTCACTTGCTCTTGCCCCTATATTGGCATATTACTGCAATGTTGCTTCATTCTATTACTACTGAGATTCTTTCATCTAAAATAATGTTGCATTTTGGTAATTAACAGATGTCTCTGAGGATGCAAATGTCAAGGGTGGAGCAGTAAATTCTTGGGGAGATGTTTATCAGATGCACAGTGATGATGGAATGAAGCCTGGCGTGGAGAAATGGCAGGCAAATCCCCAGCCTTACCCTGGTGCTGGGGTTGGTCCTCAGCATTATGAAGCTTGGCATGTTCCTCCTGTAAATAATAACCCTCAAGGCGCTGTTTGGTTTAGAGGACCGCCTGGTGGCCCCCCATTTGGAGGTCCTGTTGCTCCTGGTGGATTTCCAATGGAACCATTTCCTTATTATCGTCCTCATATTCCTCCCACTGGTCTTGTAAACCCACCACCCGTCCCTCCTCCAGGGGCTGGTCCACGAGTGCCCCATCCAAAGAATGGAGATGCGTACAGGCCTCATATGCCTGATTCATATATTCGTCCGGGTATGCCTATTAGACCTGGTTTTTATCCTGGTCCAATGGCCTATGATGGATATTATAGTGCTCCGATGAGTTATTGCAATTCAAATGACAGAGAAGGCCCTATCATGGGAATGCCAGGTGGACCCGCTGTTTATGGCAGGTACCCAGCTCAAAATCCTCCTGAACCTGGCAACATACAGGGTAGATCTGGGGGACATGCTTCCTCTGGAAAGCAATCCTCAAAGCAAGGGGAATTCAATCATCCTCCTGATACTGGTGGACCATACAGAGTTCTTTTAAAGCAAAACAATGTGTTGGATGGAAAAAATGAACTATCAAACTGGGAAGACTCAGTGTCGGCAAATGCACATGCTGATGGGAGGGATAATAAAAGGCGTCCTGTCTGGGAGAATGAACAGAAATCAGATTACAGAGTAACTGAGATGAATTCGAGGGCAGTTGCTGGTGGGGAAGAAGTTTTGCAGGCTTCAGAAAACCAAGGATCTAATTATGCTGTCAAAGCTGATCATTCTGATACTTCTGGGAATATCAAGATGTCAAATGACAATTCAACCAGGAAATTGGATGGTACTGCATCTAGTGTGGAACAAGTTCCCTTGCTACCGGTTGCTCCAAAAGAATCCAGCTTAATTCAGAAGATAGAGGGTTTGAATGCAAAAGCAAGGGACAGTTCATCTGCTAAGAGTAGGGAGGAGCGAAGGAACAAATTTCACACTTCTAGTGCTCCAGTTAATCATTTAGAAAATGGAGTGGTTGCTGTTGATGCACTTCATGAGAGAAAATATGCTCCTGGAATTTTAAATGCACCCTTTCATGATGTGAGTGCCTCTGGTGGAGAAAAGAATATCGAATCTTTGTCTTTCAGTGGAACTGCAACATCCAGGTTTGTTCATAACTTATTGGTATCAACTGCATAACTGTGCTTTTAACTAGGGAAAAGTATTGAAATGCCTGTTTACAGGCGAGCTGATCATGGCACTCAGGGAAGAGCAGATCATCGTAATAAGGGAAGATTCAACAGTCAAGATGCGGATGAGTGGCGAAAGAAGTCTATTGATGCTGATTCCAATCCATCAAGTTCACAGTTGAAAGTGTCTAATGTTCACATCGGTGACCACCGAATATCCATTGGAACCTATGACAGGTCTGGGTCCTATAGCCAAACTAGGCATGATGGTGAATCAGTGCAGTCCATGTCCGATCCAACGGCCAATCAGGCACAGGTAATGGTATGAGTATAATTTACCAGCACCCCCTATATTTTAACTTTAATTTTGGAGACCCCCTTCTGTTTTTGAAACTTCTGTATACCTCTCCTAAAATCAAAACTTAATACTACCTCCGGTCCTAAATATAGGACCTAGATAACTTTTTTTTGGAGAGGTTAAGGTTACAAAATAGTCTATTAAATCATGACATATTTGATATATTTTTAGATTATCCATTAGTTTATAAGTAAAATAAACTAGTTTAAGGGAAAAAATTAGGTAAATCAAGTTATAATTAACTTATTTTGCTTTTTTTTAGGATTTTTCAAAAAAAGTCAATTAGGTCTTATATTTAGGACCGGAGGGAGTATATTATATATGCCTCCCCTCTATTTTTGAGTCTCTGTTTCCACTCACCCAATTATTATACGCAATAAAATTTGTTGGACTAAAATATCCTTCAGTAGCATGGATCCTATTTGAAAATAATGTATTTAAATAGTCTAATGCATATGTTTATAAAATTCTGTGGCACATTTTAAATTTATTTTTTTTCCCGGTGAGTAGCACATTTTAAATTTTTTAGTTCCACAAGTATATTGTATTGACTGTATAAATTTGATAAACGGAAGTTGTCTAAAATAATATTATCAACATATATCTTAAAAATTAATGAAAAAAGAGTTTTACATTTAATTCATGTTTTTCTTACTTTGAACTTTGTTAATTTCATTTTTTTTTTTTTGAAAAAATGGATTTACATATTGCTATAATTTTTTAAGTTCTTCAATAATGAAAGAGGGTATATAACTAAAGTATGAGGCTAATTATAAGTATTTTAAATATTTTTACACAATTTCAATTTGTAAAATTAAGCATTTTAGAATCATTAGTAGAAAATGAATAGTTGTAGTGGTGCTAAAAGTTGGATTTAAATGTCGGTTATGACATCAGAGAGGATCTTGCAGTTTTGGCAAACCTGATGGGAAGTCATTGTGTTTTACATTTATGTAAATAAACGATAAATGATGTATTTACTGGCTTCTGTGCATCAGTACTCATACAATATGCTTTGAAACTTTCCAGCGTGTTAAAATGAAAGAAATAGCCAAGCAAAGGACTAAGCAGCTGCAAGAGGAGGAGGATGAGCGTATAAGGAAGCAGAAGGATAAAGCACTTGCTAAGCTAGAGGAGCTTAACAAACGTATACAAGGGGTGGAAGGATCTAATAATAAAGAGAATGCATCTGCCTTCCAGAATAAGACAGTGGAATCACAAGCTTCTGAATCATTAAATTTGGCTGGCAAATCTGAGACATCTATGATGTGTAGCACCAATAGTCAAATAACCGTTAATAAAGTTGGAACATCACCCAGCTCAGAAAAAATGAACTCTGGCAAAGAATCTGTTCCCAATCAATTAGAGACCTTGCCCCAGGATGTTAATGGTGCCGAAGCTGCTAGTGCCACACAGGTTCAAAACAATATTACTACAAAGCAGAGACGAGCGGGCTATAAACAAAAGCAGAATCTTCCATCCAATGAAAAGCTAATTTCTGTTACCCCGGCTGCCTCAAAAGTTGAGAATGGTGCAGCAATTGATGTTGCTGCGTCTTCTGGGATTGTAACAAATGAAGCCCATTCTGCCGGTGGTGTGGCTGCTGTGGCCGAATCTTCTGTAAACCAGAAAAAGAAGAATAATAAGAATGGAAGGAACAAACACAAAGTTGAGGAGAGTTCATCTTTTGTGGCTTCATCACAATTGGCGAACCCAAAGGAAGCCAATCTATCTAAAAATCCTGTGGAAAGAGATCAGCCCAAGGCTTCTAACTTAGAGTTAAATCAGGATTCAGTTCAAGCTTCTTCCTTGCCTAAAGATACAAACCAGCATTCAGAGCGGCCCAGAAATTCACCAAATGAAGAATCCCATGGTAGGTCGAGCAACCAATGGAAATCTCAGAATTCTAGAAGGATGCCAAGAAACATGCAGGCTAATAGACCTGCTGAGAAGTCACATGGGAATGATGCTGTGATTTGGGCACCAGTTAAACAACAAAGTAAGATGGAAGCTGCTGATGAAATAGTTGACAAAAGTAAATTTGAGGCAGTTAACTCAGTAAAGGGTGACCAGCAAGTGCATAATATGAAAAATAAGAGGGCTGAAATGGAGAGATATGTTCCAAAACCTGCTGCTAAAGAAATGGCTCAGCAAGGAAGTGTACAACAGGTGGCTTCATCAGTCAATGAAGCTCCTACAAATGAGTTTATTGCAAGAGTTGGTTCCACTTCGGAGGGTCCTCATATTTCTCAGCACACCAGTTCAACTATTGTTAAAGTGGCTAGTGGAATTGAGTCCAAGAATGGAGATGGAAGACAAACTAAGCAAGGTAAAACTCATGGATCATGGCGGCAAAGGGGTTCAACAGAATCTACTTACGTTCATGATGCAGAGGAGGGTCTGCATTCTGATTCAAACAATGGTCAAAATGTGCAAAGATCAACTGAACGTCAACAAGCTCAGGTGTCTGACATGAGCTCAGTGAAAAGCCAAACCAAGAATGTTAGTGAACTTGATGGGTCTCGCCACTTCAACAATCAGGATCCAACTGCTCAGCCTTCTGCTCCAGTTGTTAAAGATCAAGTAGTAACAGGAAGAGGGAGGCGAGGTCCTTCCAGAGGACACAAGGGCATGGGGATGAACCATGACATTGATCACAGGAAACATGATCCGGGGACTGAAAAAATTGAATTGCAAGTCTCATCCCCTGAGACTGGTCAACCAGATGTTGGAGCTGTTTTAAAGGAAAATCGAAGTGGTGGGGAACGTTTGACAGCTCACTGGCAACCTAAATCTCAGGCCTCTGGTAGTCAACAGGGTAGCAGACCCAACTATCACAACGTTGGTTCAGAGGTAAGTCAGGCAATCAAAAAGGATTCTACTCATGCCAGTTTATCTCATCCGAGAGGCCCTAGTGAGGAGACTGACACCCATTCTACCCGACCTCACCATGAGCACCCAGTCTCAGAGAAGGGCAAGGTTGGCGAAGCTACAAATATGGGAAACCAAGAAGTTAAAAGAGAGAGAAGAAATGCTCCACCAAAGGGTCGGTCCCATTCCCCTAGTCAGGTAAATGTGAGCTCAGCTGAGCCACCTCCAGCAAGTATGGATTTGAGACCTGAGCAGCGTTCATCGTCTGGGTATCGCAGAAATGGAAATCAAAATCATTTTGGAAGGGGATATGAATCTAGAGGAGATTGGAAATCATCTGGGCAAGATCACAGACATTATAACCAACCCCGTGAAAGGCAAGGGCATAACTCACAATATGAGTACCACCCTGTAGGGCCACATGATAATAGCAAATCAGATAACTCGGAGAGACCCAAAGACAGCAATCAAAATGGGGGAAGATATAGGGAGAGAAATCAGATGCACTCTAGACGTGGTGGGGGGAATTTTTATGGACGTCAAGGTGGTTCATTTGATTAAACGCTGTTAATTAATGGAGAGGGGCACTATAAAATGGTCTGTTTCCATCAGGAGCCAAACCTTCATTTTCTGTGCTTGGATGGTCGGCCATTTTCAGGTACATGTAGCTTAGGTTTCAGATGCAATTGAAATGTGAATGCACGTGTATTATCTTCTGATGATCAGGGCATGCCTTGAGCAGGGCCGATAGCAACGAAGATGGTGGCCCCCAATTCTTGGGTGCGCTGAGGGCGAGAGAAGGTCTGGCTGCTCTGTAGTTGGTTGTTATTTTCCTCTGTATCTGATTGGAAATACTAATTTCATGGCATTTTGTTTGTCTTTATGAAATCCCTGACAATTTAATAGTTTCAACGAGCCCTATTATAGAAGCCTCACTTGCTTTCTATGGTGAAGTTTTATAGGCACATGGCAAGACCCGTTTTTGCTGGGGAAAAAATGTGCTGACGTACAGTATTTTTTTAATATATATAATCTTGTCTCAAGATAATAGATTTTTAGTGGCGGTAAAATAAATTCATTGCACCAAAGCCTTGTTTTCCAAGTTCCTTTTGTTATCAGGGAGATTGAAGTCCCTATTTTTGGTATTGCGTTCCTTCATCAGTGGGTGCAATTACCTGTAAATCTGAACTTGGGGTGCCGATGGCCTAGCCGTGGAAGGCTTGGCAGTGGTTTGTGTACTGTAATCTAACAAGTGTTTACATAATTTTCTAGAAAAGATATTGTTTAAATGGATTAGAAAAAAAAACCAAAAATAAATGGATCAGGAAGATATTGTTTAAAACTTTGAACTCTTTATTTTATGATTTTATGACTAGTTCCACGATTGCGGGAGAATCATGACTCAAACTCAACCATTAGTTAAGTTGCCAATTTTGTGAATCAGTTTTTAAAATTACAACAAATTTGTTTCGAAAATATTATAATACTCCAAGTTTAGGGAGAGTTCCAGTAAAAAAGAATGTTGAAATAAAATAAGATAATTGGATACACCGAATTAAAAAATACAAAGATATATTACTAATCTAATAGTACTTAACAAATTCAAAGGAGATACCGGGAAAATGACAAAAAAACAACACTTGAATTTGAATTGGACAAAATTCGTTATATGTTTCAAATGAAATACAAAATGCCCCCTAACATGAGGATTTAAATCACACCCTTCCAAGTTCCACTTCCTTTATTTTTGAACCAGCTCCTGCCCTCTCAATGAAAAAAAAAAATTGATATAACCACTAGGGGTGGAAATGGGGCGAACCGAGCGAGACATAAATAGGTTTGAGCCTGTAATGCAACAAGACTAGGTCAAACTAGTGAAATAGATCTGACCTTTTCACATAAAAGACCTTTAAATAAGCCTGAATCTGACCTATTTAATAAATAGGCTAGGTCAAACTAGGTCCTGAATAGGTCGGGCCGTAGGCTGCCTGTTAAGGGCTGACCTATTTCCACCCCTAATAGCCACCAAGACCCACTAATAAGAGCTCCATCTCGTGAAGTTGAATTTGTTAATACTCCTTCCGGTCCTCAATATAAGATCTATTTAATTAATTTGATTAGAATAAAGATGTTAAATAAATTAGTTAAAATAAATGACATTACTAATATACCTTAACCATCTACCTTTACCCCCACCCTCTCTATTATTGGGGAGCATTGGTGAAGATAATTTGAGAAAAATTTGGTAAGAATTAGAAATATGTCCTATATTTATATTTAGCACCAAATCAATCTCTCAAATCTTATGTGTATATATATATATATATATATATATATATATATATATAAGCAAACCGAGGTAGTACTAAATTTTATTAAGGGGTGTTTTTTTATACATAAAAAAGATTGGTTGAGTTGAGTTGGGTCCGGAGGCTCAATGAGACCAGGGCAGGCCTCTGGGCTCAAAGAGTACTTACAGAGAGTTGCTTACAGATCGCCCACCAACAAGGTTCTCATATTGACGAGATTCGAACTCACAATCACATAGTTATGAGTCAAACCTCTTTACCAACTAGACTGGACCAGACCAACCTTTATTAGTTTTATTAAGGGGTGTTTTTGTCACTTCCTTCTCTATTTTTTAAAATTTTTGATATACAACTATCCATTTTTTTCTCCATTTTATACCTTTTCTTTTTTTTTTCACTTTTTTTTCGGTGGTGGAAGAAGAAAAAAATGGAAACAAAAAA
This sequence comes from Mimosa pudica, assembly GCA_029929735.1. Lineage (NCBI taxonomy): Eukaryota > Viridiplantae > Streptophyta > Magnoliopsida > Fabales > Fabaceae > Mimosa > Mimosa pudica. The sequence goes on along the minus strand of JAKELP010000014.1, from coordinate 14,658,271 downwards.
CAAGAATACTAGAAACAAAAGGAAGTGGATGAGAAAATATGACAAAATCAAGAACACAAAAGCAATATGACAAATAAAAGAAAGAGAAGAACTTGAAATCTAGCAGCCTATTGCTCTGATACCAAATGATAGATTTACGTGGGTGGATTAGCTAGAAGATAAGATAAGACGAAAGAAAAAGATTATTGATGGGAAGAAAAGTATCCGTCACTTACATCCCTAGCCACAAGACGCTACAAGGATGATCAACCCTTGCTGGAATGCTGATTTATTTTTGGTATAGGTCCACAACGTTTTTGGTTTCCTCCTAGATATAAAAAACGTCTTCTCTCGGATCACTTTCATTCTCCTCCTCTTGCTCTCCTTCATCACCCTTTTCTTCCGGCCTTTCTCCTCCCATTCCCGCCACCGTTAAGCCAAGTTGAAGATCCTTGGTCGACCTTGTTTAACAGGAAATATATGCCACATTTATGCATGTTGTATTACTATGGCAAAACATATTGGATGGTACTTTTTTGCCAACATATTGGATGATACTTTGCTTTTAAGTTAACTGTTCCAATTAGTCATATGAAATCACATAATGTCTTATTGTGCTCCTTTTGTTTTTTATTGTCTTTTCTTATTTCCTTTTAAAAATGTGCACTAGAGTTAGACTATGGTATTACTTTTCTAAAATTTGAAAACATGTCACATTAAATAATACTCCCTCCGATCCTAAATATAAGACCTAGATGACTTTTTTGGAAAATCCTAAAAAAGCAAAAAATAAGTTAATTATAAATTGATTTACCTAATTTTTTCCCTTAAACTAGTTTATTTTACTTATAAATTAATGGATTATCTAAAAATATATTAAATATGTCATCATTTAATAACATATTTCGCAACCTTAATCTCTAAAAAAAAGTCATCTAGGTCCTATATTTAGGACCGGAGGTAGTAGTATACATTCACGACCCTTTCTATTATTGAGGAGCATTGGTGAAGATAATTTGAGAAAAATTTGGTAAGAATTAGGAATATATCCTATATTTATATTTAGCACCAAATCAATCTCTCAAGTCTTATATATATATATATATAAACAAACCAACCTAGTACTAAATTTTATTAAGGGGTGTTACATAAAAGATTAGTTGAGTTGAGTTGGGTGTTGCGGGCTCACCGAGTCCAAGGCAGGCCTGTGGGCTAATAGAGTACTTACAAAGAGCTGCTTACAGATCGCCCACCAACAAGGTTCTCACAATGACGAGATTCAAACCCACAATCACATAGTTATGAGTCAAACATCTTTACCAACTAGATTGAACCGGACCAACGTTTATTTGTTTTATTAGGGTGTTTTTGTCACTTCCTTCTCTATTTTTTTTTTAATTTTCGATATACAATTATCCATTTTATACCGACTTAACGAGGTATTTTGTTTTGCTTCTTTTTTTAAAAAAGTATTTTTCTTAGGCATCCTCCATCATCTGCAACTTGGAGTCTTGGAGGAAGCTCCTATATAAACCCTACCATTTGCAATCTCAACTTTCGTCTTCCTCAATTATTTATTTTATTTCTCTTTCTCAATCTCTCTATTTATCTCTTCACATCATACTTTTCGCCAACATGATCCTTAAATTTAGAAACGCCTTTCACATATTCACAACCTTTTGATTCCATTTCCACCTCTTCAATAATTCCACTTCAAAGTTCAAAGGTCGGTCTCTTAATTAATTAATTCAGCTTTTTTTTTTTTTAATTTTCACTCACGCGTTTGCTTATCTGTTTTTCGAGTTCGATGTGTTTCGTAAACCTTATCTTGTTAGTTCGTTGCCGCCAAAATCAACCTACATGAGGAAGACGTGATCATTAATTTTTTTTTTACCTATTCCTATTGAATTATTGGCTATTTGGATTTTGACCTTAAATTTCCAAATAATTTGAATATTCCTTTTTTATTGAATTATTGGTGGTTTTGCTTTTGATCACAGATATGAGTAAAATGTAATTATTGACTTATTATGTATTTTTGTGTCTTGTTTCTGGTCACTTATTTGATTCACTTGGTGTTTCTTGAATAGGCTCCTTGAATAGATAATTTGGTGGATAAATACGTGAAACATGGCATTAGTAACACATCAACCACAGGTATGTGTACAAGTTTTTTTTACCTCTAGTAGTACTGGAAGTCTCTAATTGTAATATACTTGCATTTAGATTGTGCTGTGAGTTTAACTGAATAAGCTGCCAGCTAAAGAGTTAGTATCCTTATAGTAACGCAATATAAGAGGGAGTTTTGAGATGGTTTATCTTTTTCTTGGTGTTAAAATATTTTGCAGTTGTTTAGGTTTTTTGGTTTTAGCTTCTAGTGTTAAGTAATGAAAGTACGTGTTTGATGTTTGATGTAATCTATAGGAGTATTTGATAGAGTGGAAAACATACATACCAATCTAGTCGTGTTATGTGAAAAGCATGCTCTAAATGTTATGTGCATTTTAGCTATATGAACGTCATATATAACATTTTCAACTTTATCCTCATTTCTCTGTTTTTGGTGGCTGAAATCCTCTACTTTCTTTGGCCAACGCTATTTCTGGTCTTTTCATTATCTATCCTTAAGAATGTAATTTTACTGGAAGCTGACTCTTCATAAATCTTGTCTTGCTTGCTCTAATGTTTTGATAAATCATTTTCTCAAATTTTACCATGTGTTGTGTGGTTGCTTTAGATTTTGGATTTAGTAATCAAGACATGATATTCCTTTTACTTTCAAATACACTAATATGTGTACTTATAGAGAATTTTCCCCTTTGTGCACAGGGTGTCTATTTGACATCTTCATCAAGATGCTTTATACTTAACAAAAGAAAGCAGTTGAAGCGGTGTGTAACAAAGCACCACATGATTGGACGAACTGATTGGCATTGCCTGTTAAAGCAGAATATATGTTCAAGGTGGAAATATGTTTGTTTATTTTCTTCTTCTAGAAGTTAATTAATTTTATGCATTATACTGTCCTGATAGATGTTTTGAACTTAAAATATTATGGCCCTGTTTTTATTTTAAAATTCTATTCTACACTTGCCTCTCTTAAAATCAAAAGACGCTTCAACCAAATGAAATATGCAACAAGTAGATCTATCCTGACCAAAATATGAAGACATCTATTATCCATTAATATAATAAATATTAATTTTTTATTTAATCATTGTGATGAACTTAGAATAATTTTATTTTTGTTTTTAACAGAAGTTCACATTTTAATGAAATTCTAAGACTATATGTTTAAAAATGAAAGTAAATGATATTTCAGAGGATATTTCAGCCATATTTTTGCTTCAGAATGGCTTTTGTATATGTTTTTTTTTGAATATGGGTGGGCTGTTTGATTAAGGAATATCAAGAACCTGATATGGTAATTTGAGAAAATTGTTTTGCCAGCATGAAAATGCACCTCAACTTTAAGGATGCTCCTTGACAAAAAATAAAGGCTTAATATTTTGATGAGTCAGTTATGTTTGGATTTGAAATTTTTTTTTTTCCGGGTGAGTGATGAGTTTACCATCCTATAGTAGCTTTATTCTGCTTTCTAGCTTAGTTGTTTGTGCTAATTATGCGTGGAATGGATGAAATACTACACCATAATTCTGCTTCACCTAAAAGATTTCATGTTTTCAGTGTAGGATCTCCTCTTATTAATGGATCCATGCATAAACCATTGAGAATTGCAGCTTTCAAAGGCAATGCACAAAATGGTGAACCAGTAATAAAAGCTAATGGATTGAAGGTTCCTAAGACCTCTGTTGGACTGGAAGAGAGTGGTGAAGCGAAATCAGAATCTCCCAAGGTCCAAAATGTTCCTCTTTCTTATGCTTCTAAAGTGAATGGGAGCCTTGCAACATCATCAGCTATTCATAAACTTTTCATGAAATGGTTGACAATGCTGCGCACACCACCATCATCTCCAGCAGAGAAAATTATGGGAGAACCACCTCCCGGAGTTCCACAAGAAACACTTCAAGAGCCTCTAAGCCTGAGAAGAGGTGAGGCTTTGAAGGCGGCATGGTCTCATTTTGCAGCCCTTGATGCAACAATTAAGATTCCTGTTCTTCTATTGTAAGTATTAGGATTATGATTTTGCATTCCTGCATGTTATGCTATCCGCTTCTCCCACTTAATTTAAATTTGCTGAGTTTGGGGAATGGTGAAGTGAAATGTTTTGGGAAAAGGAGGAAAGGAAAGAGAAAATGACTTGGTTGGTTAATGTTATATTGATAGTGTATCGTTTTTGGCAGTACAATCTTTTGTAGTGTCACTCTATAGACTAATGCATAATTTTTATGCTTGTCAAGTTTTTTATAGTAACAAATCTAGGACTCCACTCTATAGACTAATGCATAATTTTTATGTTGGTCAAGTTTTTTATAGTAACAAATCTAGGACTTCTTTGGAGTTGTCTGCAACTGAGCTATAAGTTTTCCTTGTTTGTTTCATGGGGACAGCTGGTATAATTTCATGGCTTTAATTTAAGTGGAGCCTTCATCTCAGTATCTAGGATATTAAATTGGACATGATTATCGTTACAACTCACTGTTGATTTTTTGCTCAATAAGTAAAAATTATATCTCCTCTCTTTAGATATTACAGAAGAGTGCCTGTGTTACCTTGCTATCCACCTTTTTCATTGATTGGTGGAGGATTCTGAACTCTTTTATATGTCTTCTCATATATCTTTTATGTTTCTGCAGCGTTCCTTTCTACCTGGCCGTCAATGTCATATATGGTGCTGAAGTGTCAAGGGAATTAACCCCTTTGTGGGTTTTTGGGCCCCTCATCATGGCTGTCTACATCACAATATTTCGGAAACTGTGTGAACTTTATGTGTTCAGCTTCAAGCGAACTATCAAAGTAATTAAAAGTGCACCCTCTTTCTGCAGTCTGGCTTTTGTCTATGTCTTTAGTGGAAAATTAAAACAAGATATTGGAGCTCTTATTTTGCTGCCTATAATGTTCTTAACAAATGATGATTACAAAGAGTTAAGGAGAAGTAAGTTTGAAGAATTGAGACAATGGTTTGTGGAGAAATACCTCGATTTCGTGGAGGAAATATGGCCCTATTATTGTCGAACTATCAGATTTTTAAAGAGGGCCAATTTCATATGAAGTTGAAAATTTTCTTGAGGTTAGTTCTAGGAAATTTTCTTTTAAAGAGGGAAAATTTCATTTGAAGCTGATACATCTCTTGAGGGTAGTCGTAGGAAAAGGTAAGAAAGAGCTGGAAGGAGAGATGATCTGATATGGCGTTGAAAGAATTTTTGAAGAGAGTTGGCCAATCCAGTTTGTTTTTGGGGTCTTGGTGTTAGATCATGTTAATGATCCATAGCAAATTCCCGAGTTGTGTAATCTTCCTAATGTTGTCATTATATTGTATCGATCATTGAGTTGTAGCATACGTGGTGCCGTGATTTTAATTCTTTTTCAAGTCATTGGCATGAATTGCTCTATAATACCTTACTAGAGGACCCAAGGTGATTTCCCATTTTGGAAACATCAATCAAGGTCCGTTTTTTTGGTTAAATTATGGTCCGATTTGTTTGTAGTATAAAAACAGAAATCCAAACTATTAGAAGATTATGTTGTTTTTACTTGTTCTACTATTGTAGAATGAATTATGAAGATTATTAGGAAAAGGCCGATGTGAATTATATATTCATTGATGCATATAGTGCCAATTGTGTTTATTATCATTCTAATGCAGCTTTGATTCATCACAAGCTTTGGCCATGTCAAATGATTATTCACATTCTTTTTTTTTTATACATAAGGAAGTAAATGATTATTCACATTCTAATGCCCACAATGATTGGTAGTTGGTACCTTACCGTACTATTTGTGGAAGATCGAGTATTGTCACAGAATTGTTATTAAATTGTTAAATTATTGATAAATTAAATAAGTAAATTTAAAATCCAAAAAATTTAATTATAAAAAGTTTTAATTCAACAGGAAAATGACAAATAAAGAACTTCGAATATCCAAAAGGACAAGTAAGGAACTCAATTTTCTAAAAGGACAATCAAATGATTAACAACAGCAATTTACTCATTAACAACATGCATAATTGTTAAATAACGCATATATTTATCTAATTTAATTTAAACAAAGATATAAGTTAAGTTAGTTAATAAATTATAATTATAAAAAAAAATACTCCACCTATCTTCCCCAATTCTCATCCTCTCACTTGTTTTTGTAAAGGGAATACATTTATTTAGGTTAATATAAAGAAAAGTTAATAAAAATTAGAAATCAAATATAATATTGGGAGGGATGTTTTTGTCATTTTTCCAAATATATAGTATAATAATATGTTACTCATAAATTAAATCAAATATACTCAGTCTTAAAATTCAGGACCTATTTGAATATATTTGGTCCTGAATATAAATTAAATCAATTTTACTTCAAAACAATTCTACCTTCAAAATAAACCCAACCTTTGTCCAAAAAAAAAACCAACCAGAATCAAATTAATTAAACAATCTTTACAGTATTTTGGTGGGAAATTATATGTTTTGTGCCTGCGGGGAATTTTTTTTTATTTAGTGAAAAATGCGCGAAATGCAAACTTTGGAGGACGGAGAAAATAAGAATACTTCTCGTGGCGGATAGGGAGACGATGAAGAGTGCCAATTGCGGAGGCTTCGTCTCCGCACAACACATACTCTAATCAATTGCTATTGCTTCTGTGAGAGAGAATTTGAATTTGTGTGTATATGGAATGGATTGGATTGGTTCATTAATTTAAGTATTTGATGCTCTTCTTGCTTCACACATGGCTTCTAAGTGTACCTCATTTTCCGTTTTACCTCCTTCTCTCTCTTCTCCTTTCCAACGTCAAAGAAAAGCCCAGGTACTTTAAAGGTTATGCTCTTTACATGTGCTTGCTTTGCAATTTTTTCCTTGTTTATTTGCTTTAAGTGGAATGAAGGGTAAAAGGGGAAAATGCAGTGTATCCCTATTTTGTGTTTGGATAATATAATTGGACTTCTAGCATGGAAATACAAAAATGTGTGTTTTTCTCTTGTTCACAGTTTATGTATGTTTGGGGAAGTGGCTGATTTACTATAATTTTTATCACATCAAAATAGCTTCCCTTTGTTTGGAGCTTTTTATTTATCATCCTTTCTCGTGCTTAAACAAGAGTTATACAATATTTTTGAAGTTACTTTGCACTCAAGTTCGTGCCTTTGTTTGATAACTTCTGTTATGTGTGATTAGTAAAAAGTAAGAGCCATAGTTTCATGTTTATTGATGCCTGATGAGAAGTAACGCTAGCGCTGTTGGACGTTAGTGTTACAGTTTTGGTAGGCACTCATAGCCAGTGGTATTCTGGAATGTGGATCATCTTTAGTTGATATAGAAGTGGCCTGACTTGAATCTCCCTGTTAGTACTGCACTTAATATATATCACAGCTAAATATGGCTTCATGGTAGATGGGGGAACTATTTTGGTTAATAATCCTAATTGAATAGATGGAGATGTCACTTAGGAATGAAAGTAAATGCAATCTTTAGTCAAATCAATTGATGTTGCAATTTTCGCCAATCTATTGGCTCTCAATTAAGGCTATTTGAACCATTAAACGATCTATATAATGTTATTAGGAAGAGAAGAAGAAGAAAACCAAGGAGATGTCCTTGACTCCTAATCACATTGTGTTCAGATAATGTTACTTTCACTTCAGTTCCTGGAAACAAATGTAAGGAGGCACTGTTGATTGTATATTTGTTAATTTCATTCCCCTAAACCTAAATTTTTACACTATTTACACACTGTTTGCCTCCATATAACATACCTAGGATGTCTATTAAGTGATGGGCTAGGTTCTTTTTTTTTTTTTTTTGTTTCCTTGTCTGCACTGGTAGTTTTGATCAACAAAATGCGCATAAGCTTCTATGATATGATGGTTATTAATACTCATTGCAATGGACTATTTCAATTTTCACCGCAAAAAAAATGATTTTATAAATTCAGAACTCAGAAGTATGCTAAGTGATAATTCACTGTGAATTGTTGAATCTTTATACAATGTGAAAAAGGTTTATCTCTACCAAAGGTTTCCTTTTTTTCAAAGTTTGAGCTGATCTTGAAAGATATCTAGATGTTTAACATGCCAATCGAGCAATTGATATGGCTTGCTATTTCAGTTTATTTTTTCTGTCCTCTCCACTTGCATGATATGGTTTTCTTTAATTTTCAGCTGAGTTTATCGCCAAGGTTATTAAACAGCCGGCAAAACAACGCGCTACTGTCAATATACACTAGAGGTATCTTGATAAAATATTGGGCATCTTGCACAGTTTTAATCCCTTTTCAATTCATTCTTTTGATAAAATATTGTTAATTTTTTGATATTGTCTGCAGAAATTTTTTAAAAAGGTTGATTCATTTTACTGCACATATTGTCTTTTAATATTCTCTTGTTTCTACATTGTTTTTCTGGATAGACCATTCAAATCGGTTAATACATGGAATGAGGAAGATGAATGGAAGGATGCAGAAGCAGCTGCATTGTCTTTTTGTTGTCTCTGAGGGCCAGTCACAAGAGATTGAGCTCGAAACAGATGATTTAGAGCCAGAAATCCTTGATATGAGTTCTGAAGAATTATTCTTAATTGATAGCAATTCTTCTGTCTATTCATCAAGTGGTGAAGGAAAGCCTGGTTTGATCTCATTTTATAATCGTCCATATAAGAAAGATGATGAGAAGGTCCATTTAAATGTAGAAAGGAATCAAAACAGCATACTATGGTTTATGGGACCTTCAATTCTTGTTGCTTCCTTCATTTTACCTTCTCTCTATCTACGTAGAATTCTCTCTCTCTTCTTTGAGGACTCTTTGTTGACTGGTAAGTAATTGTTCTCTGAAAGGAAGGCTGTCTCTAGGCTTTTAACCTTTGGGTGTATTTATTGATTCTGTGTCAATAGGGTAAATTAATCTCCTGATAAAAATATCAAGGTGAAGGGTTTGATCATGTTTGGTGCATTTATTGACTAGCGAGGTTCTGGATATTCTATAGTTCATATATAATTTTGATTGGGTGATTGGAATTATTTGTTTTTTCTTTTTGACATGATGGTGAAGCAATCATTGAATGAATGAACAACGGACGGGAGCGAGCATAACGGATGATAAAACTCTTATATTTTAATCTTGATATTGTCTTAACGTAGAGTGAACTTGACCTATCCACGACTTGTAGGATGGTCAATTACTTCATTTAAGTCTTTGCCACTTCTTTTAGCTTTGAAATATGCTTCCGTATCTGAACACTAAACTGCATTTTGTCTCCAGACTTCCTCATATTATTCTTCACAGAGGCAATCTTCTATTGTGGTGTGGCGGTATTTCTTGTCATGCTAGACTGTTTAAGGAGGCCATTGAAAGATGTTGCTGCAAACAGTAGTGATGCCCCTTTTGCTCAAATGGGACGGATCTCTTCTGTTGCCACTCTAGTACTTAGCCTTATAATTCCCATGGTCACTATGGGTTTGGTCTGGCCATGGACTGGCCCTGCTGCTTCTGCAACTCTTGCTCCATACCTAGTTGGTATAGTTGTACAATTTGCATTTGAGCAATATGCTCGATATCGAAAGTCTCCTTCATGGCCTGCTATACCCTTTGTCTTTCAGGTAATGGCAGCAAAATTTTCCTCCTTACAATGTCCATTTTTGAAATTGGATTTAATGAAAAGGGGAGAAAACACTCTATATATTCTTTTTGTTCACTTTTAAAATTTCTCATCAGATGCTTACCAAGTCTCACTATTCCAAAATTTCTTGGAGAAAATGCTCTTTCATTAGTTACCAATAAAGTATTTAATTTTCATACATTCCTTAGTGTGACTTTCTGAGTAATGATGAACTAATGTAGTTTAACTATCATCAGGTTTATAGACTGCACCAACTGAATAGAGCAGCACAACTGGTGACAGCTCTGTCATATACAGTTAGAGGAACTGAAATGACATCACATAACCTTGCTATCAATAGCTCTTTGGGTACTCTATTAAAGGTCCTACAATGCCTTGGTGTGATTTGCATTTGGTCTCTCTCTAATTGTCTTATGAGGTTTCTACCTTCTGTTCCTGCAACAACGCAATGACGCCCCATTTCTCGTCTCTCTGTAGATTTTAATCAATATCCTTTGTAAATTTTAAGGATTTTAGTAACTATTCTTTTGAGCTTTCTGTTTGACTGCTTAAATTTTCGAAATGGGATGTTTTTTTTGGTAATTGTTTTTTCTGTAACACTCTAGTTGGACTAAGGTAGTTAATATAATAAGTTTTCCCCTTAATTTTCTTTTGAAAGTTACTCAATGAGAATGTAGTAATGACACCGGAAATTATCTATGGTCTCTCTAGTGTAAATTGAAGAGTGAACTTTTAGAGAGATTTCATTCGCTGGTGATCTCCTATTTCCATAATTAGCCATTTGGTATGGAGTATGGAACAGTATTGTCGTTTCTTCATTTTTTTTTGCGACATCTATTGTATTTTCATACTAATAATTATTTAATTTTTTTATCTACATAATTGAGAGCTATTTGTTATATTTCACATTATTTTTTCTTTTAATTTCAATTCGATGAGTCTTCCATTCTAAATTATCAGTTGTAGTATTATGAATGATTAGTTACTCAAATGCCCTGCAGGTTGTTTTAACACATTCTATCAGGGATTATTTTCATAACAAACTTTATATAATCATATACATAGGAGCTAGGTCATGATGAGTTCACTTTGATACTAAATATATAAGGCATCAATTCGTTTAGATTTAAGTTTAAGGTGATTTTCATCAATTGGTGGCTCCAATGCAACTTATTAAAGAAAATACAGTAGAAAAAAGAACATGCATTCATTACAAACAATTTAATTAATGTTCATAATCAATAAGCACCAGATTAGTTAATTATTTAATGTGTTTTTACTGCTGCATACAATCAAATGGATCAAATTGATAAATTTTTGTTTGTACTAGGTTCTCTTTTTAAGATGATCTTGGATGGTGTAAGTATAACATGACTAATCCTCCTAGTCTATGAAACTAATGACAAATTTCTGTTAACTAAAGAAGATGCTTGTTTCACATGGGTAATCCTTCTAGTCTATGAAGCCTTTCTCTGATTCCATTGGTTGATTAGTTTCTTACTTAAATAATAGTCTATATATTAAAAAAATACGATTGGGATTAGCTGATTGATTTACCCTATATTTTTTCCTAATCTTTATCCATCCCTGACACCTCATAATGTTAGACCTTTTCAGTGTCTTTTATGGAATTCTGGCCCCCATTATGCTGCTCTTACCAGTTAAAAAGGCTTCAACAACTAGTTTACTACCTAAACTCCAATATAATACTCCCTCAAGGCATAACCTAAGTCAACATTAATCTAAAAAATTAGCCCAAGTCCCACAAATGAAACAAATACGTCGCATGATTATGCAAAAGTCAACAGTCAGCCAATAAAATACCAAACTATTCATTCACCAAAACCGAACTTCCGTTTCTCATATCCTTTCAATCTACTGTCTTTTTGCTGTTGATGACGTTTATTTACTCAGTAATTTATCCTGTATGCAAAATTAATAGCTAGTTTACTAAATTTATTGTACAAGATCATATGTGCAGCCAACAACCACTACACTATTATTACTAACCCAAGAATATAATGGGGCAACTCAATTTGATTTTCTTTATAACTCCAACTAATGATATTTATTGGACCATCTTTTAAATTTTCTTCTACTAGTAGAAACACCTTGTTGTATTCTTATGGTTTTATCAATGGTCCTCAATGTTATATACCTTCTCCCTTGGCTCTATCTATTGCCTGATCTATTAATTCAAACTTGAAATCTTGCCTTGCATTTTTGTATTGCTGGGTTGTTGATCTTTCTCTGACACTATTCCCTCATTCCATGAGGAAATTATTTTTTATCATCAGATTAGGTAACAATGAAAATAATATTTCCCGAAAATTAAAGAACCTCCTTTATTATTTTTTTTAAAAAAAGAAATAAAAATATTGATTAGTTGACTCGAACCCGTTCAATTTGTTTTATGAGCAAGAATCACTTTTGAATATTTTACAATCTACTTAAAAGAAGAAAAAGAAAATTTTTCCCTACACCAATGGTGATTATGTTGAATGAAAGAGACTAAGTAAAACTATACATAATTTCAAATTTTATAAATGAAATGATCATATTAGCAAGACTGAATATTAAATACCATAAAATGATAGTTTCTGTTTGCTTGGAATAATTTATTTTGAAGTAATTTTGTGTTGTACTCCCTCCGTTCCTAAATATAAGAGCACTTTGACTTTTTTTGGAGAATCCTAAGAAAGCAAAATAGGGTAATTAAAAATTGATTTTCCCAAATTTTTTCACTAAACTAGTTTATTTGACTTATGAACTTACATATGATCTAATAATATTTAAAATATGTTATGATTAAATTGTTCGTTTTGCTTTCTTAGGATTCTCCAAAAAAGTCAAAGTGCTCTTATATTTAGGAACGGAGGGAGTATGAGATAAATATACAACATACTTCTGGCAATACACGCGCGCGCATATATATATTGAGAGAACTTTTATTTTAGAAAGCATATGAAGCTTTTTTAGGCTGTGCCAAACATCTTTTTAAAGAAATAAGAATGAGTATACGATTTACACTTTTTCCATTCATATTCCAGAGACACTTTGCAAATTATGACATCATGCAGATTCAAACTTGGGCTGAGTGTTGAATTGTGTTAGATAATGAGTGAAAGTGTAGACAAGGTGGAAAGGTAGTGGATCAGGCAATTTGATGTGCTCTAAAGACAATAATAATGATGATGGTATTGAGTTTTTTTCTTTCATACTGACGAAGAAACCAAAACCTTTCTAGTGACCACATGCTCATATAGTGCTATGGATCACAATGGCGTGAACAAAAGCATTTTTGTGTAACACCTCAAGAAAAAAAAGGCATAGATATAAAGAGGACATGTGTGTGGAACTAGTGGTCCACGTTGATATGTACTAAGGCTAACATAATGAGACGCATGCATTTTCCGTAAAAAAAAAAATATTTTCCTCAATTATAAATCATGAGTTTAATACATGGTTAATCGATTATGTATTTTTTTCGTTATATTTTCTTTCCAAATAGGAGTATATAGAAGATGCAATGATATCTTTTTGAATAGATTTGCCAAATCCAGCACATGGACAAATCTTACTGGACATTCACCCATATTCATTGCTTGCGCTTGAATCCTGAGAAACTAAGCAAATATAGAGTGGAGGATTATATCAAAAAGTTATCACTGAAAGCTACTGGTGATTTCTGAATGTGAACGAAAATGATATGAGGTGCTTTTGTCTTCATGTATTGAGATTTTTGTTGTGTGAGGAATATAATCAGTGACTGAAATAAATCTAAATCACTAGTCTCTCCACCTTTCTCAATTTTATTGGACCTGATCGGGCTGATTCAACTTAATATGAATTAATGTATAACACACCAAACCTCACATGCTTTTTGGCTCTCTTTATATGGACTTGTAACATGCTCGTTGAAGCTTTTCTATACATATATACCTATATATATGTATATATGTATATGTATATATATATATCTATATATGTATATATATATATAAATATATTATAATTTTTCAATTTAATCAGTGGTGCTGTGTTCTTCTCATTCTTATTGTTAAACTAGGTGGTTTAGGTTGAGAGGAAGCAGATTCCATGATTCTCTACTCAGCTTAATTAATCATTGCAGAAAACATAAGCTTGATTAGAACTTGTATACATATAAATACAAAGAAATATTGTGATGGTTTTTTTTTTATCAGGAAAATATTGTGATGATTGGATTACATATATTTTGTACTCATTCGAAATGTAAATATAAGATTCATTTAACTTTTTTGGTGAAAGTTAAGAATCATATTAGATCACCAAATTATAAAATATGTCACAAGTAAATTAGATTATAGGTTAGATTATAAGTAGAATAAATTAGTTTTGTGGAAAAAAATATAATTATGAACATTTTAAAGTGATTACTTTTGCATTTTTAGTTCTTTAAAAAAATTAAAGTGTTCATATAATTAGGACCAATATATAGAGGCAATGGTATATATCTGTTTCGTAGTAGTGATTGTAACATGGCAAAATTTAAAGTGCTTGAGTGTGGTTTTAAATGTTGTTGGCCATTACAAAGTGTATCATTCGAACTGTTGAAAGAAAAGAAAGGAAAAGAAAGAAAGTTTTTTAAGCGTGAAATTATATCCTCATTTAACTTCCAATGCAACATGATGAATTCTATTCAGTTTCTAAGATATCATAATTTAATCCTGAAATATTAACACGTTGTAAATTTCTTCTGTTGGATAACTCAAAACAATCTTAATTGGCATATTTGATAAGTGCACGTTTTTGCTGCTTGAGGATCTTGAATCTTAATACTCTCGCATGGCATTAATGGGATGGCACCAATTTATTTGACAATATTTGAAGTTGAATATATTGACCAAAACTCTAGTAAAGTCAAATGATACTTGAGTTTCCCCTACTCTTTTTTAACATACTATGAATTTGTCCAGTAATTGGTTGTATATTGTATGAACAACATACAGAGTGTCCCACTCATCTCAGCTTCTATCTTTACTTGCTTCTTTTTCTAATATTTTGTTTTCTACCACCCCTTCAATTATTTCATCTCCATGATTTACTAAAAAACGACAGAAAAGACTCCAAAAAGTAAAGAACTTGTGGTTGGAACTTCTTCATTGATCATATGTGTGTGCAAGTGTGTGTGTAATTTAAGGCTGATAAGGCTTGTATATGTGTGTGAATATAAAATAGCTCTTGATGATTTAGTAGTGTATTTTAAGCACGAGTATTGTCAACTTTCTTGTCATGGGGGGCAGAACTAGCTGCTTCACGAGGAGTATATAAAGTAGGGTCTTAAAAACTCATAGCACTTGTCTCCACCATTTTCCTTTCCTTCATTAACTTTCTATTCTCATGTTCTGTTACTACTTTGGTTTCCTGTCTTAAAAATCTTCTCTTCCCTCTTCCACCTGCATGGAATTTACCTCTCAAATTATCACCATTCCCAGTTCTCCATCATCATGAAGCATATGTTGGTCAGAAAATCTACAATGAGTAGCCTTTGGATTTGGATGTGCCATTTCTTTCTGTTTCTGACCATGCTAAATGCTTCTTTCTATACAGTCCTTGGAGATAATGACTCAGATTCCTATTGGCTTCTTAAAATTAAATCACAACTGTTTGATCCATTAGGAGCTTTGAAAGATTGGTCTCCAATGGTTCCTATGTGTAGCTGGTATGGAGTGACATGTTCACTTGATAAGTCTCATGTTATAGGCCTGAACTTTTCTGGTTCAGGAATATCTGGTTCCATGCCTATTGAGCTCAGCCACCTCACTTCTCTTCAAATACTTGATTTGTCTATGAATTCCCTCAACGGCTCTATTCCTTCTGAGATAGGGGAGCTACAGAATCTAAGAATACTTCAACTTTTCTCAAATTATCTATCTGGCACCATTCCTAAAGAGATAGGTACTTTGAGGAAGTTGGAGATTCTCAGAATTGGAGCCAACTTGTTGACAGGAGAAATCACACCTAGTATTGGTAACCTGAAAGAGTTGAAGGAGTTGGGTTTAGCTTTCTGCTATTTTAGTGGAAGCATACCCATTGAGATTGGAAGCTTGAAGAATCTAGTTTCTCTTGATTTGCAGATGAACAGTCTAGGAGGCCAAATACCAAAAGAAATTCAAGGCTGTGTAAATCTACAAAATTTTGCAGCATCAAACAATTTGCTTGAAGGAGACATACCCTCTTCTTTGGGGTCTCTTATATCATTGCAAATTCTGAACCTAGCCAATAATAGTCTCTCTGGGCCTATTCCCTCTAGCTTGAGCCATCTCTCAAAGATGACATATCTGAATTTGCTTGGAAACAGACTAAATGGGGAAATTCCTTCAGAATTTAACAGTTTGACTCAGCTTCAGAAGCTAGACTTGTCCAAAAATAACCTTTCTGGATCAATCAACCTCTTTAATTCTGAACTAAAGAGTCTCCAAACTCTGGTTCTGTCTGATAATTTTTTGACAGGTAATATTCCAGCCAACTTCTGCTTCAGTGGTTCCAAACTTGAGCAACTTTTCTTAGCTCGGAATAAACTTTCTGGAAAGTTCCCCTTGGAGCTACTAAGTTGCTCCTCACTTCAACAATTGGACCTTTCTGATAACAACTTTGAAGGTGAACTTCCAACAACCTTGGACAAACTGCAAAACCTCACAGATCTTGTTCTCAACAACAACAGCTTCACGGGATCATTACCGCCAGAAATCGGAAACATTAGTACCTTGGAGGGCCTCTTCTTGTTTCACAACATGTTCACAGGAAAAATCCCAGTGGAGATTGGAAGGCTTCAGAGGTTGGAAATCATATACCTTTATGATAACCAGATGTCTGGTCCAATACCAAGAGAGCTAACTAACTGCACAAGCTTAAGGGAAATTGACTTCTTTGGGAATTTTTTTTCTGGACCCATTCCAGAGACCATAGGTAAGCTCAAAAACTTGGTTCTACTTCATCTAAGGCAGAATGACTTGTGGGGTCCAATACCTCCAAGTATGGGGTACTGTAAAAGCCTTCAGTTATTGGCATTAGCAGATAATAAATTGTCTGGTTCCATTCCACCCACATTTAGTTACCTTTCAGGACTTCAAACCATTACCCTTTACAATAACTCTTTTGAAGGCCCACTTCCAGAGTCACTCTTCCTTCTCAAAAACCTCAAAATCATAAATTTTTCTCACAACAGATTCAATGGAACTATCCTCCCTCTCACTGGTTCACATTCTCTGAATGCTTTGGACTTGACTAACAATAGCTTCTCAGGTCCCATCCCTTCAAGTTTAGCCATGTCAAGAAATCTCAGCCGTTTGAGACTTGCACAAAATCAACTCACAGGAAGTGTTCCATCTGAAATTGGTCAGCTCATTGAGCTCAACTTCCTTGATTTGTCTTTCAACAATTTGACAGGAGAGGTGTCACCTCAACTCTCAAACTGTAAAAAAATCCAACACTTTCTGCTTAGTAATAACAGATTGATAGGGGAAATTCCTTCTTGGTTGGGAAGTTTGCAAGGACTTGGTGAGCTGGATCTCTCATTCAATGACTTTCATGGAAGCATACCATCTGAGCTTGGAAACTGTACAAAATTGCTGAAGCTTTCACTCCATCACAACAATCTCTCTGGTGAAATACCACAAGAGATTGGAAATCTCACTTCCCTCAATGTACTTAACTTGCAAAGCAATCAATTCTCAGGCCCCATTCCTTCATCCATTCAGCAATGCAAGAAACTATTTGAGCTCAGGCTCTCAGAAAACTTCTTCACAAGTAATATTCCAGATGAGCTAGGAGGACTCACAGAACTCCAAGTGATATTAGACTTGAGCAAAAACAACCTATCTGGGAAAATTCCATCTTCACTTGGAAAACTCATGAAGCTAGAAAGACTAAATCTTTCTTTCAATAACCTTATTGGACAAGTTCCTCCTTCTCTTGGAAAACTAAGAAGCCTGCATGTGTTGAATATCTCATACAACCATCTCCAAGGCCAGATTCCTTCCACATTCTCAGAATTCCCACTAAGCTCATTTATGAATAATGACAACTTGTGTGGCCCACCATTAGCATCATGTTCAGGAAGTAAAGGGAAAAATCAAGTGGTGCTGTCTAACAAAGAAGTGGCTGCAATCATAGTGGCCATTGTCTTTACTTCTACTTTGATATGCTTAATGCTGTTGTACATTATGGTGAGAATTTGGTGTGATTGGAGGAAAGTTACAATTTCAAGTTCAGATGGAGGACTGGTTGAGAGAAAGAAAGAGGAGGGTAGATGGATTTATAGTGATAAGAAAACAAGAAATGGAGAGTATTGGAATATGAACACTTTTGGGTTTAGTACTCCTTCACCAGATAAGCAGAGTCCAGATCAATCAACAGCTTTTGTTTTCAATCATAAAATGAATGCAGAAGCAAAGGAAAATTCCTTAGTTTGAGAAGATTTTCTATTTTATTTGTTTTATACTACTATATTTTTTTCAAGCTCTTTGTCTCTCTTACATCATATAGCTTTATTGTTATAACTAAAACGGTTGTTCTTAAAGTGCACTGCTATTCAGTTTTTTGGCTTCTAAATATGCAGCTTGCGAAATCTCAATTGAATGTACAGAAGCAGCCTTTCCAGGAGGCTAATGATGGATAGAGATTCAATGTCATATAGTATGATACTACTATGATTAAACATTTAATTGGTGTTATAGGCAACTTAAATTTATTTGTTTGTTTTTTCATATAAAATTATGGTAGAATTCTTATCTAATGTGAAACTTATAACATTAAAATTTATTCCATGACCATGAAAGCTGGTTGAATGGGCAAACAACAAGGTTACGAATAGTTAAGGAGCGTGTGCTTGTGATACAAGTCCCACATCGGGGAGGTTTCCTCACAGGGGATGCCTTATAAGTCCTTGATTCCCCAACCCCAATAGCTAGCTTTTAGGGTGTGGAATCTCTAGTCCCATTTTCCTTTTATCGTAGACTAGATTATGGAATGGATAATTCGGATCAAATATTTTATAAAAGTAGTGTTATGATAACATTTTATAATTAAAATCTTTTGGTAATGAAGTAATACTACTAGATAGATAGTCTTATCGCTGCTGTATGCAGAAAGACTTATGACATTAAACATCATACAAACAAGCGAGCTTATCATTAGGTCAATTCAAATAATTACTCTAATATGATATTTCAATTATATATTAATTATTATGTTTTTAGCTAATGGGCATTTATCATGTTTTGTTTTTAGCATTATTGATGTATTACAATTGTTCCATGCATGAAAGATTACATCCTTTGTTTTCTTTTATAGTTTTTTGTTTTCTTTTATAATAGTCCTACTCCCTAGTATAAAAGAAAAAAATTTGAATACTTTTACACTTTTGCTCCAAATTATAAGAGCTCATTTTACATTCTCTCATCACCAATTGTCCTTATTTAATGTATTTTTCACTCCTTTGCACCTAACCCTCTTTCATACTCTCTCAGGTCCTAAATATTATATAAGAGCTAATTGACTTTTTTAAAAAATCCTATAAAAAGTAAAATAAGTTAATTATAAATTGATTTACCTAAATTTTTCCCGTTAGATTAATTTATTTTACCTATAAATTAATGTATAATCTAAAAATATAATAGCTTATTTCGCAACCTTAACTCTCCAAAAAAAAGTAGTTAATTAGGTCTTATATTTAGGAACGGTAGTATTAATTTTCATATATTTCTCTTTTATATAACAATTTTCATACATTTCTCCTTCTTAAAAGTTTCATATTAAATATGGGAAATATTGGGGAAAAAACATTAACTTCAAAATGGGCCAAAATGGGATAAAGCCAAAATTTACCAAAAATTCAGGGATCAAAACCAAAAATTAAAGAAAAATGAAGTTTACACTTTGCGGAACCCAATGGAATATCCTGTTGCAGCTATGGATCCTTGGGGCGGAGCTAACTAAAGAAAAAATGTGCTCGTAAAGTAAACAATGTGTACTACGATCTACTAACCATAAGCCGTAAGGCACTAAGGCCTAAATCAAATGCATTCAAAAAGCATATTAATAGTATAATGGAATATACTTGTTTCACTTTAGGGGCCCTTTTCAAATCCAATGGTGGCTAAAGAAGCCCAGGTCCCATATATTCCTTTTCCGGGGCCCAATAACTGATCCCCTTTTGGTAATTTACCGTTCAACGTGGAACATCAAAGTTAGTTAAGGTTCATAAATCATAACCATGAAAAGTGAAAACTCGTGTAAAGGGAAAAAACCAAATCCCAATAACCAAAGTCATTTACCTAATGGTTAAGAAAAAGAAGGATTGTGTGCTTGCCATAGCAAAGAGGCTAATGTTGATAAAACAAGAACCTCTTATAGATTAAAGCATGAACAAGCAGCTTAAAACACGAGCAATAACATAATATTATTGTGTGTGCTTCAAGACTCAAAGTCGATGTGTGCAAAATATGGCCGTCATGCCCACAAGGAATGTCGCATGCGGATGGAAGTTTTTTGCACCAAACACACAACAAATGATACAAACACTAATAAACCCTAAAAATGAAAAAGAAAGAAAGAAACTAAATGGAGGCCGCCGTTGGCAGAAGAAGGAGAGAATAGAAGGTAAGAGTGAGGGTTGTTTTTATATATATATAGACAAAGCGGGCTGGTTTGCTTGGGCTTTTTCTATTGGGCAACGGGCACATAACAAATTTTGCAACTTGCCCAGCTTGCTAGGACCATTTTATTTTCTATATATTCTTATATAGGTTAAACCAGTTTTTAGCCTTTGTAATTAATTTGGTGTGATTTGGGTTTCAGCTTGTAGTCTACTCATTTTGAAACTATTACTACGTGTAATTTTAAAAGGACTTAATATGTTACTAACTTTGTTTATCTCAATGATTAGACATTGTGACTTGGAAATAATAGGATGAATTAATATAACTTAAACAAATAAAGAATATGATTGCTGCGATTTTTTTTGTCTCAAATATATTGTTATTGAAAACGGATTGAGCTGAAAGTCTGACCATATGAAATATCCTTTCATGCAATTCAAACGTGTTGGACCGTTTCGAACCGGAAAACGGGATAGGAACCGTCTTAAAACCGCGAACCAGAAAGGTTTTGGGAGATTTTTTAATTATTACGTCATCGATTTGACCATCGGTTTAACCATTGCTTTAACCAATCTGACCGTCTGAATTGTGACTCAAAGACCTCTCCAATTCACTTTCCACTCCAACTTTTACAACAGTACTCATATAAAAAACAAATACATATCATGGTTACCATAGTTGGTTGAGCTGACATAAGGATGAGAACACGTGTTCGAATCCCGGGAAGAGTTTTCATTAGTAGATGAGACAACTTTACCTATGTGGGCAACAGTCCTACCTCTCAAGTCCGGATTAAATCGGGCGGTGATCGATTAACCAAAAAAACACACAATAGTTTAGAATTAAGTCATCTTCTTTGCCACCTTGGTCCAGCTCTATTTCCATTTTGCTTAACATAGACCACCTTCTAACTATCTTTTCTGGCAGAATAAGCATCTTATGGCAGGAAACACTAAATTTTCTTTAATTTATCTCTGATACCAAGTAGAAACAAAGACAAGTGAAATAGTCCGATAATTCTATTAATAATCTCCCAGATTGATTTATACTTTTTTGTTGAGAGAAAATACAAAGAAGAAAAATAGGTCAATGATTTTGTGTCTTAGATATATCATTAGCAAATAAATCTTCAAAATCATTGTACAACACGTACTAACCATAATTTAATTTTTCTTTCAATAAGAGAAAGAAAGCCTGTCTCAGCAAGATGCCAGCTCATTTTATTGATCCTCATTGAGATGACATTGTCATAATAGACACCAATCTACACAAGAATTACAAGAACGAAAAAAGTCGTTTAGATACAAGAAATGCTTTACACACATATACATAACAAAATGATAAACATGTTTCATTATCGTGACTTAAGAATTGTGTCTTAAACCGATATTTTAAATGTTTGGAAGGAGCGAAATTCAGTCCCGCAAAAAATGTTCTACGATAATTCGGTACTTCCTGATTATTATAAGTGTGTGCAACAACATGAAAAGAAGAGTCAGAATAATAGTTAAAGATTATTACTGTAAGAAGGAACATGATATATATATATATATATATATATATATATATATATATATATATATATATATATATATATATATATATATATGTAATGATCGTTGTTTGTTGGCAAAAGAGAGAGAGACCATTGTCACATTGGCCATAAGAGGCCGGGACCGTGGCCTAAAACCTTATAGAAATTCCACCATTCAGAAGACATAATAACTGGAAATGGATAAAACTATATAGTGGTAAAATCAATGAATATAATGTGAGATGAATGTAAAACCACATAGTATATTGTTATCAGTGCACACTTCATAGTTCAAAGTTGAGTGAGTCTTTAATCAAAGAAGCAGGGGCCAGTCTCTTTACCCACGCGTGAAAATTGGCCGTTGATAGATTATGGTAGTATTGACGTGATCAATATATATTATAAATGTCTTCCACCCAAAAGCACTGTTCATAGCACTGTTCATGAACAGTTATATGTGAGTGCATGAACAGTGTTTTGGGTGGAATATAATAATTTTATTCTTTTTTTATTTTTTTTTCATAGCATTGTTCATGAACAGTGATATGTAAGTGCATGAACAGTGTTTTGGGTGAAATATAATAATATTATTTTTTTTATTTTTTTTTTAAAAAAAAATTAGAAAAAAAAATTTTTTTAGTTATTATATGATTATTTCACCACATATTTTAGCTAAAAAAATTGTCATATATTTTTTTAGTGCAAATTTGTTAAAAAAGAAGGTAAAACAAAGTTAAGAGAAAATTTGTCATATATTTTTTTAGTGCAAATTTGTTAAAATAGAAAGTTAAAAAAACAATTGTTCAAATTATTTAATATTTATATTTATTATTATATTTAATATTTATTATTATTATTTATATTTATTATTTGGCAAATTTTTAATTATTTAATATATTTATTATATTATTATATTTATTATTGATTTTTTTATTTATATTTAATTATTTATTATTTATATTTATTATTATATTTATTATTTATTATTATTATTTAGTATTTATTATATTTATTATTTATTTATTTGGCCCACGTATTATTTACTTTCTTGGGCGAATTTATTTGGGTCACATTTTTTTTTTGTGGATTTGCCTTAAAGATTTATATCTTTAGTGTCACCATTATGATGATCTTTATATTTTTTTAGTGCAAATTTGTTAAAAAAAAGTTAAAAAATTTGTTCATGGGCAAATTTTTAGTGCAGTGATTGACATTCTCTATTACTATTGTATGTAATTGCTTTCTTGTGCGAATTTATTTGGGCTACATATTCTTTACTTTCTTGGGCTAATTTATTTGGGTCTATAATATATGATTATTATTTTTTTTAAAAAAATATAACTATTATATGATTTTTTACACCCGATATTTTGCACTAAGGAAATTTGTCATATATTTTTTTAGTGC
Organism: Mimosa pudica; assembly: GCA_029929735.1. Classification (NCBI taxonomy): domain Eukaryota; kingdom Viridiplantae; phylum Streptophyta; class Magnoliopsida; order Fabales; family Fabaceae; genus Mimosa; species Mimosa pudica. Next base: position 14,634,982 of record JAKELP010000014.1, on the reverse strand, counting down.
AAATTTGTTAAATAAAAATTAAAAAATTTGTTCATAAGCAAATTTTTCTTTTTAGTTTAAGACCTTAACCTTAACCTTACACTGATCCAAATATCAGGTGAACAAATTTTTTAACCCTTTTTTAACATTTTTTTTAACAAATTTGCACTAAAAAATATAATACAATTTTAAAAAATTTTCATGAGCAAATTTTTTTTTCAATATAATATATTAAAGATATATTGATTGGTCATATATTTGTATCTTCTATCCACTATTCGCATGAATGGATTTCATGGTTTTTTCACCCGATATTTTAGCTAAAAAACATTGTCATATATTTTTTGAGTGCAAATTTGTTAAAAAAGAAGGTAAAAAAAGTTAAAAGAAAATTTGTGATATATTTTTTTAGTGCAAATTTGTTAAAATAACAGGTTAAAAAAAAATAAAAAAATTGTTCATGAGTAAATTATTTAATATTTACATTTATTATTATTATTATTTATATTTATTATTTGGCAATTTTTTAATTATTTAATTATTAATTATTTAATATATTTATTATATTATTATATTTATTATTTATTTTTTTTATAATATTATTTTTTTAAAAAAAAGTATTTTTAAAAATTTACTTTTTAAAAGAAAAATTATTATTTTTTAATTTTTTTTTAAATTAGTGGAATATAATAATATTATTTTTTAAAAAAAATATTATTTTTTTTAAAAAAAAGAAATTAGTTGTTATATCATTTTTTTCACCAGATATTTTAGTATTTGTTTAGTGTAAATTTGTTAAAAAAAAGTATAAAAATTTGTTCATGAGCAAATTTTAAGTGCAATGATTGACATTCTCTATTATTATTGTATGTGATTGCTTTCTTGTGCGGATTTATTTGGGCTACGTGAATTTGTTCATGAGCAAATTTTTTTTTTAATATAATATATTAAAGATATATTGATTGGTCATATATCTTTAATTAAATATTTTTTTTCAAATTTTTTTTAACAGTGATTAAATATTTTTTTTTAAAATTTTTTTTAAAAAAAAAAACTTTTTTTTACCTTTTTTTCCCTTTTTTAATTTTTCTTTTTACCTTTTTTTTCCCCTTTTTTACCTTTTAAAATTATATATTTAGTGTCACAATTATGATGATCTTTTTGACCTAATATATATCTGCAAATGTTTTCTTGTGTCTTTTTATTTGCCTATTTATTTGAGCTACGTATTCTTTACTTTCGTGGGCGAATTTATTTGTGTCACATATTTTTTTGTATGAATTTGCTTTAAAGATTTATTTCTTTAGTGTCACCATTATGATGATCTTTTTGACCTAATATATATCTGCAAATGTTTTGTTGTGTCTTTTTATTTGCCTATCTTTCCCGTGCAAACTAGAAGTTGTTCCATGTAGATATAGAACACAAAAAGAAGAGTTGTTTCTTCACATAGGGAAAAAGTGTTCAGTTAGATTTAATTTCGATTTTCATTACGTCTTACAGAAAAATGGTCATTTGGTAATGTAAACTAGAAGTTGTGATTGAAATTTTCTTCCTTCTAAGGTTAAAGTTAGATGATAGTTTTTTTGGTTAATGCTAATTTTTAAGCAAAACCGCCCCCCGTGCAGCGCACGGGAGATATTCTTTTAGCCTTTTTTTTTCTTTTTTACGTTTTTTTTCAAAAAAAAATTCAGTTATTTTATGATTTCTTTCACCCGATATTTTAGTTAAAAAAATTTGTCATATATTTTTTTAGTGCAAATTTGTTAAAAAAAAAATAAAAAATGTTAATTGGGTCACATATTTTTTTTTTTGAGTTTGCCTTAAAGATTTATATCTTTAGTGTCACCATTATGATGATTTTTTTGACCTATGTAAAAGTGATCCACCAAATCACTGTTCATAGCTCTGTTCATGACCAGTGATTTGGTGGAATATAATATATTTTTTTTTTTAACTTTTTTTTAAATAAAAAAAAATTTGGTTATTATATGATTTTTTTCACCCGATATTTTAGTTAAAAAAATTTGTCATATATTTTTTTAGTGCAATTTGTTAAAAAAATGTTAAAAAAGGATTAAAAAATTTGTTCCCCGTGCAAAACACGGGAAATACCGCTAGTTTTTTAAAAAACAATTAGGCAACATAAGCAGTAACACAACAATATGTATATAAAAAAGAAAGAAATTTAGCTGATTTTTTTTGGTACTTGCACATTGCATGAAAGACATTGACCCTCTTTTTTAAGAAAAAAATCGTTCTTAAATATAAGATCATTTCTAGATTTCAATTTGTTTCTAAATATAAACAACTTTTTAATTTTTTTCTCAACTCTTTTTCCAAATGTAGTCCCTAATAATCCATGTCTATCAAAAACAAGTAAGAGTGGGAGAGTGAAAATAAAAGTATATAGTTAGGGTAGGTTAGTGATATCATGTGTTAATAACTAACTTAATTAGCATCCTTAATCTAATCAAAATAGATAAATTCATTTCGGGTCATGATTCAATGCTCATCACATATTTTCTCATCACTTCCTCATCACTTAAAACAGTGTAGTTTCACTTGGTGAAGCATGTGCCTAGCAAAAAACTCACGGACATCATCTCTCTCTCTCTCTGACACTTTGATTCTATTTCATTCTCCCAAAAGCTTCACACTAAAATGTTAAACGCACAACATCTCTCTCCTTATTCCTAATCAGTAATCACCATTAAACTTCCTTCTTCGATCTTCCCTACTTAGCCAATCACTGTTCAATTAATTATTACTAGGGTAAAGGAGCAAATCTGGCCCCCAAGTAACCACCAAGGAGTGCTGAGGACCCTAAACTAACCACAGGCCCGGATCTGTACCCCAAGTAACCAAGATGTTAAAAAAATACCCCGGTTGGACGGTCAATTACGTTTGATCGTTACCTTGCTTATTTGGATGCCACGCGAGCTCCTGCTGTGCCACCTCTGCATGCCACACGTGGCATGTTAGTTTAGGGTACTCAGTGCTCATTGGTGGTTACTTGGGGGCCAGATTTGCTCCTTTACCCAAATTTTAAATTTGTATCCATCAAATTCTTTTGATAAGATTCAATTAAATACTTAAATATTTAGGAAAGGTAATTAGAATTAGTTAACTTATGATTAAGTTTGGCATTAGATAAAAGATGTTAATTAACACTATAAATGTTATATTATGTTACAACATTCAAATTTCATTTGTACATGCTTTCAGTAGGGAAAAAAATTTGAGCGAGAAATGACAAAAGAAAACTTGTTAAATTATTCTTAAAAATAGTTTTATTGCTATAAAACAAGAATTCTCACTTAGTATATCCAATCTATAGCCACTTAATATCAAACCTCATTCGAGTAATTTGAGTAATTACCTACATTTCTCAACTAGTTATTTGAGATATATGAGTAGTTAATGGGGTTTTGAAATGTCTCAAAGTAATGGAAAATTCTAGCAATTAAAAGCGATACTCGAGTAGTTACCTATGTTACTAAACTAGTTATATGCGATATATGAGTAGGGAATGGATTTTTTTTCATTTTTACTAAATTTCATTTTAGACAAATTGACGACTATATCTTATTTGTCCTTCTGAGAATTAGAGTCACCCACTTATTCAATTGAAATTCAAATGTCATTTTATTGCCATCTTCCCATGACAAATGAACTATGTAAAAAAAAGCAACAAACGAGTCAACTGTAACTATGTAAGCCCTATATTAAGGATATACTCCCTCTCGTCTACAATATACTCCCTCTGTTCCTAATATTATAGGTTTACATAGTTACAGTTGACTCGTTTGTTGCTTTTTTTTACTCCCTAATATACTAAGTGGGAATTCTTGTTTTATAGCAATAAAACTATTTTTATGAATAATTTAACAAATTTTCTTTTGTCATTTCTCGCTCAAATTTTTTTCCCTACTGAAAGCATGTACAAATGAAATTTGAATGTTGTAACATAATATAACATTTATAGTGTTAATTAACATCTTTTATCTAATGCCAAACTTAATCATAAGTTAACTAATTCTAATTACCTTTCCTAAATATTTAAGTATTTAATTGAATCTTATCAAAAGAATTTGATGGATACAAATTTAAAATTTGGGTAAAGGAGCAAATCTGGCCCCCAAGTAACCACCAAGGAGCGCTGAGTACCCTAAACTAACATGCCACGTGTGGCATGCAGATGTGGCACAGCAGGAGCTCGCGTGACATCCAAATATGCAAGGTAACTGTCAAACGTAGTTGACCGTCCAACCGGAGTATTTTTTTAACATCTTGGTTACTTGGGGTACAGATCCGGGCCTGTGGTTAGTTTAGGGTCCTCAGCGCTCCTTGGTGGTTACTTGGGGGCCAGATTTGCTCCTTTACCCTTATTACTATTAATCATCTGTATATATTTCATTTCAATAGGAAGATCTATAAGAAATACAGAGTTGTCCAGTTAATTGATCAGTTAACTGTGAAATTATTTTACAGTTAACTGGATAACTCTGTATTTCTTATAGGTCCTTCTATTGAAATGAAATAGGTCCAAATAGTTGAAATTTTTTATGCTAAAAATTATTTTATATTATAATATATCTTTTTTTATTTTTCAATGGTATAAATGACAAATTATAAGTTCTTAGATGAATGTCAGTGGCCAAAATAAGAACCCAAGAGAGGGATTATGAGGGATTTTGAGGGATGGGGTTATGAGAGAATCCCAACCCAGTGTAATGATATTGATGAATAAAGAGCATCAGAGAGAGAGATGATGTCCGTGTTTTTTTGCTTGGCACATGCTTCGCCAAGTGAAACTACACCGTTTTGTGTGATGAGGAAGTGATGAGAAAATATGTGATGAGCCTTCAATCATGACCCATTGATTTCATACTCCATTCGTTCCTAAATATAAGATCACTTTAGCAAATTTGGAGAGATTAAGGAAGATATTCCAATGAGTTAAGATTATATGAAATTTCCAAAATATCCCTCACCTAAGTTTTAGAATTATCCTCTCACCTTCAAACCACTATTTTTTAGGTGAAGGAAGTATAGGGGTAATTTGGGGAAACTTGAGTCAAATTAGAAAGTGATCTTATATTTAGAAACAAGATCTCCTCTCTAAAGTGATCTTATATTAAGGAACGGAGGGAGTATTTAGGAATAGATAGAGTACTATATACTTCTATTACAAATTGTGTGATGATTAAATTATTTTTTAGAATGAACTATTGTAGGATAATGTAGCATATTCTAGACTATAAAATCGGGTTTATTCGGTTGCATGTATTCATATTAGAGGTCTTAGACCAAATTTTGTAATATATTCCCCTTGAGTCTTGTCACTATACCCAAGGGTACATGATCTGTGAATTTACTCTATTCGCAAGAGTTAGGGATCGAACCCTCAACCACTTATTTAAGTGACGAGAATACTTACCACTCACTCCAAACTGTTAGGTCATAACATGGAGTTAACCTTTTTACACATTATTATAGATATGTTAGATAAATATTTCTATTTTTACCCTTATTTATTATAATCACTTTCCCTCCCTTCATTGCATTTAATCAAATATGCAATGGCGTACAAGGAAAACTAATCTTAGACCCAAAAAAAGTGTCATGTTTTTTCATATATTTAGGACTAGAGCCCAAAGAGAGTACTAATAAGCTTGGGCTTAATAGATTTCTAATGATTTTTTTTTCGGGTTAATGGTATTCTTATTTTATACTCCCTCCGTTTCTTTTTTTCGGGTTAATGGTATTCTTATTTTATACTCCCTCCGTTTCTAGATATAAGAGCACTTCGACTTTTTTTGGAGAATCCTAAAAAAGCAAAATGAACAATTTAATCATAACATATTTTAAATATTATTAGATCATATGTAAGTTCATAAGTCAAATAAACTAGTTTAGTGAAAAAATTTGGGAAAATCAATTTTTAATTACCATATTTTGCTTTCTTAGAATTCTCCAAACAAATCAAAGTGCTCTTATATTTAAGAACGGAGGGAGTATTAGTTATAAAAGAGCGTGCATAAAGTATCAAAAGAAAAAAGAGCGTGCATAGCATTCTCTTAATATTATACGGAGTATTGATTAATAGGTCTGATGATTTAGGTTTGATAGGTGAACTACATATGGTTAGGACTTAGGAGCTAGTTTTTCATAAAGTTTTATTTTTTGTAAGAAATAAAATTTTCTGAAATTGAAAAGGACGCAAACATGGATAAAAAAAAAATATAAAGCGCCAAATGCACATGGGAATTCTACATGGTCATTTTTTAGCCTTTATATGGAACACTCTTTATATGTAAATGTTAGACTTATTTACCTAATTTTATTAAATTAGATTTATTAGTTAAAATTATCATAATATTAAAGACTTCTTATTTGCTTATTGTTAACAAGAATCAATAAGGATAATCTAAAAAATTGAAGAAAAAAAATAAAAGTCTTTCATATATAAACAAGTCCTCACACGATTTTATATGGCTAGAGTATACTTTAGTTCTTTTTTGTTAATAATGTTAGTTTCATTTAACTGAAAATGTTAACTTTAAAATTTTAAATGGTTAATCCAAGAATATGAATACACACACTTTAGTGCAATTATTTTTATAGTTTATTTTGAAATTTGTCATTTTTACCCCATTTACTTATGAAATGATAATTTAGATTTAATAGCTCATAGTTACCGTTAAGCTAACGTTATTAGCAAAAAAAGGCTAAAAGTGTACTTTCTAAACTTGAAGAATGAAATTGAAACTTAACACAAATATAAGAGACAAAAATATACTTTAACCTTTTTATATCTAGCAATGGATGAGAATATTGCTTCTACGAAGCACATTGTTTCCATATGAACTTATTGATATAATTAAACACTCCATACCTCTAGAGAGAGATATCAACACTCCATACCTACTTCTTTTGTTTTTCTAAGGGTATTCTCATCCTCGTGTCTAGTGACATTAATTATCTAATTTATCAATGTTTTGAAGTCCCATAAAACATTTAATTTCAATATTAATAATGGGAAGGGAGAATAATGCATTCAAATTTCCCATAAAAAATTGAACTAATAATAATCATATGTTATTGGTACTGCCTACAAATGGATAAATTATAAATGAATACATAATGACAATAATAAAGTCTTATTCCAACCGATAAATGAATAAACAACAACAAAGTCTTATCCCAACAGATAAATGAATAAACAACAACAATAACAACAAAACCTTATCCCAACTAAATGAGGTTGACTACATAGATCACATAATCCCATTTTGTGAATAAATGAATAAACAATAGACCAAAGTGGGGGAGAAAAAAACTCCACAAACTAAGCATGGTACAATTGCAAGCAATTTTGAGTAGCACAAGCCAATAAATCGGACGTTGGATGCCAAGCAACATGCTGTGTCTTAACTGCAAAATACAAATAACACTCAAAATCACGATCAATAGTGTGAACAAATAGAAAAATAACAGGAAAATGAAATAGACAAAAAAAAAAAAAAAAACTAACCAACACGAAAAGATCGATCTTCAATGCATATGGGACCACCCCTTCTAAAAAAAATGATGTGCCGCGAGTTAGGAGAGAATAAAAGTCATTGGTTGATACATATATACACATTCAGTCATTAAAAGAAGATCTGATTTGTGGTACAAATTAAATAAAGAAATCAACGTGTAGGGGTTTACTTGTAGCGAATTTCAATTGCACTCATTCGAACAAATTCCACATCTCCATCCCTGGGTGAGAATATTCTCACAGAATAACTGAGAATTAATGTAAATACAAGTAATTAGAACAGACACTAGGAGTAAGTTATTCACAATATCTTCAAGATAAAATTTACAATTAGTATTTCAAAAGCACAAACCCGTAAGAATCAGTTGCAAAAGAAAGTCCATCTCCACTAAAGCAGCAGTCAAATTGATCACATATGAGGTTATACCTCTCCAAGTAAGGCAGCTTTATAAAAAAAAGCATATGCAATGTGAAACACATTAGTTATGAAATATTTTCAATGCATAAAATATAATGGTACAAGGCTAAAGTATGTTTTTAATGGTTTTATAAGTTTGGGTAACATTATGTTTAAGTTCTTTAACTTTGATAAATGTGTTAGTTTTTGTTCTTTTTAAAATTAACCTCATCAACTTCCCTAATGGAAAATGTTGAGTAGTTGAATTTAAGATGTTCACTTGTTAACATCAAATAAAACCTTTTAAACTATTGGATTATTATTATTGAATTGAAAATTTATAAATATGAAAATAGATAAATCCTAATTATTATAGAAGATAAAGAAGAGGAGGGAGATATTGCTTGTAATTATTTGGACTGTGACATTGACCAATCCTAGGATTAGCAATGGGAGAAAATAGAATCACCTTGAACGGGGTGATTAGTATTAGGGTTTCTTTGAATGAGGTGGAAGAAGAGAGGAGACTATGGATGACAAAGCCAAAGCACTATTAAATCTCTGAATCAAGGGCTTTCTAGCTACCTCGTCCAACCGGGAGAAAATAGAAGAACAATGAACAATCACGCAAATTTGAAGTCTCTTAGCATGACAAGCATGATGACATGGGAGTAGGGTTTTGAATTCAGATTAGGTTATCACAAAAGATTGTTCAGATTTCACTAAGTAGGAATGAAGAAGCATGATGAGGGTCGGATAAGTAGTTGGAAGAATGGAGATTTTTGTTTTTTGTTTTAGAAAGGTTTAATTATTAAAATTTGCACTCAGTGATCGTGATTTGGCGGGTAAGCATTTTAATTTTGTCCATTCAGCATTTTCCCTACGGTGTTAATTTTAAAAGATAAAAAAGGATTTTAACCAAAGTTAAAGACAAAAGCATACTACCTCTCGTCCTAAATATAAGACCTAATTGACTTTTTTTGGAGAGATTAAGGTTGCAAAATAAGTTATTAAATCATGACATATTTGATATCTTTTTAGATTATCCATTAGCTTATAGGTAAAATAAACTAGTGTAAGAGAAAAAATTAGATAAATCAATTTATAACTAACTTATTTTGTTTTTTTTAGGATTTTTCAAAAAAGACAACTAGGTCCTATATTTAGGACCGGAGGGAGTACAATGTATTAACCTCTTACATTATTGCGTTGATGCCCCGGAATCATGAATGACATAACTGGTCGAGATTCCATTCGCATGTCCCAAATCTAGAACAAGAAAAATTCAACGCATAATGTTAAAACAGACCAAATTCTATCCGAGAGTCCAAAATTTATGGGGAAAAACATGACCATCATAGTCACTTATAGATGAGGTTCAAGTTAAGTCCTAAAATATAGCTCGAGTTAAAATTTTACCTTCATATGCATGTAATCGCGACTTACAAGATACTGCCCTCCAAAGCGACCATCAAAAAATTTGACATCAGATATTCTTGCAGCCATATTTTCAGCACGTGTCAAATTCCCTTGAAAGTTCGTTTCATCCAAAAACCTATATACAATAATCAAGCCGAATGAGAATATCATAATAAAATAATGATTGATAAAAAGGGAAAGTATCATACAAGAGACGGTTGAATTTTAAAATCATTTTGAAACTAGTTGAATGACAAGATTTATTAGTAGAGAGTAGGGGTATTTATTACTCAAAAACACTTTTCTAAGATTTTAAAATTCAACAACCATTTATCCCGCCTAAAAGAAAGCAAATAAACATTTAAAAGGGAAGTGAGCATCAACATATATACGTTTTGACACTACAACTGTCACATCTTGCTGATTGTCGCAAATCAAATAGACGAATAAGACCACTTGTGCTGCCATACACTAGCAGGTTGCAGTGTGCTTGATGGAATTCCGCTGCTGTTATTTTCTCTGTAAAATTTTGACAAAAATCGTTTAGAGACAACAGATTGGCAAAAATAATTCACATCATCACGAATAAGCAACACATACATCCCAACTTGGGCATAAATCTGACATCATGTCTACACAGTACACATACACACATTTATGTAGAAACACATGAAGGTATAGAAATTAAAGATTAGCCAAACATGGTCTTACTCATTTACCATGCATATATGGGTTTACCAAAAATAATTTGTTTGCAAGAGAAACGACAATACTGTTTTATGACCAGAAAATTCATAACTTTCTGTATGTGACCAACTCATTTGAATGAACTACCTCTGCTTCTTAATATAATAAATAGTTTGTTGCTCTTTCAATCAGGGAGTATTCAAATGGATCGGAGTACTCAGATGAAATTAAATTGTTTCATGGATTATAGGAATATGAAGATGAGTAACCATGATCTACAAATATGCAAGAAACAAGGACACAAAATTGCCTTCAACGTTTTCTTTGTGAGGCCGCTTCATGTCGAGGATATTGAAAGGCTGATTAGTGAGCTCAAGATTCCATAAATTGATTCTAAAATCATCTGCTGAGATGAATGTCTCACAATCACTGCACATGGAAAAAGAAGCCAGTTTGTCTTAATGGTACGGAAACAAATTAAAGTATATATACACCATGTACATACTTTTGAACTAATACACAAGGGTACATTGAAAATACATTACCTATTCATTGAGATGGAGTTAATATCATAATGGTGAGCACGTTCAAACACCTTTCGACATTTTACATCATGAAGAGGAGTATCTACACCTACAATCTAATTTTGAAACATATAAGCGTTGCTTTCTTGCAGAAAATATTTACAAACCCCGGAAATTTATTCCAAAGGAACCAACCTTGTCATTAGGAGAAGAAAAGGCGTCTTCCTTAGGCACGGAACTCCATTCTAACAAATTATCTGAGCTGGAAACTCGATTAGAAGTTACTCTTGGAGTATTATTTTTACTTTTGCGCTCCTTCATCTACTTCCAAAGGAAAAAAACAGAGGAAAAGGGAGAGAGAAAAGGGTTAGAACAATTATATGATGAATAATTAACTTACAAAGATTATTAATGAATGAATGAAAAAGAAGAAAAGACTGATTTAGATTTTTCATTTTTTGGCAAAATGCAATGTCCTTATTTTGATTAGTTTTAACTTTTAAGTTACGTCTTGAGAAAGATGAATCTTCACCATTGATCTAACAACACGTACCATCCAAAATTTAATGGTTTGAACATTCGATGAAAGAATGAACTGCATTCCATTCTGCACGTTCCCCCACTTCACTTTCTTTATCCTCTTTGGGACACTTCCCCCCAAATAGTAATTAGTCTATACGTAAGAGAACCAAACAGATGGCATGGAAATCAGTAAGAAAAGAAAGAACAAAAAAAATGCTTCTTCACGTACACTCACCCGTAGAGAACGAAAAAATATAGAATTAGAAAAAAAAAAGATGAACATACTTCATGTTCGTGGCTCTGGAATTCTAACTTGCACCGAAATTTGGGATGTTGTGAAGGAGTAGAATCCACCTGCTCCAAATGATGACGAGAACATTGATGATTCAAAGCCTAAGGACAAAAACACATGAGCCACTTTCAATCTTCATCCAAACTGTTGACCGGCCAGCCGATCACACTAGCTAATGGCAATTTTACACACACAATACTAGCAATTTGGATGTACATGACTTATTAATTGATACTCCCTCCCTCCGGTTATAAATATAAGACATAATTGACTTTTCTTAAAAAATCCTAAAAAAAAACAAAATAAGTTAATTATAAATTGATTTACCTAATTTTTTCCCTTAAACTAGTTTATTTTACTTATAAACCAATGGATAATTTAAAAATATATTAAATATGTCATTGTTTAATAACCTATTTCGCAACCTTAATCTTTTCAAAAAAAGTCAATTAGGTCCTATAGTTAGGACCAGCGGTAGTATATATTTTTTATTTATTTTCCTATTTGTAAAATTTTTTCAATTTAATAATAGTAAGTTAAAATGTTAATGTTTCGCTGTCATCAATTTCGTTAAAAAAGTTAATAGTGTTAATTTGATTGAAACATAACTTTGTCGGACTAAAAACACATTTTTCAAAGTTACAGGATTAAAAGGTGATTCTCTGAAGGTAAGGACCAAAAATACATTTTTCAGAGTTAAGAGACAATGAGTTTTTGACATTTTCTCTCTTCATAATTAGGATAAATTGAACCTCAAAAGTGATTTTATATTAAAGATAACAAAGTTTCACATCAAAATAATTGGAGTTGGATTGAATGTATATAATGATGGTTGAGTTACAATACATTGACTTAAGTTTTGTGATGGATTGACTCTCCCAATATTATATATACTTTGATTTAAAATTCCAATATGATATCAGAGTCACTTAAAAAAGAATGGAAGATAGAATGATTTAAGATTGAAAAATAAATAGAGAAAACACTCACATTTTCTCGATCACCCCTTTCAAGTATTACAACACGTCCACCTTGATCACCATAGGCAACGTAATCACCACGCTTGTCAAACTCAACTGGTGTTGTGATAAGATCTAAAAACTCAAAAGAACACAAAAAAAGCGTTAATAACTTTCTAACAAAATTGAAATATTCAATTCAAAAAAAGAGAAATGAATATGAATATTTTAGAGACATACCACATTCAAGGTTGGTCGTCGAAAAACGACCAAAAATCTGAGAGCGTTCCCAATTTCGTTTAACCATGACTGGCACCCTATAATGCTCATGAGCTCATTCTCTATATTATAGAGAGTGGTTTGAGAATATGCTCTATATGGCGCACTTTTAAAAGACTAATCTGTTAAACTATGAGTGTGTTTGGAAATCTGGGTAGAGAAGTGTCTTTTTTTCAACTTGGCTTCTCCAGACGTTAGTTTGGATAAATGTCAGTTTGTGTAAACCTATTTATATATGTTTGGATTTCTAATTGTAGAAGTGGTTTTAAAATAATTAAAAAATGTTGTATGGTTTATTTCGTTTATTAATTTTGAATATTATTTTTTTAATAAAATGGAATATAGGTATAATCTTATTATTATTATTATTTTAAATTTTAAATTCAAATTAATTTAAATTTAAAATGCAAAAATATTTAATAAACCAAAATATTTAATTTTATATTTCTATTTATTAGTATTAGATATTTAACCTTTCAAAAAACAAAGAGTTACGATGTTATTATTGCACATATTATTAATGCACATACGGTCCCATTATATAGAAGTCAGTCATCAACACCCAATAAGCTCTAAATTGGAACTTCTTTGGATAAGTTGATTTGGCCTAAAATTGAAGTGAAAAATAAATAAAACCTAAACATAAAAAAAAAAGCTGAAAACAATTTATCCAGTACAAACCAACTTATTTGGGTCCAAAAGCTCCATAGAACACACACTATATCATTTTTTCAAAATGTGTCTTTTAAAAGATTAAGCAACGTCATATCCTATTCTAACTATCGGCCACACAAGTTAATTTATTATGAAATAATAATAACAAGAATAAAAGAAGCGTAAAACACTCTAACAACCCTTCTATTGATCTGACTCAAACAACCCTTCTATTTATCTTCATTTTAAAAATCTCTTATTTATTTTAAATGCATACACTTAAGACTTGAGTCCAAAGCCAGAAGTCCCCATTTTCCCGTTAAAATTAGTTATAAAAGAGACTTTATTTATTAATTTACCCTTCATGGTAATAAATACCTAATTTGACCAATTTTGTATTGGAGATATTAATATTTTTTATTTTCTTAATTTCTATCTTTTTTTTGTCTGAGTTTATTTATATTTTTATTTTTTGATAAAAAAATTTCTATTTTATTTCTTAAAATCATTATTTTCTTAATGTATAGATTGATAGAGGTTTTTTGATCAAAAGAAAAGATAGAGGTTTGAATAGTTTAGTTAATTGATATAGAGATGATTAACTTATTGGAAAATTTATTAATTATTACTAATAAAAAAGTGTTTATAAATGTTTGCAACAAGGCTAAAGTATGTTTTTAGTCCCTTAACTTTGGAGAAAGTCATGTTTTGGTCCCTTAACTTTGAAAAGTGTGCTTTTAGTCCCTTTAAATTTGGAGAATGTGTGTTTTTGGTCCTTAACTTTGAAAAGTGTGATTTTTGTGATTTTTGTCCTTTTAAACTCAGTTAAAATATGTTTTTGGTCCTGTAACTTTGCACAAAATCATGTTTTAGTGCCTTAATTTTGAAAAGTAATGGACGAAAAAATACTTTATCCTGTTCTAGAAGGACTAATAACACCACTTTATCCAAAGTTAAGGGACCAAAAACACACTTTTCAAAGTTAAGGGACCAAAAACACACATTCTCCAAAATTAAAGGGACCAAAAACACACTTTTCAAAGTTAAGGGACCAAAACATGAATTTCTCCAAAGTTAAGGGACCAAAAACATACTTTAGCCTTGCAACAATTGTTTTCACAAATTTACTGATAAATTTATTAATAAACGAACAAAATTTACTTCGTTTATGCATATGATAAAAGATACATCCAAATATACAATAAAAACGGATCAAGTTTTTGAAAAATCGAAATGATCACTTATCATATATAATAAAAAATAATATCTTTAATTAAATATTAAAGCAATTGAAAAACACAACTCATATTAGATTTTGATTAATTAACATATATTAGGTAATTAGACTACTAATTATATTTTCATGTAATAAGATAATAAATTTGTTTATAATTAGAATAAATCAGTTTTGAAAAAAATTGATGATATGAAAGTAAAAAATAAAGGCTAAAGGTGTCAAATGTATGTAGTAATCTTTGGTAAAAAACGTGTATGCGGTAATCATGAATTAGAAATGGTGCAGATTTGGATTGTGAATTTGTGCGCTACATGGCGCGCTTTTGAAAGACAAATATGCTTTATCGTTGAAGGCTTTTTTTTTAAAAAAATTGTAACATCATTCCTATCCTATTTTAACTCTAAAAAAAATTGAAAATTTATTGTGAAATTTCGGTAAAAAAAAAATGTACTATGCAATAATAATATCAAGAATAAAAAGGAGTAAAATACTCCGACATCCTTTATATTTTCCATTAATAATAAAAATCTCTCATTTTTTTAATCCATACACTTAACTCCAAATCCTGAAATCCCTAAACAAGTATACAGTGTGATAAAGTGTGATTTTTTATGTTAAAATTATTTACAAAAGATATTTTATTTACTAATTTTCCCTTCATGAGTTTGGTGAGGTGGTGGTTGGTCATTTGGGAAACAGGGAGATGAAGGGAAGAAAGGAGCAGGAGAGATGGCTCAGTAGTGGTGGTGAGGGCGAGCACTTTGTTGGTCAGAGGTGCAATGACTGTGGACGAGTGCAGGGGAGATTGGTGATTTGGTTTGGGGTATGAGTGTATGAAGAAGGAAGGAGGAAGGAGAAGAAGGAAGGAGGAAGGAGAGGGTGAGGAAGAGGAAGAAAGAAAGTTTATTTAGTCTATAAGGATATACTCACTCCGGTCCTATTTATAAGTCGTCAACCGCTCATATTGTACAAACCAAGGAATGATGGTTAGTGGCGGTTACATCATTAAATTGGTCTTGTTTTATTTTTCATTTCCATCTTTGCCCCTCCTCACAACTATTAAATGAGTCATAATGAGGCAAATAAAAGTAAATGCAGAGATCTCTTTTTCCAATGACAAAGACATGTTTGGAAAACTTTAATTAATGACTTAGTTAGTGGTAGTTGGCGACTTATATTAAGGACCAAAATTTAGTGGCGGTTGGCGACTTATAAATAGGACCGAAGGGAGTATTAGACTTAAATGTGTAATCTTATTATCATATCAATGAAAATATCATTATCATTGTTGATTTCATGGTAAAAGTTGAGTATCATTTTTTTTATTACAAAAAGTTGGGTATCATTACTTCATTAGTGTACGTTGGAATAATTATTTATTAAATATTTCTATCCTTTAGCCAATAATTATGTATCAAAATTGGGTTTTCACCCTATTATATTTACTTTGGAAGTATTTTTTATGTATGATTTTGCTCAAAAAGTGAGCAAAGTGTATTATTATATCTGCCCTTTATTTTAACGGTAAAGGGCGAATATGATACACTTTGTGCACTTTTGAGGTAAATTACTTTTTTTTTGTAAAGGAAGGGGCAAACGCTCAATTACATTAACTCAACTACATTATTCATATTAAGGCTACTCAGGACTCGTGGTCCTCCTACTCCAGCTTGATCATCTTGCAACATGCCAATAATCTCCTCTGGCGGCAATCTCCAGTATATGACTTCTCTTTGGTGTCTACACAAGGAGGCTAATTTGTCTGCACACTTGTTTCCTTCTCTTAACGTATGTAATATCCTAACCTCCCAGTCTCTTTCCAGCCAATTGTTTAGTCTAATCCATGGTTGTGTGCGAAATTCCTTATGTTTCCCTGCATTCACTAGTTGTACCACCAACTATAAAGCATCACTCTCAACTTCTATTTTCCTCAAACCCAAATTCCAGCATGCTTCCAAACCCAATAAGAGTCTCCATGCTTCTGCTGTTAGTGCATCGTTAGTCCTGACTTTACATGAGAAACCTTGAACTCATTCTCCTTGCTCCCCCCTTATTACTCCCCCACATCCTGCATGTCCATTAGATGTAACCGTTCCATCAGTGTTCACCTTGAACCATCCAGTATTTGGTCTCTGCCAAGCAATCAAGCTGACTTCCTCAATTACCTCCCTGCATGTACCATTATCTCATCTATTCAAATAATTGTCAACTTGTTTTCTCACTACTTGTTCAGCATTTATAGGAAGATCATTCCCCCTTTCCTTCACGTTTTTATTCCTCCATATCCATAATTGCCAACAACTAGTAGAAAACAATTCAGGTCAGAACTTGTCCTCCAGATTTGATAGGCTTACATTAATTTCAACCCCTAAACATGAAAGTATTCCAGATTTAAAGCTACCTGGATTCAACATAAGGATTTCAAGCGTTTCATCAAAGAGAAATGGAACAATAATGTTGACACATGGACTGCTTGGAAATTAATGGTACATTATGAAGCCTATCATTGTAGAGTAGAGTTAAAATATCTTGAACCACTAAATAGTAAATACATTATGAAGGCCAAAAAACAATGGAATACTGAGGCTAAAATCGGGCTCATATTTTGGGCAGTGATAATAATATTTATTATTTAGGGGTTCAAGATATTTTAACTCTGCTCTACAAAAACCCTATAAAACAATGTTATGAGAGTACCTTCAGAACGTGTAGCTAACTACTCCCTCTGGTCCCTAATGTAAGAGCCCAAAATTTGAATGGTTTTGGTCCCTAATGTAAGAGCCCACCCCACATTCTCTCCTCATTTAATACATTTTTTCCTACTTTACCCCTAATTCTCTTTCATATTTATTAATGCTTATGTATTTCTCTCTCTTAAAAGTAGCATAATAAATATGGGCAATTTTGGAAAAGAAGCATTAACTCTAGACATCCAACTAACATTCACATGTTTTCTTAAGAAGCGTTTTTTTGGCGGCTAGCTCTTACATTAGGGACCGGAGGGAGTATATTAGTAATTGAAATCTTAGTTGTAAATTAGTGGCTCAATGATTGTTTCTTGTTGATATGAAATGAAGGGTGAATAATGATTTGTGAATGAGGCCAAAGTTTTAATGTGGTCCAACCTTCGTTACACCAGCTTCTTTATTTAGTTATCTTATCCTCTCTTGCCAATGCATGCTTCATTCGTTTGCATTGTCCAGACAGTGGTTTATTCATATTGAGAAAATGTTGATGCCAGGTGCCACCCATATCTAACTATTTTCATATCTAATTATTTATTCATATCTAATTATTCTTTCGAAACTGTTTAATATAAGATCCAGTTGAGGAAATCAATGAGCATAAAAAATAATTAAATATACTACCTCCGGTCCTAAATATAAGACTTAATTGACTTTTTTTGGAGAGATTAAGGTTGCAAAATAGGTTATTAAATCATGACATATTTGATATCTTTTTAGATTATCCATTAGCTTATAGGTAAAATAAAATAGTGTAAGAGAAAAATTAGGTAAATCAATTTATAATTAACTTATTTTGTTTTTTTAAGGATTTTTCAAAATAGTCAACTAGGTCCTATATTTAGGACTGGAGGGAGTAGTATATTATCTTTATAAAATACTTATATTTATTATTAGACTACATATGACTTCATTGGGAAAATTAATTGAGAGAGTAAACGAGAAATATAAATACTTAAGTAATTTATTTAGTTTTTTCTGTAATTTTTTATATCAATGAGAGGGTATAGTTTACTATTTCAGTATCAACTTCATTTACACTGTCAAGTGTCAAGCGCGTATACAAAACTTTAGCTATCAACCGTACCATATTTCTCAGTACAACTTTGTCTTATCCATTTATAACGAGACCCCTAGGTGAATAATTTCAAATTGGAGCAATCAAGCGTAAGAATGGGAATGCAGAATTGTGTGATCCTGTTGGAATTGCAGATAACGTTTCTGAGGTTGATCTTCTTGCAAATTCTGTATTTTGTCTGCACCTTAGAAATCATAAAATTTCTCCAGTGTCCACCCCTTTTTTGTCTTCTACTTTTTCATAAATTAGAGAATTTGGATCATTTAAATAAAGGGTACTTAAAAAATGAGAAAATTAAAGAGGAAACAATTGAATCAAATTACAAGGAATGGAACTCAAGTATCTGTTGATTGTTCTCTATTATGTTTCTAAATATGCGAACTACTCAAAGAGGAGAGCTTGTTCCAAAATATACATATTAGACGTTAATATTGACGCTCTTCATATGGTTAGAGTATTTTGTTAATATCATATGGTTTTAACTAATTTAACTTTTGTAAAAAAACTAATTTAGGTAATATCCTTAATCTAATCAAATTATGTAAATATCTTATATTATATTTGAGGAATTTTGTCCCAAGAATTCACATCCTAGTATGAAGTTCAAATTATTGGAGACAGAAGCAGTGAAAGTTATTCTTTCTGTACTTCTTTTCATCTTCATGATCAAAAGCAAAATTACCCGTGAGCTCTCTCTGAACTTATGCGACTTATGTGTAAAGGTACTTCTCTTTTTCAACTTCAAACACCAAGGCAAGGAAAAAGACAATTTTATTCCACACTCACTTTCATGCCATTTATCCATAATAACCAAATCATCATCTTCCATTGAGCACCAAACTCACTCATACCATCGTTTAAGGCACTTCCATTACTCCATTATTAATTCTGCAAACTTCCATATTTCTCTCTCATATACACTCCTCAGTACACCACATGTGACATGTCCATGCCTTAGTCCATCATCCTAAAGTTCAAACACTGTGTATACAACATCCAAAAAATGCTTCTCTCTTGCTCATAAGTTTTAACTGCTTCATGTTTGATACTTCAGTTTGAAGTATACTCAAGAAGATGGTTGTTCTTAGAACCATGAGTATAATACTTTGTTGGGTAGTTTTGCTAATGAGTTCCACATCAAAATGTGATAGTTCAGTGGTCTCTGTGAAGTTCTTGAAGGCTCCCCATGCATTCTCACACTTAAACTCATCTACATTTGCTTTTGAAGCTATAGATTCTGTTAGTGGCTGCCCTTGCACAAACTGTTCTTTCACTTGCAAGGTTTGTGCTTTTGTTTGACATCACAATAGTCTTCTATCCAAGTTCTCTTTCATTATATACATATATATATATAACCTTCATTTCTCACAAACTCTTTTACTTGGTGTTACTATTCAAAGATTTTGGGTTTGGAAGAATTTTCTAGGTAGTAAAAGTATGTTGTATGTGCAGCTTGATGATGGAATCAGATCAGTTTGTAAAGCAAAAAGAGTTATCTACTCAAGTTTGAGGGATGGAAGTCATAGTTTTGAGGTGTGCGCCAATGGAACTCAAGGACTTGGCTGTGCCAACTTTAATTGGACCGTCGGTTAAGAAACTATCCCTTTTTTACTTTCAGCTAAGCTATTTATTACTTCTCATTGATAAGCATGGGCTTTAATTAATTTCTTGCTGATTTGTCTATGTAATCATGTACCATAAATTGAGTATACAAGCATGTTTTGACTTTTAACAGCTAATGCTATAACAAGAGGACAATTATGTCCTCATTTCAGATGTCTAACTAACTTTTTGGTTCATCCTCGTTATGAAGAAGACTAAATTTTTATTGCCATGAAAATGAGGAAAAGAGGAATATTACTCCTAGTATCGTTTTGGGCGAATCGAGACTCACTCGGCCTTTTCTTTCTTTCTATGACAATCTGAAAAGATCTTCTCTTCTTCTTTTTTCCAGATACAGTCCCCCCAACAGCATATGTCACTGCCTCAACATCTTTCACAAGTGCTACAAATGTTTCAGTTGATATAACTTTCAGTGAACCCTGCATTGGTGATGGCCTTGGGTGTAAATCAGTAAATGCTTGCAATGTAAGTTTGTGCATGTCTGTTTATGTTTTCTCGCTTGTTACATGTCATTTCTATAGTTTCTTGACAAATTTTATATTCAATCCATATTTTTGGGCCAAGATAACAAATCAAAGGATTGATGTGTACAAAATATTGCACCAATGGGTAGTTGGTTGAACTGGTAAGTGGACTAAACCCCCGTAAGGATGAGAACGCATGTTCGATTCCCAGGAAGCGCTCTCATTGGGAGAGGGGACAACCTTGCCTATGTGGGCAACACTCTTACCCCTCGAGTCCGGATTAAACCGGGTGGTGATTAACCAAAAAAAAAAATAATAATGCGATGTGGGTGTATGTAGAAGATGCATTTGTGTAACCTGATATACTGGATCAATTTTTAACAGATTGCTGTTATATCTCTACGCAGCTTCTAGTCTATGGCGCTGGCCAGGTTATACCGTCTTCCTTTACCATATTGCAGCCCAACCTGAAGTATTCTCTTCTCATAAGTTTGTCGTCCACAGTTCAATATGGACGTGTAATCCTTGTAATGGATAAGAATTTTTGTACAGATATGGCTGGTAACAGCTTTACAAGAACCCCGAATTCAAGTGTTTATGTGCACTTTGGTGAGTTACATTTTATAATGGTTTAATGTCTTCTAATTATAGCTGAGACTTTGGGCCTGAACTGCCGGGCTGAGCCTGAAAAAGCATAGAAAAATTGGGCTGAGTTGTAAATAGTGAAACTCGAATTAAAACGTTCTAAATGTGGACTGACCTGCTTTTAAAATGGGTTGGGTTGGGCTGGGCAAGCTCGTTTAAATCAGGCTGGCCTGAAATCCCAACTTTGCTTCTAATTTGATAACTCCTTGATATCTTTCCTTCTCTAGTAAGTAAATTTGTTTTCTTATCAGAGATACTTATTTTGCTGAATGACCAATATTTATAAACTTTCCTTCTCTGGGGGACTTCTTTGACAGATAGAAGATGGGACTATGTCAACTTGAGGACTCATGTACCAGAAAGGCTACTTCAACTAAACAGTGAAACTAGAACAGTCTTGGCAACTAATGACTATAATAAGCTGAAGGTGTTTGTGTATTTCTCAGAGCCAGTTCTGAATTCCTCAACAGAAATAGTAAAACATCTCAGCATAAATCAGGGTTCACTTCTCCCAACTAATGGGAAAACTCGAGCAAATAGGAGATTTGGGTTCATGGTTAGTGTACTCATGGGTTTGATATGCTACTATTACATACTGAATGCTTATTGGTACCAATTCTCATTACAACTGTTTTTCTTTCTGGCTGCCTATCCCCATATCAGATTAATAATATATCCTCAAGCACCATAATCTCAGTGAGTTTCAATTCAACATCAATAATTAGCAGGCAAGGGATTCCAGTTGCTCCAGTTTCACCAGTTGCTTTCCTTTATGGTACACTATCCTCATTTAATGTCACCACTATATTTTATGTAAAATAGATTCATTTATACATTTTTTCTTTATCTCTAAACTTTCTTGTTTTCTTTTTCTTCCCATCACTCTTTACTGCTATGTGCATGGATGGGATTCAGATTCTATGAGGCCTTCTGTGAACTTGAGTACATATAGCATGAGGACACAAGATCATAATGTCCAGATATTAATCAAGTTTGTAAAACCTGTTTTTGACTTCAATTCCTCTTGCATATCGTTGACAGGAGGCAATTGGAAGGGGCAAGTACTTTCTAACTTGTTATTTTAGCAAAATTACACATACTCAATTAATATCTCATACAAATATCTTTGTCCAGCTTCCATGAAATTAGTAGAAGCATATACATTATTGAGCTAGAAGCAAATGACAATATAATATCTATCAATGTTCCTGAGAATGTAACTCGTGACATTGCTGGAAACAAAAATCTAGCATCCAATGTTCTACAAGTGAGGCACTGTAAGATTTATTTTCTTCTAACTCATGACCATATCTAATCTTGTGTATTTTTATAATGAACACTTTTTATCTAATATCAATAAAAACAATAAATAATTTGAATTATGCAGACTCCAGTCCTCTGATTTCTCTAGTGATTTCTTCATTTGCAACTGCTTCTTTTGTGTTGACATCTCTTGCTGCTGGGCTGCTTACTATCTCTACCGCTAGCCTTCAATATTTTGGTGCCTTTTCAAGATCATCTTCGTTCTTGACCGTTGATCCAGCAAGGAGTCTATTTGTAAGATGTTTGACTTACCTGAACTATATGTTGTTCATCATATACCATTAATTAGTCATGTAGTTTTCAATCACATGTTTATGCATAATTTTTTTTACTGAAATAGATGAAAGTTAATAGAATCTACTACAGTACTTGGAAGATAATTGTTGGCTTGGATTTGGAAGTTCATGACAAATTAAAGCTGTTACTTAAGCAGTATTTTTGAGTTTGGGATCTAAGAGTAGGGAGATGGGCATATGGAATTTATTTGATCTTAATTTCTTACATATTGGGATCTTCGTTTCAACTCTATCTAATCATACCTTTATAATGTATGTTTATGGAGAGAATACAACACTGATAAAGTCAATTTTTTCAAACATGCAGAGAATTGTTTGCTACATTCAAATCTTTGCACTAACTAAATGGTTATCAGTTAAGTTGCCTATTCAATTTTATGAATTTGCCAAGAATTTGCAATGGACTATACCCTATTTTTTGGTGCCATGGGAAACAAAAGATATGCACCTGCTCTTGGTAGGTACAAGTCCTTTTGGCAGTTCCAGTCCTTTTGTCTCCAAAGTTCCAACAAACATTCCAACCATGAAGTTAATTGATGATTCAAGCAATCGTGCTGCGGTATATGGATCCCCTCTCACTTCTTCGGAGTATCAGTTATATTTTGAGGTCAGATTATTGTAGCTTACATTTTATTTACATTTGTATCTTATATTAGTGAAAAAGTGAATAGTCTACTTGATAACATCACATATTTGCAGAACCCAAATGTGCAACCAAAAGCTGAGTTTATTTCAAGTTCACAACATTTCAGTGGGTGAGTTACATGAATTTCATAAAGTGTGTCATTTTACTTGGCTGATACTTTAAACTTTCTACTGTAACAAATTATCTGAAGATTTAGTTGCCTGCTTTCTCTCTCTTTTTTTCCTTGAAATAGGTGGACAGAATTCTCCAGAAGCATGTTTTGGTTAGCTGTGATCTTTGGTGGTTTGGTGATTCTACATGCTTTTCTCCTCCTTATTTTGAAGTTCAGAACCAAAAACTCTGAAAAACCAAAGAAATATGGGGCACTCACTTTCCCAAGATTTGAGATTTTCCTTCTATTTCTGGCACTTCCTGGCATTTGCAAGGCCTCTACAGCCCTTGTAAGAGGTAACATAAATGACAGTGGTCATTTTCTAATTATTTGTTATGAATATGATACTATACTATTCTATTCCAAAACAAATAGTTATAATTGACATGTCATGTTTCAACTTTTCTTATTTGTGTGGCAGGAAGTTCATCTGGAATGGTGGTTGGCATTTTGCTGTTAGTATTTGTGTCATTTGTGCTTCTAGCCTTGTTCTTGTTCCTCTCTGTTGGAATTACGCTTGGGAAACTACTTCAGTACAAGGAAGTCCATCAAGAAGGCGAGAAATTTCATTGGTATCAAGAGCTTATAAGGGTCACACTAGGTCCAGGTAAAAGAGGCCAATGGACTTGGAAAGAACTACCAAACACAGTTCGTTTAACCATATTAGGCCCTCTATTTGAGGATCTTAGAGGCCCTCCAAAGTACATGCTTTCGCAGATTGCTGGCGGTCCACAGAGCCGAGGTGATCGCATCATAGCCTCAGAGGATGAAAATGAAGATGCAGAAGCACCTTTCATTCAAAAACTTTTTGGGATTCTCAGAATATACTACATACTTCTTGAATCCATAAGACGGGTTTCCTTTGGGATTTTGGCAGGTGTTTATAAGAAGACTGAGTATTCCAAAACCCCAACAACTATCTTACTATCTATCACTGCATTTCAGCTCTTCTTTGTTGTGCTGAAGAAGCCATTCATTAAGAAAAAAGTTCAGCTAGTTGAAATCATCTCACTCTCATGTGAAGTTGCACTATTTGCCTCCTTTTTAGCACTCTTAAACAAGGATTTTTCTCTTGAAACTGAGACTACATTTGGAGTCTTTATGCTTATTCTATTCCTAGTGGGCTTTTTGGCACATATTATGAATGAATGGTATGCTTTATATAGACAAACAAGGCTGCTAGACCCTGAGGGGAAGTCATTCTTGAGAGGTTTGAAAATAGCTTCCATTGGGTTTCTCCTTTATTTCATACCTCAGAGATGCATCAAGAACTTGGAAAGTAGATTCCCTAAAAATCTTGGTGGCAATGAAGAAACAAGGGATATTAATTTCTCAGATGAAAGATTCAAAAACTTGGGTGAGAGAGATTCAAGTTCAACTGATAAACCATGGCTGAAACAACTGAGAGAGATTGCAAAGTCTAGTTTTGGAAAAGAAGGAAGTCCCAATGATCCTTCTACTAGTACTACCAGGTGGAGTGGGATATGGGGAACTAACAAAAGGAGTGGAAGCTCTTCTGTGAACTCATCTTCTGATTACAAGTCAAAACCAAGTGGGTTATACAAAGATTTGGAGGCTATTTTTGCATCCAAGTGAAATTTTATGATATATTTATCTCTGTATCAGTTACATTAATGACATAGATTTTTAGAATTAGCATGATTATGCAGAGTATGTTTTGCTCAAGAAAACACAAAAATGTCATGAACTTTCTATGGTGGCTTTGAATAATACGTTTAACTTGGTTGTGAAGTTTACAAAGGCATGATTGATACATAAACATTTCAATTTATTTCTTGATTTTCATGATTGAGCTGAAATTGGTCAAGCAATCCATTGCACCTCAAACATATTGATTAATTATGTTACTTTTTTTTTGTGACACAATAATGTTAGTCAAATAGGTTAAAATTATATAATATCATAGGACACAGGATAATCACCTCCTTTTATTTTCACATTTTTCTCTTAGTTGTTTATTATTGAAAAGTATCGATAATGATAATTTAGGAAAATGTATTGAGAAAAATTAGAAACATATCTTATATAAGTATAACAAAACCTTTATAATATAATGTCATGACATCTCCCCTTGTAAGTGGGAGGGAGATTCCCTTGTAAGTGGGTGAGAGGTTACTAGTTAAATCTCACTTATAATTTTAACCCTTTGATTGAATAAGATACAAATACTTCCTTAAATCCTAAATATAAGATCAATTGACTTTTTTTTAGAACATTCTAAAAAACTAAAATAAATCAATCAATTATAAATTAATTTACCTAATTTCTCCCTTAAACTAGTTTATTTAAATCACAAATTAATGGATAATCTAAAAATATACTCCCTCCAGTCCTAAATACTACCTCCGGTCCTAAATATAAGACCTAGTTGACTTTTTTTTTGAGAGATTAAGGTTTATATATAAGTTATTAAATAATGACATATTTGATATTTTTCTAGATCTTCCATTAGTTCATAGGTAAATTATACCAGTCTAGGGGGAAAAAATTAGGTATATCAACTTATAATTAACTTATTTTGTTTTTTAGGATTTTCCAAAAAAATCAATGAAGTCTTATACTCCCTCTGGTCCTAAATATAGGACGTAGATGACTTTTTTTTGGGAGATTAAGGAAGGCTTAATTTTAGATTTCTTTCCAATATTACCATTCTTTCTTTCAAGTAATTAATTTAGGTCCTCTGACATCGAAAAACTTCAGATGCGAAATCCGACGACTTCATTGATGCATCTCAGATCTCCCTCATTTCATAATTGCATCTCACTCGATTTCATTGTTGGATTTACGATTCCATTTCGCACCTCCATCAATTTC
This sequence comes from Mimosa pudica, assembly GCA_029929735.1. Classification (NCBI taxonomy): domain Eukaryota; kingdom Viridiplantae; phylum Streptophyta; class Magnoliopsida; order Fabales; family Fabaceae; genus Mimosa; species Mimosa pudica. The sequence goes on along the minus strand of JAKELP010000014.1, from coordinate 14,608,679 downwards.
TTATTTCGATTGCACTCACTGCATCAAATCATACCAGAGACAATCAAACACTCGAAAAACAAATTTCTAGTTTTAAGAAATGAAGACATATCAGATTCAAACTTAAGAATTAGAGAGAAATTAAAAATTTCAAATTTGACAGCAATAGCAACAAAAGCTTTGACAGGCGAACCTGTAATTGACAGCTTTGATGTCGAAGATGGTAGTAGTTGAACTCCACAACCATATCACTGAAATCGATCATGGCCTTGCAATTTACGGCACATAATCAAAGCTCGCAAAAAATTTCAGTGTTTTGACGAAGGAAGAAGAAAATCATTGGTGATGCTTCTTGGCTTGATAGAATGGAAAGACGTGAGAGAGGTAATTTCATGGATAAACCTTTTCGGTTTGAAGCTTCTTGGCTGATGCATGGTGATTTTAATAATTTTGTGGAAGCTACTTGGTCTAATGAGAAGGGTTGGAATGAGAATTTGAAGGATTTCACTACTAGGATCAATTCTTGGAGTAAAGAGATCTATGGGCACCTAGGACGCAGGAAAAGACACCTGATGAACCGTATTGAAGGAATAAATAAATGTATTAATATTGATGGGGAGGTACACGCTTTGAGATGCTTGCAACGTGACCTATGGGTGGAATTAGAAGATATTATTCTTCAGGAGGATTTGATGTGGGCACAGAAGGCAAGGTGTGATTGGTTTGCTCTTGGGGATAAAAACTCCAGTTATTTTCATAAAAAGGCGAACCCTCGTAGAAGGAGGAATTGCATTGATGCTCTGTTGTCTGAATCTGGGGAATGGTTATATAATGTTGAGAACATTAAACAAGAAGCTCTCTCTTTCTATACTAATCTTTTTATGGAGGAAGGGACTGATGATCTTGAAATTGTTTGTGACGTGGGATTCCCTGAGGTGAATCCGTTGTGGCTGTCTTCCATGTCGAACAAAGTCTCACAAGAAGAGGTTGAAAAGGTTGTAAAGTGCATGGGACCGTTGAAAGCGCCAGGTCCTAATGGGTTTCATGCTCTTTTCTTCCAAAACCAATGGTCCCAGGTATGTCCATCTGTTTACAATTTCATTCTGAAGATTTTTGAGGATCCTAGACTTATTCGAGAAGTCAATCATACTCTCCTTGTGTTAATTCCTAAGATTGATTTCCCAGAAAAATTGAAAGATTTTAGACCTATAAGCTTATGTAATGTGATTTATAAGGTGGTCACTAAACTTGTTGTAAACAGAATTAAGCCCATACTATCCAATGTTATTTCTCCTAACCAATGTAGCTTTGTCCCTGGAAGGCTTAGTTCGGATAATATTATTTTGGCTCAAGAAGTTATTCATTCTATGAGGTGTGCAAAGGGTAAGAAGGGGTACATGGCTATCAAGATTGATTTGGAGAAGGCCTATGATAGATTGAGATAGTCTTTTGTGTTGAAGTGCCTTCGGGAGCTCAATTTTCCCAATGGTATTATTGATTTGATTGAATGGTGTATTAGTTCTCCCTCAATGCAAATCCTCTGGAATGCTAGTAAGACTGAGCAGTTTATTCCATCAAGAGGCTTGAGGCAGGGTGATCCGATTTCTCCTTATTTATTTGTTATATGCATGGAAAAATTAGCTCATTTAATCCAGGAACAGATGAACAATGGAGTGTGGAAACCAATCAAATTAAATGCTAATGGCCCTCCAATCTCTCATCTTTTCTTTGCGGATGATCTTGTTCTTTTTGCGGAAGCAAGCATGAATCAAATGAGAATTATCAAGAAATGCATGGCAGTTTTCTGTACCGCTTCAGGCCAACGAGTTAATGCTACTAAAACTCGTGTTTTCTTCTCTAAAAATGTTAATCATAATGTTCGGGAGGACCTGAGTAATGCTCTTGGCTATACTAGAACGGCAGACCTGAGGAAGTACTTGGGTGTTCCACTCCATCACGAGAAAGTTAATAAGAATACTTATAAGTATGTTATTGATAGAGTGAGATCCAGATTAGCAGGGTGGAAAGTGCACTCCTTATCGTTAGCTGGCAGAAGTACCCTTGTTAAATCCACGGTGATTCCAATCCCAAATCATGTCATGCAAACCGCCCTTCTCCCGGTGAGTATTTGTGAGGATCTTGACCGTCTCTCTAGAGATTTCTTGTGGGGTTCTACTTCTGAGAAACGTAAGGCTCATCTTGTTGCATGGGACGAAGTGTGCAAAAAGAAAACGACAGGTGGATTGGGCTTGAGACATTCTAGGGAGCAGAATAAGGCCCTTTTAATGAAGATTGGGTGGGGCTTAATGACAAATAAGGATGCTTTGTGGACAAGAGTTGTTAGAGGAAAATATAGATGTGGGGATGATATTATTCCTACTAGTGATAGAAGAAGAAGGGGGTCTCGTTTATGGTGTGACATTAAAGAAGTTTGGGACTCCTTTATAAATGGGGTTGAAGTTGAGCAAAGGAATGAGTCTATAGTAGTTCGTTGGAAGCATGAGAATAATGGAGTCTTTTCTACAAGAAGTGCGTATAATATGATCACTCAAGTGGAGCAGCCTGAATAGAATTTTTGGTCTAAACTTTGGAAAGTTAAAGCCCCTAAAAGATGTAAAATGCATGTTTGGTTGCTTTCTCAAAATCAGCTAGCTACAAATGGGTATAAGAAAACGTGTGGGCTACACGTGACAGGGGATTGTGCAGCTTGTGTTGGAGAATATGAAGATATAATTGATGTTTCTCGTGATTGCTCTTATGCACGAGAAATATGGATTGAACTAGGTATTCAGAGATCAGATGATGCTTTCTGGAGTAGTACGGCGAATGATTGGATAAAGATGAATATTAAAGATAAAAAGCACGTAAGACAATGTGAATGGAATGTTATCTTTTGTATTACTTGTTGGCTTTTATGGAGAAGAAGGAATGAAAGAGTTCATGATGGAAATACACTCACGGTAGCGGATGCACTGACGGAGATTCTTGGGGTTGCCCGCTGCATGCTAAAAGCAGTTCACTGGAACCGAATGCCGAACACATTTTTCTGGACTAACGTGACTGTAGAGCGAAGGAGGAACGAGATGAGTAGAACTTATGATGTGTGTGTAGACGGAGCTTTTTCCAGGTCATCTAGCCTATCGGGTTGTGGAGGAGTTATATTTGAGCATGATGTTGGTGTACTAGAAGCTTTTATATGTGGTATTAAAGCTAGAAATAGCTTGGAAGCAGAATTGTGGGGATGTGTTTGTGGATTAAGAAGAGCATGGAACCTGGATATTAAATTTTGCAGGCTATGGACAGATGCTTTGGAAGTCATAGAGCTGATCAATATTAATGAGTATGAGAGGCATGAGAGTGTGGAGTTGATCCAAGAGCTCAGGATGTTGTTGGTTAAAGACTGGACGGTTCAGGTAGCATGGAGAAGTAGAGAGGAGAATATTTATGCTGACTTTTTGGCTAAACAAGCATTGCAGATGGGGCCAGGACTTCGTCTTTTGACAAGTGAAGAAGTCAGTGCTATGATGGCTTTGCAAAGAATTACTTGAGTTTATTGTTTAGTTTTCCTTTGTTTTTTCTTTATTTTCCGATGTATCAAAAAAAAGAAGAAGAAAATCATTGGTGATTCACTATATAATGGTCACCACACAAGGTTATAGGTGTGGGCCGACGTTTGGCCCGTGTTGAATTGAAGAGGTTTGATCCTAATTGAGGAAGGACAAGTAAGGGCAATTTCGGAAAAAATGTGATAAAAATTAGAAATAGGTCTTATAATTAGGACCAAAAGTAACTCTCAATATAGGTCTTATATTTAGGACCGGAGGGAGTATTTAGGATGGGAGGGAGTATAAATATAACCTTAAACTTTAAAAAAGTCAACTAAGTGAATTCAAGTGTGTGGTCTTAGTAAATAGGTCAACGCCTCACAAAATAATCTATATATCAATAAAGACATTACACTCCTATAACCACTGTTGGGTTACTGTTCATTACAGGCAATCAACGTGTGACACGTGGCCGTGGACCCATCATCCTACAAACTAAAAGCTTCTCCCAAAAGTTTCTCTTACAAAAAGAAAACCCCCTTAACTAACACATGTGACCCACGTTCTCCCAGAAGCTTCTCCCATAAGCTTCCTTTTTATATTTCAAACTTCAGCTTCAAATGCACCTTGAATTCAAATTTTAAATGAACATGGGACCCACATTTTGTGGGTATATATCTCCCAAAACACTGTTTTTTATTAAAACACACACAAACACATGGTGGGTCCGGCTCTCTCTCCTCTCTTCCACCGACCACCAGCTTCTCCCTCACTGTCTCTCTCTCCACAACCACCCAACCTCTGCCTAAACCACCTCCTCCACTCCCCTCACCTCTCCTCCAACCTCCACGCCCTTATCCTCACTTCCGCCGAGGTCTCCTCACCGGAGCCTCCGACGTCTCCACGGCAGACTCCATATTCCATAACATGCATGTGAGCCGCCGACGTCCACGACATACTCCATAACACGTGAAAAGCTGACGTCTTCACAGAAGTGACAGCGTGGAGGTTGGAGTGGTCGCGCTTGTAGAGTTGATGTTTATGGTGGTGGAGGGGCAGGTGGAGGGCGGAGACGAGGTGAGAGCGGTCGGAGGAGATGGAGGTAAGGTGGAGGGTGGGATATGGAAGATTTTTGGGGAGGGAGACTCTGAGGTGGTGGGCCAGTCACATATGGCTTTTTTAATTTTTTTTATCTAAAACATGGCTTTTTAGTGGGTGTATTAGATAATTTAGTGGGTGTATTAGATTCTTGTAGAAAACTCTTGAGCACTAGGAAGATGACCGTGTGTAAACACAAGTATTCTGGGGGAGGGACCATTCTTGTAGCCCTTCTCTTAGCCACACATGTATTCTGCAAACATCTCAGGTACGTTAATCAAACTCTCCGAAACTACCCCTGCTATAGTTGATTCATTAGTGGGTGTATTAGATTCTTCCCTGTTCTTATATACATGTTTGCTTGTAGAGGAAAGACTCCATTTTTTCGCATAACAAGCTTGAAAGATTAAAAGTATGTTTGGGGAAGGAGAAGAGAGAGAAAGCGAAGAACCCCATTCAACTTTTTTTTTGTTTTTTGGTAATCAATGATTTTGATTGAGGTTGAGAAAGGATTGTAATCAACGATTTTGATGTTTGATGTAAAGAAATTTTTACCGTTGGGATTGTGCTTGGAGGTTACTTGGCTTTAATGACTGTCATATTTTTCTTTTTTTGCTCAGAAACTGTCATATTTTTCTGGGAAATAAAAGAAAATGACTTCTTCCATGTATGGAAAAGAAAAAAAGATGTTCACATTATTATTCAACAGGAAACTAAACTTTTTTACTTCTCTAGACTGAAAAATCTTTAACATAAAACCACCTTCTAATTTATCTTGCAGAGCAAATTCAAAGTGAGGCCTCTGAATGACAGTTCACATGAAATGATTTGATCTTTGTACCTACAAGTTAGTATAGTGAGCCAGGCTCTTATATTCGTGACCCGTTCTCTAAGTTGGTCTTACTTAGAACGTCCTGGATTGCTTTTAATGAGTGCCTTCATCATTTCTCAACTGGTAAGGATTTTGTGCATGAAGTGATTACTATTAGCTTCCATGTTTCTTTTGTTGCTCAAAGAAGAGAAGGATATAATAAATTTTTGGACCTTAATGGACTTGCAGATTGCTACTTTCTTAGCAGTATATGCCAACTGGGGATTTGCAAAAATCAAAGGAATTGGATGGGGTTGGGTTGGTGTTGTCTGGCTCTACAGTGTTGTCTTCTATATTTCTCTTGACTTCTTAGAGAACCCCATTCAGCTTATTTCTTTGTTTTTTGGTAATCAATGATTTTGATTGAGGTTGAGAAAGGATTGTTATTTGGCCAGTTCTGTATAACACATCAAGTATATTTGATGTTTGATATAAAGACATCAAGTGTATAACACATCAAGCATAAACAGTTGAACACAGTTCTCTTTATCACACTCTTATACTTACTATACTATACTGATAATCATGTCTAATTTCACAAAATGGGTAGTAGCATAAACTTCTGTGGTTGCATAAATGGAACTTAAATATGTTAATTATGTTAATTCCTTTGGAGAATGCTCTAATATGTCAATAATATGACTATTTAATATTTTGAAGATACAAAAATGATTCAAATTATTTTCTAATTTTTATGAGTCAATTATCAAGTGAAATGCCACTAAAAAAATATTTATACAAAGCTTAATCTTCAGTTTTAATAGTTATTTTATATAATACTCCATATATTATATAAAAACCTTTTTCATGGATATTAACATCTAAATTTTTTATGAGAAAAGTTTAGGTTAAATTATACTATTGCCTATTGGTATTGTATAATTGTATCAAGTTTTGATTTATATGGATTGCAAGTTAGTTATAATTGTATTATGTTTTGAATTAAAACTACACAAATTCAATGTATGTTAATTATAATGCTAACTAATGATAACTATTACATTTGTAATTTACACTAGCAGATTTATGTGGATATTGAAAGGATGATAGATTGCTTCAATGATATATCTCATAAAACTCGATTTCAATAATGTTATGTTGGTGGATTAGCAATAATTATAAATAGATCACGCGAAGCGCGAGAAACATGGATATAATATCTCTCTAATGTTTTGCATGTTATATTGTGTGGAGTATGTCTTACTAAAGATTTACATGGTTAAGGTTGTACATTAGTGACAATTATAATCATATTTTTGAATCAGTAAATTGTCAGATATGCAGTTTGAATTATATTTATTCCTGCATTTCTTCATTGATTGCTCTACTTAAAGTTCAATTTTACTTAATTATCTCTTGCACTTGCAAGGTCTTATATCATTACATCGCAATAATTTTTTGTTTTAGTTCATTGAGAATTGAAGTTAAATATCACGCGCAAAGCGCGGGAGTTCTATCTCGTTTAGAAAATAGAAATAATGTTTCATCTTCATCTTCTTACTCTTCCTCCATCAAAGCAACCACCTTTCCCTCCTCTTCACTCTCTCACAACCCTAATTCCCTCACCGCCGCCACCCTCCTCCGACGACGTAGTCGCCGCCGCCAAACTCATCCTCGACTCCGACCCAAAATCCCTCCCGGAAACCCTAAAAAACACCACCTTCCAATGGAATCCATCCCTCGTAGACAAAACCCTAAAACGCCTTTGGAATCACGGCCCCAAAGCTCTCAACTTTTTCAACTACCTCGTACGAAATCGAAACTATCCCCTTTCCTCCTCATCATTCAACCTCGCCATTGACATCGCAGCTCGCATGCGAGATTACAAGTCCGTGTGGGCCCTACTTTCTCGCATGCGAGCTTGCCACGTGGGACCAAACCCTAGAACTTTCGCAATCATCACTGAGAGATATGTCTCTGCTGGAAAAGCTGATAAAGCTGTGAAAATATTTCTCTCTATGCATAAACATGGGTGTGTTCAGGATTTGAATTGTTTCAATACTATTCTTGATGTGTTGTGTAAGTCTAGAAGAGTTGAAATGGCTTTTGATTTGTTTAAGGTTTTTAGAGGTAGGTTTAAGGCTGATTGTGTTAGTTATAATATTATTGTGAATGGTTTTTGCTTGATTAAGAGGACACCTAAGGCTTTGGAGGTTATGAAGGAGATGGTAGAGAGAGGAATGAGTCCAAGTTTGGTTAGTTATAATATATTGCTTAAAGGGTATTTTAGGAGTGGACAATTGAAGGAGGCTTGGGATTTTTTTTTGGAAATGAAGAAGAGGAAATGTGATGTTGATGTTGTGACATATACTACTATGGTTCATGGGTTTGGTGTTGTGGGTGAAATTGAGAGGGCTAGGAAGGTTTTTGATGAGATGGTTAGGGACGGTGTTCTTCCTTCGGTGGCGACATACAATGCTTTGATTCAGGTTTTGTGTAAGAAGGATAGTGTGGATAATGCTATATTGGTGTTTGAAGAGATGTTGAGGAAGGGTTATGTGCCGAATTCTATTACTTACAATTTGATTATTAGAGGGTTGTGTCATAAAGGTGATATGCAAAGGGCTATAGAGTTTATGGTGAGGATGGAGGAGGATGATGAATGTGAGCCAAATGTTCAGACATATAATGTTGTGATACGGTACTTTTGCGATGCAGGGGAGATTGAGAAGGGTTTGGAAATGTTAGAGAAGATGAGGAAGAGGTCGTGCTTGCCAAATTTAGATACGTATAACATTCTGATTAGTGACTTGTTTGTGAGGAAGAAATCTGATGATTTAGTGTTAGCTGGGAAGTTGTTGATGGAAATGATGGATAGAGGCTTCCTGCCTAGGAAATTTACTTTAAATAGAGTATTAGATGGCCTTTTGTTAACTGGCAATCAAGATTTTGCAAAAGAGATACTTAGATCACAAAGTAGTTCTGGCCGGGTGCCTCGGCATTTGAAGCTCTGAAAGCTGCAGGTTGAAGATTTATCAGTCTTTGAAATTCAAGAGGATTAATGGCTTGTTTGGTTGCTTGAAAAAATCACAAAGAATTGGAAAGTTGAGAAAGTAGGGGTATTTTTGTAATATACATATATCCCGGGGCCCACAAGTTTTCTCTCTCTATCTCCCACTTTTTTTGGGCCCCACACACTTTATTTTTCATCATTACTTAATTTACCTCTACTTTCCATCTTTACCCATTTCACTTTCCATTTCTCCTTTTTCCTTCATGTAACCAAACGGACTCTTAAAGATGTAATTGTATCCATTATGAATTCAAGCTCTTGTTTAACTTGCAGTTTTTTGTCAGTTATGAGGCTAGCAATGGGTGTAATGACTTGACTCTGTCAATATAAGTACAGAAATACACATTTTTATCATCATTGGGTGTGTTTGGTTCGGCTTGTGGATGGGTGGCTTATTTTTAAGGTGGCTTATTTTTAAGCCAGTTAGAAAATAAGCTATAGGTTGGCTTATTTTTATGTTTGGATGAAGTGTGAAAAAAGTGGCTTATTTTCCCACTTGACTTATAGACATGTTTGGATGACTTTTTGTTGAAAAGTAAGTTGAAAGTGAAAAAGACCAAAAAGGGTATGAATTTCATTAAACAAAAATACACTTGAATCAAACCTTTGAATTATAAAATAAAAATTTAATTTAGTATTATAAAAAAGATTACCCTAAAAGAAACATTCATATAAGCTTTCTAAATATCCATGGCGAAGCAAAATGCACAATCAACACTATCTAATACACGTAACTAAGGATATGTTTTTAGCTAACTAATGATATACATATTACTAACTCTGACGCATGCTTACAACAATGTCATTTCTAGTTTTGTCACGACAATTGTTCATTCGAGTTGAAGACGTCATTGTTGTTGAATGTGATGACGAAGCCTCATTATTTTCTTCTTCACGCTCATCACCTCCTTCATTTCCAACTTGTTCGAAATCAGCATCTGTTTGGGAGTTTCTCCTGATAAAATTATGTATTGCCATTGTTGCACAAACTATATGGACTTGCGTTGGGAAACTGAATTTGCGCATGTTTTGCAAAATTTGAAACTTATTCTTCCATACCCCAAAAGTTCTTTCTATAGTGCACCTCAAACTTGAGTGATAGTAGTTGAAGGTCTCATTATGATTTCTGAATCCTGGTTGACGCCTGAACTCTGGAAGGTGATAACGTTCACGTCTATATGGACCAAGATATCCATAAGGTGTTGGATACCCAGCATCAACCAAATAATATTTTCCTAATGGATGATGATATAATTTTGTTAGTGTGCAAATTTTTAAAATTGAAATACAACATGAAGATAAAGCATATTTAATTAAATTTTGTTTTCAAAAATATACCTTTAGGCGGATGAGGAAAGTTCATCGATGGGGTTGAAAGAGCAGTCTGAAACAAACGAGCATCATGTGCACTACCTTCCCAGCCCGCTAGCACGAATGTGAAACACATATCCCAATCACAGACAGCCATTACATTTTGGGTAGAGTATCCCTTCCTTCCAACATATTTATCCTTCACGCAACCCTTAACCACACATTTTATGTGGGTTCCATCAATTGCTCCAATTGCATCCTTGAAAAATGGATAATACCGCTTATCATCTACTATTTTTGGGTGACACTCTCTAAACTTAGGGTCACACGGTTTAACATTTTCGCGAGATAGACTAAAGCATGCCACTAATACTTTGTGGAAAAGTCTACTTATAGTTTCTCCAGAGTGTTGAAATCTTTCTTGAAGCAACCTGTTACATTGTCCATGTCCAACAGTGTGCAAGAACAAGGCAACCATTTCTTGAACACCAACATTTCTAGAACCTTGTAATCCGTGTTCAACTAATTTAGAGCATAATCTATAAAACACGTGTTTTTCTACTCTAAACATTTCATAACATTTAGTGTCATGTCCTGTCAATATTTCTTGCACCCATGAACTGCCTTTTTGCTCACTGGTGTTACGTGGTTCTTTGCATAGAATGGGCACCAAATATTGACACACCAACGCAGTCACTTCTTCATACTCCGTCCCCTCATTTATAAGAGAAATAAGATGAGATTGTTCATCTTCGTCAATCTCCTTTGACAAGAATTGATTGTTCCAACATGCCATGGATAGAGCAACCTGTTGGTTTCATTAAATTGAAGTGAGTAACATCATAAAATCCTCATTCATAAATACATATTTTCACAAAGTCAGAATCTTCGTAAAATAAAGGGCAAAGGTGCACCCAGTAGCATGGTAAATTCAAAATGGTGCATCTAGTAGCATACTAAATTTGAGGGTGCAAATTTAGCAGTTATAACATGAAATGGGGCAAATTTAGCAGTTATAACATAAAATGGGGCAAATTTAGCATCCCGTTAAAAATGACAAACCACTGTTACTGAGAGGTGGGTCCAATAAGTTTTTAATTGACATGACATACAGGTGGCATGACAATGTGACAATAGTTTGCATTTTGAATAAAAAGAAAAATGGAAATTTGAAGAACGCTTAAATTTGAAGACACTTGCATATGAACTTTGCAGAACTAGCAGTAGCATAAAGAAACACAGCATAAAGAACTAGCAGCAGCAGCATCAGAAAAGCTCGAAAAATGAAAATTGGTGGTGATAATTAATGAAGATGCACCTCTCAGTAACACTGGTTTGTCATTTATAACGGGGATGTTAAATTTGCCCCATTTTATGTTATAACTGCTAAATTTGCTCCATTTTATCTTATAACTGTTAAATTTGCACCCTCAAATTTAGTATGCTACTAGATGCACCATTTTGAATTTAACATGCTACTGGGTGCACCTTTGCCCTAAAATAAAACATAGGTCATAGCTAACGATTACATGTTTGCATAATCTAAATGTCATTACACATAAAACAAAAGCTATAAAAATGTTCATAATTCAAGTGTCATCAAATTATGCTTCATGATGGTGGATGACATTTCGAAAATCTTGGGTCATATGCCATCTCCTTCAACCATGATACCAAGAAGGCCCGATTTGTTTTGAGTGAAAGAAATATATCCCGACATGTCATGTCCATCATAAGTGTTATACACCGGTTTCGAAGGACCTCATCAGATATGATTTCATCCATGGAAATCAATTCCTGCACAACCTCTAGCGTTGTTGCTTCTCCCTTATCTTTAATCTCCCTTAGCATTGAATTTTTTTCTTTTGATGAAGCAGCCAATACACTAACAGCATCTGCAATTTGTTTGGATGCTGCAACCTTTTTCTTCTTCCCTTTGCTTGAGCATTCACCAATTTTCCTTTTCCCGTAACTTCCTGAACTGCTAGGCTGACTAGGTGTAGTGTTTGTTAAGTTGATGTTTGCCATATCGTCATTGACGCCTTCGCTATCTCCTAGATTAGCAAAAAAATCTTCGTCTTCACTATCACCCGAGCCTTCTTGTCGATCATCTTCAGGATCCTTGGTTGGTATATACACATCCTCATTGTCTAGCCCGTTAACTGGAGTTTGTGTACTAGATGGGGCTAACATGAATTCTCCAGATGCCACTGCGTCCTTGAATATAAAATTTAACTCTTCTTCAAACATTAAGCCTTTGTTTTTGTACTTTCTGTAACGTGGATTTTCCTGGATGCATATTCAATCAACCAAAATCAGGACCACCAAAAAATTATCAAACAATTAAGTATCAAACAATTAAGCTTAAGACATAATTGAAAAAAATAACTCATAATGGATTAACAAAGCAAAGCATAATATGGAGTTGCGCTGAGACACAAATTAGAACCATTGCAAACCAAATCAAAAAGAAAAATCTTAGTACTAAGAAAAAATCAGAATATGATGTTGACTACCTGTATTTTTCGTGCCCACCACTCAGCCGGTGCAAGCACTGTTTTTGTTACAGGATCACGACCTAGACCGGTCTCTTTGGAGAATAAATTATTCCAAGCCACCCACTCTTTCCTCAAACACTCAAATTTGTTCTTCAACTGTTTCTTTTCATAGGATTTCCCTGTTGCTTGATTGAATGATGCAACAAGAGCTTTCCAGCCATCTGTTGTGAAATAGACTCCTAGACGTTGTTTTGCATATATTTGCTCAATACATGAGTTGATGAACACCCGTATTAACTCATTATCCCATCTGGCTTTCTCTTGGTCCATATTTCTATGGGATAAATTTCATTAGAAAATGGATCCACATAATATCAGAGGATCAATTTTAGTGACAGTATATTCAGAAAACAAACCAGAAAAACAAATCACAGTACAAGCATACAAGAACCTACTCTTATATCATACTTCAATCAAGGAGAATGTGAAATTTGATTTATGAAACTACTACTACTACCACCATAATCTTGGCTAATAACTGATACTAACAAACAAGATAGGACTGAATCATTCTTTTTATTATGAAAATGCTTTAAAACTACAAAGACTGAAAAATAAATAGTTGGCTTAGATTCTTAATGAACCAACTAGACACAAAAAAAACGTGACAAGTATAAAACACGAGGCTTGTGAAATTCTTTAGGGAGGTTACCATTAATATTGATAATAGCAATTACCAAATATATATTCTGCAACATAACTGCAACATATAGTAATCAGATGAAGAGTTGGCTTGAAAATTAACATTTCATCAAACCACCAGAATAGGCCCGACAAATCAGTATTGGTTGTATGAAAAACATATTTGGTCACCAGATCTACTACCATAACCCATTAAACTGAACTTTTTTGCAATAGTCACCAACCATAAGAAATTAAAAAATGAAGAAAGAGAGAGCAAGCAGTGTTCTTGTAGGAGCCAAATAACCATTTTACCTTTTCAATGTTACCCAAAACTGAATCTGAGAGAACTGGCGGGGTCACTTGAGCTCGTCGTCGCCGGAACTCACTCTTGTCGCCGTCAGGTATAACTGGGACGAAGGGCAAAAATTTAAAAATGGTGACATAGAGAGATAAAAAAGAAAAAATAGAGAAAGAAATGTCACACGAAGAACTCACCAGATCTTTGGTGACCGGCGTCGTCGTCTCCGGCAAGAGGAAGCTGTTGATGAGATAAGAAGAAATGAAGAGATGAGGGGCAGAGGAGTGACGACGGCAGTGAAGAGAGGAAGGAAAAAAGTGAAGAAAAGGCGTGAAGTCTGAAGAGAGAGATAAAGACAAGGTTGGTAAAAACATTCAATGCCCCCAACCAACGGTAATAAGCTGGTTTATTTTCAGAAATAAGCTACCTTGTGTAGCTTATAAATAAGCTAGCTTATTTCAAATAAGCTGGGTGAAAAATAAGTCCAACCAAACATGAAAAAAAGCCACTCATTCAAAATAAGCTGGCTTATTCAAAATAAGCCAGCTTATTTTGAAAAATAAGCCCCAACCAAACACACACATTGGGTGTGTTTGGTTCGGCTTGTGGATGGGTGGCTTATTTTTAAGGTGGCTTATTTTTAAGCCAGTTAGAAAATAAGCTATAGGTTGGCTTATTTTTATGTTTGGATGAAGTGTGAAAAAAGTGACTTATTTTCCCACTTGACTTATAGACATGTTTGGATGACTTTTTGTTGAAAAGTAAGTTGAAAGTGAAAAAGACCAAAAAGGGTATGAATTTCATTAAACAAAAATACACTTGAATCAAACCTTTGAATTATAAAATAAAAATTTAATTTAGTATTATAAAAAAGATTACCCTAAAAGAAACATTCATATACGCTTTCTAAATATCCATGGCGAAGCAAAATGCACAATCAACACTATCTAATACACGTAACTAAGGATATGTTTTTAGCTAACTAATGATATACATATTACTAACTCTGACGCATGCTTACAACAATGTCATTTCTAATTTTGTCACGACAATTGTTCATTCGAGTTGAAGACGTCATTGTTGTTGAATGTGATGACGAAGCCTCATTATTTTCTTCTTCACGCTCATCACCTCCTTCATTTCCAACTTGTTCGAAATCAGCATCTGTTTGGGAGTTTCTCCTGATAAAATTATGTATTGCCATTGTTGCACAAACTATATGGACTTGCGTTGGGAAACTGAATTTGCGCATGTTTTGCAAAATTTGAAACTTATTCTTCCATACCCCAAAAGTTCTTTCTATAGTGCACCTCAAACTTGAGTGATAGTAGTTGAAGGTCTCATTATGATTTCTGAATCCTGGTTGACGCCTGAACTCTGGAAGGTGATAACGTTCACGTCTATATGGACCAAGATATCCATAAGGTGTTGGATACCCAGCATCAACCAAATAATATTTTCCTAATGGATGATGATATAATTTTGTTAGTGTGCAAATTTTTAAAATTGAAATACAACATGAAGATAAAGCATATTTAATTAAATTTTGTTTTCAAAAATATACCTTTAGGCGGATGAGGAAAGTTCATCGATGGGGTTGAAAGAGCAGTCTGAAACAAACGAGCATCATGTGCACTACCTTCCCAGCCCGCTAGCACGAATGTGAAACACATATCCCAATCACAGACAGCCATTACATTTTGGGTAGAGTATCCCTTCCTTCCAACATATTTATCCTTCACGCAACCCTTAACCACACATTTTATGTGGGTTCCATCAATTGCTCCAATTGCATCCTTGAAAAATGGATAATACCGCTTATCATCTACTATTTTTGGGTGACACTCTCTAAACTTAGGGTCACACGGTTTAACATTTTCGCGAGATAGACTAAAGCATGCCACTAATACTTTGTGGAAAAGTCTACTTATAGTTTCTCCAGAGTGTTGAAATCTTTCTTGTAGCAACCTGTTACATTGTCCATGTCCAACAGTGTGCAAGAACAAGGCAACCATTTCTTGAACACCAACATTTCTAGAACCTTGTAATCCGTGTTCAACTAATTTAGAGCATAATCTATAAAACACGTGTTTTTCTACTCTAAACATTTCATAACATTTAGAGCATAATGTGAAATTTGATTTATGAAACTACTACTACTACCACCATAATCTTGGCTAATAACTGATACTAACAAACAAGATAGGACTGAATCATTCTTTTTATTATCAAAATGCTTTAAAACTACAAAGACTGAAAAATAAATAGTTGGCTTAGATTCTTAATGAACCAACTAGACACAAAAAAAAACGTGACAAGTATAAAACACGAGGCTTGTGAAATTCTTTAGGGAGGTTACCATTAATATTGATAATAGCAATTACCAAATATAAAACAAAAGCTAAATGTCATTACACATAAAACAAAAGCTATAAAAATGTTCATAATTCAAGTGTCATCAAATTATGCTTCATGATGGTGGATGACATTTCGAAAATCTTGGGTCATATGCCATCTCCTTCAACCATGATACCAAGAAGGCCCGATTTGTTTTGAGTGAAAGAAATATATCCCGACATGTCTTGTCCATCATAAGTGTTATACACCGGTTTCGAAGGACCTCATCAGATATGATTTCATCCATGGAAATCAATTCCTGCACAACCTCTAGCGTTGTTGCTTCTCCCTTATCTTTAATCTCCCTTAGCATTGAATTTTTTTCTTTTGATGAAGCAGCCAATACACTAACAGCATCTGCAATTTGTTTGGATGCTGCAACCTTTTTCTTCTTCCCTTTGCTTGAGCATTCACCAATTTTCCTTTTCCCGTAACTTCCTGAACTGCTAGGCTGACTAGGTGTAGTGTTTGTTAAGTTGATGTTTGCCATATCGTCATTGACGCCTTCGCTATCTCCTAGATTAGCAAAAAAATCTTCGTCTTCACTATCACCCGAGCCTTCTTGTCGATCATCTTCAGGATCCTTGGTTGGTATATACACATCCTCATTGTCTAGCCCGTTAACTGGAGTTTGTGTACTAGATGGGGCTAACATGAATTCTCCAGATGCCACTGCGTCCTTGAATATAAAATTTAACTCTTCTTCAAACATTAAGCCTTTGTTTTTGTACTTTCTGTAACGTGGATTTTCCTGGATGCATATTCAATCAACCAAAATCAGGACCACCAAAAAATTATCAAACAATTAAGTATCAAACAATTAAGCTTAAGACATAATTGAAAAAAATAACTCATAATGGATTAACAAAGCAAAGCATAATATGGAGTTGCGCTGAGACACAAATTAGAACCATTGCAAACCAAATCAAAAAGAAAAATCTTAGTACTAAGAAAAAATCAGAATATGATGTTGACTACCTGTATTTTTCGTGCCCACCACTCAGCCGGTGCAAGCACTGTTTTTGTTACAGGATCACGACCTAGACCGGTCTCTTTGGAGAATAAATTATTCCAAGCCACCCACTCTTTCCTCAAACACTCAAATTTGTTCTTCAACTGTTTCTTTTCATAGGATTTCCCTGTTGCTTGATTGAATGATTGATGACTCCCCAAATTTAGTGGTTTTTAGGAAATATTTTGTTGTATTTGGGGAGTCATGAATTAAATAATTAAGTGATTTTGATGTGAATTGGAAAGTAAGTGATTTGAGGATGATATGAGTGATTATTTTGAAAATATGAAATTTAATTGAAATAGGAAACTTAATATATTAAAAGAAATATTTTAATGGGAAGTTTCCTATTATTGAGAGTATGTGATTGAGTTATTGTGATTATTTCCTATTTCCTTCTCTTCATGAATACAGAATTTAAAAAAAAAAAGAAATAAAGAGAAAGGGGCATACAAGAAAAGGAAAGAAAAGAAACTTAACATGCAAGGCAAAGGCAGTATGGTGTTGGGCTAGTCTATTATAAATATACACGTGCAATTGAGGAGAAGAGGAGGCTGGTTACAATACTTCCAATTCCTAGAGCCTACAAAGGAATTCACGCACAAAAAGAAAGAGAGGTTGTTGCACATGAGCAAGGGATCCTTGGGTTCTTCGGTTTCATCCTAACATATATATACACATACATGCATTCACGTTCTGGGAGAGGAAGACACAACCACAAGACAAGGAATCTTTGTGGACACATGGACTAGAAGACGAAAAGGGGAAGGCACTGTGGAGTTTGTTGAATTGATTCATCAAGAGCATACACGCAAGAACACACATACGCTGAAGGAGAAGAGGAATAAATTGTTTGGTGCATCCTTTGATTCTTTTCATTATGACTGTGATGATTTTAATTTGATAGACATGTGTGACTAGTTTCCTTTTACAACTTAGAGTACTATGAACTTGTTTGTAACTTAGTATTTTATTTCCCACTATTTAGTCATGGTTAATTTGATTTAGTTTATTTAATCTTGTTATTATTGATTAACTTGTTTAGTGCTTGATCACCATTAGACATGTTTAGGGAATTTAGAATTGGACTCGAAAGAGAGAATTTTAAATAGACCATGAGATTAAATAGTGTAGGATTGGATTGTTAATCTGATTTGCGACTAGGATAGACATATACCTAGAAGCCCTACATAGTCACATTAGAGCGGTACCGGTATTAATTGGCTTAGTAAATTAGTGCAAGACATTGTGTAATTAAGCTAGGCAAGGATGTAAGTGGACCGGAAGACATTTATAGACACTAGTACTCTAGATTAGCTAGTTGGATTAATTCATAATTAATTTAGTGGGAATAAAATCTAAGAAGCAGATAAGGGATTAGTGGCTCTAGGTTGTTCTTTTGACTCGTGAATTTCATCTGTGTGAATATTTGTTTTATTTTATTTTATTAGCTATTAGATAATTAAAATCAAATTTTCTTGTTTACTCAACTTGAATGAAAATAGGAGATCTAATGCCTAGTTATTAATTGTCCGAGTCTCTGTGGGATCGACCTTGATTTACCACTTTACTAAAATAGGATCCGTACACTTGCGGAGTTTTTATCAAAATTTTGGTAGCATCAAGTTTTTGGCGCCGTTGCCGGGGACTCATGGCAATTAGTAATTAGAATTAGAAATTCTTTAGTAGTTTTAGATTGAGTTTTTTTTCTTTTCTTTTAGAAAAATAGAAAGATGGACTTTTCGGAGCTTAAATATTATAAATGTTATCGATGTTATCACTGTGGAAATAATCATGTACCAGGAAATTGTCCATTTTTGCCCACCATAAATTGTATAGGAGATGATTTCACTAGGCAACAAACTTATGTTGATAATTTTTCTAGGCCTAGTTGGAATTTTGAGCAAGATGAGTGTTGGAACCCACATGTTGATTCTTATTCACATGCAATAGACCCACCCTTCATGTCTTTTTCACATGTTCAAGAAAATATTGATTATGAGAATTCTTGTTTTGAAAGGTTAGACAAATTAGAAAGATTAGCCGATATCTTTTTGGAAAGGAATGAGAAATATTACAATAGTTCTGGATCAAGAGTTCAAGTAAACAATTTTGAGGATAGTGTAAACTCTTGTTTAGAAGAAAGGCTTGACAGATTAGAAAGATTAGCCGGTAAATTTTTGATAATGCTAGAGGATAGTTTGAAATGGCAAGAGGATAGTTTCAAAAGGTTAGAAGATTGTTTGAAAATGTTAAAATCAATAATTGAGGATAGAGATGACCATGAAGTTAAAGAAGATTTAGAGGTTGTCATAGAGCCTGAAACTTGTTTAGAAGAAATTGATGGGTGTTTAATTGATGTTGAAGATGTGAATTCAAATGTTTGTGATTCTGATATACATGTTGATGTGAGTGTTCCTATAACTACTTTGGATCATTCTCCTATTACTGTTGTGACTCTTACTGA
The DNA here is from genome assembly GCA_029929735.1 of Mimosa pudica. Classification (NCBI taxonomy): domain Eukaryota; kingdom Viridiplantae; phylum Streptophyta; class Magnoliopsida; order Fabales; family Fabaceae; genus Mimosa; species Mimosa pudica. Next base: position 14,589,506 of record JAKELP010000014.1, on the reverse strand, counting down.
TGAGAGTCAAATTGATTTTATTGGATGCTCATTATTCTTAGAAAGACATACATCTAATTGTTTGTATGATCATATTTTAATTCCTTTGAAATCAGTGATTGCTTGTTCTTTGAAATTGTCTATGATTGAAAAGGCACAAGTAATTAGTTTGATTGATTACTTATACTGTTTGAAAAGGATGAAGATGAGGTGATTATTGTGTTTGATACTTATGACTAAGATTTGTTTGGAAAGTCTGGCTGAAGACTTTAAACTTAGCGCTTCTTGGGAGGCAACCCAAGGTTTTGGTATTTGATGCTTTGTTTTTTTTGAGTTTGTAGGATTTTTTTTCTTTTGACCTCAAAGGATGCTTCAACTTGATCTTGATGGACTAGGAGCTAAGAGTGGAAATCGAGAAGAGGAAGGGGAGTATTCTTCTAACTTTTTCTTAATATTATTTGACTGAGAATTATTTTGGTAATGAGTGATGGTGCTTATTGATATGTGCTTGTGTGATGATTAGTCTTGACTGTGTACCTCTTGAGTACTTTGCTTGGTTGATATGGAAGTTGAAATATTTGTCATCTTTACACTTGCTATGGATATTATTGTAATTCCACTACTTATGTTACATGTTCACATTGGGGACAATGTGACATTTAAGTGTGGGGGTATGAGGGTATCATTGTTCTCTAAAGATTGTACTCAAGCTTTCATTTTGTAAACTTTTCTTGAAAAAAAAAATCTTTTTGCCAATTTTGGGATTGATTTGGACTTAAAACAATTGGATTTGATTAGACTTTGATCTCATCTTCTTTGAATGTAAGTGAAAAGGCAAGCTATTTGATTTAGATAAATTACTCTAGTATGTCAAAAAGCCCTGTGAGGAATTTGAGCCTTAATTTTATTCTTTCATGAGTGAGTACATCTACTGTAATTTCCCCTCTAGAACTTGTCTTGAATCTCTTTTGACGCTCAAATCTCTTGAATGCACAAAAATGATTAAGGCCTTCGTTTCATAGCCAGTTTAGCCAAATAGCCATCTTTTTTACATTATTTCCATTACTTAACCCCTTTGAGCCTACTTCTCTTTTAAAAAGAAAGATTGCATATTTTAGCCTTTGAATTCTTTTGATGCAATTTTTCATCTGTTATCTATTTCTTCCATTTACGCTTTGAAAAGTGTTATACTATATTCATATGGAAAGGGGTGAAGGGAGTAGAAAAGGAAAAGGGGAAATATAAGTGTTGAAGAAAGGAGAAAGGAAAAAAAAATAAAAAAAAAAGTGAAGGTGAAAAGGAGAAGAAAAAAAAATCACACAAAGTGTGAAAAAAAAAACAAAGAAAAGAAGAAAAAAAAAAGAAAGAAAGAAGAAGATGAAAATCAAAAGAATCGAAGAATTGTGGAGTTCAAAAGAGTCAACCCCTATGTGCTTGTTAAGTTATGTGATTCCTTCATTCCTTACTATAATTGAAATGGTTTAGCACTTTTCAAATATACCTTCATCTCATTTTCATTTCATTATCCTACCTTTTTCATTACGACCCTTAAAAGTCCTTTTGATTTGTGTGTGCATTGAGATATAAAAGTGGATATCGAGATGATAAACAAGCCTATGGTAGCTGGATTACATAGATGGAATTGAGTGAAACACAACCCCTATATACTTTGAGAGTAGAGTGTAAACACTTTGACCGGTGAGGGACATGCTTTTGTGATTTATCTCTATCAAATTGATTGTCTTATTGCTTGCATTTGGGGATGGTGAGAGAGATTTTTAAGAGGATTTAATTGTTGAGAGTTTGAATTGATTTCAACTTTGTGATGATAAAATCTTGATTTCATTTTTTGTGCTAATGTGTTAACAATTTGAAATCTTGAGGACAAGATTTAATGCAAGTGTGGGGGTGTGATGACTCCCCAAATTTAGTGGTTTTTAGGAAATATTTTGTTGTATTTGGGGAGTCATGAATTAAATAATTAAGTGATTTTGATGTGAATTGGAAAGTAAGTGATTTGAGGATGATATGAGTGATTATTTTGAAAATATGAAATTTAATTGAAATAGGAAACTTAATATATTAAAAGAAATATTTTAATGGGAAGTTTCCTATTATTGAGAGTATGTGATTGAGTTATTGTGATTATTTCCTATTTCCTTCTCTTCATGAATACAGAATTTAAAAAAAAAAAGAAATAAAGAGAAAGGGGCATACAAGAAAAGGAAAGAAAAGAAACTTAACATGCAAGGCAAAGGCAGTATGGTGTTGGGCTAGTCTATTATAAATATACACGTGCAATTGAGGAGAAGAGGAGGCTGGTTACAATACTTCCAATTCCTAGAGCCTACAAAGGAATTCACGCACAAAAAGAAAGAGAGGTTGTTGCACATGAGCAAGGGATCCTTGGGTTCTTCGGTTTCATCCTAACATATATATACACATACATGCATTCACGTTCTGGGAGAGGAAGACACAACCACAAGACAAGGAATCTTTGTGGACACATGGACTAGAAGACGAAAAGGGGAAGGCACTGTGGAGTTTGTTGAATTGATTCATCAAGAGCATACACGCAAGAACACACATACGCTGAAGGAGAAGAGGAATAAATTGTTTGGTGCATCCTTTGATTCTTTTCATTATGACTGTGATGATTTTAATTTGATAGACATGTGTGACTAGTTTCCTTTTACAACTTAGAGTACTATGAACTTGTTTGTAACTTAGTATTTTATTTCCCACTATTTAGTCATGGTTAATTTGATTTAGTTTATTTAATCTTGTTATTATTGATTAACTTGTTTAGTGCTTGATCACCATTAGACATGTTTAGGGAATTTAGAATTGGACTCGAAAGAGAGAATTTTAAATAGACCATGAGATTAAATAGTGTAGGAATGGATTGTTAATCTGATTTGCGACTAGGATAGACATATACCTAGAAGCCCTACATAGTCACATTAGAGCGGTACCGGTATTAATTGGCTTAGTAAATTAGTGCAAGACATTGTGTAATTAAGCTAGGCAAGGATGTAAGTGGACCGGAAGACATTTATAGACACTAGTACTCTAGATTAGCTAGTTGGATTAATTCATAATTAATTTAGTGGGAATAAAATCTAAGAAGCAGATAAGGGATTAGTGGCTCTAGGTTGTTCTTTTGACTCGTGAATTTCATCTGTGTGAATATTTGTTTTATTTTATTTTATTAGCTATTAGATAATTAAAATCAAATTTTCTTGTTTACTCAACTTGAATGAAAATAGGAGATCTAATGCCTAGTTATTAATTGTCCGAGTCTCTGTGGGATCGACCTTGATTTACCACTTTACTAAAATAGGATCCGTACACTTGCGGAGTTTTTATCAAATAGCAACAAGAGCTTTCCAGCCATCTGTTGTGAAATAGACTCCTAGACGTTGTTTTGCATATATTTGCTCAATACATGAGTTGATGAACACCCGTATTAACTCATTATCCCATTTGGCTTTCTCTTGGTCCATATTTCTATGGGATAAATTTCATTAGAAAATGGATCCACATAATATCAGAGGATCAATTTTAGTGACAGTATATTCAGAAAACAAACCAGAAAAACAAATCACAGTACAAGCATACAAGAACCTACTCTTATATCATACTTCAATCAAGGAGAATGTGAAATTTGATTTATGAAACTACTACTACTACCACCATAATCTTGGCTAATAACTGATACTAACAAACAAGATAGGACTGAATCATTCTTTTTATTATGAAAATGCTTTAAAACTACAAAGACTGAAAAATAAATAGTTGGCTTAGATTCTTAATGAACCAACTAGACACAAAAAAAAACGTGACAAGTATAAAACACGAGGCTTGTGAAATTCTTTAGGGAGGTTACCATTAATATTGATAATAGCAATTACCAAATATATATTCTGCAACATAACTGCAACATATAGTAATCAGATGAAGAGTTGGCTTGAAAATTAACATTTCATCAAACCACCAGAATAGGCCCGACAAATCAGTATTGGTTGTATGAAAAACATATTTGGTCACCAGATCTACTACCATAACCCATTAAACTGAACTTTTTTGCAATAGTCACCAACCATAAGAAATTAAAAAATGAAGAAAGAGAGAGCAAGCAATGTTCTTGTAGGAGCCAAATAACCATTTTACCTTTTCAATGTTACCCAAAACTGAATCTGAGAGAACTGGCGGGGTCACTTGAGCTCGCCGTCGCCGGAACTCACTCTTGTCGCCGTCAGGTATAACTGGGACGAAGGGCAAAAATTTAAAAATGGTGACATAGAGAGATAAAAAAGAAAAAATAGAGAAAGAAATGTCACACGAAGAACTCACCAGATCTTTGGTGACCGGCGTCGTCGTCTCCGGCAAGAGGAAGCTGTTGATGAGATAAGAAGAAATGAAGAGATGAGGGGCAGAGGAGTGACGACGGCAGTGAAGAGAGGAAGGAAAAAAGTGAAGAAAAGGCGTGAAGTCTGAAGAGAGAGATAAGGACAAGGTTGGTAAAAACATTCAATGCCCCAAACCAACGGTAATAAGCTGGTTTATTTTCAGAAATAAGCTACCTTGTGTAGCTTATAAATAAGCTAGCTTATTTCAAATAAGCTGGGTGAAAAATAAGCCCAACCAAACATGAAAAAAAGCCTCCCATTCAAAATAAGCTGGCTTATTCAAAATAAGCCAGCTTATTTTGAAAAATAAGCCCCAACCAAACACACACATTGGGTGTGTTTGGTTCGGCTTGTGGATGGGTGGCTTATTTTTAAGGTGGCTTATTTTTAAGCCAGTTAGAAAATAAGCTATAGGTTGGCTTATTTTTATGTTTGGATGAAGTGTGAAAAAAGTGGCTTATTTTCCCACTTGACTTATAGACATGTTTGGATGACTTTTTGTTGAAAAGTAAGTTGAAAGTGAAAAAGACCAAAAAGGGTATGAATTTCATTAAACAAAAATACACTTGAATCAAACCTTTGAATTATAAAATAAAAATTTAATTTAGTATTATAAAAAAGATTACCCTAAAAGAAACATTCATATACGCTTTCTAAATATCCATGGCGAAGCAAAATGCACAATCAACACTATCTAATACACGTAACTAAGGATATGTTTTTAGCTAACTAATGATATACATATTACTAACTCTGACGCATGCTTACAACAATGTCATTTCTAATTTTGTCACGACAATTGTTCATTCGAGTTGAAGACGTCATTGTTGTTGAATGTGATGACGAAGCCTCATTATTTTCTTCTTCACGCTCATCACCTCCTTCATTTCCAACTTGTTCGAAATCAGCATCTGTTTGGGAGTTTCTCCTGATAAAATTATGTATTGCCATTGTTGCACAAACTATATGGACTTGCGTTGGGAAACTGAATTTGCGCATGTTTTGCAAAATTTGAAACTTATTCTTCCATACCCCAAAAGTTCTTTCTATAGTGCACCTCAAACTTGAGTGATAGTAGTTGAAGGTCTCATTATGATTTCTGAATCCTGGTTGACGCCTGAACTCTGGAAGGTGATAACGTTCACGTCTATATGGACCAAGATATCCATAAGGTGTTGGATACCCAGCATCAACCAAATAATATTTTCCTAATGGATGATGATATAATTTTGTTAGTGTGCAAATTTTTAAAATTGAAATACAACATGAAGATAAAGCATATTTAATTAAATTTTGTTTTCAAAAATATACCTTTAGGCGGATGAGGAAAGTTCATCGATGGGGTTGAAAGAGCAGTCTGAAACAAACGAGCATCATGTGCACTACCTTCCCAGCCCGCTAGCACGAATGTGAAACACATATCCCAATCACAGACAGCCATTACATTTTGGGTAGAGTATCCCTTCCTTCCAACATATTTATCCTTCACGCAACCCTTAACCACACATTTTATGTGGGTTCCATCAATTGCTCCAATTGCATCCTTGAAAAATGGATAATACCGCTTATCATCTACTATTTTTGGGTGACACTCTCTAAACTTAGGGTCACACGGTTTAACATTTTCGCGAGATAGACTAAAGCATGCCACTAATACTTTGTGGAAAAGTCTACTTATAGTTTCTCCAGAGTGTTGAAATCTTTCTTGAAGCAACCTGTTACATTGTCCATGTCCAACAGTGTGCAAGAACAAGGCAACCATTTCTTGAACACCAACATTTCTAGAACCTTGTAATCCGTGTTCAACTAATTTAGAGCATAATCTATAAAACACGTGTTTTTCTACTCTAAACATTTCATAACATTTAGTGTCATGTCCTGTCAATATTTCTTGCACCCATGAACTGCCTTTTTGCTCACTGGTGTTACGTGGTTCTTTGCATAGAATGGGCACCAAATATTGACACACCAACGCAGTCACTTCTTCATACTCCGTCCCCTCATTTATAAGAGAAATAAGATGAGATTGTTCATCTTCGTCAATCTCCTTTGACAAGAATTGATTGTTCCAACATGCCATGGATAGAGCAACCTGTTGGTTTCATTAAATTGAAGTGAGTAACATCATAAAATCCTCATTCATAAATACATATTTTCACAAAGTCAGAATCTTCGTAAAATAAAGGGCAAAGGTGCACCCAGTAGCATGGTAAATTCAAAATGGTGCATCTAGTAGCATACTAAATTTGAGGGTGCAAATTTAGCAGTTATAACATGAAATGGGGCAAATTTAGCAGTTATAACATAAAATGGGGCAAATTTAGCATCCCGTTAAAAATGACAAACCACTGTTACTGAGAGGTGGGTCCAATAAGTTTTTAATTGACATGACATACAGGTGGCATGACAATGTGACAATAGTTTGCATTTTGAATAAAAAGAAAAATGGAAATTTGAAGAACGCTTAAATTTGAAGACACTTGCATATGAACTTTGCAGAACTAGCAGTAGCATAAAGAAACACAGCATAAAGAACTAGCAGCAGCAGCATCAGAAAAGCTCGAAAAATGAAAATTGGTGGTGATAATTAATGAAGATGCACCTCTCAGTAACACTGGTTTGTCATTTATAACGGGGATGTTAAATTTGCCCCATTTTATGTTATAACTGCTAAATTTGCTCCATTTTATCTTATAACTGTTAAATTTGCACCCTCAAATTTAGTATGCTACTAGATGCACCATTTTGAATTTAACATGCTACTGGGTGCACCTTTGCCCTAAAATAAAACATAGGTCATAGCTAACGATTACATGTTTGCATAATCTAAATGTCATTACACATAAAACAAAAGCTATAAAAATGTTCATAATTCAAGTGTCATCAAATTATGCTTCATGATGGTGGATGACATTTCGAAAATCTTGGGTCATATGCCATCTCCTTCAACCATGATACCAAGAAGGCCCGATTTGTTTTGAGTGAAAGAAATATATCCCGACATGTCTTGTCCATCATAAGTGTTATACACCGGTTTCGAAGGACCTCATCAGATATGATTTCATCCATGGAAATCAATTCCTGCACAACCTCTAGCGTTGTTGCTTCTCCCTTATCTTTAATCTCCCTTAGCATTGAATTTTTTTCTTTTGATGAAGCAGCCAATACACTAACAGCATCTGCAATTTGTTTGGATGCTGCAACCTTTTTCTTCTTCCCTTTGCTTGAGCATTCACCAATTTTCCTTTTCCCGTAACTTCCTGAACTGCTAGGCTGACTAGGTGTAGTGTTTGTTAAGTTGATGTTTGCCATATCGTCATTGACGCCTTCGCTATCTCCTAGATTAGCAAAAAAATCTTCGTCTTCACTATCACCCGAGCCTTCTTGTCGATCATCTTCAGGATCCTTGGTTGGTATATACACATCCTCATTGTCTAGCCCGTTAACTGGAGTTTGTGTACTAGATGGGGCTAACATGAATTCTCCAGATGCCACTGCGTCCTTGAATATAAAATTTAACTCTTCTTCAAACATTAAGCCTTTGTTTTTGTACTTTCTGTAACGTGGATTTTCCTGGATGCATATTCAATCAACCAAAATCAGGACCACCAAAAAATTATCAAACAATTAAGTATCAAACAATTAAGCTTAAGACATAATTGAAAAAAATAACTCATAATGGATTAACAAAGCAAAGCATAATATGGAGTTGCGCTGAGACACAAATTAGAACCATTGCAAACCAAATCAAAAAGAAAAATCTTAGTACTAAGAAAAAATCAGAATATGATGTTGACTACCTGTATTTTTCGTGCCCACCACTCAGCCGGTGCAAGCACTGTTTTTGTTACAGGATCACGACCTAGACCGGTCTCTTTGGAGAATAAATTATTCCAAGCCACCCACTCTTTCCTCAAACACTCAAATTTGTTCTTCAACTGTTTCTTTTCATAGGATTTCCCTGTTGCTTGATTGAATGATGCAACAAGAGCTTTCCAGCCATCTGTTGTGAAATAGACTCCTAGACGTTGTTTTGCATATATTTGCTCAATACATGAGTTGATGAACACCCGTATTAACTCATTATCCCATCTGGCTTTCTCTTGGTCCATATTTCTATGGGATAAATTTCATTAGAAAATGGATCCACATAATATCAGAGGATCAATTTTAGTGACAGTATATTCAGAAAACAAACCAGAAAAACAAATCACAGTACAAGCATACAAGAACCTACTCTTATATCATACTTCAATCAAGGAGAATGTGAAATTTGATTTATGAAACTACTACTACTACCACCATAATCTTGGCTAATAACTGATACTAACAAACAAGATAGGACTGAATCATTCTTTTTATTATGAAAATGCTTTAAAACTACAAAGACTGAAAAATAAATAGTTGGCTTAGATTCTTAATGAACCAACTAGACACAAAAAAAACGTGACAAGTATAAAACACGAGGCTTGTGAAATTCTTTAGGGAGGTTACCATTAATATTGATAATAGCAATTACCAAATATATATTCTGCAACATAACTGCAACATATAGTAATCAGATGAAGAGTTGGCTTGAAAATTAACATTTCATCAAACCACCAGAATAGGCCCGACAAATCAGTATTGGTTGTATGAAAAACATATTTGGTCACCAGATCTACTACCATAACCCATTAAACTGAACTTTTTTGCAATAGTCACCAACCATAAGAAATTAAAAAATGAAGAAAGAGAGAGCAAGCAGTGTTCTTGTAGGAGCCAAATAACCATTTTACCTTTTCAATGTTACCCAAAACTGAATCTGAGAGAACTGGCGGGGTCACTTGAGCTCGCCGTCGCCGGAACTCACTCTTGTCGCCGTCAGGTATAACTGGGACGAAGGGCAAAAATTTAAAAATGGTGACATAGAGAGATAAAAAAGAAAAAATAGAGAAAGAAATGTCACACGAAGAACTCACCAGATCTTTGGTGACCGGCGTCGTCGTCTCCGGCAAGAGGAAGCTGTTGATGAGATAAGAAGAAATGAAGAGATGAGGGGCAGAGGAGTGACGACGGCAGTGAAGAGAGGAAGGAAAAAAGTGAAGAAAAGGCGTGAAGTCTGAAGAGAGAGATAAGGACAAGGTTGGTAAAAACATTCAATGCCCCCAACCAACGGTAATAAGCTGGCTTATTTTCAGAAATAAGCTACCTTGTGTAGCTTATAAATAAGCTAGCTTATTTCAAATAAGCTGGGTGAAAAATAAGCCCAACCAAACATGAAAAAAAGTCACCCATTCAAAATAAGCTGGCTTATTCAAAATAAGCCAGCTTATTTTGAAAAATAAGCCCCAACCAAACACACACATTATGTGTTTGATCTTACTACTCCAGTCCTAAATGTAAGAACTAGTTGACTTTTTTGGAAAATCATAAAAAAGTAAAATAAGTGATCACTTGTAAATTGATTCACATAATTTTTCACTTAAACTAGTTTATTTAACATATAAACTAATAATTAATCTAAAAAAATATCAAATATATCATAGTCAACTAACCTATTTTAATTCCTTAATCTCTCCAAAAAAAGTCAATTAGGTCCTATATTTAGGACCGGAGGGAGTATAACATACGATTATAAATCAGAGTAAAAAGATAGGAGTAATTGTTATTACCTGGACAATAATGGGACTATGTTCCTGATTAATTGTTGACGAATTTTTTTTTTCAGAGAACTTGTTTATTACTTAAATCTGATAGCAAATGGTAAAGAACACAACAAAAACATATTCCCGTAATGGCAGGGGAGGTGCAGAGGCAAGGCTCATTTTTCCAAGGTTCGGAAAACTGAACCGGGCGTCCAATTAGGCAAGCTACTAGTTCAAGGGTTATTGATTCAACCGTGGTTCAACCGGATCAACTTGGAAATAATGAAATGATAATATTTAATCAAATATTAAAATATTCAAAAACTAAAAATAGTAAAAATGTAAAATACAGCCTGAGTCAATATAAAATACATTCAATCATGGTGCAAAGTTGTCGCTTCTTCGTCCGCTACTTTGTTGTGACTGAGACTGAGAGAGATTCAGCCGTTCTGCGTTTTGGATTTGGGTGAGTGAAGGAGTTTTTTTCAAAGCTAGGGTGCATTGAACCGGGTCAACCGGTTTAGTGGGTTATACCCGGTTTTGACGAGTCAGACCGGTCTAACACCAGGTTAATGACATAGACGGTTAACAAACATATCGGATCGCCCTGGAGACCGGTTCAACCAGTCGGACCGCCCGGTCCGAACCTGTTTTTTGAACATTGCATTTTTCTTTGAGAAGTGGTTGTACTTTATAGCTACTGAAATTATTATTAGTCGTTGAGCCATTATTCTTCTTCATTACATACTTACATCATCTAAGTTATAACTATTTTAATAAAAGATTTGGTTGGTCTATGCGGGGTGTGATACCCTTGGAACCAAAAAAAATTTTGATTGGTCTCAATTTCTATAAGCTCAAAAAAAAAAGTCATGGTGCTGTGAAATCAAATTGATTATTTCAATTTATGGTAAGTAACTAAATAGCTTTTAAACTGTTAAAAAAGGTACTTATGTTTATATATCTAACGTTTTTCCCACCTAAATGAAGACAAACGGATTTTCTTACACTTTTTTATATAACTTTTTTATTGAAACATTCATTGGTAAAAAATAAATTCTCAATGTAACCAGTACATGCTGGCCCAATAATTGGTGGATAGCCAAGCATAAGGGTCTATTTAGTAGGGGAGATTTGCAGGGGAGAGGAGGGGAAAATTTTGTAAGATGATTTTTTAAATATTGGAGAAGTGGGGTTGTAATATTTTAAGAAAAATAAGATGTAAAATAAAAGAGTTATAGATATTAAATTTTTATAAATTCATGTGATAAAAATTTTCTCCACTTATTTTCCCTACCTTCCCCTAGTATCAAATGGGCCCTTAGTGTTTGATGTTGGCTGGCTGAGGCTGCCAGGCTGGTCTTCTTCTATGAAGCCCCTTAGGGCTTAGGCTTGCCTTTGTATTCCGAAAAAAACAAATAAACATTCGTTGGAATAGCATTTCTCATTGCATTATTTATTTGCCACGTCCCTGTTTTGGCAAAAATACAAGACACGAGGACCGTGTTTTAATTAACACTGAAATTCTTCTAGTTCTTCTTTTCTTTATTTTATTTCCTTTTTTAATATGGGTTCCAGATAAGAACAATTTGCCCATTCCTCTTTAATAAGGGAAGCAATTCTTCTTCATATGGAAGGTTCTAGCTTTCTCAAATCTCACATGCATATTCCACCACAACTCCAAACAACCTCATTGAATGAGTATGCGTGCTAACTTAAACAACAAGGACCAGCTATATGTGTGTGCGTGTGTGTTCGTGCACACACACGTATGTATGCATGCATTTATGTATGTTATGGTACTATATGAGTTTGGATTACTTAAATATATAACGGTGTAAAACACTAAATTCCATAATTTTGTTCCATGTGCTCACAGCTCTTACTTCCTATATATTTTCAACGTCCCATCTTACTATCCTTAAGATTTGCAAGTTTTCTGAACGTTGAGTTTGTGAGATTTGGTAATGTGATTAATTCAGTTTCATTATTCTCTCCTCCATAACCAAGCTTAGTCATGTCAATGGCAAGAACTCTATCTCCTTTTCCCTGTCTTCCACCTTCCACTCATGGAGTTTTCTCCTCCACCATAAAATCATCTAGCTTCTCTTTTGCTCCAATCCTTAAGCCAAGAAGTTATGTCATTGCTGCTCACAATGCACGCGCCCCTATTAATTCAGTCCACGAGGTTCCATGACATTAATAATTCTCCTAGTTCTTATTTCTTCATTATATTGTATACTTATTTTTCTGGTTCAGTTTTTTATTTGTAGTCTATGATTTTGTTTAGTTGCTCATGTCTTTGATGAGTCGTGTTGATTTAACGGAAGCTGAAGCAGAAGCATCTCTTGAATTTCTATTGAATGGAGCAGATCAAGCTCTTATTAGTGCTTTTCTTGTGCTCCTAAGAGCCAAGGGAGAAACATCTGAAGAAGTGAGTTTTCTTTTTCTTTTGGAGAATGTTCACAGACTAATTCTGAAGATAATTGAATTTCACACACACACGGGTTTATGAGGTTGTGTTTCTGTAAAAAATAATTTATCTCTATTGGCATGCCTCAACATTATTATTCCCACACCTACTTTTCTTTTGTCAGAAAATTTAAGGTTCTATCTTCATCTGTCTTTCTTCATGTTGGTTGTACTTTATTTTCGTCTCAAGCATACAGTATGTTCTTTTTTGCAATAATTTTTTTTGTTACAATGATAGAATTGCTCTTTATAACACATGCCACATATAATTAATCATAGGTAAGTTTATTATAGGGCGAAGGGGCAAAACTAGCCACCGTAATTTTCCAAATGGACAACTTTGACATCCGTAAATTGGATGGTGCAAAACCAGACATTATAAAGTAAAATGAGACAAATTTAGCCACGCCGTTAAGTTGAAGCTAGAGGTTAATGAAGGTGGGCCCCACGCCAACACTCACGACTGTTAGCTTCAACTTAACGGCGTGACTAAATTTGTCCCATTTTGCTTTATAATGTCCGGTTTTGCACCATCCAATTTACGGGTGCCAAAGTTGTCCATTTGGAAAATTATTACGGTGGCTAGTTTTGCCCCTTCACCCTTTATTATAAATCGAATATATTTGTTTTGAGGAAAAAAATAGCTATAGACAATTTGAAGTGGTTAATTTTGCATACTTAATTTTTTCAAAAAAGTCAAATTCATCTTATAATTAGCTGAAGAAAGTACTTGTGTAGGTTGATCAATTGTTAGACATTTCTCACCTTATATATACGATCATTGCATAAATATTTAATATGGCACATATTCTAATAATATAAGCTGAAGCTGATTATGAATGATCATGGGATATTTATGAGGATAGATTGTGGGACTAGCGAGAGCAATGATGAAGCGAGCCAGGAGGGTTGAAGGTTTGGATGATGCAGTAGACATTGTTGGAACTGGAGGTGATGGAGCAAACACTGTCAATATATCAACTGGGGCTTCAATACTTGCTGCAGCTTGTGGCGCTAAAGTTGCAAAGGTCAAGAAGTTGCATTCTATTGAATATATTGATTAACTAAATTACAATCATAAGAATATATCACATTCAGTCCTAAATATAAGACTTAAATGACTTTTTTGGAAAATCCTAAAAAAGCAAAATAAGTCAATTATAAATTGATTTACCTACTTTTTTTCTACACTAATTTATTTGACCTATAAACAAATGGATAATATAAAAATATATCGAATATGTCATAATTTAATAACCTATTTTGCAATCTTAGTCTCTCCAAAAAAAAGTCAACTAGTTCTTATATTTAGGAGCGTGGAGTAATATCTTTGAATTGTTTTGAGTATGAAAGTTTGATTGAATGATTTTAGTGTTGCAGCAAGGAAACCGCTCAAGTTCCTCTGCATGTGGAAGTGCTGATGTATTAGAAGCACTTGGCATGGCTATTGACTTAGATCCTCAGGTAGTGCCTGGCCTGTTTAATTATAACAAATCATTGCTTCTTTAGTCTTCTTCAGTGGAAGATCATAAGTAAGGATAAAAGCTGTGTGTATTGTTAAGAGATTTTCCAAAACTACTCTGATCTATTAATTGTCATTTTCAAATGAAAGGTCATAGTCTACACTATGATAACTAGCAGCCAACATTGGAATTTGAGAGTGGGAGATACGTTGCTTTCCTGACTTTCATGAAAGTGATGAAACAGCAAGTTGAAGTTCTTTGTCTACATGTTGATAATGTTATTTCTGGCCATCAATGGAATATGGTAGTGGATGATATGTTGCTTTCTTAACTTTTATGAAACAGCAAATCTAAGCTCTAATATGAATATTTAATTTCTCCATGGATCTAGGAAGAATCTTCCAGATTTTTTTCTTAGGTTTAAAAAATTCTAGATAGATAGGGAGCTGGTCATTCCATTTCAGAATAAGGATGGCTTAAGAGAGAGGAAGAGAGTATTTTAAGTTTATATTTTAACTCAACTAATACTAAGTATTAAGGAGAAAATGCTAGTTTTTATTACATGTACTAATCTAATTTCTTATTGCATGGAAATTAGGGGGTAACAAGGTGTGTGAACAAAGCAGGAATTGGTTTTATGATGTCTCCGAAGTACCATCCAGCTATGATGATTGTTAGCCCTGTTAGAAAAAAGCTAAAAATAAAAACTGCATTCAATGTATTGGGTCCTATGTTAAATCCAGCCCGGGTACCTTATGCAGTTATTGGAGTATTTACGGAAGCCTTGGTAAGTTCCTTTATATGATGAAATGTTTGACACTAAAACCTAATCATCAAATTTAATTTGTAGCTAAGGATAACATCCATAGACATGAGTGTGGAAATAAAATTATATGTGGATTTGAGATTTTGATCTCTTGTTTCTTTCACAATCTGTGAACACTAGTCATGCTATATAGGTTAGTATATTATATAATCAACTGATTAAGTCATTGGTCTAAGTTGAGATGTGATTTGTGGTTTTCTTCTCTTTATACATCATGGTTAAGAGGATCTTTGTTTTTCTGTTTTAAAAGGTCCACAAAATGGCTAAAGCACTACAAAGATTTGGCATGAAAAGAGCGTTGGTTGTGCACTCTGAAGGTTTGGATGAGATGAGTCCTCTTGGTAAGATCTCTTGCTTTTCTTGCATTTCAAGGCATTGTTACTTTGGTGGAAGATATGGATAGGCATATCAACTCTTGGATTTGAATGGGATTTCTAACATCTTTTTCTTCATTATTTACAGGACCTGGGCTGGTTCTTGATGTCACTTCAGAAAGAATTGAAGAGTTCTCATTTGATCCATGTAAGCATATGATGTGATAAAACACTTACTATATATGAAGCAATTTATTAATGCAGCTAACTGGCAACCCAATTAACCATCATTGAGCTATCATATTCACTGTTTACCTGATTGTTCTTGGAACAGTGGAGTTTGGCATTCCTCGGTGCAATCTCGATAAGCTAAAAGGCGGCGGTCCAGATTACAATGCGGAGGTTCTGCAGCGTGTTCTCGCCGGAGAGAAGGGACCAATAGCCGATGCTTTTGTAAGTATCTTAACTTCTCTAAGAGTATGACAACTTTTAAATGTTGGGGAGAATTTGTCATGAACACAAGGAATGGTCCAATCACAAAAAACTAGCCTATTTGAAGCGAGAGCCCCTTAAATTTATGCACCATGCCACACTTACAATGTTCCTCAATGTGGGGCTCATTACAGAATCTTGATTCAAATTGTTGCAACCATCATAATATACAGACTACAAGCATAGTTATTCAAAATGTTTATTTACTTGTATCTTAATATCCATATTGTTTTTTTTCAATGCACAAAAAAAATGGCTAGATTCTGAATGCAGCTGCAGCTCTTATGGTGAGTGGCTTTGTGAAGAGTCTAGCAGAAGGAGTGTGTGTGGCACGTGAGACACAGCAATCAGGAAAGGCCCTTAAAACTCTCAACTTGTGGAAAGATATATCAAATGTGAGTAAGATTCTGGACCTGAATGAATTCACCTCTTTACAATAGCCACAAATTTACTGATTTCAATGTTCAATCAATAATTGCAGGAATCTAAAGAGGATGGTGCAGCCTTGGAATATCATTTCTTAAATTAGATTTTTGTGAACAAATATCATGCATGCTACACAGAAGCACTCTCCAAAACTCAATCTGAGCCAATTATGAAAAATGTAGGAACAATTGACACGAGAACATACTTTAAAGCATATGTGGATGTGCCAAACACAAAAACATATGACATTTACAAGATGGGATTGATGGAGAGAATCAGTTTTTTTTTTTCGGTAGCCTCACATGACAGATGACACAGCTCAAATCTGTTTGCTTGTCAGCCACATTATTATATACGTCAATAATCCTGCATTATGTTAAAAATGACAGTTATACTCCAATGTCTAAATGCTATTTATACACAAGATGATACACTATCAAATATTGGTTATAGCCTAGTAAAATACCTCCAACCATTTTTGACATCATAGGCCTTGTCTTTGTAGATGCTTTTCCTGAAAATTTAGCCCCAAGAAATCGCACACTCAAACCTTCATCAACATTATATTCCGAAACTAAAAGTTTAGGATTTGATATTTTGATTCCAAAAAAGTTAATTACGCTAGAAAATGATGTTTAGAACAAAGTAAAGGACAACTATCTTTTTGACTAAAAACTAAAATAAAGTCAAACATATTCCCCCAATTCTAATTATAAGACTCTTTTGACTTTTTTGGAGAAATTTTAAAATGTTTACAATTACCTTTTTCTTCAAAATTAATTTATTCTACTTATAAATTAACCAATAAATTAACTACATGTGGTGTATATTATAATTTAATTGTCTAATATGTTTCACTAACTAAAGAAGTCAAAAATGTCTTATGGAAAAATCGGGGAGAGTAATTTTAGAGTTTAAAAATAGTGATTTTTATTTGTATTTAAAACTTCTAAAATTAATCCATCAATTCACTATCAACACAACTTTTGTGAAACCAACATTTTTTAAAAATGATTTCAAAAATAAATCACATTAATTATACTTTAAGATTAATCTAAACAAGCAGCTTTGTGTTAGTTAAATTACTGACCTGAATCACAATTGGAGGTTGAATTAGAGTTCCCACACATACACACTAGTCTAATCCCTTCTGAACCATACCCACACGTGCCACCTGTAGCCACACACGCTCCACAAAATGCATCATCATTTTCCTGAACCGAATATTTAACCCGGATCCCATAGGACCACCCGCCCGGCCCATCTAATCTCAAAGGTGCAACATTATAAGCACTACTATACCCCTCACACTCAAGCCTACTCAAATTAATACCCTTAATAGCCTCAAACGGTATAGCACAACATGCTGGTGGGCCTGGCCCAAAACGTTTAGGCCCAACATGATCCCATGCTGGGCAGCCATAATACTCCTCACAGCCCATTCCTGAAACGTTTCTGCATGGCAAATGTTTTTCAGGGAAACCTTGGAACAAAGGTGACTCAGCTGAACAACCTATGAGCATGAACACGTTGTCTGAGATTGGATTCATGTATGCTTCCCGCCATGGCTCTACGGTGAAGCCGTTACCGGCGCCACCGAGGAAAATGGTGTCACATGTTGATAGGTGTGGTTCATGGAGAGTGAGAGATTGGTATGCATAGTCTATGTCTAGGACCCTATATGAGCCTGAAGTTATGTGGAACATTAAGATTTCGTTCATGCAGAAGAGAAGGTCACGAAATCCTGGGTGGCCACATCCGTGTTTGAGGCCAAATGGGTAGTCTATGGTTATGTTTCCACAGTATGATCTGCATGAGTTGGAAAGAGGAGAAGTTGGTGGGATTAGATATGTTGAAATGATTAGGACAAAGAGATTGGTTATGAATGAAGTTTGCATGTTTGTGTGAGATGAGATTGGTTATGATGGTTGCTTGGAGAGATAAGTGGGAGATGTGAATTTGATGTTGTTGGGAAGAGATGGTTTGTTTGATGATTGCTTAGCTTTATTCACATGTGGTGTTGAGTTCAATGAGTTGTTTATGTGTTCTTTTACTTTTTGTGCTGCTGCTGGGGGCCGAATTTTCATTTTATTTGTTCTTTTGGTTTTTCTTTTTTTTGGTAGTTTGGAATTCCTGTTGGTCAAAGGTTAGGCTTTTGTGGGGGTGATGAGAAAAGTAGATTGATTTGCGAATCCTATAAGATTAAAGTGTAATAACATATTTATTAGCTGTCGGAAGCTTTTTACATATGGATTCAATAATTCAATTCACTTGCATACGAAGCTCATGTTTTATGGTTATATAGACAGCCTTATGAATTCCGAACATGTATATAAGGTGTGAAGTACAAGTATGGTGTTGATTTAGCCATATAAAAGGAACTGCCATACAACAAAAGCTAATTTAGATGATCATTGTTATGCTTACTTTGGCTTCTTTTTTCTTTACATAGTTATTCTTTCTTTAATTTTATAGATGATTGTCAATGTATTACCAACTATATATCCCTATATGATGAGACTTCAATTTATCGATAAATTAATCTCACTTGACACGCTGGTAACGAGGAGTGAATAGAAGCTATAATAGTTGCATTCTTATGCTTTCAGAAGGAAAAAAAAAAAGTATTCCCTGTACTCCTTAATACAAGATCTTATTTTTGTAGTATGACCAAGTGCATCATTCAATTAAACTATAGAAATAAATCAACTCAATAAATCAGCGCACAAATAAATTAAACTATAGAAATAAATCAACTTAATAAATCAGCGTACAAATAAATGAAAAGTTTGAGGCACATCTTCCTGCAGCAATGGGCAGCCCGGTCAAAATTGAATTCACTGAGACAAATGGCTCACACATCTAAGAATTGCAGCACAAATAAAATATAAGCCATTGGAGTCTTCCTACAATGTAGTCCTCTTCAACTCTTGTTGATTAGGGCAGCTTGGAACAATCTTCCTATGTCTTAGCTCATATATGCTTGAATCTTAGTTATTGGTCTGCAATTTTAAGGAACGTACATAGTTAAAAGCTGCCATGTTATTTTCTAATAAATTTCAGAAATAACTAAATTAATATCGCAAATGTCCACCAATTTTTTAATAATAATAACAGCGATGCTCCACTAGATTTATTTGTATAAAATTGTAGGATATCCGATCCTCGTTCAAATAAATATGAGTGAACACAATTCTAAGATTACCGCAATTCAAATCCAAACAAAATATTAAACAAATGATCGGGTCTTTTTTTGTCATAAAGGAAAGTTGTTTCCGTTTAACATTTACTTCCATCAAATATTTGAAGAAAAAATAAGCATATGCAAAATTAGAGTAATTTTATTAAATCTGAGATATTAAAGTCATATAATCGAGAAACTACCATCAATTTGGCTAGGGGCTGAGCTATCCCGAGCTTTAGTTGCCATCTTTTTCACTGTTTCAGCTGTAATTAAGATTGCCAAAAGTTGTTAGTAGTTAGGAAGAAATGAAACAATTGTTAGGATCCCCCAATGACATGCAACTTCGTAAAACCCTTAAGCACACATGATTGTGCAAGTGATTAAAAAACACCATATACAGGTTATGGACCACCCAGATTCCCCGGTAGCCTCAATGATCTTACCTTTAAATTTTCTTTTCTTATTCGCCCTCCTTCTTTTTCTCTCTGGCTTTGTAAGCTCTACTTCTTCCTTGATATCACCCTTGCCAGCAAAGACCTCCTCAGGAGCCAGCATAGCTGCATCTGATACAGCCACTGGAGCAATCTACACATAGGAAGCATCAATGTTTTGATTAATGAACAGTTTAAATAAGGTTCAGCTGAGAAGGCTTAAGAAGAAAAGGGAATAGCTCTTTACTTCTTCCATTGCTAGGGCAGGGACATTAGATTGTATAGACATGTCCTCCACAACCTGTTTAGTTCAATACAGAGCAAACGTTACAAAACTACAAATAATTTTTAAAGTGGATGAAGCTAATAAAAAGAAAAGAATATTGCATGAACTGAATCAAATGTCATACAGGTTTTGGAGCGAAGTTGAAATGAGAAAGAGCATCCAGCTTCAAACAAAGTCTCTTGAACAGCGAGTTTGCCTAATTACAAGTACATGACACACAGTTCAGCATATTCAGAAAGCTTAGCTAGCCAAAAAAGAAAAATGAAAAGGAAAATTGCACAGCCTGTCTGAAAGCCAGTGTCTTATCCTATAAAGAAGTGAAACATAGGACAGATGAGAAACATAAAACTGACAAACAATAAAATCATGTACCTCATTTTTCTGTTCATCTTTAAATGACAATGGAGCAGAAGCAGGGTCTGTCTTCTGAACATATTCTTCCTGTACACGGTTTTATAATAAAAGAGAATTATTAGATAAATCACAAAGTAAACAGAGCTTTAAGTGGGGGACTTAGATGTTGCAATGCATAACAGTAAAATCATTACAGACCTCGTAAACTTCTGCAAGGCCCTTCTTACTTTTGTTGTCATCCTGAATTCATCACAGAAAAATTATTATTAATCATGCCTCAATTATTGCCAGAAAGCAGTTAAACTTGACATTCTATCTATTATATTGAAACAGCACTTACCAACTCTTTTACTTCCTTAGGTGCTTTTGATGGAAATTTGGGAGCCCTTTGAACATCATCAAAACGACCCTATAATCAACATAGATATGAATTAGAAATAACAAACTTGCACGCTTCATCTGGAATGCATTTAAAGAATACAAAATATAAGTCTCGTATCGTCATATGTATAACTCAAAAATCAGAGGCTAAGTGCACAGGTCAGCTCAGCACTCAACCATCTTTTTACGTAATGACCATTCATTAAAGGCCTCCCACCATTGAATAAAATGATGTGGCATTGTAGTAAAAGTCCAAATTGATGTCAACTGATCCTTTCAACGTACCTCCTTGATCCTTTTCAGGATCCTCTCCTCCATTGAAGCCGTGACTTCCTCAGTAATTACAGGGACTGGTCCCACATTTTGCTCATAATCAAGATAAACTTCCAAAGCACTATTCACCGGTCTCTTAGTTGCAGTCACCTGTTACGAAAAGCCAAAGTCAATAATTAAATATCTAAACATTACTCATAAAGGTTCACAGATGCATTCCACAAAAGGTCAAGGAGCAACTACTACTACACCTCTCCTTGCATGGTCCATGTTTTTGGCTCCAAATTAGCTTTCTCCATCTGCTCAATCTTTGCTTGGATTTTTCGCTGTTCTTTCTCATGGGTAGAAACGGCCTCTTGATTCTATATGAATAATAAAGACAATATAAGAACTTGAATGCCATGCATATACATGTACCAACCCCAACACAATACAAATGAAATATACTTGGCCATCAAATTCCATTCCATCTTCATCAGAATCTTCAGGACCCTGAGTTAACCTTTCTTCTTGATTTACTTGTCCATCAAATTCCATTCCATCTTCATCAGAATCTTCAGACCCCTGACTTAACCTCACTTTTTGTTTTGATCTCTTTTCCTTCCATTTTGGTTCTCGCCGGAATCCCCTTTCCTTAACCGGAGGAAAGAAGTCTTTATGCCTGAAAAGAATAATTTATATTCGCATAACTGAATCAAGAATAAAGAAAACACTAGTAAAAACGGTCCAACTAGTGGCATAACTAAAACCTAGGTGAGTGGATTCAGCTAGTTGCATATCATTTAGCATCTACTTATTATTCAAGTGCAGTAAAGGCAAAACACCACAACATAGCAACATAGAAAAATAATGGACTTCTAAAATCAAGCAATGAAAATATCCTTAGGGCAACAGCAGTCACATTTCTTCATGTCTGTCAACCGTTGATCGAGAATTGGCAAATGTTGTACTCAAAAGAAAATGGAAGGAAATCATTACATCAACCTGTTGTGCAAGTTATGAGATTCATGAAAGAAATGAAGAAGTGAATTGAGTACAATTCTATATTCTAGAACTTAGAACAGATCCACAGCAAAAATAACCATGATCCTTCTTATAAACCAATTCGTTTGAGTGACTTAGAGATGATACTTTAATGTTTAGTAGTCAATGCCTCATTAGTCTATACGAGGGCATGTTAAGGGGTGTGTGTGATTGAGCTTGTGTTATGAGAATGAGCAGAAATTTTTTGATCAAGGAGAATGAGCAGAAATCAAATGAAGATAAAAACGGTTTCCTTGGATTGAAGGGTAAAATAATACGAACATTGAATATTTGAAGCCCTCTGGATCATCATCTCCATCACCCCCATCATTGCCAAGCCCAAATTCACCATCCTGAAACAAACAATAAGAATGAGCCAGGATCATAAAGAATTCTCTCTCTAGTCCTAAATATAAGAACTATATGGGGATATGAATTTGTTCCTAAATATAAGGCATATTTCTAATACTTATCAATTTCCCCCCAAATTATCCTTATCAATGACAAATAAGAGAGGGAGAGTGGAGGGAAAGGTAGATGGTTACAGTATATTGGCAATATCATGTTGTTCTAAATGAAATCATCATAGTCTTACATTTAGGACTGGAGGGAATAGTAATAATCAAAACAACACGCTATGGATCTAACTTCTAACAAACACAGGTAAATGATAAAGAAGACAGCTCAAACAACAACAACAACAACAACAACATGTAGGAAAAAGAACCAATAAAATAACAAGTAAGAGAGGGAGAGTGATAGAGGTATATGGTTAGGATAAATATATCACATGTGGACAACTAACTTAACTAACATCCTTAATTTATTCAAATTAGGGAAACTGATCTTATATTTAGGAACCGAAGGAGTATAACAATAAGCAAAGCACAGTCACCACCTCATCACTTTCATCATCATCAACTTCCTTTGCCTGCCCTGCTTCATCATTCTCCCAGTTATTATCCTCCTGCTCCAAAAACTTCTCCAAATCCTTCATCTTCAAAAAATCATCTTGAATACCTCCATAGTCCCCTTCATCTTCATCTTCTTCTTCTTCTTCTTCTTCTTCCTCCTCCTCCTCACTCTCATCATTCTCTCTCTCTCCACCTTCTTCATCTTCCTCCTCATCGTCATCAGAATCATCAAATTCCTCATCAAAATCCTCACTTTCTTCACTCCTCTCCTCCTTTAATTTCCCCTCCACTCTCTTTGTCCCTTGTAAAGCCCTAAAAATCTCCTCCACATTCTCCTCCGATCGTTTCAAGTGGCGGCGAAGGGAGGGCAACAGAGGCTGTAATTGGAGCTCAGTTTGGTGCCAAATCTGCTCCGCATCGAAGCCATCCACGAGGAGTTCATCCAGAGGGCATTTTTTAACGCACGGTCTAATAGACGAGAAAAGACACTGTGATGCCACACGTGCGGCTTGAGAGATCGAAGAATCACGTGTGATCCATGGAATTGGATCCTTTGTGTTTAGACGGCGAAGAGCTTCGCCGCCGGCGTCGGTGGAGGTGGCCATTGAATTTGAAGGTTTTGCTCTGATGATGATGAGGATGGTTTTTTGTGGGGTTTAGGGTTTTAGAATACAGAATTGCCGCCAACAATTAAAACGCACAGTCTTGATTTTTATTTTATAGTTTTCTCATTAATAAAACAGAGAGATGAATTTCAGATTAAAATTAAAAATAAAAATTATATATGGATGACGTGGTCCATTCACCTAAGAATTCCTTAATCTCGTAACTAATAGAAATATTTTTATATATACAAACTAATAAAAATCTTTTAATTTTCTAAATGATGGATGTTTTAAAAAAAATTGATATTACACTTTTATTTATTTAAAGCATATGGATGCATACTCGTTTTATCAATTCCAAATGCTTTGTTGAATAATAAATATAATACTCCTTCGGTTCCTAAATAAAAGATTATTTTCAACTTTTTATAAAATTAACCCTAATAAATCTATAATAACATACAATGAGAGTGAGAGAGATTCAGTTCAAAAAAGAGTGAGAGAGTTTATAAACATGGTATTAAATTAATTGATTTATATAAACTACTTAAGTATATCATAAGTTATATACTCCCTCCATTTCCAAATATAAAATAATTTTACCTAATTTGATTAAGGATGTTAGGTATGTCAATTATTATCACATAATATTACAATTCACCCTAACTATTACTCCCCCTCTCTTGTTTCTTTAGTAATGATGACAATTATCAAGGTTAAATGAAGAAAAAGTTTGGAACAATTAGAAAGTGATCTTATATATAGGAACAAATTGAAGTTTAAAAGTGGTTTTTTATTTAGAAGAAAATATATAATTGGATTAGTTTATAAGTATGGTGATTTGGATCATGGGAAACTATTGACTTTACTTAATCTTGCATTTGAGACAAGAGGGGATAGGAAATATTAGGGTCCGTTTGGTTGCAAGAAGGAAAGTCGAGAATTAGAAAGTGAAAGGGGTAAAGATGGAAAGTATGGGTAAATTAAGTAATGACGAAAAATAAAGTGTGTGGGCCCAAAAAAAGTGGGAGATAGAGAGAGAAAACTTGTGGGCCCTAGGATATATGTATATTACAAAAATACCCTCTACTTTCTATACTTTCCAATCCTTTGCTAATTTTTCATGCAACCAAACAAGTCATTAGTATTTACAATTTTTCTCAAAATTAATTCATCACATACTTCATCCTATCCTAAATATACGATCTAATTATTTAATTTAATTAGATTAAGGTTGATGTTTAAGTTGTTAAAATCACATTATATTGTCAATAGACTCTCACCTTCTACCTTAATTCTCACATCTCGCTTTTAATTATTCATCATTCAACAATACTAATATAGATAATTTGGGGAAAAAGTGAAATAAATTAAAAAGATATCTTAGTATATTTATGATCAAACTTACCTCCCCAAGTAAGTCTTATATTTAAGACCAAAGGGAGTATAATTTTACATATGACTTATATGAAATATAAGTGGTATATTTAGCTTCATGACTCTAAATCTGTACACAGAAAAATAAAAAACCACATGCTGTCTTTTTTATTTGTTTGGCATGTCATCCACATGTTATCACATGTTGCCACTGTAACAAGTCCCACATTGGGGAGGTTTCCTCACAAAGGAGACCTTATAAGTCTTTGGCTACCCAACCTCAACAGCTAGCTTTAGCTAGCTTTTGGGGTGTGGTTCTCCCAAGGAGTTGTGCTCGTTACAGCCACTTACCAGTTTGATTTGATATTGGGTGTTCATCCTCAGGGATAAAATATTGATTGAAAAAATTATTGCATACACAAAATTTACACATTATGTGTTTCTACTTTAAAGTGTGTGATCTCTTCTCCTAATACGTGAACTTAAATTCAAAACAGTATAAAGTATTACGAACATTTTTACATTGAATTGATAATATCCAAGTAAAAGCAAGCTATGAAACAAAATCGAACCAATTACACCCATCAAACACGAAAGATAATCTCCTAGAAAATCCACAGGCGGAAACATTATTTACCTATCGATTATAGCATAAGATAGACATGAAGTTTAATGTAAACGGAGTTAATATCATACTAAAACCAAAGAGGGAAAAAATAAGAGCTTCAATTCAATCAATGAAGGGCACTAGGAAAGAAGCAGGGAGATGGGGCTATGACGCCTAATCTTTCCAACACATCACCTCTAAAAGTTAAGATAAAAGGGTGATTCAAACCTATCATCTCTAATCTTTCCAACAAGAGCTTCTTTTCCCTCACACTATTAGATCAGAAGATCTATTAATATGTTCAAATCTGGTATGAATTAAAACTATAAAATATATTAAGCAACATTACATCTCCTTTAGATAAAGAAGGAAATTCAAACACATGACCTCATACTCTCGGGAAAGTGAGCTTACCGTTGGGTCATACCAGTCATTCTAAAGCTATAGAATATTATCAAAAATTGAAATGAAATCTAGATTTTGTTTTAAATTTTATTTTATTGCAGCTATCATGCTCCCCCATATGAGAAAATGATGAGAACAACCCATCATATTAAAAATATTGGAGCCACCATTGTTTGATTGGCAGTACACAGATCATATAGATGGGTGCCACACGGCACGAAGCACATTAGTAATGTATGTGGCCCTAACTTTGTTTATAGTAAAAGCAAAAATTAAAGCAAGTGGGGCAAGAAGAAGAAGACCACTCATCTCACCATTAAAAAAGGTCCAACTTTTCTTTTCTGTGTCTTATATCTTGCCACCTCTCTCTATGGTCCACTTATTAGTTGACGTTCTTCCCATTCAAAATTTTCAATCTTTCTTTCATTTCAATGAAGTAGTAACTATTAATTGCCGCTTCATGGTATGAGATTTTTAAAGCCTTTCACTATTCATCACATCTATCGCCATACAAATCCCAATACCATAGGTAAAGATTCAATTTTTAACTATACCCAAGATTTTTTTTCTTTCTTATTTTGATTATTGATGCTCAAAGTTTCAATTTTTAGGATTTATTGAGCTGCAAATGATCCATAGGGATGATACCCACAAGGCCATATGTGAAGATATCTCTTATAATCGTTTTGATTCTCTACCTGCTTTGCATATTTCACCTTTGAATGATGATGGTGATGTTGATTCTCCATCTTCTCATTATTCATCATGTGGGGAGTCAGATTTTGAGAGATATTGTAGTGCAAATTCGGTTTTAGGTACCCCTAGTGTGTGTAGTACCATTACTGTTTTCAATGATTTTACTGATAATGATAAAAGTGATGTGGAGAGTGTTAGTTTGAGAGATGGGGTTGATATTAGGAGCAAGGATCAGAGGCTTTCGTCCTCTGGTTCGTCTAAGAGAAGCCCGTTTTCGCGAACTGGGATTCGCAGTAATGATGTTAGGACCCATCAGAACTTGAAATTTTGCTCCATTGGATTAGAATTGTATGGTGATGACAATGAGGATGTGCCTGGTGTCACCATGCTTGGTGCATCGGGTTCTCAAATGGTGCCTTTTTCAAATGGTGGAATGAGGAAAGCATTAGGAAGTTCTTCCAATTCACCCAATCTATGGAAGAACAGGCATGTGTTGTCAAAGGTCAGTGATTACTTCTGCTTAATATGTAAAGTGAAGAGGAGTTAATGTGCCCCTTGTTATTGAATAAGATTGTTTGGGAAGGCAATGTGATTGTTTGTTTGTTTTGCGGAGGATTAAATTTTAGATGCTTTTAAATTCACGATGGCAACAATCAAGTTGGAAATTTGTTTAGATGCCATGTAAGTAATATATGGCTTTAGGTGTCTCGTTATGATTGTACATATACTAGACTTTTGATATTTTTGCGCACCAGATCATGATTTATCACAACTCAGTTGTGAACTATTTTGATAATATTTAAGTGGAAATGAAAGGAATCAGCCTTGGTTTATTATTTTTTTAAGCTGCTGTTTTTCTTCTTGATGCATTTTCTTGGTTGATCATATTATTTATCTATATCTGTTTGTGTTGTGGGATGGTTAGTCGCCATGGATGTTTTATCTCTTGGAGTATATGATTCTATTATGTCTTGCAGATGAAGGATTTTGAGCAGCATGAATTACATGATGATGTTCATGATATGGAAGGAATTGATTCTGCTGGGACTACGCTTGGTCAGGGCAATAGATTGCTTAATTCACAATTGTTTAAGCCTGTAAGGGACGGCAGCTCGACTGCCTCTACTTCTGGTACAGCTGGTGCTTGCCTACCTGTTCAACCTCCAATTAGATTAGATAAGGTTGAAGTTGTGGGTGCAAGGCAGAAGAAGGGAGATGTTTCTTTCGGCAAGAGATTGGTTGGAATAAAGGAATACACTGTGTATAAAATAAAAGTGTGGAGTGGCAAAGAGCATTGGGTAATTGAAAGACGATATCGTGATTTTCTCACTCTCTACCATTGCATGAAAACCTTATTCACGGAGCAAAACTGGATTTTACCTTCCCCTTGGTATGCTGTAGAAAAGGAAACTAAGAAGATATTTGGAAGTGCATCTCCTGAAGTTATTTTGCAGAGAAGCATTCTCCTTCAGAAGTGTTTGCAATCCATTCTTCATATAAGACTCTTTTCAAGTCCTCCAAGCGCATTTATTTGGTTTTTGGCCCCTCCAAGTACATGGGTGTCTTGCTCTTCATTTACAAGTGTGACAATAGAAAGAAACTGTTCCAATTTAGAGAATGCTATTTCACTTATAGTTGAAATTCCTCCACGTAAATCCATTGAACAAATGTTGGCAGCACAACAAAACTGTTGTGCTGGATGCTTTAGGCATTTTGATGATGTAACTTCTTCGATCTGGGATTTTTTACAGACATTTGGATGGGGCAAGCCTCGAATCTGTGAATACACGGCTAAATTATTTTGTTCTTCTTGCCATATAAATGACACTGCAGTCTTGCCGGCGAGGGTTTTGCATCATTGGGATTTTACCCATTATCCAGTTTCTCTACTGTCAAAGTCTTACCTTGATTCTATAAATGACCAGGTAACCTTGAAAATAGTGTGTACTTGTCTCAACTATTATTTTGTCCTTTTAATGGGTTTTATTCATGTTGATGCCTGAAGGTTTTGTGTAAGTTAACTAGAAATTGATTCTGCTTCACCATCCCTTCTCCATATGGGTGCAAAAAGATTTAAAGCGCAAGGTTGATATGCACTTATGCATATATTGCAAGCTAGAAATTGTGCCATTTACTTGTAAACATGCATTGGGCACAGGTTGAGAAGTGATGCTGAACCTTCTTTTCTTTATAAGTTTGGGGCTATGCTTGATTATTTTACTGATTAATTCTAATTAGATGTACTAATCATTGTCCAGTTTCTTGCTTGGACAAAAAAAAAATTGCATAGCGTCAGATGATATTGGAACTTTAAATCAGTTCCAATACCTACAATGAACATGATATTCTTTTTGCTTGCAATGTTGGCTCCAATTGAATTGCTTCTAGGCCGTTAAAACATCAATGCACTGATCATCTAGTTGGTTTCATTAACTTTAGTCTTTGATCATTTTGTGAGACTCACTTATTATAGTTAGCCGGCTACTAGGTTTCCTAGTTGAACTATTTAATCCAGTTTTACATTGCAAGTAGGAAGAAGTCTTTAACATTGGATGTGGTAGTTTAGTTGCTTTTCACTTGGCTGTGAATTGAAGAATGCATGGGTGCACATGCTTACCTCTTACTCATTTCAACTTTGTATATCTGGGAGTTATTTTTTTTAGTCAGTTTCTTTTATGTAACCATCTCATACCCAGAACCATGGTTTTTGAAGTGATTTTTTTATGGATTTTCTTTTGCAGCCCTTGCTTTCTGTCTCCACAGTTAATCCCATGCTTTTGTCAAAGGTCCCAGCCTTGCTCCGTGTTATGAGTGTCAGGAAAAAAATAGGAACTATGCTTTCATTTGTTGTCTGCCCATTCCGGAAGTCTATCAGCAGTGCACTTGGAGTGCGGACATATCTTCTCGAAAATAACGACTTGTTTGCTCTGAGAGATTTGATTGATCTTTCCAAAGGAGCCTTTGCTGGTTAGTTTCTATTTTTTAGTTTACTGCTTAATTGTTCGGTATGTGAAAATTTCTTTTCTCATGTCCACTTCCATGTGTTCTATACAATAGAAGATTTACATGCTATATATTCTAATTCTGGGGCTAATAAATAGTTAACTTTAAAACCAACTTGTAGCATTAGCTGGATCAATTATCCCTGATGTATGGCAACTGTTATTGCAGCACTTCCTGGCGTATTGGAGACAGTGTCAAGGAAAATCCTAAAACACATCACTGACCAGTGTATCATATGCTGTGAAGTTGGAGTTCCATGCAGTGCCAGACAAGATTGCTGTAATCCATGTTCTCTAATTTTTCCTTTTCAGGTGTGCATCAGTTGGTAACCTTTATCATTCATAGGTTATTTCCTGGGTCATTGAAAGAGTTGTTAGTTTTTAGTTATGACGCTAATTAAGTTACCCTTTTGTCCTCAAACACAATTTTATACCAGTTGTGTCATAAAGGGAATGATTGATAACTATTGTTCAATAAATATACGGCTTGTGCTTTTACTAAATACTTACAAATTGTCAGATTCTGACTTTCAGTTTACTTATAATCTGCTTGGTGTACTTTAGAATGATTTTGGAAGGCTCCCTCAAATTGTATTAAAATAAGGCTGAACTAACTTTCTGGTTGTTGTTGCTGTTGTGGTGGTGGTGGTGGTGGGAACTACAAAATTCCAGTTTGCAGAAATGTTTCCAATTTCAACCTCCATGCCTTTTCCTGCAACCTTTACATGAATAACACTTTTTAGTGTGTATGTTTGTGTGTGTTGTGAAAGGAATTGACCCCACCTACTTTTCCCTTGTACAAGGCAACTTCCAGATGCGCACCCTCATTTGGTACAGCGAATAATAGAGATTTGGTTCAGTAAATGCACAGTCATACTGAAGGAGACCCAGAAAAACAACTTTTAAGATAAAAAAAAAAAGTGTCCTATGAGATTCGAATTTGGAAATAAGAAATTTAGGGATGTCATGTCACTAGGATTTAATTATGTCCAATGGAAATGTTTGTTGTATGTATTAAGTGGAATATATTCACGACAAGCTAGCAGAATAGATTGGGACACTATATTTGCTCTCTCATAATTTTTTTTAAATATTGTTTTTATGTTTGTGGAGTTATTTTGTAACAGGATTGAATTACTCTAATCTAATCAAAATTTGAGCAGGATGATGAGATTGCAAGGTGTACAGAATGTCAGTCAATTTTTCACAAGCCGTGCTTCAGAAAGATTCCCAAGTGTTCTTGTGGATCTGAGCTCAAGATAAGCATTGGTGTTAGGCCAGTGAGGGATTGGTGAAACAACGCAAATTGGGCTCTAGCATAATCAAGCAGTTCAATGATCAATTTTTTTGTTCTCATTCTTTTTGTGACATCATTACAAGATGTATTCTTTATGATGTATATTTTTTCAATGTGTGTTAATACTTAGACATTGATACAAATGTACTCCATCCGTTCCTAAATATAAGAGCACTTTGACTTTTTTGGAGAATCCTAAGAAAGCAAAATATGGTAATTAAAAATTGATTTTCTCAAATTTTTCACTAAACTAGTTTATTTGACTTATGAACTTACATATGATCTAATAATATTTAAAATATGTTATGATTAAATTGTTCATTTTTCTTTCTTAGGATTCTCCAAAAAAGTCAAAGTGCTCTTATATTTAGGAACGGAGGGAGTATTATATCTGATGTATTATATGCTTCTAAAATTCTCTTTCACTTTCCTGTGTTACTACTTACTACTATGTTTTCTTTCACTTCTTGAATAGAACACTGGAGTTTCTCTTCCTGGACATAACTTGTTACAAATGTTTTTGTTTGAATATAAAGTGCCTAAACCCCCTTCCTGGCAAACACTAGATTATTCTTGAATGATTTCAAAGAAAATAAAATTCAACACATTTCTTCTTTGGAATCAATACAATTCTAGAATTGCTTAATCAGAACTCATATTTTCTTCTTACAAAGCCTAATTACTTACATACATGACAGCAATAATCAAGGCATATCAATACCAAATGTCCAAATTGGGCCATTGACCATGAAAATTCAGAATTCACCCATTCTTAGAATGCCTGATTAAGAACTTCTTTCCCTTGTGTTAGCAGAAAGTGACTCTGTAAAGCCAGCCAGCTTGCTCGATCAACACTATTAATCTTTCCAAAAAAAAAAAAAAAAAGAAGCACTATATATATGCTTTGTGCTTGTTCAAAGCATGAACCCAACAATGCTGAAAACTATATTCTATCCCTTTCCTGTTATCTACTGTATTGATGTTCTTCAGAAAATCAAAACTAGTTTCTGATCTCAGGTCATCTCCTACATTGATAGGAGTTGGGGAACCGCTTTGACAACACATAGTGTTTCAGCTTTATTATTAAAAAGAAGATTCCATAGCAGGGAATATGAAGTAGTGCCACCGAGCAGTACCTACACAGCCACAGAAAAAAGGTTGGCAATTCATGTAAATACTGTACCAAAAGTTTTCAAAAAATGGGCAAAGAATAAAATATAGTGATGATTTTAATTGTCAAGAATGAGTGGACAATGATCAGCAAAACATGATGGCAGGTGCTAAAAGATTTACTCACCAAAGCGGAGCATAGTTAGTAGACAAGTCAAGAAATGGATATGGCCACCTGTTTATAAGAGTTAAAATGAAATTGGTGTTACATATGTGATAAGTTTCCACAATAATGAAGTCAAACAAAAGATATCATGACTTTTTTTACCAGAGTTTAACGCAGGCATGAAGAATCCACTGGAAAATCACATAAGTGACTGTCCACATGCAAAAGTATCCAACTCGAAACCAAGGGAATTGCTGAAGATATGAAAATCAAAGTTTCCATAAGAAACAAAACATGATAATCTGATTTTTTTTTTCAAGAGTGAAACAAATAGAATCAACATATGAAGAAGCATACCAGGCAATTCAAAGCTGTGTCACCAAGAAGGAAAATAGCATTGACACTGTGCATATTGACAATAAGCTGCCACAGAACAATTCAACAAACCGTTTAAAATTTATTTAGACAGTTTTTTGAAAAAGTTTGACATCTCTTTCTTTAATTACTGATACTTACGAAATTCAAGTTGTAATCTCTTATGGTTAGAAAAGGAACAATTATGAACCAAAATACACAATCTGTGAGCATTACAGCACCAGCATTCATCTGTTCCAAAAAGTAGAAAAAAAAATATCAATTAATTATTTTCCAAAATGGTAAAACTAAGAATATAATGGAAAACAGGCAAACTATGAAGATGTACCTGAAAAATTATTTGAAAAATGTAGCCCCAAGTGCCAGCAGTTTGACGACCAAGATCTTCAACTGAAGGATTTAAGGTTTTGTGGTGGTTAGACACATTATTGAGAGTTCGTGAAAGTCCACGAACATCATAAATATTAATGCCTTGTTCTGCATCTCCATCAACATTATCAACTTTATCACCACTCGCTTTCTTATAATGCCTATAACACCCATGCATTGAAAGCAAAGACCCCAACTACAACATAACAAACAAACAATGACAGTATTAATTAAATGAAAGACTTTTTATCAAAAAAATCAAACTTAATCAGTTAAATGACATACTTACCCCAAAATAAATTGTGATTGAAGTAAATGTCCACCTGTTACAAAAACCCACATAGAAAAATCAGAAATTTATAACCAAAATTATCTTTTTTTTGTTCTGTTTGTAACAACATTGAATGAGATGACTTACTGAGTGTAAAAATAGAGAATGGTTCCACCATCTGTGACAACAGTGACAATGAGAAGAACTAAAAGCACAGTGAAAGCAAAAACTCTAAACACCAACAACCAAATAGGATGTACTCCTTTCAAACATGGTCTCCACGTTTCATCCTCGTACAAAACTCCTAACGTTCCACTTTGTTGTTGATGGTTTTGTCTTCTTGAGTGTCTTAAGGTTTCATATTTCCATATGAGAAATACTGAAAAGAAGGCTGTGAGTAAAACCCATATAGCACAAACCAAAACTTTCCAATTCACCCAGTAACTTCTTGTTGTTGTATCTGCAGTCATAATGGGTTGCCAAGAACTATTGGAAGAGCCTGTTAAAAAACTCATGTCCTTTCTTATTGTTACTACTTCTTCTGATGGTGATTTTCTTTTGCTCTTTGCTTTCCACTTCCCACCAAAATAATCAAACGAGAAAAACTGTCAGGAAAAAACAATAACAGAATGAAACGGTTATATATTTAGTATATATGTATGTAGAAATATGAAGTCTTTGTTTGTTAATGGCTTTGGAGAACAGAACTGAGAATGAGATGAGAGAAAATGAGAGAAGCCATCATATCATATAAGCGATGAAGAGAGAATGAGAAGGAGAATGGGAAAGTTAAGTGGTCATGGGTTTTTCGTGCATGTGAAATTTTTATTTTTTTGAAAATGGGAAGTTCTGAGAATTTAAGAAATGAAAAAGTTGGAAGTGGATGACTCGGTTTGACCACATTAAAATGCTTTAGATTACGTAGAGATTCCAAACTTTGGGTGCAGAAAGATATTATAACCGACAGGTTTTATAGTAGATTAATGAATGAATGAATGATGTCTATAAAGGAAAAGTTGTTGGGAGTAATTAATCTCTGTAAGCAAAGAAAAAGGTTAGAACTTACAAGGGAAAGCAACACGGATGTGGAGGAGTGAGACCAAGAGATGCTTTGCTTATTTGCTTTGTACAGAAAACTACATTAAAAACCAAAGAGAGAGATATATGTATATGTATGTGTGTGAGAGAGGGAGAAAAAAAAAAAGAAAAGCTTTGAGAATAAGCTTCTCTTTTTTCTCTTGCTTGCTTTTCTTAATACCTTAAACAAAATATATACCAGTTTAATAAGAACTGGAGAGCGAGTGCTTTGTACTCTTGATCTTCCATTTTTCCATGCAAATATGTATAAAAAATTCCAAGGCACAATAGAGGCATGTATATTTGGACATTTTTTGGGGTAGCTAACAATCTTGTCATGCAATATATTTTTTGTTATTATATTGTTGTTAGTGGTGTTTTTTATAATATCTAGAGAAAGAGGAGGGAGAGAGGGAGTGAGGGACCACATAGGGTGGGACTTGGGAGCATTTGGATTTTTGGATTTTGTAGAGGACTTGTTTTGGAAGGGAGATGCTTCTCCTGTAATCCAAGGACTATTGTTGTGCTTTGGGTATGTCTTGTTGTGTTGGTGATAAAAGGAATAAAGTGGTGGATGAGAATGAAATGGCAGTGCCTCAACGAAAAATAAATAAAAATTAAAATGGATGCTTTTGGTATGATATGCTGAATTCGTGAGTAGTAGACCACCACAGGGACCAATGATTCTTGCCATGATGATCACCTGATCTCTAGTTGCTGTTTTAATTTATCATAGAATGAAGTCCAACGTCTTGAATTATTTTCAATTTTTCATCATTCGCTAGTCATAAATTTAAGAGAACTATTTTAAGGAAAAATCATTTTCAAGGCGCTGCTATAAGTTTTTTTTTTTGTGTTCAAATTTTAATATAGCACTTTTTTACTAAATTCTTCTCAGCTAGCACAAATGTATTATCGACTTCAGAAGAAGGGCTAGTAATGATAAAAAGAACAAAGTTACATAGACTAACTTTATGAAAATACTAAAAGGAAAAAATTTTAAAAAAAGACAAATACTTAATAAAATTAAAGGAACCAGAGGTACGTAAAGAATAATCTTAAGTATTGGTTAAATTAAATTTGTTACAACTCTTATGAGATTCAAAACAAGAAATGAGTTTTGCGTGGTGTAATATAAAATGGATAAGTGGTAAAAAGAAAGGGCTATGGGTAAGAGATAAAGAAAATAATAATATTAACTGTTGAATAAAAGAAAGATAAGAGAAGAAAAAGAAGTGAAGAGAGGGAGGGATGAATGAGTGAATAAGGTAGTTAAACATGAAATAAGAGGCAGATATGAAGAAAGGGATTATAGTTAAAGCATAAAATTAGTGTTACCTTTGGGACAGCATATTGTGGGCCCCACAATTGGAGACCAGACCCACCCCTGACTTGTTGGACTCTGTACCCTCAAGAAAACTGACGGTGGTCTCTGGCTTTGACACGTGACAGTGGCAAGAATAATGGCAGTTTTGTAAATCCAATTCAACTTTGGTTCAAATGTGTCAGAAGAAAAAGGACCCACCACGTTTTTGCCCACATTCCCTCAGCCCAAAGCATGATAGTGAAATCACACATGAAATTTTATCTTCATAAAGATCTTCATGAATTTACCTTTTTCTATAATCTATGTAAATTATTTTCTTAATTAAATGGGTATAGATAATATTTATTCGTTAGATTTACCCTCATTTCAATTTTAACCCCTCAACAAGACCCACAGGATTGTGGCAACTAGCCATTATTTAATTTAAGGTAACCTTTCTTTTTTCCAATCACTCTTTATGGGTTCTTTTAATTTGCTTTCTATGCCATCAGCTTGGACTCCAAGAAATCATCCACCAATATGAACAATTTTCAGTGATATTTCGGCACGGTCTTCTATGATTATGTAATGCTCCTATCATAGTCTGCGTGCACTTATATTAAAGTTTTGTGTTTCTCTTAAAATTTAATTCAGATATATATTGTACGAGTACTTTTTTTTGCCGAATAAAGATATATTGTACATGCTGAATAAAAAAAGGTATATTGTACATGGTTCATAATATAGTGTGGTTTTTTTTTTGGACAATATATAGTGTGTTTTATTAAAAGATTAGATTATTGAAACTTTTAATCATTCTCGGAATTTTGAAAAATGATTATTCATTTTCATCGTCTACTGTACTATCTCATAATTTTTTTTTTGAACACATTACTATCTCATAATTAGACTATATATATGTTGATATTAAAAAATTTACTGAGATAAATGACATCAAGTCTAATGTTATTTTTATTTAAACAATTTAACGAGCCAAGTCTAATGCTCGTTAGTGTTGATATTAAAAAATAAACTATTTACTTGATTCTAAATATAAAATTAAGAAATAACTAATAGAATAATAGTGTCTGTCTTTAATATTAATATTAATACATTTGATCTAATAACTTTATCATTTTTAAAATTTCCAGCTACTCTTATCATTACATGTATTATGTTGCCAAAAAATACATTACATGTATTAAAGGAAATATTTACTTTCAGTCCATAAAAAATGAAATATTTACGAAATGAGGTAACGGCTAAATGAGCCATCGAGGCATGTTAAAAATTTAACACATACTATTAGTTATACTAAATAAATATTAGTAATAGTTATATATTTAATTATCTGACTTCTATTTGAGAAAGTATTGTATTCCTTTAACAGGTTGCGTTGGGGCTAAAGGCGACAACCAAGGTACAAAATACCATATATTTCTATATATATAAATATAAACACACACCCGCCGGCACTTTTTAATTAATTTTCATGATAATGTACTTTACAAAGATCAAGAATATCCTCATACTTGTGTGAAGGGTTCATTAGATATATAAACCACGAGTTATAACTTAAAATGCTCACAAATAGAGGGAGTTTGATGACTTCCGTCCTATGATCCTATCAAAAGAAAAGGATTTTTTTTGCATGAACTGAAGAAAAGCATATTAATGGCTTAATTAATGTATCCTAATTAAATATAAATATGTTATATGCGCCAGAGGTAGTAGTCGTTATTTTTATAATTAAAAAGGGGCATTTGTCTTTCTTAATAGACAAGAATAATGTTGCACTATGTTTCTGTTTCACGCAATGACGCATCGTCCATTTAAGAATAAACTCCAAAGTTGCCTTTAGATTTCAGATTGCTCAGAAAGTTCAGGTTCCGACTCCCAGGATCATATTAAAAAAGGAACAAATAAATAAATAAATAATTAGCCAACTCGGAAACCAGAATCAATTGATCATATGCAAAGAGTGATGGTATTACAGAATTTTCGCAGCATGCACCTTTCATGAAAAAGCTTACATGCAGTTTGAAAGTTAGCAAAAACCTGAATTTTTGGAGAAACAAATGTACGCAATGAATGTATGTGTATGTTTGAATCTTGGAAGGAATGAGAAGAAAAGAGTGAGATTCGTGTGAGGAATGAAAACACACACGCACATGAAAAGGTAAAACCAATGAATAAGTAATTTTAATCTCATTAATCAATCAAGATTAATATGATCCATGTAGCCAAAGAGTTGATGAATAATAAATAACAATAACACCGTATGATCTATGTAGCAGACCCTACATAGTGGGATAAGACTTCATTATCGTTGTATAAATCAATCAAGATTTCTGAATATTAATACGATAGTAAGAGAAAAAATGAATTTTGTTAACACTGGAATCTAATAGGGTTAAATATCATTTTGGCCAACTAACTATTTTGAAAGGGTCAAATTGGCCAAAGAACAATAAAAGGGCTCATTTTGGCCAAAGAACAATAAAAATGGCTCATTTTAGCCAATAAGCTAAAGGAAAATACTAAAATACCCTTTAATATTTAATTGATATAATTTCTGAATATGTGGGTCCCACATTCAAAATAAAAGTTTACTAAAACCGGCCCCACCCACCCTCTCTCTCTCCTTACTTTTCTAAACTGTCTCTCTCCTCTCCTCCGTCATCACTTCCGGCAAAGTCAACCCAAAAGAAAAAACTTGCTCCCACATTCATTATCTATTTGCAGTGGTATTTGTATCACCCAAAAGACAAAACTTGCTCCCATTGCCATAAAAAGTCTTGAACAATTGTTATTGCAGCTTTAACTTCATTTTTTCCGGTAAATCAAGCCCAACCTCCATCAGAATTCTTTTTCTTGCTGCTCTAATTTCCACCATCAAAACCGCCATGACCAGAAGAATTACCACCACCGCTGCCAGTAGTAGCCCAACCACTTCCTCCACCACCAGAATGATCAGCGCTAGCATTTGCCAATTGTCCGCCCTCATTGTTACCCCCACCTTCCCAGCCAGCACCTTTATTATATCTCCCTCTTCCTTGTCCCTGGTCTTGTCCCTTGTCCGCACTCATAAGTTAATAAATGTGGATGGGGGGTTTGAGTTTGCCGGCAGTGATGTGAGGGAGGAGAGAGAGACAGTTCAGAAAAGTAAGGGGAGAGAGAGGGTGGGTGGGGCCGGATTTTAGTAAATTTTTATTTTAAATGTGGGACTCACATATTCAGAAATTATATCAATTAAATATTAAAGGGTATTTTAGTATTTTCCTTTAGCTTATTGGCTAAAATGAGTCATTTTTATTGTTCTTTGGCCAAAATGAGCCCTTTTATTGTTCTTTGGCCAATTTGACCCTTTCAAAATAGTTAGTTGGCCAAAATGATATTTAACCCAATCTAATATAAGAAATATGTCCCCAGCGTCCCTTCATATTTTCGAAAGTTTGATGTCTCTGAAGATTAAGGACACTGCCTACTGTGATATTTGTGTACTTTGAAAAATCAAGAATAGTTGCAACTTGCAAGTTTTAGCTGAAACTGAAAGGCTACATTATTACTCGGTGCCATTGTAAAACTCTATTTTTAATGTGGTTTATTATGTCATTAACTATTAAGAGTAGCAAGAGCTAAATTTACGCAAAGCTGGCTTTGATATTGGAATAATAATGCACAGCCTGGAGCAAAATTTACCACAGCCGTCCCATTCCGAATGTTTAGAGTTGATATGCGTCTTCTTGAAACTTTCCAGCTTGTAATGAGCTCATGAACTGTAATTTTGCTTCCCTACGGGTCCCATCTTAACATTGCTTGACTTAAGTCTGCCTCTTTACACAAGACATTACTATGCGCCATTGTATTTGAGTATATTGTGCGTTTGTTTGATTAAGTACAAGTATGTTTTGTACACACACACACATAGGGTGCGTGTGTGTAAGGGAGATATTAAAAGTATAAAAATGTCTATTAGCGTGATCAAATGAATCAATGTTCAATGTATATGATAGATATATTGGTTAATCATTCGTTTGGAATTTTATTTTCTTAAGAAAGGGTGTGGAACCTGAAAGCTTCAATAGATTTCGTGAGCCAAAATGAGGGATAAAGGTTTTTATTTTGTTAAACACCGCCCAATAATCCGATGCATATTGACAACCGACTAACTCAGACTTGAGGGGCAAGAGTATTGTCTTTGCTTTTATGAAATGTATGCTTCCGTATCTCAAATCAAGAAAATTAACACAACAATGTCTGAGATTGGGCTTTCTCGCCTATGCGGGTCGCCATTTAGACATGCACAGCCCAATTATACCATTTTTTATCAGAGCCCAATTATACCTCAACAAAACAGCATAGAAGTTTATGTGAGGCGGCATATTAACGCAACATGA
Source organism: Mimosa pudica (assembly GCA_029929735.1). Lineage (NCBI taxonomy): Eukaryota > Viridiplantae > Streptophyta > Magnoliopsida > Fabales > Fabaceae > Mimosa > Mimosa pudica. The sequence goes on along the minus strand of JAKELP010000014.1, from coordinate 14,549,586 downwards.
GCCATATCAAGTGACATAAGCATATAGAGCAGGAAAATAAAAGGGACAAGATTCCATTGGGGAAAAAACAAAAGAAAAAACTCTAATTACAGTCCACATCAGCAACACAAGCTTCACATGATTCTACAGCCAGATGAAGCTGGAGCTTAATAGTTGGAGATAACCATTAACAAGTGTCCTCAATGCAGCTGAATTTCAATGCCCAGCTTGTGGTAGGTGACCCTGGGCACAATGACTTCCTCTTAAAGTAAAAGATTTTGAAAGCCAGTGCACCAGTCTGAGAGATACTAGAATTCAGTTAGAGGCAATGAAGGCTAATAGAAAGTCACAAGACAGACATAAATCTAAAAAGACACCAAAGAACAGTAGGTAGCAACATAGAAAGATGAATACATTTATATTCCTTAATAATGCTGGCCAGCACTAGCCTTTGATTAAGATGGGACAAAAACTACAGAAGAAAATATGTCCCATTTTTCACACATCCAAACCACAACTTACCTTAATAGTTAATATCATTCTGCGCTCAAAAGGGATAACTTAAATCTCCAGACACCCAGTTGCTCAGAGGTGAGAAATAATTTGGCCAGAATTTTCCACACACACCCCCTTCTTTTAGTACAACATTTGGCACCAAGCACAGTAGCTTTTTCATTTCTCCAAAGGGACAACTTAAAACCACACCTTCACACATAAAGGATAAAACACTCCAACACTACAAAAACTACAAAGGGTGTGCCCGGCAAAGAATAGAACTTGCCACCTCTTGTGGAAGGCGCATGTGTCTTTGTGTTGTGGTAGTAGGAGGCAAATGAATGAATAATACAGTAGCAGTCGAACTAACTGTAATACGGAGTATATACTTTATGTACAGACATTTACTGAGCCTTTTATACTTTAGAGCCAGATATTTTACACTTTAAAAAAATCAATGTTCCAGATGGGGCATCTTGCACATGTTAGAGGATGATGCCTCAGCCATCTCTCAAATATGATGATGCTCATCATCACCAAGTAGAGAGAGGGAGAAGGGAGCAATAGCCACGTTAAATGATGGTGAGCCAATTCTATCAACATGTATCATCTCAAAGTCACCTTCCTGCAATAGTATAAAGATAGCCAGACTTAAGGCACTTGTGTTTTTGTTGAAAGGAAACATTTGGGAAATGTAAACATGACAGTTTAAATAATCACACCTCAGGTCATCCAACAAAAGATAATCAAGCTTCATGAACAAAATAAGGAGATGGAATCAGTATATGTTACTAAAATTATAAGTGTCCAATATAGAGATTAATTTTTAATTTCTCTTCCTCTAAGCCAAAATTGTGACATGAACTCATTCTGCGGCAATAAACAAAGTTGTCATGAGACAATAAAAACAGATGCATCCAGTCCATCTATCTCATACAGAAGTTTGCAGAACATCATATTCAAATATGATTCTACTTTTGCTTTCCATTTCTACATGACACCATAACCTCTGCTTATTGAACAGGTAATGATAGTCATTTGGCTTCAAATGGAACCGACTAAAACTTGATGTCACATGGATATTTAGAAAGTGAACCATTGCAGGTTTTCTAGATGAAAGGATTTTACAGAACCTTGTCATTCCATGTTGACAGTAAACAGTTTAAGTAAGAAAATCACAACTTGTTGCAATTCAGTTTTAGCATGGATGCGGAAAAGTGACTGTGGTCTGAATTGAGAGGTTATCATTTGAAATAACACACGGGAAAAAAGAGTGATTTTGGGGGGTAAAACACAGTGACTCTATCTGTAGAAGATTAATTTAAAGAAAACTAATCTTTCAAGAGTAAAACATTAATTTATTATAAAATTTGCAGAGAAGAATGGGGGATAAAAATGAGTCTTACCATTCTACCATTTGGTGTGCTTAATGGACATGCTGAAGAGTATTCAAAAGTAGCCCTGGGAAGCATTACAGGCTGTTCACCAACAACCCCCATCCCCCTGTCATAATGAAAAAAGTATAAGATTTATTTTGAAGTTTGAACAACCGTGGATTTAATAAAAACAACAAGGAAGTTTGAACAAAAATATTGCCAAGAAAAGAATAGCCAACTCACCAGACATTTTCAGTTTTCCCATTTGCATCTGTTATGATCCAATGCCTTCTAAGAAGTTGGACAGGGCGGTCAGAATTGTTCGTAATTCTGATTCTGTATGCAAAAAAGTAAAGCCCCTTTGAAGGCTGACTTCTACCCTCTATATATACACTCCTAACTTGAACCCTGATTCCCTGTAAAAGCATATATCAATTTTAGGAGCTTGGATCTATTGTATCAACCATATATTCAGGCCAATTACCCTTCTCCTTCTCATGCTATTCAATATCAACTAAAGAAAAGGTTGGAAATAAGTAGTGGCCATACCAAAGTTGTTGCATTACTTGAACATTTTAAGAGAGCATGTGGACCAATTTCTCTAAGCTCATCGCGATATCTTGCTGCATCCTATTTAAAGATAAAAATGAATACAGACACTCAAAAGGTAGATTTACCATAAAATCATCATGCTACATAACCATGAAATAAAACGAAATGTAACAATGAATAAGATATTCTTCTCTACAACATTTCCTTCACAATAAGCACTAAAGAATGATATAAACTAAAATAAAATGCACAAGACAACACAGCATTTCAATACAAAATTACACAGGTCACAGTTATTCACATTATCAACGATATTTAATAAAAGCTAGATTCACCATAAAATCACCATGCTACATAACCATGAAATGAAAAATGATATCGAGAAACAAAGTGAAATTCAGATGACAAATGTGCCAACTAAAAGAAATGTAACATTGAATGAGATATTCCTCTACAATATTTCCTTCACAATAAAATGCACAACACAACACAGCATTTCAATATAAAATTACAAAGCTCACACTGAAAACATTATCAACAATATTTAATAATTTAAGTAACAAGTAAATACCGTAAACCTCTCATCAGCAATAGCTTCCTTCATTAATCTCCTTAGACGCAAAATTGGCTCCTCCTCCTCAAACAACTTAATCGAATCACGAATTCTCGCAGCCTCTTTATAATCCTACAAGCCAAAACAAAATTTCACCAACAAAAAAAAATAACACCAAAAAAAAAACACTAAAACTAGAACACATACCTCAGATTTTGCAGCTACCTCTAATTGCTGCTTCAATAAAGCATATGTTTGACTGCGAGACAAAAACGAACTCGGACTCGGACTTTGACTCGTTTTTCCATTCCTATCTGCAATACAAGCTACAATTCCATTCGTTTTCTTCGAATTCCTTGAATTATTCACCGAATGCCTCCTTCCTCGTGTCTCGAAATCGCGAAATTCGGAATTTCCAGGACTTAGAAGTCGTAAATTGACGAGAGACTTGGACGTTAAAGCTTGCATTGCCTAAATTGTAAATAATCGCAAGAATTTTCAGTGATTTCAGAATTTCGTAACGTGTAGGTTCAGCTTTGGCATGTGAATGAAATTAAGATGTGTAGTGAGAGCTTGAGAGAATTTTGTGTTTAGCTTTGTTGAGGCAAATTTTGAAGCAAATTTCAGAATTTTCAATGTAGGCCTTGGATTGTGTCTGAACTGTGAGCCACAACAAATATATCTGAACTTTGGTGTTCTTAGTTACACGTGCCGCGTTTATGTTGGTCAGAAAGAAATTCCATCCTACTACTCCCTCCAATCCTATTTATAAGTCGTCAACCGCCCAAATTGTACATAACAAGGAATGAGGTTAATGGAAGTTGAGTCAGTAAATTGGTTTTGTTTTTTTTTCCATTTTTGCCCCCCTCACTTTTATTACTATGGCCCACTACTTTTTTTATTTTTATAAATATATGTGTGTCTTTTTCATCTTTTCTCTCTTCTCATCTTCCAATGTTCATTTTTCAATGCTAAGGGTATATTGGGAAAATTTTAATAAATGAGTTAGTTAATATCAGTTGGTGACTTGTATTAAGGACCAAAATTTAGTGACGGTTGACGACTTATAAATAGGAAAGGATGGAGTATTAAATTAACGGATTAGCATCACAATTAACAACATTTTCTTTATCTTTCTTTTTTTTTTATACAAGAATTTTAGGAAGGGGTTTGGGTTCAACCCAATCCAAGGGCAGGGCACCTAACTCATGATCCACTGGGGCCTGTCCCTGTGGGCTCTGGAGCATGACCAGCAAGCCCTTTATGTCTGTCTACATAGGTAGGTTACTCCCAACTTCACTTAGCTACGGAGGTGCCTCCCCAAGCGCCGCGATGGAGACACAACAAAGTGTCACTCCCCAGGATCGAACTCGCAGCCAAGAGATCAGATAATTTCACGACATTTATCTTTATCTTTCTTCCTGTGTTGTCGTTGATTCAAGACATTTATGTTTGACCTTTTAGTTATTAAAAAAAATACTACTATATGTTGCAAATATAAAAAATAATTTTTGAATTCCTTGTACTCTCTCTTCTTTATCCTCCTTTTCCCCTTAAAAAATCGGGATGAAGGCTTCTCCACTGAGAATCTTTAGCATTGAATTTTCTTTGAATGGCCTATAATCGAAAAAATATTAGGAAGTCTTGTTTTGTCCAAAGAGTTATACAATCAATGGAAGAGATTTTGGCGGCAAAAATGTTAATTGGAGAGATAATGTAGTTGAGATGCCCATTTCCCTCAAAAAAAAATTGCAGTGGAGAACCTCTCCACTTATTTCTTCCTCTCCATCTAGTTTAAATTATATCATTATTAAATAAAAAATATGACATAATTAATTTACTTTTGAAACAAAAAATAAATAAATGTTAGAAAATTAGCTGGATCATTGGTGTTGTTTTAATATAATAAATTAATAATATATTTTTTATCGATAATCAAAGTATCATCCACCCACTAGATAGGTAGGAGAGTAAGCTTTTGCTGATTTTTCATGTTTACGTAAAATGAATGATAATGATAGTTATTTAGCTTTATCCGTTAATTATTTATTTAATAAAATTATCAAAATTTAAAAGTAGAATAAAATATCAAGTTGTTCATATGTTTTTTCTTTTGTTTGCGCAAAAATTACCCGATAATGACACCCATATAGAAAAGCATGAGAAGGCAGTAAAGCCCAATAAAGGCATCGTTCCAACTTCAAAGTACAAACATTTTGGGTTGATGTCGCTACGAGTGCTCGTTGAAAAGTTGTAGACCCACCACGAGGGAAAGTATAATTTAAAGAGAGCCGCCTTAGAATATTGGGTGCCTTTTTTAATGCTTTAGATGCTAAAATTTCTTGTCCAGGTACATTCTATCTGATCTCTTAGAACTTGGAATATCGAGTGCAACTTTTTAAAATATTCTTGATGGCTTTATAATAAGAATTACGCAGATACATGTCTTAATGAGGAAAATATCAAGGCTAAAGTATATTTTTGATCCCTTATATTTACATCAAGTTTCAATTTAGTCCTTTATGTTTGGAAAGTACACTTTTAGTCATTTTTTTGTTAACACCGTTAGTTTAACTTAACGGAAAATGCTAACTCAACCATTTTAAATGGTTGTTAAATACTGAAAAAATGTCCAGATTAAAATATTTGAGTGTAATTATTATTATATTTTCAAAATTTATCATTTTTTGTCTCAATTTAATTATAAAATAAGCATTTAAAATTGTTAAGTTAGTATTTTCCGTTAAGTTAAACTAATAGTGTTAACAAAAAAGGACTAAAAGGTACTTTCCAAAAATAAATGACTAAATTGAAACTTGATGCAAATATAAGGGATATACTCTAGCCAAATAGTACTTCTGTTCCTAAATATAAGATCACTTTGGCTAATTTGGAGAGATTAAGGAAGACTTTCCAACGAATTAGGATTACAGGATCTTCTCAAAATACCCCTCACTTACATTTAAAAGACAAATAGGGATTTGAGAGAGAAGTGAGGGAGCTAAGAAGTATAGGGGTAATTTGGACCAAAATTGGGACAAAATAGAAAGTGATCTTATATTTAGGAACTTATCCACTTCCCCAAAGTAATCTTATATTTAGGAACGGAGGAGTATCACTTATTCATACTGTTTGTGCTGCCTTTTCTTATATAGTTTTTACATATTGTAAGTTTGCACATGCTATTCATGTTTCAAATGTGTGTATGTGGTATTAAATAGGTGAGAAAATGCCTAGATAAAAGGTGTAAGATGGAAGCAATGTCAATGAAAGTGGCTAACAATCTTTAAAACTATATCACCACATGGAACTGTGGGATTTTCAAGATTGAATTCATAATCTTTGATTCTTTGGTATTCACTCTTTCTTGTTTGTAGTGTTGTAAAAATAGACCGAAAGCCGAGCTAGAGTAGAGAGGATTTTGGGTCAAAATTCAACATGGTCAAATAACTCAGAACGATGGTCAAACTGATGACTATCGAGTCAAAATGTAACACGTCGACGTTTGGATTGGTCTAACAATCCACTTCAATCAAATTCTTACAACACTACTCATTTATTTCCCATTCATCTTTGAATATTCAAAAATCTCCCTTTTTTATATCATATAGAAGGGAAAATCCCAAAAAAAAACTCTCAATATGCAATAGAATAGGAAAAGAGAATAAGGATAAGTCAAGTCCTAAGGTCTGAATTGGGATTATGAAATGTTACACAATGACTCAAATGTCCTTTTCTTCAAATTACACCACCTATCTGAACCCTGTCATCCGATTATCAACACTTTCATAGGGATTAATAAATTCATGATACACATTAACAACACCATTATAATCATTAACAAACTCTGAAAGACATTATACAACTTTCACATTTGTAGATTAGTGTGTTCCTAGTGGTTAACAAGTCTATGATTCTTTTTTTTATACATCGGAAATAATAACAACTCTATGATTCTAGTTACACCTTCACATGATTTAAAACTTTAAGAAAACCTTTAACAACATCAACATAGTCATTGAGAATATCTCTGAATAGCAATTTACAAGTTTCAAATATGTGTATCACTCAATTTTCTCAGTGATTAAAAACGCCCACATAGGGATTAACAATCTCATCATAAGCATTAACAACGATAACATAATCATTAACAAAATCTAAGTAGTGTTACAACTTTCAGATTCTCCACCTAGGCTAAGCATTAACAATTTGTTGTAGTCATCGCTGTTGCTTTAGAAGTGGACAAAGAAGGAATGGTTTCGGGTGTTCTGGATTCAACTGCCTCTCTTGTTGTCCACATGAAATTAGATCATCGATTGGGACTCGGATTACGTATACGACAGATGCATCATGGATAGGGAGAGGAAGAGACCAAAGAACATAGTAGTTCTCTGCATTAGTTTAGTTTTACGTGTTTTTGTGTGTTAAGTGTGTTTCAGAGAACCCAATATATAACTTAGAGAAAGTTATATTGATTTCAAAAAAATTTTGACCTTGATTTGAAATTCAAATGATTGGGGAAACTAATTAGTTTGATTCATAACTTTTCCATATTTATATAATGACCTCAATTTTTATTATTGGACTTAGTTTTGCACCGTAATAATTATGGACAAAGTATATGCCTACAAACCTGTCTCTCTCTCTTTTCTACATTCTCACACTTTTTCACTAATCTTCAACCCCATCCCATGCTCATCATTTCTAATAAAAATGAGCTAATCAGTCTAAAATAGACAAATACAAATTTTAAATGTATATCATTGATATTTAAAAGCCTAAATCTCACCATTTTTTACTACTTTGTGACGACCATGAAAATGAAAATGAAAATGAAAATGAAAATGAAAATGAAATTGAAATTGAGACCTCTTTCTGCACCATACTCCCATCGGTTTAATTCTTGAATCAGACCGAGAATAATTTTCATTATTACTAATTAAAATATTTATTGAATGCCCATATTTTTTTCTTTGTTTGGTGGTTATTTCCTTGAACGAATATGCATGAAAAAAATGAAGAAATGAGTTCGGCAGCCTTTTCACCTACTGCAAGCCAGTGAGTAGTGACACCAAACCAAACCCTCAATGCACTGACGGAGGCTTCGAGGGAATTGAAGTCTCTTTTCAAAAAAGAGACTTTTCACCTTTCTTTCTTTCTTTCTTTCGTTCTTTGTTTCTAACACTTCTCTCTCTCCTTTGTCTGATTCAGATCTTCTTCCTACAATGCAGACCTCCACTTTCTCTCTCTCTCCTTCCCTCCCTCTCCTCAAGCCTCGTCCCCGCCTCCATTCCCTTCGCCTCCCCCGCGCTTTCTCTTCCGATAATCCCAATGTTAATGTCAACGTCAATGCCAATGTCTCCTCCTCCTCCTCCTCCTTCACGCGCCGATCCTGGTCACGCGCTTCTTCTTCTTCAGCTTTTCCCTTCAGGCCTTGGTCTTCTTTCACCACTCTCTCTTCCTCCGATCCTCATCATCATCATCATGATCATGCCTCTTTTGAGGCCAAGGCTGCCTCTGTCCCTGAAAGTGCCAGTGAGAGTGAGGAATCTAATAATACGGCCGCCACGTTGGTTCTCGGATCATTGTTCGGCTTTTGGTACCTCTTCAATATCTACTTCAACATCTACAACAAGCAGGTCTTCTTTCTCTTTCTCCCTGTTTTTACGTCTTCTTATTTATTGCCTATTTCTCATCTGTTTTCATATCTTTTTTTTGGATTTTTTATTTTCCATTTTTTGGCCTCGTTTACTCTTATTACATTCCTACATGGATCCATAATGGAAAATCTCCTATTCCACTTGCCTAAATATATATTCTATGTGTAGATCAAAGGTGAAGATTAGAATAAAATAGAATATAATAGAATGGAATGGAATAGACAATTTAATTTTAATAATCTCCTGTTAGTCTTGTATAGTAATCCCTCTCTCTTCCTGAATATAAGATCACTTTCCCTAATTTGATTAGATTAAGGATGTTAGTTAAGTTAGTTATTTGCTTATGATATTGCCAATTTACGCTAACCATACTCCTTTACTTGATATCGTATATAAGCATTACTGAGATTAATTTGGGAAGAAAGTTGAGAAAAATTAGAAAGTGATCTTATTTATAATTTAGGAACAAATTGAAATGTGAAAGTGATCTTATATTTAGGAATGGAGGGAGTATATAATTATAAGGTTGCCTATTTTTTTATTTTTATGAAGGAAGCAAAATGGACGACTTAATTTTAATTAGAGTATATGTTAGCTTTATGGGTAAAGCAACTTAGTTTTGGGACAAAATGAAAAATATACTTATTTTAAAGTGATTAATTTTGCATTTTGTTTTTTTGTTAAAAAAAATTGATATGATTTTATAATTAGGATGGAGTATAATAGAACCTGCGAATTGTGATTCTTGGTGGACGAGTTATTACATGAGTGGATTCTGATTGTTTCAATTTTGAAGACATGTTTTTTTTTTCAATGAATGATTTGATTGTGTTTGTAATGTTGCATTGTTTTTGGATTTATTTGCAGGTCTTGAAGGCATTTCATTACCCATTCACCATCACGGCTGTTCAATTTGCTGTTGGGACTGTCCTTGTCTTGTTCATGTGGGGTTTCAATCTGTATAAAAGGCCTAAAATTACTGGTGCTCAGGTATTTGGACATGTGCTGAGTTAGCTATTGTGTTTCTGATATTCTCATTGTTTCATTCACTGTATTATTGAGTTCAAGTGATTATTCCTTGGCAGCTAGCGGCAATAGCTCCACTGGCTTTGGTACATACCTTGGGGAACCTTTTCACAAACATGAGTCTTGGGAAGGTAGCCGTGTCCTTCACTCACACAATCAAAGCCATGGAGCCCTTCTTCTCAGTGATCCTTTCTGCTATGTTCCTTGGAGAGGTGACAAGAATATGAGCCTAGTGTTTAGATATAACTGATATTAAATGATAAGCATACTATTATCTTATTTTTCTCCTACGTGTCTATTGTTGATTATGTATGACTACTATTGCATATTCAGTATCTTTATTGTTTTAACTCTTTTGAGTTCATTGTGAATGGAGTTATTTCTCATCTCAATTTACCATGTCTGTGTCTTACAGTTCCCTACACCTTGGGTAGTTGGTTCCCTTTTGCCCATCGTTGGAGGAGTGGCACTTGCATCAATTACTGAGGCCTCCTTCAATTGGTAAAATGACCATCAGCATGTCTTAAACCTTTTAGGAAAATGAGAGCATACTGATTGAAATAAAATATGCTTGGTCATTTAAATTCTAATAGTGTGCTTCTCTTTTTTGGTGGAATTTCTTAAGGGCTGGATTTTGGAGTGCGATGGCGTCCAATTTGACAAATCAGTCTCGCAATGTTCTTAGCAAAAAAGTCATGGTCAAGAAAGATGTAAGCTTATTTGCCACTTTTGAGAGTTTTTGGTCTGTTTCATCATTCAAAATATTATTTTTGCTACTTGGTACTTTTATCATTACTATATTACCTAAATAAACAGAAATTGACTAGCATCTTGTTCTTCTCAGGATTCTATGGACAATATAACCCTCTTCTCAATAATAACCGTCATGTCCTTCTTCATGTTAGCCCCAGTGGCGGTATTCATGGAGGGTGTTAAAGTTACCCCTGCATATCTGCAGTCTGCAGTAAGTGATCAATGTGGAATTGCTGTTATTATTGTTGCTGCTTACATGAGATTTTTTTAAAAAAAAAATAGAAGAGGAAAAGATAATAGAAATCACAGAGCAGAGTTCACAGACTTGTGATTATCTCAAGTAACAACCAGATGATGTCTTTTGTTGCCAGAGTGCTAATTATAGTCACATCATCTTTATGACAGGGATTGAATGTGAAACAAATATACGTCAGATCACTTCTTGCTGCACTGTGTTTCCATGCGTATCAGCAGGTGAGTTTTGTATAATGTGGATAACTGTTTCATCTTGAAATGTTTAGATTTAAACGTTTATCTTTTTCATTATTAAAAATAATAGACTAATAGATAGTCAAGAATCAAGATAGATCAATAGACAGTGTGAGAACCATGTTGTCTAATACTTTGTTTGCTTGTATATCAGTATATGTAACATTTTGTCAATGGTTATGCAGGTTTCTTACATGATTTTACAAAGGGTGTCACCTGTTACTCACTCTGTGGGTAATTGTGTGAAGCGGGTTGTGGTCATTGTGAGCTCTGTCATCTTCTTCCAGACACCCGTTTCACCCATTAACGCTTTTGGTAAAATTTCTTCATTATGGTCCCGGTTGAAACATTTTAATCTCATTAAGGGGACACCTACTTGACACCCTTGTTATTCTTACAGGTACTGGCATAGCTCTTGCCGGCGTTTTCCTCTATTCAAGGGTGAAGCGAATTAAGCCAAAGGCCAAGACAGCATAATTTTTTATAATTTAGTTTTGCTACATTGTATTGTTTTTGTAGGTCAGGCTGAGAAATCGAGGGTCTTCATTATTTCCCTTTATTTAGCTATTTGTGGTGTTCATTGTTTGTGGATGAGCAGCACCAAATGGTTTTGCTCCAGCAAAACTACATCTTTTTTGCTTTTTGAGGAACCACGAGGTTATTATGACCTTATGAGTCAAATTTATAATGTTCATCTGGCTAAGTTAAGCCCGTTGGACTCTGTAGGAAACGAGCCCAGGTCATAAATTGGGTAATAGTGGTATAGTAGACTCGTCTTTTGGATCGTTTTAAGTTTATCTGTTTTTGTGAACACCAAATTTGTCGAAGTTTTTTTTCCTGCGAACGTGAGTCTGTTGTGTCTGAAAGACAGTGATAGTTGATTGAATCGCCTGTATCCAAGAAAAGTATACAGATTTTCATTCAAAAAAGAGATGCAAAGTAAATCTCAAATAGTTGGATGCGAATCACCTGTTTGTTTTAGAATATTTTTATATTTCAAAATTTAATATTTCATTTTATCTAATTCAATGTTTTTATAATTGCTATGCTTTCTGAATTGGTCATGCCATACTATTTACCAGATTTAAATCAAGAGGGAAAAACATCTAAACATACTATCCTAATTTGATTGCATAAAATAATGGCATACTATCCTAATGTTCTAGCACCATTTTGAAAGATAAACATTGCTTTTAAATTTTAGTCCTTTTAATTAAAAAAGCAAAAATATTCCTTTTAAATTAATAATTTTATGATTGTTATGCTGCATTAGAATAATTGATCAAATTACGTGAAAGTCTCTTAAAAGAGGAAGAGGAAGAGGAAGACTGAAGAGAACCTTTAGTTAAATTATTTAATAAGATATTTTATTTAATAATATATCACTAAACATAATTATGACGCCGTGTGATTCATGTAACCAACCCATCTAGTTGGGATGAGACTTTTTTTTTGTTGCATAATTGCTATTCTTTCTAAATTGGTCATGTCATACTACTCAACGGGTTTAAATTAAGGGGGGAAACATCTAAACATACTATCCTAATTTGACTGCATAAACTAAAAACATACTATCCAATGTTCTAGAACCCTTTTTCAGTTTTTCAAGGATATTCCCACCCGCATGTCAAAGTTTGATTCATTCAAAAGGGCTCAAGATAAAACCTTTTCTTGAAAGATAAAAATTGTTGTTAAAATTTAGTCATTTTAAAAAAGCAAAATTATTCATTAGATCCTAAATCAAAAATCGTCAAATTTTATTCCTTGAATCAATTAATATTCATTCAATAACTTCTTGTTTTATTTTTTTTATAATCTTATAGTGGAACTTATTCGCCACCATTTACACATACAAAACATTCGTAATCCCTCTTCCGTGTTGCCAACCCGAGAGGTACACTACAAAACATTCATTGTTTTTCGTACTAACAGAACAACGAGACATGATTTCTCCCTATTTATTTATATACGAGTATTTCTTTTGGAACAATCGATGTATAGGATATTTTGTTCACATTAGTCATCAGGGGACTTTATTCTTGATTTAATTACTTTATGTTACCAAAAAACATTTACAATTGTCTTTATTACAGCTTTTAACGAAACCAAATGAAAAATTATTAATTCTAGTAGGTTTCTTTCACTCAACTTTTCAGTTATTTCTCATACTACTCCTATTTGATACCCAAAAGCCAAAACAAGTTGGTATGTTCTATCTGAAATCTTTGCCTCCAAAACGTTATTCAACACAACCAATCCTACATTGATATATAATTTATTTACCTTTCATCAGTTTGCATGTTTATAATTCATAGCTACATAAACTTGTTCAAACTTTGACCGTCACTACTTAAACCCAATAACTTCACCAAACTTAACTATGAAGCTGCACATACTGTGTATAATTTACTCATTAACAAAAGTTTGACTATAATTATGTTCAAAACATAACGGAAATGATATTATACTTGTACTTTATTAACCTTAATGACATTTACCAATATAGTCATCAGATCAAAATGTAAAGAATATCAATTATGATATAATGCTGGATTAGGGCAAATTTGTTTTGCTTTGTTGTTTCAAAAATCTGAGGCAATTTAGGCCATTGGATGCATCAAATTAAATCACCAATTAATTGCCATGCAATTAATGCATTCCCATTCTCTCCTATTAAGGAAGATGAGGCTTGAAACGCTGAAGCTTGCTCTTACTCTCAATAAAATTTCTGTTACTGTTTCTGCCATGGATCACACAAATCTCAGAGATAACTCTTACACCTCACATCCAATAATGCATTTTCAAGAAACTTACCAGCTGAGGCCTAATATGAAATTAGATGAATCTCCTTTTGGTGGGGTTCCTAATTCATCACAAGGTTTTTTGCAAGATTTTAATTATCAAGTTGATGATAATTATAATCATAATCAGTTTCATCTTAACGGGTCCTCTTCATCCAACCCAGCTTCTGCTCTAGGGATCCATACTTTGAGTTTTGAATCTTTTGATAATTTTGATGTTTATGAGTGCAAGCCTAATTTTGTTGATGAGATCAACAATAATGTGCATGATCATGCTCAGGTAGTTTTGGATGATTTCCAATATGAAGCTGATGCTAATTATTGTAGCTTGAATAATATGCCTCATCAGAGAAATCATCAAGTCAACGACATGACTCAAACCTATGTGGCTAATTTTAATAATTCTCAGGAAATTATAAAGCCTGTGAATTTTGTTTTGCCAGATGATGAACTCTCTTGCATAGCCCCTTCGATGAATTATTACAGAAAATTTGGCTTCAACAAGAAAAATAATAGAAGGACTACTAGTAGTTACAGACTTCGCAAGAAATCCAACGCTGTAAAGGGCCAATGGTCCATAGAAGAAGATAGGTACATATATAGCATACATTAAGTTTTTCAATATTGATGATCAAGCTACCTAGCTAGATGTTCTTTTAATTTGTTATTTATTTGTTTCTTACAAAATGTATGGTATTCTTGTTTGTCCATTTTTTTTTTAATTCTGCAATGCATGTATTTTGGGGTGAAAACAGGTTGTTGATTCAATTGGTGGGACAATATGGAGTTAGAAAGTGGTCACACATTGCTCAGATGTTGCCAGGAAGAATAGGCAAACAGTGCAGAGAGAGGTGGCATAACCATCTAAGACCTGACATAAAGGTTAAATTATTTTAACATATTAACGTGTTAGTAATTATAATTATATGTTTTTCTAATGCATATGTTTTTCTCACTTAAATCTATAAAAAGCTTATACATTTTTTTATACTATCAACCATGATTAACTAACCTAGTTCAAAGTCGAGAAATTCTTAGGTGAACCGGTTTTACCAAATCATTTGTTGTCTCACCCAATCATATGCAAATACATACGATATGACATGTATATTACTACATTCAGTCCTAAATATAGGATCAAGATAAGTTTTTTTTGGAGAGGTTAAGGTTGCAAAATAGTCTATTAAATCATGACATATTTGATATATTTTTAGATTATTCATTAGTTTATAAGTAAAATAAACTAGTTTAAGGGAAAAAATTAGGTAAATCAATTTATAATTAATTTATTTTTAAGACCGGAGGGAGTATAATTTACTTAGACACCCTAAAACAATTTTATGCTATCTAAGTATATTATAATATTCATGTCATATCCTATATATTTGCTTATGGTTGTGAGAAACCACAAATGATCTGCCGAACTGGGTTCACCCAAGAATTTCTCAGCTAATATAATAGTTGTCCCTCCTAGTTACGTGTCTCCTTCAGAGAAATTGGAATGTATAGAGATATCTAGCTTGCTAACGGGGCTTTATGCCGGGACCAACACTGTGTTGGCAAAACTTAGACCCTATTATTATATAAAAATCACATAAAGGTCAACACATGCATGGGTGCGGGCATGAATTAGTTTGCAAACTTGATTTCTCTCTTAAACGACACAGTGTAATGGATCAAATAAATTCCTTCTTCGATGATACATCCATATATCACAGTGTTAAGGTTTTTGTACGTGTTTAAAATTGATATGACTATATGAATTGCAGAAAGAGACATGGACAGAAGAAGAAGACAAGACACTAATAGAAGCACATGGAGAGATAGGAAACAAATGGGCAGAGATAGCGAAGAGATTGCCAGGAAGAACAGAAAACTCTATAAAGAACCATTGGAATGCAACAAAGAGAAGGCAATACTCTAAGAGAAAAAGTCGTTCAAAGAACCCAAAACCCTCTCTTTTACAAGAGTACATAAAAAGCTTGAACTTAGACCGAAATCCACCATTAGATTATCGCAAAAGATCATCAAATAATAACACTACCACTATCATAAGCGAATCTGAGGCATCTCAGTTAATATTGGTGCCTAATAATTATGAGTTTAAGGAGGCACATGATTTTTGCTTTGATGAAGAGAAAATGGTGGCAACAATGGTGGAGTTTGAAGAAAAGAAGGAGGAGCTGGACTTGGTGGAGATGATGTCTCAAGTCAACCCGGCTATTATTAATATGTAACGTAAAAATAACATGTTTCGTACGTTGACCTTTTAATTTGCATTCTAACTCGATGCTGTGATGTTTATCGTTTGTTTTTCAGAATTTGCCTCACTACTTATGTTCCTTACTGTTGGAGCAAGTTTAGATACATGTATTAGAGAGGAATAATGGGTTCTTATTTATCATTCGAATTATCTACACTATACACATATGACTAGGTTATATAAAACTTTACTGAACTCTGATGGAATTCAATATTTTTCGTTTTCCTTTTTTTTTTATTTTATTGATATATTCAACCTGCCCACGATATATTTTAAAGCTACAAGGACTGTTTTTCTCCCTTCCTGAATTTTGTTTCGTGATAATATACGTTTGGCTAAAGTATGTTTTTAGTCCCTTAAGTTTGCATAAAGTCATGTTTTGGTCCCTTAACTTTGAAAAGTGTGTTTTTGGTCCCTTAATATTGGAGAAAGTGTGTTTTTGGTCCTTAGCTTTGAAAAATATGTTTTTTTCCTTTAACTTTGGATAGAGTAATGTTTTTAGTCATTTGAAAAAAGGATAAAAATGTTTTTAGTCCCTTCCTTTTCAAAATTAAGGGACTAAAACATGACTTTCTTCAAACTTAAAAGACCGAAAATATACTTAAACTGAATTTAAAATGACTAAAAACACACTTTTCAAAGTTAAAGGACTAAAAAGATGACTTTGTCCAAAATTAAGGGACCAAAAACACATTTTTCAAAGTTAAGGGACCAAAACATGATTTTCTCCAAAGTTAAGGGACTAAAAACATACTTTAGCCTATACGTTTGGTCCCTATACATTCTTATGCACAAATGTCGGCTCAGAATAAATAAATTTCATGTTCAATAAACTTCGAGAGAACTTATGAGTGTAGTTTATTTTTTTTTTTGGGAAAAATTGTGTAAAATTTGAAAATAGAAAGAAAGAACTATAGCCTAAATAAAATCCATATAAGTCTGTGTAATCTTTTTTGCTAAAATATGCTTTTTGTTCTTTAACTTTGGACAATCATATTCAGTTCCTATATGTGTTGTATAAACTTATTATTTACTAATTATTTATAATGAACTTCTTTATAAATCTTTATATTACCTCATTTAGATCAAAAGTCTTATAGCATACTTACATTAAATTCTTTATATCCTTTACATCAAGTTCCTCAATCATAAAAGGATATAGTTAAATGATAATATGTTAAAAATAAAACATTTCTCCACATTTAATTAGAAAACATGAGGATCAAAAGTCTTATAGCATCATACTTGCATCAAATTTTTTATATCCATTATACATCGAGAAAACTTGATAAAATAGTTAAGGAACTTGGCCTCGGTATTTTCCTTCTAGCAATATACATGCGTGTGTACGAATTAGAACTCATTGAGCAATATATATGTTGCGCACGCTTGCTTCTAATTTAAGAGAGTAAGGTGGGGCGTGGAAGAATTTAGGGTATTTTTATACCTTCGTTGTAAGACTAGTTGACTTTTTTTTTTTAAGAGATTAAGAAAGTAAAATATGTTCATTAATTATGACATATTTGATATATTTTTATATTACTTATTAGTTTTTAGGTCAAATTAAATATACTAGCTAGTTTGTGGGAAAGTATCAGATAATCAATTTATAAGTGACTTATTTTACAATTTTAGGATTTTCTAAAAGTAAAATATTTCTTATATTTATAACAAGATTACTATAAAACTCAGTGTGTTTCTTTTTTATTAAATAGCACATACCTGAACTAAATATCTGCGCCCTATTAACAACACAAGCATGTTTTTGTGTGTGTGTTTTTGGACTTATTGGGATGCCACGAAAAACTTTTAATAAAAAGATCTAAATATACCAGTACGTATTCATTACTTCTAATAATTAAGTGTTACACACACACATTTCTAAGAAAGATTGTTCATTTTTTAATAATTTTATTTAGTATCATCTCTTTTCTAGTTTACAATGTTAGGTATTCAAACAACTATATTAAAAAGAACGTATTAAAACAACTAACTAATCCGATTTAAGATAAACAAGGGCCTTGTAGCACAAATAACTTGGTTAACTCTTCAAATTGATTTAAGCTATCAAACCCAACAATTATAAAACAAAAGGTTAATACAACTTTTGATCCTTCAATATTATTAACTTGATTTTGTTTGTGATACCTGAACTATAAAATCAATGGTTTTACTCTTTGAACTTTCAGTTAATTTTGGTCATCATCCTAAACTTTGCGCTTTTTATAATCATTGGTCTATGATATTTCAAGTTGTTTTTTTAAATTAAAGTTCAAGGGTCAAAATCAAAATTGACTAAAAGTTTAGGAACCAAGACCAAAGTTAATTGGAAGCTAAGGACTTAACCATCTATTTTTAAAGTTTATGGATAAAATTCACCTATTTTAAAGTTTATGAAACAAAACTAAAATTGACTGAAATTAAATGAAAGTTCAAAAATAAAAGTTATAATTAGACGTGTGTGAAAGAAAACTCAATCCCAAAATTAAAGTGGTTTGAAGAATCATCCAATATAAGAAAATTAAAGATAGAGTTAGCATGCTCTAAAGTCTCAATCTCAAGACACCACGATGAAGAGGCAGTTTGGGTTCGTATTTACAAGAATATGTGTGAATGACATCACTAGAATTTGATGGATCAACTTATAGTGACAGTGGGAAGAGTGTGTATTCCACTTACTTGTGTTGCCTATCTATATGGGCCCTATTTTCAATCTTCACTCCTACACAATCTTTGCCAATTTGGCAATTTCCAGTAAGAACAAAATATGGTACACCAAAATCATTATGCCCTGTCAGACACCATTCATTATGCTATTTACACATATTTTTCAAGAGTTAAATGTGGAGTTTAAATATGATCACAAATACTTAAACAACTAAATTTATATTTTGTTTTGTAAAAAAAAGGAGCCTTCAATTTATTAGTAAATTGAGATCCCAGTGCACCTAATGCTTTTGGTCTTTACTAGAATAGAAAATAAAGCTTATCGTATTCATAGTGCTTATAGATGCAACGCAACAAGGTAAATACTCCAAGACAAGGCGTGCTAATAAAGTTATTAATTCAAATAACAAGATTTACTTATATTCTGCAGATGCCTTCTATCAAGTTTTTCAATACCAAGAAAAATATCTCCACCTCAATCATGTGATATTGACTGATGACAACATTTTGTCATATTTTCGTTCAACATAACATATTAGTACTTGATGCCAGCATTGAAATTCCGTACAAAATTTTGTCGGTATTGAAAAGCAGGAAATGTAAGTCTGAAATTTTCTTCAGAAGGACTATGTACAAAGGCTTTGAAAGGACTGCTTAATGACTCATTGCTCATCTGGTAAGAGTTATGTGTCCAAAACAATATCTGGTAAGACTTAGGTATCACCTCTACATAATATTAGAGGGCCATGAGGATTACTTTCAAGCTAATACTTTTGGTTGGACAAGGTCTTTACGTCCCTCATCCTGAACAACTAAAGCAAAAGCATAATGAAAAAGCAGATGTTTTATATAATGGCTTTACTTCATTGTTACCAACCTGAGATCACTTACTCATAAGCAGCTTTACCGTGTATGTACAGACAATCAAAAGTGCTGTGGTGAAAAGTCAGTTCAAAGTTATCCCATTTTTCTTTGTAAAGTAAACAGTCAAAGAAAAGGGGGATCGGTAATGGAATTTACACACCAAAAGGTAATATCATCATTTAACCAATAGGTAGTTGGTTGAGCCGGTAAGTGAGCTACAACCCCGTAAGAATGAGAATGTGTGTTCGAGTCTTAGGAAACGCTCTCATTGGGAGGGGGGACAACCTTGCCTATGCGGCAATACTCTTACCCTTCGAATTCGAATTAATCCGTTGCCAATAGGCACCGAATTACTGACGATGTTTAACAAAAAAAAAGATAATATCATCATCTAAGTTTTCCACGAAAATGAAAATTATGAAAATAAAAGGAAAAAGTGAATCACTACAATCTATGACTTTATTTTGCATATTTGACTTTATGATTCATCAAAAAGTAAATTTGGAACTAAACATTTGTAGGCGACTTCATTTTGCTAGAGACAATGATATAAAAGGCATATCAATACTTTATTTATACTTTTTATATCCACTTCTTGCATTGTAAGGAGCATTAAACTTAACCAACACAGATTGATAAAGTATCACGCTTGCATCAGCATGAAAATATCCCCGCCCATTTTACATTAATAAGGAAAAAACAATGCAGTTAAACATCAAACTACATAAAACTTCACAAGAGAAGAAATAGACATGTGTAAATTACTTTGGTTACAGGTATAATAAAATACGTGACCTCTAGAGCACAACTTACAACAATTCTCTCAGTCTTAAAACTACCACTTTAGCTTGACAACATTTCTTTATCATCTTGTTTCGGATTTTGATGACCCTGGACTAGTAGTATCCTTTAGCATGGCCTCTTTTTTGCCTGATCCTAGGCTGCTTTCCCCTCTCAGTTCGGTAACTCGAGGGCTGTGCAGCCTTCTCACTAGTTGTGGACTATTGGCAGGTCTTATATCACCAAATGAGGTTGGTGTTGAACTACTAGTTTTAGGACTGTGGATGCCACGAATCTCCCCACGGCTCCTTGTAATAATTTCATCAAGAATTTCCCCACCACTAATGTTGACAGTTGTTGCTTGAGTTTGACCATTAGGATCCTGTCAGATATCAAAACATAAACCTTGAAGATATGTTCTATAATGGTCAGTGAAAATGCAGTCTGAATAAACACCATATACTTACTTCAAATGGTATGTTGAAAGCAACAGCAGGGGCTTCCTCATAAGCTGCAGCATCCAACTCTTGAAGATGCGCTCCCTTAAAAAACTTCGGAAGGATATATTGGCGGGCAGGGACAAGAAGCATGATTAACAACGGGAAAAGGACCCCGGCAATTGGTATCCAAGTTATACCAAAGCATGCAAGCAAATAAGCCGTTTGTAACAAGGTAAACATAGCAACTGTTTTGAAGGGCACAGTCTCAAAAAAGGTTGCATGCATTTTCTCCAGCACCCTAGTATACACAAGTGGCAGATAAGAGTCATTATCACCTTCCCCATTCTGTGTAGGAATTGATCATACACAATGAAAACATAGATACAAATAATCATGGGGTGTGAGTATTTGCATGGACTCATGATTTAATATGCATGCACTGTTTCCATCAGAAATCACCAATAAATGTTGGTAAGACACAAGAGATAGAGATGGATGTTCATTGTGCACCAGAATTAGGAGGTTCACGTGGGAGGGAGACTTTGTGACACAACATAAGTTAACAAGTCATATCAAGTACAGATTAGTGGCAATGAATAAAAAAAATCAGTAGTATGTACATACTTGTATCTTCGATTTGGAGCAGTAAACAGAAACAATATTCTCTCCCAAAATTGATTTCCTGGAAGACTTTCTATAGCCATGAAAGCAAAGTAGCCCCATAGGACTGAAGTTGGTATCTTCTTCAAAACAGGCATGGCACCAACACAACCACCAACCATCAATGCCTGCAGCAGATTGCTGACACGCTGTTCTTTAACTTCAACAGGCAAAAGATCGTCAACATCCTTTTCCACATCAAACACAATCTCATCAACAGGGGCATCTACATATCCTTGACTAGCAGCAAGTTGGATGGTGGACTCCTTCAGCTCTCTTAACCTCTGTTTGTAAAGCAAAGCACATTTAATAGAGAACATCACAAGCTTAAAATCAACAAGAATATGTTTACCAGCTCAGGTGGCATTTGATGGACTAGTGGAGTGTGCATTTCATCATATGCTGCTTGCATATTCTGGTACAACTGGCTAAGGTTCATATTTTTCCGTATACTTTGTTGTGCAGTTGATTTAAGCCTTCTCCTCAGGAGCTATTTCCATAAAAAATAATAATAATAAAATCAATCTGGGAACTATGTCTAGTTTAGCATAAGCTAAGAGTAGCAAAAAGGATGAGCAGGCTTTACACTGAAGCAAGTGAAAACAATGGCATGTGAATAAGATGCCTTCTTTCAGTTCAAATAAATAAGATGACTTGTTAAAGAATGAAGACAGTCGGAAAGATAGGATAATTACTAACAGCATGCATAATCCACGAAGAAAATACGAACAAAACAACATGCAAGACCAGAATAATCATCATTCAATAATAAAATATTATTTGAACTGCATGCTTGAATAAATATAAAAGATGGCTTAGCTCTGTTTAGGTTATTGAAAGATATACAAACAAAGGTTAGTAAAGATGATGTCACCTGATGTTTTAGCGTGGCTAAGCTTTTTGTATGCATTGGAGATTGTGGAATGACACCATTGGAGGGAGGGATACCAATAAGCCCACACAACAAAGTCTGGCGAGAAATATGAAAGAGTGCACAAAAAATATTAATTTGTTACACGAGGATATTCTTTGCTGTCAACTGGAATTGCAATAAAATAAACTATTTCAAATAAATGACTAACCAGAAAGCCCAAAAGAAAAAGGTCATAATGATACGAGGAAGGCTTTCTTAGATTGAACTCCTTCTGCTGTGCAAGTTGTGACGCAACACTGTGATCAAAGTAGTAAAGTACAGCAATCATAGTTGCTGGTATAAATGCTCCAAAAATGTACACAGCAGGAACATCCAACATTTCCTGTAAAACAGAACAAGCAGGAGCAACCAGTGTCACTTTTAAAGGAAAAGCTAGAATGTGGTTTTCCACATAGTTAAAGTATTCAAAGCACTCAGATAAATATGTGCACTTCAAATTTCAGAATCACCTTGATAACTGTCCAATTTGAATATGCACCAGGAGACCATGGATTTGGACTGAAAAGCCGCCTAGGGATCCCCTTTGGAACCTTATTGACTGGTATGTAAGATACAGCAGTCCACACTAGCACCAATAGTGGAACTCCATAGTCAGCAATAAATCCCCTAAGCCAACCTATAAAACCACATTAACAGGGTGGCAAAGTTAAGAATACTAAATTACTATGCTGCAGAAACAAATTAATATAATGCATAGAGGAAGCAAACATAGTATCACTTCCATAAGACATGAATGTGGATATTTTTAAGTCACGTCAAACGTGTGACCTAGCTAATCAAATATAGTAATAAGTTTCTTTCGAGCTCCTAAAATAAGTATAACCAATACCTGTCCCATAGCGCCAGGATCTAGCTTTACGACTTTGCAGTGCTGTAAAAATAAGGCCAAATGACAAAACCAAAGCAAACATTCCATTGCCAAATAGCCAAGATGGTTCAAGTGCAGTCGAACTGGTACTTTCTCTCTGGTTCTTGGGTGCGCCAAACTCTTCCACAACTCCCTTTTAAGATGAGAAATATAAAAATTAGAAACTATGTCATGTTTGGTGTTTCATATGAATAAGAACTAGAAACTGGCTTCCATAAAAAAAATTACAGAAGCGGTTGTTTCATTAAGAATCTACCACTTGATATGGATGAGCACAGGCATTCTCACCCTTATGGCCTGTTGCATAAAGAGCATTGCAATGAGCAGACCGAATAATTCCCCAGCAATACGTGTGAATCTATTGATTATGGAGCATGCGCCAAGAATGGCCAGCAAAAAAAGCAACAGGGCTGTCCAAACACACACCCTAAAATCAATGAATTGAAGAGAGTTTAATCAGTTCCCAATTACTTCCGTTTATATCATGCATGAGAACTATCAGATAACCACCAAGTAGTTCGAAAATACCATCCAGTCCAGGGAAGGAATAGTTTGTGACCCAAATCATTTCGATCCTTAGCAAAATTGTACATAAAGGTATACATGAGAACTGTTGGCTCAGCTACACCAAGGATGAGGAGAGGTTGCCCTCCAAGGATTGAATGAATAACACCACAGAGTGATGTTGATGCAAGAGTCTGCACTGCGGTCAGAGTTCCATCTGGAGAATGAAATTCAATTAAGCATTTGTAGAGAATGACCACCAAAATATCAATAAAACATTGTCACTCTGAAGATTGAGCTTATAGTTATACCTGTATTTCTATCAAGCTGCTCTCCAAAAGAAATAACTGGAATTGCTGAAGCGAAAAATATGTATGTGGTAGGGGCAAGAATTCTGATTGACACAAGATATAAATACACTTCAGCAAAACTTTTCCTTTCACTCAAGCAAATATGAACTGTATCTTTGAGAAATATAACAACAACAACAAAGCCTTATCCCATTAGATGGAGTTGACTACATGGATTGTACGACATTATATTGTCGTCAATCCATATTCATAAGATACAACAGGGTTCTACGTTGGTTGTTGGACCTAACACAACCCTCCTCCTTTACCTGGCCTTGAGACCGGCTATAAACATGGGTGGTCATTCTTCTTTGGGAAATATAAGCATATGCAAAAACATATTATGCACTTGGAAACTACAACTATGCAGGATAAGGAAATCACAAACCTGATACCAGACCGGATTCCACCTGTCCAATCTTCTTTGTAGCATACAATTCTTCCTTTGAGGTCATTCTTGATCCCTTCAAAGGGAACAAATGTTTCTTCCATACGTTGGGGGTTTAACAAGTATAATAAACACAAATCCTTAAACTTTTGGTTTGAAATAAGTGTGTGGACTCCAGAGGCAAAACACTGGTTAGAGTTGCATGGATAAAAGTATATAGAAAACTAAGGGCAGGAGAAGTCAATCCTATTGATCATCCTAAGCTGTGAATAAGTAAACTAGAAAAAAAAGGTGTCTTCATTTGTTAACTGCTCTATTCCATAAGGTCCTTGAAGTGGAAAATGAATAAAAGAATCCAAACGAAGAATTTACATGTTGGAGTACTACTCAGAAGAATATTTTGATATATTTGTTCTCAAGGACCAAAGAATAAGTTAGACAAAGAATCAACACTACTTGGATTGCATATTCAGCTCACTCTCAAAGATACCAACATGAACATATACCAAACTACCCATGAAACATAACACAGCCAAGATCCAAAGTCTCCCTTTTCTCAAGAAAACAAGACATGCCCTCCATTTCTCAAGTCCAGTTACATGTTACACTTTACTCACAAAACACCAAAGCTAATAAAAAAACCAAGCTTTAAAGCTTTAAGCTTTGGAGGGGAAAGCAGACCAAACTAGCGAGTAGACATAGTAGAAAGCTGCATTTATTTGGTTTGACTACTTACACTCACAGATAATAATAATAATAATAAGCATTACAGGATCCATAGGAAGAAATCTAGATTAACGAGATTTCATGGCTGAAACTTTAATAGCAATGATTCAGAAGAGTTTTGGTGAAGTGGGCATTAAGCGAATGAAGTTTGAGTTACATTATTGGGCAGAGGAGACTTGAAGAATGAAGGGAATGAAGGGGTTGGATGAAGATGAAGGAAGATTGAAGTTACATGAAAATGAGTGATGATAGAAGAGAAGAAGAACAATGGAAATCAGTGTTGAGAAAAAAGAAGGATTTTTCAGAGGAAACAAGTGATGAGAGAGATGTTCAGAGATCTTACACAGCATACAATGGTGAAATGAAATGATAGGATTATTATATATATATATATAGACACACACGTATATATAAGTATAAGAGGTGTCTGAAGTGGCCACTAGATGAAACAAATGGTCTATGAAATTCCGGAGACAAACATACGACTGCAGTAAAAGATACTTAACATGTTTGATTAGGCTACTTAACATGTACTATTGGTCTGTAACATAAGAGTCAGTCAAAAAAAGGTTTCTTAAGAAAACATGTAAAAGTTAGTTAGGTGTTTAGAGTTAATATTGTTTTCCAATATTACTAATATTTAAAAAAGAGAAATATATAAACATTAATAATATGAAGTAGAGTTAGAGGTAAAGTAGCAAAAATGCATTAAATTAAATGGAAAAAGAATGTAAGATAAGTTGTTATATTTTGGATTAAAAGTATTCAAATTTTGACTCTTATATTATAAATTATAAGGGGTAATATGTCAGTATATATTAACGTTAAAATATGGGATGGACATGCCCGCAAGGTTTTTGTTGTTGATATAGACACACCCACTGACCCACAATTCATTATGGGTAATTTAGAAAAAAATAATACATATATATTAAGAATTTGATTTATATGATAAAGACCGACTCTATTGATTAGGGGGAGACAAAATATTACTTGGATGAAATGGTTTTATCTCTTATTTAGGTGAAATCAAATCCAAGAGATGAGTTCTCTGCGTCTTAAAGTGTGCAATCACTTCTAAGAAATTAATACAAACAAGCACTTCACATCATTTTTTTTTTATCTTTTTCAATGGTAATAAAATAAAAAAGAATAAGAAAACCTGCTACAATCAATTTTAATATTTAAATTATGAAGAAGAGAATGATCTCTCACATGAAGCAGTGAAGAAAAAAAAACTTTTTGCTGAGCATTATGGATGTTTTTTATTTCAAGAACAGGATTCTTGTGCAACAGGAGCTATGAAAAATATAATACCACCAATCTCCATCGGCTGAAAAATGACTTTAATGAACTCAAATTACTAGAAGGCTGTTAAAAGATGAAATCATTTATACACACACTTGAAATGCATGTTGGTGAAGAAAAATCATAAATATTCAGTTCAAAAAAAAAAGAGAAAAATCATAAATGCAAGGAATATTCAGCTGAACACAGCGCATGTCCAGCTTGATGGTGGAATGCAGACAAAACAACTGGTGAATGATGATAGTTTCAGGCTCTGTGTACATCTGCCCTCGTATCAATACATATCGACTTCACTAGTTTAAAACTCCTTTGGCTCTTTGAATACAATACACCATTAAATCATAATCTCTGCTGGATAATTAATTTATATATGCTAAAGATAATTAGTAGCGTGTTTAACTGCTCGTGGTTTGCATGTATGTTTAACTTTATTATATTTTAGTTGAAAAGGTTAGCTAAAATATTTTGATCTTTCGTAAGAATATTTGAAATGTGAATCTTCTTTTGGAACAATTCCATCTTTTTCGAAGGGCAATCGTATATATATCTCTAAATTCGATACTTTTTCTTAAAAATCTGTTGGATTCCATGATTCATATCTCCCGATACACAAAAGAGTGAATAATGCATTTATGGCTTCATGCACTGCAGCCTTTTATTCCATTTCCCTCTTCCACACACATCACTCGTTTTATTAAGGCTTAAAGATCATTGAGGCCCACAAACTATTTTCAAATGGTCAATTTGGCCAACAAACAATAAACGGTCTCATTTTAGCCAATGAACAATAAAAATGGCTCATTTTAGCCAATGGGCTAATGGAAAATACTAAAATACCCTTTGGTACCTAATTAATATAATTACTTAAAATGTGGGTCCCACCTCTAAAATAAAAAATTACAAAACTCATGGGCCCACCACACTCCACCCCCTCTCTCTCCTCCCCCACTTCCCCACGGACCACCACCCTCCGCCCCCTCTCTCTCAAGTCTCAACCTCACCCACCCTCCCCTCTCTCACCGCCTTGCACCGCCACCACCCTACGGTTCAAATCAGAATCACTTGTGAAACTTGCTGTTCGCTAATATGGAAAGGGCGAGATCTGAAAAGTAGGCTTAGCTTTGGATGCTTCCTTTGGCCTCATTCTGCACATCACACCAGTTATTGAAATGAAGTGTTTCTTTGATCATTTCTGGCCCAAGTCCCAGAAAGAAGGGGAAGAAGAAAAAGTCAACGATCTAAAGAGATGGTGAAAGAAATAAGCTTCTTTTTTTTTTCTTTCTTTTTCTTTTTTGCAAGTAGCTAGGTTAATCTGTACAAGGTCTCTGTCTTATTCTGCTTTTTCAGAGAGGAGTGACTTTAAATTCTGTAATATTGGGAAATATATACTAATGAATGAGCTGAAATGAATATGATTTTGCTTTAATACTATAGAAAAATCACTCTGTCTAGTGTGTTTTCCTTAATATAATCACTCTGTTTTTCTTTCTGAACGGGTTTGTTGTGGCGGTGCAAGGCGGTGAGGGAGGGGAGGGTGGGTGAGGTTGAGACTTGAGAGAGAGGGGGCGGAGGGTGGTGGTCCGTGGGGAAGTGGGGAAGGGGGGAGGAGAGAGAGGGGTGGAGTGTGGTGGGGCCGTGAGTTTTGTAATTTTTTATTTTAAAGGTGGGACCCACATCTTAAGTAATTATATTAATTAGGTACCAAAGGGTATTTTAGTATTTTCCATTAGCTCATTGGCTAAAATGAGCCATTTTTATCGTTCATTGGCCAAAATAAGACCATTTATTGTTTGTTGGCCAAATTAACCCTTTCAAAATAGTTTGTTGGCCTCAATGATCTTTAACCCTTTTATTAATATATGGTGCTGTTTCTTTTTCTTCATTTTCAGCCCGATTGCTTTTTAAAAAAAAAAATTACACATCTATTACATTATTATATCCATATCTTCGTGTGGGAGTTCCATCTCACCAAGTAAAAATTTGGAAAGATATTTGGTCTTGAGTCTTGACTGATTGTTTGGTGTCTGATCATCCATGAGCTTTTGCCATTGCCATTTTGTTTGTAGTCCAACGTACACAGTAAAATAAAAGATATTTTCTGTTATCCTTAAGGTAAGTCACAAACTCACAATTTATATGTCAGGAGTATAAAGAGAATAATAGTGATTTACAATAATTTATCACGGTGGAGCGAAAAATGAAAGTTTAACACTATGACGAGAATAACAAAATATATGAAAATTATTGTAAAAATAAAATAACACGTTTTGAAAAATAAACAGGCTTATGTGATTAAATTCATATTATAAAATATAAATGTATAATATATTTTTTTAGCCCCTAACAAATTGTTTTTATGGTGGGTCATGCCCTCGGATCAGACTTCGTTAACAATCCCTTTCATATAGACGTGGTCCCTATACGGTGCTTTCCAACAATTATTGGTTATTTTTTATGTTTTTTTTTATTTTTTATGTTTTCTTCTCATAGAACTGCCGTGTTTTCTTTAGTATTTTAAACAAAATTAACAAATGTTAGGAAAAAAATTAAAGTTATAAAATAAGTCAAATAATATATATTAACATTTTATGTATGTATCGATCACTTGACTATAGTTTTGTTTATAAGTCAAATAAACTATACCATTTCACAAAAAAAACAAATAAGCTATGCTAAAGAAATATTTAGTCAAATCAATCAATAAATACTTTTAAAAAAATTAAAATCAATTATACTCTACATTTAGAAACCAGGAAGGCGTGCAAACATATCAGATATCTTACACGTATATAAATCGGGTCAACCTGCTTTGTTTGCCGTTAATTATTTGATGAGCCTTTAATAAATATAATTACTTCTCAAGGATCTACGTTTTGAGTAAAGCAAAACTAATTTTTTAATTACTACACCTACGGTACACAAGAAAATTTAAGATAGTATTTTCAGAAAACAAATAAATTTCAATAAACAATGAATTTAAATAATTTTAATTCATTCAAGTTAGTTAAAATAGATGTTATACTCCCTCACGTTCTTGATATAATATTTTTTATCAACATAAGTATATTAAAGAGTAATTAAATTAATTATTTATTCATTAAAAAATAATTAATCCACTGGGAGACAGAACAATCTTAGCTTGCACTCTTGCCTATTCCTCAGTTCTAAATTAGTCGATTGCTAATATGCAGCAAATTACCATATCAGACATTGTTTACCAAAAAATATAAGAGATAGTTTGTTTTATATGCGGGTAGTCAGTACTTAGTAGAACCAAAACTTGCCCAATACTATATATATGTTATTTTTTTATCAGAATACTATATATATGTGTTATGACTTGTGATATTTCTTTAATTAAAATAATTGACTGACAATGTGTGACTGTGATGAGGACGGAATTGGTACAACCGATAATACCTAATAATTTTTTTTTAACTGAATAATACCTAACAATTAAATGTGTCATTGGAGCAATCTTTTTTTATGTTCAATTTAGAGATTAATATCTATCATAATTATCTCAACTTATTGAGACGTTACGTAATTACGAACTGATGAAGGGCTGAAACAACTAGAGACGTAATTTGTGTTATTTTCAAGCAAATTATTAACACGTAACCATAAATTATTGTCTTGGTCTTCTGGCAAAACAAAATAAAAAACTTCTGCCCAAGCACACTCGTTGTCAAAAATGTTTTTGTCCTTTTTTTTAAAAAAAATTGTTTTCCGTTTTTTTAGTGCCTCCATGCCGATAACAGTAAGAGTGTAAGACTAATAGACCATATCTATTGATGGAAGAATATACTCGACCAAAAAAAATTGATGGAAGAATATATACTTTGAATTTGCATAAAATTCCAAAACAGCACGCAGTGGATTATTTTTTTAATCATAACTTGGAAGCAATGCATGAATTATAATTTTTTTTAATGTGATGATAGTGATAATTTCCTCACTAATTATACTCTGCCAGCTAGTATATTATAAAAATATTGATGTCAAACTCAATTTTCCTATGTAATAATTAACTTTTAATTGTACCCACCGCATACAGACAACAAAGCACTTGAAGTACTCAAATATTAAAGCTTAAATAATGTCCAAATATAAAATAGGATCGACCCTGAACTGTTTATGATAGGTTCATGTCGTCATTTCATGAAATATTCAACTGGGTTGAAATCAATTAATCGAATAAATAAAGTGTGCTTAAATTAAATTATCATGTTGGTAACGGTTGAACTGAGGATAAATTATAAAAATAGATGGAACAGCAAAGTATGGAACTTATAGGATTGGTATACCTAAAGAAATTTGGAAACAAAATGGAACAGCAAAGTATGGAACTTATAGGATTGGTATACCTAAAGAAATTTGGCTGAATTATGTTCGTATATGGCATACTATATATATCCAAATATACTTCGCACACTGTATCAGGAAAATATACTTTGCATCCGAACATGCGTGATCTAGGTCAAAAAGAAAAAGAACCTGCGTGATCTTTTTTCCTTTCAGCTCACCTACTACTATTAAGCTCTACGTACGGAAACTCGCACCAACTTTTACAAATTGTTGAAGGTCCCCCTTATACTGTTATTCCCCACAATCATCTCACAACTCTAATTAATTACCACATACTCCATCTAGAAAAGTTGATATTATATTAAATGCATGGTACGTTTTGAATTTTTGTCACATTTTCTAAAAAATATTAATATTAATGCTAATATTACTTTCCCGACAATTATCATTTATCAATTAAAAAGAGGTGTGAGAGGAAATTAAGAAAGACTGTTAGAGTGTTTAATAAATTAAAATATAGGGGAATACTAAATAAAAGACAGTTGAAATTCAAAATTAAATCATTTTAACTAGTGGTAGTGGGATTAACCAGTTAAGTAGTGCATTTATTACTCAAAGTTCTTTTTCTGTGATTCTGAAATTCAATTATTATTAATCTAAAATTTCCCTAAAACATATTGCAATAAATGTATACGAGAAAAAATATCATAATAATTATTTAAATAAACATCCTTAATTAAATATCGTATAGAAACAACGCAAGGTGCATGAATCGAACCATATAATCGTTTCATATAGACCAAGGTTGCTATGATTGTGTCAACTTTACTATTTTAGTTAAAAGAAAATGCTCAATCTATCATGGTAATCTTGTTCCCCCTTATCATCTCAATTTTAATCATTTTGGTTCTAGATTATTGTGATTCACATTCTAAAAATAGGTTATTAAATGATAACATGTTTGATATCTTTTTAGATTATTCATTAGCTTATAGGTAAAATAAACTAGTGTAAGAGAAAAAATTAGGTAAATCAATTTATAATTAATTTATTTTGTTTTTTTAGGATTTTTTCAAAAAAGTCAACTACCTCCGGTCCTAAATATAAGACCTAATTGACTTTTTTTGGAGAGGTTAAGGTTACGAAATAGATTATTAAATCATGACACATTTGATATATGTAAAATCCTAGCTTTTTATAACTCTATTATAGCCTTCTAATCAATTTATAACCACTTTCTAATGTTAGAAGCCCAAAAATATGAATAAATTAAAACTTTTCTATTTCAAAAACTACATTAAAAGAATTTCCAACATAAACTTGGGCTTCTAAACAATTTATGAAATTATATCTGTTTCCTGAAATTCGCAGCGGATTATAAATTCATTAAATAGCTAAATTAGTAATCACTACTTAGTTTTATTTTATACACCTGTACTATCTATTGTTACTAAATACTTAACATATTTGAGTCTAACTATTACAATTTTATATAATATAATTCGGCTATCGCAGGTGATAGCCTATACCTATATACATCACAAGTTATAAACTTGTATAAGAATATATATAACAACTAATATATAATACAAATATATCTAACTATTGAGCTTCGGGCCTAACAAGCATCCTTCCTACCTTCCTAGAGCTTCCCTCGGAATTAACTTCTCCCGGCTTATCTGTAAAAATATTTTAAAACAACAGTGAGATTCAAAGAATCCCAATAACAGTTTATTTCAATAGTTTACCTTTAAATCATGATAATATTCTCCTCTTTCCAATCTCTTATTGGAACCTGCCTCTTTCCAATCTCTTATTGGAACCTGCCTCTTTCCAATCTCTTATTGGAACCTGCCTCACTATACCAACCATTTTTAACGATATGTTCGTTAATTAATGGAGGTATTCTTTACCTGCAGGGTTTCTGAAAATGTTTGGCATAGGGGGAGCGACCCACCTGATGCCTAGAGTACTCTACTTTCTTATTTATCTATCTGAGATAAATATACCTCTTTCCTCTTAGGATCAACATTATCATGCTTTAAATAAAATATTCATGCGCGCTTATTGCTATTGAATTAAACTGTTACCTGTCCTTCACTTTACTAATACTCCTCATTTTCTTCTTGCTGCCTCCAAGTACTTGTCTTCTAACTTCTCCTATTATTACATAAAGTAATAATGGCTATAAGTAAGTATTCTACATAACAAGCAAAACGTCTCTCTCGAACCTATACTACTACCCAATTCCCTTTCTCATTTACACTATCTTATGGAATATTTTCATTCTTGTTTAGCCTAGATATCTTTAACCATCATAATGAAAAGAATATACAAACCAATTTTCAGCTTAATAATCACAAGGACATCCAATTGCTTATCATACACATACTTCACACATCAATCATATCATCCCAAATGACATTTATATTCTACTGACATTTCATGGAATCAAAGTTAAGAGTAAACATATGAAAATCAATGAAACAGTAAAACAAAAACATTAAAGTACATATTCAATTATACAACCACATAACTTCATAAATATTATCATTATTATTTACAATATTAATTAAACAAAATAAGAGAACCAAAATCAGTTGTAGTAGCTTTTACATTCTCCCAACATTACTCTACATTTAAGTCTTTTACAATGGTGCTTCTTTTATTAGCCTATTTGTACTTCTTCCAACTTTACATACTGCAATTAAATGAAAACTTTTAAATAGATACCAACAATAATTCATACATCTATAGTATAGGCATTCACAATGTTCTTTATAGTTTAAAACATTTGATGTAATAAACACAAGAGAGTTTAATTAAACATAACTTACGTATTTTAAAACATCAATCATGAACTTTGGGTTCTATTACCTTTATCACCATCAAAACACATACATGCAGATCCCATACTAATCAACTTCATATTAAATCCTCCGTATTTGACATACAATCAGCCCATATATCCACCAATTATAGAGAGCATTAGTTCAGCAATTTATTTACATATATTCCAATCAAGTTTTTGATTCACTAATCAATTAACAACCTTGTTAGACCTTTGAAATTTTATCCATTTCATCCAACAAGTTCTTTAGCATATTCAACTCTAATACAAACAAAACTCTTTACCACACATCAATTTCAATCAGCCATAATAGCAAATTAGTGCAGAAAATTCTAATTACATGTGAAACAATTTGAATCAAGCCGCAAGCATAATCTAGACATCCCTACATTAAAATTAATTTTGTCTCTTCATTCCTACATATCCTGAACAAAACAGAAAAACTAATAGTCCAAACAAAGATGTAGTTGCAAGCATTCCAATTACACCATAACACTTAAAAACTTCCACAAACATACCCACATCCTAACAATCAATTCGGCCAACCAAAACTATAAAAGAAAATTCCCCTTATAACATGCAACCTTAAAATGTACTTCATTTCACTTTCTCAAATCATAGACCATGTAGAATCACATTCAAATTAAAGAAAACTTCCTCTTCTTACCAAAAGTTTCTTCTAGGCATTTTAACAAACACCTTGAATGCAATGATTTTCAAACATTAGTTTTTAACTTCCCAATTATCAACACCCTTACCAACAGTTTCAAACATCATTTAATCAACTAAAAACATCATCTTTCACCACCAATATCAAAAATAGGTTCAATCATAGAATAGGGTAAATACCCAAATTTGTACGTCAACAAAACTTTAAATCAATCAAACATGCAAAGCTAGAATCAAAATCTAATGAGTTCATACCTTAATTAATTAGAAATTTCGAATCCTAACACCCCAAAACTCATTGGATTCTTAGTACCCAAAAATCTAGGGTTCTTGAACAAACTCACCAAAATCTTAATTAATCGCTCAAATCCTCTCTCACACATCAAGAATTGAACCTCAAACTTCATCTTAACTTGTTTATAAAATCCCAAAACAAGAAACTAAATTCGTCCTACCCTCAAAACTCGCCCAAAATGAAGAAAAAGGGTATGGAATGGAAGATAAAACTCACCTAAGCTCAAATATGGAGTTGCATGTAACATTGGAGGCCTTAATCCGTCAGAAATCAATGTTGTAAGTGGGCTGGGGTTGGAGGAGAAAGGGAATTCGTTTTTTTTAGAGAAGAGAAGGTGAAAATGATGTTGAGGAAGGAGAGTATGGAGTTTAGTAATCAGCCCCTATGAAAAGACCATTTTGCCCTCACATCATAATATATTTACTTCCTTATTTTGTGCTTTATAAAAGATGAATGATAAAATTGAATCCTTCCATGATTTTATTTATTTTCTTTCACCAAAATGGTGTCAAGACTTCTAAATATTTTCCATAAAATTTCCAATGAATAATTTAGTCTCTAACTATTATTTCTTTAATTTCTACAGAAAATAGTTATATTAATTTCTTAAAAATATAATTATCCTCTTCTATTTATTTTTTAAGGCTTTCTAATTCCTAAATGATATCCTACAACCTTAATTAATTCTTTATTATCCCTAGTTTGAAAATTGGGGTGTTACAATTCTCTCCCCCTTAAATAATTTCGTCCTCGAAATTAAAAGAGTTACTCTACTGTTTTAGAACTCTTACAATACTCTAACAGCTCAAATACAAAACAACAAAATATCATCATAGCCTCCTAATATACCACTCTTATTTGTTCAACTAAATTCTCAATTCAAATTAGACTTTCAAGTTGACAATTTCAAAAACAATCATAGAGCAATAGAACAAAAGCATTATTATAAATTTCAATATTCCCTACTTTAATCTACATTAACCATCTCTTATTGCTTTCAAATCTCTCTAAACCCTTTTGACTCATAAGGTATTTTTTTTTCAATGATGCCTTGATTATGATTATGTCCGGATCATAATTATACTCAAGACCCCAAAGAAAAATCCTCATTCCGTCAATCTTCTCCTAAACTCTTATCCACCTCTCAACATCTACTTCTTCTAATCTTTAAAGTATTCTACAATATTATCCACAAATTAAAATTCCACTTTCATATAACTCTAAAAAAATACTGTTAGGCCCTTGCAACCTCATAATCCTATAGTACATTGCTATCAAACCACTCTCAACCATATAATCATAAACCTTAAATTTTTACTTCCACAATTCCAATAAGTTGATTCAAATCTTTACCCTAAATAAGCAAATAATCCATGATTTCAACCTCATTTCCTAATATTACGTCTCTTATTCTCAATTTCATTCAAAGGCTTAACTAAGTTCTTCTAAAATCACTCGATCATCTATTTCAACCTCAATGAACAAGAAACTATTCAAAATTTATTCTATCAACTAAATGATTTTTGGAATTCTTGATTTCTAAACTCACATGATCATCAAATCACTATTTTGTCATCCAAACTCTATAATGCCTAACTAACTGGTATAGTCTATTAAATTCCAACAATATGAAATCCTACATCATGTCAACTTGACTTAACACTCTCTTAGTCATTGGGTTCCTCACAAATACACTTCTAATTCCACTATATCTATTACTATTGTGGTGGTACCTAGGGTTTTCTAATTGTGTGCTTGTGGTATCCATAAATATGTGATGTACGAATAAGGTATTCTAGCTAATCTATGCCAGAATCCTTGCTCTGATACCAAATGTAAAATCCTAGCTTTT
Source organism: Mimosa pudica (assembly GCA_029929735.1). NCBI lineage: Eukaryota > Viridiplantae > Streptophyta > Magnoliopsida > Fabales > Fabaceae > Mimosa > Mimosa pudica. Next base: position 14,513,175 of record JAKELP010000014.1, on the reverse strand, counting down.
TATAACTCTATTATAGCCTTCTAATCAATTTATAACCACTTTCTAATGTTAGAAGCCCAAAAATATGAATAAATTAAAACTTTTCTATTTCAAAAACTACATTAAAAGAATTTCCAACATAAACTTGGGCTTCTAAACAATTTATGAAATTATATCTGTTTCCTGAAATTCGCAGCGGATTATAAATTCATTAAATAGCTAAATTAGTAATCACTACTTAGTTTTATTTTATACACCTGTACTATCTATTGTTACTAAATACTTAACATATTTGAGTCTAACTATTACAATTTTATATAATATAATTCGGCTATCGCAGGTGATAGCCTATACCTATATACATCACAAGTTATAAACTTGTATAAGAATATATATAACAACTAATATATAATACAAATATATCTAACTATTGAGCTTCGGGCCTAACAAGCATCCTTCCTACCTTCCTAGAGCTTCCCTCGGAATTAACTTCTCCCGGCTTATCTGTAAAAATATTTTAAAACAACAGTGAGATTCAAAGAATCCCAATAACAGTTTATTTCAATAGTTTACCTTTAAATCATGATAATATTCTCCTCTTTCCAATCTCTTATTGGAACCTGCCTCTTTCCAATCTCTTATTGGAACCTGCCTCTTTCCAATCTCTTATTGGAACCTGCCTCACTATACCAACCATTTTTAACGATATGTTCGTTAATTAATGGAGGTATTCTTTACCTGCAGGGTTTCTGAAAATGTTTGGCATAGGGGGAGCGACCCACCTGATGCCTAGAGTACTCTACTTTCTTATTTATCTATCTGAGATAAATATACCTCTTTCCTCTTAGGATCAACATTATCATGCTTTAAATAAAATATTCATGCGCGCTTATTGCTATTGAATTAAACTGTTACCTGTCCTTCACTTTACTAATACTCCTCATTTTCTTCTTGCTGCCTCCAAGTACTTGTCTTCTAACTTCTCCTATTATTACATAAAGTAATAATGGCTATAAGTAAGTATTCTACATAACAAGCAAAACGTCTCTCTCGAACCTATACTACTACCCAATTCCCTTTCTCATTTACACTATCTTATGGAATATTTTCATTCTTGTTTAGCCTAGATATCTTTAACCATCATAATGAAAAGAATATACAAACCAATTTTCAGCTTAATAATCACAAGGACATCCAATTGCTTATCATACACATACTTCACACATCAATCATATCATCCCAAATGACATTTATATTCTACTGACATTTCATGGAATCAAAGTTAAGAGTAAACATATGAAAATCAATGAAACAGTAAAACAAAAACATTAAAGTACATATTCAATTATACAACCACATAACTTCATAAATATTATCATTATTATTTACAATATTAATTAAACAAAATAAGAGAACCAAAATCAGTTGTAGTAGCTTTTACATTCTCCCAACATTACTCTACATTTAAGTCTTTTACAATGGTGCTTCTTTTATTAGCCTATTTGTACTTCTTCCAACTTTACATACTGCAATTAAATGAAAACTTTTAAATAGATACCAACAATAATTCATACATCTATAGTATAGGCATTCACAATGTTCTTTATAGTTTAAAACATTTGATGTAATAAACACAAGAGAGTTTAATTAAACATAACTTACGTATTTTAAAACATCAATCATGAACTTTGGGTTCTATTACCTTTATCACCATCAAAACACATACATGCAGATCCCATACTAATCAACTTCATATTAAATCCTCCGTATTTGACATACAATCAGCACATATATCCACCAATTATAGAGAGCATTAGTTCAGCAATTTATTTACATATATTCCAATCAAGTTTTTGATTCACTAATCAATTAACAACCTTGTTAGACCTTTGAAATTTTATCCATTTCATCCAACAAGTTCTTTAGCATATTCAACTCTAATACAAACAAAACTCTTTACCACACATCAATTTCAATCAGCCATAATAGCAAATTAGTGCAGAAAATTCTAATTACATGTGAAACAATTTGAATCAAGCCGCAAGCATAATCTAGACATCCCTACATTAAAATTAATTTTGTCTCTTCATTCCTACATATCCTGAACAAAACAGAAAAACTAATAGTCCAAACAAAGATGTAGTTGCAAGCATTCCAATTACACCATAACACTTAAAAACTTCCACAAACATACCCACATCCTAACAATCAATTCGGCCAACCAAAACTATAAAAGAAAATTCCCCTTATAACATGCAACCTTAAAATGTACTTCATTTCACTTTCTCAAATCATAGACCATGTAGAATCACATTCAAATTAAAGAAAACTTCCTCTTCTTACCAAAAGTTTCTTCTAGGCATTTTAACAAACACCTTGAATGCAATGATTTTCAAACATTAGTTTTTAACTTCCCAATTATCAACACCCTTACCAACAGTTTCAAACATCATTTAATCAACTAAAAACATCATCTTTCACCACCAATATCAAAAATAGGTTCAATCATAGAATAGGGTAAATACCCAAATTTGTACGTCAACAAAACTTTAAATCAATCAAACATGCAAAGCTAGAATCAAAATCTAATGAGTTCATACCTTAATTAATTAGAAATTTCGAATCCTAACACCCCAAAACTCATTGGATTCTTAGTACCCAAAAATCTAGGGTTCTTGAACAAACTCACCAAAATCTTAATTAATCGCTCAAATCCTCTCTCACACATCAAGAATTGAACCTCAAACTTCATCTTAACTTGTTTATAAAATCCCAAAACAAGAAACTAAATTCGTCCTACCCTCAAAACTCGCCCAAAATGAAGAAAAAGGGTATGGAATGGAAGATAAAACTCACCTAAGCTCAAATATGGAGTTGCATGTAACATTGGAGGCCTTAATCCGTCAGAAATCAATGTTGTAAGTGGGCTGGGGTTGGAGGAGAAAGGGAATTCGTTTTTTTTAGAGAAGAGAAGGTGAAAATGATGTTGAGGAAGGAGAGTATGGAGTTTAGTAATCAGCCCCTATGAAAAGACCATTTTGCCCTCACATCATAATATATTTACTTCCTTATTTTGTGCTTTATAAAAGATGAATGATAAAATTGAATCCTTCCATGATTTTATTTATTTTCTTTCACCAAAATGGTGTCAAGACTTCTAAATATTTTCCATAAAATTTCCAATGAATAATTTAGTCTCTAACTATTATTTCTTTAATTTCTACAGAAAATAGTTATATTAATTTCTTAAAAATATAATTATCCTCTTCTATTTATTTTTTAAGGCTTTCTAATTCCTAAATGATATCCTACAACCTTAATTAATTCTTTATTATCCCTAGTTTGAAAATTGGGGTGTTACAATATATTTTTAGATTATTCATTAGGTTATAGGTAAAATAAACTAGTCTAAGGGAAAAATTAGGTAAATCATCAATTTATAATTAACTTATTTTACTTTTTTAGGATTTTCTAAAAAAGTCAACTAGGTCCTATATTTAAGACCAGAGGGAGTATTTAGGACCGGAGGTAGTATTATATAAGATGTTATTCTTTGCAACTCGAAAGACCGTAACTTTTATAAATGATGTTCCCTCAATGACTTGAAAAAATTGTCTTGTTATTTTTACATTTCTAACATCACAATCTTAGGCTAACCCTGTGTGTGAAAAACGATGGTCAGTGACACATAAATCTACGATCAAATGACGCAAGGTAGCAGCAAAAAAAACAAAAAAAAAACAATAAGCAGCCGAAAAGAGGTGATTGGCCTATAGTTTGATAATTCATGTAAACAAATAATAATGGTGATGCCCAATCGGGTAGTGGGGCAGTTGCTCCACCATAAAATACACAATATTCATGCACCGATTTAGAAATAGTCGTCATATTCTGTTATTCACGATCACAAAAACAATATTCACAATAACAAGGGTATATGATATACATGCAGGCTGATGGTAGAGAAAAATGAAAAGTAGAGTAATATTATAATACAGACTCCGTACATGCACACATTTTTATATCCCCTATCCCTTTCCAGTATATATAAAAGCAAAGAGATATAAGTGCTTGTAATTTTACCAAATCATAGCTTAAATATTTTAAAATTCACAATTCAATTCTTACAAAAATGATTTAGTTCTGAAAATCGCTCTTTATAACTTAACCATTTAAATATCGATCCTTATAATTCTAAACGATCAAAATTGTAGTGACTAGCTTGTACCAAGCACACCAGCCATGAGAATGTTGAAATTTAGCCATGTTTAAATTATAATGATTAAATTGTAATAATGAGTTGAAATTTACAGATGAAGATATAGGGCTGCATAAGAACCAGGCATGTGACAGGATTAATTAGATTTTTTATCTTAAGTCATATCTTAAAAATCTTCAGGCTATTTTTCTTAAACTGATACATGACTAATCTTATCTTGTTCAAGATCAAGATCAAGTAGGATATGTCCTCTAGGCACGCAATAGGACATGTCTTATTGGTAGGAAAAAATATCTGCATTGAATTTTAATTAATTAAACAAAACTTTTAGAATAACAAATTAGGGGGAAATAATGAAGTTATAATAAGGTGCATACAGGCGGTGGTCGATCAGGTGTAGTAAATATTAACTAACTATAATAATTTTTTTATTCTAATAAACTTCTTAAATATATATTTTTGCAAATAACGATAATAATTTTGAGTCAGGTCACCGGTAGTCTTAACAACACACCCCTTTGTTATGTCTTGCACAACAATCAGGTTTAGTTTCATTGTAATTGTTATGGTCACGAGCCAATTTATCATAAAATCGGGTTTAGCCTTTAAAGGGGACAATGCGTTGAGATAATTTTCATTACTGTTAAACGTGAACGAGATCAACATCACTTTTGAATATCGGTAACCACTCAATTATTGGTAAGCAATGAGTTCTACTTCAAGCTACACATATATATGTATTTATAAATATTAGGTCAAAGGTCTAGCCATCTAGGTATTTTGATTTATGAACAAGGTATTATATGTGGAACCCATATATTGTCTACTATGTTAGAAAGTTACGTCTCTCTTGCTACTCTTTAGAAAAATGCCAATCCTATCTTGTCCTGATCCTATAAACTACTAATATATAGTGCATATATAGTTAGATTGTGACCATTAGACTGGAGTCGGTGGGATAGACATACAACTTATAATTTAAAACAAATCAGGAATTTAAATAGAGCAGTTAAATCACTACTTGTATCGATCTGTCCAATGGGTTCAGTCGACAAAGTAAACTCTTTTGAATTTATTTATCAAAATATATTAGTTTAATTATATAAACCTGCCAAAGCCACAAATTAAAAGGGTTGCATTAAAATATCTTCTTTCATGTCACTAAAAACATCGTTATTATTAAATCCGATCGATTAAAGATAATATCTGCCCAGCGACAACTGGGTGCATGCTCGCACTCGTCAGCATATTGTTTTAAATACTGTATATAATTTTAAGATATCATTTAAATTTGAAAAATGCACATTTAATCATTTTGCTCACATATACCATTAGTTTCACTCAATAAAAGCCTTAATAAAAAAATTCAATGGTGGCTTTGTAGTTAAATGTTGACAAAAAATGAGTTAATTTTAATTTTCTGAGTTTAATTATTTTTATACTTTAAAAGTTAGTCATTTTTATCCCCATTTAATTATAGACTCACACACCTTCTAAATTTGTTGAATCACAATACAATTTCCATTGAGTAAAACTAATTGTGTTAATAAAAAATGACTACATGTATACATTTTTATATATTATATATGGACCAAAATGACACATGATGATAAAAATAAAATATTACGCATATTATTTAATCTGATTTTAAACAATACAAAAACTTTCACTCAATTATTGCAAGCTCAGCATATTAATGTTGGAGAAAAGAAAAGTAAAGACTACTAACTAATCACATGTTTTCTTAAGGAGTGTTTTTTTTACGGTTGTCTCTTATAATATGGACAGGGAGTATACAGTAATCTTTTTGCTACGAACTCACTCTTATATATTTTCCAGCAATTTTACTCTTCCATCCAAATGATTAAAGTCTTAAAAACGATGTGCTTGAAAATTTCTCAAATTTCCTACCAACAAGTATATAGGTGCAGTGGTAAAAGTAAATGTGTATTCAAATCTTAGATATGAACTTGTTGAAAGGGTTACTATCAGGTAATAAAAAAGGGACCATTTTTTGGTGTAAATCATTTACACGAGTGTGCCAACTATATAACCTGCTCCCAAATTAGATAACCGTCCCAAGTTACCTGGTCAAATTGGCAAAGCTAGAGAGTAGAGTAGAGAGACCTTGAAAAAAGAGGACAAAGACACTAATTATTACCAGCATGTTAAAAACAGTCTTATTCTTAACTTTCCTGGATATGAGTATACAGTCAATGTACGCGAAATTTAATGGCATACAATTATGGATGGATCATTAATATTTTTCCCCGATTCTGGACTTCCATTATTTATTGTGAGGGATCAATTGGTAAGTTGACTCTCTCCACACACACATTCCCCCCTCCTTCTAAATATATGAGATCAAGTTAATTTTTGTATGTGGATTACAAAAATCATATAAACCACTCAAATTTAACCCATCAAATATATGTAACTGGATTATATATTAATTTATAGTTCAAATATATGCAACTAGACTTTATATTAATTTATAGTTTTGGGAAACAATAATGTAATTAAGTATATAAATACTCCAAAATGATTTATTTCATATCTTTACTCTCTAAAAAAGGTCAAGTTGACCTTATATTTATTATTAAATTATATATTTATATAGTTCCATTTTTATGGGATTTCAAATAATCAAACATAACAAAACTCCCACAGAAACTAACCAACTAACTACTCAATGATAGTCTAGAATTACAAAGAATTACACATCATGTGCAAAACCAATAAATAACACAAGTTCTTTAATAAATGACTTAATTGATCCTTTTAAGGATTAAAAAGGTAAATAATTTACTTATAAATAGATATGTTTAATTTAAATGTTTATATGAAACTAGTTTATTTAATTATAATAAATAATTTATAATGTAATGCTAACATACAACGTATATTATGATCAAGCGTCTTATTTAAGCTTCTTGATTACTTGATACTCTAAAAAAGTCAATTAAAATCTTATAATACCAAGCAGAGAAGGAAATACTATTAATTTTACAATTTTAGTGGCCACGGCCAAAATCATGTAAAAAATAAGGCATGTCACTATGGAAAAGTTGCTAACAAATCAACTGAGCTAAGTGTAGCTGAAGGGATTAGCCCTCTGTCATCCGATACTTACAATGCTTCGATCGTAATTGCTCCAATATATAAAAAGATACCTTTGCTTGAATCTTCGCATCTATTGCCTTCTATGAAAATTGAAAGGGTAACAAACCAATTCTGCTGTCAATAATATCTGTAAATTTCTTTGGCAAAAAATATATCTGTAACTTTTTTAACACAGCCAAAATGGGATATGGCTCGTAAAGGCTTTAATCAGATCACAATAAAATTTTCCAACAAATATTAATTGCCACCAACAGATATATATCTCAAACAGGCCCCCGCATATCACAATACCGCTACCAAAAGGGATCCTTTTTTAATAAAACCTACTCGTATACCTAATTTTCATAGTTTGATTTATACTCGTGAAAATTAATTAGTGGACGGCAAGTGTACATGCAGAGTAGGTTCAAATAAAAGTAGCAGCAATTTTAGAGATGAGCACACCACATCCTATCATTTCAAAAACAAAATCATTATCCCTCAAGCTCCAGTTGGCCTTATTGTGCTCCTTTTGTTTCTACCTATCTTTTCACATTTCCTTTTAAAAATGAGCACTAGAATTAGAAGCTGCCATATTACTTTTCTAAAATTTGAAAATATGTCATGTCAAATAGTATACTTTCAGCTTATCACTTTTAGAATATAAAATTTACAGTATGATCATATGATAAATAGAAAATCGGGGATGATATGGGTTTACTGTTTATGATTTCATTTTTTTGGAAATAGCAACAAAGTGGCTTTTAAAAAACAGTTTAAAAATACAAAAAGTCTGTCTTGGATACTGTTCTTACAAAATTCATTTCAAATCAAATATGTTGAGACCAGAAAGTTGAAGTTATGATAAAAACTCAAATCATCATAAGTATAAAATATATTTACTTAATTTGATTACATTAATGATTAGATTAGCTAAAATCACATGATATTTTTTTTGGTAAAACAGGGAAAACTTGGCAATTTCATAATTCCAACTTTCAATCTCTTATATGTTTATTAATATTATTAGTGAGCTTCAATAAAGATAATTTAGGAAAATAAGTCCTTATACTTTAAAACAATTTCACCTTCCCAAATAGGAGTATAAGTCATTTTATGTTTTGTTTTTAGAATAAGAAAACAAACCAGGCCTGAGTTTCCCATTTAAAACTTTAATTTAATTGATGAAAATGACTAAAATTAGAGAACCTGAACTCCATGCACATTAGACATAAAAATTCACGTCCTTTCATCAATAAAACATCCATTGGATCATTTCACCAACAAATACTCCTCTTAGGTTTACAATTTTACATGCATGGACTTTTGGGCTTAACAATCATGACTAATTCCAATAAGCCCATCAAGGCCCAATTGAATGTCAGGCTCACCATACAATACCCACATCACTGAAGTCACAAAATCCAATTAAATACTTTACAAAAAAAAAAAAATCCAATTGTTAATTAATTTTTTTTAATAATCACTAATTGAATCCAACACCATTGTCTCTGACTGTGAGCAAGAAAAGCTGTGCGACAAAAAAGGTTTGATTTCTCTTCTTCTTTCAATCAATATTTAATTTACGCACGCCTTTATTATCATGTTAATTAATAGATTCTGGAAATGTGTGAATCAATGCGATATTATATTCCAATTTTAGTTTCTGTAATTGCTTCGTATACTCTTTTGTTCTCTGATGATCTGTCGTTTACATGTTGGTTTGAGGATCGAGAATTGAAAAAATGAAGGTTTTTAGTTTGGAAATGTAATTAGGAATTATCAAACATTAGCATCTTCATATGGTTTACTCACAAAGTAGGAACTTTAGATGTAAATCAAAGATTAAATGTCCCGTTCCAATAATTTTTCAGTGGCTAATTTGGTTTATCTTCAGTAATAGTAATAGTAATAGTAATAATGATTGATGTTATTAGGCTGCCACAGAGCTCAATTGCTTATAACAAATTGGAATAATTTATAAGTGTATTGATTTTGTATTTGAAAGGGAAGAGGATTGGAAGCTACCAAAGAATAATGTTGAGGGTGGTTTCAAAGAGATTTTTGGGAGTGTCAAGGGAGGTGCCATGGCCTGCACGCCAGGTTTTGCCTCAATTCTCCTCCCTTGAGAATGTCGGATCCTTCAATGGTAATATTAGGGGCCATGAGAAGACCGGAATGATTGCCGATGCTCGCTTCAACACCTTTGGCTATGGCTTGGGTGTTGCCTCTTCTTCTGCTGGTATGTACTCCTTTGAACTACCTTTTATCCCCTAGCTTTCTTGTTTTTTCCGGTGTATATAGGTGTTGGAGTTTGAACATATTACTTTTCTGAATGTTGTTATATTTGGAGATTCCCGATCTCTGTTTATCTTAATAGAAGGCATATTTATTTATATGGTAGTGTCATTTTCCCAATATGGGAAATGACAAACATGAGTTGGACTGGAATATGATTGGATTGGTATGATAGATTAAGCTTGTCTTGGGAAACCCACTGGAAATGAGCTTGTACAACTTGCTGAACAAAACTTCTCTAATACTACTTTGGTCAATTGTATAGTGCCAACGGGGTTTCAAACACGCAGTGTCACTGATTTTCTTTGCATTTCTTTTATTTTCCTGTTATGGATATTTCCAAGTGACCAGTTTAGAGAGCACTGCTGAATAGATAATATTAATTCCTTATCAAAACTAGCCATGTGCATGTTATTGTCAATTAATTTTGATTGGTTTGGGGGAGCCCTTTCTTCTCTCGTCTTTCCATATTTTTGACCTAGCTGTGTCAGCTTGTAGTTCATCTGCCTTAGGGTGTTAACACCATATGGAAGCTTATGGATTGACACTTATTTTGGTAATAGGAGTCTAGCATATGGAGAAGTAATATACTGGGATGATGACATGCATTACTATTGAATGAAAATTAGTGCCTGCTATAGTTTTTTTAGCCCCTTTTTGGTCTAATAGTTTGCTGAATGGTATCTTATCCTCATTCAATAAGTTATTAAAAATTTTATTTCTCACTTTTCAGCTAATGAATGGGTCAAAAGGAAGCAAATGGAGGGAGTTCCATCCATAAAAAGCATGTAAGTATCCCTGACTCGAGTAAGCATATGATACTGATGTAAGTTATTTACCTGAGTTTGAGTTCCTCTTTGTATGAAACATAATATAGGTTAGGGCGGTGATCCTCGACAGGAATATGCATATTTTATTTGTTTGATTTATTTGCTTGATATGACCATGTTATCATTTACATCCCTGCCACCTGTAGGGAGCTATAATTCCATGTTTTTCACTATTTTAAAAACAGTGGCAATCTGTACAATTTAGATTGGGCGAGCAGGGGTCTGCTTATGTTTTAGTTTAGGCCCTTATATGTTAACTTTCATCCATTTTGAACTCTTGCTTGAGTTGAAGAGATAGGGCAGTCTCCTATTGAAGATGATATTGTTTTCTTTACAAGTAGAAATGGTTAATTGCACTGCTTACATTCTCCTTCAAGGGTTTGTGAAACTTTCCTGTTCAATTGTAAAAGGTTGACAATTAGCTCTCAGTCTCCCAAATTCTTGCAACATGGTCCAACCATTACCGTGGGTTATATTTGTTATTTCAATCCCCTCTCCATCACCTCATTCCCCCACCTTTGCGATGTATTATGCTGCTATAATATGTTGCTCATTCAATGTTTGACACTTCAAGGGTATTTATTGTTCAATGCACTCTAAATAATGGGCCCTGCTAGGAATAAGACACTTAAACGTCAAACTGGTGGAGGTGACGCCCCAACTCTTAAATATTTATGTGGTATGCACATGCAATCTCTCTCTTTGGAAATAAACGAGCCATAGTTTATACTGAATCAATTATTGTACTTAGAAAAGGAGGCCATGTTTGCATTAGTTTCACTTCTGAAAATTGGACTTGCAAATGTACGTCTCCCTATGTGGGCGAGAAAAAGGGGGGGGGGGACTTCTTTCCTGAGTTGATGAGATGCAGCTTATCTGTCAACTAATGCTCATCTATATTATTGCTTGCTTGCTTTCTCTCCAAGGAAAGTGAGTGATTGTGCTAGACCGTGGCTTAAATTCTTCTCCAAAGCTGGAATTGGAAGGCTTCAGGTTGTGTTATGGAATCACTTGCTTCCCAAAATAGAAGCATGTGGCATAATTCTGACCAGCTCGGTTATCCTGTGCTATGAGCTGCTTCCTTGATGCTGGTCATTCTGATTTCTGCTTATTGTTAGTTATTGTTTATTTTCATAAACCTCCCTTTATAAGCATCAATGTGACACTATTGAAATTGGGCAATTGGCTGCTTGTCAGTTTTGGACTTTTTGGTTGATGGATATGCTTTCATGTTTCTTGATTCTTATCTACTTTCCCGAGTTTTTAATTGAGATGACCTGATTAATTGATAGCGGGTGTCTGCAGAGAAATTGCGAAGCATCCGTCATTTGATCCATTTAAGCTTTACGGCAGCATGTTTGCCGATGATGCCATCAAAGCAGGTATTAAAAGCTATGAAGGTAAGCGAACCTTGTCAACAGCCACTGATGCTACTTCTGGAGAGAAAGCTGCATCACCAGTCGCGGATCCTGTGAAGAGACTTCGCCCGATATCTCCTCATCTTTCTGTTTATAAGCCTCAGTCATCTTCCATGTCTTCAATCTTCTTTAGAATTTCTGGGATTACCCTTGCATCTTTGATCTTTGGTTCTTATCTTTTTTGTCTGAAGGTGCCCTCAATTTGCTTCACCTATATTGGATTCTACCAATTTTTCCAAATTTTGGGGAATTTCGACACAATATGTGCCTCAGTTGGGGCGGTTGCCATGTCTTATCATCTGATTAATGGGATCAGGAAATTACCGTACTAGCTCCATCATGTCATCTGTATGCTGAGGTCAATGGTGAAGAAAATGACCGATCTTATGGTGTTCTGATGTTGATGTCTTCAAGTCAAAGACCAGTGAGCTGATGATCGTTTGAGCATCTTAACAGCTCAGTTTGAGTTTTATGTAATAAAGAATCAAAAGATGCTATTGCATTAGACAGTTAAAATTTATGCAATGAATGTTATCACTTGAACAGTGCTAATTTTCTTTTCTCGCTATTATACTTGTGCATTTCGTAGTGGGATAAAACTTTGTTGTTGTATACTTTTGCAATTTGTTTCTCTATTTTTTTCACACAACACAAGGATTGATCAGTTTTTTAAAAATGTGCTTATCTTCAAATGCTAACTGAAAATTGAGGGTAAACGTGAGATGAAAGAAAAGTAGGGAGTAATATGGGGAAGAACATTTTCACTTGCTTGGATGGGAAAATACTCCTCCGGAATTTTTACCAGATTTACTCTCTACAAATAGATTTATTTTTGAGGGAGAAAAGTGCTTGCCCGCAATTATCCCACAGCCAAAGGCCACAACCACCCTTAGGTAACTTGTTTTAAAAAAAGGGAAAATGTCAAATTATAGTTAGGTAATTTCTCATCATTTAAAATCACATTTTTTCTACGTACCATAGTTTTAATTAATACTCCCTTCGGTCCTAAATATAAGTCTCGTTCTTTTTCTGGAAATGTTAAGGTTACAAATTATGTTATTAAATCATGACATATTTGATATATTTTTAGATTAATTATTAGTTTATAGGTTAAATAAACTAGTTTTAGGGGGAAACTTTGGTAAATCAATTTATAATTGACTTATTTTATTTTTTTAGAATTTTTTTCTCAGAACCTTTTTACGATTTTCCAAAAAAGTCAAGTAAGTCTTATATTTAGATAGAAAAACAGAGGTTACTTAATGATCAAAGTAATTACTAATTACTCATTTTCTTTCCTCACAAGGCCCAATAGAAAGTTAGTCTAGGTTTAATGTCACCACAAGTTTCTCACTGAAACATAGCCACCACAAAATTGTCACAAATTTAATTATAGGAGTATTATTTAATTATAATATAAGGATATAAATATATGCAGGATGAAGGTGATCCAGTAATGTTGGAGGCAAACTGATCTCCCAATCCTCCACGTGCACAACAACCCAATTCTTCATATTTCCTTCACCTTCACAACATCAAGATTGAAGGGAAGGGAAGTTAGGATTTTTGTTTCGAAGATGCTAAGGATTGTTTCGAAGAGAATCTTGGGAGCTCCGTCTCGGATTATCCCACGATTTTACCACGAGAGGGTGGTCGATCACTACGATAATCCCCGAAATGTTGGATCTTTCGATAAGAATGACCCCACCGTAGGCACAGGCCTTGTTGGGGCCCCTGCCTGTGGTGACGTCATGAAGCTTCAGATTAAGGTCGATGAAAAGAGTGGCCAGATTGTTGACGCTTGTTTTAAGACCTTTGGTTGTGGTTCTGCTATTGCTTCTTCCTCTGTGGGTATGTGTGTTGTGGATTTTATTTATTGGTTACTGTTTTTTCTTTGGAAAAATTTGTGCTTTGGATGATTGGTTGGGAGATTAGGCTGTGTTTCTTCTTGGGGTTTGGATTTTTTTTAGTTTTAGATTCATTGGAGGTGGTTTTGTTGAATTAGCTAATGTGGGGTTGAGTCTTTTGTTTTGCTTTTTTGAGGTGAGGTTTTAATTGATAAGATAGAGAGTATTGTGAAATGGCTTATATGATTGATGTGTTTTGATATGGAATGTCCTTATGCTTGTTTGTTGTCTCTGTTTTTTTTTTTTTTTTTGGTTTATTTGTCTTGCTTAGTTGTGTGCAAGGATTGATTGTGGTTCTCTTGTTGCTATTGATTGTTGAACACCTCAAACAGTGTATTGATAGATAGTCTGAAACTCAATTGGCTAGTGTAATTGATGAGTTTACGAGAGAGTTTCGTTGCCTGTTATCTTTGCTCGGTTCATTCATTTTGCTTAACTGTTGAAGGTTGTAATTGATTGTGTTTCTCTTGTTGGTTTTGATTATTAATGCCTCAAACAGCCCATGGATTGGTAGTATAAGACACATTTTGGACTTTGGATCACGGGTTTTAGGCGTATGGGGGATTGTTGTGTATAAATGGTTGCCTAGATTGTCTTAAATGAATGTTTCACAGCTATTGATTGCATTTATGCACCTTGTTTATACCAGTTTATGCAGTTTGTTTGTGTATGGTTTTATTCAAGTGTGACTTATCCTTATTACATGTTATTAACTTCTTTTCCTCACTTTCAGCTACTGAATGGGTGAAGGGAAAGCAAATGGAAGAGGTTTTATCTATTAAGAATACGTAAGTATCTTTGTTCTTATCTCTTGAAGCATATGATTCACATGTTTGTTATTTTTCTGAGCTACTGGAATTTGGTTTTTATCTGAAGCTTAATAGGTCTGGCTGTTACTTGCCATCATCATTTAGAATATAATTTTATTTATATCGTATACCTGTCATTTGTTACCTTGCATTAATTGACTCTCCCCACCTCCGGAAAGCAACGATGATGGTCTGTTGCGACTATAAGAACAGTGCTGCCCTATATTGGTCAATTTGGGCAAGCAGAGCATGCAGTAAGTCCTGGGTCCTGATATTTGAACTTTTATCCGTTCTGGACCTGTGCTTGAGGTGAAGTAGAGATGGACATATAGGTTGAGGATTAGATTTTTTTCCCAGTACCAATGGTAAATTGTGGAGGGAAATTGGACAGCGTAAGTCCAGATTTTTTTTTCGTAAATTGATCGGATTCTCTTCCAACTCAAAGGATTGCGTGACTAGTCCTTTCAATCCTGACATTTGACAACCAGCTCCCTTTCTTCCAAATTTGTGCAAGATTTTCCATCCATTGGTTGGTCCATTAGCCACCATGTTGATTATGCTTACGAAAAAATTACACTTTTCATTTGAAGTTTTCCAAGGTTGAGTGTTATCTTTGCTATTTCCCTCCCCTCTCTGAACCACCCATTCCACCATGGGCAGTTGGGCACCTTGTAATATATGACCCATTCAGTGTCTGCTGCCTCAACGTTCGCTGTTAAGAACAATACACCACTAAAACATCAAGTTGGTGGAAGGAATATCGTCAGTCCTCTATTTGGATTACTTTCCGTTTCAAGCATGAAACATTTTGTTTTTGTCTGTAGAGTGATAGTTCACTTCCATTCAAGCACAACCCCTCTATCTTTTTGAATAAGGATGGAAGAAATGAGCCGTTGTTAATTTTAAATGATTTGTTGTATCTCAGAAAAAGGGAGGGGCCATATGTACATCAATTGTGTTAAAGAAAATGGAATTACAACTGTTGTAAATAAGATCTTCCCCCCTTTTAAGTTCATGGGATATAATCCTTTATTATGACCTATCGTTCATTTCCCCCATTTTTTTGCTTTTTAAAAGAGGGATTGTGCTAGATTACTAGTTGAATTTCACTCCAAGACTAAAAATGAAAGCTTACATATGAAGTTCAAGTTTTGTGGTGGTCATTTTTATGTTTGAAGCTGGAAAGCGTGTTGATGTTCCATAATATATATCCTTCTGGTTTTCATCTCCCTGGATGCCATCGCAACAATTACTGCATGATTAGTATTAATATTGATATTATTTTTTTGCAAACTATTTAATATTTAAATCTTTTGATGGTGACTTTTAAAACTTTAAAGCGATGATTATGCATTCATGATTCATGGTTTTTGGCTCTAATCTGCTTTTCTGTGTTTTTGGAATTGCTCATTTGATATTGGATATTCTGCAGTGAAATTGCAAAGCATCTATCACTTCCTCCAGTTAAGCTTCACTGCAGCATGCTCGCTGAGGATGCCATCAAAGCTGCTGTTAAAGACTATGAAGCGAAGCGTGCCAAGTCAAGTTCATCCGAAGAGAAGGCTGCTAGTGCCTGACTTTATCCATGTCCGGATGATGATGATAACTGTCAATGTTTTGATTTTCTAATGTTGTCAATTCAAAGATCAGAGTTATCCATCAATGAGCATCTTCTTGTAAGACTTTTATCGGCTGGACCTAGTTTGCCAGCTTCTGTTGTCATAATATGAAGTAAATACTAGTGATGCTTGCTAGGGTTTGTTATTTTGTTGTCTGCATAGCTGTTTTCAATAGGCCAACAGGGGCCTTCCAGTTTGACCTTTATGAACTGGTGTTTATATCTAGTGTTATACCTGGCAGCTCAATATTTGTCACTTGGAATGCCTTGAAAGATGATTAGGTAAATTTTGTTCATGCTTTCGCTGTATTTCGCATACTTGCATATTTGTCTTTATAAGGGCCGACTTAGCTAAACGGTAAGCTCGTTTGCCGTGTGTGTATATGGTCATGGGTTCGAATCAGCCACTTTGCAAAAAAAACAAAGGTTAATTAGGCTGCCTAGTATATTCCCTTGCCCAGCACATTCACCAAGTGGGGATTAGAACTGGGTTGGTCCTTTGTGTATTTGTCTCTAATTTCTTTTGGTACCATTTGGGGTGAAGATGTCTTGACTCTAGTACTTTGCTGTGTCAAGAGCGAAAAAATGTTTGAAAACATGTCCGTGTAAATACCTCTTTGGCCAACACATCACAATACCCTTTTTTCTGACAGATACACATTACATTGACTTAATCGCCACAATATGCAATCAAAGCCTAACAGGAAGCGATTAACCAAAATGAGAACAAATTTAAAAGGGACACGTTCTTATTACTGCAATGTCATAAATCAAAGGAAATGTAGACCGCATTCACGAGAGAAATAAATCACTGGAATGATTTCCAAATCTGGTCATGAAATGAACTTTGACTATCTGTTCAAACTTAAGTTTTATTTCATTAAAAACAATACACGTGAGAAAGATGAAAAGATACAACATAATTAGCCCTTAACAGGAACGTCATAGTTCTAAGATCTTAGGTGCGGTCTGTTACATGGATCATACGACATCATTGTGTTCAATGGGCGTCAATGTTGCAAGAGAAGGAATTATTACAGATCATTGACAGTTTCAAATGGGAGGTTTTCCTTTCCATTATTTGTAAACCTGTCTTATTCATCATCTGTAACTCAGCACAGAATTTATTTTGTTAAAAATCAAATTCAACACATTCTCCAACAAATAATTCCTCCCCACCCACTTGCATTCCCCCTGTCTGCTGGCCCCATCCACAGTATAACTTGTCTAAGCAGTCTCTTTATGCACAACATCCCACAAAAAATCAGTGAAGAAAGACTCATAAGTTGGCAACTTTGCATACCCAGGAAAGTAATTAACATCAATAACCAAATACCTCCCCTTATCTCTCACATCTCTAATCAAATCAAAGTTGAACAAATTAAGCCCCAATGCCTCCTTCAATGATTTTGCCAACCCTTGTATCAACCCCTCAGGTGGCATTTCAACCTCCTCAATATTCTTCTCAACAGCATCATCATTTTGACCATCACTTTCAACAGCCAAATTAGAAACCCTAGAAAATGGAAGTATACCACTCATAGTTCTCTGCTTCTCCTCAGGTATATCACTCAAAGACTTCCTTTTCACACAACTCACATGCCTTCCAGCTACATAAATCTTAAATATTACACCTCCATGATTCACAAACTCCTGAAGAACCACAGGAAAACTCAAACTCTTAACACCAATTTTGTCAAACACCAAACATAAATTATGCGAATTAGGTCCTCCATCAGCCTCCAAAGGCTTCGCAATAAGAGGAAAAATCAAATCTAATCCCTCAATTACTTCCTGCATAATCCACTGTTTAGGAATTCCAACGGTAACACCTTGAATTGCAAGATTATCGATCAAATTAACTACCTCAAGCATAGTAATCCGATTGTGAAGCTTTTCAATTAACTCAGGAGGATCTATTATGACGGCGCTAGGGTTTGCCGTTGAGAATTCCTCCAACTGTTTCTTCCAATCGTCGCCGTACAATTTGTGGATTATACAGTCAAAGCGGCCTTGCGAAGTCAACGGTGTCGTGGTTTCGATCTGTACGAGGTCGATGCCACGTGCCCTGGCGTGGGTGATTAGGGTTTGGAGGATGAAAGTTCGGACCTTTTTGGGCTCAAGCGCGTAGCCTACACGGTATGTGGGAGATTGTGGATGGGACATGGTGAGGAGTGAGGAGTGGTTGGAGATTTGAGAAATGAGTGATTGTTTGGTTAATTGAGAAATGAAATTGGGTTTTTAAGAAAGGGTTTTGGGTTAGTGTTGTGGTGAAGGGAGGGATTAGGGTTTCGGGGAAGGTTCGCCGATGGCGGGTTTGGTTTATGGGAAGGTTCGCGCGCGGTGGCGCATTCATATGGCCGTTGATGAAGGATAATATTCCCTCCATTGCTAAATATATACGACCTAGTTGATTTTTTTGGAAACTCCTAAAAAGATAAGTCAATTATAAATTTATTTACCTAATGTTTTCCTTAAACTAATTTATTTAACCTATAAACTAATGGTCAATCTAAAAATATATCAAATATGTCATAATTTAGTAACATATTTTATAACCTTAACATCTCCAAAAAAAAGTCAACTAGGTCTTACATTTAGAATCAGAGGGAATATAAGAATTGCTTAACTTTTTTGAGACTTAAGAATGCTAAATAAATGATTTGTTTAACTTATAACTTAACATATGATATAATGATATACTCCCTTAGTTCCTAAATATAAGAGCTAGTTGACTTTTTTAGGTAATATTAAGAAAGCAAAGTGAATCATCTAATCATAACATATTTTGTATATTACCTAGTATTAGATCAATTATAAGGTAAATATGATATAATGATATAATCTATCTGTTTATAAATATAGGAGCTAATTAACTTTTTTAGAGAATGTTAAGAAAGTTGCGACAAAAAAAAAAGAATATCAAGAAAGAGAAATGAACCACTAATCATAATATAATTTGTATCATACTTCGTATTAGATCAATTATAAGCTAAATATGATACAATGATATAATCCCTCTATTACTAAATATAAGAGTTAATAAGCTAGTTGAGTTTTAATTTTTTTTAGAGAATCCTAAGAAAGCGAAATGTACCACCTAATCGTAACATTGTTTGTATATTGCTTTGTATTAAATCATATCATAGATTATAATTCAAATAAACTAATTTAGAGAAAAAAATTGAAAAATCAAGTTTTAATTGTCTTATTTAACATTCTCCAAAAAAGTCAACTAGCTCTTATATTTAGAAACGAAAGGAGTATAACATATGTTATTATTAAGTGGTTCATTGTTTTCTTAGGATTTTTAAAAAAGTCAACTAACTCTTATATTTAGCAATGGATGGACTTAGGGAATAGAGGGTTCTATGTATTTATATTATATTTATAACATTTCTCAAGAGTTACATGAGGGTCAATTTGAAAACTTCAAATATATATATATATATATATATATATATATATATATATATATATATATATATATATATATATATATATATATAACGAGTTTTGAGTATTTTATCTTCCATCTTCTGTTTCCAAGATGGATGCAATTAAGCATACGAGTTATCTTGATCAATTTATCGCCGGAATATAATAATCGTCGAGCTTGATCATCACAAAGATACGATGACTAGTAAACTGACTGTTGTCACCTGAACTGCCAGAGATTTCATAATTTGCATGAGCTGTGAGCTGTCCATTTTGATCACTCAACGTGTCCAAATAAGAGGGCAGACATATGCATCTCTTGTTATACTTGGCGTTGAGTAGCTTCTTCCACTTTCTTGTGACGTGTTATATGTCTATATATGTATACATATGAATTGTATTTTACAACAACCCATGATTTGCCCATCTTAATGCTTCTACCTACCCAACTTGCCATCACTGGCTCCACATCTCTTTACCGATGCATTATTGTTCTTTTGCACTTTCAAAGCCCATGTAAGTAAAGCATAGTTGTACACCACATATTGTTTTACCAGTTTTCCATAATTGCATTGCAATGTTAAAGTTACTTGTATTACTATGTCTTAACTGCTCTGTTCTGTTGAGTTCTGTCTCCTACATGCATTCCTACTGTGGAGTTGGTGGGAAATAACCACGCATGCGGTGGAGAATTATCATCTGACATTGTTTGACAAAGCATGACTATCATCAAACAAGGGATTGCAAACAAATGATACAGTAGGTGACAACAACAACAATCAGCCTTATCCCACAAGGCTAGTTCGACATTATGCTCTATCAAGCACTTTCACCTAAATTTAAACTTTGATAAAGGAGGCTTCAATATTATTGGGAGGCTCATTTGATATAAAGCACTCTTCAAAAAAAATCCAGAACGCTTCCAAATGCATTCAATGTAGCGTGTCAACTGTGCTTTCATATAATCTTAGTTCACGAGGCGTGTTGTTTAACAGTAATGTGGATATATCTATATCGGATTCCAGATTTATTTACTCTGATTTTATATGTATACAAACAAAAAAGGTGTTAGACTTATGTATTATGTCGATCAATACATCCATTAATAATAAGGTCTAGATTCAATGTTCTATTTCATTGGCTTAGCCTTCCATTGTGAATGCTCTATATGGTTCAATAATCTTCCATGAACAACTCCAAGCCTAGAGATTTCCAACCTTCTTATGAGTGTCATGCATTATGATCTGGGGATGACTAAGTTATCTCCACTCTATACACGGTTCCTTCAAAATGCTTGCACAAGAGGATTCACTAAAATTCTTGGCATGCTATAAAGCTGCAGAATATATTACTACCTCTTATTTCAATTATAAGATTACTTTGACTTCTTTTAAAAAAATTGATGATACAAAATTAACCACTTTAAGATGACTATATATCAGACCCTAAAAACTAATTTATCGTACTTATGAAATTTCTATAATATAATCGCAGGTAAGATATGTTAAAATTAAATAGTCTATTTGCTCCATTGATCTCTAAAAAACGTTAAAGTAATCTTATAATTAAAATCGTAGGGCTTAATTAGCAATTGTACGTGGAGTTCTTGTCTTAGATGGAGTCAATATTGAGTTATATTACCATGAAGACAAAGGTTATAGATTATACATTGATTGATATTGCAATTAAATGCCCACATGCCATATTCTAGCAGTGAAAAAGAGTATAAAAATATATTCACTAGAAACCAAATATGACAAGCTAAAATAATGATAATGAATAGTGTTGTAAATGGGTGAAATCGTTGA
This sequence comes from Mimosa pudica, assembly GCA_029929735.1. Classification (NCBI taxonomy): domain Eukaryota; kingdom Viridiplantae; phylum Streptophyta; class Magnoliopsida; order Fabales; family Fabaceae; genus Mimosa; species Mimosa pudica. The sequence continues at coordinate 14,491,749 of JAKELP010000014.1, read as the reverse complement.
ATACGTATATTCAATTAAAATTAGTCCTCCCTACTCAAACAGAGGGCATTTGGTCTAGTGGTATGATTCTCGCTTTGGGTGCGAGAGGTCCCGAGTTCGATTCTCGGAATGCCCCTTTTATTCTTAGATTTTGTTTGATCTACTTTTGTCTATAACACTTCCTAAAGTGCTAAACGACAACATTACCTAACTCCCTTGGTTTCTCTATTTTGTCAAGTGTGTCAGATCATAAAATACTACTGTTATGAACATCACGTGGATTTCCACCGAGTTGATGTATCTCGTGCTTCAATTTCAATGCTTTCATTTTCAGCCTCACAATAAATCCAGCAAAGAGATACATAAAGATATCAAGTAAACTCAACTTAACTCAGCTGTCTACCCACTACGTGAAACTTTGGTATGATAAAGAATTAGTTCCACATGACAAACAGATAAGGATATCTTTTGGGAAAAAATTAGAGATACATAAAGATGCTTGCAGTCATACAGACACAAACACACTCGTCTAAAAAAATACACACAGAGAATCACTTCCACCAAAAAAGATTAATTCAGTTGGTAAAGAGGTTGATTCATGATCATAAGGTTGTAAATTCAAATTCCGCTGATGTGAGATCCTTGTTAGTGGTCGATCTTTAAATACCTCTTTTTTTGTACAACAAAACAAAGAGAACCACTTCCTCTTTTTTATATAGTATGCACACACACACCATTTTATTATTCTTGACCCAAAAAAAGGATTAAGATGAGTCAAGTAATAATTAAAACTTAAGCCATAATCAGAAGCGCCATACTAAGGGCTCGTTTGGATGCATTGAATTAGGAAATGGAAATGAATATGGGAAAGTTAATTGATAATTTACATATATCTCGGGCTCACAAATTTTCTCTCTCCATCCCACACTTTTCCTGGGCCCCACAAACTTTACTTTCTCATCATTACCTAATTTACCTCTACTTTACATCTTTACCCCCTTACACTCATTTCCATTTCCATAATCACTCTCCGGCCAACCAAATGGGCCCTAAAAGATTTGAGTTAATCACTTGATCATCATGTTCCTGTCCTATTCATCTTCTCACTCATATCATAATTAATACTACCTCCGGTCCTAAATATAGGACCTAGATGACTTTTTTTTGAAGAGGTTAAGGTTGCAAACTAGTCTATTAAATCATGACATATTTGATATATTTTTAGATTATCCATTAGTTTATAAGTAAAATAAACTAGTTTAAGGGAAAAAATTAGGTAAATCAATTTATAATGAACTTATTTTGCTTTTTTTTAGGATTTTTCAAAAAAGTCAATTAGGTCTTATATTTAGGACCGGAGGGAGTACGTACTGTTTAACTTTATCTCTTTAATTAACTTACTTTACACTATATAAATTTGATCCATGATCGTTACAGAATTTGCTTTGATATTTAATCATATTACTTGTTAATTATATATAATCAGACCCGTAGCAAAACTTGTCAGTACGTACTTTTTGGCCACCACCCACCAGTTTAGTTCTTTTTGTTACATTCTTCCAGTCTACCTCGTGGAGAAGTGCTACCGATATATATACATCATTATGTGATATAAATTCGATGAATATAATGAGGTCATTATTACGAAATTATCTGGCATGATGGATTTGTCGTGATTTAACCTGGGGACATATAGTATAATAGAGTACTATCTATCACAAAAGCATATAGATACAGCAATTTATATAAAGATAATGGGACTAACTATTGACTGCATTTTTCCTTTAACCGAAAAAAAGAACTAACCATATCTTCCTCGATGTTACAACAAAATCCTAATTCAAAGCCTTCTCATATGTTACACACACAAAGAAACCAACTCAGAAATATATATATATATATATATATATATATATGTATAGATTAATTAAAACCAAAAGTGAACCCACTAAGACAGTCGATATTGGACTCTGAAGCTTCTTGTTCACACTCTTTTGTCAAGTCGAATGCAGAATTTGTAGACCCAACTAGATATAGAAGGAACTAGCTAGGAACCTTCCTATCAAAGGCTTAGGAAGAACATTTTAATATATAGAAATAACTAAGAAAGTGATAGATTCACTCATATCATAATATTTTAGACAAGAGGATTTGTGGTGGATGAACCATAGCCGTTGATCATGCCAGTCCATGATCCTAGACCGTTAAGATAACCAAAGGAAGACTGATCTTTTCCAGCATCTGAACAACCCTGATCCTGCCATTCAATGGACAAAAGCTTAGGATTTGGCTTCACATCAATGGTGGCATTTGGATCTTCACTTACATAAGGCAGCATCATCAATCTCTGGCAAGAAGAAGAAGAGTCCATCATAACATTACTATTACCATCAAAAGATGATGACATAACCCCAAATCCAGATGGAGAACAAAGATTCTGAAAATTTGGCAACAACCCATTGTGAGGATGATGATTATTACCACCATTAATCTCTCCAACCCCAATTCCTATGCCCATATTATTATCACTGTTCCCCAGAAAATGAATGTTGTTCCTAGAAGTGGTGCTCCCAATTATACCTTCCAACTTACTTTCCATGAAGTCAATAGGTCTAGGGTTATTCTCAAGCATAAAGCTAGGGTTTCCCAATAAGTTACCAATGTGAGAAAACTGTGCATCTGGGAAAGAAAGTTGAAGATGGTGATTATCTTTAGGGTCGTGGTTTAAGTGATGATAAGCAGTGGTTATTCCAGGAGGCTGCAATAATGGCTGGTGGTTTTGAATGTTATTGTTATTGAGTTGTGAAGGGTCATTATTATTAATATTGTTGGATTTCTTGGAGACTTTCTTGTTCTTTCTGCAACCACCACCAACAGGGATGTTTCTGAGAGTACCACCTTTAGTCCAGTACCTTCTGCAAGTTTTGCAGAAGTACCTTGGCTGAGAGAGGCTGTAATTGTTGTAGTAGCAGAACTTGGTGCGTGTTGAGTCACATCTTGGGCACTTTAGGGCTTGATCATGTGGTGGTCTTAGCCTCCTTTCTATCAATGGCCTTGAGCATGTAAGCATGGGATCTCCTCCTCCTACTCCAGATGGTGATGAGGATGAATCTAATCCTGATCCCTCGTGAATTGTGCCCTAACACACATCAAAACAAAAGAAAGCAAAAGAGAAACAGGTTAACATCATATAATGGCCAACATTGTGTGTCTTTTTCTTGCTGTAACATTCTTCTTCTCTCCTCGTGCTTTTAAAAAATTCTTTTCTTCTTTGGCTTTTTCCTTCTTTTCTGCATTATTCAGAAAAGAAAGAGGTTGCACTGTAGTGCAACATGACATCATCACACCTCTACTGCTAATCTTGTCTGATATATATTACTAAAATCTACCTCCTCCTAAGTCTGAAATATTTGATTGACTGTATGTAAGCTGAACAGTTTACACCGTAAAGTTGTTCATATATAGTAAGACTTAATTAAAGCAAATTACTCTACTCTCAAACTAATTAATTCCTTCACTCCACCATCATAGCATGTACATGAGCAAGATATAGAAAAATGAGAGAGGAAGCCAGGTTGAAATTGAACATCTCTTATTGAGCATTATTGTTATATATAGGCATGCATGTAATGTACGTACCTGGAGCCAGTGATCTGAAGAATCCATGCAGACGTGGAGAGAAGAAAAACCCATATTCACACAATAAGTGGATCCAGATCGAGAGAAAAGAGAAAGAGAAGATCACAATCAACTATGAACTAGCTAGTATTTCAAACTTGAAGCATTTGGCAGAAGTAGTACTAAATGATCACCATTGCATAGAGAAAGAGAAAGAGGTGAAGAAGTTATCTAGTCAGCCAGAGAGGAAAAATTTCTTTGTGAATGTGAAGTAGTGCGTGGTAGTGAGAGTAACTACTACTACTTGCTAGCTTTGAGTGGAAACCAGCAGTGGCAGTGATTAAGAAGGAAGAAAAAGGTAAGGCTAAGGCCTACTGGTCTGCCATGTTGTTCCATGTTACGGTCTGAGCCGGCCCGGCCCGGCCCGGTTCAGCAGGTGACAATAACTGTGGGCCTTAACTGTCTCCCTAGTGCCTCCACCTTCTTCCCTATCTATATCCTCTTATACAAAAAACCAACGGTTGAGATTGAGGAGGGAGGGTGACGTGGAAGAAGGAGAAGCGTAGATGGTGGTGTGGTAAATAGGCGGCAAGTGATAACGTCATGGTGGTCATGACCTGAGGTGGACAGAAGTTAAGAATATTTGGGTGCCCGAGAAATTAAAGAACACATACCGAAAGACCCCTCTAGGTCTCTACACTACTTAGTTGTGGACCCCATGATTTGTGGGCCCCATTGGGACTCCTCCAACAAGCAAAGGATATATTCCCATCACACGCGCCTTCACTCGCCTTCCATGTTCCTCATGGCATGTCCCTTCTTTCTTGTTGTTTTGTTTGTTTGGTTTTCTTTCCCGAGAGAGAGATGTATACATAATTATGATGTCACTGACCCACATATATCTGCACCACTCATATGTACCATATGGCAGAAAACGAAACCCCCACGGTCTCCCAATTCCATCCCATTACACCACTTACCTTAAACTTCATTCATTTTCATATAGTAGCTAGTTAGCTAGCTAGTTTCTGTTTGAAACACTTCCATACCAAGTTAAGTACCAACACGGTTCCTGTACTCTAAGATATCTCATCACGTACGGACATAGTAATTATCAATTTGAATACACTCAGTCCAGGTGTTATCTATTCAATTATAAACCCCTGAGCATATGGAGGAGAAAGAAAGAACTAATATGAGGTAGTGATCGATGGAATACAACTACAAGAAAAATAGAGAGGTTAGTCCCGTCTGAAATAAGGACCTAGTCACGTTGAAATTCGAGACAAGATAGGTATGTCACGTGTGAAGCAAACGCGAAAAATTCTGTCGTAGCAAGATGAACAACACGTGACAAGTAGAGCCAAACGCGACAGAGACTGAAGAGGTTGGGAATATAATATTAGTTGTTTATGTCGCGTATGGACTGGATCAAAACACGACATACCCCAGCGACATAATTATTTTTCAAAGTTGGTGTCCATGCGTGACACATCATATACGTGACATAATATATATAATATGTATAATTTTGCTCTGGCGGGAAATTTAACTTTTTACCCAAATCAAATTTTAATTTTATTTTTTTGCTTCTAAAATGTTTTTATTGTAATATGTATAATTTTGTAGGGGTCCTTTTTTGCAATTTGGCACTTTATTTGTGTGACTAAATAGTAAATGAGTCTTTTGTCCCAAATTTAGCTAGCCAAATGTTGAAAGCAATCTACAAAACGAAAGAACAAAATTAGCATAATTTATATAATAATAGATTAAGAACATTAGTTAGTAGAGTAAAGAATTTAAAGTTAAAGAATATTAGATGAAATAATTGTAGAAAATGTTTAAATGCAAGTTGGTCATTACCTTAAGTGAAAACATAATGATAGTGGGTAGGAAGAAAGATGGAGATGGTAAAGGAAATAAATGAAGTGAGGTGAATATGGAGATTTTAGAAGTGAGTTTATATAGGGGAATTGCTGGCGGGAAAACTTTGAATTTCATGTACTTGTCGCGTATGAAATCATGACACGCATGAAGACATGTGGCGCATGAAGACATGTGGCCCATGAAACAATGTGGCGCATGAAGAACTTGTCGCGTATGAAATATGTCACGCATGAAGACATAATGTTCTGATATGTTTAGTATGTCGCGTATGAACCATACGCGACGCGACATGTAGTAAAGGAAATAAAAAATTAATCTGAAACGCGACAGCCGTATTGCTATATACTCCCTCCGGTCCCTAATATAAGAGTCAGCCGCCAAAAAAACGTTTCTTAAGAAAACATGTGAATGTTAGTTGGGTGTCTGGAGTTAATGCTTCTTTTCCAATATTGCCTATATTTATTATGATACTTTTAAGAGAGAGAAATATATAAGCATTAATAAATATGAAAGAGAGTTGGGGGTAAAGTAGGAAAAAATACATTAAATGAGGCCCAAAACAACCAAAGAAATGAAAAAATAAATGCATATAAATATTTGTCGCGCGTCAGATCAGAGGCCCAAAACGCGACATAAATATAAAATTATTGTATCCCAGCATTGCGTGTCACGTTTGGCGTCCAGATAGCGCGACAAATTATTTTTTTTTGGTCACCCTCCTCCACGCGCGACTAGCCACCTAATTTCTTGTAGTGTACATACATTACAATGTCGTTTAAATATTATTGCTGCAAAATTGAAATGAGAGATACTTAAATGTACTTCAAAAGGTATATATGATCTCAAAGATATTATACAAATTAAAGTACTTAATACAAGACAAGTTTGTTTCTTGTTAGCTACCTTATGATTCTCTACATGCATAAGGAGTTATTTATCATATTTGTCATGGAGTGAGATCAAGAAAATCTACGCTAAATGAAGGAGAGGTTAACTAGGCACACATTTTAACAATTTCACTTTAATAATGAAAATGGAATAATGTAAAGTGAATCTTATCTTACATTATTAAATATCAGGTGGAGTGTGATTTAAATACAGCCTAAAGAATGGAAATATTGTAAGTTTGATGTATTCACCAACATCTCTATTATCTTGAAGAAGTATTTATGCCATCCTTCTTGTTTTCTACTTTATTATGGGGCGACATTATAAAAAAAGATTTGAGTTGAGTTTTTAATGATTTAAAAAGCCCCTTTGTATACCAATTAATCAACACAGATTCCAAAGACCCGTTTGTGTCATGAGCATAGATGAGATAGCCTCTAAACGGCAATACATATATACACGGGAATAGAATTTAGTCTTAGTCAAGCCTTCCTGAACTTTCTTTAACAACATGAGTAAGATAAACAACATGTGTAAGTCTAGAAAACAGAGCGATGCATGAGTGTGTGTATTAAAAAATCTAGACTTCAAAATATTACACATACTGAACACAGCTCAGAGCCGGTTCAGAATATGTTAGGCAATGTGTATCTTATTCCTGATGTATGACTCAAACTAGGTAGCTAGAATTGAACATTCAAAATTTTGAACTCATATTCCCTCGAATAGGCGGTTTGGTAAGATGCCTCCTCAAGTTTTAAAAACCGGGAATAATATAAACTGAAGGGAAAAAAGCTTTGAGCACAAGGGTGACACCTGAAAGAACAACTTGAACACTTTATCCCCTCAAGAGATCCAATAACTACAGTAACTATAATAATGTGCATATATGAAAACTTCAACACTCGTCATTTCCGTGGGTTTGGCTAGCGAATAGCCACTAATGTGTGACCACTTGACACGGGTTCAATCCTTTGAGAGTGCAACTTTGTTGTGGCTCTAGTCGTCGCAGTGCTTAGGAAGCTTACCTCAATGAGATAATCGAGCGTGACGAATACACCCCCACCCACAAAGAGAACCCAAAGTACACACAGAATAAAGTGAGTGTGTGCCCACGTTACCACCCTCCCCGTACACCTGATTTCTGCCATTGTGGGATGTCTTGCTTTTTCTATTTTTCCTTCATCTTCTTTTCCCTCCTTTTTTTCTCTTTGGCTGATCGTTTTCTACATCTGCTTTAGTGGCAGAAAGATCCATTAATTATTATTTCAATCATAAGTGTATGTATGCATGCTTTATTCATTGATTTCAACATGCTTTAGTGTTTGATTTGATCGATCTCTTCGCGTGGCCCTTTCCCGTTGGTGAATGCTTGTCTCTTTGTAAACACACCAAGTTAAAGCATAACAGTTTAGGCATAAAATATTGGCAGTAATATATAGTTTAGTTTGATATTAGGCTTGTGTTTTGTGGCACACTAGGTGGTAACTAGATCTCTGTCTTCTTTTTTTGCATGCAATATAGGGGACAAAGTCATGAGTATATTTATTTGGACCTATACTAGCAAGATAAATAATATTATTGCGTTATTATTTTTGTCACACACAGGACATGTGCAATACAGTTTTAAAGATCTCTGAACATATATATAGTTGCTTTTAACATACATGCACATGCCATGCATATGGCTTTGTGTGATCAGGACAGTATAGGGTATCTTGTAAATTAACAACATCGATTAAAGTATCTCCTTTTTAGGGATGTGAATTTTGATAAAAACAACATAATAAAGAAGAGCCTTCACATTCAAGCTACGTATAATTTTTTTATCTGTCTGTATGTCTTTACTTGATCTGCATTTGAGTTTTGCTTTCGTTCGTCTTTTGTTCTCTTTCTTCGTCTTTATTTGATCTCTTAAAATCAAATGAAAGTTCAGAATAAAGGTCCATCGCATCGCACCCATACAAATTCAAAAGCTTGGATTTTTCTTAAAAAAAATTAAAGCGGGAAATTTTTAAGATGTGATATTTTTAAAACTCCAAAAATTTTTATACTCTTTTTTTTTTGCCCTTCTTCATTCTTCCCCAGCATGCTGCTTTTTTCCGATCCATAAGGTTTTAATTAATAAAGATTGAATATTACCGATTAAGCCACTACTTCGTGACGACTATGGTTTAAATTGAAAACCAGTGTTATCACGTGGAATGTGTAAAAGAAGATTATGTAATATATATTAAGCCATATTACGCGTAGGCATAATATAAATGGTCAGTCTACGACAAATACACAGTCAAATTTATATAATTACTCACTGCATTATGAAGTGGTCAAACATTCTAATGGGCTATATCTATTCTACCTCGGTTAGAGCGCCGTCAATTTTGTTTCTTTGCTTTTTGTTCCTAAAGTAATGTTCGGGATATAATAAAATTAAGCCCCCACCATATGTTCTATTCTTTCCAAAGGTGACCTTCCACATGTTAACCAATATAATGATGAACTATGATAAAAAGATATATACCCATCGCCCCACCAGGGGACCAAACTCCAAACACTACCTACTTACAATAATATAATTACTCTTTAATTTTATCGATCTCTTGATGAATATTTGATATAGATTAAAGTCGACTTATAATACATAACATCCTTGATCTCAAAAAAATATCAAATTGATTTTATATTTTGAACTAGAGAATGAGTATATTACCCAAAAACACGTGCCTGCGATGGTTCCTCGCGATCTCATGATCTCTCCTTAAACGGCAAGACACCAAGTGAAGTGTCATGTTACATCTAGAAGTCTCAGCACAAGTGAAATATGTTTTGCAAGTTTAAATAATTCCTCCTAATATGCACACACACACACACACAACGCACGACATATATAGATCAAGTGTTAGGTGCTCGTTGTGGGGAGAGACATGTGAATGGGCTTTAGAAAGTAAACAATAATAGCATCAAATCTAGGGAGATAGCTCCGGATCCCACTGCCAACTCACATTCACGTATGGAACCAAATTTGTTCATAGATATACGTGCACGAAAACTGTGAAACGGGGTAATAATATATAGATAGAATAGATGATGATTACATTTTGTTTCTGGGGCCAAAATAATGGACCACTTACGTGTTGAGATTCGAGTGTACTTGAGTTGAGTTTGCTGGGGGATTCACCATGTGGTTGTTGCGTCTTCTTCTGCTTGCCTCAGCTCGCATAATCATAAACTATACCATAACAAATGCACATACAGGAGCAGCAGCTGCAGATAGAGCGCAGCAGGGAACAAAGTTAGGTGGCCAGCTGTTTGGTATATTCCACATTAATAATAGATATTCAATTCGGCTTATTATATCATAATTGAAGAAAACTTGATATATCGTTAAATCTTTAATAAAAGAGTAACTTTCTAGTTTGCGATATGAAAAGGTTAGTTAAATCGGTTATATTTATTGAAAATTGGTTAGTTCGTTTCAGTTAAAATGTTTGTTTGTCATAAATATATGTTGCTTTTTCGGAATACTTTCTCTAATCATGTGTATATTGTAAGTCGTCACACGCACACACTCCGTACATTTAAAATCCAACCATTTAAATATGGTTAGCACTCATCTAAATACATAGAGAGACCATATTCATATTGTAAGTGTATATGCATGATAAGGATAGGAGAAAGGGAAAATAGGGAAGAAGTGATGAGAAATTTAAAGGAGAGGGTTACGTTTAGATGTGATTCACGCGGAGAGGGGCCACCAGAGAAAGAACAATACATGAATGATGCGTTACGTTGAGGTTATAGACTCACACTAACCCTACCAATCAGGAGTAAGATAGAAATCTTAAAATTTATTTAATTTTAATAATGAGAAAAGTTTGCATAAAATAAATAATCATAAATGGGAATGATTCGGTATTAATCAAAGTCTTTATCAAGTCATTTTCAAATCTTCCTGGTTATTTTTATTTTCACTATTATCCCTGAAAAAAACCACATTTTCTACATGAAATCCATGGTATTCTGAGAAAAAAGTATAAACTTTTAAAGATGATAGAGCGGTGGATTAATAACTTGTATTTTAAAATAATGAATATATTTTCTAAAATATAAATCCTAAATTTAAATTTAGAATAAGATAAAAATTGGAAAAGAGCAAAGTGCTCTCGATCGTTCGCACAAATCAACAAGAGGGTATGGACAACATTAAGTGGAGGTTTTCCAAAATGATGGAATCAGTAGTGTTAGTTTATGTGGTGGGCTTGGTGTGTAGACTCCAGTCAATATGGGCTACTGTATAATTAATTGGACACTATATCTGATCTCTTGTCTCTTAAATTGTGCTGCCCATCACCTTATAATGTGACGCGTCTTTATGTACGACTCAAAAGTTTCCTAACCAAAATTTGCACCTTGTTCAAGAGGTTTGTACGCGTGTGTGTGTGTGAGTTAGTATCCCTGTAGCCTGTAGGCGTCGTCGATGTGCTTTTTCTTTAGTTTTAGTTCGGATGAATTAAGTCTGTGAGATACTAGTAGAAATAAGGAGCGCCCAATCACATTTCATGCTTATTGAGCGTGGATATATCATCTTGCTGCCGGGAATGCTTTAATTTGACCTTAACTAATGTTCTTGGCATAATATATTGATACTAGTAAAAATACATACAGATTGGTTCGGATATACTCTGCGTTAAAAAACATGGAGATATAGAGCGTGACAAGGGCGTAGTTCTAGTTGGAATAACCCAAAATCTGACCAGCTAGCTAGCATATTGGGATATGATCGTCTAGATTGATTGTGAATGCTCATCAAGAAGCAATGTGAAGATTTTTTTTTATGTTTAAACTATTTTTGTTAGCCATTAACTTGATTTTTTTTGTCTTTGTGTATCTCATTGAAAAAAATAGAGGAAGTGAGTCACGAGGGCTGGACATTGAATAAATGAATGCTTATTTGCGGATGGATGCCATAGAATTTGTCAGCCAGACTCCAGATTGACTATGGGCAGATTAAATGATCATTGACCAACTAAAACCAACCCATCCAAGCTCATGAAAACAACAAACAAATTTATTAAATGAGTTTTATATTTAGAATCGAAATAACTTCCATGTCATTACGCACCACAATATCATATTCATATAGAAATACCATCATTATCTTGTCAAATAACATAGTATTGTGTTTATTATTTTTTGGGTAAAGGGTCAAATCTAGCACTAAACTATTGGTCAAAGTACACCTCACATAAAAATGAGTTTCGAGGTTCAAAACTAGCACTGATCAAGTACAAAGTGGGTCAAATATAGCAAAACCGTGAAGCTTGACCGGTTTGACCGTTAATTTTGACATATTTATACCACATCACCTGCTATGTCATCTTATTAAACCACGTCAGCACCTCATCATCATCTTTTCGCCACGTCATATCATCTTCCCCATCACACTCTCCTTCCCCACATTCATCTTCATCTTCATGTATGTCAATCTCCACTCAACAACCTCTCCCACGTCATCTTCATCTTCTCCATCACACTTTCCCTCTCCCACCTTCATCTTCATCTTCTTCTACTGCCTCTCCACCACCGCCCAGCGACTTCGACATCCTCGAACTTGGCCGCAACAACCTTACCTTCATCAAATAGACCACCAACATTTTGATTTCCACAACATCTTCTCCTACTGCCTCTCCGCCACCGCCGGCGACTTCGGCGGCACACCGTCCTCCTCTAGCGGCAACATCATCTACACGACGATCTCTTCCACCCCGGCCAGCTCCTCTCCGTCTACGAGCTCGACCACACAGGAATCTTCGTCGCTGGAGACAACCTCCTGGTCTCCTCCACGGCGTCCTCCTCCGGCATGATCGCCGACTCCACACGGTAATCACGTGGCTGCCTCTTGCGATGTACCTCCTCCGGCGGTGGTAAGATTGAGTTCAGACCTATTAGTTGCAGTAATGGGAGCAAGTTGTTCATGGGTTTAAACCTCCGGCGGTGTATCTCTTCATCTTAGCTGTTTTTTTTTTGTGTTTGTAGAGGTGGTTGTGAATCTTGTTGTTGAAGGAGGTGTTGTTCTGTTTTGGGAGATTAACATGAAGGTTTGAGAGATGAAATTTAAGATGAAAATGGAGGTTTAAGAGATTGACATGAAGAGGGAAGATGAAGTTGGGATAGGGAAAGTGTGATGGGGAAGATGATGATGACGTGGCGAAGACGTGGCTTAAAAAGGTGACATGGCAGATGATGTGGCCTAATTGGGTCAAACTTAACGATCAAACCCGTCAAAATTAACGGTTTTGCTATATTTGACCCACTTTGTACTTGATCAGTGCTAGTTTTGAACTTCGAAACTCATTTTTATGTGGGGTGTACTTTGGCCAATAGTTCAGCGCTAGATTTGACCCTTTACCCTTATTTTTTTATACTCTTGACAATGCAATGATTTGATTCTGATCATATTTTGTATTTTTTTTGTTATTATTCGCCTTTTTTCAATGGTATCTCCCATCTTGACAAAACTCTCAATTTTTATCAAGCGTTGGTGCCATTTTGGTCCCTCATCATTCTTGTCTAAAGTCAAAGAAAATTAAGTTCACATTATTTTAATTTTTGAAAAAAGACAAATAAATAGGGTCATACTTACCTCCAGTGCAGTACATCAAGTACAACCAGTGCACCACTGATTAAATGACACGTGTGCAAACTCTCATACACCCACCGAACCATATCTCTCCCCCTTAACTTTTCTCTCTTTCCTCCCTCTCTTTCTCTCTCCTCCTACTTTTTCTCCATTCCCATCTCTTTTCTTTCTCTCTCTTCCCCGGCCAGGGATACCTCCTATTTCTTGGCCTCCTATTCCATCCTATTCCCGTAATCTCATTCGTCCATGTCATCTAATGGTTCATGCCCCACACATACCCCTACACCCTTCCCCATCATATCTCTCTCCCATAACTACTTCCCTAATCTTCTCTCTCACGTTCAGATCTGCAGTTCGCTCTCCACGTCACTTCTCTCCCTTCTCCGTTCAGATCTGAACTCCGCCAATATTTTGAACGATGCCTTTCCTGTTCCTATCTCCTTGCCGTCGCATACGCCGTCAACACGGCGTTTCCGGCGAATCTTATCGGCAGCGGAGGATTCACTCGCGATTTGATGTCCACCGCATGGAGAATTGTTGAAGGCCGATTCGAACCGTCCAACGTCAAGAATCTGCGGCGGCCGGAGTTGGGGGAAGTAAGAGATGAAAAATGGTATTGGTTACTTACCGTTTTCCGGTGAAACTCGCCGGGAAATTTTCCGTTTAAGTCAGTACGGCTGCTTCGGTGTGGTGGGGAGAGAGAGAAGGAGGAAGAGATGGTCGGGGAAGAAGGACAGCGGCGCCTTGGGTGGTGGACAGTGGTGAAGGTGGGAGGAGGAGGAAGGATGGAGGTGTGGTGTGAGAGAGATAAAATATGATAAGGCATGGTGCAGGGGTGTGTATGGGGTGTAAGTCATTGGATCAGATGGACGATGGAGATGTGGGGGAATAAGATGGAATAGGAGGCGAGGGAATAGGAGGCATCCCTGGCCGCTCTCTTCCCACTTCCCCTCCATTCACTGATTCACGCCTTCTCCCTCTCTCTCTCTCCTCTTACTCTTTCTCCTCTTCCACTCACATTCTAAAAATCTCGACCCGAAAAATCAAAGCTTTCTCATAGGCATAGATCATCTGAAAAATCGAAAGCTTTCTTATAGGTTCAAATCTGAATCCAGATCCAAGCAAACTTCAATAATTTGTGAAACGCTAAATTGCAACAATACAGTTCATAACACCCCATCTCCATTATTTTCGTTTTGATAGACGCAATTGATGATAAAGGGACATACTAATAACAATAAAAAATCAAATTAAAAGGGCAAGAGAGATATTGGTCATCTGTGATTAAATCAGAAAAATTGTGTGGATGGAAAGGAAATCTACTCAAAAGTGAAAGCTTGCACGATGGATATGATTTGTTTGTTACGTTTTTGGGTTGCAGTTTGGGCTGAGTAAATGGGGGAGAGAGAGATGTGCATGAATGGAGGAGAATGAAGAGTAGAGAAAGAGAAGGGAGAGAGAGTGATATGGTGTGTTGAGTGTATGAAAGATTGCATATGTGTCATTTAATTAGTGGTGAACTGGTTGTACTTGATGTATCGTGGAAGTAAGTTTTTTCCAAATAAATACTCCACAAATTTCAGAAGCTCAGAAAATACATCTAATTGAAGAAAACATACAATCGGGAAAAATGAATTTAACTAATAACCTGATTTGAGCGATTAATACCGTTGCTCAAGCGGTTAAAGTGATTAATATTTTTGCGTGATATGATTAATATCTTTACTCAAGTGGCTGATAGCCTGATACCATCACCAATAGGGTGACTAATACCTCAAATTTACTTATTCCAATGAACAATCCCTCTAGAGTCAGTATTTTTTTGAATTTTTTGAAACTAAAGAGGGGTTTAGTTGTCTTTTCCTTTTATAAGTCAATAAACAAAGAAAGAAAAGAGTCAACGCGTCTTCTCTCCTTCCACGGGTATATAAAGAGGTCGTTTGGTTCGATGGAAGAGGTTTTGATGGAAGTGGAAGTGGAAGTGGAGGTTGATGTAGGAGTGGAAGTGGAGGTGGAAGTGGGGTTTTAATGTGTCTTTGGTGTGTAGTAAGTGTAGATGGAAGTGAGATATTTTTTTAATATTTATATATGTAAATAAAATAGAAAACTCCTAAAATGCCCCTATACTACCCTTAGCAATTAAAAAAAGAAAAAAGTTAAAAAGAAAAGATGTTCTTCTTCTTCCTTCACCAAACCCACCACCACCACACACCATCATCACTGACCCTCCCTGTCGCCGCCGCCACGTCCACCGCCACCACCACACCCACCACCATCGAACCAACCGCCACCACCGCCACACCCACTTCAAGCTTCATCATCAATGATGGAGAATGAAGGTAAGAGAGCATCCATCACCATTGCAACGAGAAGGTGACATCGGTGCGTTGCCTGTGAGCTTCAGCTGAAGAAAAAGACGAAGAGTTTACAGAGCTAGATGAATCACCTCATCGGTGTGGTTTTGCTGCCGGTGCGTCGCCGCCGGTGTGGAGCTCTAAAACCGTCGTCGTTGCGGTGGTGTTGCATCGGAGCAGTCGTCGTTGCGGTGGTGGAGCGCCGTAGCCGATGCCGGCGTGGTGGTGAAGAAGGTTGGTGAAGAGAAGAGAATGGTGTGTGTGCCTTTGAGATTGAAAGTGAGGAAGGAAGGAAGGTGATGGAGAATCATCAATGAGATCGGAACTGCGTCGCCGTCGTGGTGTAGTGGTGGGTCGGCGGTGGGGCGGCGGCGGCGACGGTGGCTGTGTGTGTTGGCGGCCATGGGTGAGGGAAGGACGAGAGAGAGAAAGGAAGGAATGAAGGAGATGAAGTGTGTTGGTGGGGGAAGGAGGAGAGAGAAAGAAGAGTGTGTGGGAAGATAAAGTGAGGACAGAGTTGGAAATAAGCAAAATTCTTGAGGATATATTTGTAAAAAAATGGGTTCCTATGGAAGTGAACCACTTCCATAGGTTTTGGGGTGGAACCCATTTTAGGGTTTTTGATGGAAGTGGAAGTGGAAGTGGAAACCACTTTCCACCACACCAAAGACACCAAGTGGTGATTTCCACTTCCACTTCCACTTCCCTACCCCCAGTTCCAGCGAACCAAACGACCCCAAAGAGTTTTCCCTCGCGTACCAACAATACCCTCTAGCTTTCCCGCCATCACTCATCATCACTCATCAAACAATCAAAATCCACTGTCAGAAACCCTAGCTCATACATTACATTATTTTCCCAAGCTTCTTGTCCGATCACTCGCTTGAGATTTTCGACTGTCCCATGCGTCGTCGTGAAAATGGCCACTTTCCGTTCTAGAGACATACAAGAGATCGTTGAAAAGCTCTCTTCTGATAAAGCTAAAGCTCGCGAAGTAACCTTCACTTCCTTCATCAACTATAAATTTGCTCTTACCTATTCAATGAGAATTAAGCGATACAACTTTTTCGAATCGATTATTACGGATGGAAATTTTGTATTTTTACCTTAATGCCCCTGCTTAGCTTGTACTCCCTCCCTCCATTCCTAAATATAAGATCATTTTCTCTAATGTGATTAGATTAATGATGTTAGCTAGATTAGTTATTAGCACATGATATTACTAATATACCCTAGTCATATACCTTTATTCTCACTCTCTCTTTTACTTGTTTATTATTGATAAGCGTTTTGGGAAAAATTTGAGAAAAATTAGAAAGTTGCTTATATTTAGGAACAAATTGAAATTTGAAAGCGATGTTATATTAAGGAATGGAAGGAGAAGTTGCTGTAAATTGAACCTGAAAGAAGTGAAGATTGAACTTAGGTCATGACACTAAGTATAACATTTTAACTTGGCAGTGATTGTTGCTAAAATCTTGAAATTTGTGATTGTTTGTGAAACTGATGTTGAAATGCATGCCATGCTATGTGTCATTTAGGTGTAAATAACCAGTTGATGTTTATTTTACAATTGGGCTAGACTTTTTAGTGTAGCATTATGTTCTGTAATGATCGTGATCCGCATTTGATTTTAACATGTGGGTACATGTTGTATTTTATCAGGAAGGGATAAAGTTGCTGAATACTTGGTTAGAAGGAGAGCGATCGTTTAACTTTTGTAAATTTCTTGGGCAGAGTACTGCAAAGCTTAGACCTGACGAAATTCCTCACTGTGAGACAGTTTTTTCTTTTTTCTTTTTCTATAAGCTTGAGATAGTGCTGGATGTAATAGTTTATTTAAGTCAACATGTGAGTTTTATTAGTGATACTTTGTTCTTTCATTTTTTGAGGAGCAGCTGAAACATGGCCTTTTCTTATTTCTATGCTTATTCAATCTACTACATTGGAAATATCCTCAACTAGGAAGCGGATGCCAAAAATGGTTTATGCAAAGACTCTTAGAGTGGTTGTGCAACGGGCAGAAGATGCTAAATATTCAGGTGAATAATCTGTAATGTAGTTATAATCCTCCTTCTCATTTCCTTTCCCCCTTTTTGATTAATTGACAAAATAAATTATAGTCTAAAATTTAGTGCAATGAAGAGAATGGGACCAATCCTGGGGAAAAAATAACATTTATACACACGATGTCCGATTTTTTTGACCAATAAAAACAAGCAGCTGATTTATTTTTACATTTAGGTTTTCAACATGCACTCGTGCAGTGCTTTTCAAATTAACTGCCAGTTTCTGTTGGTCTGATTTACCAGATGAGTGGGTATGCCATGTACTTAAGAAAGAAAGGATCTTTAACCAAACACTTCATTCCAAGCCTGTCACTGAACACAGATCTTGGAAGTCCTTTCGATTACAACTTGCAACCTGGAAGTTCATGACAAAAACCTGAGAGATGAATGACATAATAACCGCTTGGGACAAAAGCTACTGTTGTCAATGTTAGAATCTTAATATTTATGATTAGGAGAAATCAACTTTGATCATTCATTTATATCTCTTATTATCTCTGATTGTAATTTCTAATTTTATCTCCTCCTCTCCTCTATATAATGTAACCTCACTAAGCATATAATTAGAGAATATATTCTTCTCCAAATTCTCCTCTCTTCTCACATTCAACACTCAATGAGTTATTCACTGCATTTTTCATAGCAGGTAAAATGCTGCCTTTATCACATGTGGTCAAATCCCTGTTTAACCATGTTTGGGATGTCTTGAGCAATGTCCCAAGCTTTCAGTCAGAGTATGGGATTATACTTCGGCATCTATTGGCAGTCAAGGATTATAGTTTGCAAATGAGGAAGCGCATTTACCGAAGTAATTGTCTTTTCTAAACTTGGATCTTTAAATTCATATCTCATTGACACGATCTTTCATAAACATTGTAATCTTATCTTATATATATATATATATATATTAATTTTCCATTGCAAGACTTGGTGCTACTGTACATGGAGAATGTTGAAACAAGCTTGGATGGGAATAATATGCATCAGATATCAAAGGAGGAGGTTTTTCGTTACATCCTGACACTTCATTCGCTTCTTGAAAACCCCCCCGGTGACTACCCTAATAATCTCAGGGAAGACACTATCAAGGGGTTTGTCAAGATATGTTCATATATCAGGTATATCTTTCGGCATTTGAATGTGCATGCATAGATATGTGTCTGTGTTTGATTTTACTCCATCAATTTATCATATGCCAGAGTATATCTTCTGTTCATTTTACTTTCTTCAGGGATGAAGGAAAGATTTCACGCAAGCTTGTTGAGTGTATTAATACATATTTGTTGAATGATGGTCCGAATTTGGGCTGTCAATTGATGGATATCCATAATGCCTTGCAACAGTTTGTGTTCCGCTGCTGGCTGACAACACACGATCGAGTTCTTAAGGTTTCATAATGTTGCAGTTTGTATGCATTCGCTTCTACTTGAGCTTGCCTCTTGAGAGTTCGCATTTCTCTTTTGATACTTTCATTGCAGGATGCTCTCATGTGCTATGCAAGGTTACAGCTAAATTTACTGAGGAGTGTTGATGATGGATGTTCATTGGTAGAACAACTTCTGGATGTGGTTTGTAAGGATCTTGATCAGGGCAGTATGTCTAGTTCTTTCATTCCTCGGTGAGCTTTTCTGTTGTATCCCATTTCACTTATTTCATGATCAATTTACAAGCTATTGAATTGTGGCCTGTATGATCTTTCTATTCAGGGGCGATGGAAATAAAGATGATAAATTTGGAGCTTTGGGTAGCTCACACCGTGGATTGGTGGAACTTGCGGCAGTTTTATTTTATAGGGTAGTTACTTGACACTCTACAAACAGTTTTGAATTTTTAACTGTACGTTGTCCATACTTTATGTACTATGCTTGCTAATATATTTATTCCCTAGGCTCACCTTAATGCAACAGCAGTCGTACCAAATGGAAAACGAGTTAAGAAGGAGCCTCCTGCCGTGCTTCTACGGGATGCACTCATGAATGGTAAATGGTTGTGGTAAGTTTGAAGCTGGTTCATGAGCACTGTTTATAAGGCATTTTGTAATACATTACATGCTAGCTTCGATTTGTAAAAACTTTTTAATGTATATGTTTGTGTTTATAACTAGATTTTGACTTTGGACACGGGTATTATATGTTCATCACATCTATTGTATATTAAGACGTGTTACACATGATGTTATTTCATGCCAATGGTTGAGTCTGAAATGTAAGTATTTTAAGAAATATTGTCATGGCTCTTGCTTATATGTGAAAAAATAACGTCTTCTTAACCTCTTTGGGTACATAATTAACAATTATCTTAGGAAGGTTTAAGTGGTTCACACATAGCTAAGCTATGTATAGCTTATGGACTCTTTTTTGTAATTCAGATTGTCTATTTATTTATTTTCTTTTTGATGCAAAATTATGGAAAATCTTTTCCTGGCATAAGAACTCCAGCCTATAGATATTTTAGATTTAAGTATTTTCTGACTTCTATTTATTTATTTTTGGGATATCTCGGGCTTCATATTAATCGCTCTACATGTTGTATCTTCAGACCCATTGATGATACTGGTTTATTGTCAGTTTCCTCTCCTAACTTCCTTCCTCTCTGTTAGTCTTCCCCTTGCTCCTTTTCATCTATTGTTCTGGATCAATTTCTTTTTGAAAGAAATCTCACCCTCCTTTTACTTGTATTCCTCTCTAATAAATTTCTTTATTTTTAAATGATGCAATAAGGAGATGATTTATTGTTTGCATACATTATGTTTCTGGCATTTAAACAGCTTTAGGTCTTTATACCATGTGGCTGTATATGCGTTAAAAATTGTGAGTTGAACGATTAAAAAATCAAATATTTTTTTTGGTTCCATTTATTGCTTGTAAAGAATTTAATATACAAACCTTGACATTATTTCTGCCAAGCATTTTGATTGTGTGTCCATATCATGTTTTCCCTTTAATTTTCATTATTATAATTTTTCAAGGGTCCATTTTGTAATTTCTTTTCATCAAGTCATCATGCCAAGTCCTTAACATGTATAAATTTCTTGCACTATGATGCGCACAATTTGCGGGCATCATCCCACGGGTGAAGAATCAATTGAAGATTGTTAATAATTATTAGGAACTCTCTACACTCCTATTATTATTAAGAGGATATACAATGCTGTGTGTGTTAATGAAATGTTATTCTTTTATATTTACCATGTATCAGTTGATGTTATATTAGTGTCGCTATATTAAATCCTCACTGAGAATTTGTGCTACAGGTGTGCTTCATTTTGCTATCTTACTCGAAACTACCATTCCTGCATTCGTAAGGATATTTTCTTGTACTGGTTTGAAGGCATTCGGATGAGCTTTGACAGGTAACTGGGCATCAGCATGTCATGCAAAGATACACTTGCCTTGCTCATTTATATCATTCAGACATGACACCTCTGTCCATAGTAATCATATTTATAGTGAAAAATATTTTATGACACCTCATTTATCCATTGACACTGAAGTTTTAGCTTGTAATTGTATTTGTGTGTAAATCTGTAGGCCACTAATAGTGGCTGAGTGGTGGTGCTATTTTTGTTATATGGATAGTGTCTAGCCAGCTCACTTATCTTTGTCACCTTTGTTTGACCTGGTATTTCACCACTCCTCAGAAGCCTTTTGCATGTCCTTGTCTTGGAATCAACCTTAGCGTAATCTGTCAGTTTGCACTGCTCTAGCTGTAAATTTTTCCCAATAACCCTGGATTTGGGGAGTTTCTATCCTCCTACTGAATAACGCTAACCCTGTGTCTCATTTCAGTCCCATCTTGATTTGACAAGTTTAATTTCAATGGTGTTTCTTTAGTTGATATTTAAAGTTATGTAAGAGCATTGTCGTGCTGATGTCATTGTGTATCTCTTATCTATTTCTCCTTTGCAGATTTCCTAAGCAAAATATTTTGTCCTTGTATTTTTGGTTGCCTTTCAATCTCTGTTTAAGTGATATGTCTAAATTTCGAATGAAAATGTGCTCTTAATTTTTTTGGCAACTGATGGTAGAAATTTGCTGGTTTTGGGTTGCTTGTTTTCTATGAATCGCATAGCTTGAGTTGAATATCTGTTTATGCATGAATGAGACAATTGAATTTTCATTATTATGATTGGATTAATATATTTGAGATGATGTGGCAGAATTCTGAATTCTGCAAATTTGGAGCGTTCTTATGATGGATTGTTGTGGACTCTGCGGTATGTTGCTATCATTTATGAATGTTTCTTTCTGGATTTTCCTGTTTGGCCAGGTCAAATGCATGATTACACTTTAGGTCTATGAGTTTATTCATTTTTCTTTCAGTGATATATTCTTCATTATTGTGTTTCATTTTACTTTGTATTATGGATTCTGGCTGACCGGCCTCTAATCACAGTGAATCGATGTCTGTTTTCTTGTATGCAAAGGAGTTTGCAGGAGCTTTCTTTGGTCCTGTTGCATCCACATACAATGCTGGAGATCTCATCTATGTCATCTTCCTCAAATGAGGTGTCTCTCTAGTTTATTTGTTCTAAATGCATTGTAAGCTGAATATCTCATATTGCAACATTTTTAATCCAAAGAGTTTGGTTTTCAAGTTTAAATTGATAGTGGAAGGTATATAAGATAATTGCTCATTCATTTTTATATCATTGGGAGGAGATGCAGGTTTGGACCAAGCTATTCTGGGCCCTTGATATGTTAATATGAATATTATTCACTAATCAGTGCTAGAAGTTGATTTAGTCTGTGAGAAAAAGTGTATGCCTTGTTCATCTGAATGGTATGATATATCTAAAAATATACACCGAGGGAAACACAGGAGACTAAAGGCTAATAATTGCTTATAAAACTTAACAGTAAAAAACTATTTTCATTAAAAACAAGATATTCCCACAAAGGTGAAGATGTCTTATCCTTTCTTGATATTTTACCATATAAATAAAATTCTGTATTTTTTTTACTGGTGCTATGTATCTTAGCAATTTGTTGGCCTGGGATTGTTTTGTTGAATTTGCCACGTTGAGCAGTGAAATAATGAAGAGGGGATGGACAATTGTTGAAAGAGATAAAATTGCTGGTTCTATATATCTGATTAATGATCATTGAATATTTTCAATAATTTTTCAAGCCAAGAGTTTCATTGAGGAAAACCACATACAACTCGTTCCTGTTATATATATAGGGCACATTCTAAAAGAAACTTATGGTCCCTTTAGCAGTCACTTTGCTTAGAAAGATAGACTATTAATTACTTTCTTCTATTTTTACCCTTTTGCAGTTTATGAGTAGGGTAAGTGGTTTCATAAAAGAGATGATGTTTCTGAGATGATACATTTGATGAGGATTGAGATTTTTCCCCCCTTTCTGACTATATCAATAATTTAACTACCTTTTATTGGTTAGTAATGTAGTAAAAGTGATTATATGTATGACTGGAAGGAGTACTTAGTCACCGAGTTCTAGTAGTTAGGGACTTTGTAAGTTCTGAAAAAGAGAAAGATATTTCTTGCATGGATAAGAATTTTTGTCCTATATGTCTATTTGTGTATCTAATTTCTGCTTATTGAAATATCTAATATCTTTCACCCAAATCCAAAATTGAATGAATTTTTGTTGTCTCTGTTGCTGAACTGGAGTTACTTGATTATTAAAACCTGTTTAGAAAATTTCTATATTAAATTGCTTGATTTCTCTGCCAGGGGCCTCTATATTTTGTGCTTAACTTGCTTGGACTAATTATTGCAGTTCATTGATGGCTGGCAACTGATATGGAGTACGACATTGCATGGATTGCCAATATACAGCAATATAACTGCTATTGTATTTTTTTAAAATTTGATTATTTCTTTAATGCTTGCTGTATAACTAATTTCTTGCTAATTTTCTGTTGAAAATGTGATTTTAATGCAGGTTGATGCTGCTATGGTGCTTCTTGGTAACTTAACCTCAAATGTGAGTGCAAGATTACACACAATGGGGGGTGTCATTAATAAATAATCTTATATTCCTTTACTTTCTTTCATCCAGGATCTATTAAATGCATGTGTGATTCCCCAAGATGTTTGGGATCTTCAATTATTTAAAAGGCCACCTTCAATGTAAGTTGCCCTTTTTTCTTACCAAAATGATTGAACCTTGGACCATCACCTCACCCCCACCCATCCCTTGCTGCTTGAACTAACTTCTGGTGGCTCCAATGTAAATTACTTTTTGACTGTATACCTGATAATATCGCTTTGTGAATGTTACTTAAAACTGTTTTACTCCCTAAAGTTTTTCTCAATTTTCATTTTTGTCTTTATAGTTTAAACAATATTATTTGATTTTATGTGGATGTGGCCTGCCAGGTATTCATGGTGCGTTGGTGTTATTGTAACATCATCTTTTTTATAGTAAGATTTGGGCAGAATTTTTTAAACACAAAACCTTGCTTTATACAAATATATAGAGGAATAGTGACACACACACAATTATCTCTTTTATGATCAGTAGCATGTTTCAATATGTTTGGACCAACAAACAATGATTGTGTTATGTTATTTTAGAAATAAATTAGTGATTTGATTTAATTGATTGATTTAGTCAATCATTAATGGATTGATTGGGTCAATTAATTAGATTGATTAGGTAATTAGGGTTTGTGTTTGTTATTAGTTTTTATTATTTTATTATCATGTTTTATTAGTGTCAAGGCTATATAACTTGACTTAGGGTTTCATTTGTTGTTGTCTTGCATTATGAATTGAGTAAACCTAATTTGTGACGGCTGCCGTCATTGTTTCTTTAACCTAGCTTCTTCTTTGTCTTTAACCCTCTATACTTCTTCTTCTCTACTGTTATTGTTACTTATCATTAGCAAAATAATTATTTTGCTAACAGATTGAGTGCTTTTGCCTGCTTGATGGTTGGTAAGGTTGTAAATTCTTAAACAATCATTCAAGTCAACCAACAAACTCAATTATATATTCCTTATCCTTAATATATGACCAGTTGACTTTTTGGGAAAATCCGAAGATAGCAAAATAAGTCACTTATAAATTGATTTACCTGATTTCCCCCCTCAAACTAGTATATTTGACCTATAAACTAATAGGTAATCTAAAAAGATATCAAATGTTATAATTAATTAGCCTATTTTGTTCCCTTAATCTCCTTAAAAAATGTCAATTAGGTCTTATATTTAAGACTGAAGGGGGGTATTATAAATGGGTCTATGAATGCCTTAAATTTATTTGCATGCATGTATAACTGTATATTGCAAATTTGCCACCAAATTTGATTGGGCTGTCAAATTCTTGATATGTTTCAGAAGTTGATTGCCAGTCCTTATACCATTTAGGCTTTAAGATATTGAGATGCTCATGCATGGTGGCTTCATAGAGAAAAATAGTCACCCATAACTCTCTTTTATTCTGTTACATTCCTGTTATAATTGCTGTATACATATCAAGCCAACCTTGCATTTCTTCATATGTTACTTTTTGAGGAACTCTCTTTTATTCATAGAGGAGCATTATTTACTTTATATGCAGGCCAACCTTGCATTTCTTCATATGTTACTTTTTGAGGAAGAATTCTCATGTGAGTTGTTCATTATCTTCTTTTTTTGCCCCTATGTAACATCTGGTTTCTTGATGTTTTAGCTATTAACTGTTTCAAAAGCATAAGAAAATACAGAATAACTTTTACTTATGGATTGTGAATTCAGTATAGGTTTTTGAAACAAGCAATTCTATCTTCAAGGATCTTCTTGAAAAAATTGATCTTACTGGAACGTGTTTCAATTTTTTTGGGCATGCTCAGGGGGTTTTCAAAAGTGATTTTGGGCCTATAAATTGTGTCAAACATTGCAAACTAACCAAAATTTCCTAAACTAATATTTTCTATTCTTGTTTAACTGTATCTATTCTGTTTGGTTTTAGATCCATCATGATTTTTGTCAGGGTACATGATATGCAATGTTTTTTGTGAAGGAATAGAAAATTACAGATTATAAAACAATATCATTCATTTGAGTGGACCTTATTCTATTGTTTATTTTCTATGGGGTAAATCACTCTCCCCTTCCCCAGGAGATGTTCAAGTTACATGAACCTTTCCTCTTTTTTTGAAGTATACACTTCCTTGTTCTGAAATTACAAGATATATTATGCTAACCTTTCCTAAAAATAAGACAAGCTACAATTACACTTAACAGCTTTATTTATTACGCATGTTACAAGTATTAAATATATATGGTTGAACGATGTAAACTAATGAATTTTCTAAATTCAGTAAATTATAGAATCATTCGATATAAATAAATATTGAAGATTAAGCTATATCCACAACCAATTTTTTAGTTTCAATAATTTAATTTTAAGACTAGCATTTTAATTAAATATACATTAATATACTCAATTCATAATCATAAAATTAGTAACGTTTTTAGATTTCATTACATTTTTGGTATTCTACAATAAAATCATTGACATGAAAGTGAAAGCCTTTTTAATGTTATTCATCAGAAGCATTTGGTCATATTTTGGTTTTAAGGGTAAGTGTGTATTTTTAAGATAGCGGGAGGACTGTGCAACTTTGTACACCTCTTTGGAGAGGGGAGATTTACTTACCATGTTATCTCTTTAGCTATGGAAAAAAAAATTAATTAATGTGCTTTTATTGGTATGAATAAATGTGCATTTGTTGGTGCCAATTTCATGCTTTATTGTCCCTCCTAAGCCCATCATAGTTGCCATCTCTTA
Organism: Mimosa pudica; assembly: GCA_029929735.1. NCBI lineage: Eukaryota > Viridiplantae > Streptophyta > Magnoliopsida > Fabales > Fabaceae > Mimosa > Mimosa pudica. The sequence continues at coordinate 14,465,568 of JAKELP010000014.1, read as the reverse complement.
TGTCATGCAGGTTGATCTCCGGGATATTTTACATTTTAGGAAGAACATTTTGAGAGCAACTTTGAGTCATCTTAATTGGAAGGTGTGATTGCTTTAAATTATCATACAAAGCATTTTAGTCCTTTATTTTGTTTATTAATAAACAATATGTTGACACAATTTAAAATCATTTCTGAATATTTTGTGTTCTTCTTTCATTCAATTCAGGGATCTTCAACATTAAATGAACAGATGGTTTTGTTGCTCCCCGCTTCTGTGTTTGCTCTTTGCACTGGCCACACTACTTTTACACAATGCTTTAAACAATTTCCTTTATTGTCGTACTCTTCGGATACTAGTGAGGTTCTAGATGATTGTCATAAGGTGAGGTCTAATCACTCTTGCTTATGACCTTTGTTTTTGTCCATTATTTTACATTATGTAATCCCTAAGATACTGAATGTGGTATTGATTATAGATAGAAAACCCTAAACTCCAGAGTTTACATGATTTTTTGGATTGCTCTGTGGAAGCTCTAACCAAGGTTGACAGAGGTTCTAAAGTCAAGGTGCATATCTGTCATTTTATGCAAGTCGTAAATGTTAAATGAATGATAACCTGATTACCCATTTTCAGGATTCCCAACCGCTAAGTAATCATCTAGTACGTCTCCCTCAAGAAATAAGTGATCAGCTCTTAATTGAAATGGAGACCTCCATTCTTAGTTCCCTAGTGGTAGAGGAGCTTAAAGAGAGACAATTATCAGATGTTTTCTTTCTTTGTTCTCTTTTGTCGAATTTGCTCTGTGAGTCACTATCCTCAAGGTCAGTCATGTTATTTTATGGTTTTTCTTCAATCTATTTCACCATTATTTATGGTTCAGGGTTCTGGTTCATACACCTCTATTAATTGATCATTTTCTCATTCAGTTTCATTGTCCCATTGATTTGGTTATACCTTAAACATTTTGGCATAATGCTTTACGTGAACCCTGAATATGTGGAGTAATGTCTTGTATTAGAGGTGGGAAAACAGGTTCTCTTAGATACCTCATTGAGAGTATTCCATGCTGTTGAGTTTAGGGCTTAGAAATCCCATCATTCCGTGACTCCCATTATTCACTTTGGACATCTTATATTTGGCTTGTCAATGTTTTACTATGCATCATGCCTTACCATTAGCAAGTTGGCTTTACAGCTTTTTCTTTTATAAAAATTGGACGAGCTGAATTAGGCCGAATCTTCAACTTATGTAGGGATTATTGTAGCAGGCTTCTTAACTTGATCATGTAATCACTTGATTTCTTCCATCAATTGTCTTTTTTCTGACATTTTTCTTGACATGTGTTTCATTCCTTTTAGGAAAAAAAATGTTGCATTCCTCTCAAAATTAAACCAGTTCCTGCTATTGTCGCTTGACTATTCTGTCAATATTATTCAACAAGACAACGATTTCCGGTCCCTCACTTGCCTAAGTAATGATTCTACCTGTGATGAAAGAAGATTTATTGTTGCTTCTGTTCGGAGCTTTCTTTCTTCTCCTCTATTCAGTGAATGGAAATATCAAAGCGCAATTGAGTGTTTCTCATTAGGAGAGTTAATGCAATATGTGGAGAGACTGCTGAAAGCACTTGTCAAAATATATGAAGATTATTCTCAGCGTATAGTAAACCTCCAGTCTGAGATAGCTGTGCAAAACTTAGCTTCAACAGATGTTATTCAAAGTTCTTCACTATATGACAGCAGCAATATTAGGATTATGGATGTGGAATTGGATGTTGACCATGATTCTGGAGATACAGATATATTGACTGTTGGAAAAAATGTTATTAGTATCATTGCATATTCTGCAGAGAAATGGAAAATGGGCATGATAGCACTCATTTCTTGTTTCTTCTGTGTTTCACAAGTTACTTCATGGGATATGCTGTTCAAATTATTGGAGAATGAATCTGATCTGAAGGTTCTGTTCAAACAAGACGCAATGGCTTAATATTTAGTAATTCATTCATTCATTTTTTTTTGTCTTTAAAGAATTACCTTTGTCCTTGTATGTTAAATTTTATCTTCTTTAATTCAGGTGAGAGGATATATATTGTACCAGCTCTGTCAGCATCCTTACTGGTCTTCTTGTACAAAGTTTATACAATTGGTATGTGAATAATCAAATCTACAGTTCTGTTCCTTATAATACAACTTTCTTTTTTTTTTGAAATAAAAATTGCATGCTTCTAGTTAGCTTTAACATTTGTGCAAATGCTTGTCGTTTGCAGGTTGATCTAATGAATGGTATGATTGAAGAGCATGTTAGAATGAAAGTTGATTGTTGTAATGTACTGGTTGCTGCCAATAGTTTACTATCTACTTTGTCATCCTTGGATGCTGCTGGTAAAAAAAACTGTGGCCTATATTTGAGGGAAAATGAAACTAAACAGGTAAGCGGTCTTTTTGTAAATGACATTCTGACTGACTTGATATCGTTTACACTCACATTTCCCTTTATCATGATGAAGCTTTCTACCCCTGGGTGTTCTTTTTGTTTGTTATATTCGATCTTATTTTTTCGCTCCTGAGTAAGGGGTCTTTTTGTAAATCATATTCTGATTGACTTGATATCGTATACAGTGACATACTTCAGCATCATAATTCTGATTTTTCCCTTGCAGTGCTTTCTATTAATAGGAAATGTAGTGCAGAAACTTGCTGAATTGGATGTTGATTGGTTTGGACGCTTGAAACTGGTTGATTGTATCTGTGATCTCGTTCTTCTTAGTCCTCAAATCGGTCAGGTGAGTTTTCATACAACTAAGATGCTCATTTTTCATGGAATTGCAACCTGCGAGGAACATATACAGTCAGAAGAACATGACAGACAAAATTAAGGCATGTACTGGAAGTTAAGAAGACGAGAAAAGGGAGATGATATTAAAAAACAGAATCTTTTGTCGAATGAAGCTGTAAATGAACAAGCAATATTATTGCTAATATGTTATTAATGTTATTGATCATGATGCTTATACTATTTTTGTTTGACATTGCTAAGTGTTACCTATCCTTGCAGAGTATGATAGAGAGGTTGCTTATGATGCTTCAAGACATGGATTTCCGAGTAAGGTTATTCTTGGCAAGAAGGATTGGTGTTCTTTTCCAGACATGGACTGGTCACGAAGAGCTATTCCTAGACATTTGGTTTGTTGCAGTTAAAACTTTTTATATATGATATCAAGTATTAGTATGATGTTCTTCAAGACATTCTTCTAATGAAAAGGTTATTGATTAAAGTTGTTTTTGTACATTATTTTGCTTCTTGGTTTTAGTTCTTTGTTAAGACTTTGTGTTTTTGGGACGACTGGAGTTCTTTTAGTGGTTTCTTAAGTCATATAGGAGATTATTCTCCCTTTCATTTGTGTGTAGTCTGTGCCTAAGTGGGACTTCCTGAAATTTCTTAGACAACTATTTTCATAAAAGGATGTTTATTGTCACCTTTTGATTATTTTGCCAGTTCAAACTTTGGTGTACCATTGGTGATATATTCAAAAGAAAAAGTGGTCACAGAAAAGGAGGTACTGGCTGCTGGTTGTCAGTCTCAAACTGCAGTGGAAACCGTTGTCCTCACTTTGATGCATCTTGCCTTGCAAAGTGATAAAATTGAATTGGAGGTAACTTGTTGATTTTAATATTTGATTGTGCTGAAGTATGAAAAGATCTAAGGTCATTATAGTGTATTGATCTTACTCTAGGGACATTTTTGTGATAGTTTACTGTCTAATACCTAGAAATAGTGACCTCCCTATTTGTAAGTTGTCTGAATACCTAGAAATAGTTTACTGTCTGTGTAAGTGTTAGAAGAGTATTAGGAAATAATTATAGTATTAGGAAATACTTAGAGAATAAGAATATTATGTTCTATTAGGAGTTTTATTTAGGTAAACTTGTAGGAGAAGTTTATTGTTTTTAGGAAACTTTTATATTATAAGTATGTAAGCACATCAATGAAATAATGAGAAGACTTTTATTTTTGTGAAACCCTTTTAGTTTTCAACATGGTATCAGAGCATAGGTTCTCTTTCTGGCCGCCCTAGTTCGTTTCTGGTCTTCCGGGTTTGGAGTACTGTTCACGTGAACAGTACCAGAGGTGTTCCAGTCTGTTTCGCGTTCTTCCAGCCCTCTTCTTGAGACACGCGCCATCCCAACAGAGTCGGAAGGCACCGGCGAACATTCCCCAAGTGGTCCGACCTCCTTCCGCCGCTTCACGCGCCTCCACGCGCCACCGTCGTATACCCACGCGCCGCCGCCACTCGCCCACGCTCCGCCGTTTTCCGCCGGTATCTTCAGTTTTTCGCCGGCGATCGTCCTACGTCCTTTCCTGACCTTGATCTGGTTCTTGGTAGCTTCTGGTGAAGCTATTTTGTTGTCTTGTTGAAATTTTATTTGGTTTTTTGAATTGTCTTCCTGTGTTCAATGAGGAAAAAGAAAAAAAAATGGTGCTCGTGGATCTTGTGGTTCTAGATTCTAGTTGCTTCAGATTTTTAGTGTTAGATTTGTGCCCTTGCAGTTTGGTTCTTGGAATTTTGGTTGTCCCTTTTTGTGATCTTGATGCTATTTCCATTGGTGGTATGGAGTTTTGTAATTCGGAGTTTTGTTTGAATTTCGTGTTTTGGAGTTGTCATCCCGTTCCGGTGGATCTCAGTGGTGATTGCATTCGGGTTTGTGTTGGGACGAGCTCTAGTTTGGAGTTGTCATCCCGTTCCGGTGGATCATAGTGGAGATTGCATTCGGGTTTGTGTTGGGACGAGCTCCAGTTTGGTGCCTGTTTGGCATGTTTTGGTTGCATTTTTGGATTTCAGATTTCAGCTTTGGTTTTGCATCAAGTTCACTGATTTGTTCATGGGGAGTGTTGGGTTTTGTTTGTTTTTGGGATTATCTTTGTAACAAGTTGGATGCTCCAACTTGAGGGGGAGTGTTAGAAGAGTATTAGGAAATAATTATAGTATTAGGAAATACTTAGAGAATAAGAATATTAGGTTTTATTAGGAGTTTTATTTAGGTAAACTTGTAGGAGAAGTTTATTGTTTTTAGGAAACTTTTATATTATAAGTATGTAAGCACATCAATGAAATAATGAGAAGACTTTTATTTTTGTGAAACCCTTTTAGTTTTCAACAGTAAGGATCATACAATTTCTCCTTATCGATTTTCTTATGATTATTTCTTTTTATTAGAAGGGCCGATTTGGCTCAATGGTAGACTCGCTTGCCGTGTGTCTGAGGTTATGGGTTCGAATCAGCCTCTTTGCATAAAAGCAGATGTAAGGATGCCTAGTATTTTCCCATTACCCTCACGAAAGTGTGGATCAAACTGGGTTGACCCCTTTTTGTTTTTTTTTTTGGAGTGTATCTTGTTGACAGCTACTTTGATGAGGGTAGAAAATTGTGTGTTCTCTTCGCGTTTTATGATTCTATTATTGTTTGGGGTTCTGTTTCTAATGGTGCGACTCTTTGGATTGGCCATTAGTAGTATGCTTACTTCTTTTGGGACATGCATTCCTGTTGATTATAAAGGAGCTATTTAATTGTAATTATTTGGTGATTCCTGGTGGTATATGCAGGCCGTGTTTATGATATGTGTGGTTTCAGCCATGGAACCATGTGAGAGGTAAAAGAACTTCTTCAAATCATTTTGAAAGTTTAGTGCTAGAGATATATGATCAACACAACTTATCAAATGTTTGTGTAACTTAAAGGAATTTGGAGACCAACTCATCTGTACTTTTTTATGAGAGAATATCAATAAGCTCCTATGAAAAAGACTTGTTCACAACCATGTCTCTTTTAATAATCAAAATCAAAATAAAATTGAAGACCCTAGGGGCCTTGATTTGATTAAATCGAATTGGGCTTGAAAGTTGTCAATGTTGCTTATTGAGTTGTTACTGACAACATTTCATGGACATGGTTGTTATTGACATCTCAATGAGTGGCATTAACAACTACTAATGCGGTTCGATTTTATCTCACCCAGGTCATTAGGGACTACAATTTAATTTAATTACTTCAAGTGATTTGATCGTGAATAATTCTTTTGCATAAGGCTTGGTTGTAATTATATTTTTTGTTTATTTTAATACATTTTCCCAATCTCAGGTTTCTTTGATGTACATGCTATTCACTTTAACCCACTGTCGAGTAACTGATGTCAACGCTGTTCTTTAGGGAATTGGTTCGCGCCATACTTGACAAACTTTCTAAAGAACTCCAGTACAATACTAGAACGAAGGTAGTTAGTGCATCCCTCTTTTCATGCTTTTATTCTGAAATGTCTAATTACCATTGGATGCTGCAAATCAATTATAATTTTTATGAGATAGTTTATTTTATCAGAAGAGCCAACTTGGCTCAACAGTAAGCTCGCTTGCCGTGGGGTCTGAAGTCGTGTGTTTGAATAAGCCACTTTGTAAATAGCAGGGGTTATGCTGCCTAGTATATTACCTTCCCCATCACCTTACCAAGTGGGGAATAAAACTGAGTTGACCCTTTTTAGTTTCTTTTATCAGCTTTGCTTAGGCCCTTTGTACCATGTGCATAGGTATACTAATTTTTGTTATCAACTATTCAACTTGAAAATTTTAAAAAGTAACATTAATCTTGCATCTTTGAAACAACGCATTGAGTTAAGAGCTTAACTTTTAGACCATTATTGATGATTTTAACTGAATCAATCTGCACTATAATAGCTCTCGTTCTCTGTTCATTCAAGCGATTATGGTACAAAATTATGTGATAGCCAAACAACTCACTATTTGGATATGTAGCTGACTTCAAATTCAACTTAAATAGGAAAACTGAATAATTTATATTACATATGAAGATATTGACTATAAAGGCTTTCAAGATGAGAAAACGGATAAATCTATCAATTAAATGAGATGCTAAAGTACAAACAAGAAACAAAGATCGCTAACTATCATAATCTTAAATTTTCAAGGAAAGTTGTCTGTTTTTGAAGCATTAAATGTAGGGAGTCTGACACTAGTGTAAAAAATCGTGTCCATAATGCAATACAGTTTGTAGTAAAGTGAGCAAATTGTTTGTAAAGAGTTCATCTGTTCATGTATGAGAGGGTTGCATTTATACAAGAGATGAATCACATTATTAATTACATAGGAATAATATTCCTGATTCAAAGGGATTGATAGAAAATTCATGTGTGTGTGTGTATACACACACAGATCTCATGTAATTATTCTCTAACACATTTAATGCTTTTTATTTCTTGTGACCTCATATATGCAGTACTTGGAGCAGCTTTTGGGACCCATATTGTTTTGTTGGGTTGCTTGTGGCGTCAGCTTAGTTGCACTTGTTGAGGTAATCTGGTCATTCTGGTTAGTTTACTCTAAATAACTATTTGGAAGCAGGGTTTGAAATGATGGTTCATCATCATGAGCAGCTGCTTTGTTAGTATGTTGACACATTACTGATGTCATTTATATCTGCTTGTTTTAATGGTTAGAAATCTGTGTATGTATTGATGATATATTGTTTTCTAAGTTATTATATATTCTTATATTGTTGAGGAACTCACCTTGTCTTTCTTTTCTTCATGTAAGTCATACAAACAAATCAGATGATATTTCTAGGAATTAGGTTGTTGAACTAGAGAGGAGTGGGTAGAGCAAGTGACTGGATGCTCAATTAGTATAGCATAACAAATGACTTTTAAAATTAAGCTGTAATAAGACATGTCAATCTAATGAGGGGTGAACATAACATTTAACAACAATTACGGCGTGCTTTGTTCCTTTTTTTAACCACAGCATGCTTTATTTTACTAAGTTATATGTGATGAATGTTAGAGTAAAATCATCCAGGAATGTTATCATTAATCATTCCGTGGTGTTCTTTTAATTGATATTCAATAAGAATGATATTTAATTAGATAATGTGGATCATATGATATGATATTGGATTTCTTGTTATGTTGAGAGTCCCAAAAAAGTATATAAAAATACTGAGTATCACAAATAGAATAATAACTGAAATATATATACGGAAGACTCATATCTATCAACAATAAAGATTGCATGGTATCATTAGGCTCTATCAACACCTGACTCTGTAGACCCGTCCTTTCTCATGATAACTTGTTTCATTGATTTGTTTAATGTTTCATGGTCTCCTACATCTTTTCAAAGGGCTAAAGCTATCCATTCAAAGCTCCTTAATGACTCCCTTGGTAGCATTTTTATCACATGTGCAAATCAATTTGATCGATTTTTTACTATTTGCTTCTTGATAGGTGCCACGATAACTCTTTCTTCCATACAATTGGGAATCTTGTCATTTTTGGTTGTAAAGTACATCTATCTCTGCTATCTCATCTTTGCTATCTCATTTTTCTTCTTGAAGGACCAGCTTGACTCAACGGTAAGCTCGCTTGCCGTGGGGTCTGAGGTCGTGGGTTTGAATCAACCTCTATGCATAAAGCATAGGTAAGGCTCCCTAGTATATTCCCTTCCCCAGCACCCTCACCAAATGGGTACTAGAACTGGGTTGGTCGTTTATCTTTTCACTACCAGATATTTACTGTCCATATAATATTGTTGGTTTTACAGCAGTTTAATGAAATTACCTTTTAGGTTAATCAAGAATTATATAGTTACAATTATTTTTTATGCCTTTTCCAACAGCCGAGCTTGTGTTCTATGCATACATCTCCATTGATTCCACTGTCATTTTGTTAAATATTTGATCCTTGAATTTTGACACTTGTGGTGTGATCATGTCATTTCTTATATGTGTAAGGGGGACATATACAATATGCTAAAACATTGTTATATAAGGCCATACCAACTTTGATAATATTTTGTGGCTTCCATAACCATGCCAGCTTGTCTTACTACCTTTGGAAATTGTTTGATGTGCTATGATGAACTTGACATAAAATTTGGGTGTTTTGCAGGCAAGAAATCTTTTTGTAGCAGATGCTGAACCAGATCATTTTCTTCAGTATTGTTGTCATTGGCTTCTTCCTTCCTTGCTACTTCATGGAAACAGTTCTGACCTCAATTGGATTGCCAAGGTATGAGCAGCCTTTAAGACATGTAGTTTATTTAGTATCAGTGAGAAAACTTGTGATTTCCATTTCAAATATAGAAATCTATTTGATGTCCTTGAATATTTAGAATTTGGCATCAGGGCATGATCAGAGATATTGCATTATTTGTATGTATCCCATTGCACATCTGAATGCTGGGAATTTCTTTAATTGTAGGAGTTTTCAACTCGTCATTTGCTAATATATTTGTGCATTCCTTTTTTGTCCCCTCTAACTTGGATTATTTTTGCAGGTTGCTTGTCAACCTCTGACAGGTCTCATAAAATATCATTTTGCATCGATATTTTCTGTTTGTGTGGCTTATCATTGCAGTAAGAAGCCTGGATCAGAAAAGGGAACACATGTACTTCAAAGCTCCATTCTGCATTTTGCTCAGATATCTGAGGATGAACGGGATGAACTGATAAAAAGAAATATGGTCTGCTCCTCTGCATTTTGCTTTAAATGCTGTTTCCCTAAATTTTGCTCCCATATTTTCACTCTTCATTCACACAATTTTCATAGGCTGGTGATTGCACGTTTTAAAAGTGGATGATAATTGTAGCTTCCACTTTATGTCAATCAGTGTCAAGTACTACAGTTTGTTTCCATTGGCATCTATATATAGTAGCAAGATTTTCTTTGTCAAAATTTAAATCTTCATTTTCTTCCATTGTATCAACCTGCATCTTTTGTACTTGTAGGTATCTATCGTCAGCAACATTCTATCTTTGTCCTCTTGTTTACCAGGCCCTTTAGTCCCTTTCTTTTCCAGAGAGATTGTGTCAAATGCAATTCAAACAGTTGTTGACGGTTTTATTGAGATGTGAGTTTTATAACTCTCCAATAAATATTTAAATGGTGGGTTTTGGAGCTTGTATCTTGACATGATATTATCATGATGCAGGGTTGATAATCATACTAATACTGGCATTACCGACAAGATTAACATTTTCCGTCCTGATAGAGTCTTCATGGTGATTTACTAATTGTTGGACTTGAGTTTCACTTCCTAAATTTTTTTGTTCTTGGATTTATCTAATGAATTTTGATATTTTTATCGTCAGTTCATGGTAGAAATTCATTATAAAGCTGCAGCAGCAATTCATTGTAGGCACAAGTGCCATCGTCTGGCCGGAATCGAGGTGCTCATAAGTATTCTTGGCCATAGAGCTGCTGTTCCTAGCACAACCTAGTAAGCTCCATTGCTAGAGATCCCAGATGTTACCTGATTAAACTTAGAATGCGTGAAATCTAGTTTGCTTACTTGATTGATATAGTTGTCATTTCAATAACAGCATTGTTAATAGTGTGTGAAGTCTTATGTATTATGTAAGTACTGTACTTTCTCTCCTCAAATATTCATGACCTCTCAATGATTCCAAGGTGGAAGCTTATTGCGGCAGTTAATTTGTCACTTTAGTAACATGACTTGCTAAGAACATGTCGGCCTAGATTGTGTTAGTGCAAAATTTGAGTTCATTACCATAATTGCTATGAGCAGTGTTGTCTTAGTTATAGACGAATAATTGTTGTCTAATTTATCACCTTCATTATCTGTCCGCATTTTCAATGTATGGACCACTGATACTTACCCTACTAGACTTAATGTTTTTTTTTTGTTCTGTACTTATTATCCTTTTACATTTGTAACCTCAAAAGCGCTTCCAAGTTGGAAATTTATCTGTCAGGCAAGTAATACCTTGAGAAACCTGAAAATATTCTGTATTCAACTTGGACTTTCAAATACTAGATTGTTACCAAGCACAATGGCATGAGTAAATAGCATGTTCAGTTAAGATCTTACCACACGATTAGCTATGTAGTTCCTTATGTTATGTCTTTTAATCTGTAATTATAATTTAGATGAATGTTAAATTAGTAAATTATTTAAATAACTTAATAGCTATGCAGTCTTTCAAACTTCTATAATTATTAAATTGGGATAGTTGGGTAGTCTATCAGCCTGGCCTTTGCCTACACATATCATAAGGCTTGTGCAGTTCGTTTAATACATATCTTCTACAACTTTAATTAACAAATTTTAAAAATCAGTTAAATTTTCATATTTTAAGTAGCCTAATTATTCTCATTTACATTGCTTAAATTGTGTGAATACAGTTATGTTTTCAATTTGGTCGGGCCGTTAATTAGCTGTTCTGCTTTGCAAGACCAATGTGTTTGCATAATTCATGCATTATTGGTAGTTCTACAAAAGAATCCATCTCCTGAAGTCACCTGTGTGCTTGGGGAACAACTACAGGTATCTTTCTATAACCCATTTTCCCCATGCTTTCCTTGCATTTTCCCCCTATTTAACTTTGTTTCCCTGTTTTTGTCTATTTAGTTTCTGGTTTCAAAGTTCGTAGCAAGTTGTGTTCCTTGTGAAACCAAAGAAGGATGTCTAAGCACTCAATCTTCACAAGTTTTATCTCTTCTCCGTATGTTAACTGTTGATTCTGATCCATCAATGTATGATTATATCAGAGTGAGTTTCTGGCATTTAGCTTGTATCTGTCATGGTATGGTTATACTTTATTTTACTCTGTGGATTATTGAAAATATGCCCTTTTCAGGAATTGGAACCCTTCCCTGAATTAGGAATTTTTGATGATATAAGGAAATTCCATGTAGAATTATGCCATGATTGCTCCATTGGGGATCTTTTATTGAAGGTCAATGTTTTTCATACTTCATCCCATTTTATGGCTGTAATATCAAGTGTAAAGGTTGATGCCTACTCTGTTGTAATTTCTTATGTGGACTGTCTATTTTCAGTTTTTGAAGAGGTCTTGCTTTCTTCCACCAAGGATACTTTTCTCGAGGTGATTCTCTTTAGGAGCATTCCCAGTATTTTAAGTTAACTTATTGGGGAGGGTACCATGCAAGGTGGGGAATAATGTTCCTGTACCTGAAATTCGGACAGGGTGAGACTTCCCCTTTGGCCACCCCCAAGGATAAAAGACTCAAATGCAATTCCTGGAAACCTCAGTCCCTCTGGACAAGTTCCTTGACATATCAAATTGAAGATTATGTGATTGAAAACTTTCTTTGAAAGTTTGTCTTTCTAAGGTGCTTACTTCTTGAATTTATTTCTCTCTTGTAGTCTAAAGGCATTGCACAGCAAGTTATTGATTGGAGAAACTTTCATGAGAGGAGGATTTGCTGAAGAGTTTTCCAAAGACAGATATTGGCATGGCGATCGCGAAATTGTCCATGCAATCTGGAGACTTGTTCCCATGTGTAGCTCAAATGATGCAAGTTGTGTTAGAGAGTTGGTGTCAGATTTCATAGCTAGGGTATTATTTTTTGTTTGTGCAAGTTTTTGTTTGAAATTAATGATATGCAATTATCCCATGTCAAGCAGAAATATTTTCCCAAAGAAAATGTATTGTATTTGCAGGTTGGTGCAGGGGACCCACACTCTGTTGTATTCCATTTTCCTGGCGTGACCAGCAATATCCATTTTGGAGAATTAAAGGGTATCAGGGATAAAATGGAAACTGGTTCTAATGTGGAGGCATGCCTATCTGAAGAGCTCCTGGTTGTCCTTATGAAATCTTTAAGGAAGTATCTGGTGGATGATTCTGTGAAGATTATTGATATGGCATCACAAACTCTTCGGGTATTTTCATGACTAGAAACTTTTTTATGAGCATTAATCATCAAGATTATAATAACACAAAACCTTATCCAATTTTGTGGGATTGACTACATGGTTTACACAACACCATTGTATTCTATCGACAACTAAATACCTAGAGAATAATTAATTAAGATCGTTCCTGTATATTTAAAATTTGATGCCATTTTACTACATAATATGTGTTCTCTGTCAATGCATCCATGGAGTATTATCATTGTTTGAATCTTATATGATTATATACCTGTATCCTAACTTAAATATGCGATATTATATAGACTTTAGTAGTTTACTTAATATTTATTATATAATAGAAAATAGGCTGATTAAGTTTATCTTGTTTGTTTTTGAGTCAAGGACATTCATCCAATCATTTAATTGCTAACTATCATATTCCTTGCTCCTTGCCATTCTAATTGTCTATGCTGTCTTGGCTTAAGTCACCTTGCACTTTAAGTTATCTTGTGACACGACTTGTTCTTCCTTTCTTTTTAATAGGGAATTCTGTCAACTGAAAGAGGCCAAAGTGCTTTACGGTCTTTTGATTTCCATGAGAGGTCTCTGATTGAGGTAATTTTAGAGTATATACAAAGTTGACTTTTTTCACCCTAAGAGTCAGTGAAGATTTTGCATGTTATTGTTGGTTCACCACAATTGTTAATGGTGTGCTGGATGAAATGTGGAAATAAATGAACATTTGGAATCGGAGTGAAATACTCGAGTAAAAATGTGAATATATTTTATCCTTATCATGTATCTGTTGATACATTGTTTTTCATGGAGCCTCTTCCCTTGATATTAACCTATGTGGCATAAAAATGCAGGTGCATTCCAAGGGTGTCAATATTGGACTTGTGGATAAATTCCTTTTGAACCTTGAAAAGAAGTCTGAAGGTATGCTGATTAATTTTTTGCGTGGCTTGAACAGTTTTTGTGAACTCAAAATGGGTTGGTCTAAATGAAAGTTTTTTATTGATTCTCATGAATACGGTTGAAATTAAGTCAATGCTGGGTAATTTTTGTTCTGCCAATTATCATTTTCTAAACTTTGAATATAAATTTTAACACCTAGAAGGGATTGTGATATGTCTTGTTACTTGTCAAAGAAAATTTGGGTGCTGAGGTGTGAGTGTGAAGTTCTTTGCTTTTAGTACTCTATTCTAAATATATTTTTAGATAGGATATGACTAGCAGTTGATTGGGTAGCATTTATTAGGGTTTATATCTTAGTTTTGTACTCTATGTATATATTTTCTTCTACATTGTTTCCAAATAAAAGAAAATTGTTCATTTTCGCCCACAATAAATGGAGCCCTACTGTTTAAACCTATTGTAGTGTGAGTTTCTCAATGGAATACCTGAGTGTTGTAGTTCTTCCTTTTTGATAGCTAATCACCTGTGGAGAGCCTCAATTGGCAAGGAAATCAGGATAGGTGTTGTAGGGCATAGTCATCGAGCTGTTGCTCTACACGGCGAGTTGATAAGGACAATGATAGAATGAGTTGCCTAATCTTATATCTAGTAGTATTCAAGTAAAAAGGTTCTTATAATTCAATAACCTATTTTTGATTATGAATCTCTACCCTTCTTGGATGCCTGCTAATTTTTGTTGTTAAACTATCCTACTTTTAGTACTTCATGGAGAAACTCATGCCACTCAACATGGGTCTGGGCATTGATTAGGGAAATATAGATGGCAGGATATAAGCCTGTGTGCTCATCTATAGAAACTAGCTACAAATTTGAGGCTCAAAAAATATTCGTTTTCCTTTTGACACCTGGGCTTCAGTAAAATTTAAATTGCCTTTAACTTTCGTGCTGATATTTGCTGCTCTGGTAGTATTGTCTCTCAATTTATGAATAAACCCAAAATCAAGATCCCTAAGAAGCTTTGTGTATAGGATTCTCGAATATCTATTTGTGATACCCAAGAACGGATTTTCCTTTGGAGGGGAAGTCAGATGTGCTCATAAGTATTCTCTGATGTGATAATTGGGTTCTTTTGAAGTTCCAAAGAACCCTATTTGCCCCGGATAAATTGAGTGTTGCCAATCTATTTCCTATACACACCTTGTTAATCTCTTAACAAATGTTATTTGCTAGGATCAAGTTCAAATATTATGTCTAAGCTATGATTGATTGATATTTACTTTTATTTTGAGGGTCGAGTGTTGAATCACGAATGGCGTGGTTCTATGTTTATCCTTATATTATGATATCTTATTATTTATGGTCAACTATCTTCATTATCTTGTTTTACTTTACTAATTTGGTGCAATTGTGTCTCCCTTTGAACCCATTTCTATGTTTATGGGATCACAAGTGATTCTAATAATTGCATGTTCCTTATTCATGTACATTCAATTTTAGGTAATTACAAGCATGATTCGTTTTTATTTAATCACTGTTCCATTCTTTTTCTGTGATGCTTGAGTATAAATAGAACATTTTCACCATGTTTTATGGTCCTACTCCTCAACTTCCCATATTGTATTGATCAACTGTGTTGTGTATTACATCAATTTCATCAGTTGAGGCGATTTCGCTGGAGAAGTCTTCTGTATGGCTGACGCATGGCAAATCTTTTGAGATGTGGATTTGCCCATTGGCTTATTCGCTTATTGTCTGCTGTAATGACGTGATACTGAGGTATTTAAATAAATAACTAATTATTGCAACAAAAAAACTAATTATTAAGAAATAAAATGTTAGCAAAATTTTGTCTACATCTTGTCTTCACACTTACCTTTCTCATATTCCTGCCAGGTTGTGTCAAGATATTATATTTCTTAAAGCTGAAGTCGCTGAGCTTCTTTTGCCAAGTATTTTTGTCAATATTGCTGGACGGAATGATGTGGATATAGATCTCCATAAATTAATCTCTTTACAGGTAATATTTCAGAGCTATATTCCAAACAGAATGAGTTGATTGTGTCAGCATTCCATATTATATTAGGTCCAACATTTGCAGAATGTTACTTATACATGTTCGACCTTTTATGGGTAAAAAACCTCCACTAAACATGGGAATTTGAAACACCCAATGTACTTGAGGATGGAAGATACCGCTTTGAATTTCTTGCATAGATTTCTTTGCTCTCAACATAAAGTTTATTATTTAATATTATTTGCAAATAAATTTGGTGAATCTTTTGTATGCTTGCAGCTGCAAGAGCACGTTTTTGCAGAATCTAATAAGTTGACCAAATCAATTCAAGTGTTATTAAATTGCCTCAATGAACTTCGTATTTCTCATGTTGTGGAAAAATCTCTTGAGCCAATGAAGCGAGAAAGTTCCAAGGTGAATAATATCCAATCATTCTGATAATTAATTTTTTGGTTGGGTTAGCAGTATATTTATTTCCTATAATTTCATTCAATCCTTAATTTGGTTTGTTATTTTAAATATTTGTAATAGGATCCTTCAAGTTTCTAAATGGCTTAATTTACTTTCTACTGTTAAGTTTGCGAGTTTTAGCTGAATTTTTTTGACATAAGTAGTTCTCTATTATTTGAATACCTCGATCATGTTTAGTTTTTGCTAAAGGGTAAAGGTGCAGATTTGGTAACAAACAATTTGCTCAAAGTGCACCAAATAGAAAAAAAGTTTTACGAGGTGCAAATAGGTTAATAATATATAGAAAAGTTGCAAATATGATAGTGTCATTAATTTAGCCCAAATTTGGGAAGTGGGTTCACAAATTCCAGGGTAAATATTTAACGAAGTTTAGGCTTAGTTAACAGCTTTATCAAATTTGAAACTTTTTTTATTCACGATTACCCTATTCGCACCTCACAAAACTTGTGTCTGGTGCTTCCGAGTCCTGACGCAATAGTTCGCTACCAAATTTGCACCTTTACCCTTTGTCAAAAATAGAGGTAATTTGGGGAAATGACAATTTTGTCCTAAAAGATCAGTTTGGTCCATATTATGTAATTCTTTGCATGCATGCATGTATCATCTCTGGGCCTATAAAAGGTAGTGCCCATTTCTTGTGAATGCATTGAGAAAAGTTCATCAAATAATTGAATACAATTGTCTTCTCATTTTCAAGACCAATTTTAGCAAGATAAACACGCCTTTTTGTGATGATAATATTTAATCACTTTAGGTTTAGGATATTCTACAACATACTTCAAACTTCTTAATTTATATATGTAAGACATATTTTTTTCTGGTAAATATTATCTGATTGTTATTATATGTCATTATAAACAATTTTTCTGACAAATTATGCATGTTCTTTTTATTAATATGTCCTGCAAACCATGGTGGCCAAAGCCACTATTTTGTTGATTTTATTGATTACTGTATTACACGCCTCAAATTCAATTCCAGGTCAACACTAGATAAGATATTTTGCCATATTGCCCAACTGTTTGGCTGAAACTGTGGTTTGCTAATGCAGAGTTCAAAGTCTTCGAGTTATAGTAGCAAATCACGATCTACACCTGCGAAGGCAAGAGACTCTCCTGTCACACCAAATGTAATGGCAAAGTCAGCATCGTCATGGGAGAAGGTTTAGTCTTTGTTTCACTCTTTCCTGTATAGTTTTCATTATTTACTCTAGACTTTTAAATTTTGGGAGCCCATATATTGATTTATGTGTGAATTCAATACCATTGGCTTTGTCCTTATATTCTTAGGTGTATTGGTTCTCCATTGATTATCTTTCAGTTGCAAAGTCGGCAGTTGTAAGTTGCAGATCTTCAGTACTTTATTTTTCTTCTGGAAGTTTCCTTTGAATCTTTTTGTTCCTTCAATTGTTTTTAACACAATAATGATGTTCTTCTATTCCTGTCATAGAGTTGTGGATCATATTTTACCTCTGTGATGTATGTGGAATATTGGTGTGAAGAGCAGTTCATGGGTATGACTTTGGGGGGCCCAGATTTCTCCCACACGAAAATGGTAAGTTGTGCTAAAAATTTTTATCTGATTGTTTCCTCACCAAACAAGATAGGACAATCTGGTTTTGATGTATTATGTTTACTTAATTGAATTAATTTGTCCACATGTGAATCAATCCCTGTGTTTATATTAATTGGGAATATTATATCTTTTCTTTCTTGCCTTTCTGCACATCAGTTGGCGGATCATATTGAAATACTTGTCTCAGCAGTCACTAGAATCAATGAACCTGATAGTCTATACGGAATTCTTCAGTCTCCCAAGGTCAGTCTTTCTTTTTTATTGATTTATTATTAATTGAGTAGTAGACGGTATTCATCTTTTGAATGGTACTTGATGGTTACTTGAGTAGGATGATAAACCCTCCCATAACACCCAGTTAACCTATTTATATAACTAATAGAGCATCCCATGCTACTCTACATGGGACTTAAGCATCTCTATTTATTGATCTACATTAATCTCTATTCATTGTTCCCCACGCTATACCACATAACGCACCTTATATGAGATGGTGAGTTTTAGACAATTTAAAATATATGATGGTTCCAAATTGACATGGCTCAAACAATGGGACTATATGTTGGATTAGTAGGTCCTATCATCAGGCATCATAGCTTTTCTGTAGCTTTGAGCTTAACTGACCACTTAAAACCCATACTATGGTATTTGCTGGTATACACTTCAGCATTTGTCTCACTCTATTTGGTCCTTTATATGGTTTGATGGAATCTGCAGTTGAATTCTCAAATCATTACCTTTGAGCACGAGGGAAATTGGGGAAAGGCCCTTGAATACTATGACTTGCTTGCAAGATCAGATGTTTTAAAACAAGAGGATAGCAGTGTTTTTAGTTTTCCATCAGATTGCACCAAAGCAGCAGATTCCTCATCTATTTCCACAAATGTTGACCGAATTAGGCAATCTAAGCCTTACAAAGGGTTGATTAGATCGTTACAGCAGATTGGATGTACACATGTTCTGGACTTGTATTGCCAAGGGTTAACATCAAGGAATGACCAATTTCAGCATGATTTAGAGTTCGCTGAATTGCAGTATGAGGCTGCTTGGCGTGCTGGAAATTGGGATTTCTCTTTACCATATACAGGAGATAATTCTACTCCTTCAACACAAAATGTCAAATCTGATCATTTCAACTACAATATGCACAGGTAATAAGCAGAAGAATCTACGTGGTACACTTAAATGGCCAACAAAAGTGATGAATTCTAAAAATTTTCCCTCAAAAAATTTGCCTGATTGCATATAACTATTATGTTTAGTTGTTTGAGGGCTCTCCGGGAGGGGGACTTGAGTGACTTCTGTAGAAAGCTGAAAGACTCAAAGCAGGTAATTTTTGTTTCCCTATTTATGTCTGTGCACTTGTGGACTTCTCGTAATTAATAATGAAACTTTTGTATGCATTATAGGAGCTTTTGTGGTCTGTTTCTCAAACAAGTGAAGAGAATGCACAATACATTTACTCAAATATAATGAAACTTCAGGTACTGGTTCATCTTGTC
Organism: Mimosa pudica; assembly: GCA_029929735.1. Classification (NCBI taxonomy): domain Eukaryota; kingdom Viridiplantae; phylum Streptophyta; class Magnoliopsida; order Fabales; family Fabaceae; genus Mimosa; species Mimosa pudica. The sequence continues at coordinate 14,446,416 of JAKELP010000014.1, read as the reverse complement.
TCTCAATCCTTAAAGTGAAATTCGTATTGCCTTTGGCTAGCAATTTCTTGCAATATTTGTGTGCCTGACTAGAGATGATGCTACATAATAGGAATTGGAGTTAATATTGTTAAAAGAATGAGATGAGATGAGAGGTAGAGATATACAATCATTATATACCACAATTTACGACATTTCCTCTCAGGTAGGGTTAAAATATTACTAGTTCCAGATCGGGTAAGAAATTTTAGGTAAAATGTTGCCTTGTTTTAGTCTTGGTTCCTAACATATCTCAGAAAATCAAGTGCTTATTGTAGCTTTCTCATGAAACAAAAAAACAGCTTTGCTTTGTTCTCTCATGAAGTGCTAAGCTTTAATCCATATAAGTAGTAGCTGTATCACACCACACTCTGTTTCTCAAATTCTGAAGAAGCCCAGTTCCTCTTGACAAATATGTAAATTACCTGCCCGGTATGCAACAGAGAAACCCTATTCCCTGTAATGATCATGATCTGCAAATAGTATTGTCATGTCTGTGGGCATCTGTAAGGAAATCCGTAATTGATAGGTGCAAACAAGCCATTGGCCTACTTATAAGACCTTATTTGATGCTTATATATGTCAAAAAATAAATTGGAACTATATAGTTTTACTATCTTCCATGTCATGACTACTTAACAGATGCTTTATCATCTTGGCTTGGCATGGGATTTACGTTGGAGATCATCTCAACATGAAAGTTCAAACCCATGTCTTGAAAAGCAAGATGTGTCTCCAGACCCTGTAATTCCTTCCATTGGACAGGTAATCAGAAAATTAATGGGTTTAAGGGGAGATTTTGTATTTCTTCTCTTTAATCATATACTCCCTCCGGTCCTAAATATAAGATCTGACTTTTTCTAGAAAATCCTTAAAAAGCAAAATAAGTTATTTATAAATTGATTTACCTAATTTTTTCCCTTAAACTAGTTTATTTTACCTATAAACTAATGGATAATCTAAAAATATATCAAATATGTCATCATTTAATAACCTATTTCACAACCTTAAGCTCTCCAAAAAAAGGTTAATTAGGTCCTATATTTAGGACCGGAGGTAGTGTAACACACTAGCAAATGATTATGCATTCCTTCATTCCGTCTTTTCTTCTATTGGCACCTTACACTGTATTTTTCTCAACTAGTTTTCTTGGATGAACTCGGATTGGTGCTCAATTTTGGAACGGATGCAGCTGCATATGAGTCTGTTAGAACCTTTCATTGCATTTCGGCGGGTTCTACTTCAGATATTAAGTTGTAGAGATTATGCTTTGGAACATCTTCTGCAATCTGCCTCCACTCTTCGAAAGGTACTTTGTAAGACTTGATTATCTCGAATCCTGGTTTGATTCTGAAGATTAGAGAGAGGATTCTCTGGCTTCTTAATTCTTTTTTAATGGAAAGAGCTACATGTATGTAAAAGACTATTAGAAACAAATCTGCTTGTGAATTCCATATATAAAGCAAAGTACAATCTGTAAAAAAAGTTAATAAGTTCAGAAATAAATCCTAGAGTGAAAAGTGTGGATTTATGGTCCGAATTCCATTCATTGATGCAGTTCTTAACAGGTATGACTCTTTTAAAAAATAAACTGCAAGCTTTGTATGAAACTTAATGAAGCCTTGAGTGGGAGGGCTGTACTTGAATTTCAAGACATAAATAAAGGGATCAGAGTAAAGTTTTAACAAGCTGTATTTTCTGATAAGTTATTCTGTTGCTCAGGGATGTAGGTTCTCTCAAGCAGCAGCTGCCTTGCATGAGTTTAAGTTCCTTTGTGGTGAAACCAAAGGGGAATCTTCATCAATGTACTGGCTTGGAAGGGTAAGTAGATTTGCATGGCATTTAAATGCCTGGGTGGGTGTCCAAATGGATGGAAAGAAAGCTGCTAGAAAGGATATTATATAAAAGTGTGCATGATTGACTACAGCAATTTGATTTAAAACTGTCAGTTTCCCTTTTAATTAATGTTTTTTTTTATTTTCATCAGTACCTGCTAAAATGGCATTTACCCATATTAACCTGTCCCTGTGTCCTTTCTGCTTCTCGCTGATAATATACTCAAAATTTTCGGCAATTGTATTACTGTAACTAGAGAAACTTTTGCTAACACAATGCATAAGTATTAAAATAAAAAATTAAAAAATGTGTGCAACTTCAAACAAATTAATAAAGAACAGTAATTGATCTATAATTGTATGGCATATAACATTTTAAGTTTTAATCATTTTATGTAATATATTGATGCATAAATATTGAAAGGTAAATCAATCATCACCTGTTGGCTTTTGCTTACATCAAGTCTGATTGGTGATAATTTTGTCAAAAGTAGAGTCTGAAATAATATTATAATTAATTTTTTTTATGAAAAATGCATGCAACCTTAAAAGAAAATGAACACATTGAATAGTGATTTTTATATCAGTATGGGATTGTAACTTTTTATATTAAGTGTAACTTCTCTGTGGCAGCTGGAAGAAGCAAAGCTTCTGCGAGCTCAAGGTCAACATGAGATGGCTATCAACCTCGCAATGTATATTTCAGGGAATTATGGATCTAATAATGAGGCTGTAGATGTATATCGGTTGACTGGGAAGTGGCTGGCAGAAACCAGATCTAGCAAGTTAATGAACAGATCTTCCATTTGCATATTGTTACTATGTTAGGCTTGATTTTTTAAGTCTAAATTTATTCTCTTTTGTTTCACTGGCCTATGATTGCAGCTCTAGGACAATTTTAGAAAAGTATTTGAAACCTGCAGTCTCAATCACTGAGGATGTAAGCACTACTGATAAGAAGTCCATGGAACGAAAATGTAAAACACATTTTCATCTTGCACATTATGCGGATGCGCTGTTTAGGAACCATGAAGAAAGGCTCAACTCTAGTGAGTGGCAAGCAGCGATGCAGTTGAGGAAACACAAGGTATCATGCTCGGTGACCCAAATAGACAGACAGACAGCCATCGTTATGAAATATGAATTATGGTTATCATTGCTATTACTTATGTGCAGAAAGTGGAGTTGGATGCACTTATGAAAAGGTTAAGGAGCTCAAGAAAGGTAATCCTTGGCCGGCTATTTATTTGTTTGACTGGTATTTTGAGGATCTAACTCTGACATAATTTAGGGGGAGAAGATTGACTATTCCTCTAAAATACAAGAACTGCAAAAGCAAGTAGCTATGGATGAGGAAGAGGCTCAGAAACTGCAGGTATTCATCGTTTGATCTATTATGATGGTGAACAAAGTCTTGTGACTTTTTAGCATTTTACTTTGATGTGTCTTTTGTCATATTGACATTTATGTGTCACAAAGTTGGAAACTGAAAGGTTTACTTCTTTTATCCTCCTGTTTTTAAAGCATAGCCATATAAGGATCAAACATAGGGCTCATTTCTTTACTTTCTATTGTCAACCAGGATGACCGAGACAATTTTCTTAGCGTTGCTTTGGAGGGATATAAACATTGTTTAGTCACCGGAGACAAGTATGATGTGAGAGTGGTATGAAGTGATCTTACCTCCCTTGTACCTAATAGAGTAATACTTATGAATCACGTGAAGGATTAGATTTGTTGTAAGGTTAACTGATTTCCTTGGTTAAACTTTTTACTTTCAGGTGTTTCGTCTAGTTTCTTTGTGGTTCAGTCTCTCGTCTCGGAAAAATGTAGTGAATACCATGCTTGGCACAATCAATGAGGTACGCAGTGAAGGAAAGCATTATACATGAGTTGGTATATTAATTTTGTTTAATATGGTTATTGAGGACCAACCTTATTTGGTCAGCATCTGTATGTATTTTTAGGTTCAATCTTTTAAATTCCTACCTTTAGTATACCAAATTGCTTCTAGAATGGGTAGCTCAAAGGATGATCAGGGAACTTATAATTTCCAGGTTTGGCTTATTGATGATATTTTTAAATTTTCCAGTACATCCTTTTCTTTTTAACACAAATTATGGTCAATGCAGTTCGCTTTGGTGTCTCTTGTGAAGAAAATGGCCATTGAACATCCATACCATACAATACTTCATGTACGTCGATTTTATGTTTTCCTTCCATTCTCAAATTGACATTCAGTTTGGATTGACTTTTGGGAAATAGCTTCTAGAGAAATTGTGATTTGAGAGAATAGATTTTTAGAAAATAGCTTAACAAAAGAGAAAATAGCTTTTACTAAACCATGATTTTCTTTCCGAAATAGATTGTGCAGAAATTTAAGACTGTTAGGCTTGCTTAACCAAAATTATGATTTTGAAGGTTATAATCTATTTTGTATTTTGGACCATTGTTTGGCTACTCTGCTTTTGAAACCATGGTTTGGGCAAAGGCATTGGTTTTAAAAGTTAAGCAAACACGCATATAGTAAGACAAGGTTTTTTGTTATTGGACATCCCCGCTGATCCTTAGGCCCATCAGTTTGTTAAAGGAAATGATTTTCCATATCTTTTGGCATCAGCTTTTGGCTCTGGCAAATGGTGACCGCATCAAGGATAGTCAACGTAGTAGAAGTTCATTTGTGGTTGATATGGACAAAAAGCATGCGGCAGAAAACCTTCTACATGAGTTGTCATCTCATCATGGAGCTATTATCCAACAAGTAATGTCCATTATCTTGTGATTTATCTTTGCAAGGTCTGAATTTCAGTAAAGTGCAAAAATATACATGTTAAATTGTAAAAGGGGCACCAACAACATGTTAATTTTGAGAGTGCCAAAATATACATGATATACCAAAATGGGACACCCCATCATCTTTTTTCTTCACTCCCATGGTGGTGGGTGCTTCTTTTACAATTTACCATGTGTATTTTGCCCCATTTCGGTTTACCATGTATATTTTTGTACCCTTAAAAATTACCATGGTGTTGAGTGTTCCTTTTACAATTTACCGTGTATATATTTGTTCCTTCGCCCTTTAGCCTATAATCTTCAGGCTTTTTTTGTCACATGTTTGTAGACCAGGCAAATGGTGGAGATTTATATCAAACTTGCTGAGATGGAAACAAGGAGGGAGGTTGGGCAATTATTTATTTATTTTCCCTATTTTACTGCAAAAGTATATAACTTGTTCAAATTATTTATATTTGACAACCTTCTCATCGGATATTTATGCAGGATACCAATAAAAGGGTAGTTCTACCAAGAGAATTACGTAGTGTCCCAGCGTTGGAATTAGTGAGTGCAGCACTCTTCATGCTGAATTTCTTTGTTTTGTAATGGAACATTTTTTAGGTTGATTGGATAATTGGCTTGGGATTTAGGGAGAACTGATATTAATGAATATTATATGATAATGCTGTTGACATAAAAGAACAACATCCTTGAGACACATACAATTTTAAATCATGCTATACATATGTCATCACAAACAAGTTGACAGAGCATAACTGATGACTCTCGTAATTCCCTTTCAATAAAGTTATATTTGTGGTAAAGCATTTTCTTTGGTTTACTTTGGGTATTCAGGTACCTGTAGTTACAGCTACTGTTCCAATCGACTATAGTTGTCAGTATCATGATGGAACTTTTCCTTATTTCAGAGGGCTAGCAGATTCAGTGATGTATGTCTAAACCATTTGTAACAATCTCAGAAATATTCCCTCATCATGAAATTTCAAGTGCTTAAATCTTCATGTTTGTTTAATATAGGATAATGAATGGTATAAATGCTCCAAAAGTGGTAGAGTGCCTTGGATCTGATGGTTGCAGGTACCGACAACTTGCAAAATCTGGAAATGATGACCTAAGACAAGATGCTGTAAGAATTCTAACTGCATTTGCTTTCTACTCTTGATGGCATCTGTTGCTGAAGTCTATTGTTGGAGTGTTTTGTTAGAATTAGAAAATTAGTATTGGTATTTCATATCCTGTATTAGTAGAATCTTAGTTATAATTATCAATCATAGTATTAGAAAATACTTAGTATTAGCAATCTTAGTCAGAATAGGACTTGGATCCTTCCGACCAATAAAATAGTTAACTGGGGGCTTTTCCCCAAGCTCTATTTATAAAGCCTTGGGTTTTAAAAAAAAAGGCCAACTCAGTTCAGTCCCCACTTGATGAGGGTGCTGGGTAAGGGAATATACTAAGCAGTTTAACCTTTGCTTTTTGCACAGTGATTGATTCGAATCTGCGACCTCATACCGACACGGCAAGCGAGCTTACCGTTGAGCTAAGCCGGCCCTTCTTATATAGAATCACTTTATTAATTATTAAAAATAATAATCCTATCTATAGCAAATATGTTTAGAATATGAGAAAAAATAGAATATAGAAAAGAACCGAGTGATATAAGATTATCCTAAATAATGTGTTCAAAAATAAAGAAAATGTAACTTTTTATCGATAATATAAATTTTATAGTTTAATTAAAATCCTACAATTAATAATCTTAAGGAAATCATGAATTCTAGAATTTCTATGTTGTAGAAATCTCCATCACAGAGAGTATACTGAGCTGACAAGAATGTCCTCAGCCAAGAATTTATAAAGAAAACTAGATGGAAAATTTTAAAACCGTGAAAGGATTGTTAATGAAGACTATCCAATTGATATCACTTACCCATCTTTGGTGAAAGATTGTTTAATTCATTATTCACGAGTAATTGACCATTTCTCTCCAAATAGTCCTTTTCCACTATCATATTTTTATTAGCAGGAGGATACATTGTTATGGCTTAGCCCTGATGGTCACAATTTTTTTAATTACCGTTACAGGTGATGGAACAGGTCTTTGGTTTAGTTAACACATTCCTGAGGAACCACCGAGACACATGGAAAAGAAGGTTGAATATACGAACTTACAAGGTATACTTTTCTTTTTATGAGTTCTTAAATTGTGATCCCATGATGGTCTGACAAAACTGTGGTGTGTAAAAATATCAAGGTGTTCATGGCTATTGAGAACTACTTTGATCAAAAAGCTTCAGCTGTCATCCACGTATAAACTCTAATTTACTCTCTCATCTAATGGCCCTATGGGCCTGAAGTATGAGCATAATATAGGCTTGTTATACCTTACTTTCTTTTGTCTTAAGGAACCTGGCTTTCTTAAGTTTCAAATTAATCATGAAGAATGGGGAGTCTTGGCCAATTGATCAGCCATCGTGGACTTTTTTTTTGGGTTCAAAATATTGCTCCTGATGTTCAATCCTCTGGAATTTGAAATTCTTAGCGCAATTTTTTCATGCCTTCCATGAATTTTTCTCTACTTTGTGTTATCTGTAGACTTTGTTGCCATGTTTTTGAAATTCTTATCAAAGTGATCTTTTGCTTTGTAAGGCTGGTATAAGATATCATAGGGCCTTTTCTTTGTAGTTGCCTAAAGCCTAATGCTTCTTGATTTTGTAAATTTCTTTTCCTTCATTTGCTTTCTGGTTTAAGTTATCAAAGCTATCTTTTGCTTTATACTCTTCTTCCAATTGCTCATTTGGTTTGCTTTCTATCTGTCCTGTTTATGATCGATCTGTAAATAGTTCTTGCAATGGGAAATCTACTTGATTGCTTATCTTATGTTGTAGTTTATATATAATGAGTTTGTTTTTGAAGTATTAACTTACTTTCATACTTTTTATGTTATAGGTTGTTCCTTTTACACCAAGTGCCGGTGTTCTTGAGTGGGTTAATGGCACTCTTCCTCTTGGTGAATATCTTTTAGGGAGGTCTGTCAATGAAAGTTGTATTTTGATGCAACAGTTATAATCTTCAACATCTAATTGATTTTTTTTCCTTGTACTTTAGCATGAGAAATGGTGGTGCTCATGGTCGATATGGTGTAGGGGATTGGTCATTTTCTAGATGTAGGGAATACATGGCAAATGTAAGTTGACTTATACTTCGGCATTTGTTTAGTAGATGGTTATCAGCATCTTAATAGGTCTATAATAGTCCATACTTCTTAAATAAGTAATGTAGTATTTTTCATTTGATCTCTGGCTCGATTGGCATGAGATAGATTTTCCTGGGAAAAGAAAAGTCAGGATGTTGTTTATGTTGCTGTTCCCATAAATCTGAAGTTACTGTGATGTGAATGATATTGCCAGATAATTATCAAGAGCCACTTTTTATTTTAGGTGTCAATGAAACTTTTGTAACATTTGTTGGTTTTGAAACAGGAAAGGGACAAGCGCAAAGCATTCCAAGAAGTTTGCAAGAATTTCAGGTTCTTCCTATACTCTATTTTTTCAAATAAGGAAAACAGCCAACTTAGCTTCATGACTATTATGCAGGCCAGTCATGCATTACTTTTTCTTGGAAAGATTTTTCAAGGCAGCTGAGTGGTTTGAGAAGAGGTTGGCTTATACGAGAAGTGTAGCTGCTAGTTCTATGGCAAGTGCATTCCTGCAATTTTACTTTCGTATGCTTAGTCCTTCTGAATGTCATCTGAGATTGTAGCTGCCCTCCACATTATAAATTGAAACCATATTAAATAAACATTAAATAAATTATTCAGTATTAATGAGTAAAAGAAGTATTACTTGATATTAAACTCTGTCATGTTTTTATTTCTTTGTATTTCCTTCTTTTTTTCCATTTTTATTAGCAAGTGATATTATGTAGATGCTTTATTAATTTAATCTTGCTGGAATTAGTTTGATATGTAGTAATCATTGTGTATTTGCCCATCCAAAGACTAAGCATACCATGTGTTTCACATCTGTTTGACAATTTTTCTCTATTTGGAAATATATTCTAGGGAGAACATCATTTAGGTCCTTAGTAAGGGAATTAACACTTTTGTGTTCACTTAAATAAGGTGGAGTAGGGAAGGAAGAAGCTAATATTGCATATTGTTGTTATCAGTCTCTGAAGGGGTTATGTGTTCAAAGGGCCAAGGTGTCCTTAATTCACTTACAGAAGACACAAACGGCATTCTTCTCTAATGATTATTGTAGAATAATAGAAACGGCAGAATAGTCCGACAATTTTATTAATGATGGTCTCCCATATTTATAGTAATATGAGAAGAGAGAAATACAAATAGAAGAATAAGTCAAACTAGCAACAACCTAGCTAGATAAACTAAACAAACAAATAAATAATATAAAAGTAAATAACAAACCCTAGAAAAACTAGATCAACCTAAATTTGACTAATTCAAATTATTCAGTGTTGAATTATTTCCAACACTCCCCCATAATTCAAAACTGAATCATGCATTGAAAAAAGCAACTCTTCATCATTAGTCCTTCATCTTCAACCAGAAGCACCATTCTTGGGTCAGATTTGAACACCCCCTGAAAATCAAAACTATGCACTTGACCTAAAATCAGAACTGACATTTGAACACTCAACACAAAGAGCAATCAAATAAGGCACAGAGGCAACAACATAGAGCTTGTTATCCCAACACAAAACCCGAATGCAATCACCACTAGGATCCACCGGAAACAGGATGACAACTCCAAAACACCTCATTATACCATGACAAAACAGATCTGAAACAACCAAAATCAATACCAAAGATTGAACAAACCAGGCCAAAGCATCAAAACCAGTCCAAATCGGAACAAATGAGATCCAAATAGATGTCCAAAGCACCAAAGAAAACACAGCAATAAACTCGCCATAATCTGACCATTCTTGCAACTCGTAGGATTTACTGGTTCTCCTACAACCAACGGTTTTACAGGTTAACCGACAACCTTAAAAAGTTTTTACAGGCTTAACTTCAACCTACAGGATTTACCGGCTCTCCTGCAACCACAGGTTTTACGGGCTAACCTGAAACCTTACGGAGCTTCAAAGATAACCATCGAGAAACACATTGAAACTCCAAAAAACTGGACGACCCACATAACACAACTGCCACAAAAAGACCGGAAATCAGTACACCCGCTTCACGCACCAGCAAGTGGATGAACGGCGGCGACGACGCGTGAACGCCACACGCTTACCTCCCGCTGTCATAAGTTGATCGGACCACCAGCAATATACCGATGGGTCCCCTATAAACCCATATATGTGGTGTGTGTCTTCAAAAAAGTGCCCAGAAACAAAACCCCTGAATTCGACGCTCTTCCCCTTAAAAAACAAGTAGCCTCCACGAACAATGACAAAGAAGACTATAGAGGATATGAGAAAAATTTCGACTCTTTTGGAGTTTATGATTACAAAGGCAACTTAGATTAATTGCCTAGGGATCGGACTATCCATTCTTTAACCTAGCTCTGGTACCATGTAGAATAATAGAAACGGCAGAATAGTCCGACAATTTTATTAATGATGGTCTCCCATATTTATAGTAATATGAGAAGAGAGAAATACAAATAGAAGAATAAGTCAAACTAGCAACAACCTAGCTAGATAAACTAAACAAACAAATAAATAATATAAAAGTAAATAACAAACCCTAGAAAAACTAGATCAACCTAAATTTGACTAATTCAAATTATTCAGTGTTGAATTATTTCCAACAATTATATAATGTCTTAACAGCCATGTTTTCTTATGATCCTTATGATATATTTTTAGGTTGGGTACATAGTTGGCCTTGGTGATCGACATTCCATGAATATTCTAATTGATCAAGCCTCTGCTGAGGTTGTTCACATAGATCTTGGTGTTGCCTTTGAGCAAGGTTTGATGCTTAAGACTCCAGAACGGGTATGCCTGAGTCCTTTAATCCTGCACTCATTTGCTTACTTTTTTCTGAACTAAATTAATTATCTACTCCGCCGCAACAACTTGCAGGTTCCATTTAGGCTGACAAGAGACATGATTGATGGAATGGGCATAACTGGAGTAGAGGGCGTTTTCAGGAGATGTTGTGAAGAAACTCTTTCTGTTATGCGAACAAACAAAGAAGCATTGTTGACAATTGTTGAAGTAATTGAATTATACTTTGCTCTAGATAATCCAGGACAAAATTATTTTTGACTGTTTTCTTATAGAAAAATACTGTCTGCAGGTTTTTATCCATGATCCTCTTTATAAGTGGGCTTTATCTCCTCTAAAAGCTTTGCAGCGTCAGAAGGTATGTTTTACCTTCCAGGTTATTTTAATTATACTCTTCGTACATTGACACATCACAAGTTTAGTGGATTACTTGATTTGATTATTTAGCAAGAGTCAGAAAATTGAACACTTACAGAAAAACATTTATAGGTAATTTAAATTTAGAAGTTGTAATTTAGTTTTCAATGAACTTAATCCAGACCAATCTTTGAAGCGGAATGGGCAGGCTACTTTAAGAGTGATCCAACCGAGATGAAATCACAGTTCAATCAGATATTTAGAAGTTGTACACTAAATATTAATAAGACAGGATTTTTTTAAATAATTTAATTACAAATTTACATGCAATATGAGCAAAAACGGTTTGCTACACTGTCAATAATGAATACTGCAATTGGGATCTGTAAATTTTAGGCTAGTGATATCGGTCTCTTCAGACTAATTGCTTGGTCGATCTGTAATAACTGTTGTCCCTTATTCTCTTATAGGAAACAGATGATGATTTGGATTTAACTTTCTTAGAACCTCAAGGTGATCTTGAAGGTAATAAGGATGCTACCCGTGCATTATTGCGTGTCAAGCAGAAGTTAGATGGATATGAAGAAGGTGAAATGAGGAGTGTACACGGGCAGGTATTGTGTTAATGTATCTGACATGTTTTTGTAGATACAGATATTATATTCATTGTGTTCTTCTCTTTCTTTGTCCCTTTTGGGTGTGTAAACCTGTGCATTTATCAGTTATGCAACTGATATAACTGGAATTTGAAACACAAATTTGTCAATCCAAACGGCTCTCGTCTAAAGAACATGCTTGTACCCTTGTTGTACTTGCTTCATTCCTCCCCGAAGTCATGACTTAGAAAAGATATTTCTTGAATGATGTAATGCTCTTATTGTAATTTAAATTGCAGGTCCAACAACTCATTCAAGATGCAATTGATCCTGAGCGATTGTGCCAGATGTTTCCTGGTTGGGCAGCTTGGTTATAGTGAGAACAAGAGAATCCACTTCCAATCTTCTCTCTGAACGCGAGTTATATTGTATAGGCGGCAGTTTTCATTCCGAGTTTGTAGAGGCCATTTTGTTCTTGCCTCTTGTAAAACATGTAGCAAAAACTATATATATGTGTGTATATAGGTAAAATGACATTACCATCCTATTTAAAAGGTTTACCGAGAAGGATAGTATCCATTATATATATGTTCTGTGGCAGAGTTGGGAATTTTGTCAAGTCCTGCCTCATGGCCACATTCCTTATTTTTATTTGAAAATAACGATCTATGTACAGTTTTTTTCTTTTGCCAACAACTAAAAGCTAGTGTGTTGTAGAAATCATTTCATGGTTGTCATCATTAAATGCTTAACGTGTTCAAATCATTATCCAATTTTCTTCAAAATTCTCTTTTTGTGGCTGTTGGGAAGTTGAAAACATTAGAGGAACAGCTGAATATCTTTTGATTATGGCTTAATAATTAAGTTTAAGTGGCCTCTTTTTGGGCTTAATACAATATGATAAACTGTGCTTACCAAGTTCATGACATATCCAGTAGTATATTCAAAGAAAAAACAAAGGAAGCTCCTTTGAATTGAAGCCGTAAGGATGGGGAAGCTCGACTCTGTTTTATGCTTTTTTCCCCTAATAATGGATAAACACAAGTGGAGGATTTTCAGCTTTGACGAATATGGCTTAACTCCCATAAAATAATTGTTACTTTCGGATGAAAAATTCCTTAATAGGTTAAATTAATGAGAATGAGAATATTTTGGAAGTCATTATCAATTTAGAAAATATGTAGAATAGAGAGATTATACTATCTAGCAATGAGCAGTTTCAACTATGGCTTAGGCATTCGTGTGGTGTCCAAAGTTGACGGCAAATAATGTATTTGGTTCTTAGTATTTTTTTTAGTCTTATTTTCTTTTTATATAAAAAAAGAATAGGGAGATGATATCTAATTATTTATGATGAAATTTGATCCCAACTCTCTTATACTCCTAAAGAAAAGCACTCATTATACGCGTTAACTATTATGTTGATTTAAAATATGTCATATTATATTATTGGTTTGATTCAATGCAAATATTTTTTTTCACAAAATAAAATCCAACTTTATATTATATTATTGGTTTGATTCAATGCAAATATTTTTTTTCACAAAATAAAATCCAACTTTATAGTATTCTCTTCAAATCTCAAATGGTCATAATGTGGTCTATACCTATCAACAGATACTCCTATTTGTCTGAGACCTGAGAAGACATTGTATAGACTATAGAGTATAGAGTACAATGGCTAAGATGAATTCACGGCGAAAAAAATGGCGGGAACAATTGGCGCCCTAAAATTTTCCCTCTGTCTACCTCTATATAAACCCCGCCTTCCTTCTTGTTTTCTCCGCCTCGCACCATTTTCCTCTCAAATTTCTCTTCCTCTCCATCTTCGTCTTCATTCTCTCGCCATGGCTCAACCAGAGGACCAAACCAACAACGGCAACGACACCGAAGTTCAAGAGCCTTCCCCTAAGATCCAAAAGCTTGAACGCGACGTCCTCGCCGAAACCGACGAACCTTTGCTCCTCGTTCAGAAACTCTCCGATAAGGCCGTTCTTCCTTTCAGAGCTTCCTCTCTCGCCGCCGGTTACGATCTCACCAGGTATATCAACTCTCTCTCTCTCTCTCTCTCTATTTTCACACTATTATTCTTGCTCTAAACGTTTCTACTTGTTTTAGCTGAATCGAGTTAACTATTCTAATTAATCTACTAATTAGAGTTAGTATTATTGACAAAATTGTGAGAAACACTCAGCACATAGAGTTACTATCATAGTTTCTTTACTTACAAAATTTTCTTCTGATTACAATTGTATATAGAACAATCTGACCTAGTCATCTACTTGTTTTAGCTGAATTAAATTAGTTATTCTAATTATTCTGCTAATTAGTGTTAGTATTATTGACAAATTTGTGTGAAACACTCACACATAGAGTTAGTATTATAGTTTCTTTGCTTTTAACTTTTTCTTCTGATTACAATTATATATAGAACAATCTGACCTAGTCGTCTACTTGTTTTAGTTGAATCAAGTTAACTAACTATTCTAGTTAATCTACTAGTTATAGTTTCTTTAGTTTCAACTTTTTTGTTGACTGGAATGAAGTGAATATTTAGGTTTGTTTTTTGGATGAATTTGTAGTTCGAGGGACACGAAGGTACCTGCGAGAGGAATGGCTAGGGTATCAACTGATTTGATCATAGGGCTTCCTGAAGGAACCTATGGTCGTGTAGGTAATGAAGAATTTACGAATTTCAAACCTGTTGGTGAAATTTCAGGTCATTGAAATGAGATTTGGTTTCTGATGTTTTTGAGTTTTTGGATTTTGTAGCTCCACGTTCAGGTTTGGCTTCGAGGTATTCGATTGATGTAGGTGCAGGTGTGATTGACGCGGATTATAGAGGACCTTTAGGAGTGATTCTGTTCAATCATTCGGATAAAGATTTTGAAATTAAGATTGGAGATAGGATTGCTCAGCTGATAATAGAGAAGATTATGACGCCTGAGGTTGAGGTGGTTGAGGATTTGAATTTGGATTTCACTGAGAGAGGCGATGGTGGATTTGGATCTACTGGCATCATTTGATTGATGATGGTGATTTCTCTAATATCTGTGTTTGTTAGGCTTTTGGGAAATTAGAGTTAGAGGCATATAGTAAAAGAAGCCTCCTACTAGTTTTATGCTTTTCGCCTAAATACTACTAATCACTCTGTAAAACTGAACATTGCTGCAGTGCTTCTATGTTTTGTCAACTGAATCTAATTTCTGGTTAAGTGGTACTCTATTTTATTTCATTAGCTGAGTAACAACAAATTTACACATTGTTGATGGTAAGCTTCGTAGTGATAACATCAGTACTCGTATAAACTCAAGATAAATCGCAAATCTGTATGTAATTAACAAGTTTTTAGACAAATCCACGTATTCTCAGCCCAAGTAAAGTATGCAATTATTGTTTATTTGGGTGTTCTATATTTATTAGTCCATGCTAGTACCATGGGCTAGAGGCCTTCACGTTATGAAGGAACACAGCGTTTGATGAAGCCAAACTGTTAGTGGAATTGGGTAGGTGATTTCATTTTCACAAATGGGCTTTGTCTTTGTCTTTTTAGAGCCTGCAAATCCAATTACTTGAACCTGCCTATCATTCATAGTAATTTGTAAGTTAAAATTTTTTTGAATACTTTAACGTTTTATATTGGGTATACGTTCACATTTCAAATTGTTCTATATAAAGATAAAGTTTCTATTTACCTTTTTAAATGTTATCTGTTATAATTATATTTTATATCGTTATTAATAGATAATGTAAATTAATAGTAATATATATCTTAATTATACTCAGACGAACTCAATTTGTTGCATTGGAGAATTGTACATTATGTTTGATTTTTGAGATATTGTATGCTTATTACTTGTGCTGCAAACATTTCATGTTTTAAAATGAATGGGGAAACAATCATACTAGCCCATGATAAATATAAATAAGACAGCACTAATCTTTTTTCAATATTTCCATAGATTTGTAGCTCCGGTTTAATTAAATGAAAATAAATTCAAATTGTCAATGAACCAATGCATACCATGGAAGTGTGAATAGGGCATTCATACGGGATTAGGATAGGCCTTTATTAGGGATTTCCTACCAGCTTACATCAAGTCTAGTTTAATTTTTTTGGTAAATAAACTAATCTCATTCAATCTTGTTACTAGGCGTATTTAGGTAAATATGCCAAACTTTCTTTAAGACATAACTTACAAACGTACAAATCTAAATCTTTTATATTTGATCATTTTGTGATTTCTAATACAAGTTAAACAAATTACATAAAAAACTAATTATAACATTATTAACTTATCTTTGACTAAAATTTCCCATTACATACCCAAAGTTCAACATTTTCACTCGTTAGTCATTCAAATTTGATCCATTTCAAATACTTAAAAGACATATTAGTAACTCACTTGTCTTCTTGAAACATTTATGTTCTTCTCCAACATAATGATTGTTGCAACTAGCAAGTTTATTGCAGTTGTGTCTATGAAATATTTTAATCTCAGAAGAACAATTTATCATATCTATGATATGTTCCAAATATTCAGCCATCCAAAAAAGAAGATATTAGCACCGCCTGTCGCAAAAACAAATTACATAACGGTTTTTCAAATTCAACGTTGCTTCATCTATTTCCCTCGTAATTGTTTTCTCTTCTTGTCCAACAAAAACACTTCACTTCTCCGTTTGGTTCTAGTTTCTTCCTCTGCTTCCTTTTGCTTGAGCCCATCTTCTCTTTCTCTCCAAGTTTTCTAATTTCTAAATAGGTAACACTTCTTGATATCTTATGGTATCTTTCTCTTCCAAACGCGCCCACTGTTCATTCATTTTGGTTATCATCTTTGTTTTACGTCCATCTTTGTCCATTGATCTTTGATTGTTTTTCTCATTGTCATGTATATATCTCTTTCCACAATTTGTTGCTAATAATCAGTCACATAGATACTCCCTGGTTTGAATTTGATGAGATAGAGGTTTTAGCTTCGAAACTAATCAATTGAGCTAGTGTGTAATGCCTAAAGAAAACTGAGTTCGTGATATCATTGAGAGAAGATTTGTTGAATGTTTTGGCAAGTAAGATCAGAGGTTCGAAAGATTGTTTCACAATGCTTTTTCGTGGCATTAATGGCCATGTTGGTTGTGGACTTGTAGTTTATGATATATATCTCTATTTCAGAAGGTTTTCCTATAGGAAGCTATAGAAAATAAAGCTCTTCTTTACTGGATCTATTTAATTGATTTGCTTTAACTAAGGATCTTGATTATTTTAGTTTGTATGTTGCAATTCTCAAAACATTCCAATCACCTTCCCTCATCCCATCCCACGATCTCTTATTTTATTATTGTTGGAGGGGTATTTATAAGAATAGTTTGGGAAGAAATGGTCAAAAATTATAATTGTTTCCCATATCTAAGATCAAGATGAAATCTTCAAAAAAAAATTCTTATATTTAAATTGCATTAAGTGAATTGCATTTTAAGCACAATATATATTTCCTCCCTACTGTTTGCTTTTCAATATTCATTAGTTAATGAAGTTTCACTCTTCGTGACATGTAGAGTGAAAAGTTCTATGGCTGACAAGGACGGTATAAGGCACGCACTTATTACTATGTCGTGTTTTTCCAATTGCAGTATATTGGTGTATGCGGATGAACGCTCTTGTTTTTCCAATTGCAGTATATCATTTGTTAAATGCAGTTGTCAACTCTTACAAATCAAAGTACTATTAATATTATCTCTCTCTTTTTGTTAAGTGTTCATTAAAATAATGTGATTCTAAACCATTTATCTATCGACAGTGTGACAAACATCAACCTTTGTGGACTTTGTATAACTAGCTCTTGTCTACATTTCTTCTTACCCGTGTCATGTCATATTGAGTTTAACTACTCAAGGTTTTTGCTGTATGCTTTTGATTTTGGTTGTCAAGTCTTCATTTTTGGGGACTGAGCCAGTGTCAATACTATGTAGCAGATAGTTTATGAAGGTCTTTTCCAATCAATGATATATGTGTATGATTACTTTTAGTCGACATCTTGGTGCCATAGCTTCCTTGATGTGAAAATATGTGGTTAATTAGTTTTCAGATTTCTGTTGTAGTTAGGAATTTTATTATCTAGCGGCTGAGACATTAGCAGTCGTAGCCTTGATCTTTGCACAAGAAGTATTAGCTATGGAATCTAACAGAGGAAATATGTATTTGTGCTGCAGATAATGTCAAGCATCGGTGAAGATGTGAAGTAGAATAAAACAATTTGTCATTGAAATGTATGGAACAAGTTTCTTCATGATATCCATTATTATTGATTAGGAGATAAAAGGTATATGTCACATTGGAGTTGACATGAAAGATGCTCAATGACTCAGAATCACTTAGAGAGAGAAGTCATAAGAGACATCGTAACACCAGTTTATTGACTTGTTAACCAATCTGGTTGATGAGCTGCATGTAGCTTTTGAAACTTTTCTAGACGTTGAACTTTAGGCACTGACTGTACTAGTTTTATCAGTTAAGCTTTATTTTTCTTTTCCTTCTTTTAATCTAGTAGTAGTAAGCTGGAGTGGAATGATAGCATCCAGGAGTGTGGCTTTTACTGCAGGTTTCTTCTCTGAAATGTAAAAAAAAGGCTATCCCTTTTGTCAACAAATCCTGTGATACTTTCTTTGAATGTGGATCCCCCTGCACTGTGCATCTCTTAATTAAAGTGGCTGTTAGGTGTCAACGTTTCCATTAGTTTTCATGTTTTCGTTTTCTTTCATGTAGTTTTCACGTCCTTCTGACAAGACTTCATCTTTAGCCAAAACCATAGACTGAGGCCCATTGCTCACTTAGTTTCCTGTGTGCCATGATGTCTGATTGGTATTGTGGTATCAATTTTCATCTGCAGTAACATCACATAATGCATAATTTATGAAGACAACTTATGGAATCACTTGTGACATGCTTGTACATCTTACGTTGCAAAATTTTGACCATTGGATTGATCCCACAATATTGATCAGTCCAATGAATTAAATTTTGCCGCGTATATATGGTTGCAAGTCCCTCCAACGATCCAACCATATATAGAATGGATTGTGTGGGTGCCTAAGGCCATGGAATAGATAGAAGTCCCAAACATTTTTTTAAAAAAGCATATGATATATGAGTCAGCCTTTATGTCACATAATTCATAATGCCCAAACTAATTTTGATGCGGGGATGTGTGATACCTTACCACCGAGATTTATGTTGCTGCATGTCTAAGCTTTACCTAAGACTTTGAATAAGTAGAACCATCCTCCTTATCAATTAATCGACAACTACTCTTCACCTCACTAATGTTTCATTCAGTCACATTTCCCTTGATTCGTCACTTTTAGCATTTAAACTATGGTGATAAGTGGTATTCATTTCAATGAAGTCGCAAGAGAACATTTTCAACTGGGAACACGTGTATGTGTTTGTTTTTCTTTGATATTTCTTGGCTTTAAGGTTACTTTTGATTTGCACTATGTTAGTTTGGGGCCACGAAATTTATTGTCCAAGCTTCATCAGCAGGACTAAAGGAATGCAATTAGATCAAATATGTTTTTATTAATTGAAATTGGATTTTATATATATATATATATATATATATATATATATATATATATATCCCCCAATCATATTCTAACTTTTTTTTGCTATATATTTCTATATATCTATATATCTGCCAATCATATTCTAACTGTCCCAATTAATTTGTTAAGTTTAATGTCACATAGAGATGTGATCCAATGAGAATAGGCCAAGCCAGCCTGACAAATGGCTTGTTGGTGGTTGACATCACAAGAAGCACAAGAGTGCAATCCACCTCGAAACACCCCCTCCCTCACAGTAACTTCTTTTTCTTCTCTCTTTTTTAAAAGATTAATTAGGCGCCCAAACCAGAGCGTTGTGTTGTCTTCATGGGCAATTAATTATGTTATGAAAATGCCAACTGCTTCGATCATACATTTGTAATTATGTCATGCAGTTCAAAGGAATGCACGTTTTTCCAGTAT
This sequence comes from Mimosa pudica, assembly GCA_029929735.1. Lineage (NCBI taxonomy): Eukaryota > Viridiplantae > Streptophyta > Magnoliopsida > Fabales > Fabaceae > Mimosa > Mimosa pudica. Next base: position 14,426,804 of record JAKELP010000014.1, on the reverse strand, counting down.
ATGATAAGTTTATAGGTTTAATTTTATATACTTGGGAGTATTTAGATTGACGATGAAAAAAGTGAGTCTTTCGTGAACTTAAAACTTGGTAGATTGTAATGTGATATATTTTCAGGTTCACAATAGTAATGGAAGTTTCAATTGACAGTGATCTATATATGCCACTTAGGCACTTACACAATCAAAACATGAGTTGAGTTGTAGAAGTGCTCTACCAAAGACCCACAAAATGGGCAACCATGCGTTTTGTGTTGGGATTGTACAATTTGAGGGTCCAACCCAACAATATATTTCTTAGACAATTAATGTTAATTTCTTTAATTGGAAAAGGGTAGTGGTGTGCTTGTGTTTGAGATTGTTTTATAGCCTTACTCTGTTTCTTTTTGCTAGTTTTAGATAGCCTTACTCAAATAAAGTATATGAATGCATATGATTAAGATTCCTTCATTCCGAGTGGTACAATATAATAAGTAATATTATTGTTACTTAGGTGAATGATTATGATTATGATGGATGATTAGAAAGAGGGAGTATTTGAGGGGGCAATCATACATATGAAATTGCTTTTAAGAAAAGAATATGGTACGTGTGGCGAGCTTGTGAAAAGCATTAAGCACGAGCCTCCGTATCTGTAGTATTTTTAATGCTAGTTGCTAGATGTGTTGTTCATTGCATATCAAGTTTAAATGAATAATGAGTAAATAAAGAAAAAGAAAGAGGAAGGTGCAAGAAGAAAATTGATGGAAAAGGAAGAGGAGGATCATAGTTCACAGAAAGAGCGTGAAGGGCATTATGGTAAAAAGGGACACCGCCAGGGTGGGGGTAGCCACTAGAGAGTGGGCCCCACAGGGAGTGCTCTTTTGTCAATCATAATCAGGGTCCCTCCTTTTCTTGCCTCCACCAATTTCTAGTCTTCTTTTAATTACACTCTTCCATTCATAAACATAAAACATAGGAGTGAGATAATTAGATACTCTATAACAGTTTATTTCACATAAGCTAATATATGTTATAAAATATACGTTTAGTCTTTTATAATTAAATAGTTTGTTGAAGTTTATTTATTTATCTAAAAAATTAATTTTGTCTTATATTAAATAAGAGATGGAATACTTTGCAATCATAAATTAATATATATTTTGAGAAATTTTTTATAATTTCATAGACCTCCATCCCTTGCACATGCAAAAGTTTGGGGAAACTACAAATAAATATATTTTTTGTTTAAAATATCATATACAATATTTTAATTTAGTTGAGTTACTTACATAGCTGAATCACAATTTAAACAAATCAAATTACCTATCTAAAGTTTAGAAATTCAAAATATATTTTTTCTTAACTTTTGTAAAAGATCAAAGGTGCAATTTTGAAAAAAACCATCACCCTAGAAGTGATTATAATACCCAACAATGGAGAGATTCATCAATGACACACATCTATTCAATATGATATACTTTTATGCTACTTCCGTTTATTTTGAATGACTTATGTTAACTTAAGACCCGGAAAAAATAAAAGTTAAATATGAAAAGACTTTTATACCTCCGTGTATCAAGATCTTCATATACCTAAAAAATATCTTTGGAGAACAGTAGTACTAGTCTATAATAATACAGACAATCTATTTTAACTTTTATGGGGGAAAAATGCACTGCTTTGACTAGTTTGGTTGTGAACTGTGATCTCGACATGTATTAGTTTCACTTTTTATCTTTATTTTTTTTATCGAGATTTTCACTTTTTATTTCAAAATATGTAATTCTCTTACTTTCACATTAGTGAGCAGAATTTTTCCGGTTTTGTACCTCTTGGTTCTTTCCGAATTTATCCACATCATCAATTGCTCAATTACAGTATATATATCCATAAAACATGTTTGTATTTAGCTAATTGTAGGATGCTTCGCGTAGTCACAATAATTTAAAAGTGTTCACACTTACACCTCTTATAGTTATATCCATGTATTATGCTTTCATTAATTACTTGCTAGTGGATCACTTATACTTATAGCATTATACACCTTAATACATATGGGAAATGAAAAATTATTCGATATTTCATCACGATTGGTAGTATATATTTCAGAGTGAAAACAAAGCCGATCAATCTATTTATTTCATCAAAGAAGATATATAATGGTAGTTTGATATAAAGTCTAAGAATAAGTATGCAACACTTAGATTGTAGTATTTGTTTTTCTACAATTCACCTTATTCACCAGCACCACTACCACCACTGTTAGTAACAGTAATTCCAGTTGAAATTCATATATAAATCATGTTTAAATTGAAACAAATAATTAACTCCTTCTCATCTATAATATAAGAGTCCAAAATCTGAATATTGATTCAAAATATAAGGCTTCATCTCGCATTCTTTCCTCATTTCAATCATTTTTCTTATTTTACTCATAACTTTCTTTCATATTATTAATATTTACGTATTAATGTGGGTAATATCGAAAAAAAAAAACATTAAACCCATACAGTCAAATAAGTTTTGATATTTTCTTAATAAACATTTTTGGCGGGTAAACTCTATTTATAATTTTATACTGCAGATTGGCGGTGAATTTTGTTAAGGTTTGGCGGTAGCAATTGCTTTATGTTTATTCAACTTATTAAAATAAATTCAAATCAACCAACCACTCACAATCTCCATTCTCCAATCTCCTCTTCTCTCTCTCTCTCTCTCTATATATATATATATACATATATATTCATATCATCCTCTCCACAGTAATTGAATCCATTTCCTGTATCTCTCTCTCTCTGAATATCCAAAACAAAACCAGAAGAAAAAGAAACAGAGCCATATTCCATCATCATCATCATCATCATCATCACATGTCTCACGTCTCTCCTTCCCCCAGCTTCAACAGCTACTCCTCCGAAACCCTCGCCGAGATCGCCGCCCGCGTCATCCACGAGTTTCACTCCGACCACACCTCCGACGACCCTCCCTACGACTCCTGGCCCGCCGCCGACGACACTTCTCACAACAACAACAACTCCGGCGACGATGATTTCGAGTTCTCTTTTCTTCCAAGAGACTCGCACTACTCTTCACCAGTCTCCGCCGCCGATATCTTCTACAACGGTCAAATCCGACCTATGTACCCTCTCTTCGACCGGTCCTTACTCGACGGAATCTCCTCAATCTCTCTCAACAACCAAAACGCAGACAAAACGACGTCGTTTCCTCGCCGGAGACTTCCGTTACGGAAATTGATGTTCGAAGAGAGAGAAACAGGCTCGTGCTCGTCGTCTACTTCAGAAGCAGAAGACATTGACCTCGAAAGTATCGCTCCAGGAACGTACTGTGTTTGGAATCAGAAATCTTCGAATTCGAATTCGAATCCTTCGTCGTCGTGTAAGAAAAGTAGTTCCACTGGATCTTCTTCTTCTTCTTCTTCTTCTTCTTCGAAGAGGTGGAAATTTCGAGATTTGATTCTTCCGAGGAGTCATAGTGACGGTAAGGTACCGCCGCTTGTGGTTTTCGCGGCGAGTAAGAAGGATAAGGAGGGAGGGAGAAATGGTGACGTGGCATCGGAGAAGGTTTTCCGGCAAATAGCTCCGGCGAAGGAAGAGGAAAAGGAGGGAAGTAAGAGGAAACAGTCGTTGGCTTATAGGCAAGAATTTATTGGACTTTTTACTAATGTGAATGGGCTTGGTAGGAATCTACGTCCATTTTAATTTCAAATTTAATTAATTAGTGCTGATTAATTAATCTAATCTCTCATCCAAATTACTTTCCTCATTATTTATATGTGTGTGTGTTGCGTTTTAGTTTGACTAGTGTTTGCTTCTTCTTCTTGTTCTTTTAGACTATAGAATAATACCTTCTTAACCAGGCGGGTTGGCGTGAGTGGTAAGTACTCTCGTCCCTTAAACAAGTGGTTGGGGTTTCGATCCACAGTCCTTGCGAATGGAGCAAATTCACAGGCCAGTTGTCTACCCCTACATGAGACTTCAGAATAGCGAAGAATTAGTCCCACTTGACACGTGGGTGGGATGCCCTTGAGAAATCAAAAAAAGAATAATACCTTCTCTATTTCATTTCAGCCTTATAGATTGATTTTTTTAAAGAATTCTAAGAAAGTTAAACAGTTCAGTTTTTTGAAATAATTTATTTAACTTATGAGTTATAACATACAATCTAATAGTGTACAAAATCTATTATGATTAAGTGGTTCATTTCGTTTTATTGATTTCTTCAAAAAAAACTCAACTAATTATCTCTTATGTTAAGGAAAAGATAGAGTAATATTTATACTCAACTAGTCAATGCAATTATTTAACTAGCTAGGTTAAAGTCTCTAAGATAGAATTTTTAAATTAAATCATAAGGTATTTTCGGTTACTTTTTGTTTTTTTATTTTTATTTTTAGGTGTATGTACTTTGGAGTGATCAATTACAACATGATTATGAGTTCAGGTTACTCTTTATTTTAGTGTAATCAAGGTGGGATGAGAATGGATTATGAATGAGATTATTTTTTTTGAGACTTTTGTATGAGATAGTATATGGAGTATATGCTAATGCTAGTGGGGTTAGCTCAGATTTGGTGCGTATTTGATTTTAGTGTAAAAACGAAGGAGGAAGGAAGGAATGGTCGTAAAGTGTGGCTCTCACTTTTGCCTGAAAGATATTATGGCTTTCTTGAAAATACAAAAATTGGAAGAAAAATGGAGGGATGAAATGTTGAGAATGATGTGTGTGCTGGCGATTGCATGGTGAGGTACACAAAGTAAGTTTCGTAAAATTCAGAGAAATGCGTGTGGGGCTCACACGGCAAGAATAAACTTTTTTTTTTTAAAAAAAAAATTCTTCATCCATTATTTTGAACCTTTTAACTGGAAGATTTGAGGTCCAGAATAATCTAGATTGAGTTGGCAAGACCACATGAACAATTAAGTTCTATAATCAATCAATGAATATGAACATTTTAAAACTCAAGACTTATGATTAAGATAGTACAACTCCTACCAATTAAACCAATATTTAGTGGTTAATAACTTTGGCTTCTGTGTTAACATGCTAGGAGTACAAGTTAAAGCTAAAGAAGCTGATGGACAAGAATATATATAATTCTATCGTTTATTTATTTGTGAAGCTGGAAATGAAAATGGTGGCGGAGTTTATGGAGCTTACTATTCCACTGTCCCTAAATTCCCTTACAAATGAATCAATACTAAGAATATGTGTTGTGTAACTTTTGTTTTTTTCTATTGACTTTTTCGGTCGTTTAGATATTTCTTAAATTTTTATTTTTAATTTATTAAAGTCGGAGTGGATTACTCAATTCATTTTGAAAATTTGACAGTGTCAAGTATTTTCGCAATTCGTATCCATGCATGTTTTTGGTATACATTAATTTCGTATACGTTTTATATTCGGCTTTTAGAGTTTTCTTTCGTTTCACAATAGTACTTTGAAGTTTTAAAACTAATGTGCAACACGAAAACTATTGTTCCGCTAATAATAAATTAAGGATTAAATCTGGGATTTTAATGCATGCTTTATGGTTGATACTATAGATTTGTTTCGTTCAAATCAATAATTTAATATTCACGCATGAACGATTCTGAGTTTCTTAAAATGGAAGTAATAATTATTATTTAAACTGAAGTCCTTCAGATCTGATCTTTCTTTTTCTCCCTCCATTATAGTGATGTGTATTAAATCAAGTTCTAAAGTATTCGTATTAGTTGAAGGTGATATAAACTATAAAGTGGGTGATGCCTTTAATAAATAAACATCTCAACGTAATTTAATATTTTCCGAGTGAATAAGAAAAGATACCGGCGAGTGTTTGTCACAATTTTTTTTTCTTTATGTTCTAGAAATAACGTTCCTACTTTGAAGCAGTCATTGTTTTGCTGAGCTTTTATTAATTATACTATCCTCTCCTCACCCATCCTTGCATCTTAATCCTGTGAGTTTTTCCTCTTTCTAGCTACCTTATAAATTTATTGAATTGATCCTCTTCTTCCTTTTTAGGACAAAGTTTGATTTTTCAGCATCTCTTTAGGAAAAAGCTATATAAATAAAAGTGTGAATGTTCACACCTTTTATTGTGTCCCAGCTATAAAGAGAGAGAGAATAAGATAAAAAGAGAGAAGCGGCAGCTCTTTTAATTATATTCAAACATATAATAACCTAACAATTATTTTTTTTTTGATAAAAAATAACCTAACAATTAACAAATGAAAAAATGCAACTATTTATAAATATTTAACTAAAAAATTTCCTCACAATAAATGGAAAGCCAATCAAATGTTAGGTCAATTCTCCGCCTCCATCGCTATCATATAAATTTCCATAGAGAATGTTGCTGTAGAGTAGTACAAGTAGATGTACATAACTACTTATGTCTACATGAATGGTATGAGAATTGACCTACACAGCCATGTTCAGAATTTACTTTGTGAACAATCCTAATTCCAATTTTAAATATGAGTACTAAGAGTTAGATAGAGTTAATTTTTTATTTTAAATATAAAATATTTTCCATTTGTCTCTAAATACAAATTGATGTAAACCTTCTAAAATTAATCTATTTCACCTTATATTAAATAATGGAGATTATACATTTTTCGTTTATATTGATATGGATGTAAGGGCATAAAATTTCATTTTCTGGTTCTATTCCATTCCTCAAAGTATAATCTCATTAGTTAACGTGACTTTCAGGTTATTAGCAGACTAAAAAACACATCAATCTCATTAGTAAGAAATCATGTACTCTCACTATAAGGATGCAGTCCGACACCCAAACGTGACATTCGGGAATAAATCTTAAATGGGGGTGACTAAATATACCTTTAAGTGTTATATAAACTACTGTTGTCATATCCTATTATCAACCCTAAATTTTATTTTAACAAAAGAAAAGTAAGAATATTTTCTTGCTATATTATACTCCCTCCGATCCTAAATATAAGATATACTTGACTTTTTTGGAAAATCCTAAATAAGCAAAATATGTTAATTATAAATTGATTTACCTAATTTTTTTCTCTTAGACTAATTTATTTTATCTATAAACTAATGGATAATCTAAAAAGATATCAAATATGTCATGATTTAATTACAATGGTCTTGCAATGGAGAGGAGGTAGTATATATTTATTTGAGAAGTCAATACACAGCACTGTTTTTGAAGTCTTGATGGGATTGAAATAAGGCTACATTGGCACAGTGCTCTGCTCCCAAAGATTATTAGAGTCCTTATATTTTTTTTGAGTTTTTAATCCGGTATCCTGGGCCAGCCCCAATGTCACGGGGAACTCAACGGGCTCAGACTAATCCAGATCCGCACCGGGGCCTCCACTTAAGGGTAAAGTGCTGGCCAAGGGGCAGGCTGCATTCCCAGAGCTCGAACTCGAGACCTCTGGTTAAGCGGTGAAGTGAGGTAACCACTACACCAACCACGCTTGGTTTAGAGTCCTTATATTTTGACTTGCTGGTCTTCCTCTCTTGTCTTTTTCTTCTCCCGATATATAAATAAATAAGTGGAAAAGAAGGGAGTGGAATAGTGGATAGAGCTTTCAAAAGGGTGAGCATCGGAATTTGGGAAATGCATAAAGTGAAAGAGACCGAGGGCACAGAGACATGGCTTTACTTTTGCGATGAAGCAGCCACCACAACACATAGCAAAACATTCATATTTCATATACTCCTATGTTCTACTAGGCTTTGGACCATTGGATGGAATGTTTTGAACTTTTTAATATTATTTACGTATTTAGGAGCATCAAAGAAATTAAGTTTTCACAATGTGAGAAGTGGGAGCCACTACTCATATCAATCAACCATATTAACCCAATTCAGCTTCCTTAGCTTTATTTTCTTTTCTTCTTTTTTGAGTAAAATACCTTTCTTTTAAATAACACAATTCCCCCACATCATGGCGGTAACTCCTATTCTTTTTTATAACAAGATAACTCCCATTTTATCATAACATCCCATCTCTTGATGTCCTTCTTTTTCCCTTTGAAAGAGTTTGTGTAGTAGTACTTCCTATTTCCTAATGTTGGTTATTCATGTCATCTCTGCATATAGTAGCCCCGAAAAAAAAGCCAACCCACCGAGCACTTATAAACATATTTTCAAAAGCAGATTTCATGCTTCATTTACTTAGTTGTTGTTTGGTAGATATCACGATATAAAACCCACGGTGTAAGTCAATGCATGCATTATTTTCTAAAATATGGTAAAGAAAAACCTTAATTTTTTGAACTAACAAGTAATGCTTAATTGGGGTGCCAAGTACTGTGTATTTTTTGAAAAGTTTGCATAGCTTTATTTCTAAGGAAAAATCTCAAAATGAGACGATGAGACTGTGAACATCACAGTCTATGGCACCACAATAAAGTAGGGAAAATGATTGGAAGACTCAAACAGGAAACAAAACATTAGAGTACTAGTCAATCACGTCCTTAAAAATTTTGTTGAATATATCGTTTGGTTATTTTCCCAACCTTAAATATAATACATTTTTACTTAATTTGATTAGATTAAAAATCTTGATGAAATTATTACTAAAAAAGGAATGTTACTCAAATTAGTAGTGGGATGTATTTTTTTTTCTAAAACACCCTAACCATCTTCTATTATTATCCCTCCCCACTTTCTTACTCAGTTACTCGCATATTATTGTACTCCCTCTGTTCCTAAATATAAGATCACTTTAGCTAATTTGGAGATATTAAGGAAGACATTCTAATGAGTTAGGGTTACATGAAATTTCCAAAAGGCCCTCACCTAAGTTTCAAAAATATCTTCTCACTTTCTTCAAACCACTATTTTTTGGGTGAAGGGAGTATAAAGGTAATTTGGGAAAAACTTGAGAAAAAAGAGAAAGTGATCTTATATTTAGGAACTTATCTACATCCCTAAAGTGATCTTATATTTAGGAACAGAGGGAGTATATATTGTTGGGACACATCAATATGCATAATTTGAAAAGAAATTTACAAAATTCAGAATTAAGTCTTTTGATTAAAACTAAAATCAACTCTTCAAATAAGATATATAGGAAGTATAATACTATCATATATAAACTCACATATCAATTAGTGAATATGATAATTAAGATGGTGGCATGCCAAATTAAAATGGAACAAGCTAACTCTTTTCACACGCGTCATTATAGTTTTATTCATATTCCATGTTATTAAAAAATCTTAAGATTGAAGATTAGGAAGCTTGAAAGTTGAAATAAACATCAAATTATTTTTACTATTTCACTTATTAAATTAGTGATAATGACGATTTCATGATGCCACGCCAACCTTTACACACACTACAAAAAGAAAAGAAAAGATGACGAATTACCAATTTCTTCAATGTCTTAATCCGCAGTCCATTTGTGAATGCTATGATTTCATTGTGCCACGATAAATAGGCTTTACCAACTAGAGAAGTATCAATAAAGCAATTAACGTCATAGAAGCGTATAATATATAGAGGCCCGTTGAGTATTGTGATTGACAATAACCGGACAACTATTTTTCAGTATTTAAAATGGACAAATACTTTATTTAGTTATAGTTTAATATATAGGGCTTCTTGGATGCAACATGCAAGTTTTGGATTAGAAGAATTCGTATCTGAACCCCACTATATATATGTGTGTGTGTGTGTATATATATATATATTATTAATTTATAATATGTAAGCTAAAGCAAACAAGTAAACTAGTAAATATTCTCACATCCTTCCTTGTCATATTCATCATCCAGTCAAATAAGGTTGACCTTCTGGAATAATCATATCCGATCCATACTTTTCTCGGTCTCCAGCCATTTGCATGAACCAAACCAAGGCCAATTCTGTTGACCTAAAACACTGAACTTATATTCATTGAGATTCTAAAATAATGTATAATACAGTAGTATTACAAAATCACAAAATTCTGGCATTGTAATGCTGTTTATTATGTGGTCAAAAATGAAATGTCAGTGAAACAAGAAAATATATACAGGTGACTGGCCATGTTCACTAAAGGGCAAGTGGGCAACCCACTTTTATAGAAATGGCAGACAAAGTCGGATGTTCCTGTGTCGTCCTTCATTATTCTTGCTTTCTAAATTTCTCATATTATATATATTTTTCAATAACATGCATATCAACTTAACGTTACCTGGCAGAACAAAACTTCAAATTAATGCTAGCATTGATGATTTCCCAGTTTTATTTTCTACCAAACTTACATTAGAAAAACAATTGAATCTAAATAATCTCATCCACCTATCTTGGACGGCTGAAATAGATTAAAATCAAAATTTGTGAATGCGTGTGAACAGCTGACTCTGAAAAAATTATATATATACACAAAAAATGTTTTCTTCTCTTTAGAGGTATGTGCAACTAGACACCCAAATATAGACACAGAAACAAATGAAATTGTACTTAAGGGTAGGAATCACTGATCTGTCCAAATTTAACGTTAGTTCAAAGACGCGGCTGTCTTAATCAGACTCTGATATTTTGATCCCACCCAAAAAGCTGACTTCCCTGCAGCAAATGTACTGCACATGTTCTCCATACATATTTGGCTCCTAAAGTATCTTATATAATTGAGCTCATCATTGTTAGGACGCTTTTCTAAGTTGCTTATTAATAAAAATATGTTAAAGAAAGAGTTTATATAACTTACATAACCTAGGAGCGCCTTGGATGATCATCATAAGTTAACAATGAAAGGTGGGGGAAAAGGCGATGTTTTAGTTTAACGTGCGAGGCAAACAAATTTTTTTGACGTTTTTCAAGAATAGCCAAAGGATTTTCATCAATATCGTATAATACACATTAAAATTTGAGATTATGAAATACTACTTCCTCTTAATAAAAGATCTACTTCGTGACATTACAAATAGATCTTATGTTAAGGACTAGAAGTAATATGATATATTTTTTTATCATATATAAGGATAAATTCTTGTGTGAACTCGGTGAACCATGTTATTTGTGGTCCGGCTAATAACAACTAAAATGTAAGGTATTAGGTGGAATATCTAATTTGACTTTTTTTTTATCATGATATCTAATTTGACTTGGTGTCCTAAGAAATCTAACAAACACGTTAAAAAATTTTAAATGACATATTTTCAATGTTTTTTATTTTACAAATTGAAAAAAATAATGTCATTGGTTATTTAATATTTTTATGATGCCACATCAGATAAAAAATTACACGTAAGGTCTTACATGTTTAGTTATTATTGGTCGGAACATAAATAAACGATTATTATTGGTCAAAACATAAATAAATGATGTAGTGCACCAGGTTTACACAATAATTTCTCATATATAAGACCTTTGGACCTTATGACTTCATGAGCTTCTTGTATGATCAAACACGTTACATGAGGAATTCAGCAAGAAGCCATGAAATACACAGTTCTTAATTTCGGTGTCAAGCTAAAATATGAATTATATATTCTGCTAGAATTTTGAAAGCGAGTTGCATATTGAATGACAATGAAATTTTTTTTGAAGATGGTTTCACTTTTTTACTTGCTTAGACACGAGAATATGATTAAACAAGTCTTAATGATCATATTCTTCTTCATCTATTTCTTTTACATTGTTAATGTATTTAAACTTCAAAGAATATTATTGTACTATTTATGTATAAATCATTCAGCAAGTGAGTTTCTTATGTAGCAAGCATCACACAACATAACATAGTGAAGAATTACATAGGCGCCGTGTTTCAATCATTCAGTGGAGGAATGAAAATTTCATTATTTTCGTACTTATCTACAAACAAGAGGTGTTCTTCCATTACTTATAGGCCCCGCCAAAAAAATAGTTGATGACAGCCGACCTATTGTTTCAATTAAGGTTGGTCATAATAAAGGATATTGTTGATTCAAATTAATCATGACGTGACTAGTTGGTAACAACCAGAAATTCAAAAGGCATACAAAAAAGTTTAGTTATCATATGTTTCCCTTCAAGTTCCCTTCTGGTTCAGAAAAGAAAAATGCTTCACATGTATGTGAAGCATTAACACACAGATCAGAACTGAAGTCATAGTTCATTCAAATATGTTCAACTTTATTTCAGAGAATCAGATTTATTTTAACTCAAAAAGAAAAAAGATTTTGTTTTTCATTCACCAGCACAAGAGAGTTGGTTTCACAATTAAGTAAGGAATCGATCGAGAATAACAATTGCTGTAGTGAACCTAAATTATACAAAACAATAATAAATAAAGGTTGCTCAATGCACAAGGCTCCCATCAGGTGGAGTTTGGAAGGATGAATAAGTGTATTTTTATGCCCATGATATTTGGGCTTTCATTCATTGTCAAGCCCAAATATCATGGACATTAGTTCAATTCAAAACTCTTCTTTCTCTTCCATTTTTTCTCAAGTAAAGGCCCATATATGTGGCACTTGGTCTTTTTCTTCAATTCCCTTCAATTAATGTGGATAACTCACTAAATGTACCCAAAAAAATATACAAAATCTAATTAAAATTGAGAAGTCATTAAGAGTTAATATTACATTTTAAGTATGTTCAAAAACTTCATTTTAGCTCAATAAAATCATACAAATCTTAGGATTTGTCAATGTTGTTTTTAAGATTTGAATATGTGACCTCCGAATCATATAACAACTAGCTTACCAATATTCTGAGGCTTAACCTTTTCCTTGAACTAAAATTTCTGAACACTATTGGCAGATGTTGCACTTTCCTAGTTCTATACCTAAACAATGGCTGAATGCTCTGAATAAGCTGGAAGAATTTCTATGTTATACTTGGGAAAACATAAGAGCCTCAAGCAATAAGTGTCTCTTTGCTGGCCAAAGCTATGTTTTTACTTGGTCTGATAACAGCATCTGTTGGGCACAGCTTTCATGGCTTGTTTGCCAAACATGATGTTTATGGCTCCGTCCAAGGAAACAAGGCATATGCACGTACTAGCCAAAGCTGAAACCTTGTATGACTAACCTAGGTAGCTTTAGGTATTCAAGAGGAAATGGCATTGGAATCACTCCTCCACAAAACAACAAAGGCACACCATTAGAGGTATTTGATTAAACCTCAATAAAGTAGTTAGACATAGACCAATAACTTGATGATCCTAATTCACCAAGTGAGATTACTTGAGATGTCATAGTTTAGAAAAGGAAGAATAATGAAGGAATCAAGCAAGGTAGCTCTTGTTGACTATTGAACAATGGTACAAAACTGCATTGATCAGAGTCCATAAAAGATTGAAATCCTTATTACTATTTGGTTTTTCGTGATTTCATTTCCTTGGGTTGGATGGTTGGCTGGATGGAAATTTCAAGGTTTACAAAACACCATCAGAAGATATTTTTGTGATGAAAAAAAGTTGTGTTTGTGTTTATAAGAATTTCATGCTTTCTAGATACTTTCCTCAACAAATCTTCATTTAAGGACTTACAAAATCTTGCATCACCTACAAATGTTGATACCTTCTAATTTTTCAAGAAGCCACTATGCTTAAATTCAATCCTGAACCATTATTCTATAACCAATGCAGGCCACCCTGCTTCATTCCTTCAATACTCTTCCTTTCCCAAATTAGATATGTCAAGTAGTCACATGTAGGAAATTTTAGTCTCCAGTTCATTGGTCTAAATTTAAGTCCACCCACCCTAATTATTAGTGGGGTTTAAGCAAGTACCTTAAAGGGCACCCTTGGTTCCCAAATATAAGAGCAAATTGACTTTTTTGGAGAATTCTAAGAAAACAAAATGGACTACATAATCATAACATATTTTGTATATTATAAGATCATATGTTAGTTTATAAGTCAAATAAACTAATTTAGAGAAAACAATTGGGAAAATCGATTTTAATTACCTTATTTAGCTTTCTTAGGATTCTCTAAAAAAGTCAACTTGCTCTTATATTCAGGAAAGGAGGGAGTATGTTTTTGTTGCTTTTGTGAAAGATCAGAGTAGTGCCTATGTTTGGTCAAAAAGAAGAAAGAAAGAAAGAGTATTGCCTGTGCCATTTGCTATTGGGTATTTGAAAACAACTAGATCAATCAAATATGATTGTAGTTATGGCTACTATGTGCATGAGCTCAATGTTCTTGGGAGAAACCATGACCAACATGTTATTGTTTGGCAAAGAAGCCATGAAGGATATGTCGAACAACACTCCACAGTGAGGCTATTGTGGATCTCACATAAAAAGCCTTTGAAGGTGCAGATTATGTATTTACCTGCAAAATCAATCAGACAGTTAAACTTTTCAAAATCATACAATGGACTAATATTTTTTTTGGGCAAATTACAAGTGACTAATATTAAATAGAGAAACCTGATGGTAGAAGTGAAGGGAATATTACAAGGTAAGAAACTTTATTTGTAGAAAAAAGGTTGTCCAGTGGATCCATGGAGGCTCAAAACATCATTATATATTGCTAGAGAGCGTTCTAGAAACCTCTAATTGTGCTTGTTGATGACTAAATACACAAAAACGAGTTTTATTGTTCAATGTACATGAGATGATGCTGTTTCACGTATTGTTTGTAAGTATGTTGAGTACAGTCTAAGGCTCTCAGCAGCACAAAGGAAAAAAGCCAAAATTCCTTGTGGGAGCAGGACCAGAAATATTTGTTCTGTTCAATAGGGAAGATATGAAATCCAGACATCACAAGTGACAAACTGTGCTTCAAGTTATATGGTCCATGCACTGTGACTTCTACCTTTTCTGTGCACCATCCAATATTTGAAACTTATCTGCAATTAGAAACATTTAGCCAATATCATTTTGTTTAAATGCATTGCACGGGTACATGCACCACCATGCATGCATATCAGGTTTTTTTTTTTTTTAAAAAAAAATTGACTTTAGAGTATACTTCTGATGGAAATTAGGGAAAATAATAGTGTGATGAGAACCATGTTGTGGTGTGGCCTTCACTCAACATGTGCTTGTATTATTTTTGTTATGCCTAAAATGAGAATCAACTTAATGTAATTAAACATTTAATAGCATAACTTTTTATTGTCATGTTAATGATAAATAAATTTCATTCATTGTTTTATTTTTGAAAAATCTTTTGGGAGAATTAATTAGAGGTCCCATTGAAGCAAAATGATTAAGATGAGGTTCTATGAGTTGTAAATTACAACTTCTAATGCTAACAAAAACAACTTATTGACCTTACATAACAACTTGTGAGACTTTGTTTTAGTAAATTTGTACATTCACATAAAATATTTAATAAAGTTTCTTATATAGGACAAAAAAATTTTATCTCTATACTTTATAAATAGGATCAGAGGAGTATTAACCATGTATCGATTTAATAAATCGACAATCACGTAGAGTATGACCTATGGCCTATCCTCTCCTGTGAAGGAGACAATCAAGTCTTCCAGTAGACAAGGGTGTGTATAGACAAAACCCGAGTATATGGGTCATCAACTCAGGGTCTGACCTGTCATAATCCCTATAATGAATTGGACCAGCCCATACTAGCCTGATTGGTCCGATTGAATTGGGTTTTGGATTAAAATTATCAAGACTACTTATTCTAGTTTGGTCCCACCCCACGTGAATATGTTTTAATATACAGTAAAGTATACTTTTGGTCCATTATGTGTGTGTTTGAGAGAAGCGGTGGAGAAGCTGCTTTTTTTTCACTTGACTTTTTCATATGTAGTTTGGATAAAAGTCAGTTTGTGTGAACTAGTCTATGTTTGGATCTCTAGTTGCAGAAGTGACTTTTTTTAAGCTGATTTTTACAAACATGTTTGGATGATTATTTTGAGAAGTCAGTTTAGATAGAAATATTATTTTTACTGCATAATACACAATTACAATATTAATATATTTTCAATAATTTAAAATTACAAATAATTAATAGATTAAATCGCATAAAATTTTCAATAATCAGAAATAAGAAAAAATTAATAGATTAAAATGCATATAAATTATAAGTCATGCCACATTACATTTGGATGGTTGAATTACATAACACATCCTGTATCAAATTACATATAAATTATAAATCATGTCTTTCTACATTTTGATGATTAAATTACATAATTAGTTGGATCAAATATCCGGTACAATTCGGTCTCGAACCATAACAATTTGTTACATAATTACTTGCTACTATTACATCCAATGTATATAACCAAATAAAATAGCAACAAAATTAGCTAAAATTCATATATTTATGTCTGTTTTGATTTATATTCACTTTAATTTTGATTTAAACATATTCAAATATATATTCTCTTTTGATTTATATTCAGATTTCAACATATTTTCTTTTGATTAATAAAGGTAAATCAAATAAAGAAACAAATAAATGTTGTTTCTCAAATAAAGAAACAAATACACGCTCAAGCACACGTGTCCAAGTCCCTCCCTCTGCATAAGCTAGGCCAAGAAGCTATAAGCTCAATTTGAGAGCTTTTCCAAAGACGCAGCTTCTGGCCATAAGTTCAGCCACAATGACGCAACATCCAAACATCACAAAGTGACAGGTGGTCAGCTTCTACGTTACGGCTGGGCTCTTGGTCCCTTATGTTTGCATCAAGTTTCAATTTAGTCTTTTATGTTTAGAAAGTACACTTTTAGTTTTTTTTGTTAACACCGTTAGTTTAAATTAACGAAAAATGCTAATTTAAGAATTTTAAATAGTTATTAAATACTGAAAAAATGTTCAGATTAAAATATTTGAGTATACATATTCTTATATTTTCAAAATTTATCATTCTTGATCCAATTTCATTATAAAATAATCATTTAAAATTGTTAAGTTATCATTTTCCGTTAAGTTAAACTAATGGTGTTAACAAAAAATGACTAAAAATGTATTTTCAAAACATAAAGGACTAAATTGAAACTTGATGCAAACATAAGGGACCAAAAGTATACTTTAACCTTTAATATATTTTGTCATTTAGTTGCTGCTAGTGCTTTCTATTGTTGTTATTAGGAAAAAATAGGCTCACAAGAAAAGTAGGACTTAAAGAATCATATAAGCTTATTTTCTAATCAAATAAAGACTACATGTCATCCTTTGTTTTGTTCTCCTTCTCTTTTCTCACCGCAAGTTTTCTCCCCGACCAAGGCAGCCTAAATGGTGTGGGATATTACTATGGATATTTTTTTTTTGTCTTAACTGTGTTTATTTGATTGGAATCTTAAATTGCCTCCCATAAAGAAAAACGAAATCAAATTGAGGTTCTTGACTTCCTAAACCGATCCAGTGGCTAGACCACATTGGATTGGACTAAGCTGAATATTTTTTTAAAAACATGGACTAGGTCGTTGAATAGGATAACTGGATTTCTACACATTCCTATGAGTACTAAGTGGTCTGATAGGATGACTGGATCCAACTCATTGGTTAAAAGATTTCAGTTTAAAATGAATATTTTCTTAATTTAAAGATAAAATGGTATTAACAATTTTAGTTGCTTTCGAACATTAAAATTAATGATAAAAGTCTTCAATTATGCTATGCATATTGTAAAATATGGTATAGTACTATCCTGTTAGCTCTTCTAATGGCTAATTAGCCAATGTATTCTTCATTTTTCATAAAAAAAAATATGGTGTAGTACTTAGAGTCTTAGATGCAAAAGTTTTTGTTGATTACTAATGTGTGGCTAATTAGTTGAGCTAGTAAGTAGACTCAACCCATGTAAGAGAATGTGTGTGTTTGAATTCCGGAAAGAGCTCTTACGAATGAGAGAGGAGACAACACTAATTATGTGGGCAGTATTACTAATATAGGCATTAGTTGGTTTTGCTGTTGTGTTTGATCCGAAAAATGTGTTAAAAAAAATTACTAATATAGGCGCTGGATTAACGGAGGTTGTTTAAAAAAACAGTGTTCTGTTTGTTGTTTCCAAAAGTTGGTGCCGCATCATATTGGTCTTAATTATTGCCAACGTAATTTATCTGTATAGGAAGGAAGATGGTCTTTATATGGAAATCAAGATCGCTTTGAAATCCTGTTGGAATATCAATCATTGATTTGAATCGTTTTATTATATCAATTAATTTTCAAGATTATACGCGCCAATTATGAGGTGTCTTGATCTATGCTTGATTAATTACACAAATTTAATAAGGAAATAAGTAAATTAATTAATCTTGACAATAAATGAGATGAATATAAAATAATAGAATTCGTCAACTGAAATCAAATAGGAAAATGTCCAAAAGTAAAAAAAATAAACAGTAAATAAGACACGCATAGTTAAACAACAACATATAGTATTAATCTATTGGTAAAAGATAAAGAAAAATTTGTAGCTTCTACCGTCGGCGAGTTTCAGAATCTGGTGGTTCAGTTTCTTGTTCTCGCAAATATGGCTGCCATTGGTATGCAACTTTCAACCTCTATTGTTCTTTCTTGTTTGTCACACTAACATTTTAATGCAAATAATAATACTACGCATGTGCATGGTTCCAAATCAATATATGTATGAAGATGCATGAGCTAAAGTTTAATTTGAACTCCATAAATATATGTAGCTACTCTAGTTTATTGATTTCAAGTGACATGTATATTTGAAGGCAGGTTAGTTTGAAGAAGCAACCCATGCCCACACTATTGATGAAAGTTCTTTTTAAGTACTTAAGTGAATAGAAACCTTACTCCAAAAAGCTGCTTGTTGAAGTGATCCACTGTACTTAAATATATCATTTTATACTTCGGATGACACTTGATATCATATACTACCAAATCTCAACTACATAAATCCCATCACCATGTGGGGTAGTCTTTTTTGTTATGATGTTTGTATGGTGTGATAATTATAGCATTGATATTGATGTGTGGCGCGCCGTGTGATTGATTTGATTTAATTTTTTGTGTATAGAAGATTGGGTGTGTGAAGTGGTGGCGTCTACAAGCACTGCTTCTGAGAACGCATTGTTGGAATTTACCAGACTTGTGGATCACAACGATGAAAAGGTTAATTAATTTGCATATGTTCCATCTTTGAGGTTTAATTTTATCGCTAACACTGTAAACATAAAATAAAAGCATTCTAAAAACTAACAAATAAACAAACAAGAATTACAGTTATTATTGTGATATAATTAAATTCCCTCTAAAAGCTTAGCATAGATAATAATCTGTTTAATTTCTATTCATGGTGATCTTATTAGTTGATTTGTGAAGTAACTGGCGGAGCTCATGGTTCAATAGAACTTAGTGATGAACCCACGTGCTTAATACGCGGGACTTCTAACTTTGTGCATGGGTAAGTCTATCTTACTATCTATCTATTCATTCATTAATAATTAATGTAACTTGCACATTTTTCATGTTGACCCCATATATAGAAACACACACTACACATTACTCATGTTGACCCCCCCCCCCCACACACACACACACTTTTTCTCTCCTTAATCTCTCTACTTCTAAGTATAAAATCAAGTTTAATTTTTTTTAGAGAAAGTAAAGATGTAAAGCAAATCACTTTGATGTATTTATATTTATATTTTTTTTTTCTCAAAACTAATCTATATATTGATCATGAAGTAACGTATAATCCAATTATATATAACATATGTTGAAATTTAGTGGTCATTCATGCTGTTTTAATCACCACAAAAAAGTCAATTTGATCTTATATTTAATACAAGACAAAATATATATGTATTTATATGATCATGCTGCTGCTATTGCAGGTTCCTTTTTGGTTGTGTCTCCATTGGTTTTACTTCCAATGAGGTTTGCTTTCATAGATAGTGGCAATTAATTATTGACGTTCTTTTATTTTTTGCTTATCACCATGATAAAATTAAATTATCCATTACCATTTATTTAATATATTTAACAAGGTGAAATATTTTAATACGTAATCTTTTGTTATGATGTTTTAAATGGCCGTATGTTAGAATTTCATTGGCATATGTGGAAAAGGTGATTTCATAGTGGATAACTCAAGAAAAGGTATGCCATCTTATTAACTCTATCTCTTTTGATTCTCAGTGTCAATTAATTTTAAAATTTAATTAATCATGATTAGTGAATACCCCGTGCATGCTTTAATTATATTTTAAGTCGTGAATTTATGCAGATTCATCATCACAAAAGGAGGTAGCTATCTCTCTTCAAGAAACTGAGGTATGACTGACTCGATGTTCCTTTTCTTTAACATATATATTGAGAACTACTAAAACAACGTTTTCTACTAAAACGTAATTAGTTGATTCTTTGTAATAACTAATAAAACTGACTACATATGATCAGGTGACATCCATTGGAGGGTGGATTTCCTTTGATTTTGACTTTTGGGGGGTCCCACTTGGAAGCCTTGATATATGTGTTCATCTTAGCTTTGGTGGTTGTTGGTATATAAAAATATCCAATTTTATGACATTGTTTTATAGTACTTCTGTTATAAACGTTTTTCAATTGTTAGTTGTTCACAAAAGGAACCAACCATCTTTCAATGGGTGTGTTTTTCAGGGAGGTGGCTGATGCTGTTAGTGAAGAAGTTGAAGAAATCGTGTTGGATTCGGAAGTAGCTTTACTTTGTTGTCCTTTTGTTTGTTATATGTGAATGTGAACGTGAATGTGAATGTGCATGTGAATGTTGTACTAGATTCTAAAATCCGATTGTTTTTTTGCTTGTAATTTCACTGGCCTAAGCTTTCTACCAAACATGGATTTTTTTTTTGAAAAAAATCTGATGGATAGTTTGCAAGAGATATCAATTTCTATTACTTATTTGGTCATAAACGTTAAGTGAAACGAAACAGAACCTCTCCTCTGAGAATGGAACAAATATGGAATAAGTAATCTTTTTATTTAGGTGACAAAATTATAGGAAGGAGTTTAAGCTCAACCCAATCCAAGAGTAGGACATCTAGTTAGACTATCAAGTTGAGTGAGAATAGAGCTAACTATTAACTCCCCCGCCGGACTCGCCTGGATCAATAGAGATATCTCCCCAAGCGCCGCCATGAAGACACAATTAAGTGTCACTCCCAAGTCCCAAGGGTTCGAACACATGCCAAAGTGGATAACTAGGCACTTTAAGTCCAACCCCTCGCAACTAAACCAATGGAGAATGGTTAAATATGGAATAAGTAATCTGTCCAAACCAATGGTAGGTAAAAGATGCTGTTCTTAACTTCTTATCATATTCTGACGCCAGATCCGATTTAAAGATTATTTCCCTGGCCACTCGTTTTTAGCTGATTACATGTGTTGCACATGTTAAACTTTAACAGATTCCAAGATAGACGAATCAATCATATCCAATAGGAGGATATCTTAATATTCCTGATGTTACCCAAACACCCCAATTTGATTATAACATTTAACATGTGGAATTAAGAAATGGGGATTGATAAGACCTTCAAGTTAGAGCATTTTGTTTTAATTAGCTTATTTTTTCTTCATCCATTTGGCATATTATCATTGTGAGATATAGCCGTCCATGAAACCAAACCTCTTGATTATTAAACTGGATAATGAGCTGAGATGCATTTCTTTTTTTCTTGGGAAGCCATTCCTGGCAAAAGGCTTGACTTACGCAAAAATTTTACAAATAACATGCCAACTAATTAATGATAATGAAGAAGCAAGGGAGAAGTAGGGAGGAAGCCATTAAATCTCCCTGCTATGAATTGCAAGTCACTATCATCATGCTGGAATGGGAGTCATTTTTGAAGAGGTTTGTAAACGAGCAGCATATTCCCGGGCCCACAAATCATAGTAAATGATCTCCTCCAATGAAGGAGATGTCACTAACTCCTTCTGATGCTCCTCACATGTTAGTTCCACAACTTTGAATATATCCAGATAGCCAATCCTGATATAGCAAAAATAAAAAAACATATTATTAGAGCCAAATGTGAGTAATATCATCCAAGAATTGGAAATGCAAAAACTCTTGACACTTTTTCACTTTCAAAGTTGACCTTTTGGAAATTTAAAAACTTACTATTAACATTTTTTTGCATGATGATAATCATTCATTATTTTCACTATCATCACATAGATGAGAGAGCACCAAAGGATCACATTTTCCATATTCCTTTCTTTCTCCCTCATCATATAATAAGAATTTCGGAGAAGTTTGACTAGTTCACAGAAATATCTATATGGACAATGAAATTCTCAGTGACATAAATATACTTACTTTTCATCAATAAACATCTCTACAGCTTTCTCATTTGCTGCACTGAGAACTCCAGTCATGGTGCCTCCAGCACGTCCAGCAGCATATGCAAGATTCATGGATGGATACTTTACATTATCAGGAACTTTAAATGTCAAAGAACCAAGCCTGTAAAATCACAAAGGGGATGAGATTATCTACACTATTTATAATTAAACCTGAAATTCCTACAAAATTAAAAGCTTGATATTTATGTTTTCACAAACTTCAGTAATATTGATTAAAGTAAAAAGACCACTCTTTTTAATAAAGGGTCATCCCAGTTCTAGACCCCACTTGGTGAGGGTACTGAGGAAGGGAATATACTAGGCAGCCTAGCCTATGCTTTTTACACAGTGGCTGATTCGAACCCGCGACCTCATACACACACGGCAAGCGAGCTTACCGTTGAGCTAAGCCGGCTCTTCCCCTCTTTTTAATAAATTCAAGAAAATTAAAGTTGAGCTAAAATTTTGAGATCATACTTGCACAGATCAAGACGAGGCCACGTTACTTCAGAGCAATAAATTCTTTCTGGCCAAGACATTGTATAGAGAATTGGCAAGCGCATATCAGGCCACCCCAACTGTGCCAGTACTGATGAGTCCTGAAGACAGAAAAATAATTTAATATGAGAAACCATGCTCCTCGCTCCTAACAGTATCGATGATCTTTTATTCATTTCCTGTGTTTCTGTTTCCATGTTAATGTATATAAACTTAATATAATACAACCTCAACCAATATTCTTTTATTATTTCACAGGGCCCAAAGTTGTATAAACATCCAGCATGTAAGTTTCTCCTAAGACAAGCATTAATCAACATAACATGGTGAGGAATTAAACCTGAGTTTCTATCATTGAGTGTATGATAGATTGTGGATGAATGACAATATCAATATTATCATAATCAGCTCCAAATAAGTAGTGTGCTTCAATAACTTCTAGGCCCTGTCAAACACATAGGAAGGATATTTATTATATCTACAAAATCCAGGGAAAATAGTTAAATCCAAGGAATACAGTCTTCCAGCCAAATATTAGTGCCCAAAATAGTCATACCTTATTGAAAAGCGTAGCAGAATCCACGGTAATCTTTTTCCCCATGTTCCAGTTGGGGTGTTTTAAAGCATCAGCGACCTTTACATCTTTCAGTTTTTCAACAGGCAAATCCCTGTCAATCAATGATGGCATGAATAACTAAATGCAAGTTGGTTCCATTACAAAAATTGGTCCGCAGGTATAAATATATGGCTCATTCAAACATAATAGCCATGAATTAAAGAGAAATAAGTTTAGTTTGTACAGTTAAAATTAAAATGTTTTTGAATTCTTACAGGTAATCACAATGTTTCATCTAGGCTCCACCACAAAACTCTCTAAATTCTCACCTGAAAGCACCTCCAGATGCTGTTAAAATGATTCTCCTAAGTGCACCCTCTGGCAAGCCCTGAATACACTGTAGGGAAAAATATTTTTTACTTCAATACTTATGAGCTGTAGGAAATGAAGCAAGAAGAGAAATTGCTCAAGTGCAATAAAATGCACACAACAATACATGTAATAATGACAAGAGAGTATAAAGTGTCTTGAACTTGTTTAACACTATTGACAGATGTTGTAATGTCCTAATTTCATACCTGAAAAATGGCAGAATGTTCTGAATCAGCAGGAAGAATTTTGATGTTATGCTTCTTAGCGAGGGGGAGCACAAAAGGACCTCCAGCAATCAATGTCTCCTTGTTGGCCAACGCTATGTCTTTCCCTGCTTCTATGGCAGCAACAGTTGGCTAAGAACAAAATAAGAGGAGATTCAGATGTTTGTATTTACATCTTTCCCTTCACTACTCAAACTTGCTAACCATAAACAATTTTTGCTTTTTTTAGTGGACTCACGTTAATCAAAATAGCGATAGAGGTACATTTAAGACCTCAATATCTTTATATCATTGGGAATCACCAAGTGCATATAGCATAGCAAATAGATATGGTTATCAATAGGGGATAAAATCAAGCAAAATAAAAGGAAAAAAAGGTTACCTTCAGTCCTGCACAACCTACTATTCCCGTGACTACGGTCACTGCATCAGGGTGACGAGCAACCTGAAAAAGATCTAGTTAGAGCTTGGGAAAGCAAAATTGACTCAATAAGCCAAACTCTCAAAGCCAAGCATGACATGTCTACCTCAATGATTCCTTCTTCTCCAGGTATAATCTCAGGTTTGTCTTCAACATCAGCCAAAGCTTCTTTGAGTTCATCAATAAGGGACTCGTTTCTAACAGCAACAAGCTGAGGTTTGAAAGTCCTCACCTGTTGGTTGTAAATTTATGAAAAAGTCAAATTACATTATATATGCATTAGAAACATGAGATGCTGATGCTGAGAGCCTGAATTTCACCCCAAATAAAATAAAATAAAACAAAACAAAATGTCAAGAATTTATGCTGCATGAATTATACAGTAAAAAGTAAAAACATTTATAATGGATTAATAAAAAAAAACTGTAATTATGATCATAATGGAGAAATAAAACAAAGAAAAATTATCACATGACTAAATCATTGGAGTCTACCTGATCAGCAAGAAGGGTGACATTTGAGCCAGCAGCAAGTGCCACAACTTTAAATTTATCAGGATTCTCAGCCACAATATCAAGAGTCTACAAAACCACAAGGATAATAAAAAGACATAAAACAAAAACCATCAGTTTCATGCGTCATGCACAAACATGTCAAAGCTATTCATTGAATTTGAGTGATACCTGAGTTCCAATAGAACCAGTGGAGCCCACAATAGAGATGGGCTTTTGCCCCTCCCATCTCTTGTGACCTGCCTCAGGAACAGCTCTTCCTGGCCATGCAGGAGGTGGTGTATTCACAGAACAATGAATTCCACTGCCAACTTTACCCCCACAGCCTTTTCTCTTCAAAGCAAAACCACCTGACAATAAAAAAAAAACATTACTTTGATATGAAAATAAATCAGAAAAGGGTGGTCAACACTCAATAATGCTTTTCTTTCAGAAAAATGAGTTGCACAAAGAATGGCATTACTTTCAGAAAAAGTCAAACCAAGTAAACATGATGCAAAACAGGTAAAGGTGAAGAGGGGATATTCAAAGTTTTGAACTTTTGATGATTTTGAAGCAAAATATGTGGTTTGAGGAATCCTAGGAAGAAGGAAACATGGGAAAGAGTGAAGTATGAACCTGGGAGATTGGCATGTCGGGTAGTGGACTTGAAGGAATCTGAGAAGAACACAGATTTAACTTCAGCTGGAGAAGACAAGTTAAGAGCCATGGTGAGAACAAAGAATTGAAGCCCAGCTGAAGAGATTGAATTACAGGGAGAGGAATCAAGAGAAGAGAAGTGAGACAATATGTTGTTTGTGGTGGAAGATAGATGCCTAGTTTAATAGACTAAGATGTGGATTTTGGGAGCATTATAATACCTCCATTCCTAAATAAATATAGGATATTAACTTTTTTTTTCGCGAAATATTTTATTAAATGATGACATATTTGATATATTTTTACATTATCCATTAGTTTATAAGTAAAATAAACTAATTTAAGGGGAAAAAATTGGGTAAATCAATTTATAATTAATTAATTTTTCTTTTTTAAGGAATTTATATAAAAAGTCAATTAAGTCTTATATTTAGAACAAGAGAGTATATTATTTATATTATTACTATTAATTTTTTTTCTCAAATAAGAAAAATGGAAGGTGGGCTATTTTTTTATCTGGCTAAAATTTTCTTGGAGCACTGTAATAAAAGGACGAACTCAAGGAAAGAGAATAAGACGAGTGGCGTTGGGAGGAATCAGCACCCACCAATGCTGCATTGTAGTGGTACTATATTTGTTTATAGGTGACAAGTATGCATTATCAACTAAATTAAATAAAATATAGTATATTATTAAGTAAGTTGCTATATATGGTTGACCAATTGAAGTTATGCATCCTAGTATTAACAAGCATTTATTACCATTTTAGTCAAAGATACATCCAATGAATAATGAATGTTATGATTTTAAAATAAACAAGTTCAATGTATGTGGAAAATTCAAGAAAAATACAAAGAAATATTTAGTAGGGAATTGAATTTCAAAATTTGTTAAAGGAGATATCCCATATCCAATAGTAAATGTCTCTACTCAAATAGTTATCTCTCTACTCATTTAATTAAAATGATTTTGAAATTCAATTATCACTTATTTAAAATTCCATATTTAGTACCAATGTGAGATGTGATCATGTGAATATCATATTTTTTTTTGATAAGGTGAATATCATATATTAAATGTACACTTTTTGTCATTTTACAACTATGACAGTGGATACTGCTGGAAATAAAATTTATTCTCATAAATATTTAATTTATTTTAAAAAATATAATAAGATTGGTGGGGGTTTTCGGTGAGTTCTCTTATAAGAAATTTAATTATCGAAAATAACAATAACTGCGGCGTACACAACTACAAGTGTGAGTGTAAGAAATGAAATAATAATAAATTTATACTCCCTCCGATCCTTATTATAAGTCGCCAACCGCCTCTAAATTTTGGTCCTTAATATAAGTCACCAACTAACATTAACTAACTCATTTATTAAAATTTTCCCAATACAATTGGAAAATGAACATTGGAAGATGAGAAGAGAGAAAAGATGAAAAAGGAGAGAAGATGAAAAAGGTAGTGGGTCATAGTAATAAATGTGAGAGGGATAAAAATGGAAAAGACAAAAAATAAGACCAATTTAATGATTCAACTTCCATTAACCTCCATTCCTTGATATGTACAATTTGGGCGGTTGACGACTTATAAATAGGACCGGAGGGAGTACTTTGTATACTTTTTGTATAACAATACTGTTTATTAATGGGGTTGTTTGATAGTTCAATCCAATCTCCAAGGTGAGTTGTTATTTTTATACCTGCACAAAAATGGGATCTACGCTAAGATTCATCTTATATTCACCCTTCATCTTTTTTCTAAAAGAAAAAAGATAATCCCAAATTCCCAGTTGAAAAACACTAGATGCACATTCACAGAAGGCATCAACTCAATCAATAAATTTTTAAGATTTTTTACCTGAAAATTATTACGATTCAGAAGCATGAATCATGATAATATAAATATAAAAATGAAAAAGGAATAGTATAAAAATATAAATTTAAGATAAAATAACTTTTTTGAAATTAAGGAAGCCAAGTAAATTACTTTTACTTATAGTATATGCTCCCTCTAGCCCCCCCTATAATAGGTAGTCGACCATTTTACACTAATTAAGAAAACATAGTTGAGTCATTTACTATGGGTAAAATTAATGTGGTTTTCTAATTTATCCTTTTATCATTTAGTAATGAGTACAAGTCTTTGCTAAAACCATACCTCAAAAACTAGTAGTCGAAGTTTGGGAACCAATGAAGCTGGGGTACCCTTCAACATAACTTCTCCACTTTAAGGTACTTAACTCGGTGTTTCGCATATCTTTTTGTTGATCAATCTCTCCATCAAAATCCTTTGCACATAGCCTCTATGTTTAGCCTTCTCTCAAGGAAATTAATTAAAGGTCTGTTGTAACAAGCATTTGTCTTTGGAGAAACACATTCCAAAATCTAGTAGTTCAAATCAGGTATTATAAAACCCCCCTTTAAGGAAATCTACTCAATGTCACCAATCCTCTCCTTACTTCTAATACAAAGAACAATTACCAAAAACATAAACACTTATCATCTTGACTTTTACATGTTGCTAGTACTTCGGAAAAAAAAATTATCATGCTACCTCTATGAAAAGGAAGAAGCATACAATGTTTTTCGTCTGGTTTTGACTCTTATTATAACAACCTATATAGAGATATCGGGATATTTAATGATTTTTCCCATTTTACACCTTATTATGTTTTTCAATATTTCATGCTAAAGCCTATAACTATTTCTCTATATCTCTTTTATACACTCCACCAAAATAAGAGTAAAGTTAAAAAGTAAATTTATTTCAGACATATTTATTTCCCTCAACTACATTCTCAATAAATTTTGCATTCTAAATTCTAATAATAAGGGACAAAGGGAGTAATAATATGTGATACAAAGTATGTTATATATAACCAAGAGATTTATTTAGTTTCTTTAACTATCCTATAAAAGTCAATTAAAATCACACTCTCTCTAATCGTTATTATATGTCACTAACCAACAAACTTTCTTGACTATTTTACAAGGCACTTAGGAGTAGTTTCCAATAGTATTGATTATATTTTTCATACATACCCATATTTAGTAAAGTTAGACAGAGATCTAATGATTAACGTGGTGTTATATTTTATTATAAATAATGAGGGTAACAATTAAAATCACTGGGAGTTTAAGAGATTTTTTATGTATTAAATTAATTTTATTTATTTATAAGAATTTGTAGTCCATGTCTATTTAACAATAATGCATCGAGTAACACGTGCAGCACGGTCTGGTTGGAATTAAAATGAATTTGGCAATGGCAGCCATGAGACAACGTGTTCAAAATTCATTTCATTTATTAATGTCACAAAAACAATAATGGCAGCATGCAACAACCAAACGGATTAGTCCACTCTGAATACTCAACATGAGACTATGAGAGTCTCTTTCTAGTTACTCCATGCGCCATGTCCTTTTCACATTTTACCTTTTTTTTCAACTAAATTAATTTATTTAATAAAATTAAATACTTAATTATCGCACATATCATACTATTTTTCTATATGATTGGATTATTTATACATACTGAATAGTTTTTATAGGTCAGAAAAATATATTTAAAAATGATAAACATAAATAACTTAAAAGTAATTTATTCAGCTCATTCAATGTCTTAATCTTCAGAAATCAATAAATTGAATCTTATATTAATTATCCTGCATAACATGTCACTCAATCCTCCATGTCTTTTCACCTTTTCAGTCTTAAATAATAGTGGAATCAATCAAAATTAGGTAAAAATTAATCAAATTACAGTGAAATTCTTATATAACAACTTGAGTGATATTAAATAGATTATTATTAACAACTAAATTAATTATTAGTGCAACTTTTTGAGTTGTCAGTATTGAGCTATAATTGGAGACTCTTAAGTTGTCATGGATAACCCTTTGAACTGTATTGAGCTATAATAGGAAATCATTTAGATGTCCAGAATTTCGATATAATTTGATTATTTTTTTAGGTCTGATTTATAATTTTCCCTACATGAAAGAAGACGTTGAAGAATCATACTAACCTCAAACAAATAAGACATTACTAGGATGTTAAGGATGAGAATATTATTGCATCATCTATTGAAGTGGAAATTCTTAGATGCCTTCCCTTCAGATTTGGCGTTTATATCCAACCACCTCTTATCACTTGTCCTTTTCGTCCTTAATTATGTGTTTACGTTCTCAGTTACATTCATAGTAAGATCAATTTTCCAGTTATAACACACACACACGCACACACACACTTTCCAGTAGATCTAAGTAACATAATCTCTCCTACCCATGATATAAGGTTTAACTTTGGGAGAAGGTGTGTCCCAAAATATAAATTGCCCTTTTTATTTGTTTTAGTATTTATTGTGTTTTTTCCTCTTTTACCTTTTATTAAGAACACTCTCACGGTCAAGAACACTCTCACGATCTCACTCATCTTTACCATGCGGCATACACATATTATCTCATCTTTTTCTCATTTAGTAACCTTTTAACCTGTTCACTTTATAGATAGGGGGCAAAGTTGGGGAAATATATTTCTAACTCACTAATTACTTTTGACTAATTTTAACAGTTTATTACGAACCGGAAGGAGTATCGTGGAACAAATCTCTTTAGGCTTATTAAATGAAATTTGAAGGACATATCTGTGTAGAACTTTGTTATTAGGGACTTAATTAAGTTTCTTTACTATAATCAACCATCACAGATTTTGGTTTGCTAACTGATTAGATTATAGATTCAGTTTTTCAGTTACAATTAAAATAAACATTTTGCATTACTAATGAAAAACATCATTTTCGTGGTAAAAAAACACATACTTTTCTTTTTGTTATGAGAAAAACGCATCATTATTTTATTGGTGTTTGACTTGGACTGTTAGTACTTTTGATTGACGCGGTCGATCTGTTTTTTTAAAAAATCAAATAAACTCATGGAAGGTAACGTTTGATGAAAACTATACTTAACCTTTAAAAGATTAAAATTTTTGCAGAAATTCCTTTAGAGAATTTTATATTGATACAGTCTAACCGGACCAAACTTCTACTATATGATTTTAATTTTGATATTTCATTTCAGTATATTTCTATAGATTACATCAAAATCGATGAATTCTGTGTCGACCATTCATTATCTTGTCATTAGTAAACCTGTAACAATTTTATTTACTTTTTTATTACTGGTGTGGTGTCTGGCGACTATAATCAAGCATCTGATAATGAAACCGATTAATAAAACAAAAATAAGGAACTGAAGAAAAAAAAAATCATTTAGACAAAGTTTATGACTGCGTTCGCGGGTCATGCCAATTAATTTCATTAATTTATATCTATTTTCAACTATGGCTGCAAGTTCCATATGTAGAGAATATGTAAGATTTCCGGCAGCTCTGAATATCTTATTATCTTATACACAGATCCGGCAAATTCTTCAAACATAGAAGAATCCTAAAATAAACAATGAGTTATTTTGCTTAATGTTCAAAGATCAGGATGATTTGATTTTCGTTTTCCCATAAAAAAATATGATAGTCAACATGCTAGCGTTGAATGCATTTAGTCAAAGTAGCATTGGTCTTAATTTCAATACACATTAATAAACAATGAAACGTTCTTATAACAATTTGTGTTGGTGGGATGAGTATATGTTCAAGAAAAGGTTACATCAGATAATAAGATTAGCATGGAGACCAAAGAAAATTTCATATATTTTGAGTTTGACTTAGTAAGTAATGTGAAGTGTAAATAGTATGAATTGGTAAACATTATCAGCCGAGTAAACCAACTTTAGTATGATTATATGATGATTTATTTGAAGGGAACCGCTGATTTATTTGAGCCTTAAAGAACCCGAAGTGATGCAGCATGGGTATTTTCACATACATGTGCTTGCAACCCTCCATCAAGTGATTTTAAATGTATAGCTTTATCAAGTATTGTAATATCAATGATACTATAAAATATAAAATTTATAGAAAACTACATTATCTAAAAGGTATGAATTGTTTTGTTTTATTGTTAAAGGATTATATACAATAAACTATTCTTTCAATTTTTCTTCTTCTTAACATATCCCAACATGATCTAAATGTTGGAAATGCCGTTCCTTTCTTAACATAACTATCATTCTTCTGCATTGTGAGGAAAAAGCTATCCAGCTAGTTTTGTTCTTTTATCAAAAAAGACATGATGACATAACTCTTGTAAAGAAATTGAAACCATGATATATCTATTATTGTAACGATTATTAGTCAAAGGTTACAAAGTAGGTATGGCTATAGAACGAGATCGCTCCAAGCTTATGTTGAAGTAGGAACTACTAGTTCTCCAACTCTCCCAACTTCAGGTTTTGTGGATTTATCTGGCAAGAAATACAATAAATAGGCAATCTATCAAAAAATATATTAAAAAGGCAACTTAATGCACAAAATCACTATAATATGGAACTGGAAAGGGTTAGATGTAAACAGCCTTACCCTCACATGCAGATAGGCTGATTCTTCAAAGACTTGAACTAATGATCTCTTCTTAGTCATACAGTAGCAATATTTATCATTGACACACCCTCTAATTGGCATAAAATATAATATCATTACTCATTGTTCTTCGTGTTTAGCTTCCTCATCATGCATCTCAATCTCACCATTTTTTACACTGCCACTCTCTGTTGTTGCACCTTCAGGTTCAGATATTTGGGGGTTCCTCTGCATGTCATCAGATGCCTCTGATGCGTTAGAAGAAGGAGCCACTGACTGATCATCTGACCCCTGTTCTTTTGGGACTGATGATGGCTTGGGGCGCCTAATGGCTTCGGCAGCTTCTGCCATTGCTAAGGGAGGAGGCTGAGGAGGTACCCAAGAACGCCGGACTGGCTGCTCACTTGATTGAGCACCACCAGATTCTACAGTACGCTCATTTTCATTCTCAATCTCTTGGATTCTGACATTTTTCCTCTGCCACCAAGGCGATGGCGCATCACCATTAGATTTAACGGTGTCTCGAACCATAGTAATCGAGTCCTCACCATTTGATCGAATGGTCTTTGCCATAGAAATCAACTCATCATCATTTACAAGGGTCCTATGCTCTTCAGTATAGCTGCTTTGCACCTGACCTAGCTCCCAAGGCTAACCAGGAACACACTAGTCAGTCTCACATGGGCCTTAAACCATGGACAAAGGAATGCTAATAAACATGCATGTTTCTTAAATTTTCACAAGAATGAACATGAGTGCTTAAGCTTATGATCTGTTAATTTGAAGTAACGTCCACACAGCCCCAAACCATTCCATGTTTTAATCAAATTCATGAAAGCCTGAGTTTATGCGGTATATGACAGTGTATGCTTATTTAATGTCACTCCAAACATTTCACCCTAAATAATGTAACCCCATAAATTGCTTTCTATTAAATTATTTTAGTGTTGGAAAAAGCTGTAAGCTTAAGCATGCAAAAGATGTATTCATCCAATGCGAAAGCATCAAGAATTTACTCTGCTATTGTAAGGCATTTCTCCTCTTTGGACCGTGGCCATCATCTGCAAAACATGATAGCATAACTCGTTGGCCAAAAACAAAATAATAAGATAAATCAATGGAAATATGTTCAGGTATTAAGGGAAAGAGTTATTGCTGCCTATGGATCTGACAAAGTCACAATTGGATGAAAAGGATATAGAATGTTAACATTAGAGCCAATAGGACTGTAAATGGGTTTGAACGAGTTTATTTCTTCTCTAGAATTAAAAACAAGTGCTGAGAAATGAGAATTCATGAGAAACTACTTATAAAATGTGACAAAGTTGAGAACTCACGGATAACACCAGCGACAGTTAAAAGATAAATATTTATTTTCAAAACTAACACAAGTATCAATAGTCAACAACTACCAAATAACTAAAGGAGGGACCAAAAGACTGAGGCTTACATCCGGATATGACTTTGGAGGAGGAGCAGTAGCTGGTTCCAAAGAAGCAGGTAGTGATGAAGATCTCACTGCATGGCAATCAAGTTATATGCATTATTCCAAAATTTAACCTACCAAGTTATTGAGATTTAATATGTGTAACAACCTGAACGCAGGTCATACTCCCCATTGCCATTCACAAGAAATTGCTGCATGCATAAAAAAGAAGAGAGTATATTAAATTTGCCAGAAGACAAGTCAAATAAGTTCAAGAGTTCTGACTGAAATTAATGGAGAAGCATTCTCCTTCATGTGCATCACCGTGTCTAACCTTGGAGCTCCCTTGAGTGACTCGATATTCTTGCTCTGAACGAGATGCTATGCTTGAGGCTATTGTTTGTCCCATAGTGTAACATAAGAGGAGGATAACCAAAAAACTTAAAATTAGATAATTTACAAGCAACTTCTGCAAAAGTGAGCAACAATTTCTGGCATGCATAGCTAAAAGTTTTCATATTCGGGACAGTCTAAAACATGAGATGAAAATGGAATGTGAGGTAAGGAAATTGAGATTCCTTGCCCAGCTCATCAAGCTACTAATCCAGATAGAACTGCAGTTATTGCGAAAGCATCTGGGTCAACATTCCCAGGCCAAGACACTACTAAGCTACAATTACATGAATTTTTAATGAATACAAAGGGACTATTGGCAAGTCATCAATCAAATGTTTGATATAAAAAATAAATATTAGGTCAAGCAGAGAATATTATAGCCTGAGATTAAAAAAAGAAAATTTCAAGTACCTTCCAGTTTCTTTAATGCATTGGTCATAAGTTTCATTTGCTGTACTTGCTCATCTAAATGGCTCACATATGCCTCAAAGTATCTCCTCTCTGCATAGTATAAAATCAGAAGCAGAAGCAATTTAAATACTATTAGCATAAAAGTAAAGCATAAGTCATTTGGGGAGGGGGAATAAAATATACAACATCCACTGCTGTAAAACTGTAGTTATACAATACCAACCTTCACTTTTTGAAGTCAGCAATTCACGGCTCACTTTTGCCATTTCTGTAGCTGCAGCTGCAGCTTCTTTTGCAGCCTGTGCAGCTTCTTCAACCAACACTGGTTTTGAGTCAGTTTTCTTCGACTCGTCATCTTCATCTTCAACTATAACCTTGCGTATCCAAGATTTCAACCGAGGAAGAATGGACTTCTAAAACATGAAGTAGGCTTTCAAATTGTCAAGGAAGCCTCAAACCAATATATATTAAAGCTTAGGCAAGTAGCAGGGCACTAAATTTATAAGGTATAGCAACGATATAGAAGCAGTATCATTCTGAACATGGCACTTAACACTCCACACAGAGATTAACGGAATATACCTTAATCAGTACAGCTGTACCAGCACCTGAAGCGGCCAGTAATCCAACAGCAATAAAGGCATGGGACCAGTGAAATTTGTAACGAGATAAGGTTCCTGCCGAAGGAGGGGCACCTGCAGGCTGCAAAGTCTGTGGCTGGACTTGTTGAACATTTGGCGATGCTCGTGGTTGGCCATCTATGAGTATCACAACAAACAAGGTAAGGAATAAAAATCATGCACGAATCAACTCAGCTCTATGTCAACATATTAAAAAAATAATAATAGCGATTTTACAAGTAGTCTAACTCAAATGAAGGATAGGGGAATGGAAAACAAACAAAATAATATCCATCTGTAACTTCAAGATTACAATCCTCACCTTGATTTACACCAGCTGTCTGCACACTCGGGGGAGAATCCTAGAATTACAATGAAATTAAAAACTAAAATAGTTGAACAACCATGACAGTGGAGATCAGTTGGACAAGTTGTACAAAATCAAATGAAATTGTGAGGCTTAAAAATGAGAAAACTGGTCAAATAACTAGCTTACCGGCACAAGACGAAAAGCTTCATCTATCTCCTCCTTTGTAAGGCCCTTCTTTTCTAGAAAAGATCTCCTGTACATAACAGGGGAGCCTTTAACTTTTGGGTGAGACAGAAATTTCACAGCATTTTGTACTTGTTCCTCCCGCATTGGCTGTGAGTTCACAAAGACTGATGTTGGAGAAATTTCTTTAACAGGCTCAGTGGCATTTTGCTGTTCCACATTTGTTGGCTGTGTGATTTGAGCACCTAAACCTCAAAAAGGAAAACCAATAATCCAACAATACACAGTAAGTGACTGAGAAGGGAACCAACTTATAAATTATAAAGATGCGCTTCTCATACACAAATGACAAACCACTTTTGAAAATTAAACCATCAGCTCCATTAAGATTTTTCAACATTGCTATTCAGTAAGCTTTCGTTTTCCTCACATTGAAGACCTTGATATAATATATAGAAAGAAAAGGGCCAACCCAGTTCGAGTATCCACTACAATTTTATGCAAAGAGGCTGATTCAAACTCACAACCTCAGACCCTTCGACAAGTAAGCTTACCGCTGATTCAAGCCAGCCATTCTGATATAATATATAGAAGTCACACACAAAATTTTAGTTCAGATTTTTGCTCTATTTTTTTTAATGAAGTAGGGGCAAATCTCAAACAAAAATAGTAGATTATAGAATATAGCTTGCTTCTTCGTATCGTTCCCCAGCACAAGGCAGAAAGAAAACATCAATACATTCTTAAACACAATCAAAATTACAATCTTTCCATATCAATTAACACAAGTCCATGGTCAGTGTCCTTCCTCTATATATCCAAACTAATAGAACAATAGAAAATAGAGTAGTTTTCTAAAGCTAACATTAAGAAGATTCAATGAATTCAACTTTATCTCATAAAGGAATTAGAATTTAATCATTCTGAACAATACTATTAAGTTAAATTTTAAGGATTACTAGAAACTCAAAAAAAAAAAAAACTGCATATTGAAACTATCAGAACTAAAAAAAAGCTTGAATCAGCTAAATGTTTTCATTTCAGTAATTTTCACCTGAGTTTTGACGATTATCATCAGGAGGAGCATCAGACTGGTTACTCATGTTCACTTGAGAATTCTAAAATTACGAACGATGGAAATTGAAGTGGAAAAAGCGACGTTAACGGTCGCCGGAGTTGACGGAGAAGTCAACGGCGGCGAGAATTCCGATGAGTAGGAAGAAAAGGTGAATTAGTGAAGAAGACGCCAAAACGGTGCGGATAAGTCCATTCATAACACACACAACACATATATAAGCACCGCTTATAAATATAAATTTCCGCTATCTTTTGTTTCATCTATTCTCAGCCTCTCAAAATTTCTTCTTCTTCTATTATATATACTCCCGCCAATATAATATAAATGTGCACCCGCTCAAAAAAACACTCGAAAGTATGAGATATTCTTACGTGAACCCGGTGCACCACGTCATTTGTGGTCTAACTAATCACAAGTAGACACATATGATCTGAAGTGTAATTTTTAATTTGATGTGGCACCCTAAAAATACTCAACCAACCTTTAAAAATATTTTTATTTACACTAAAATAAAAAACATTGAAAACATGATATTTGATTTTTTTAGTGATTAGTTCCTATTTTTAGGGTGCCACTTCAAATTAAAAATTACACGTCATATCGGATGTGTCTACTTGTAATTGGTTATACCACAAATGACGTGGTGCGCCGGGTTCACACAAGAATGTCTCTGAAAACATTTAAAAGTTAGTTAGTTGGTGTATGTATTCAATTATTTTTTTTAATATTGCATTTATTTATTATGATGCTATTAAAAGAGAGAAATGAGTAAGCATTAATAAATATGAAATAGAATTAGGGGTAAATTAGGAGAAAATACGTTAAATGAAGAGGCAAAGTAATGTGCACTCTTATATTTTAGACTAAAATCATTCAAATTTTAGGATTTTATATTATGGATCGAAGAGAGTAGTTATTTAGTAATATTGGTTTAGATTAACTTTTTAAAAGTGATTATATGTTTTACGCTTTATGGGTAAGCATGTGAGGGAGCTTTGTTTTATTTTGCGTTTTTGATCCCATATAGGTTGTAACATGTAAGCCCAATGGAAATTGAACATTGGGTTTAATCTTGATTTAATACATTGAGAACGTCTTAGAGATTGAGATGTCAATACTATGTGTTAATTTATTAGTGTTGATGTAATAGTTTTGAATCAAATATCCCAATAAACTTGTGGAGGGAGTGTTGAAGGAATTGGTCTCTTGAAGCTAAACATGTTTTAATCGTCTAGATTTGATTTCACTAAAAACATTTTAATAGAGATATAATATACAACATTTAGATAAGAGATGTTTGATACATATATCACTAACTTTCTATACTTAAATTTTTTATTAGTAAAGTATGGACCCGTTCCGGCCTTTAAATCTTCAATGGATTCTTACGAATGGGCTTGGGCTATAATATTGGTGAGAAATGGCTCATGATATAATTTGTGCTCAATATTAAAATGAAGTCAGCTGATTGTATTTTCATTTGGTTTCTAATTCCATCAAACTTGAAATACAATAATTATCTAATCTAAATAAGTAAATATGATCTAAATGTAGAAAGAGTGAATTTTTTTTATATGCGCAGATTAAATTACAATCTCAAATCATTTGAGAATTCAACATAGATAAATGATCGAGGACATTTAAACTGTACTGACCACCCCTTTCTACAATTGATAACGCTTCTTTTGCAAGTCTATCTGCTAGTTACCATATTCACCTCACTGTTGCACCATTCAATATGAACTTCCCAATCTTTCTCGAACCAGTTTTTATCTCTGCTAACAAATTAGCTTCGATATGATCTTTCTTCCAGCCATGAGACAAGGGGAGTCTTTGAACATTTAATTTCATCAATCTAACACATTAAATCATATAACTTACAATTTTTGGTATGTGAGAATTAATTAAAGTGGACTAATGATAAGTAAGAGCGATATATGCCAAGTTGGTTGTTCTATTTATCTAAAACATGGCAACATAGGAAATACAGCCAAAAAGCAACACCTATCTTAGATAGCTGAGTCCATAAATGGTTGACTGAACGAGCATTTGATGTTACACAAGACTCCTTGGGAAATGAGCGTTAAAGCGACTTATCTGGTTGACTTAGCTATCTCCATGGCAACACAATGATTACAAGTGAGGCTCTCATCTGCTTCATATTCACTTGAACACACATTATAGTCAATTTAATCATGTTTATTGCCTCAATGGCCTATCAATGTTTAATTTGGCGGGAAGATTAAGCTCTTGTTTATATTGAAATTTGGCATTAATAGACTTTTAGTCTCTGCTTCTTTTTCACCATCAAGAGAGATAGATTATATATGGCCAAAAGTCCTATGTTCTCGGGTGACATAAAATCGCTCATGCAATCGTAACTGGTTTTAAGGGTTTCACCTTCTTATAATCTTATACATTTAAAAATAATGGCTGGAAGAGTTATTCATTCCAATAGAGCATTATGCATGATCAAAGCCAGATTAATTAGGCATGTACATCAAAAGTCAGGGGAGAAAATAATTCATGCACTGCCAGATTGGAGGAACAAATGACAAGAGACCTAATAATATGAACATTATTAAGATAATTAAATTTAAAGAAGGGTTCAATAATTTACAAGGCAGCCCAACCAAGGTCAACAAAGTAGTCTTGGAAAGGCTCAACAAAGGAGGAATGATCATAAAGGCCAATTCCATTATTTTTGTTAGCAAACAAAAGGTTGGTCTCAAAATAATCATCACTCATAATAATATCTTGTATGCTTGTGAAATCCTCCTTATCTTCAAAGAACTTCCCAATCTCACCCTCTTGTCCACAACTTGAAGCTCCCTTCAAATGACTTGAGCAAATATTGTTACAAACAACATCTTTCGATTCAATACAGGTCGGCTTCTTAGTTTGACACGCTTTGGTCTTTCCCTTCTTGTGAACACCCATTTTTTTGCTCAAATGAGTGTTCCAATAATTCTTCACTTGATTGTCTGTCCTACCTGGCACCCTCCCTGCTATCAATGACCACCTTATTAACACAAAACCACATCATAACAATTCATCAGTATTTAGTCATAAACATCTCAAGTTTAACTCAATTTGCATTACAAATTAGATCTTATATTAACAACTCGTAGTGATACAAAACCTATTTCCAAGGAGATTGTGGAGGCGGATAATGAGGTCATCTTCTTCTTCTGAGAAACCTCCTCTCTTCACATTGGGACTAAGGTAGTTCACCCATCTCAGCCTGCAACTTTTGCCACATCTCTTCAATCCTACACATATATTATATAAATATCAATATTAATATATATGTACATGTATGTGTATATGAATATATGTATATATGTATAGATATACCTGTGAGTTTAGATATACGGTTCCATTTGCCTACACCATGCTTCTTCACGTAGTCCATTAAGATATTGTCTTCCTGAGAATTCCAGAGCCCCTTCTTGTATTCATGATGTCCACCTTCCATTATACTGATAGACTGTTGCTTAAAGGTGATGCTCTCCACAAGAGTGTATATATTAGTATTATTGAGGGTATATGTTATTCTAGAGGAATTTATGGAAATAAAAGAGGACTTTGAACTTGTTTGGTTGATTTTGGTAGATGGCTGGCTTTTATAGATAGATAGGAAAGTTTTTGGCTTGCATTGCTACACCCCCGCGTGTTTTATAAATGGTTATGAGAGGTGAAGTCATAATAAATGGTGATCAGTCTGGTATTGTACGATGTAGTATTATGTTGTGTAAGAAAAGGCAGAGCCGTTCATTATTGAGATATCATGACTGCTGGCCTTTATTAGTGGGCCACACCATGAAATGGCCATTTCACTAAGATTTTCCTCCAATTATTGTATCCATGTCTCCCCTTTTTTGTTTCCCTCTTTGAAGCTATTGAAAATTTACATTCATATAAGTGATTCCTTTTGTTTTATGAATTAAAGAGGCATATGCATACACTAAAAATATGAAGTAATAAGTAGAAGTAGGATCGAACTTATATTCTTTCACTTAATGAGAAGCTCTTATTTTTGAGTTTTCTAATTTGATGTCCTAGGCCTGCCCCTATGTCACGGAAAACTCAACTGGCTCAGATTAATCTAGATTTACGAGGATATCCATTTAAGGGCAAAGTGCTGGCTAAAGGGCATGTTATATTCCCAGGACTTGAAGCTAAAACCCCGATCAAGTGGCGACATGAGGTTACCACTACCCAATCATGCTTAGTTTAATTACTAAGGAGCCCTCATACTAATAAAGCCTTATTTTACTAGTGATTCCTCACAATCATTTATTTCACTCGCTCAGCTTTATTGCTTCATGTTATACTTTCTACTGAGGTGTAATAGTGTGTGGGTAAATTCTGTACAGAGGGTGACAGTGAAAGAGGAGGAGATTTACGTACAGGAGACAGTTGGAGTGTTGTATGTAGGCATGTGGGTTTTGTGTATGTATGTATTGTGGATGGATTCTCCTGCGTATATTAAAATTGACTGGTTTTTTGTTTGACACTTGAAAGAAGACTTGAGTATGATGATTTCAGATTTGTTTGCGTCACATGCTTTCACCAAGTAGTATAAAGAGCTAGAACGTAGGATCACGTATGAGTGAGTTGTGAGAATTGTTCATTCCAGTGCAAGCTAGTAACTCATATGTACGATCCCTTTTTTGGCCTTTTGGATTCACATGCAGAGAATCTTGTTTTCTTACCCTCTTTTTGGTTAAAAACACACACTGCCACCTCATTTCATATTTACCCTTTTGTTATGTGCTCATATTAAAAAGAATATGATGTTACAATAAGCAAGATGGAACCTATAACTTATAACGAAGCTTACATGTCACATGGTATTATTGTTCGGTAAAATTATGTGATGCTACATTGCTACTACATATCCCATGATATAATGAGCTAATCATCTCATCAAGAGCCTTTTCTTTTTCTTAAATAAATGATGTGCTTTTACTTCATCCGTGTTTTGTATGCTATTTTTCTGAATTGAAAAACTAGATCAGCAAGACTGAGATATGAGGTATGATGATATGGAAAATTGAATCACATGGGGGAGGGACGAGGGAATTAATGAAAGGTGTGGGGCGTGTGTCCAGATGCATTGGAAAACGTGAGTAGTACAACCAATAATTGAGTGTAGACAGAACATAAAGAGCAGGACATGTTGGTAGGATTAAATCTGTTTGGTATGAGGGATTTGGAGGGGAGGGGAAAGAAAATTTTTATATGATGTATATTTTTTAGTATTGAATATGTGGGATTGTAATGTTTTAAAAAAGATAAGATATTAAATAAAAGGGTTATAGTAGATATTAATTTAAAATTTTGAAGTCAGCTTTTTAAATTCTCGTAAATTTATGTCACAAATATTTTCCCTTAGCCCAAAGTGTTGTAAATTCTCTTCTCTCCCCTCATACCAAACAGGACCTAAGTGTTGTTGCGGAGAGAGGGAGAGAGATGATGATATAATTACATAGAGTCAAAAATACAGCTCCATGGATCCTGGAGCCCCCTCTTGTGCTGTCTCTCTTACCTCTCACCACATGGCTTTAACTCACTCTTTTAATTTGTGCTTGTTTGAGATGCAGTTGAGAAGTTCAAATTTTGGATTATTAAAAGTCAGTTGAAATCCAAAAATGTTAAGCTTTTTTTTGGGAAATTTTAAAGTTTAGGTGAGTTGGGTCCCGGGCTCATTAGGGTCACTCAATTCTCATTAGGAGGTCGAACCAAGGACCTATGACAGACTTCTGGACTCAAAGAGCGCTTACAGATGTACTTATAGATCACCCACTAATAAGGTCCTCACATCGGCGTGATGTTAGCTTTTGAAACTGAGACTTTGCACTTGTGTTTCATCATAAATTACATTGTATAGACTACAGAGTAACTTGTGTAATCATAAATTATATTCTATTGAGTATTTTATATTTTAATTTCAGTCTATAAAAGTGGGTGGGGTTAAAAGTCACTTTTGTAGATGTTAATCCAAACAAGCCACAATGCGTAGTCAGGTTTTAGTGTCTTATAACTAATCTAAAGGTGTAAACCATTAATTGTGAATTTCACTTTTATGATTTTAATCCAAAATGATGTTAATCCAAACTATCTAAAGATATTAATCCTAAATGATTACTACCATTTATTGTTTGTTAGCCAAATTGAGACTTCAATAACTAATTGTTTAGTGTCAGAATGATTATTAGCCCAAAAAAAAGTACTCCCTTCAATTCGTAAAATAAGAGATTGTT
Source organism: Mimosa pudica (assembly GCA_029929735.1). Classification (NCBI taxonomy): domain Eukaryota; kingdom Viridiplantae; phylum Streptophyta; class Magnoliopsida; order Fabales; family Fabaceae; genus Mimosa; species Mimosa pudica. Next base: position 14,384,239 of record JAKELP010000014.1, on the reverse strand, counting down.
GGCTCGCCACCAAAACATGTTTATTAAAAAAAACATGTAAAAAATAGGTGAGTGTGAAGTTAATTTATTATTGTCCATATTTATTGTGATATAATATTAAAAGGGAAATGCATAAACAATAAATATGAAAAAAAATTAGAGGTAAAACAGAAAAATACATTAAATGAAAAGAGAATTTAAGGGTGAACTCCTCTTGTACTGGGTATTTTGAACAAAAATCATTCAATTTTGGATTCATATATTTCATACTACACCGACAGTGCCACAAACAGGAGCGAATAGATTGATAAGATTTCAGAGAAATAGTGAGGGGGCAAAGCTCTGTGTGCATAATAAATGATCTAGCTCTTGAAACTGTGTGAGCTATAATTGGAAAGGATGAGTACAAACTTCACAAATCAAATGTCTAACTTAAAGTGGAAATTCTGAGTAAACATAATTTTTCTTGCCTAATGAGACAAAACTTGAAAGGGTGCTTTTGAACTCATGATCAATGTAATTTTTATCATAGCTTTGTCTCGCTCGACTTTTTACTTCGTCCAGAACTCTCATTACCATAATTTGAGTGCTTTGCTTACAATATCTTCACTAGATTTAGTTTGTACTCTTCCTGACTTTTTCACAAAACAAAGTCAGCACGACAACACGTTTGACCGTGTTATACAATCTGAGTGCGCATTTTTGTCCTTTTCTTCAATAAAAAAAAAATCAAATCGCGTAAGTAAGTTTAGTAAATGGGAGCCATGGTTTGGTCAAAAAAATTTGATCCTAAATATAGATTACCATAAAAATCACTAATGATCCTTTACTAATTTTACAGTGACAGTAAGAGAAAATTTGTAATATCTTTTTATTCAATACTCTTTTTTTTGCCATGGACTTTTTATTTAATACTCATTAAAAAGGAGCAAATTTCAAACAGTCAATCAATTCAAACATATTAAACAATTTAACTTCCATTTCTAAATTCTATTCGACATTTGGTAAAACTAGACGTGTAATAAAAACGAGTACATAACAAACAAGTGCATATAAGACATATATGTGACTCTGTTATAATTAATGAGACATAGTAACTATACACATTAAACTTCAAACTACTCACTCATATCCTAAATATAAGACTTATTTGCCTAATTTGATTAGATTAATGATGTTAGTTAAATTAGTTAAAATAACAAGATATTACTAGTATATCATAGTCATCTAGATTTACCCTCACCCTCCCTCTCTTATTTGCCTATTATTGAGGAGTATTGATAAGGATAACATTGGGAAAAGTTGGTAAAATTATAAATAGATTTTATATTTAGAACCAAATTTATCTCCCCAAATAAGTGTTATATTTGTGACGGGGAATACATAAGATTTAGGTGGGAATTACAATGCCTTCACAAAGAAATGGACTTAATTACCAAGAAGTCTCCATGATAATTTAGAAGTATAGAATAATAACAAGTTCCACCTCATTTGACATGAGACTTCTTGGTAATTGAAGTCACTTACTATGTGACCTCATAGTAATTCTCTCGAAAATTTAGGATTCAATCTTTTCACTCTTTAAACATTTGATTTTCGTCATAAATTTACACTGCACAACCTGATCTTCACTTTTCTCTTCTTTGGCATAGAATGAATAATAATTTTCTTTCACAAATCCTAGATAGCCTCCCCTTTGTGTAACGTTGATGACTATGTTGCTGTTTTTTCAGAAGTAGAAGCATTATTGGCATCAAGAAGGGTCTCAAGTGATCTGGCTGCTCTGCTCCTAACTCTACCAGCTTCCTTCAACAATTCACTCAGCCTTCTTTTCTCATCATCCACAACAGGATTTGCTGTCCCAAGTTTCTCCTCTCTCGTTCCAACTACATATTCCAGAATCTGAATTGCCTCATCCACCCTGAAATTAAATACCAAAGAATATACAAGGCTTAAAACTACTTCCATGTGGATATCTTTGGGGCCAAGTAATCCTAAAAACATCAATATCTTGAAGAAAAGTCCACTTGACAATTCATATATTGTGGCAAGGAGAATAACTCAGAAAAGTTCTAGACAAAATGAGTGAAAGGTGTGGATATAAATATATACTACCTGCCTATTGCATCATAGGTGCCAGCAAGATTGCTATACACCCCAAGCGTTTCATGGTGATAGGGTCCATACTCTTGTTCAAATATATTCTTTGCTTCTTCAAACAGTTCTGTGGCCTCACCCAATGCATAGCGTTGAACACAAGCAAGCCCCATTTGATTTAGAGCAATGGCGAAGAAAGCAGTTTTCTTCTCTCCAGTAGCACGAAGCTTCGAGATGGCATTCTTCAAAGTGTTGTAGGATTCAGAATAGTTTCCCAGCATGTAGTGCAAGACTCCCATCTGAGCTTCAATTCCTGCTACCGTGCTCTGCCGACCAGGGGCATCCTTGTATATCTCCAGTGCCTTGGGGAGTAACTTGAGTGCCTGATCAAGCTCATTCATGGACTCATAGATAGCTGAAATATCCATAAGACCACTTGCAATCTCCTCAGGAGGGACTGCAGGCATAGGTTTCTCATATATTCTAAGTGCACTCTCACAATAAGATTTTGATTCCCTTATCTTTCCTGTCTTGTTGTACAAATCAGCGAGACGTACAAAGATTGATCCCACGGCTGGATGATTCTCTCCTTTGCTGGTCTTGAAAACCGTGAGTGCTTTCTGATAAGCAAAAATGGCTTCATCGTACCGAGACAAAGATAAGTATGTGTCTCCAATGCTGCTATCAACAGATGCCACTTCTACTTCCTGGCCATTAGCTACCATTGCCATGCTTGCTAAAATGAGATGCTCAAGAGCTTCTTCATGGTTTCCTTTTGTTTCACATATGAGGCCCATGAGCCTCCTATCAGCTGCCTCTTCAAGAGAAGGGGGTGAACCATTTGCTCTATGAATGTCAAGTGCCATTTGGCAGAGCCTCTCAGCTTCGTCAAATCGTAACGCTTGAACGTGTGCTTCAGCCACATACCTGCATGTTTCACCAAATCTTGGGTCTGTTTCTCCCAAGACTTCCTTCTGGACTTCCATCCCTGTGTTATAGCACATAATTGAATTTTCAAGCTGGCCCAACATTGCATAGGTGTCACCTAATTGCATGTAACCAGCAAACTTCGCGAGGGCGTGATCTTGCCCTTCCTCAATGAGAGGAATTTTAATAGAGTGCTCAAGAAGTGGGATTGCCTCATGGTATTGGCCCAAGCCGGAATATATTGCCGCAGTAACATGCAGGCACATAACCAGTTCCAAACTTGGTTTTCCATCTGCATATTTTTCAAACAATCTCATTGCTCGAAGAGATAATTCAAGAGCTTTCCTCGGATCATCTCCAGTTGAAATCAAATCTCTTGCTTGCTTCAGTAAAACTTGCCCCATCTCTGGCTTGTCTGATGTAGATTCAGTGGAATCCTCACTCTGATTTTGTGACATTAACCTTTTAATAGGGGATTTCTTTGATTTTTTCACATGAGTAGCTCCATTATTTTGTTTTTTCAGAGCTTTATCATTCCTCTTATCAGTAGGAGGCTTGGGAGGGCTTTTTCCCTTGGGTTTGAACTCTGGTGGTGTTTCAGGGATATGGCTCACGTGTGAGTTTGACACTTTGTTTGAATTTTCTGGAGAAGCAAAACTTTTACTAGCAGAATGAACCTTCTCATCTGCCTGTACCAACTTCTCACATTGAATCTTCTCATCCTCCTGAACCAACTCCTCAGATTCGATCTTCTCATTGGCATGTTCTAACTTCTCACCTTTCTCTGATGTTTCACTTAAGGAATCACCTCTTGATTCTTCTGCCACTTCCTCTTTCATGATTTCCACTTCCCTCATTGGTCTACCAACTAGATGACACAATTCTGAATCGATCCTAGACTCATCACCATCAGATCCGAGACTTTGTCTCGAAGGTGAGTGATCAGAACTTTCCATGTCACATACATTTTCATAAAGCTGCTCGATCGAGGTCTCAACCGGTGGTTGAACATGTTCATCTGAACCTGTGCTCTGAGGACTTTGTGGACTAAAATAACTCCGTTGGGGCTTCATTGGAGTACTGGATTCCTTACAATGAGAAGGATTTCCATTCCTTTCGTTTGCTTCTTCATTATGTTCCAATCCATTTGTAAGGATCCCTGGCATCTTTACTTCAGAAACCAAATTTACAGTGAACAAATATCAAACAATTATCCTGCAAAACAAACAACAGTCTGAACAGATAAAACAAAGAGGCATCAACCTATGCCAATAGATTCTAAACCAAGCCTAAGAAACAATCTATGAAAGGAAATCCAAATGGGAAGCATCTAAAGATGGAATTATCCTCAGGGATTGCTTATAGAATTTAGTTGACGATATCATGTTTAAGAAGCCAATATCAATCCAAAATACAAGCATCAAATTCAGCACACACACACAAGCCAGAATGCAGAACTAAAAGATTCTCCATTTCCATAATAATGACAATGTACTCAATGGATCTACCTAAATAAGCTAAAATAACCATGCAATACACAACTATACAAGTAAAGGAAAACAAAACTACTTGTAGAAAAAAGAACTAAACAAACTGATTCCCCAAAAAAACTCTTATGGGCAGAGGTAAAAATGGACCTTTTTCATTTTCAGAGGAATAATATACAATAATACATGTTAATGTAGTGACATAAAACAGTAAACTAACTAAAGAACAAGGAAAGGAGAAAAAAACATACCTTAAGAATAAGCCATGTGAATGAGCATAACTATACTTGACTCACATAATGAAAGAGATATGAAAGAATGTATTTATATATATGATATTTATAGGGAAAGAGTCAGACAAAGAAAAATGTAACCTTTTTTGGTTGGGTGTATCCATTTAGAGGAGATGACAAATGAAATGGACTGAGGGGCAAAATGGGGATTTAATAGGAGGGAACATGGAAACAAAAGAGTGTTGAAGGGAATTGAAATTTTGCTGAATTATTATCAGAATCAACCGTAGAAGGAAGGTGAGGTGAGGTGACTTCTCTTTACCAACCAAGGTAAAGAGTGTTGTTACATCAGCATCAAACTGCCATGTCATCTTTTTTCTATGAATTTTATTGTGAATGTTATCTTTAATGAATATTTTATGTTAATGATTATGGACTTATACTTGTAATAAATTTTGTGGTGTCATTAATTGAATAAAAGTAATTCATGTACCTCCTATGTAAGTGATGTCAATATCAACAAGTTTGGCAAAAAAAATTGCATTTATAGATATTGATTTGAATGCATTTGTTGATTGGGGATTAGGGGTAGAAGTTGTTTTTCATGCGTAATTCATTTATGGGTTATAGAATAAAAATAAGTATGTGAGAAAAATTCTCTCTCTTTTGATGTGAATGTTTCTTAAGATGTGAGCCCAAATAGACTCAAAGTCAAGGGTTTAATCACAACCTTAAAAAGTAGGGGAAAAGAAAAATAAAGTTTGAATTCAAATGTTGAAAGACTAATAAACACACTACCTCAAGATATTATTTTAATGACTTTAAATGTTTTTCATGTACTTTTAATGAATACTCCCTCCGGTCCCTAATGTAAGAGCCCAAAATTTGAATGGTTTTGGTCCCTAATGTAAGAGCTCACCACACTTTCTCTCCTCATTTAATGCATTTTTTCCTACTTTACCCCTAACTCTCTTTCATATTTATTAATGGTTATGTATTTCTCTCTCTTAAAAGTACCATAATAAATATGGACAATTTCGGAAAAGAAGCATTAACTCCAGACAACCAACTAACATTCACATGTTTTCTTAAGAAGCGTTTTTTTGGCGACTAGCTCTTACATTAGGGACCGGAGGTAGTATTACTTTTGGTAGCAATTGCCAGCTAATGTGTCAATAATGTAATATCAGCAACACATTACTAATGTTTCATCAATATAGATCATTTTCAAGTTCTATAAGCTCTATCCAATAAAAACAAAACTCTATAAACTCTAAGAGCCTGTGTTTAGACCAATAAATTATTGGAGCATACAAATGTTTTCCTCTCACTACTTAATTGTTGCTTTTGATCACAATTGTATGACATATTTTTCAGTTTTTGTTAGTTTTAAATCATCCATCTAAACGTTCTCTCTACGATAATTGACTAAAATAAGGGGGAAAGGGATAATTAAACAAAATAACTAGGATGATTTAGAAAATTTATGTGATGAGTTAACTAACACAGTAGTGTTTTTCTAATTAAGTCATATAAATAAGTGGCAGAACTTAAGATCCGAGAACCCTATAACAAAACACAAAGTGGGTTTTATTTCGTTGACTGTTATGTTATCATTTTCTCTATATTTTAATGGTACTTAGATATCATTTTCTCCATATTTTATGCTTTTAGCTTGTTTAAGGACGCTCCCCGTGGATAAGTAAAAAGTCAGATGTATCCTTTTCCATACTTCCATGAGTATGTGGTCGAAGTTGGAAACGTGGTCGGTCAGACAGACGGGGAGTTGAAATCATGAAGTTACGTGCCTCCTTTAATCTTTCCCTCTTAAGCTTCCGTTAATTTCTCTTAAAGTCAGAGTTATTTGGACAACGATATGGTTATGATTAATATGAAGAATGGAATTAATTTACGCAAAACACTACTTTTATATAATGCACGCACTCATATTAACAATTACTCATTTACATCATAAATATAAGATCCATTTGATTCTTTTTTTTGGAAGTTAAAGGAATAAAATATACCTCTTAAATTATATCATGTGATAGATATAATTAGGTTATATGTTAGTTTTTAATTATAATAATTTAATTTTGAGAAAAACAGATAATTATATCTAAAAATTTCAAAGTGATTAATTTTGCAAAATTAATTTCTGAAAAAATCAAAATTTTCTTATAATTAAGACTTGAAGGGATATTAGATATTTTAGATTATAAAAAAATTATCTGGTGCATCAAGATGTCAAAATAATATTCCCTCTTTAGATCTTAAATATAGGATAGTTAGACTAATTTTAAATAAAAAAGTTAAATGGGTCACCTAGTCATAACAATTTGTGTATTATTATATTAACATTGATTTATAAGTCATGGAAACTATTTTAGAGAAAAAAAATTAGATACATTAATTTATAAATAAATTGTTCAACTTTTATGTGATTATCTTAGAAAACTCAACTAGATAATATATTTATTAGAAACAAATGAACTAATTATTTTAAAATAGATAATGGCACACTACTTTGTCAGCATTGTGGTCCAAGTGACAATAAGCACCTAGTGACTTTGAGTTGAATTCAATACAAAAGATACAATGAATTTATGAATCAATACTGATTGGAGTATCTGAGGGTGTCGAGCAGGGAGTAATAATGTTTTATGGAAGCTTGCAGTCATGTCTTTATCCATCTGATGCAGACCTCCGTTGGTTTGGTGCCTACATGGTTTTTATTAGCGACATATGGGTTAATTTGTAGGTACTCCGAACCCTTAGTTGAATGGATCGGATTGCATCGACGACGGAAAGTGGATTATTATTCAAGATTCAAAGACATTCTATTGACATCAATTTATTTGGGTTTAAATCTTGAGAACGGAAAAGTGCTTCTTTTTGTTGTTGCCTTCTCTACGTTGACTACGCTTTTTTTATAAAAGGCAAAATGACATTAATTAAAATCTAGCTATTACAATAGTTTACTAATACTCAAAATATATAAAACATAAATAAAATTAAACCATAAGCTGAGAATTAAAGTGTTTCTAGAAGAGTTTAAATCAAGTGTGACTCGATTAATTTTGAATTATTGGAATGTTTTGTGTTTTTATACTATGACTACAACCTCTTCAAGTTAGCCATTCTATTCCTACGAGTCTGAACCGGGGGTGAAGCTTTTAAGTGGGGTAGAGATAATTTGGATGATTATATATACTACTCAAATCAGGGCATCTATGCCCTTTTCTAATTTGGTTTGAGATATTTGTTCGTAGAAGGGAAGTTAATTAGTTCTTTCGTTGTTGACTCTTCTGGAGTTTATTGTCTCAAGAAATATGATTAAGAACCATTCTTGCATGTGTTCACATGGAAGCTCAATTGGTAGTCTAGTGGATTGTCAATGCTTCATTGGACGGGTCTTTCCCTTTGAATAGGGTATATCGACCTCCATCTTTGTTGCAAAGCTTCAACGCTTATGGTGCTGAGGATTTATCTACTATCATTGTCTCAAGCTCTTGCTGTCTTCAAGAAGGATCTACCACGCCATCTTGTTTTTTCCTTGTTACTTTTAACATTTTCTATCTTTTGTTGGAAAAAAAAATTCATGAATCAAGATAAAAACAAAAGAAGAAAAAGTTACAAGATTAAAAAAAGTATAATCACTAAAAAAATATTACAAGCTAACATGTAGCGATAAGTTTTAGAGTATAAATTACAATATGCTTATGTTGTTCTTGTTTTTTTAGATTTGTTATTTGATAGTGGTATTCTTTTTGTATATGGTGAGTTACAACGTTCTACAAGGGAAAATGGCATGCAATTTGAAGTCTTGGTGTACTTTGAATGATATCTACTTGAGGATGAAACAGTATAATTGTGGAGGCAAAGGAGAGATTAGGCTTTACACTGTAGGATGATAAACTAATAATGGAACTTTCAGTGATTTCAAAAATTGAAAATACTTTCATGTCTGTGAGAGGCACAAACTCAATAATTGAAAGGGATATCTTTTTAGAGACAGATTTCTGCAAAAATAAAAACAATAAACCCCACTTGTCTTGTTTTTTAAAGAGACATGAACAAAATCCTTACGCAGCAACTCAACATTCAATTCAATTATTTGCAACCCTTTGGCTGTGCAGTCCTATCTTTTGCAATATTATTGGTTACCTTGTTTTATTGTATATACAAGTAGCTAGTTGTATTATTTTCTTGTAACATAAATTGGTTGTTTTATATCTACACCACATACCGTCACACCCATCGTCTATATCCACATAAAATGAGTGTCATAAAAGCTTAGAGATAAAGAATTCTATTATAAATAATTATATATAAAATGTAGATGTATACATAAGCTTCCAAAAGTCCTTGATCGAGCTCCCACCACATAAAGTATAAGACATACAAATGAATGTCCAACTGAGAGTTTCGTATTATTATTATGACACAAAACCTCACAATATAATATGTGATTTCACGATTATGTGAATTTTTTCTTTTGTTGCAAATCTTGTAAAGGAATTGAAAGACTTTAGGCCTCTACATATAGTAGGTATATGTATGTCTAATATATTTATAAGCTTAAAAGCAATAAGAATTTTCCTCCTTTCTCCCTAATTTCTCCATTCTATTTCTTCATCTACCTCATTCTAATATTTTCTTTTTATTCATGACAAAATTCATATTTTTATCACTACCCTTATTTTTGTTCCTTCTCGATTTGGATATAAAAATTAGACAACTGTTATAGAAAAATGAACTAGACAAAGAAATTATGATTGTAAATGAAGTTGGCAACATTATTCTGACACATATTTATCAAAAAAAAAACATTATTCTGACACGAGTCATTCAAGAGTAATCGGATAACCATTAGTGCGACACGTATGACGTATCAATGAGAATGATTTAAAAAAAAAATGAATTGACAGCTGTGGGATTTGAACCCACGCCCTTTCGGACCAGAGCCTAAATCTGGCGCCTTAGACCACTCGGCCAAACTGTCCTTGTATAAGCTATTTGATATTAAGATTTAAATCTATATAAATCATGATCCACATTTGAAATCTTTTGTTTTTTTTAAAAAACTGAAACTCGTGACAGCCCACAACTCAGTTCAAAAAATCACAATAGCCCACAGTTTAATTAATTACTCGTGATTTATAAATTTCAAAACTGATTTTTATAATGTATATAATCCCACCTACCTACGTTATAAGGGTTAATTTGAGCATTTTTTTCCATATTATAGGAGATGGTGTGTAAACATTAAGTTAATAAATATTTTATTTCTATTTTTGCCCTTACATATTGAATGTAAATCGTGGAATGATATGAATAAATAATATAAAGGTAAAATTGAAAAAATACATTAATTTTACCCATAATAGATTACTTCATTATGCTTTATTGATTTGTGTAGATTGGTTGATTACCTGTTATTGAGTGAATGGATAAGGGTATTTTTTATCTAACTCTATGGATAAAAATAAATTGGGCACCCTCCAATATTCAGCAAAGAGAAAATTTTTTCCCTCCTTTAATTAGAAAAAGCTGGACTTGTTTGCAATTAATAAAAAAATTATCATCAAATGATTGAATGTATAGGAATATTTTTAAAACGAAAAATATTCTTACTGAATCTTTTTTCAAAAAAATGGAGAAGTAAAGGTGTAAATGATGACAAGATAGTCCATGCATGTCCATCAATAATTGTCGACATCATAATCCATATATACTCTGCTTTTCTTAGAAAAGCACCAAAACACCTTTAAATTACAACAAGAACATAGATCAATGTAAGATTATAGTTGCTTGTTGAACATACACGATGTTCATAGGGTTGGTAATTAATTATATATTTCAAACTATATAAGGATTCTAATTAATAAGCCTTTCAAGAAGCTCTATAACTACTACTATTAATACATTTTGGTAAGAATCTCTTCACAAAAGAAAAGGAAGAAGGTGGTTTGTAAGATGAGAAGAACTCAGGATCTTTTTCAAGGGAATCAATATACATCTCCAAAATAGAAACAATATCCTCAAAATGTGGCCTTTTATCTGGATTGCTTGACCAACATTTGTTTATGAGATGACTGAATGCCTTTGGACAGTCATCTGGTAGTGGTGGCCTTGCATTCTTCGCACACAAATAAAAAACATGTTTAAAAAACCATTAAATCTCACATCTCAAAAACAGGATAAAACACTATAAATTATAATTAGTGAGGTTTTTTCCAATTTAAGTGTTAACATTATAGAAAGACACATTCATATTAATACCTCAAGAACCCCCTTAAATGCAATCATACTACATATGAAAAATGCACATACACGGAAAATACATATGCACTAGAAAATAACATTGGTTTCATGTTAGAAAATTGAGACCATCAAAATATAAAGCAGTAATAGTTGACTTGATAAACCCCAAGTATTACTTATGTTTTCTCTTGGTTTTAATTAGCACCGGGCTAAACTGCTGAAGCAGAGGGTTTAGAATCTACCAACTATATATATTATTGAATATGCCTAAGCAGAGATTTCTTTGTATATGAAAACTAAATAGTGGGGCCTATACTTCTATCGAGTCTAAGATAAACTACACTATTCATAAAATAATGCCACTTTCTATGAACTTTATACAAATGTGTGTGTACGTACAAGACAAGCTGCTGATATAATATCAATCAGTCTTTCTATTAGAATTAGAATATGTAATAGAAAGACCCCTAATAAATAATAACGGAGGGTTATAAAGGCAGAGAACGAAATAGATCCTCTATAGTAGTACTATCTTAGTGCTTTAATGTGGTCCACATGGATAAAACTGCATTTCACATCTTGTAAAACCTTTTTCAGTCGTACAAATTTTTTTCTTTCACTTTCATTTCATTCGTAGACTGCTCAAGTGGATTGATATCCCCATCATGGATTAATGAAACCAAAAAAAGACTTGTAGATAGCAATATTTTATGCCCATGCTCAATAAACAGTTACACTAGCATATCTGAATATCTGATAACATCACCACTCACTACCAGTAACTTTACAAGTGGGTTAGGACTAAAGAGGAGAAAAAGGAAAGTCAAAAGTGCACTTCTTTTGTGACAATGAACCAGATCCATAAATTCCGTGATACTAAGATGCTTAGACCCACTAATTGAGTGATTTTATTCTACGGCCTTGTACTGCCAACAATATAAACACTCACTTTTCTCAAAGCTCACATAGTTTTTAGAAAGTAAAACAAGAAGTTTGTTCTAACCAAAATTTCATGAAACTGACGATATGTTGCATGAGAAAATAAGCAAATTCTAAAGCTGAGTATGTACCTTATGTGAGACTGCAAAAGCTGCTTGTTCTGGGGTCATGTTGTGAAATGGGGTCAGTCCAGTTAAGATCTCCCATAAAACTATGGCAAAGCTATAAACATCAACTTTCTTAGTATGGTGCTTTTCTTTGATCATTTCAGGAGCCATCCAACGGTAAGTACCTGTGAATCCTTTTGCACTACCAATCTGTGATTCTAAACAAGAGATTCCAAAATCTGCTACTTTCACACACATATCTTCCCCAAGCAACAAGTTTTCTGATTTAAGATCCCTATGAAGCACACCCTCAGAATGAAGATACTCCATCCCTTTTGCAATATCTAGTGCTAATTTCAAAACCAAGTTAAGTGGAACTCTATTTGGTTGTTGCTGATGAAGATAACCCCTCAATGATCCTCCAGCCATATATTCAGTAATTATACAAAACACAGGAGCCTTCTTGCAAGCAGCAAAAAACTTCATACCCACAAGAAAGAAAGAAAGTTAATAACCATTAGAAAATTACATGCATACAATACAACAACAACAACAAAGTTTTATCCCAACTAGGTGGAGTCGGCTACATGAATCACACGACGCCAGAAAATTACATGCATAATAAATAGAAAAATTTGAAGATATAATTTGAGGAAACAAAAGCTTACAGTGATGATATTTGGATGGTGCAAGTGAAAGAGCAAGTTAACTTCAGAAGTGAATTGCTGTTCAAGCAAAGAAGCTAATTCAGCATCTTCTTCAGGTTGGCTTATGAGTTTGATGGCAACATCTTTTTGCTTGTAAATTCCTCTGTACAGTTTACTATGTCTTCCAGAAGCAAACTTGGATCCAATGAATAACTGAGACAGATCAGCACTCCATTCTTCTTCACCTTCTCCCTTAATGGCAGCACCTGAAGATACCAAGTACTTTGACCATGAAATAGCTCGCTTGTATTCCCCAAGTGATAGCCTCCTTTGTGATCTTTTTGGGGTTGAAATCTGTTTAAAACTATGAAAGTTCATGATGACTCACAATTATATATCAACCCCTTTAAACACTTCACTTCTCAAAACTCAATGTAGATCCACAATAAGCTTGATTCTTTAGAGGCTAAAACACCTCTTGTTCTGCTACAATTAGCTACATGCTGAGGAATATTTCTCATTCGTATGAAAAACGCAAAAACAAATGGAGAAAGTGATGAACTTTGAGCTCTAAAAACTAGTTCATCTTGTGCTTTTTATTAGACTATACACTGTTCGTGAGGCAGGGGAAGGAATCAAAGAATAATAATGAGCTTTGGCATTATGGAGAGAAAAAGAAAGAGGTGGAAGTATTTTCTGTTTTGGGGAAAGAAAGAGAGAAAAGTCAGGAAATTGGTCCACTTGGTCATTAAATGAAGATCCTGAAACTACACAGAGCTGAAATGGAGACTAAAAACACTGAAACCCGAGACAGAAGAAGAAGGTTATGTTGTTGAAGTTTGTTCCGTTTTCTTGTCAGTGGTTAAAAGGAAGAGATTAGTATATGATGTGAGGAAAACAAGTGCTAAGAAGTGTTGTAGTATGGAATGGAGAGGAGAGTTAAGAAGAAGAGAGAAGAAGGTGGTGATTTGTGAGAACAAAACTCTGTTGTTACATTCACAACGTGCGAAGATCCACTTATGAGGAGACAATGTGGACCCATGACTATGAACATCCTTCTATTTTTTATTCCCCTTTTACCCTTCCATTTATTTTTTTTTTGTTAATCAACCATATGTCTGGACTTGAGGGTAGAAGTGTTGCTCAAATAAGTAAGGTTATTCCCTCTCCTAATGAGAGCGTTTTTGGGAATTCAAACAAGCGTTATGATCCTTATGGGGGTTATAGCACACTTACCAACTCAATCAACTATCTATTATCTATTGGTTTATACCCTTCCATTTAGCTTAAATAAAATGAAAAAGATGAAATACCTTGTTCTTTTCCATGCTTTTTTTTCACTTAAGAATTTACTTCCTTCTTCAAGATATGTTTGACTGGACTTATGAAAAAATGACTTACTTTTAGACGACTTACTTTCATAATCATGTAAGCTTAGCTCTGTTGTGTCTTGCCACACTTGCACTTCTGGGGGGTGCTAAATGGATCTTAATTAATTAACATTGTTGACGAAATAACTCATTTTCAAAGGCTTAATAGTAGTATTTAAGAGTCCTTTAAAATTCATGCGTCAACACTTTATTTACTAATATTCACCTTAACCTTTGATGCTTGTTATTTCTTAATTTTCTTGATTTTCCGCTGTATTTTCTAGAAGATATTCTTAGAAGATAATGTAAAAGCTACTTTAAACTCAAGTTGAGAATCTAAATTACTACTACATCTGTACCTAACTATAACGTCATTTTGAATTACGGTTTTCCTACAAAACTTAATAAGTTTGTTAATAAAAAAATAAATGGGTATGAAATAGACTTTTATTTGTTTTAAAAAAATGCATTCCTTTATGAATGATTAAGAGGGAGAGAGAGAGCAAGCATGATTATAAAAAAAATATAAAAAAGAATGTGTCTGATAAATAAATGCATGAGGGAAATAGAAAAAAAAACACATTTGTTACTCAAATATAGTCAAACACAACTATTAAAAGAGATAGACTTTTTTGTTAAGGTGTTTATATGTAGAAGCGGAGGGATTATTATCTTAATAATTTCAATAAGTACATAATATAACAACCTTTATATACATAAAAGTGTTAGAGCACCGAACAGGAGTAATATATTTTTTCAATATGAAGTGGTACCATATGAATTTTTTTAATGCTAGAGGTACCACATGAAATTTGAGCCAGAAATCGTGTCAGCATTATTTATTACTATGTGAGTACCGAGCATATTAATAGTAGCTTTCAGATTGGACCTCTATCATGTGCGTAATGTAGCAACATCTTCTGTGTAATTGAAATGCCTAGTCTCAATAGATGGAGTTTTGAACATGATGTGTGTCAACTTTTTTGAATTTAACTTAACCAAATGTGAAGTGGAAAACAAATGTGCATGTGTTAAATTGTTATTATGATATTTCAATTAAGCCCCCTCTATTTCTGTAACTTTTTTTTGGAAATGCCTGCTCCCCACACTTCTCATAATTTAAAAACGTGTTAAATACTTTAAGCATAATGTAACATGTTTTTTTTTTGACTAATTTATATGATGAAGACTTTAAGTTTAAACTAGAAATAAAAGATGGAAGAGTAATCAATTATCGGTGATATTGATTTCTCTCTTTTTTGTTTCAATAAATTCGTAGTAATATTGATATCAGTATTGAATATTCCAACGAATGCTCTTCTGATCGAAAACAAAACGAATACCGTTATTTTTCTGTAGACGTGGGGGCAAAATTAATCAATCCTCACAGATGAAGTGATGTACTACTTGGAAATTAAAGCGTCATTAAAGCTCACATTAATTTCCTTTCAAGAACTATAAAGGCACTGATGAGTGGAGATCACTGACTATTTTTCTTCGTCAGTTAGTAATTGCAAACAGATTTTGTCAAACACTAATATTCAAGTACATGCAAAAAGACATGCTAAATGTTGCGTGTTAATACGCTGACTACTACTCCACTAGCACTTGAATCAGGTAGTTCTATATACTCCCTCACCCCCAAATTTTGAATAGTTTTGACCATTTTTACAAGAGTTTTGCTATCAAAGCATTCAATTAGTTTTTTCCTTTTGTCTATAATTAGTCTCTTTATTTACATTCTCTTTGAGACTCATTTAAATAATCATATTTTTCTCTATATATATTCAAATAAAGTAAAGGTAAACTTGAGAAAACAAACTTATTTCAGAGATAGTATTTTTCATTTTCATGTATTTTAATATGCGTGAATTTATATACAAGGACATGGAGAGTAGTTAATTATTACTTCTTGTACCTATAAGAGCATACATTTTAAATTGTTTTAGTAAAAATATGAGCGTACTTTGTCGCACACACATTAAAATCCACATTTTTCTCTCTACTCTTTATATACTCTAATATAAATAATAAGGATACTTGAGGCATATTTACAGATTTCAACTCATTTTTAACAAATTTTTAAGCATTGCTGACGGGGCACTTATTTATAACAAGGACGAGTACTAGCTTAGCCTTATCTTTTTGTTTTGGCCCGACTTGCGTAGCCGTTATTGTTGTTAGTTGGTCTCATGCATCCAATTAAAGGAGGAAATCCCTTTGCGGTGCCTTAGTATAGCGTCTGGCGTCTAGTTTATAATATACCCTTTGGATTTCAGTTTTAAGAAAATTACATTTCAATAACTTTGTTCCCACAATTTTACATATATGTTAGGGTGCATGCAATGCCCAAACCACAATTTTTTTATTAAAATGCAGCAGCATTTATCTCTTTGGTTCGTATCAAAAGATGCATCTAGTGATCTTATCAAAATTGAATAAATGCGGTCAAGCCATTGTGTTTGTTTTGAAAAATATAAAAAAGTTAATTTACTTAAATTTAATACTCTCTTCATCTCTAATTATAGGCTTAAAATAACTAATTTGTGTTTATGAAAAATAATTAAATTATGTTAGAGTCTCTTGACTTTAAAAAATACGTTTTTAATTAGTTCTTTTTAAATTAACATTATTAGCTCCCCGAACGGAAAATGCTGAGATTATAAATTTAAGATGTTGACATGAAAACATTAAAATTCTTTGAATTATTTTTTTTATCGAATTATGAATTGTAAACATTAAAATTCTAACTTAGCGTTATAATTAATACCTAGTTTGCTAATTTAGCGTTATAACGTTAAGTTGATTATTTCAAACTGTAAATATGCAACTATACTACTATCATACTCCCTCCAATCTCTAACCAACATGATTAAACTAAATAAGTTAAGTAAACGGGTTATTTATTAACAAATATGATATTTTTTAGCACTATTCTTTTTTTTTTGGTAACTTTTTAGCACTATTATTTGTTTATCTAATATTTTGCACTACCTTAATACTGCAATTAATGAAGCATAAATAAGGATGGCTTAGAGAACAAAGGAGTGAAGGTGAACAAAAATCTTATATTTGAGATCAAATAAGTTTTCATAACCAATTTTTATATTTAGGATGAAGAAGATGGATAATAATGTAGAGAGTACAATTGTGTACTCCAATGGCATGTGGATAAGAAATCATGTGATGCCTCTATCTAGAATATGGGAAAATGGAAGGGATTTGAAGAAGTATGATTAAAGTGAAAATAGTGCAGAAAAAGATAAAAGAAATGGGGTCCCGGCCTCACGGGGGGGCTATGTTGAGTTCAGACTTGAAAGAAACTATGGAAGTAAAGTAAGCATATTTGTCGCTTAGTTAACAGGCCAGCATTAGTTTTTTTTTTCCTGTTTTTTTAAAATAGCAAATCTCTCAAAATCTTATCAATTACTGCAGGCTTAATTAAATTTATGGAGAAAGGGGCTAAAACGTAAATAGATGTGATGATATAAGAGAAGCTTATATTAATTTCAATAAGGGATGGGGATGATAAAATGAGACAAGG
Organism: Mimosa pudica; assembly: GCA_029929735.1. Taxonomy (NCBI): domain Eukaryota; kingdom Viridiplantae; phylum Streptophyta; class Magnoliopsida; order Fabales; family Fabaceae; genus Mimosa; species Mimosa pudica. Next base: position 14,366,642 of record JAKELP010000014.1, on the reverse strand, counting down.
TGGGGTAATGAAATGGAAGTGAGAGAGAATTGAGTGAAGAGGAGAAGAAGGAGGAGGATGTAGAGAGGAAGAAGTAGTTAATAGGAGGGTAAGGGTATGTTACGGAGAGGCCCAACAACCCACAAGATTTGAGCCAACATTTACACATTTCCTTCTATCATTCTCTGCTTCTTTGATTGAGACATCCCAATCCCACCCCCATTCTTCCCACTTTCTTCATTTTTCTTCATTCTTCACCTCTCCCTCCATTATTATTATACCCAATTCATCCATTTCTAAACATAAAATGTATTTATTTGATTTAATTAGATTAACATGTTAATTAAATTAATTAGAATAATATGATATTACAAAACATAAGCAGTCACTTTTATTACATTCTTTCTTTCTTACTTATTTACCATTGAGAGAGCGCATCACGATGATGACTAGTAAAAAAGTTGAGGGAAACTAGCGGTATTAACTCCTAAAATATGATACTCCCCCTGTTCTTAAATATAAGAGCATTTTGACTTTTTTGGAGAATCCTAAGAAAGCAAAATGAACAATTTAATCATAACATATTTTAAATATTATTAGATCATATGTAAGTTCATAAGTCAAATAAACTAGTTTAGTGAAAAAATTTGGGAAAATCAATTTTTAATTACCATATTTTGCTTTCTTAGGATTCTCCAAAAAAGTCAAAGTGCTCTTATATTTAGGAACGAAGGGAGTATTATATTAAGAACCACAAGAAGGATATCATTATCAAATACACCCTCCCTTTTTCCTCACTTAAAATATAAATGCAACGGTTTATTTTTATTTTTCCATATATTGAGACACCTTCATGGAAAATTTCATGTAAATTACTTGGAAATTATTTTTTACCAAAGTTTTCTTAGGGCCTATTTGGATTCAGCTTCTGGGAAAATAGCTTTTGGAAAGTAGCTTTTGAGTAGAATAGCTTTTCTGAAAAATAGTTTTTGATGAAATGAGAGTGTTTGGATTAAGTTTTTGAGAATAACTTTTAAGAATAATTTTTGAGTAGAATATAACTTTTTTGAAAAATAGTTAGGATAAATAGCTTTTCATGTTTCTTTTATTTGAAATAAGTGTTTTTACTAAATGAGAGATCGAAGCTTTCAGCTAGAAAATGAGCAAAATGTAGTTTTTCTCAAAATAGCTTTTGGAACCCAAACTAGCTTTTCTTCTCAAAATAGCTTATCTAAAAAAAATTGAGTGTTTTATCTTTACGTGAAACCTAAGTTTAGAAGCTAGAATAGCCTTTGGAAATATATCCAAACATACACTTAGTTCACAAGAAAAATCGGGTGAGAATAGGATTAAGTGCGGTAACAAGGTTTGTACATCCTATATGATTGGATTTGGTTTTTCCCGTGACCCTTTCCCTCCACTTCCTCTCTACGTAAAATTATTAAATGAGTCAGCCCATCCATGATTGAAATTCTCTATTTTTTTGGGACCAAAGTCATGTTCTCTATTGACCATATCTTGATATCTTTTGTTTGACTCAAATCTGGTATTGGTTTCAAAATTGTTTGTTTAGAGCTTTGGAAAACATAGAATTAAACTCATCTCTACCGTTACCCACGAAAAAAAATGTGTCAAGATAAGAGCAGAAAGAATTTGTTTTAGCAATCAAAGCAAACATTACCTCTCTCCCCTCTTTTCTTGAGCTAGATATTCTATAATTTTTCATACTGTAATAATCAACTAACAAAAAAAATCACCATTATGACGAAAAACATATGTTCTCTCTCCCCACAACCTTCGAATAAAGGTTAAAACAATCGGACCAAATTTATATTTGATAATATCTCAAGCAATTTAACAAGGCTAATTTTCAATGAGCCCTTTTCCTTTCAGGTAGCTGTAGAATGGCAGTGCAAAAGGAAAGACGAGAAGACCTCCTTTCTAGTTTCATTATGGTAATGGGGGGATTGGTATACAAGAATACAACCTTGATATTGTAAAAAGATTTTGGTGAAGTGTGATAATTTCACCCTAAAAGAAGTATGTAACACTAAACAAGAAGGGAATTTCTCCTCCACCTCCAATTGTAGGTAAGACAATATCTTCAGCAACTTTATGAGTGTGCCTGTACAGTAAAAAAATCATGGGCTCGAACGATCCATTCCTCCCTTTGAAACATAAATAGGGAACAAGAAGAAAAGAGCAGAGGCTAAAGACTGTGTATAGACAATAGGAAAGAGGCTCAAATGGAGCTACGGGCACAGAGATTGTAGCCGGAGATAAGTGAGCTGAATGCAAAGGCGAGAAAAGCCAGAAAGGACATTGCCACAGAAGCACTGGCCATCTCAGTGAACTTGTCTTTCCCCCAATTTGATTGCCAATCATCAACTCGAGTAGCTGCCGATGATGATGCCGATATAAGAAGATATGCCAGAATCTGTTATGTCAACCATGATGTCAAAAATCACAACAACGTTATTCCAACAAATATAAATCTCATTCTAGCGCATAATGTTCATATGGATGCATATTACATGCACCACAAGAAGGCCCTCAAAGAATTGGCACCAATGACGCCTTCTCAAGGAACATCAGTGTTAGTGTGAGCTTGCTTTTAGTTAGATTACGTCAGTCTTCTCTTGAAAACTCAGTCAACTCAACTCAGCTAGTCAGTTAGTTCTGCATCACACCTACTAATAAAGTGCATATTAATGAAGTACCACAGCTCAATAAAGTGATGATTGATGACCCCATTATTCTCTCTCTCTCTCTCTCTTGCTACTCTTATGTCTTAACCTATGGTAATCAACATTGAAAAATTTGAGCAAATATCTTTGGCTTCCATGAGTCAAAATCATCTCTAATAAAAGAAAAGAATCAACGAGGACAGGAAGGATTATGGCTACCATATGGCTACCATTTGACAGAATTAAAAACTCAAGATTAAGTTTTGATGAGTCTATTAACTTGCCTGGTCCATGAAGAAATCAAAGTGACTACGGAGATGATGATTGATCATGTTTTTTCCGGTGACTAGTTGATAGGCCAGATCACATGCTTGAAATCCTGCGTATACAAATGCAATGACATTCACAGATAAACAATACCTGCCAAACAATAAGAATTACTGTCATTGAAATTTAAAACTTTGGGATGAAAATACAAGAAACAACTTATTGTTGATACAGAAAACCTAGAATTCAATAGGAACTATCGGGACAATAGTGCCCTTCTTTAATGTGTTCTCATCAACATCCTATTTTTAAGGAGTTTCCAGTCATTCATGGATTCAACAAGAACAAAGCAGTCATAAAAAAAAATCCAAGACCATTATTGTTGTTAGTTCAAATACCATTTTGGTGAATATAGTCTCCGAGCATTGCTATAAACAACATAAGCCAAAACTAACATTCAAGGGTTGCTAAGATCCAGAGCAAAATGGGTTTAAGGTAGATCTCTAGAAAGTCAAAAACTAGTAACAGCAGATGACACAATAGGGAGAAAATTGCGTTAAAAAATAAAACAAGTGGCCTACCACTGATCATCAAGGAAGGGTAGAGGCCATTAAAAACTAAGGTAGAATTATAATAATTCTGAGATTGCTTGAACTATAAGACAGAACAAAAGCAAGGTCTACATAACTACATTCAATGTAGTATCCAGTAGTAATAATTTACCAATAACACATCAAACTGACTGGCACAGAAGCATCAACAACCAAATTTAGAAAGAGGACAGAACTATTTGTCAGTAAGATCTACATGCATTCAGCATACATCTTACTAGAATAAGTAATAAAACAGGACAACAACAAAATAGCAGCAGGTCAACAGCTGACAGTTAGATAGACTTATAAATGTTTTATGTCACTAAAGCAAATAATAAAACCTCATAAAAAAGATAGACATGCACCATAACATTGTAAGTCTAAAATTTAATTAACTCCTGCTCAATTTCAACTTCAAAATAGTACCACAATAATAATAAGAGCTTCAAAATAAAAAATAGAAAATATAATTAAAACACAAAATATATAAGCTATAAGAGTTACATATTTATATACCTGTATTCCTTGTAGCGATCAAAAGAGTCACCACTCCAACCTTGAGTTTTATCAGCAGCCATAACAGAAAACGAAACCAAGCAAACCAAAACCTCCGTTAACCTAAACCCTAGCGCCGCCTTTCTCAACATCTCCTCCTTCCTCGACGGCGCCGGAGAATACGCCGCCGCCGCCTGCGGCGGCGGCGGCCTCGATCCACCACGACCGGTGTCCACCGGACGCCATACGCCGGCGGTAGGCCCTACCTTGGTAACCGACGGCGGCGCATCCTCCCTAACTGCACGATTAACCACCGCCGTAGGCCTCGGCGGCGGACGAGCGTTCTCCGGCGAAGATTGAACGGCTTTGGAGACTGCTACAATCGCTTTTGAATTATCCGGCGAACTCTCCGGCGAGAGAAACTCCTGAGGATCGCCTTGCTCAGATCGTAACGGCGAGTGAGATCGAAGAGGAGAATGAGGCGAATCATGTTTAGAAGACGAATCGGAAGAATTCTTCGATGATGAATTTTTCTTCATCGTTTGAAATTTTGAAGTGAAAAAAAAACTCTCAGAATTTTCTGCAACGAATGATTGAGTTAAATAGATGAAGAATTGAATAGAGAAAAAGGAAAAGTAGAGAGCTTGAAGTTCATGTTGATGCTATCTTCGATTCTTTCTTCCATTATCGTCAAAAAGGGAATCTTATTAGCTTGTGTTAAGTGCTTAACTAATCACTAATCAGTAATCATAGTGGCTTTGGCTTAAACCCTGACCCGGTTACCACGTGGCGGGGTTTTATTGGTGGAGGGGAGAAGGGAAGTAAGGAGTGTTTGCACTGGATTATGACTTCACTGAAGTGATTTAGATTCTGTCATACTTGGAGTTGCAGTCAGTTACATTCTGTGGCTTATTCAAGCAAGGAATTTTGGCTTTGGCTTTCAAGAAAAATATCTCAAGATGTGATTTTATTTTATTAAACTAAAATGTATTTTTATGATTTTGAAGGTGATTGGCTAAATTTTATTAAAATAGCTTCCTACATCATCTATAGGAATTTCAGCTATGTAATCTCATTTAGTGAGGGCGGCCACATGTCATGGTCACAAATTTAATACTTCTTCAAATCCTAAATATAAGATTTAATTGACTTTTTTTAAAAGATTAAGGTTGTAAAAAGTCACGAGGTCTTATATTTTTTTTTTTGGCCAGTACGGAGGTCTTATATTTAGAAACGGAGGAAATATGAAATAATATAAAGGTGACATATAATTGAAATAAATTTTCAAAAACTAATTTTAGAAAGAAATCTTGAAGATGGTCAGAGTCCAAGTTTTTCTTAGCCGGCCCCGTCGAAAACTTGTTCACCAGTTTTTTGGGTCGAGAACATGTTCACTAGTTCAGTTTCATGTTTTCTCGTACAATAGAATAAAAGATCCTTATGTGCAGCGAAATGAAACTGGCTTTTTAAGTTTTTTATAGAAAAACTGAATGGTTTTATTTTATTTTTCATATTTCTCCTTTTCCCCCTTGATACTCACTTCCCAAAAATGATAGGAAAAATTATATTCCTAGGCCTTAAAAAATTGTTTAAAGTATTTCATGAGATTCTTGCTTGTGATTTCCTTTAGGGTGAAATTCAGTATCATCAACCTTATTCAATTAAAGTCTTTGAGCTGAATCTCTATCAAATAATGTGGTTGATGATTGGGACAAGTTTTTGGGCTTCATGGCATAGTCTTCTACTCTGGACCCACCATCAATTACAACTTTAACCCTTTGATTTGTAGTAATTTGATTAGTCCACCACATACTTTCATAGCTAAGATCAAACCATACCACGCATATGATCAATACAATAAACCTCAAATGGGTCCACTAAAAATTTCCACAATCTTAAATTTAAAAAGAGAGGGGAAAATCATATTTGATTTCTTTGTGAGTGGGTTTAGCTTTAGTGAATTAAAGGCAAATGTTTCCACTCAACTTTAGACAAGTTTCTGCTGTAAAGGTTCCTCTTACCCTTTTCATAACTATAAAACTCTTTATATACAAACACCACCATACGAAGCAACTTGCCACACAATGCAAATCTATCTTCTACTTCTCATACAAACACCTTTTCATGCTTCACTACAGTCATCTCCTGCACACTTAGGAATCTAACTATACTATCAACAAGAAAAGCATCTTTGTCCGTCCCTATGTTGCATAGGGTCACTTTGCATTCACAATTCTTTAACTTTGCTCAATCTTCATGCAGGCCAGGTTGCTTAACCAAAATCTCATGCAGGTTGCTTAAGATGATGCACCATGCATAAGAAATTTATTTAAAGATATAAGTTACATTAATAACCTAGAATGTACAAAGAAAAACATCTCTTTTATTACTTGCTAAGTTTTGCTAAGTTCCTATCGCATTAAGTGGTCTGTAAGCAAAATTGATATACACGAAATATAATATACAACAAAAAAGAAATAAAAAAATTTCGTGCATGGAAGGCTAAGAGACTAGATAAAAATACAATCGCCTAAATAAAATTATCACCCCTCTCTCACAAAGGTATCAGATGATACTCTCATCTCATGGCAGTGTCAAAGTGCCCAATGTCCCGCCTCATATTGATGAAAAAAGTTCAAGATAGGATATGATATGGAACTCACTCTGGTAATTTCAATCGGTTAAATATCACTAGAAAACTTTGCTCTGGCACGACATATAGGAAACCAAGATCTGCACCTTTCACATATGGCCCAATCCCCTGAATATAAAAGGAAAAATGTCAAGAGAAATCACACTAATACATGTTGGTTCATAGAGAAGAGTGTCCTTTTTTAATGCATGAGAAATACTTCCAGACATTTTACTGCCCTTTTACCTTGCCATTAAGTTGGAGTAATTCTCCATCAACCCATTTTGGATTTTGGAAGCCAAAGTCAGCAATTCTCCCTTGACCTTTGTAACCTGCCACCTGTTCATTCATGAATGATACAATGTTTAAAACAATGTATTTAGAACAGTACAATCAATGTAATAAGAAAGGCCCACAAAAAAGTCTGGTTACACTTTGTCAAACAGAAAGCATTCTTCAATTCTTCAAGAACATATAGAAGTATATGCAGTTTGACACCAAAAACAAACAACAACAATAGCAACAAAAATAAATATGTAAAAATGACAACATGGATTTGACAAAGTGTATAAGTTGACACCAAAAACAAAGTACGCAAAAATGACAACAAAAGTTAAGTTGACTGATAAGATGGTTTGAAAAGAAATTTATAAATAAATATGTTTTATAGTGTGGCTCTAAACAAAAATACACATCTATATGTATACTTGTGTATAAAAACAAAATATTCAATTGGGAACGGGAATTACCACTCCTAATTCATCTGGATACATCCCACGGTTAGAGAGGCGATTGCCTCTACCAATTTTAGCACGGAAGGTCACCTACATACCAAAAGTGCAAATTTTAATTTTATAAATTTTTTGAAACATTATATGACAATATAATATGACAAGAATTGAGAGATTCAAACTACAAAAACCTGGCCAGCAGGAACATTAAGATCCCCAGTCAATTTCACTGCCTCTACATATTCAAAGAATTCCACATCTGAGGAATTGTTTTCCTCCCCCAAATCACTCCAATGCCCAAACTTGCGCCTCAATTGCACTACTTCAGTGCCATAAGGGCCAAATGCACCAACATACAGTCCTACATGTCCACCAGCAGATTTCATTTTACAAATTTAGACATTGTCAGCTCATCACGCAAATAAAATAATCAAAATGAAAGCACAGGTAGCCTCACCATCAAAAGGATCTAGATCCCCTTGTGAAGTTACAATCCGACTGAACGAAGTGTATTCAGATAATCTACTTCTTTTCTGTGCTTGATTAATTGCAAGTTTGACAATTTCACGTACACTTTTGGACACCTAACTCAAGAAAATATTTTTCAGTTTATTGTGAAGGAAAGTATAGCATTTTAACTAGAAATAAGAGAATCCAATAAGGTGTCATTATTATCATGATGAAAAGCTTCATATTCTTGCAGAAAAAATAACATCATAATTATTGTAATAATTAATTCTTACTTAGTATATATCTTATCAGAAAAAATATAGATATGTACACAATGATTTAATATATCTCATCTCACCTTGGCAGAGACTTTGTCAGAACTCCAGAATGCCTTAGCAACTTCAGAAGGCATAAGCTCTGAGACTCCTTGTGTTGCCAGGGCTTCCACTTTGACGTTGGATACTTTGTATTCTCTAGTATCATAATCTAGATTTCTTCTAGGGATATGCAAGAGAAAAGAATCTCTTTCTGACTCTTTTATTTCAGCTGGAAGACGCATAAATTCATCTTTGGCAGGAACTTCTTCATTATTGTGAACAACCCCACCGATAAAAAGTTTCATATCCAAATCCTTTTCATCTCCAGAGACATCATTATCCCCTTGTAAAGTGACCTCATCAGGTTCATCCAGATTAACTTCATCTTCGGAATCCTCATTGATGTTTGTATTTTTACTCTCTTCCTCCATCATCTGTTTCACAGGATCATTATCCTCAGTCCCTACCTCTTCAACATTAATGTTCATGACTTTGACTTTCAATCCTGGAATTTTTTCTTTGAGAAAATTAATCACATTTTTAATACCCTCCTCAGTTGCTCCCTCAATACTATTGCTTTTCTCGTCACTTCTCTCAACCTTCTCTTCTTGTTCCTCCACTTCAACTGAAGGAACATTCTCAAGTTCAGGTTTGGATGGGCCTTTTATAAGCGCAGATGGAGAGTTACCCATTGAATTTCCTTTAGCTCGTCGCAAGTACACTACCTGTCAAAACACATGACATGTACTGCTTTTACTTCAGTGTTCAGAAGCTAGAAGACATGAATCCAATAAAATCCCAATAAATGCAGGCCAATGGAAAAGCAATAGTGTGATTGCAGTTTGGTGGTATTCAATAGCATAAGAAAATCCCATCAAACACAAGTTTTCTTAAGATGATTGTTTACCAGTTCTGCACATAGGTTTGAACATAGACGCTCATCTTTCTGCCATATTTGTGGAAGTATTCTAGTTATTAGATCAACAAATATTTCACTTACAATATTTTAATGGCCATCTTACTAACCCATCTTTGTGGCATTTTACATTATATATAAAGCACGCATCATTATCAATAGAATAAATAAAATTAAAAAATCAGTTGGACAGTTAGAATATTACCTGCATATGATATGAGTCATCAGTGTTTTTCACTACATAAATTTCAAAAATTGGAGTCCCAGGAGAACCAGTGATCAATTGTCTGTAACACACAAAAGTAAGCAGTGCTGAAAATTAATCAAGGGCAAAGTAGAAATGAAAAAGTGTGTACCTTGGGCTGTAACTTTTGCCAACAAATCTACCCATACTGGGACAGATGCGTATTATTCTGCCATAGGGATCATCTGAATCTTTGGAATAGCCTACCCACCAACCCACCTGCACATAGTGGCAAGAATGATTAATGGATTTTAAGACATCACATATCTGTTAATAAAGACTCGGTTAGAACCATAATTATTTGTCATAACCACCAATGCATTTGTACTATTATTTAGATGACGTCTTTCCAGATGGGCATTGGTTCTTCCCAAACTGTAGCATAGCTTTCATAACATACGCTTGTTCATTAAATATTACAATTGAGGGCACAGTTTCCTTTATTTTCCTTTAGCTTCTTAATGTGGAGAGCAGTATAATGGACTTTCCCCTACCATGTAACATTTCCAAATTATAATGCTCCGTTGCAATCCCGTCTCAATTTTACTCTTACGGGCAATAATTATTTTTATTTGATGAAAAGATAAACATTCTTAGATTCAAATGTCACTGTTGATTTTACCTAGAGAAAAATTGAAGTTGTCCATAAGCTGAGTCAATTACATCAGGAAACAATATTACAATATTCAGTAAAAAAAACCTTCAATGTTCTGGATAAAAGATGAAAAAGCAAGAACAAAAATTATGTACAGTGATGGATGATAGAAGAAGCAATTGAGAAAAATACCAGTCCGCTTCCAGTATGCCTAGATAATTTTGAAGCCTCATGGTATCGCTCTTCATCAATGGCGCTCTACAAAACGAGGAAAAGATGATTTTACAAATAAATCTCATTAACCATACAAAAATTGTAAAGGTCGCAAGTCTCGAGACTCCAACTAATTAGGATGTGATCTTGCCTTCAACTGAGACATAATTTCAGCAACACTATCCATTGATGTTGCTTCTAATAGAGCCCTTTTCAAATTCGCTGCTTCTTGGAAATCTTCCTTTTCTACCGCCTCTTCAAGTTGAAACTGGAAAAAACATACAATGATTGCGCATACTTGATCATCACTAAACTATCTTTGTATTGCAGTCTATTCACACAATCAACAAACCACTCTTTCTTTATTACAATCCACTAATACTCTCTCCGTTCCTAAATATAAAAACTAGTTGACTTTTCTGGAGAATCCTAAGAAAGCTTAATAAGGTGATTAAAAATTCATTTTCTCAATTTTGTCTCTAAACTAGTTTATTTGACGTATAAGCTAACATATAATCCAATAATATACACAATATATTATGATTAAGCGGTTCATTTAGTTTTCTTACTATTCTCTAAAAAAGTCAACTAGCTCTTTGCTCTTATATTTATGAACTAAACGAGTACTATAACACAACAAAATGAATGTTTTACTCTCCTCCATAGTTTCACTAAACAGAAAACAATCTAAAAAATGTTCACAACTAATAAAAAAGACAGACACAAAAGGAAAAAAAAAACAAACTTTAATAAAAAAACTTAAGGGGTACCTTAAGAAGAGAGGCAAAGTTGTCAGCTTGTTCAATTTCAGAGAAATGACGGCTCCATCGATTCCAATCCCAATCCAAAGAAGAATTCCCATTACAATTATCATCACTACTACTACTACTAGTGATGGCCGTACAACGGCAACAAAAGTTTGAATTTTTCCGATTCCGGCGGGACAAAATCGAGAACCTGCTTTGAAAAGAAGGGCCCCAGTTGAGAAAGAAGCTAAGAGTGAGTGGTTTCTTTGAATTTGGGAAAAAATCGGAGGTAGAAAAAGGCCTTGGTTGTGAGCTGGAAAGAGCTTGTGCTGCTCGCCATGGATTCGCCGCCGGTAATACCATAATGAATCGGAGGTTGTTTTCCGGCGAGGGTTTGGGTTTATTGGAAAGGTTGGATTTTTTTTTTTTTTTTGGAGGTGAGATAATGGAGTGTGTTGAAGGAAGAAGCTGGGAGAGAAGGGAAGAAGATAGAGATAGACTTTGTCTTCGAATGTTAGCAAAATACTAACTCCCCTCCTAAATGACCTACATTATTTTTTTCGCGAAATAGGTTATTTAATTATAACATATTTGATATATTTTTATATTATCCATTAGTTTATAGGCAAAATATACTAGTCTAAGGGAAAAATTAGGTAAATCATCAATTTATAATTAACTTATTTTACTTTTTTAGGATTTCCCAAAAAAGTCAATTAGGTCTTATATTTAGGACATGAGGGAGTATTATAAAAATAAAAAAATTAAAAAATGTTTTTTAATGTAAAAGTCGGACCAGAAGGCAAGCTGAATAGGTTAGGGTCATAGTTAACATGGTCGGATTGCTGAAACTGATGGTTGTATTGATGTTCAAAGTGATAACCGTTGAGCCCAGCCCAATCATGAAAGGGTGGACGATTGGACTGTTCCAATCCGGTTCTTAGAACACTGTTTTTTAGTAAGAAAAGATTAGGGATAAGAAATTTCATATGGTTGGTGACTAAGAGTTGATGGTTTGTTTAATACTTAAAACTGCTGGCATATAATGGGGGTTTAGGTATTTTTTGGTACGTAATTTAAGAATTTTTATATGGTGGAGTTATTTTTCTTTTCTGAGAAATTGATTGGGTTGATTAATGGCATAGCGAGGTTATATATTTTATTATAAAAAAAGGTTATGTAATGTATTTTACTTTCAATATGGGTGATGGATTAGAAAAGGGATTGCTCTATCAATTAAAAAGATTTTTTTAGCCTGAATCAATCAACAAGATTGATCCATTGTGGAATGACTAGTTTGTCTGAAATGAAATAGGATTATTTTTTAAGTTCGTTTTCTCTCTTTCTATATATTAAACTTAGTCAACTTTTAAAAAAACATAGGAAAGCTCAATAAGCCATTGATAAATTGATTTAAATTTGTTATGGATTGATTTCTATGACTTATAAACTAATTCATAATATAATAAAAATTCATATATATGATGATTAACTAAGTTATTTTGCTTTTTTAATCTTCTAAAAAGGTTAATTATAGTTTTACTATTTTGTCAAATAAAGCACACATAAAATAAGTTGACAAGTGATTGAATTGAAAACCAAAATAACAAAAAATTCCTAATCTGAGCAGAACAACATCCACAAGTCAAAAGAATTCGTTACACATAATGAAAATATGAAGCAAAAGGATGGATGCCATGCATGCATCTTACATTCCTCAAATTTGTAACTTTTTTGTATAAAAATTTTTTAGAGAGGAGATCGATCTTAATATAAATCAAGGGATATGACACTTAAATAACTCCTAAATTCAATTGTTGGGCAAGACATCGCCTTATACCTTCAGGCGTTAGACATCCCCAAACCACAGTAGTGGAGAATTGAACATTCTTCATTTTACGGTAGCTGGTGTGAGAAGACATGATTTTTACCTCCTCAAATATAGTTATGAAGAAGGCAACACCAAGTGGACAAATTTGATTCAAGTGGGTGGTCCATCCATTGTTAATCCTAGCAGTCATAATCCCAACATGTATGAGGCAGACACTGAGTGGGTTTTACACCACACTTACTTGAATGGGCCAAAATCGAAATTCCATTTCCACAGTTTGTAGCCCCTAAATGTGTTGTTATTGGGTATTTTATATGCTATCACTTCTGGATAAAGAGAACCTCAAACTTATCATACTCAGTCTAAATACAAGACTCCTTTAATTTTCTTTTTAAAGCTAAGGAACCAAATTAGACTACTAAATTAAAACATATACCTTATTTAATTAGATTATATACTAACTTATAAGTAGAATAGATATTTGAGCAAGAAAAATATAATTAATAAACATTTTAAAGTGACTTAAATTCTCCACACAAAAAAAGTCTAAAAGAGTCTAATAATTAGGACAGAAAGGAGTACTACATTCCAATGCAAGCTGTAGGGTCCAACACATAAATTGCATAACTATAAACACGAGTCAACAATCACAGAAAGATTCATACAAAGGTTTAAGTAAAAATACTATAAATATGGTGCTAAAATATAATTACACGATGTCATCTTTTTCTTTTCACACACAATGACATTCTCTAATATTTTGAATAGGAATCTACGAATTAAGAATATCAAAATTGTTGCCAAATAGCATTCCTATCCAGACAAAGTTTCAACTTATTGATCTATAGAGAATCACTTGCTTAAGAATGACCATCTGGAAACAGGGCTGTGAAGTAACAAAAGGGGAAGGTGGGCAAATGATGAGACCAAATTAACTTACAATTATGAAGACCTTCAACTCTTTACATTTTCATGAACAAAAAAGACAATTACAATGTCTGCAACTATAATCTATGTTAGCTAAGAGAGAGGGAAACAAAGAAAACAAATACCAAAAGGCATGTATACTTTCCCCCCCACACCCATCCGGCCACCCCCTTGTGGCCTGGTAGGTTAATATTTTCAGGTTCTATTATTTCACAAAGCGCCCAAAAAGGAAATTCATCCATTTCATCATGGAAAATTTCTGGTTAGAATGTATGTGCCATTGTATATAACTTCAGAAAATGGCCAGATATGGACATTTGACTTCAAATTCTTTGAATGGATTCAAAGTATGACAGAAGTAAAGGAGAAGCTGTTCTAGTTTTGTGCAGAGGAGATACTGACAGGCATGCATTCAACTGAAGGGCCTTGTTGGTCTCTAGTTGAAGTATTTCGCGTAACTTGAGCCACAGTACCATTCTCTGCATTTTCCAATGTATTGCCCACCTCATTACCCGGCCCAGCGATTTCTGAACGCACTGGGCGGAGAAGACCTTGTAATCTCAACAAGTAACTCTGACTAGAAGGTTGGCCTCTCACATATCTTGTTGTTGTTACAACACTGGCAGAAGATCGGTCTGATTCAGGACGGAGATTGGACAGAGCACTGAGGTCAAGATTTGGAAATACTGAACAACGGCACCGTGGGCATTTTACATTAAGGCGAAGCCACTCATCAATGCATTCAACATGAAAATTATGAGCACAAGGAAGGCCACGGACCTGCATCATGTTGAAAACTTTTTTTTACCATGCAACAATAGCATTTCAATTTACAAGTATGTAGCTCTGAGAATTAGAAACGCAATAAAAATACACAGAAAAATATAAAACAATTTGAAATGTAAATTATTTAAAGAACATGATTCTGAGTAAAGAGTATAACAGTAACACACAATTTAAGGCATCATTAATACTTGGATCCCTAAATTGGCGAAAAGCTTACTTCATTCCCCTCATGGAATTCTTCTAAGCAGATGGGGCATTCACTACAGTCAGTTGGAACAGCCTTCAATCTGAATTTGGGGAGTTCCTGAATTAAAGCTTCAACTGCTTCTCTCTGTGCCAGACTCATAAAAGAATTCAAACTATAAGCCAAGAAAGTCAATATATATGCAGAAAGAATTTTCAATATGATTTACAAACATATGACACATCATAGTCATCCAATAATATGTGCCCATAAATAGCAAACTAGCAAAACACAGTATATATACATCACGAAGAAAATTTCAACATGATTAATTCATGATCATCGGTTCCCCGTGTTTAGAGAAAAGTGACATACCACCGTTTTACATACGAGTTTTGAACATAAAATAAGGTGTTTCAAAATATAGGTTAAAATTACCTGAGCAGGGGTTAAGTAAAGTCCAGGATGATATGCACCAGCATCTTGGCCCATACCTCTAGTTTCCTGACCTGCAGCTTCAAATGCCCAATCAGGCACTCGGACCATGTCCACCAAAACCTGCGGGGAGGGAGAGAGTAATTGTTAATCTAATAGTTGTAAAGCAGGAACAACAGAATAGAAATGAATAAACTATCAGAATACTAAGCCTAAGGACATAATCATAACAGCCATACTCTAATACATGCTGGATATGAAACATCCACAAAACGAAGAGATGGAATAACACTCGTTTCATTTCCTCCAAAAGGAAGGCAGATGCGAGACCATGGTAACAATGTATTATCCACAAGATTCATGATAATGACAGTAAAATACTTATCTCAGTAACACACATCACAAAGTGCGTAAAAACAGGCACATTTATCAGCATACTTATATTCATATATTGCTGATAATAGTGAGGTTCCCTAATACCAAATCAAGGTAGCATGGTTGGCAAGTAAAACATCACTATAAAAACTAGAAAGGAAATAGTCAAGAATCACAATACAAATTTGTCAATGTCCAAGCATGAATAGTTGAATACTACATTGATTGATAGAATTTCAAATCCCAATAATCAAAGGAGAATAGTGGTATAGACTAAAAATCCACTGTAATGCACAGTACAATAATTTTTCAGTCCCTCTCCTTCGATCAATAATAAGAACAGGAGAAATTCCTGTCCATGTTGTTCATGCTGAAACCTTAAGAGAGTTTCCAATACATATGCACATAATACTGCCATTTATAACATAGGTAAGACTTACTCCATATTCAGACACAGGAATTCCCTGCTGGGCACGCAACAAATGTGCTTGTCTTCGGGTCAACCACTGCGACAAAAAAGTTGAACAAGAAGAGCATCAATAGTAGCCAGCAGACAGCAAAGATGAATAAAATATTGAATGAAGGGATAGCAGATAGTCCCCTCGAAGTAAGCATTGCATGACATGCAGAATCAAAATAAACTTTGACCATGGAACCAAATTTATAAGCATCTAATAGGCAATAATAATAGGGCTAACCTTGCCTAATGACATGCAAGCAACGCAAAGCAGTCCACAATAGCTGAAAAATAACCAGATAAGGAAGCCCCATTTCTGACCCTCTTCAGGCAACTACAGATAAATATGTCCATTATGTGCCTTGAGCTTTTCTACAAAAACAGCAGAGGTTTGATTAAAAAAGAAAACTTACACAGTTCCTGGCACTAGTGAACCACAGGGTACCAATGATAGTCCAAGCCCAAAGAAATGGGTATAGAAGCAAAGCAAGAATCGAAAGGACCACTACTCTTCCACAGAAGCGAGCATATCTCTGCTGCCACCCAAAGTCTCTACAAGAATGCAGAAAAATTTTAAAAAGAAAGAGACATGCAACGTCATGTTGCTTGACTACATGTTAATGATCCAAAAATACTTCTGCAGATTTTAATACAAAAAAAAATCTTAAAAGTCTGCCGTGACAGACAGTGACCATGAATGAGTTTTGCACTTGCATGATTGACATGTAGCAATAAGCACAAGTAAAATCTAACTCTGCAAGTATTATAATTCCAGAAATCTGCCATTCAAAAGTATCTAAATTCGCCAGGCATAGTAATCCCATGGCCATATATGATTTTCCACAGATCTCATTCAATCCCTCCTTTTCTTACCTAGCAGAGGTTTATCTCACACCACACCACACATTCCAAGCATTCCTGCATGGAATATTCAAGTATATAACTAGGCTAACACGCCAACATCTCTACAATCTTATAACCAAGTGGTGCTATTATAATCCATATCATATGAATTACAGTTGTCATAGTGTCATGTAGATTGACTTCAACATCAATTTCAGCATGCTTTTAGTTGATGATGCCATGATCACCTTGATCCAGGACATAACTTTCTTATTCTTAATCACAAAATAACATATTTCTGTACATTCATATTTTGCTAATTTCAATTAATCAGATCAAAGAGAAGAAATAAGAATTCCAAATTTCCACGTCTCATCTTTCATCGACACACAAACAAACTCTGCTCATTCAACATTTCTACTTCGAATAAATGTTAAGGAAAACATAACACAAGCATTTCTCATATAATCAGAGCATAACTTTTAAGATAAAAGGCCTTACAAACCCATTCCAGCAGAAAGTCCATTATCAACAAACATCATCAACCGAAAGATGAACACAGTAGAGTAATCAACCTGAAAAATAAAACAACCATCACCACATTATTCTAACAAAACATGCATAAACTTCATACAAAAAATCCAAAACAGCATATCATAGTTTAAAAACTCACCACAATCCATATATGCAAAGGGTGTGTACATGTATGATACCTCTTCCAATTAATAGCAACAATAACTCTATAAATCAAATCAATTAAGAAAACAAAAACACTCAACTCGATAATGCAGATTAGTAGCACAATTAAATAACCCAAAATCTCAATTCTTAAGAATCAATCAAAAGGATACACACTAGTAGCGAGCATGGACAAGAAAAACCCATCATACCTGCGAAAAATCGAAACTTTAATAAAAATTGAAACAAAATTCACAATGGAAACAAAAGGGTATAATGGGAAAACGAAAATTAACACAAACCACTTAAAATCAACGCCTCTGATCGCCATGTGGGGTTGTAAGAAATTGTGGGAAAACCCTAAAAATGAAAGCTTTAACAAGTATTATGATCTACCAGTGAAGAATGCATGAAATAGATATAAAGAAATCAAAGTGAAATCCTTCTTCATGAATAAAGAGTGAAGAAAATAGGGAAGATGGAGAAACAGTGATACAGATGTGTATGAAATAGTGAATACATGTAATGTAAGAATTAAGATTGACTTTAAGGTTATAATTTGGTTGCCTAGAAAAGAAAAAGTTAGAAGTTTTTTTTTTTTTTGACTCTGTTACTTCACGTCGTTAAGACCTTTACAGCTTTACTACTACTAGTAGTTTCTAAGCTAGTCCATTCATTCACTCACATCACATGAATCTTCTTTTGTTTGTTTCTTTTGTTTTCTTTTTCAATTTTTTGGCTGTGTTTATGCTTGATTTCTGTAAAGTCCCACATCGGCTGGGGAGGAGAACGAAATGTGCTATATATAGACCTGGATACCTCCCCCTCTCGACGCGTTTTAAAAAGGGGTGAGGATTCCCCAAAGCAGACAATTATGAGAGCGAGGCGCTGGATGTTACAATTTCATTTGAAGTAAAGCTCACGCATTTTTGAGATTTTAGTTTATATTTTTTTATCTTTTTTTTAAATACTCTGGGATCCGGTAGTTTATGAGCAAACAACTAATTTGGACTCAAGACTTAAGAAAGCTATTCATATAGGTAGAGTTGTCATCTCTCTCAGTTCATACACAAGTTCTCATTCTTACAGAGTGAGTCTACTTGCTACTCAACTAATCATTGGTATTTTTCTTCTTCTTTGTGTTTAGGTTTGCTTGTGTTCAATTCCATTTCAAGTGAAGCTCAAAAATATGGCCGGTTTGTTTGCTTGGAAAGTGGAAATAGAAAGTGGGAATGGGAAAGTATAATGGTAATTTACATATGAGACCCACAAGTTTTCTCTCTCCATCTCACACTTTTCATGGGCCCCACAAACTTTACTTTCTCATCATTACCTAATTTACCTCTATTTTCCATCTTTATCCCCTTACCCTCAGTTCTCACCTCCAATTTCATTTCCCAATTCCATCCAACCAAATATAAGATGTAAAAGTTTGTGGTACCCAGGAAAAGTGTGAGTTGGAAAGAGAAAGTTTGTGGACCCCGGATATATGGAAATTACATTTTGCAATTCTCATATACAATTCTCTTTCCACTTTCTACTCTCTCAAACAGGCCCCAACCTTTTCTGGTTGATGGTTTTCACAGACAAATCTCTTACTATTGAGATAAATTTGAGCTCTAATATTTTAAATGTGCTAAATGTTTGGATTGGAGAAGAAGTTTTTTTCCCAACATAGGAGGTAAATAACTTAGAAGGTAAATGTTTTGATGGAGTTTTATCTCAATGCAAACATGTCCTTAGACTGATTTCTCTCCCTATCATAAGTTTCCATAATTCACATAAAAAAACTTGACATGTTGAAATTATTAATTTATGTTAAAAATGTTATAACTATGTTGTATAAGATATAAAAATGCACCATTTATTAATCTATAGGTGGATAAGTGATAGAAGAAAATGAGAAAGATGATTTTATATATAAGAGGATCTTCTTCCCCTCAAAATTACTATTCCAAACAAACTAATGTTGATGCAGAAGTTTCCTCGACAAGATTGAAAATTAAATTAAGAGAATGCCAAAATAGTTGAAATTCAATTGTAAAATAGTAGAAGTAGAACCAAAATAGTTGTGAGTTGTGCACTTGGATTTGACATGTAATTATTGAGTGATTATATTTTATTTAAATACTTCAAAAGATATTATTGTTTTTAATCTATCCGCTGCCGACCAACCGACCGCGGATCATAAGTTCAATTTACAGGCACATGTATATACTATCACTATCACTCCAAGTGTGGTTTATATATTACTTCCTCTATGACTAAATATAAAACATATTTAAAGGCTGAATTTGATTTTAAATATAAATATAAGATATATTTCTAATTTTCACTAATTTTTCCCTTAATTATCCTTATTGATGCTCTCAATAATAGACAAAAGAGATGAAGGGTGGGGGAAGGTACATGGTTAGGTATTTTAGCTAGTAATATTATGTTATTGACTAACTTAACTAACATTATTAATCTAATCAAATTAAGTAAATAAGTCTTATATTTAGTGGTGAGTATAATCTGCTCAAAAGTCAAGTGGGAGCGTCCACCGAGTCAAAACGTCGACAGACTTGAAGAAGTGATCAGATACGGAATCAATAAATGATGTTCAAACTTCAAATCATATCCCTTATTCAAGATTCGATTCAAGTGTGGAAACACAGCCTGCCTTGCTTGAATTAAAGCCGCACATGATTACATATACTACTTCCGGTCCTAAATATAAGATCTAATTGAATTTTTTTTGGAGAGGTTAAGGTTGCGAAATAGACTATTAAATCATGACATATTTGATATATTTTTAGATTATACATTAGTTTATAGGTAAAATAAACTATTCTAAGGGAAAAAATTAGGTAAATCAATTTATAATTAACTTATTTTGTTTTTTTATAGAATTTTCTAAAAAAGTCAATTATGTCTTATATTTAAGACCGGAGGGAGTATATGATACAGATATATGCATTCAAAGTTTGGATCATGAGCACAACTACTTCTGAGTTCTGATCAAGAAATTTTGGAAAACAAAAAACAAATCTTCTGTATCACACTCACTCACTCCAGCGAGCGAGCACTCATAATCTTGCATAGTACTCTTGTTGGTTGCCATGAATGATAATAAATTCATTAACCAACGCTGTACGAACTCTACAAGTTCTTCTGTCAGCTCGGTACAAGCCTTCATCTCAAAGAAAACATCGTGGTCAATAGAAGCAGTACCAAACAGTAAGCATGATAATGGATTTTCAAAATTAAAGATTCCACAGTCAATTGAGCTATGTTCTCTAGACGAGCACACAATAACATGCTCAATTAATAAACCATCATGTGTTCTCCTCTTCTGTTTTTTCTCCCTGGGTGTGTGAATTGCCTTGTGTTTTGTGCATTCTAATGAGAACGTGCATAGCTTCCCGTGTACACAGTTTTCAAGCCCATATCCCAATACCCATTTAATTATCCTTCGAAGCCATAAAAGTCACCAAGACGGGACCAGTCTCGGAAGGTCTGTCCACTTAAATTTTTGTTTGCGATATTTTTTTTCAGGCTTTGCCCCAAAAAGTTTCTGAAAAGCCCAAAACACAGAAACACGAAGAAACTAACAAATATAAGTGACATTTGATTTTACCAACTCATAAAATTCAAATAGAAAATAGAAGTTGATTCACCAACTCTTTATTAAAATAAGAATTTTCTACTCTAATTTACCTAGATTCAAGAGAATATAAAAATCATTACATGTGACTTTAAGTCACCCCTGGTAAATTCTGATAGAGATAATATTAAGAAAAGTTAATTAGTTGTTCACCAAGTGACTTAAACACAATATACAAGAGACTGGTAGGAGTATAAAGGAAAAGGTAATGTTGCTCATGTTTCACGCACTTCATATTTTGTAGCACTCTCTCTTGTCATCACTATAAAAACCAAACCAATAAAGAAATCGAAGTAGAAAGAGAATCTTATATATTAATCATAGGGAGTATTAAATTGACAATATCCGTTAATCTGACCAGAACAAGTTGTGCATTATTTAATCCTCCTACAAATTCTTCACTCTGCGTGTGCATTAAAATATTAAAAACGGATGTGTTGACTAAGAATTTGATACCTGTAATTGGATACCACTAGACATATATGGTTGAACTGTAGAATTTGTTTCAAATTAATATTGGTAGATAAGCCCACGACATGTGCGGGGCGCCGTTCTATGGCAGCTAGTCGTCGACCATAAATGCAACGCATGCTGTTTGATACATTAATGGCTAGCTAAAGTCAAAAAGGAAGCATGTGTTTACCTCAGTTCTGAGTTTAACAATAGCTAGGTTCCTCATTCATCCCTTCTAAACTTCTACTTTGGATGTTCATA
Source organism: Mimosa pudica (assembly GCA_029929735.1). Lineage (NCBI taxonomy): Eukaryota > Viridiplantae > Streptophyta > Magnoliopsida > Fabales > Fabaceae > Mimosa > Mimosa pudica. The sequence goes on along the minus strand of JAKELP010000014.1, from coordinate 14,344,898 downwards.
CTTCATAGCCTAGTTTTGTGAGTCTTATATCCTCCACCGAATTTATAACTTTTGACCTCCCTATTATAGGTTAGGATAAGTTGATTAGAAAACAAATTAAACTCCCAGATTTTTTTAAAAGAAAAAAGGGGGAATCCACTCACACCCCATTAATTCATGTTCGTATTCCACAGTAGGAACAACAAGTCCACGCCAGCCTCTGCCAATGTTCCACTCTCTTGGGGAAGAGGAGGACTATAATGACAAACAAATTCAATGAGTAAAAAGCTCTCACACATGCTCTTTTTAAAAAAGCTTATGTCCCATTTAGCTTTAGTTAGCTGCTTCTGCAGGTGAAAAAGAAAAAAGAACCTTCTTATAATTGAGCCAAAACTTACCAAAATTAATATCAGCATATTGGTAATTTGGTGTTTATGTCTCCAGCCCCATCGTCTATTTATTCTTCATTGTCCTCACCACTTCTACCACCTGCCATTATCACACAGCTCAACAACATGAGAAATATCATTCAATTCACCCTCCTCTTCTTGTCACTCTCATCTTTCCATGTAAGAGCCACCCACTACATACATCACATTTAATCTTTCTAAGCATTTTCTCTAGCAAACACCATACATTGCATCCCCTCCCCTCTTAAATTTACTCTGTATGATATATACCTGCATTTAATCTTTCTAAATGTTTTCTCTAGCAAACACCACATATTGCATGATCTTTCCTTCTATATCTACTCAGTATGACACATATCTGCATTTTAATCTTTCTGAATGTTTTCTCTAGCAAACACCATACATTTAATCTTTTCTGTAGCAAAAACCATAAACTGCATTACCTTTCCTTTCATTACTGTAAATTTCCTCTGTATTAACATTTTCTACTTTCCTTCACAAAATGCAGGTTTCTCAAGCAACAACCAATAATGCAATTTCACAAACACCTTCCCTAAAATCAAATCCATTCACTCCAAGATCTTCACTAATCCGTCACTGGAAAACACACGTCACCACCAACACTCCAATCCCTAACTTCCTCCTCTCAAGAGCCTCCCCTCTCTCTCCTCACGACTACGCCTTCTTCACAAAACTCACCTCCCAAAAATCCCTCTCCTCACACTACACCTCCCTCTGCTCCAAAGCCAACCTATACTGCTCATTCGAAAACCACGATGCCACGTCATCACCACCACCAAATTCAGCAAACCAAAACTTCGCAATCTACAACAACAAACAATTCACAAACTACATATCACCTTCATCATCATCACAAAGCAGTGGACTCAAGTCATTCAAAAACTACTCAATCGGAATAAACAACATCAACGATTCATTCAAGAAATACAACCCTAGCTCAAAGCATCAAAGCGAGAGATTCACGAACTACGCGGAAAACGGAAACGTAGCGAACACGAATTTTCAAAATTACGGTTCAGGATCTACCTCCGGCGCCGGAAACTTCAACAACTACGACAAGCTCGTCAACGTTCCCGATCTCCGATTCACGTTGTACAACTCCGGCGCCGGCGACCGCCACGTGTCATTCGCGAGCTACGGAAATGAAACTAACTCCGGCACGGAATCTTTCACTAGCTATGGGAAAAAATCTCAGGTAGGGCCCACAGATTTCGCTAATTACGCTGTGAGTGCCAATATTTTACAGTCAGATTTTACTTCTTACGGTGAAAACGCAAGAAGGAATAATGATAGCTTCAAAAATTACGCCTCCTCGGGTAATAACCCGAGATCCGACTTCACTGTATACGGATCCGGGTCGGTTTCCGGATCCGAGAGTTTCTCGAATTACCGTGACAGTGCTAACGTCGGTGAAGATTCCTTCCAGAGTTACGGCGCTAAATCTAAATCAAGCTCGGTGAATTTTGAGAATTACGGCCAGTCATTTAACGTCGGTAACGACACGTTTAAAGAGTACGAAAAGGGAGCTTCGGGTCGGGTTGTGATCGGGTTTAAGACATACGGGCCGGGTCGGGATTTTAAAGAGTATGTGAAGCAGGGCGTGTCGTTTTCCGGGTATCGTAATTTCAGTGAGGTAAATGTTAGTGGCAAATTTGTAAATAAAGTGGTGGAGGAGGGGAAGTTTTTTAGAGAGGCTATGATTAAGGAAGGGAATGTTATGAAAATGCCGGATATTAGAGATAAAATGCCTGTAAGGTCGTTTTTGCCCCTGGCTATTTCATCGAAATTACCATTTTCATCAGCTTGTATTAACGAGATTATTGAAGTTTTTCACGCGCGGGCGGGATCCGCAAGTGAGCGCGTAATGAAGAACACACTTGAAGAGTGTGAGCACGCGCCAAGCCGTGGTGAGACAAAACGGTGCGTTTCATCGGGGGAGGATATGATAGATTTCGCTGTGTCTGTGCTGGGGCGAAATGTGACGTTGAGGAGGACGGAAAATGTGAAGGGGTCAAGATCAACGGTGAGGATTGGGAGAGTGAGGGGAATCAACGGTGGAGATGTGACGGAGTCAGTTTCATGTCATCAAAGTTTGTACCCGTACCTAGTGTATTATTGTCACTCGGTGCCGAAAGTGAGAGTGTATGAAGTAGATATACTTGACGTGGACACCAAGTTAAGGATCAATCATGGGGTTGCCATTTGTCATTTGGACACGTCAGCGTGGGGCCCAACTCATGGGGCCTTCCTTTCCCTGGGGTCCACCCCTGGGAAAATTGAAGTCTGTCACTGGATCTTCGAGAATGACGTGACGTGGACTAGAGCCGATTGAGAATATGTAATGAAACGTTGTTTTCCTTTGATTGTCATTGTTCTTATTGTTAATGTTAATTTGTTACTGTTTGAAGCTTGATGTTATCTATATATATTTATATGTAAATAGGTACTTGGCTTTGATTTGTTGAGGTTAAAAGTGTGTGATCCTTAAAGAACGTGAATGTTTTGTGGCAGTTGTTGGTGTTGGTGATTGTGGGATTTAAAGTTAAAAAGAGAGGAAACATGCAGCTTTAAGGAATGGAGCATGGAAGGTAGAATTGATGATGGTGTATGATAGGGGTTGCAGAGAGTGGGGTGGAGAGGACAGTGGAATATGTTGAACTTCAATGTTGTGTGGCAGAAGTAACAATGGACCACGCTTGTTCCCTCCATGACTTGCTCCCTTTAATGTTTTTAAATATTTGATACATATGGTCCAACCTCTTTGAGCCCTTTTTTCTGATTCGGTTTGATGAATATATGAAAATATGGTTGGTTTACAACCAACAGGGTTTAGTTCCTGTGTTTGTTTCTTGTTTTATTTGATATGGTTAAGTCACTTTTGCACACTTCGCGATGTTCTACGTTTTTTGAACATGATTTGTGATGTTCTATATGAATGTATATACCGCTTTTAAATTAATACAGCTGGAAGAAAAAGGGGGATTTCAAATTATAAAAGTGATTTAATAAGTTAAAAAGCTACTAATTGAGTGGTAAATAAACTAGTAGTGTAAAAAGTTTAATTATTATAAGGAAAATGACTACTCCCTCCGTTCCTAAATATAAGATCACTTTGGCTAATTTGGAGAAATTAAGGAAGACTTTCCAATGAATTAGGATTGCATGATATTCCCAAAATACTCCTTATTTAAATTTAAAAGACAAATAAGGATTTGAGACAGAAGTGAGGGAGCTAAGAAGTATAGGGGTAATTTGGACCAAAATTGAGACAAAATAGAAAGTGATCTTATACTTAGGAACTTATCCACTCCCCCAAAGTGATCTTTTATTTAGGAACGGAGGGAGTATTTTATAAGCATGTGAAGAATCAATAATCCTAAGGGTATGCTTTTTTGTGAATAGATAAATGCCTGCTTGAAACTGCTAAGTGTATACTACTAGTATATATTCATGCGCGCCATGGAATATTCAAAATTGGGTTTGCATGCACGAGGCTGGTGGTGAAAGCTGACAATGAGGAAAAAAGAGGGGTGGACATTATGCGACATTAGAATTACTGGTAGCTGTAGGGGGTAAGCTATTGGTTCTGTCCGAAATGGAGTGTTGGATACGAATAATGAATGAAGAACACATTAATGAGATATACAGGGTGATGTAATCATTAATTCCCTGTCTCTACACAAGGGGTTGGATGTCAGAATTTAATAAATTTATCACATCTGTAATGATTAATTTACACGTACTGAAGATAAAATAGTTGATCCAAGTCTATATTACCATTTACCAACTACAAAAATAATTTACACGTTACAAAAGATAAAAATATAGTAGATTGAAGTCTATATTAACAACTATCAAAAACTCAGGGGTTTGGATAGTTTATAGAAAAGTGATTTATTTTTAATTTTAATTATTTTTAAGTCATATTGAAAATAAGTAACATTGTGTAATGAGATTTATGTCTACATTAACGGTGGAAAAATGACTTATTTTTCATAAGCCAGATTGTATATGTTTGGGTTAGTTGTGATTGGATGTGTAAAATAAGTAAGAATTTGCGAATTCAAATCATAAACTATTTTTTCTACTTATGAAATAACTTGCATATTTCAAATAAGTTATATAAAAAAATAAGTTCAACCAAACATCTCAAAAACAAAAAATATGGAAAAATTAGCCTAGCCAAAGATATGTATACAATATTCAGTTAAGAAAACTCACTTCTAATATTAAGATTTGAAGCGGCTGGTCATAAAATCTTTAGACTCGTTACATTGATCATTCAATTAACACTCGCTATCTCCATAAATTTGGACATATGCATTTGGATTACTTGCATATTGGAACAAGAATAGGAGAGAAACAGTGTTAAATGAAAGAAAAGTTCTGGGAGGGGACAAGATACAGAAGAATCTTTGTGACTTTTGGTGTGCTTTGACGGGTCCTTGGATTAGATTTGGGGGAGAGCCCCATGTGGATGCAGAGCAGTCTTATAAAGGTAAAGTCTGGAAATGGGCCGTTTCAAAAGCCTGCCACCCTGGCCCAGCCCAATCAAACTATCTACATTCATTTTATACTGAAATTATGTTTTATAGTGGATAAATATAAACTTAAACGATAACCACAGGGTGACGAAATTAAAGGTGGTGCATGGACAGAGCCGTTTATGTGGAATGGATGACTTGGAGAGTGGGGTTGTGGGGACATGGAAAAAGAATTGTATAGAGTAGGAATTAGAATATTAGTTGTAAATTGTAATTACAAAATTATGCGCATGCTTGCACGCATGCCTGGTTTGCTTGATTTTATTTTGCAAAATCATTGCGTCATGAGTCATGATACCGACTCGTTCATCAAGTGGACGTGTTTGAGTTGGCTTGACTTGACCATTTAACCGTGATTTAACCATTAACCATCAACCTTCCATTATCGTGCACCCTCATTGAATTAGCTATATATTTATTTTTGGTTGTCTGTCGATCCACTATTTCCTCTGTTGTTATGTTATTCCTTATCCTATTTTAACTTACCTTCATATGACAAATATGTATTCTGATAAAAAAAATGACAAAATAGTAATAATGTTTGGTAAGATTTTAAAATAGCATTATTTTTGTTAGAGACATTTATTTTCTTATGTTAAATACTACTATTATTAGTGCTATTGTGCATCTTTCATTACAAATGTTGGAACATTGATTCCACATATTATAAGATATTAACCCCTTTCATTAGATACAAGATATAGTAGTAATGCACAGTAATATTTTTAATGGATATTTACAAGGCACCTCTGATTCAAAATATGAAATGCACTACAAAATGTTAAGGCATTTGTCACGGTTAAATTAAGTATATTTTTGCGATTCTATAAATTATCTGTATTGATGTCCATCAATATAATAAACAATTAAATCAGGGATGGTGAGAATAAACATAGTAGATGCTCATGTTCATTTGATGCAATTTTAGCTAAATTAATCAACACTATTAATAATTTTAAAACTAGATAAAGATCCAAAACATATTTTAGGATAAGATATACAAACACATTTGAGTTGACATGGAGATAATTTTGTGGTATATTAGCTTATTGATTTGGACGTCTATGTTTTTCTAGCTCGTTCTTATGTCATTATTAATGTCAATTTCCTTTATGAAAAATCCGTGTAAACTAGGTTTCTTAATAAGCTAATAATAAATAGAGCGAGCTTTATATATATAGTCCAATATAAGGGTTTTTCTATTGATATGCTATAGGACTAAAAAAGAATTTACCAATATGTTACACCAAAAAACTTATTTACCAATATGCTACATATATGGAAGTATATCCCGCACACATCCCTATGTATGAGCAAAAAATGTTACTCTCCGGTCCTCATTATAAGTCACCAACTAATTTTTCTCACATTTCAATAAAATTGGTTAAATGCATTTAGTTTGTCCTAAAATTCAAGTAATTTCCAATACTATCCCCAATTATTACACTTGTTTCCAAAACTATTAACTACTATTATTCTCTCATGTTACTTCTATTAAATATGGGTATATATGAAAAAATAATTAATGCACACTGGAAACCATGAAGTAGGGGTGTTCAGAAATTTTCCGTTCCGTCCCGTCCCGCAGCCTTTTGGGACGGGAATTTTCCGTCCCGAAATTTTCGGGACGGGACAAAAATTGGGTTCGGGACAGGACGGGACACCGGACAGGGTAGTCCCATACCTGTCCCTCCCGAATATATATTATATATATTTATATTAAAAAAAATCTATATTCCTCTCTCCTGATTCACTTCCTCACTCCGTGTGATCTCTCCCATACATTCCAACTCCCAAGATATGTGTCCCTACCTCCATGTGCGTTCTCTTTCATCCCATCCACCTAATACCCTTCACCGCCATCTACTCCCAGACAACTTGTTCTCTCTTTGTTAAAAAAAACGAACAATGAAGAAGAAAACCCATTTAAAGTTTGAACCTTTACTCATCTTCCTACGTTGGCTTTTCTCATTCTTCATTTGTGTTGATTCTCAAACAAACCCAGTAACCCCAGATCAGAAAATCTCACTCATCTCTTAGTTTCATCTTTTCTTTTAGTTTCAATTTGGGGGCGTTTGAAGAAGAAGGCGAAGGAGATCTTAACTTGTTATTCTTCTTCCCTCTCAAACTCTCAACTTGCCGCCTCTTCTTTCTACCCCACAGCCCACCACCTTGGAAAACCTCAAATCCAAATCAACCTCCAATAATCGGGAATTTCCCGTCCCGATCCCATCCCATCCCGGTCCCGATTGGGACGGGACAAGTTCGGGACGGGACACGGGACAGAAATCATGTCCCGAGCCTTTTTCGGGACGGGACACGGGACAAGGGTGTTCCGATCCTGTCCCGTGAACACCCCTACCATGAAGTTACTTATAAAAAAAACCAAGAAAGATAGGTAGTAGGTGACTTATATTTAGGACTAGAGGGAGTATTATTTAACCTCAAACTATCTCATCATATTTATGTAACTTAATTAGAATTAAGCATATTAAACATATATTTTCTTTAGTTTTCTCCACTTTCATTACTAGCTTTAGAAAAATTAATGACATATAAAACAAAAATAATGACGCAAAAATTTAATAAAGTGCTTATTAGTTTAAATTTAAACAACATATAAATAAAAACTAATAATCAAATTTACAAAAAATAAATAAGTGTACCCTATAAATAGTGACTGCTTGTACCACATCCAGTTCCCCTCCTACGTTGTGTGCGTCGTGGACGTTGTTTTACGTACAAGGAGGAGAATTGGATGTGGTACAAAAGTCATAGTTTCTAGTGTGCATTAATTATTTTTTCATATATACCCATATTTAATAGAAGTAATAGGAGAGAGTAATAATAGTTAATAGTTTTGGAAACACATGTAATAATCGGGGGTAGTATTAAAAATTACTTGAATTTTAGGACAAACTAAATGCATTTAACTAATTTTATTGGAATATGTGAAAAATTAATTGGTGACTTATAGAGAGGAACGGAGAGAGTAACATTTTTTGCTCATGCATGGGGATGCGTGCGGGATATAATAAGGAAGTGGTTCTTGACTTCCATATATGTAGCATATTGATAAATAATTTTTTAAGTATAGCATATTGGTAAATTTTTTTTGATCCTATAGCATATCAGTAGAAAAACCCCAATATAAGCTTATAGAAAATAACAAATATTATTCCAAAGTTTCTGGTTATTACGTTTTCCCAAATAAAGAAATCATCGCCAAGAATGATAGAGTGGTCAAATCATCGGCATATAGTGTTTAATTAGCGTACTAATTCACGTAAAAAAACACTTGCTTGTCTTGCATGGAAGAGGAAAAGAAGCTGATTCATGGAGGCCTAATAAGACACTCCATATCCTTGCAAATCCCGAGATGCATATTGAAAAGGAAAGAAAAAAACGTTAGCGTGAGTATGTTTGCATTGAAGATATGCAAAGCCCTACAGGCAAGTGCCTACCTTTGCAATAGAAAATAGGGATAATTAATTAGAAGTCCCTCACAAGGGAATTAATACTGGAAAAGTCCCAAAAGTTGAAAATATTAATGTAGGGTCTCAAGGGACCTCACATTAATATATTTGAAAAGTGAAAAGACAGTTTTACCCCTAACCTTAAAAAAAATTTACCCCCCCTCCTCCCCCCACCCCTTCCTCCTCCCTCCATCGCCCCCCCAACCCCAGCCTCCCCCTCCCCCAGCCCCCTCCACCTTCGGCCCCCCACCCCCACCCCCAGCCCCCTCCACCTTCGGCCCCCCACCCCCTCCTCGCACCCCCACCCCCACCCCTCCTCCCTCCTCGCGGGTGAGGGAGGAGGAGTGGGGGTGGGGGTTCGAGGAGGGAGGAGGGGTGGGGGTTCGAGGAGGGAGGAGGGGTGGGGGGCCGAGGAGGGAGGGGGAGGGGGTGGGGGAGGCTGGGGTTGGGGGGGTAATTTTTTTTTAAGGCTAGGGGTAAAACTGTCTTTTCACTTTTCAAATATATTAATGTGAGGTCCCTTGGGACCCTACATTAATATTTTCAACTTTTGGGACTTTTCCAGTATTAACTCCCTTGTGAGGGACCTCTAATTAATTTTCCCTAGAAAATAACTAACAATCATCGAAAATAAGAAAAGTATTTTTTTCCTTTGAGAAATAAGAAGAGTAAGATGCTAACTTCAAATACAATTAAGTGCTTATCATAGTATATAAGTCACCAAGTTTACTTCAAAAAATAAAACTACTTCAACTTCAGCTTGGAGCATCCTTCAATTATGTAGTGTGTGTGTCTATATATATATATATATATATATATATATATATATATATATATATGTACTTATTGCTCTAGTTACACAAGTGACAGGTAGCACTAGGTCATATATACCTTAGGTTATGTTCTAAAATTTTTAGGTTAACTTTTTCGGCTTTATATTAGGCCCATTCCTATGAGGTTTGAGAATAAGATCTGGGGCCTTTTAATTCCAGAATCTATAAATCCTAAGAAAAACATTAAAAAATAAAACAAATAGGGAAAAGTAGTTGATAAAATATTCTTGTATATTATATTAATATTAATTATTATACAATATACTCCCTCCGGTCCTAAATATAGGACCTAGATAGAGACTTCATTTTGGTCCTAAATATAAGACCTAATTACATTTTTAGTCACCTTTTTTCCTAAATTACCCTTCTTCTTCTTAACAACTTCTTCTTCTCATCTTCGCGATCTCCTTCAAGGAATGATATTATTGGAAAGACATCTAAAATTAAGTCTTCCTTAATCTCCCCAAAAACAGTTATCTAGGTCCTATATTTAGGACCGAGGGAGTATTTTTTTTTATGAATAGTTATTCAATGTATTTTATTTTAAGAAAGAAATTATTTATTTATAAAAAATAATAATATTTCTTTTTCGTGCCGCCCCACTGGTCCTATGAAGCCTATACACTTATTATTATTATTTTGCCAGATGGCCAAATTTGGTCCTGTGTAGGCTAGTGACTACGGAATCCAAATTCGATTTACCATCTCGTTCAAACACTGCCAACAAAAAAAAGAATTATTGCCTTAAAGAAAAATTAACCGTCAATATTATATGAAACGTGGAAAATGAGTACTTATTTTTAGTTATAAAATTCTCCTTGCGGGATATCCGATTGAAAAGAATAAATTAATATACCATAATCTAGTTGTATTTTATTATACGTGGTAAAACAAGGCCTGCGCCAAAAATGTGCATAAAGGAGTTTATTTTAAGTATATTCCTCCAACAAGAGGACATGTGATACGGCATTAGAGCATGGCAATAACAGATTAATATTTATAAATTATTTGTTTTGGCCAAATATATTTATAAATTATTTATTCATTATGTTTTAAATATAAGATATAACTGAGTTTTTTAAGGAATTTTGAGAGAACTAAATGATTCAACTATTAATTAATTTACCAAAATCTTCTACAAACAAGTATTTAAAGATAAATTAATCCAAACCTGAGGTGTGGTTGGGTGACGATTTATTCATCCTCAACCAATTGTCTGGAGTTCCATCCTTGGCATTGGGTATGGAGAAACATCAAATCTCTCAAGTCAGTTATCACACCCTTTGAGGTGCATATAAATAAATGGAGAATTAGTCTCTCACTTGTCGGATATATGAGGATACATTGATTGTTGATAAAAAAGATAAACTAATCCATATCCTAATTATATAAAGTATCTAACCTATGTGGGGATGCTTTCAAAATTTGGACTTGAGAATAAACATAGCTTTTAAAATTTATAAAAACCTTTAACTTTTAAAATAGTTTTAAAATAATCGAAAACATAATTTTGGTTAAGTCACACAAAAAATAATATTGGCATTTTTAAAATAGTTTTTTAAGCCTCACAACTTATGTTTGAGTCAACACAGTAAGTTTTTGCAATAGCTATTTTTTAGTTAAAAAGTTACTCAATCAACTCTTGAAGTAGTTGCGTGAGGAGACAGAGAAAAGCCAAAAACACAGGAGCAAGTCAATGGTGACGTGTCTTACTCACCGTGCGCGCGCGCACGTGCGTGTATCTATCTATATATATGTTAATATGTAAATATCCAAGCGCTCTCATACATAGAATAGGCAATTCCGTTCCATGTGCCCACAACGCATATAAGAAGGTACAAAGAACAAGAAGGTGAACAAGTATCTAAATTCTCGCGTCAGAACTCAAAATCCATATCTCTCTTGTGAAACCCAGTTAGAGAGAAACAAAAAAGGTTGAGTAAAAAGATGAAGGAGGGGGGAGAGGGATTTGTGAGGGCAGATCAAATTGATCTAAAGAGCATAGATGAACAACTAGAGAAGCACATGAACATGAACAAGGCGTTGACTATGGAGAAGAACAACAACACCAACACTAGAGATGATTATTATGATGTTGATGCAATTATAAGTCCTAGAGCCATTAAACATATTAAGAGTGGGCCCACCAACACCTTGAAGAAGCAAAAACAGAACTGGGAAATTGACCCTTCTAAGCTTATCATCAAGTCTGTTATTGCTCGTGGCACTTTTGGCACTGTTCATCGTGGCATCTACGACGCTCTTGACGTCGCCGGTTAGTAATATCTCTTGTCCTTCCTCTATGCTATGATTTATTTTTACTTTATGTTTATTTGTTTTACTTTAAAAAACAAATCTTTGTTTTTTTAAAGCAAAAGTGCGGTTTTGATTTTTCTGATGGGCGTTAATGTTTTGTTATTTTTTGCTTCTGGTTCATATTTCCTTATAGCGGCGGAGGAATTGATATTTTTTTTATGTGTGTGTATATATATATTAGGGAAGAGTTGACTTTTACTACTGCTTTCTGTCCTAAATATAAGACAATCAACTTTTTTTTCCAGAGTTTAATGTTGCAAAATAGTTAATTAAATTATAACATGTTTGACATTTTTTATACAAATATTTGACATATTATTAGAGGCCAAATAAACTAGGTGAAGGAAAAGAATAGGTAAATCAATCTTCTTTTGCTTTTTTTAGGATTTTCTAAAAAAAGGCAATTAACTCTTATATTTAGGACGAAAGGAAGTATGATTTGGTGATGGGATGTTTTGGATTCATTGTTGTGTAACCCGTGAGGACTACACGGATTTGGGTTGAAATTGTGGAAGCAATAACTGGATGGTGTTTTGCATATGGAGCACATTCATGTGAAGTTGTGAAACTAGTTAATATTGTGATATACAAGTGCGAGTGGATCTTGTATGTTGTAGATATTGGCATGTTAGTATGAGTGGAAAGTTTCATTTTGGTAAAATTGAAACTTCTGGATAATATTGTTTTTCAAAATGAGTACAAAAGTAAAAAAGGACTAGTTGAATTAATGACATAATGTCTCAACACAACTTTTTCAATTGTTGAATTTCTGTGGTGATTAAATTCCCCTGATGTACCCGGAGATGAATAGCTGGTTTTCTTGGTCTGTTCAACTAGAGACAACTATATCTAAGAGTCTATATTGACGTTCTTTTTTAATCCAAGATGGAACTCATTTATTTGGTTATCAGCATAAGATATTATTAGCTTGGTTACTGTTCTAATTAAATTGGTGGTTTACCTTGTGGCATATAACTGATAACAGCCATTTTTATTGCTTATTTTATGCTCAGTTAAGTTGCTGGACTGGGGTGAAGAAGGCCAAAGAACAGAAGCTGAAATTGCTGCCCTTAGGGCCGCATTTATACAGGAAGTTGCTGTTTGGCATAAACTTGATCATCCCAATGTCACTAAGGTCAGTTATAATTTTATGAAATTCTTTTTTCTTTTTTTCAATATTTGTTCTGTTGTTGTTGTTATTGGTTGAGCCTGTGGCCATTGATGTGGCAAAGAGGGTTGTTCATTCATTCCTCCTCTACGTCTAGGTAAGCTGGCATACCAAACATAATCTTTAATCAATAGATTTAGAGAATGAGTTTTGTGGAATGCCGGCTGTGATGGTATTCTGTAACATGTTATGCGTTTTATAGAGGAATCTCATCATGCTAAAAGGAATGATATAAATTGGCTCTTTCTATCTTCATTTATGATCTGACCGTCTAATATAGAATATGAAAAAGTAGTGCATGTTCAAAGACATGGATTCTTGAAGTATGAGGCTTGATGTTAATAAAATGTATTAATTTGAAGCTGCCTGAAGAGATGTCCTGTAGATGTTTTGTTGCGCAAGTATGCATTTTAAGTTTGATCCAGTGATAAATATTTCGAAAAAAAAAAGAATTGTCTATGAACATTTCTTCTCCATAATGAACTCCAACCTTTTTGACAGCAAAGAATGATGTCTTGTATCTCCATGAGTTGAATGTTCATGGATCAGTGGACAAAAGAATGGCTGCATATGTTAATGAGGCCATTATAAATCCCCTACCCCACTTTGTCTTGTCATCATAAAATTTACATACACATGTTATCCAACTAGGATATCTTGCAGTTTTTTGAAGTGGCATTATGATGTTGTCTATTTCATCAATAGTTTCTTACTCAATTTTCTCTCGTAATTTTAGTTTATTGGCGCAACAATGGGGTCATCAGAACTGCAGGTACAAACTGAGAATGGCTTAGTCAGCATGCCAAGCAATATCTGTTGTGTAGTTGTGGAGTATCTTCCCGGGGGTGCACTCAAATCATACCTGATAAAAAACCGTAGAAGGAAGTTAGCTTTTAAAGTGGTCATCCAGCTTGCATTAGATGTTGCAAGAGGGTATTTTCCTTTGCAACATTTTATAATCATTTTTTTTGGTTCAGCAGATTGATAACAAGAACTGTCTTACAACGTTCTTAAGTAACCATAAAAATAAAATTCACTTGATTTTGGCAGGCTGAGTTATCTTCACTCTCAAAAGATTGTCCATAGAGATGTAAAGACAGAGAACATGTTATTGGATAAGTCACGTACAGTCAAGATTGCTGACTTTGGGGTCGCACGTGTAGAGGCTTCAAATCCTAATGACATGACAGGGGAGACCGGTACACTCGGTTACATGGCTCCAGAGGTGTGTCACTTGTAGGAACTTCTATAATTTGCTTGTCTTAACTTATGCTTAGTTATTTACATATCTGTTATCACTATCAGATTTCTTAATGCAACTATAATACGTGAATTTTATCTAATATAATTCAGTACTACATTAATGCTAGTAGCAAATAACTAGCAACATATTAAAAGGAAAGGGAAATTATGAGTATTGTTTTTAAGTTTGATAGAAGGGAGAGTTTATGTAGTTGATTTTCGACATATTTGTTGAATGTGGTGGTATCATCCAGGTGTTAAATGGCAAGCCCTATAACAGGAAGTGTGATGTGTACAGTTTTGGCATATGTTTATGGGAGATATATTGTTGTGACATGCCATATGCTGACCTTAGTTTTTCAGAGGTTACCACTGCTGTTGTTCGCCAGGTAAACTATCTTTTCTAGCATTTCTCTTGAACAATTTGTTATTGTTGATATAATTTGATAATGTTACTCTTTTGATTGTGAATCAAAGAATCTTAGACCAGAGATACCAAGATGTTGCCCAAATTCTCTTGCAAATGTAATGAAGAGATGTTGGGATGCCAATCCTGAAAAGCGGCCTGAGATGGATGAGGTGGTTTCCTTGCTAGAAGCCATTGACACATCAAAAGGTGGAGGCATGATCCCTCTTGATCAACAACAAGGTTGTCTTTGTTTTCGCAAGTTCAGAGGACCATGATCCACATTTTGTTTGTATTGTGGATTTTCATGTACTTAGAATCAGCATGTAGCTATGGTTTTTTTTTTGGACAAAAGCATGTAGCTATGGTTAGAAAATAGAAAATAGAAAATAGAGTCCATGTTTGAGGGAGGAATATATTACAGTAATTATAGCTAGCAACATGTCATTGGTTCTACTTAGAATCTAGTTGTATAAACACATATGAGAAATTTAACCACAAAATAAACTTATGTCATGCCAAAAGCAAAGGAGGGAAGTTAAGTCCTCTCTCTCAAACCCTTTCCTCTCTTCTCTTCTTGCGGCCCAAGCCATCTCATTCTTTTTTCAGCTTTTAATATACCGGCTTACTAGAGAATTAAGCCAAGGGGGTTCTCAAAAAAACTTCAAAACACCATTAAAAATAAAAATAAAAAGTTGCATTAACATTCCTTCAATACGAAGCAACTTTTCAAAGCTTAATAGGGACGTTTGTGTAATTCATTGGGTTCTCGAAATAGTTGACTATGTATTTGTAATTTGCCCTTTTGTTTTGATAATCCCACTCGGCCAGGATGTATGACATGTGGCTTTAAATGTTTTGAGGTGGGAATGTGGGATATTTTTACTAGATAGAGTACAAATGGCTGGTGGGTACTCTCATTATCTCATAGGTCATGGCATTATGTATTTCTCTATGATTAGTATCATTGGGGCCAGGACTGAATTTAGGCTATTTTCTTTCTTTTTTCTTTTTCAACTAGGCTGATTTCATTTGCCTAATGTTAAGATCCAGCCCAAAAAGTTGGCGTGGCCTACAAGACTACAATCCGCTCGAGAACCTGAATTGCAGAACGAGGATGGATTAGCGTTATTTGTGTGGAATTGTATTTGTTTTGCAACTGATGATTGGTATTATTTTGTTTTAATAATTCCTTTTTTGTCAAAAAAAAAATTAAAATTCCTTTTTATTTTAATCAGTCTAGATTTGAAGTTTTTCCTACGAAGATCCTAAAATCATTGACCCACTAATATTTTATTGTAATAAATTTTCTTTTTCGTGTTTTCATAACTTATGTTTCAATGTTATAAAAAAAACTCATGATTCAATTTATTGTATAGCATGATTCAGGTGAAATTTATGCATATAAAAGATACACCCTCCAATTTTAAATAGTATAAGACAACTTTTAAGATTCAATTTGGTTCTAATGATATGACCATTATCCACTCTATCTCATATTTATCTATGTTTTATCAAAATACCCCTATGTATACTCACTCCTTCTAAAGTATTGTGTGCCTTTTTCAATTGTATGTTAGGGTATTTTCAGAACATCACATAACATCAACTAATTTAACTAACTTCACTAATTTTTCTAAAAAAACTAAAGCAATCTTATAATTAAGACAAAATGTAGAGTACATAAATAGTAGATTCTCGTATCTTTCTATCTCACCTATTTTTCAATTAAATAGTACGATACAACTTTATGATATTAATGAGATTCTAATACTATCTATCTAATTCTGAGTACAGCAATAATAATGATTAGAAGTTGGTCATTCTGATCCCTGAGTCTTCGCGGTCCCAGTCGATTGTGTCTTCGTGATCCCAGTCGGTTGTTCTGTAGTAGATGCCATAGAGGATGAGCTGCGCCAGTGCAAAAATTGCGCCCAATCCATTGGGGAGCTGATAATATAATATATAGAACAATGAAGACACCACAAATTAAGTGTGAACCTCTTAAAAAAATAAATTGCAAGTATTTGATAGGGAAACCATTCAGAGGTGCCCACACTTCTACCTTCCTAAATAATTTTTTTTCTACCAAGAAAATCACCTTTTCTCTCTCCAAAAAGTTGCCATTATAATAAATTCATAAATAGGTATATCTGCCATTATATTAAATTTTTAAGTGCGTATTATTAAATTCAAATATATATATTAATTAAAGTAAATGACTTATACAAAGTTCATAAATACATACAACTTAAAAACGGGTGGAAAGTAGTGCAAAATATATAATTTCCCGTATTAAATTGTAAGGTTGAGACAGCTACATTACCACAAGGTTGATGTCGAATTTGAAGAGGGCATAAATCACCCATATGACTCCATTTGCAAAGTTAGCTAGCGATACCAAGAAAGGCATGTACCTCACACTCTTTGTTCTAATCACTTGACGCTGCACATTATAAGAAAAAAGATAGACATAAGAAGAATAGAAAACAAAGTAGTAAATAATTTTATATTAAGACACAAAATTATAAGACGTACCATGATTGTCAAGGGTGCAGCGTACATAATGATATTGAAAATGATACAAATAGCACCAACAATGATGGCTCTTTTCTTGAGGGTGTGATTGAAATGCAGGACACAATATACCAATACCACACAGTATATGGCTTCAATCAAAAGGACAATGATGACCTTCCTCTGAAATGGGTTACATTCATATCGCTTATTATCAGCCAAACAAAAAAACAAGCGTGATTAAATAAAATTGTTGTGGTCTTAGATGATTTTTAAAATGAAACTCACACGTTTGCTCCAGGGGGCATAAATGTAGTAGACAAGAACATATCCCATCTCAATGACGAGACCTATACCATTTGTTGTAACGACAAGGATGTTGTGTTTTGTCACAAGTGGGGTTCCATAGAAAATCCACATCAAGCAATTCACTATTGTGGCCAAATAAATATCAGGCTTGAAACCTTTCACTGCCTTCATCTTATGTATTTTAATAAACGTCGGTCTGCAAGTGTTACATTCATATAACAAATAATGTCAGCTCCACAGATCGAAATCAACAAAATGTGTGAGCAAATTTATGATCGGGGAAAGAAAAAAGGATAAGGATATTACAATGGAGATAAGAATAATCCAAAAGAGACAATATTTCCTGCACATTAATGGAAAAAACATATAATTAGTTAACTTTTTTCCGGAAAGAGTTTTATTAGATTAATGATATAAGAGAATGCTCCATTTCTTGTTGGACTGACCAATTATTCCAACGATCATTCGAATGAGATCGTTATTAGCCATGGTGACAAAGTTGGGAGAAGAAGAAACTTCAAATCTGAGTGATGAGTAAAAAATGACAATAGTGAGTAAAAGACTAACTATAGAGTTTATCCAAAAAAAAATAGACTAACTATAGAGGTGATTTGGACACGATGGGAAAAGAGATGGCTGTATTGCAAGTTCAACGCCACATGCCACCAAAATAGCATCGTTGCTTTTTCTTAAAAAGTAATAATTATTTATAATTACTTTTATGATGATCCGATTTTATCGATATAACCCGGTCTTTGTCTTTCCATACACACACACATATAACACTCAGTCTTCCATGTGTACGGATTTTAACAACCTCTATCCAAAAAGAATCTGATTTTCACAACAATTTAGTTTTATAGTACAAAATATCTTTCATTATCTTGGATATTACGAATTTACAATGCTTAACTAATAATACTAGAAAACATGTCTAATTGTTTTTCATTTGTATATGTTTTCCCCTTTTACTGGCGTTGCTTAAAATATATAGATGTGAGTGTCTGTTGTCGTCACATTATTATTCTATTTTCATAATTTTGTTCCGTTTTGGGGCAACAGATTGTCTACAAACAAATCCACTATTAGACTCGAGTTTTTTTTATAAATATAATTTGATTCTAAACTTAATAATTAATATCATTTAAAATAATATTTTTCGGTAATAAAAAATATAATATAATTTTTTCTTAAAAATGATATTGATTATATTCCTCTGGTAAACTAATGACTACCACGTTATCTGAAGTTTGTACCAATAATTACGTGATGATTTTAGTCCATTTGACTCGTTTTTTTGACCAATAGTTCATACTCCATTTGACTGATGATCCGTATGAAATAACAATAACTAACATTTTATTTTATGTTTAAGAGAAACACGTTATCTATTGAATGTAAAGATGCTTACCTTTATTAAAAACTAAACTTATGAACTGTTTAAGATATTAATTAGGATTAAAATCCGCTAAATTGTCACATTTTAATTTATTAGTCGAAATATTAATACGTGTTTTCTTTTTTCTTTTGAATTATTATATGGGCAAGCACTAACGGTTTGAGGTTACAAGCGGGATTGAACCTGCAATCTCCCACCTAAATGAGAGATATCATACAATTGGGCTATGTGGCCCTTGGTTTAATGACGTGTTTTCTAATTAAGCAATGATATTTCTTTTTGAAAAAACGAGGAACAATTAATTGGTTGACGGGTTGAGTGGCGCCCACAGGCAGCAAAAGCTTGCTGTAGGAGGCACCGTCTTGAACAACTACATAAAATCGCTGGATGTTCATTTGACATTGTGTATATATTACTAATATTAGTCCATCATTGTTTCGTTTTAAATGTCTAAACTTTTTTTAATCTTTCATTGCTTTGTGTCTCCACGTTGTTAAAACATAGACTCATAGAGACATATCGTAACTGCACAACTATTCAGCCTCTCTTTCTCTTTGACATCTATTTTGCCGCTGCAACTAAGTCACTATCAATTATCAACTTCAAAACCAACAAAATCCCATTTTGTGAGGTAAAAAAAGTATCCAACTTGGTATTTCACTTTTTTGTTCTCATCAGATCAATTTAATCACTATGAAAGATATTTTGATTGCTTTGATATTAATCTTTCTGGGTATAGCTGCTTTGTTGTTAATCCATGTGTGCGTAGTGGGGAGAGCTATGCGAAGTGGAAATAATGAAGAACAGAGAAATGGTGATTTTGATGGAAATGTTACGAAGAACATGTCAGCTCAGGAGATGGAGGATCTTCCATGTTTTGAGTACAAGGAATCAAATAATAAAGGAGTTGGTTGCAGCAGAAGCACTGTGGATTGTGCAGTTTGCTTAGAAAGTTTCAACGATGGTGATAAGTGTAGGTTCCTACCTAATTGCTCACATAGCTTTCATGTCTCTTGCATAGATGCATGGATTCTAAAAACACCCATTTGTCCAATTTGCAGAAGTTGGGTTCACACCCCTATCTTTCCTCCTACTAAGCTCGTTACCCAGCAGGTTGATACTACACAAAATGTTGTGATTGAGATTGTTTAGACTTCAGTTCCAAAAAGAAAGAGATTGTATAGACTGATTCTTGCGGGGCAGTCTCCATAGATTTTTCCACATTTCTTGCTGCTAGCTCCGTTCTTATGATTGTCACAAGAAATGTTACAAAAATACCTATGTATATAACTTCATTGATATGGTATCTTTTATATAAATGTTTCTGTTAATTAGCAGTTTCCACCCATTTTTCTTAGATATGCCATTGACAGGTACAATGACTGTTTTACATTATACTACCTCCGGTCCTAAATATAAGACCTAAATAACTTTTTTTTGGAAAGATTAAGGTTACGAAATAGGTTATTAAATCATGACATATTTGATATCTTTTTAGATTATCCATTAGCTTATAGGTAAAATAAACTAGTTTAAGAGAAAAAATTAGGTAAATCAATTTATAGTTAACTTATTTTTTGTTTTTTTAAGATTTTTCAAAAAAGTCATCTAAGTCCTATATTTAGGACTGGAGGGAGTAATATACTACTTCTACTTCGTATCCTGCATGAAATTTAGCCTTTGCTCGTCAAGAATCAAGCTGGAGTTTGTATCTTTGATTAAACCAAGAGATAAATCTCATTAGTTTAAACCACCACCATAGCTCGCAGCCCAAATCTTGTTAGCTCACACTAATCCCTTGGCGTTCCAAATCAGGAGTAAACAATACGCGCAGCTAGATCTCAAAAAAAAATTCAAACACCTTTATTTTTATTTAAAAACTAAACAATTCCGGTCTAAAATTTTAAATGTCACTCAACAATGATGTAAAGTGACAATGAACTCAGCTCTAATTATGTTCTTTTTACTAGCTCATCCGACTAAGAAGTGCAAGACAGTAGTTAAAACCTTTGGAACCATCAGTTATAGCAAAAGATTGGAAACAAATAAATACATGTCAAAATAAAAATATGCCTGAAGGAATTGCCAAAAATGAAGCAGACTAATTTTCTGCGGTAGCTAGTAATGGTAAGGCCAAATATTTAGGGCAAGTGATTAAGAATTATGTTCAAGTACAGAGATCCAACAGCTTACATACTCATGTAAGAACAGAATAAGAGTAATGTTTTCATATACTAACCCTAACACTCATCACTGCTTAAGCATAGCGTTCATGCTACTGATTTTGCAGGCAAGAACAATATCAAATGAAAAACATGTTGAGATCAACTAACTCAGTCACAAAGCATTTGAAACATCAAGAAACTGCAAGTAGCATATGGTTTTTACTTCTTTTCATTCTCAGCATTGCTTTCCAGCTCCCTCCTCAGCTGAAGAGAAAAATCATCACTAACATCATCATCATCCCAATCATCTTCCCACTGTTGGGATGTTTCTTTTGCTTCCTCCTCTTCCCATTCTATGTGTAGAGGCCATATTAGCAAATATAACACAACATACAGGAAGAAACGTGAAATTTCAGTAGAAGGGAAAAGGCGCTTAAAATCCAATTTCATAGACCCCAAACATATGAAAGTATATGTGCTTACAATAAGAACCAACCAACAACAACAACAACAAAGTCTTATCCCACTACGCGGGGTCAATAAAAACCAAACAATCTTCAAAATACTTCTACAATTAAATGAGAGACAAAATTAACACCTGTGAGGCACTAAATCTGTTCCACTTTATGAATCACCAAATAATTGACTTAAATCAGGATGCACCTATTTAGCTAAATATAAAACTCATTTACCTAATTAGTTAAGTTAGTTAAAATCACAACTACCAAAACACTCTAACCATTTACCTTTATCCACACTCTCCCTCAATTTTCTGTTTATCATATAAGGATAACTTGGTGAATGTAAGAAAAATTAAAAATCTTTCTTATATTTAAAAACAAACTCATCTCACTACATAAATTTTATATTTATAAGTCTTATATCTTATATTTACGAATAGGAGGGAAAAAAACATAAGTAATGGCCACCAATACATGAAGAAACCTTCTCATCTAATCTAAGCAATCACAGAGACTTGAAATAATGCACAAGTATCCACAAAACAATCAAAATCCCCAACAATCTATGAGAAATCTCATAAGCATTATCATAATAGAAGCTAATCACTAGATGTTACTCCCTCCATCCCTAAATATAAATATAAGGCCACTTCAAGATTCAATTTGTCCCTAAAGTCACTTTCTAATAGTAAGACCACTTTCTAATTATTGCCAACTTTTTCCAAATTAACTCCAATAGACACAAAAGTATATGGTAAGGGTAAATCGGTAATATCAAGTGATAACAAGTAAACTAACCAGCTAGGTAAATCAGAACCAACTAATAATCAAGGCATAATTAGATCAAGAGTAAGTAATTACAGTTCCTACAAACATCCAATAGCTAAAGATAGTGAAAATTCGAATTAAAATCGAAAACAGATGATTTTTATAGTACCTTCATTGATCTCGAACTCTTCAAATTCATCATCGTCTTCGAAGAGATCGATCTTGACGTCTTCAGTAGGTTGCTTTGTTTCGGTGGTAGCCATAGCTGAACAAGAGTAATTAGAATATGAAAAGAAAAGCTTAAACCCTAAAATTGAAAAAGAAAATCACAGAAGAAAGAAAATAATGAAAACGAAGACGGAGAATTCGAGAAGAGAAATTACATTACAGTATTCAAAAACCTCACGAAGCAAAAAAAACCGAGAGAAGACTGCGATTTGTTCGACGCTTCTAGACGAAGCACTGAAAAAAAGAAGAAGAAGAAGAAGCAGTAGTAGTAGTTACGGTTCTTGACGGCGCCGTTAAGAGGTTAACTTTTTGGGTTGAGAAAAATGGAGCCCATATTAAAATGAGTCTTTGGGCCTCACTCTGTCCAACATGTAGGTCAACCCATTTTGTTTTGTTTTTTAAAATAAAATAAAACTAGGGGAAATCTGATATTTGAATTTCAAAATTTTAGAAAAGAGATTTTGAGTAGTAAATATGGTTATTTCACTAATTAATTCTGTTATTCAACTAATTAAAATGATTTTGAAATTCAATTGTTATTTATTTGGGATTTCCAAAAAAAGTTTTGACCTATGTATATTGATTTAATAAAAAAATATACAGATATATTTGCTTTATATTCGGGTAGGACTGGACTAATTGGTCTAATATGCTACCTGGATCTAATAAGGACTTTCGGTGTAGGCTCGGTCCAATTCAACATTGGTCGGGTTTTGATTTCCCTTTTCGAGCTAGTCCGGGTGAGATCGGGTCGGGCTACTGAGTTTTCCTGTATATTGAACAGCCCTAGTGTAAACCATTCGAATCCCATAGAAACCCTCCCAGCTCCCAGACAAGGGGAGAAAACCTTAACAAAGTTTTTTAGGGAATAGTATACAAGATACCTATTAACTGCCACAAAGGGTATAAGAGACTTGTCAATCTCATCAAGCTCCGCCCCATGAAAATTAGGAGGAAGGATTGTCCATCAAACCCATGAGAAGATTTCATAAGATAAACAATTGTGACTAAAGTTTGTCCAAAGTAATGTCAAAGTAGTTCTGGTCCATCACTATTTTAAAAGTATGTCGGTTATGGAGTATAGTCTAATGTAATTTAAAATTTCTTCTGCATTCTTGATTTTAGGTTAACAGATACTTAAGTCACAACATTTATTTAGTAGTGGAAAATTGATTAAATATTTGTAGTGCATGTGTAGATGTGTCCAAAAAGCTCATTCATCTAAAACCAATCCCAACATCGTACCTGAATGAATCCAAATATATGTTAATTTTATCATACACATTCACAAAACTCCATCCACATTCCACAATGACTAATGCTACTCATCGAACTTAGCTCGTTGACACAGACAAAAAAAAACATGGAGCCAAATTCCATAGCTCTATTAAATATGTATTACATGTATCAGTATACACTATATACACATGAACAATACATATAATCTATAACCTACAATCTCTTATCTGTATTCAATGATTCATCACCAAATGTGAAGGGACCTTTGAGGCACAACCGAAGAACCAAGCCACTGAGAAGCTCTAGTATCATTGAACTCATGAAGAATCTTTATAAGAGAACGAGCCTTCTTAGCAGCATGAGAAGTTCCATCAGTGATCAAAGAGTAAAGCCATGGCATCAAAGCTGGATCTTTTGCTAGAATCTCCACCACTTCTTCTCCAACATGAACACACAAAGACATCAAAATTGCCACACAATGTTCCTTCCCTGATTTCCATGTCACCCTTTGTAACATCCCAACTATCAATGACAAACCACAAGCCTTTGACACTGCTTTCGCCCCCTCCTCGTTCTCCGCCAAGGCCGCCATCACGGCCAAACAATCCGTCGTCAAGTCAGATTTCTCCGACGAGGCTAAGACACTAACAAGTGCTGGAACAGCATCAGCTTCAATAACTTTCTTATGATTCTGTGGAAGTAAAAGTAGCCCAAAAATAGCAACTATAGCGTTTTTCTTCCCAAACGGTGTCGTTTCTTCTTTGATTAATTCTACCAAAGAAGGAATCACTTCCTTGTTTTCACCAATTAATTTTCTATTCTCTCTTGTTGAAGAAAGATAGAAAATTATAGCAGCTGAAGTTTGTCTAGCTTCTAAGGAAATCCCATGCTTGAGAACTTTAAGGATTGATGTTAATCCTTCACTTTCCATCATAACTCTTTGTCCATTACTATGCTTTGCCAACTTCAAAAGAGCAGATATTGCATTTTCTTGCATTGATTTATCATCTGTCTCCAAGAGATTGATCAATGAAGGAACTGCCCCGACTTCAATCAAACATGACCTATTAAAAATGTTACATCTTGCAAGCTCACGAATTTCATAAGCTGCTTTGTTCTTCTCCTCCTCTGATCCAAACACAAGCCTCCTTGCAATAAACCACGAAAGAAATTGCACAGCATGTGCTGAAGCCGCACTTCCGGCGACAACCGTTTTTGTTATATCCCTACTCCGATGACCGGACTTTCCGCCGGAGACTCCATTATCAGAGAAAAACTGGTGGATCAATTTTCTGAGTGTTGTGTTTGGAACAAGTTCTGTATTTGTTAATGTCTCCCCTGTTTTTGGACATGTTCTGTTTCCAGCTTTGAGCCATTTCTGAATGGAAACACGATCATAGGTTTGACCGGTTGATATAGTCACAGGATCTATCATTATTTGTAACGAAATTGGACATCTAAAATCATGTGGGTTTATGAAGTTAATAATATCTGTACTATTACACTTTGTATCACATGAATCATTGTTATTGGTTTGATGAAAGTCTAGTGTTTCAAATATAACCACCCTGCAGTAACATAAATAACTAACTAAACTACTTAAAAAAGGTACTTCCCTTTCATCACCTTCGGAGAAATTAAAGTTGACTTCATCTTCTAAAAATTTGACTTCTTTGTTGCAATCACTCCAACTTTTGATCCCCAAGTAGTTCAACGTTCGCTTCATGATGCTCAAACTTGGTTCAATCCCTCTCTCAAACTGACACAAAACTGAAAACACTTGATTTTTAGTGATTTCATCATGTGGGTCCAATTCAAGTTTCACTTTTTGAGCTTGCTTTGTAACTAACTCCACCATTTCCTTCACTTCATCACCAATCTCAATGCTACTCAGAGGTAAAACATCAAGAGCTGTGGCTAATGATCGAGTTAGAACTCTAAACTGAGTTGCCACGTGGTCTGACTTCATTAGCATCCATAGCTTAGCACCTTGGTGAGTACAATCTGAGAGTAAAAAATGAATCTTTTGGAGACAAAGGTGAAGTTCTGAGAAACAAAGAGATATAGAGTCACTTATGGGAACTTTTTGGTCTTGGATTTCTTCAAGGAAGAGGAGGATGATGTTGAGTTGGCGAATGATTTCTCGTGAGTTTCTACGTTGTGTTGGGAAGAGTTTGGATTGGAAAGAGCATATGGATTGAGAGAGAGATATTAGAGAAGTGAGAAGGGTGGTTGGAGATATGCCTTCACAAGGGTGAACCGCCGGGAAAGAGAGAATACGGCGGCCGGGATGATTGGACGATGGAGTAATCATTGAAGAGAGGAAGAGGAAAACTCTTGGAAGTGTTGGACTGAGTGATCATGAAGAATCCAATTATTATTATAGGGAGGATGGTTATATGGAAGGGAGAATCACAACGGGTCACACTAAAAAAAATCACAAGTAGGGCCCCTGAATATCATCAAATTTTATTGTGGCCTCTAAAGATGAGAAAGATGAGAGAGCGAGAGAGTTTTGATCGAATTATGTTGCTAGTCGTTTATGTAAGTTATCGAGCTGTCAA
This sequence comes from Mimosa pudica, assembly GCA_029929735.1. Classification (NCBI taxonomy): domain Eukaryota; kingdom Viridiplantae; phylum Streptophyta; class Magnoliopsida; order Fabales; family Fabaceae; genus Mimosa; species Mimosa pudica. The sequence continues at coordinate 14,318,853 of JAKELP010000014.1, read as the reverse complement.
TAACAAATAGGTCTCTTTCAACGCCAAACGCTTGGATCAGCTTGTAAGGGCATTAATTTAATTGAACAAATGCCTCAAGTTTAAGCTTAAACATGCATCAACATTATAAATCGTGGTTGGAGATACTCATCTTAGACTTGAACCAGTCTGGAATGGATCCATTGAGTTTTCTGTGATATGAGGTCTGACTTATGACAATGAATACATATAAAAAAAATCCTAAAATGATGTTTAACAACAACTTAAATACTCTACCATAGAAATCAATAATTATCAATGTAATTTGATTCTATCTCACTTAGATTCTTAGCGGTTTCGGTATAACTATGAATTACCCTATGCGATGAACTCGTGTTTGCCATAAATAAATATGTTATCCAAAAAAGTTAATCAATAAAAACTTTGTAAACATTTTATGTATTATGGTATACAAAATGTTGACTTGAAATATTTTGTATTTTATTAAATGACATCCCATAATTTAACTATCTAGTTTTGTATTTTTACTAAATGACATTCCACAATTTAATAATTTGGTTTTGGAAATATTTTGTATTTGCGTAGAGAAACTGAAGTGAGTCATTTATACTGGGAACACAATTATATGGTGTAATAATTACAGATTTCTTTTTTAAAAAATATAGGTACACAGGAACCAATAAAAAACTTGCTAAGAGGTTTTACGAATATAGTAATATGTTGTTGGTTTTGGGGCCTTTATTGTGATTGCTTCTTTTTCGTGGGATTTGGTTGTAATTTTCCATAAATAAATGAGGATGACACGTGGCAAAGAATCTAGGATCTAGATGGATTTGATTGAGAAATTTAAAAATGAGGACGTGGCAGAGGCACACTATCCGGGATGTTGCATTGGGTAAGGCTCAAGTGTTGGGAAGTGGGCCCCAAAAACCGACCTAACACGTGGGCAAATAACACTAAGACGTGTGTCTAAGGAAACAAGTACAAAGGAAGCGTATTATTAGAAGGTAAGTTGGTTGACACATTGACCACATTAGTGGCCTATAATATCATGCCACTATTTCTAGTTTTTTACTCATTCTGTCGGCATTGTATCAAGACAAGGCCACAGGTTCATTGCATGGGGTTCCTTTCATTTTTAATATCTACGATAACATTATACATAATCTACTTAACAATATCTGGTTTAACAGTAGATAAAGTGGACTAACTATATACAAATCCTACGTTCCTTTTTTGCGTGAAGGTGTATAAACTTAGTTACAAAGTATCGATTCACTACAATAAAGTACCATCAATGCCGTTCAATTGAAGTAGTCCAAATTTTGTGAGTTTAGAGGTTGGAAATGGCCAAGATGGGTCCCTGTCAAATCACTCATTAACATATATGTTGGTTATTGAATATGATTTTATGGTGGGAGATTCGTGAAAGGGCTACTTATGGTGGAAGATAGTGAAGTAGACATAAAACCAACCACGTAAAGCCCGGTATAAGCTTCAATCATCCATTCACACTGCATTACACAATTATCAGTTTTTGTATTATTACCAAATTTCAAATAAAAAAAAATCGTACATGTCTAATCACTATTACGCTGTCTAACCTTGTTGAGGGGAAGCGTGTACAATGATGTGACCCACACCAAGAAAGTTTAAAATATATATAATTCTCCTCTCTCCTAAATATAAGACATATTTGACTTTTATTTTTTGAGAGATTAACGTTGCGAAATAAGTTTATTGAATTATGAAATATTTGATATATATTTTTAAATTATCTATTAGTTTATAAATAAACTAGTTTAAGGGAAAAATTAAGTAAATCAATTTATAATTAATTTATTTTGTTTTTTTAAAATTTTTCAAAAAATTCAATTATGACTTATATTTAACACTGATGAGATATTGTTGTTTTTTATTGAGACATGCATTAATTGACTAAAATTCAAGCTTTTGCAACTTGGGGTGCAAGACAAGTTGATATCTTTATTTTGGCCACTGTTTTGTACAGAGTATTACAGTAACATGAAAACAAAGGAAGCTGAAAGCACAAATTATAGTGCATGAAGAAAGGGAAAACAATAGAAATATAATGCATGGATGAGAGTTTTAGATCCAAGCAGGGTTGTTCAATGGAGAAACAACAGCCTTAACCTGCAAGTAATTGTTAAGACTGTAAATCCCTTTCTCTCTGCCCATGCCACTCATCTTGTAGCCACCAAAAGGTATGGCAGCATCAAACACATCATAGCAATTAATCCAAACAGTTCCTGCCCTTAGTGCCCTCATCATTCTGTTGGCTAAGTCACCATTCTTAGTGAATACTCCTGCAGCTAGACCATACCTTGTATCATTTGCTCTCCTTATTACTTCATCAACGTCCCTATCATTAACAAAATCACACCATTATATTACAACAGCTCACAAACACATCACAACTAGAAAAAGTGTCATGTCACTCACTTGAATTTCAATATGGTTTGAACTGGTCCAAAGATTTCATCCTGTGCTATCAACATATTATCCTGCTCATTAAAATGTGTCAGATTGATCCTTCATATAACAAAGCCATACCCCACTAAATGCAGTTAGGCTGCATGGATTGCACAGTTATTGCATTGATCTTATAGCAGTTTGAAAAAGTTCTCTACTCAGCTTATTATATTTATCTATCATATAATATGAAAACCTGTTCTGGCAAAAGATAAAACATAAATATGAAACATAAATCCAATTTGTCCTAAGTATCTTGTTGAATTACACATATTAAGGGAGTTTTGATTATGTTGCAATCATATGATTAAAAAAGGTATGTATCTTACAGCAGTTTGATAAGACTTCCCTACATAGTACCTGAACATTGGAGAAGACGGTTGGCTCAATGAAGAAGCCTTTTGAACCGAATCTGGAACCTCCACACTCAAGGGTCGCGTTGCTATCAACTCCAGATTTTATGTACCTAAGGACTTTATCAAATTGTTCCACGTCGATCTGAGGACCTTGTTCGACGCCATTCTTAAAAGGATCGCCAACTTTACGTCTCATGGCACGTGCCTTTGCTTTCTCTAAGAACTCGTCATAGACTTTCTCATGTACAAAGGTGCGAGACCCAGCACAACAACATTGTCCCTATAAACAACATGAAATAGCGCACATTATGGTTTTCTTTTGGAAATTTTACTAGGCCAATACATATGTAAGTTGTTACAGGAGAGGGATGTATTAGAAAGACCTGATTGAAAAATAGAGCAAAGTGGGCAAGTTCTACAGTCTTGTCAATATCAGCATCATCAAATACTATGAAAGGTGATTTCCCTCCTAGCTCCAACGTCACTGGCTTAAGGTTGCTTCTTGCAGCCAATTCTAGCACAGTTTTTCCAGTCTCGGTTGATCCAGTGAATGCTAGCTGCCAAGACCAAGACAGAAGTAGTGGCTCCTATTTTAGATTAAAGTAATTTCTTAAGGACATGAGCTAGTTACTAAATGACACTAATAAGTATTTCAGAGAGACCTTATAACATACTCCTTGTATCATAAGTATTTCTGAGAGAACTTATAACACATGGGATCAAAGATGTTAGTTAAGTTAGTTAAAATCACATGATATTACAAAATTACTATTATGTCTTACCTTTACTTTAAGCCACTACTCACTTGTTTTTTTAAATGGTAGTATCAAAAGGGACAGTTTAGAGAAAAATTGAGACAAATAAAAAAGTGATCCTATATTTAGGAACAAACACATCTTCCCACAGCTTGATATGGAGTTTCAAATCATCGCAGCCATAGAAGAAGAATGCATAACAGTACATTGAACTCTTTTAGTGACTTAAAGTCCCAGATGATTAAAACAAAAGAAATCTCAATATCAAATCCTAGGCTTAGTTCATACTTGAATTGTAAAAGCATGTAGTCCTATACCATGCAAGAAATGTCTAAATACTACCTTGTCCACATCCATATGACTTGCAAGAGCCGCACCAGCAGTTGGACCGTACCCCGAAACCACATTCAAAACACCAGGAGGAATACCAGCCTGCCAAAATTAAAGCTAGTTGGAAATCAAACCCTTTTAATGAAGCTTCAATAACTTTTGATGTGCTTGTTTAGTCCCATTAAGTCACTTTAAGAAGACTCACTTGATCCATAATATAAGTCACTTTTAGAGTGGTTAGTGTTTATTTGTTAACGTTTCCTTTGTAATTGAAGCTTAAATGCAATTATTTTCATTTCTTTCTCCCCTTTAAAATCTCATTCAATATGATTAAAGTTGGAAAATAATTTCAATTTAAAGTGAGTAAATGAGTTAACTATCACTTCTTAACTATGAATCAATTGAAGTGACTTGTATTATGGATAGAGGGAGAACTTTAAAAAATTACTCCCTCCTTTCATAAATATAAGAAAATTTTATCCAATTTGATTAGATTACATATGTAAATTAAGCTAATTATTATCACATGATATTATCAATTCATCCTAAGCTTATATTTTTATCTCCACTCTCTCCCTCTTGTTTGTTTATTATTGATAAGCATTATCAGGGTTAACTTGAGAAAAAGTTGAGAAAATTTGTCTTATTTTTAGAAGTAAATTGAAATTTAAAAGTGGTTTTATATTTAAGAATAGAGTATTATCCTACCTCGTGTGCTAGTTTTGCCACATACAAAGCAGTTAGTGGAGTTTGCTCTGCAGTCTTAAGGACTACGGTATTACCACAAGCCAAAGCAGGACCAACTTTCCACGCAAACATAATGAGAGGAAAGTTCCAAGGTATAATTTGCCCTGCAACCCCAATTGGCTCATGCAACACCTGCATGTGGTAGTTTCCATCTGCAGGGACTGTTAGGCCATGGATTTTATCTGCCCAACCTGAATAATTTTCAAACAGGAATGCCCATAAGAAAACTACAAAATGAATATTAAAATAAGTATATAAATAAGTCTTCATTGATTCCTTCCTACCAGCATAGTAATGAAACAGACGCACAAACATTGGTACTTCAGATTTGAATGATTGTTCAAAAGGTTTGCCACTGTTCCACGTCTCTAGAACAGCAAGCTCATGGCTGTGTTGCTCAACCAAATCAGCAAATCTCAGCAATACCCGACTTCTTTCCTGCACGTGCCATAAAATAACAAAAAAAAATTAAAAACAGATTCTAAATTGAATAAGATAAGAAAATAAGTCCAAGAAGTGCTTATTACATAAGCAGTCATTTTTGGCCAAGGTCCTTCATCAAAGGCCTTGCGAGCTGCTGACACTGCACGGTTGATATCCTCAGCATCTCCTTCAGCAACATGAGCAATCACTTCTCCTGTACGAGGATCATATGCTGGAAATGTTTTCCCTGCAAAAAGAATTTAAAAAAAAAAAACTCTTTACTCCTTAATTCCTCGACAGTGAAAGAGTTGGTAAGAGACTAACAATGTGACACCCTCAATTAAATCTTTTAGTGTAAAAAATTATTAAAAAACAAATAATCAGTTGACCCAACTAGTTCGGTCAATTATTAAATAAATAATAAACAAAGAAAGACAGTGGCAAAAGTCTCAACTTCTTTTTTTTTTAACCGGCAAAAAGTTTCAAACTTTTGTTTTTGTTGAGAAAGTTTCAAACTTTATTGAAACTAGATATTCCCTCAATCCTAATTATAAAACCGTTTTAACTTTTTTAAAAAAATCAAGGATGCAAAATTAATCGCTCTAAATTTTATATAATTATCTTTTTTCCTTAAAACTAATTTATTCTACTTATAAACTAACTTATAGTTTAATTACATGTGACATGTTATAATTTAATGGTTAAATTTGCTTCTTAGCTTCCACAAAAAAGTCAAAGGGTCTTTTATTTAGGACCGGAGGAAGTATGATATAAGCAAAAACTTACCTGAGGCAGCATCGACAAATTTGCCATTTATTAGATTCTGTGTGTAGCGTATCTGAACTTGAGGACTGATTAATTCCTCAACTGCTGCTGCTGTGCTAAATCTGTTGAAGTTACCCCAACTACCACATGTTCTTCCTGCCAACCAAAAATATCATGTGCAAGTTTTCATGAATGAGTTGAACAACAACTAAAACAACAAAGTTTTATCCTGCTAAGTGGAGTTGAGTACATGGAAATTGGAATCGAATCGTTGATCCATGTTCATGAGATTTGATTAGTTTTACGTTGGCTATATGGACTTAACACAACTCTCATTCTTTGATAGTCCGAGTTTCAGCAATGAATTGAACAAACAGTAATTACTACTCACAATCTCACAGTAATAAATATACTTCATTAGATTTTTACTAAAAGATACACGCACGCGTACATATAATATATTCCTACATATAAATATATATAAAGAGAAGTTGGAGGAGCAAAAAGGAAATATATAAAGAAGGTGAAGAGAAGACTCTATGAATAAGTCTACAAAGTCTACAAAAGTCAATATGATCAGAAACAGAAGACATGGTGTAATTCAGATTAAAGCATAAAGCATAATCAAAATCCAGAAATGAATAAAGGGGTTGGTTTGGACATTAACCTGAAGATTGAAGCAGAGAAGAAGAAGCAAGAGAGCGAGAAAGCAAAGAGGAAAGCCTTCTAGCAGCCATGGCTAATAGTTGGATTATCTCAGAAAAAGGTTGTCTTATTTTTTCTCTTGTAGCAATGAGAATGAGAAGCACTCAGTGAAAGATATGAAAACAGTAATTGTTTGTAACCGTTTCTTAAAGAAGAAAAAGAACAAGAAGCATTAAAGAAGAGGTTGTCGTTTATTTTGGATTCCACTGTCTAGTAGGACAGTGACTGAGGAAGTAATGAGATACAAATTTCAACATTTGGCCTCAGAGCTTTGAAAGATGAGCAAGTAAAGTAGAAACCAAGTAATGTACAGCCACTTATTTGTATGATAAGTGAAGAACTTCATTATATATCGTCTGTGTTTATGTTCATGTTTGTATTAACTTTTGTAGGAATTTGTCTTGTAGTGCTCTTTTGTTGGCATCCTTCATGTCCTTGCTCGTTAGTGAATATTGAAGGAGTACCGAAATATTTAAATTTTAATCAGTCAAATTTTCAAATTATTAGATCATATATGATAGATAATTTTAAATACGTATGTGGACTAATTGACAGCTCAACCATGAAGATCTCTTGATTTTTTTTTTTTTTTTTGGGGGGGGGGGGTGTGTGTGCACGAAATCGACATTTTTTTTATGAATCAAAAGTATATTACTATATTTGTATATTTGTATATTCAATTTATGCTAAAAATTAAACATATTTGTATATTCACTATATGTATGCTTTTTTCCGGAGGGAGTGGCTAAGATCAAAATAACAGATATTTGTATATTCACTATATGCCTTTTCCCCTGGATTTTTTATTCGTTGAACTCTTGGCAGGGAATTTGTAACTAGAAAAACTAATTAAATTGTGTGGATGTCATGTCACCTTCACTTTCATTTGAAAGATCTTATTATGATTTTCAAGGATCTTCATATCTTTTTTTCCCAATAAATTTGTATTGATTCCTTTTACTTGATAGAGCAATTTTTACATCCACATTTAGTACGAAAATAATATAAGACGAATTAAAAATACTAAAACTAAATTTATTCTTAAAAATTTTGTTGAATAATTTATCTTTTATTAATCTTTTCATCTCAGACCGTGCTAGATTCTATTGTCAACCGTGCTAGTTTAAAATCCAATTTAATTTCAGACTCCCAAAAAAATCCGATAATGGGAGAGAAAATGACATGATAACTTGCGCTGTGTGTCCTACTATATTATCTTTAGATTAACTTCCCAAGCAGATTTAACATTGCATCAATAGAGCATACTAAATTTTTAGTAGATTAGGCCATTTGAAAGCGACTTGGGTTTGAATATATGTAATGTAGATATTATCAATAGCAAATCATTAAACGGGGCCAATAAAGGGAGACTACTCAGTGAGTCCAGTGTACACTGCTAATTCGCTACAAATCATGTCATAACCAAAAACAGGAAGAGAAATTTTTACTTGAAACTGGTGCACAACATCTCCGTCCATATCATTTGTATTTGTAGTCTGTCCAACCATAAACACAATTTTTGACATAGAATTTTCAATTTGACTTAGTACCCTAAAATTAATAACTAATTGTTAATTTTTTAATTTAACTTGTAAAAATAATAACATTGAAAATATGATATTTGAATTTTTTTAATTTAAATTATTTTAAGATAAAAAGTCAAATTGAAAATTCTATGTCATACTTAACGTTTTTTACTTTAAGTTGGTTAAAGCACGAAAATGAAGTAATGCAGAAGGTTCCCACAACAATTTCTCAACTATGAATATCTTATAGATCTAAATAGTGAAAAAGTTTCTGATGAAAAAAATAGTGAAAAGGTTAAAAATGTCATCTACCATCATTATCGGTTAAAAAAACACACACACACACATATATTACATAGGAAAATTGATAGAAAAACATTTTATGAATTTTAAAATTTCAAATAGGTGATTTAGTGTTTTAGAACCATTATTCAACTAGTTAAAATATTCTATATAAGATTTTAAAAGTTTGAAGTTATTTATTGGTCATTTTCCTAATTATATATTATTGAGTTCAAATTTCCAAAAACAAATCTGCTAAAACATTGGAAACATTCTATGATATAAACTTTGAAAGCTAATATATATCATTATCAAATGAAAAAGAGAGATTGCAATAATAATAAAGTTTTATCCATTTGTAAACAATTACCAACTCATTCTATGAAAAATGTCCGATCTGAGATTTTACAATTTTCAGCTTCTTTATCATTCTCCTTGAAAATGTCTTGGAATATAGATTAGGCCTACAAGGACAGCATCTTCGCTTCGTTCAGTAAAAATGAACCTTTTCTTAAACAAGGAAAAAGTTATTTTTGTCATTTCATGTATAGATTTGTTTTTAATTTGTTGTCTGAAGTCTGCAGAATAATTTCAGATTATTTTTAAGAATGTAATGTAATATTCGTAACTTTCTTCACGTGGGCTTTTAATACGGTATTCCCTGAAGTTCACGTTGTTAAGTGAATGATCTAAAAAAAGCTGCTCCTTTCCAAATCGAGTTCTTAATTTCAGATTAATTGTCAAAGTAATTAATGGGGAAAAAGAAATTAGAGGGGCCATGACAACCACCTCATTTGTTTCTTTTACTTAAGAAGCCAGACATTGGCAACCACTAATTATAACACAAAATTGGTTGAAATGTCTAGACAGTGATCATATGGTAATTAGTTCTGGGAGATAAAAATATTCCAATCATGGTGTTGGTTGTGGTCTATTTATCTGGATCATCACATGCAAATTTCTTAGCCATATGTCAAGATTATGGGTCCAAGAATCAATTTGACAAAAAGAAACAAGTTGGTGCCTGGACCATATCTTTCTACCTCAATCACAATCATAACCGATCCAGAATCATCCATAATTCCTTCTACACCTCTTTGTTATCTTTCAAAATATCAATAGAAGTTCCGTAAAAAATCAAGAAAAAAAAATCTGCACTGCAATCAAAAGCTGGAAGATCTGTTTGAAATTCACAAGTTGTCAATTTGAGATACCAACTCACTAAATACAGTAAATAAAATCTTCAAATTAATTTACCTCATTCTACACATATACACAGCGATTTGGACGTGGATAAACTACAAAAGGAAAAGGACCTCGTTTCTACAAGCATAGTTAACTTACTTAGACATACAAAAATTGCTAACGAGTGTGAGACCTCTATATCAAACTAACCTCCGTGGTCTATTAATCTGCTGAGAAGTCAGGGTCTGTAGGCTTAAACAACCCTGGCATCATCAAGCTATTTTCATCAGGTATTGTCACTTTTGGTTTTTTGGTATTCTTAGCCAAAAGATGCGATGAAAGGCTTCCAACAGGAATAGTCTTCCCTGTTGAGCTCTCAACTGAGGAAGCATACTCTTCACCATCCAATTCCAACATATTCTCTCTCTCCAAAAGCTCCATTGCCAACTTCCTATTCACATAACGTCTCCAAGCAGCCTGTATATAACTTGCACCCCAAATTCTCCATTTTAGAGAGTAATACCTAAAAGCATGTCGAATCTTGCTCGTATGTTGCCTCTTGAATTGCATGCAAAAGAGTTTCACATCTTCAGCTCTAAGGGCAAATGCTTCCAATTCTGTGAGGGTCTTTACGGTTCTAGTGGATGGAGGAAGGTTACTAGAAGCGGGGGACAGACCCCAAGTTAAGAGTTCTTCCCCAAAGAAATCACCTGCTTTAAGGGTTATAGTGTTAAAGTATCCAGACCTCCCTCCATATATGGAGGAGCTCTCCGCTTGGCCTCTAATGATGAAAAGCATTTCTTTAACCGGGTCTCCTTCCCTTATTAAGAGTGTGTCTTTTGTGTTCAGGGACGACACAAGGCGTTCACATATGGCATCTAGTAGATAAGCATCCATTTGCTCAAAAAATGGAACCTGAACACAACACAAGTGACACACACATCAATTTTTGTCAGCATTGAATTAAAGGTCCTATAAATAAGATGTATTTGTTTAATTTGATCAGATTAAAGATGTTCAAGTTAGTTAAAATAACATGATATTTGTAGTAATTATGGAAATATATTGTAATCAGAAATAAGATATTATGAGATTTGTTTGGATTATAGGAAATCAATAGGATTATGTAGAATCAGATTTTATTTTCTATATCTCTACAATTAAGGCTGAGATTGAATCTCATTGTAATATATATTTGTACCTTCTCATCATCTATGATCATTGGACTATTCTAGTACCCTATTGTCTACATGGTACCAGAGCTCAGTTGTCGCTCCTGACCTGAGTTTTTTTTTTTTTTTTTACTGTCCGATCAAAAACAAGGAGAACCTCTGGATTTCATCATCACACCAATTGAGATTTCCATGGAAGGGTCTTCGAAATCAAATGGGTTTGATGGATCCATTATTACTTCTCAGCTCACCTCTACCAATTATTGGGAGTGGGCTCAGGCGATGCGGCTTGCTGTTGCTGGCCGAGGAAAACTTGATATTTTGATAGGCGAAACTAAAGCTCCCACAAATGATGATTCGGCTGCAAAGAAGAAGTGGGTTATTGACAATGCCATAGTTTCATCATGGCTTGTGAACTCCATGGTCCCACAGCTTCGGAAGAGCTTTATGTACTTACCGACGGCATTTGAAATATGGGAAGCTGTTCGTATGGCCTACACTGATAAGAATGATTTATCTCTTATCTTTGATATTAAGAGAAAAATCTGGAAATCTTTTCAAGGATCTCGTTCTGTCACCGATTATTGGCTGGAATTGATCGGACTATGGCAAGAATCGGATCTTCTCACTGATGATCAATGGTCTTCCGCTGCTGATGTTGCTAAACATAAAAAGAACATTGAAGTTGAACGTGTTCTATTATTTCTTGCTGGTTTGCATCCAGATTTTAAGGAGGTTAGAAGTAGAATTCTTGGTCACTCTCCTCTGCCTTCACTCTTGGAAGTTTATGCAGAAGTAAAGAGGGAAGAATCTTCAATCAAGGTGATGACACCTACACCAGAAATTCCGGTATTACCCTCTGATTCTTCAGCTTTTATTAGTAAAAATGTTGTTACTTCTAATTCTTCTGCATCTCCAAAGGGTAAACCAATTTGTGATCACTGTAAGAAACCTGGGCACACTCGTGATAAGTGCTAGGAGCTTTATGGAAAGCCTGCAGATTGGAAACCTCGTAAGAGTAAACCACGAGGTAATCAAGTATCACATGAATCATCTCAGCCTTCGCAGTCAGAAGTTGGGCAAATCATAAGTAGCGATCAGATTACTCAACTACTTGATTATCTAAAGATATTGCAGACCCAACAAAAGCCTAGCAGTTCTGCCGCTGTAGCTCATAAAGGTACATGTTCAGCTGCAATAAATGACTCTTTTTTATCCTCAAAATGGATTGTTGACTCTGGTGCATCGGATCACATGACTTCTGATGCAAAAATGTTTGTCTCCTATTTTCCTTTATCTGGAAAAGACAAAATTAAGACAGCAAATGGTTCATCATCTACGATTGCTGGTTCAGGAACAATAAATTTGTCAGATTCTTTGAAATTGGAGTCTGTTTTACATGTCCCTCATCTTGCTTGTAATATTTTGTCTATTAGTAAGTTGACTAAGCAAGCAAACTGCTCGGCTCACTTTTTTCCACACACTGTCATTTTCAGGATCTCTCATCGGGGACGAGGATTGGCACTGCTGAAGAATATGATGGTCTTTATTACCTGGATATTTCTACTGCAAGTGCTCTATGTTCTAGAATAAAAAGTTTTAATGTTTCTCCTGACAATAATGATATTATTCTGTGGCATCAAAGGATGGGTCATCCTAGTTTTTCCTATTTGCAAAAGTTGTTTCCTCATCTTGTTTCAAATAAAAATGTTAATTTCCATTGTGATGTTTGTCAAATAGCAAAGCATCATCGTTCCTCTTACCCTTCATCTTCATATAAATCCTCTCGTCCTTTTTCTATTATACATAGTGATATATGGGGTCCTTCACGCATTCCCAATCGAACACAATGCAAATATTTTGTAACTTTTATTGATGACCACACAAGAATGTGTTGGGTTTATCTTTTGAAAGAAAAGAGTGAAGTGTCATGTGTCTTCAAAGAATTCTACGACTATGTGTTAACCCAATTTAATAGCACCATACAAGTTTTTCACTCTGATAATGACACAGAATTTTTTAATCAATCTCTTGGTCAATTTTTAAAAGAAAAAGGTATTGTTCTTAAGAGCAGTTGTCCAAATACTCCTCAACAAAATGGGGTTGCTGAACGAAAAAATAAACATCTTTTGGAAGTTGCAAGGGCTCTACTTTATACATCAAATGTGCCAAAATATTTTTGGGGGGAAGCTATTCTTACTGCTACTCATTTGATTAATCGTAGTCCAAGTAGAATTTTGTCCTACACCACACCTTTTAAAAAATTACAAGAGACACATGACATTTCACACTTTGATCAAACATTGCCTTTGCGTGTGTTCGGTTGTTCAGCCTTTGTTCATCTCCACAATCCATCTTCCAAATTTGATCCTCGCGCAGTCAAGTGTATTTTCTTAGGTTATTCAAATGTTCAAAAAGGGTACAAGTGTTTTGATCCTGTGTCGAAACGTCTATTTGTGAGTCGAGATGTCACTTTTGCTGAGTCTAAACCTTATTATTCACAGTCTTCGCTTCAGGGGGAGAATAGTAATTTTGAATCTCAGACTTCAACTTCAGTTCCTACACCTATTTCTCCTCAAAATTCTGTTCCTATATTATCTGAGTCTGACCCATCTTTACCACCAATTTCAAAGGAAAATATTTCTCAAAGTAAAAGATTTAAGGAACATGGAGTCTACTTGCGGAGAAATAAACAGGTAAGGCCTTATTCTGATGCACTGCCGGTTCTCACACCTGAAGAGCGTCCTAACATTGATAATGATGTGGAAAGCTCCCAGGGGACTGAAGTTACTGATCTGGACATACCTATTGCTAAAAGGAAGAGGCAACGTTCATGTACCTTACATCATATTCAAGAGTATGTCTCCTATTCAGCCCTATCACAAAATCATTACAATTTTGTTGCAAATCTTGAAGACATCAAGATACCTAACAACATATATGAAGCACTTGAGTCTCCGGAATGGAAAGGTGCTGTCTTGGAGGAAATGCGGGCTCTGGAAAGTAATAATACATGGGAGGTTACAGAACTGCCTAATAAAGTCAAACCAGTAGGTTGCAAGTGGGTGTTTACTCCAAAGTTCAATGCAGATGGGACACTGAATAAATATAAGGCAAGACTAGTTGCTAAGGGGTTCACTCAAACGTATGGGATTGACTATAATGAAACTTTTGCTCCTGTTGCAAAGTTAAATACGGTGAGAGTTCTACTTTCAATCGCTGCTAATCTTGACTGGCCTCTACAGCAATTAGATATCAAAAATGCTTTTTTAAATGGTGAACTACGAGAAGAGGTGTACATGACTCTTCCACCAGGCTTTGATAAAGGTAGAGGACAACAGGTGTGCAAATTGAACAAGTCTATATATGGCTTGAAACAATCACCACGTGCATGGTTTGATAGGTTCTCCTCTGTCATTAAATCTGAGGGTTATAAGCAGGGCCTATCGGATCACACTATGTTTGTTCATAAAAATGGAGATTCAATCACTATTCTGATAGTTTATGTGGATGATATAATTGTCACAGGGAACGATGTTGGGGAAATGAATCGGATTAAGAGTGCCTTGAACAGAGAATTCGAGGTTAAGGATTTGGGAAATTTAAAATACTTCTTAGGAATGGAGATTGCTAGGTCCAGCAAAGGGATCTATGTCTCACAGAGGAAGTATATTCTTGACTTGCTGAAAGAAACTGGTATGTTGGGATGTAAGCCCAGTAAGGTACCTATGAGTACTAAAAAGAAGGTCAAGAAACCAGACAAACCAGCTAAGACAGAAAAGGAGGCAGCTCTGAAAAGGAAACGAGATAAAGATGAAACTCCTGCTGATAAAGGTCAGTACCAACGATTGGTGGGAAGGCTTATTTATTTGTCACACACTCGTCCTGATATTGCATTTGCTGTAAGTGTTGCTAGTCAACATATGCATTCTCCCAAAAGGAAGCATATGGATGCAGCCTATAAGATCTTAAGATACCTGAAAGGGACAGCTGGACAGGGTCTTTTCTTCAAGAAAAATGATCAAAGAACTGTGGAAATTTATACTGATGCAGACTGGGCAGGTGATCAAGAGAACAGTAGATCTACTTCAGGTTATTGCACCTTTGTATGGGGAAATTTGGTGACCTGGCAAAGTCAGAAGCAAAGAGTTGTATCAAAGAGTAGTGCTGAATCTGAACTAAGAGCCTTAGCACAAGGAATTATGGAGGGGCTTTGGTTAAAGAGAGTGACTGATGAAGCTCAAGTTGAAGTTATTTCTCCAATAAAAATTTATTGTGACAATAAGGCTGCTTTAAATATGGCCTTAAATCCTGTTCAACACAGCAGAAGCAAGCATGTTGAGGTAGATCGTCACTTCATTAGGGAAAAAGTGGAGGAAGGAATTATTTGCTTATCCTATATGCCAAGTCAGCTGCAACTTGCAGATATTCTCACCAAAGGACTTGCTGAAGACGTTTTCCAGAGATTAATAAGCAAGTTGGACATGCTTAACATCTATAGTCCAACTTGAGGGGGAGTGTAGTAATTATGGAAATATATTGTAATCAGAAATAAGATATTATGAGATTTGTTTGGATTATAGGAAATCAATAGGATTATGTAGAATCAGATTTTATTTTCTATATCTCTACAATTAAGGCTGAGATTGAATCTCATTGTAATATATATTTGTACCTTCTCATCATCTATGATCATTGGACTATTCTAGTACCCTATTGTCTACAATATTACTAATATACCTTAGCATATATATCTCCACCATCCCCTCTTATTTGTTTATTAAGAGAGAGCATTTATAGGGAAAAGCTGGTAACTATTAGTAAGAACTCTTTCACATAAGACCTATTTGCTTAATTGATTATATTAAATATATTTAAGTTAGTTAAAATCACATGATATTCTAATACACTTTAGCCATCTACATGTATCTACACCATCCCCCTCTTGTTTGTTGGCTTATTATTTAAGAGTATTAATATGGAAAATTTGAGGAAAAAGTTGGTAACTATTAAAAAGTGGTCCTTTGTTCAGTACAAACACATCTCCCGAAATAAATCCTATATTTAGCATGAGAAGGAGGATTATATACCACTTAAAACAAGTTTGATGAATTTAAGGCCTCAAAAGTTTTCAGTGCACAAGAGGCGTCTTTGGACATTAAGGCGTTAAAATTTTCGACATGATCAAAAGTGAACTTGCATATACAATTAACCTTGAATGTAAAAGTATGCATGTTAATTTTCCATGCATGGGAGCATTAAATTGTAGTTTTTTTCCAAAAGGAATTTCCACCCGAGTGCCAAGTGAGACTAGTGTCTCATCATTCTGAAATCCTATATAAAGGTAAACAACTGGGTTGTAAATTTGCTCCATTCATAAGGGATGAGAGATCGAACCCATCCCTTGCTTAAGGGATAAAAGTACTTACCACTCACGCCAACCCTCAGGTTAATTGAAGTTAATTTTTATACCTTAAGAACGTATTTAGAACATATATGTCTCTGAATCTGACGCCGGAGGTCCAAAGGTAAAGAACTCAAAATAGCTTCTTCATCTACACCTCTAGTAGCTAGCCATTTGTATTGGACAAACCGACGCACACGGTCTTTCAGATCTGGTGGAAAGTGACGATGCCACATCCACTCTTCAGTATCTCTCTGTTTAATTCTCCATTGTTCAAGTCTTGCAGTAGTAGATTGCCAATAGTTCTTTCATGATAGGGAAAAAAGGAGAAAAAGCCAGTCAATGAACACAGTCAACGCATTATAAGGAGAATTTAGTAATATGCATTATAGGCAGATCCCACTAGGCTTATGGGGATTACCTGCACGTTACCAATGAGAAGTGCAAAGAGAATTAAACCTGCAACACAGATTAAACTTGCAAATAAAGATTCAGAAACGTAGATACTTGTCTCAAGATTTTGTCCATAAGAACTGCACACAATCAAAGTATTCAATTGATATATTAGATCATGTGAAATCCAATAAGACAAATTGTAGACAAATACATCATTTGAGCAGAGTCACAAATGAAGCACATCTTACCAAAGACTCTTTAAGCCCCACCAGAGGCAATAAAAGTATCTTTCAAGGAATCTAGATGATGCAACTTCATCAGTAAAAGCATCAGCATAAATTCCAAATTCGAATGGGCTGTCTTCATTTTTAGCATCACAGACGACAGTGAGGTAAGTTTGTTGATACCAAGCAGCCCGAGCTGGATCACCCAGTGAATCACAATCAAGAAATCGAGGGGTACAAGATGGAGAGTGTGTTGCATTAGTTTCCTTCCCACAAGTTTGTCTCCAACATTGAGACTGACGATGAATTGCTAGCAAGTAATATGAAGCCCCTAAAACCTGCACTCATTCAAATCACATTCACTTCTTCTCACCTCTGATCTTGTTGACATATGAATAAGTATTTATTGTGTGTGTGTATGCTCCCTCCGCTCTTAACAATCAGACAACTCTCTAATTATTCTCAACCTTTTTCCAAATCAAACCGATAGTAACTAACTTAAGTAACATCCTTAATCTATTCAAATAAAATTAATTAAAATGGTCTTATAGTTAGGAACAGAGGGAGAATTAAATTTGTCTTTCTATTACAAAAACCTAATTAAACCAGTGTGATGAGACTCAATTCGACCTTATTTACACTTAATCAATGTGGGACTTACTTTCTCAACATAACAAATCTACTGCTAGATAAGAAGTGAGGGAATAAAAATGCAGATAAATATATACTCACATGGCTGGCCAACACATAAAAAGCAAGATTGTACAAAGACCCAGCCAAAGCCGTCTTAGCTATAAGGCCACTTGTTTTCACAATCCGCCGCTGAAGAGGGAAAATCTGAAAGAACCTAGGAATAAACTGGAGAAGCACAATGAGAGAAATAGTATGATTCGCATGAGCCGCCGTAGAATCCTTAAACGCAGGAATTATAAACCAGATCACAATCTACATCACAAAAACCATCCACCAATCAGTCAAACTCCCCTCAATCATCAATTTCAACAAAAACCACAAAGCCTTTCAACCTTACATACTTCAACCATTTCAAAAATCACCTGTTCATTAATCATTTATGTTCATAACCTAATCTCAAATCTGTAGCATATATATATATTAGCTGATTAATGATCGGTCTTAAGCTAAAATCAGCCAACATATGCAAAAATCACCAGTTCATTAACTGTTATTGTTCATAATCTGATCTCAAATCTGTAGCATACATATACATACACACACACACACACACACACACACACACACACACACACATACACATGCATGCATGCATACATACATACATACATACATTGGCTTATTAATAAAATTAGGTCAATTATTTGTCTTCACTTTCATTTAATCTCCTACATGAGGAAGTTATGACTAATAAAATTAGGTCAATTATTTTCTCTCCGACTACATTATTAACAAAACGGAGTGAAATAATGCAATTGAAATGAATTACCTGAGGGAGAGGAAGGGAGGCGAGGAAATCGAAGGCAAAATCGGTCCTAAGATAATGAGCAGCGATGCGGGGAGGATCGGTGATGAGATCGCGGTGGCCGGAGGCATGAGTGAGAAAATATGCGGTACGGAATTTAAGGAGGATGTGGAAGACGAAGAAGATGTCGTTGAGAGTACGGAAGAAGGTGATGAAGACGCCGAGGAGAAGATCGATCTGCATGCAGCTTTGGTTGCCGATGATGGGGAAGTAGAAGTAGAGAGGGTCGAGGAAGAGAGCGAGGAAGGAAGCGCAGAGGAAGATGCGGTTCCAACGGTCGACGAATAGGGATTTTGGATGCTGGATTTGGTACCACCAGGGGACGTTTTTTCTGAGGTAGAAGGAGGGCTTCGGGAGAGGGAGAGGGTGACGGAGGGAGAGGGAGAGAGAGGAAGAAGAAGAAGAAGAAGCGAAGTGGTTTGAGATCGTCTTCTTCATCTTCTTGTTGTTGTTGGAGAGAGATTTGTTGTGTTGTTAATGTCAATGTCAATGGCTTCTTCTTCTTCTTCTACGTGGATTTTGCATGCAGAGAAATGCGCGGGAAAATAGGAAGGTGAAGCTGTCTCGTTGTAACACGTAAAAGCGCGCCAAATAATATAATTTCCACTGTTTTATTTTATATTATTCCAGAAATTATTTAAAATAAATTTAATTTCTATAATTATATGTTGCATATGTTATATATTGGTCTGATCGATTTGCTCCTGAAGTTTTATAAGAAAGTTGGAGTTATTTTATATTTAGCACTGGAGAGAGTATTAATGTATTAGAGCTTAGTGGAGATGTTTTTCTAAATATAAAATATGAGCCATTTTTCTTAAATTTCTCTCATATCTCTTTTTCATAGTTGTTTAAGTAATTTTAATGCTGTGTGTGTGTGTGTGTATATATATATATATATATATATATATAATATTGAGTCTATTTAAAAATAAAAAAAAATGGGAAATCTTAGATAACAGATAGTTGAATTAATTTCAAAATCATTTTAATAAGTTAAACATTAGGATTAATTAGTAGAGTAGCGACATTTACTACTTAAAATATTCTTTCTGTGATTTTCGTCTCTAAGATTTTGAAATTTAATTGTCATGAGATTTCTCAAAAAGAAAAGAGAGCATATATTATTACAAAGTAAAGTTGTTCTAATTTCCTTCCATCCTCATGCAATATGTTTCAAGGAAAATGCACGGGAATAAAACGAATGCCACTTTTTTGGCCAAAAAATAGCACAAAAGATTGAGTTATATTTTAAATAAGGGAAAAACTTACATCAAGTTCATTTGTCCAGGTTCTCAAGTTCTTTTAATATAGGAGTGACACGTGTCATTTTATAAAAACTATCCATTCAATCTAACGGCCAGTAATTAGAGAAATGGAGAACCTGGATGAATGAACTTGACCTAAGTAAGGTCCTTTAAATAAATAAAGAATTAATACAAAAATATTGAAAAAAAATAGTGCACATTTTCGTTGGGAAGTGCAAAATTTGCAATAAACACAGACTTTTATTTAACAAGAATGTATATAAAATTATGAAAAATCTCACAAATCTCCGCTTCCCAATCCAACATACCTGACATTTCTAACTATGCCTTCTTTTACTCATTTTTTCCCTGCTCATAAACTCAACAAGGTAACCAACTAGTACTTTTTTAGACTGTCAATTTCCTCTGGATTAGTTTTCCCCATAATTTTTTTTTTGCACAAAAACTTGATGCTACCAAAATTTTGATAAAAACTCCGCAAGTGTACGGATCGTAAATTTAGTAAAGTGGTAGTTCAAGGTCGATCCCACAGAGACTCAGACAATTAATAACTGGCATTAGATCTCCTATTTTCATTCAAGTTGAGTAAATAAAAGAAAATTGATTTTAATTACCTAATATCTAAGAAAATAAAATAAAACAAATATTCACACAGATGAAATTCACGAGTCAAAAGAACAACCTAGAGCCACTAATCCCTTATCTGCTTCTTAGATTTATTCCCCACTAAATTAATTATGAATTAATTCAACTAGCTAATCTAGAGTACTAGTGTCTATAAATGCCTTCCGGTCCACTTACATCCTTGCCTAGCTTAATTACACAATGTCTTGCACTAATTTACTAGGCCAATTAATACCGGTACCGCTCTAATGTGACTATGTAGGGCTTCTAGGTATATGTCTATCCTAGTCGCAAATCAGATTAACAATCCAATCCTACACTATTTAATCCCATGGTCTATTTAAAATTCCTTCTTTCGAGTCCAATTCTAAATTCCCTAAACATGTCTAATGGTGATCAAGCACTAAACAAGTTAATCAATAATAGCAAGATTAAATAAACTAAATCAAATTAACCATGACTAAATAGTGGGAAATAAAATATCTAAGTTACAAACAAGTTCATAGTACTCTAGATTGTAAAAGGAAATTAGTCAAACATAGGTTTCAAATCAATCCCAATAGTAATAATCAAAATTGAATATGAAATTATAAGGAAGTACAGAATCAAACACCCAAAAATGCTCTCCCTTCTTGTGCCTTGTTTCTGCCTTGATGAGTGATGATGAATGGTCCAAATCAGTGCCACCTCAAGCTTCCTTCACTCCCTCAACGTTGATGCTCAGTTCGCCTATTTCTCTCCTTGTGTGTGCCTCCTATGTATGGAATAAATGATTATAAAACCACCCACACAAAAGACAAAGTCGGCCACTTCTCCAGTTTTGCTTTTCCTTTCTTTTATCCTTGCGTGAATTCTCTATAGGCTTTTAGAAATTGGAAGAATTAAAATCAGCCTCCCCTTCTCCTCAATGCATGTGTATATTTATAATAAAATAGTTCAACATCATATTGTCTTTGCCTTGCATGTTAAGTTTCTTTTCTTTCCTTTTCTTGTATGATGAATGCACATAATCAAATCAACTCTTTCTCTTTATTTCTTTTTTCATTAAATCTGCATTCATGAAGAGAAAGAAATAGGAAATAATCACAATGACTCAATCACATAATCTCATTAATAGGAAACTTCTCATCAAAATATTTCTTTTAATATATTAAGTTTCCTATTTCAATTAAATTTCAGATTTTCCAAAAGAAGCACTCATATAATCCTCAAATTACTTTCTTTCCAATTCACAACAAAATCAGTTAATTACTTAATTAATGACTACCCAAATACAATAAAATATTTCCTAAAAACCACTAAATATGGGGAGTCATCAATGGTATTAATGAAAGGGTAATGGGATTTTTCCATTTCTGATTTTGTTCTATTCCTCTGCAGTTTTTACAGTGTGGAGTTACTGTTCAGTCTTTGGAATTCTTTGTAGATATGAAAGTTTCAATCTTTCAAGGTAAATGGACACTCTTCTATGTTTGTTTAGCTCTTTGGATTTTCCAGCTTTTGATAAAATTAACATTTCCAGCTACTCCTTTCCTTCATAAATATAATATCACTTTCACATTTCAATTTGTTCCTAAATATAAGACCATTTTTTAATTTTTCCCGACTTTTTCGCAAATTAACCTCATAATACGTATCATCAATAATAAACAAACAAAAGATGAATGGAGAGTGTAGATAAATGAATATGGTTTGCGCGAATTAGTAAAATCATTTGAGTACTTCTTGTATTGTTGGAGTAAAACCAAGCAAAGCTAAGTACTTCTTAGATGATCCTACTCAAGTGAAGAGTCTGCTTCAAGCCCTTGCTGCTTCGGGGTCTGAATCAAATAAGCTGCTGGGAGGGAATATTGCTTTTGAAAAAAGCCAAGTGTGATTAGAGGGAGATGTTTGAAATGCAGGTTTAGGTATTGAAACACCATTATGGCCAAAAACTGAAAAACCAAGAAAAAAGGAGTATTGAAGGGCCATTATAGGGTAGGAACTAAGTTTTGTTATGCTCCTGAATGTTTTCTAGTTATTCTGCTTTCCTTGGTTAAGTTTGTTGCGGCTTGTGATTTGATTTGGTAGTAGTAATAATTGCCAATGTATGTATCTATTGGACTTTAGAATCACAATCTATTTATTATCCTTCTTTCTCATGAGTTCGGATTGTTTTCAATTGAAAATTCAATCGATCACATATAATAATGTAGGAAATTTAAAAATGAGGTATTGATAGAAAAGAAAAATAACAGTAAAGGACTAGAGGGAGTATTATTAATTTTTTTACCAAGTATTATTAAAAATTAAAACTTTGAGGAAGCTATATTATTATTTTGAAATAATGTTGTGGGGTTATATGAAAATGATATGAAGTTTAAATGTTTTAATAATAATTATTAATGCTAATTTTTACAGGTTGTCATGCGTGATGTTACACGTTTCCTACTAATTTAACATATCAAATTCTGTTTATAAAGTAATCATAACGACATAACCTAATGGTAAAGGGTCATGATAAAAAATAAAGAATTTAGAAGTTAAATTTAAATTTCAATATATGAGAGGTTAACAAATTTCAATGAATTTTGTATGATTCAACCTTTTCCCCCAATAATTTAGTCTAATTTATACTAATCCATACTAAAATATAGGATATCCTAAAATCTCATAATATTAAATTCAAAATTTCAAATCCTTACAAGTCAATATAACTAAATGAATTGTTATTGGCAACTCAACGAGTTACACTTACAATTTCTAACACAATCGATTAATATCAAATAAATTCCAAGGGTTTCAATGCAATTCATTGATTTTCATATCACATGATCTAATTAATTATCTTTCATCGACTTAGTTATCATTCTGAAAAAGCATAAGAATCAACCAAATGTGCCACATTATTTTAAAAACGCTAAAGGGTCAGGAGGAGTTGAAGGTTATAGATCTGTCTTGTTCTTCTTTCAAAGAAATGGTCATTACTGCAACTTCACTCATACTTGGTCTTTCCTTTGGATTAGTACTCACACATTTCAATGCTATCTGCAACAATCTCATCATCCTCTCTTCATATTTACCTTCTTCTTCTGTCATCAAACACTTGTCAAATACTTCAACTGTCCATTCCTCTCTCACCACTGAGTTAACCCACCTAACCAAATCAAACCCATGATTGTTCTGAACCACTTTTCCTGTCAAAAGTTCCAAAAGCACAACTCCAAATGCATATGTGTCCACCTTAAAGGTGCTATAAGCTTCACTAGGATTTCTTCTGTTATTAGTTATGTTGTTCTTCATGGTGCTTTGGTCTCCATAGAAGATAGACTTATCTTGATTCTCAAACACCATTAGTCCATATTCACTTAAGCATGGATCCATGTTCTTGTCAAACAATATGTTGCTGGACTTTAAGTTTCCATGAGCTATACCACTTTCTTGAAGCTCCTCATGCATGTAGGCTAAGGCTTCTGCTATGTTTGCTGCCACATTCAGCCTGCTTCCCCAATCAAACGTTTTGCCACTTTGAGACCCTGCCATTCATTAAGGATGCATCTAAGTATCTCCAATTATCTAGGATCCTAAAAACATGCAAGCCTAATGAAAAATTTAAAGGGAAGGTGTGGTGACTATTTAAAAAAAATTGCCATAAGGACCTTATATATTTTTATAGGTAGGAAATATTTGTGCCTTCCCATATTTATACACAATAAGCACCACTACTTGAGAATTTTTTCACCAACTTTCCTGGGGATATTAATTCATTGGGTTAATACTATTGTAATTTCAAATTGTTAGGTGCTTATAATTTGTTAAGAAATTAGTCTAAAATCTAAATATAGGTATCAAATCCAAAAATGGATAAAATATAGGAAATCATGTTTCAAATCCAAATTTTGTAAAATTATAGGGGTCAAACAAAAAATTTGTAGTAACATGTATTAGAAATGAAAATTCTATCTAATTATAGAGATTTATAACAAACAAAACTTACCACGGAGCATCTTGAAGAGGCTACCATTATGCAAAAACTCATACACCAAAAGCTTCTCTTGGGGGGAGCAATAAAAAGCAAGAAGAGGCAGCACACAAGGATGCTTCACTTGGCTTAACATATGCATTCTCTTATCAAAATCCTGCTTTGAAATCCCCAAATCTTTGATTCTCTTCACTGCTAAAACCACCCCACTTTCCAACATCACCTTATACATGCTCCCATGCTTCCCTCTTCCTACCAATTCTGCAGGAGCTCTAAGCAAATCCTCAAACCTCATTGTCCTCACCACTGGACTAGTAAGAACAACCAGATTTGATGACACCATTCCTGTTTCAATAGATGAAAGTGAATATTCTGATCTTGTCACACTCACAACCCCATTCACTTCATTATTGGAAGATTCTCTAATCTTTTCCTTGATAGCTTCATTTGTTTCATCCTTCTTATCACCATCCAATGATGGCTCCTTTCTGGCTTTGTAATGCTTAACTACCTTGTAAGCCAAGTAACACAATATAAGCACACCAAGAATGATGTACCCAGAATAAATGGCCATGCTACGACTAGAATGTTTTCTACTTCTCTCCTTCTTTGGTGCAGGAGGAGAAGGAGGAGGAAGAGGAGGACATGCATTTTCAAGTGGGAGCCCACATAAGTTTGGATTACCAGAAAAACTGTCTCCTCCAAACATGTTTATCATCATGCTAGGAATTGGACCTTGTAAATTATTGTTGGAGACATTGAACTCCTGAAGGTTGGAGAATTCAAAGTTGGAAATTTCACCTGTGAATTTATTATTCTCAGCATGAAAAGATATCAACCCTGTAATATGACTCATATCAGGAAGATCTCCTGATAAGTTGTTATCTGAAAGATCAATTCTTTTCAGATTTCCTAAGAGTGAAATAGAAAGAGGAAGGTCTCCGGAGAAATTGTTTTCATTTAAGTACAAGATATTCAATGCTTTGCACATTCCTAGTTCTTCTGGTATGATGCCATGTAAGTTGTTGTTCTTCAAGCTAAGGCCATGAAGAAGCTGAAGTGTACAAATAGAAGCTGCATCAAAAGCTCCAGTGAAACCAAAATCCTCAAGGACTATGTTCTTCACAAATTGTTCTCCTGAATAACATTGAACACCATACCATTTGTCAATGCATGGATCTGAAGACAAGTTCCAACCCCAGTTCATATCTCTAGGTGTATTAGTTGGATCAAGTTTCTTCATGAATGTCACCATTGCATGTTTTACTTCTTCATCTTCTGTATAAGCCATTGGAAGAAATGAAAAAGAAAATATCATAACCATCAAGAGTGCCCTCATGGAATTTGGATTTCTATCCATTTGGCTTTACACTGAAAAGTTTCTTTCTTTAAGGTGGTGGGTGGGGTTTGAATGATCTGAGTTATGAAATAATAAGATGAAAGGCTATGAGATATAATGTTGGTTTTTATGTGCTTAGGCTAATAGACAGCATTGCCAAATGGCTGATATAACAATAAAAGTCTTGTAATTTTATGCATGTTCTTTTTTTTTATTGACAACCAAGGATGCTCTAGAATTGAGCCAAAAGGCAAGAATATTAAGCATGCAGACTCTTGGTGCCATGCCGGCGTTATTTTGAAATAGTCAGAGGGTCACTTGGTAAAAATATTATGATAGTTTTACTCTTAAAAATTGCTATTCCTAAAGCGATTGTTTGGCCACTACGCGTTCATAATAGTCACAATTCAACGTCAAGTTTTCTCCTTCGTATTAAAAATGTATAAAAATGATATTATATAGTACAACACACAAGCCAAACTTAACTCAATAGACAAGGAAAGAATTATGGAGATTTTCCCTAAGGACAATAAAATGAGTGTATCACTTCTATGGCCATTATTAGTCAGAGAGGACACTTAAAAAGCCAACATGGGGATTTGGCAACAATTTTAATAATAACTAATGATAACGATGTCCATCTCCCACATTCAGCGAAGTGTCATGAATCTTTTGGACATTTAAGTAAGTTTCTTCTTTTTGAACGAAAGACATTAAAGTAAGTTTACACCGGAAAGTCTGCCTCAGTTTTGAGTGATAGGTTGTTTGTAATAATATTCTATATCCAGAAATTGCATTTCCTTCTTGCTCATGACTCTGGTAAGGCATCGAGAAACAAAGTATTTATTGAACAGTAAACATTTGTATTAGTTACAAGCAGGAGGCAATGGATGCCACCCCTGCTTTTCTATCCTGGCAGGCAAAACTTGAAAAATCAAAGTTACAGTTCAGACAATAGCGATATCTTGTGACTAAACATGGTTCATATAGAACAAGTTACTTGTGTCTCTTATGAATATCAAACGTACTTTCACTTCCAAAACGAAAAAACTTTATCATGACTAAGGACAAGCAGCATTTTAATCATCAGGTATAAAATAAAGTATGTCAAACATTCAATGTAGAACCTCCAATGAATGGGAGGTAAGTGTTCATTTTCTCTACTGTCTTCACATAATCATGTCATGTGTATAATGTAAGAAAGAAAGGCTGAACAAGATTTGGCCGATACAAAACAGCAGAACAAAAGAAACAAGACTGAGTTACATGCAACTTACAGATTGATTGTTTTCCATTACCGGAAATACACCCTATTTAATCAGGTATTTGAATCAGGAATGGTGGTTTTACAAAGGGTAAATCACATATATAATCCTACTTTTTATGACTAAGCAATAAGACTATCATTGACACTACATGAATGTGTTTATAAGGTTTATAACTATTGGCCACTACAATACTTTTCAGGGATCAGCATTGGGAATTTCATCTTCACTTGATACACTTTCTTGTTCACTGATCTCACCCTCATCTTCACTTTCCTCATCAGCTGCAGAGTTTGTAATATTTTCCTTCTTCGCATACCGCTCACAGTACTCTGCCCCAAAAAATACAAATTACCATGCTTCATCATTAGCAAAATGGCTTTTCCCACTCAAATCAGAATATCTTTCATCCAATATTTTTAAGGGGTGCACACACGTGTGAAGCAGTCTCATACTATATACAAATAAGCAAACGACAACAAAATCATATCCCATTAGATGGGATTAGCTACATAAATCATACAACGCAATATTGTGTTTAATAAAAAACCAAGCTTTGGACCAAGAGTAAATGCGAAATAAAGAAGAAAATTAATGCCATTATATAGTTTCATAAATGCTTGAAGCATGAGAAAAATAAGTCATAATAACTTAGAAGACAGTCTTTAGCAACATTTTATTGCTGCAAGACAAATTGCAAGTCATTTAAGGACCAAATTCAGACGAATGAAGCCTAAGATTACAGCTGGTATTAAAGAATTCAACATATTCATCTTGAACTTTCTTTCCATAAAGATAGCTCAAAGCTCTTAGTTTTCTTTTTTTCCTTTCTTTGAAAGTGTCCCATAAAACCTATATGCTTACCCTTAACTTTTTCATCATACATCTTTCGATCCTTCATCATTAATGATGCTGCATCACCATTGAGAGGATCTGATGGGTTTGGATAGAGCAACAGTTGTGGAAGAAACACTTCAAATACATTCAAAAGATCTGGGGAAAAAACAACAGTCATCAACTAGAAATAAATAGTAAAAGTGGGTCAGACTAATTTTGCAAGAAGTCCCCAGTCAAGTATATCAAAACTGATGGTAACTATGCCTGATTATTGTAACTTTAAGCATCAACAGCATAAAATTGATAATTACCAAACATTGGACTCCATGATTGGTTAATAACGTCCAAGCATACAGAGCCAGATCTGCAGTTGACAAAATATTAAAACGTAAGCAAGCATAACACATGTTAATGCAACCTTAAAAATTTATATATCAGCAATTTGCTGCTATTACTAAAATAGAATTTCATTCCCCTCTTCCACGAAAGGTATTATTGAAAATATAATAAAAAATAGTTCAAGAGATTGCTTGACAAAGTGCTCACAGCTCATCGACATTTGGGTGGAATATCTTGTTTACAAACCCAATAGAAGGGGATTTGTATGGATAAGCATCAGGAAGTTCAACACGAACTTTCCAGACTCCGCCTTCATAGATACCTACAAAAATTGGATTTGTGACACGTTATAAATTATAGAAATATCTAAAAGATTTCTCTACCGGTCTATGAGCATGCAAAACCCTTTAGCAATCAAAGAATCAACATATTTAAGAGTAAGACAAATCATTCAAATTTATGTAAACAAAAAGTACAGATACACTCATCAGGCATTTCTTTTTTCCTTTCTGTCCTCTAAAAACAAGAAGTAATCTGCATCTATCAAGCATTTGATCAGCAAGTAAATTTTCAGGTTTAAGCACAGAAAAATCAAATGAATAACAAAGTTAAATAGAAAAGGGTTAAACATACTTTTGGTTCCTGTAGTTTACCTCAATTTGGGTTTTGGTCCCTATAGTTTGAAAGCTGTGGTTTTGGTCCTGTAGTTTACTTTAGTTTGGGTTTTGGTCCCTATAGTTAGAAAGCTGTGGTTTTGGTCCCTATAATTTGCTCCATATATAAGAGTTAGTCCCCATAGTTTTAAAAGGACTTTAACAAAGTTAATTGAGCTGATGTGTCCTTAACTCTGTTAATTTTGCTTAGGTGGATTGATGATTAGACAAGATGAGTTGGATATAAATTTTATTTATATAATAAAAAATAAATTAAAAAATCATCCCTCTTTGAAAAATGTCCTCTTTTTCAGATCTCACCTTACCCCGCCGAACACGAAGTAGAGAAATTAGGGCACATCTTCATTAAGGTTTGCTTATCGTTTTGACTGCAAATTTCTTCCCACAGCTATGTTTATGTAGGCCATTTTGAGGGCGATTGTTTTGGAAGCAGAAGGGATTGTCTTGAGGGCGATTACTGTGATGTTTGTGAAGGAAGATGGCATGAGAAGCTTGATTGATAGATTCGCGAGTGAAATACTCTTCTTCCTAATCTTCTTACCATGGTTCTGAAAGCTGCGATGGGTGAAGTGTGAAGAGTTTAGAGAGGTGTGCAGACTGTGAGGGTTGATTTTTTTCAACCAGGGATGATTTTTTAATTTATTTTTTTTGTCATAATTTAATTTTTTTTTTGCCAGAATTTAATTTATTATTTATTATATGAATAAATTTTATATACAACTCATCTTGTCTAATCATCTATCGACCTAAGCAAAATT
Source organism: Mimosa pudica (assembly GCA_029929735.1). Classification (NCBI taxonomy): domain Eukaryota; kingdom Viridiplantae; phylum Streptophyta; class Magnoliopsida; order Fabales; family Fabaceae; genus Mimosa; species Mimosa pudica. The sequence continues at coordinate 14,289,548 of JAKELP010000014.1, read as the reverse complement.
AACAAAGTTAAGGACACATCAGCTCAATTAACTCTGTTAAAGTCCTTTTAAAACTATAGGGACTAACTCTTATAGATGGAGCAAATTACAGGGACCAAAACCACAGTTTTCTAACTACAGGGACCAAAACTCAAACTAAAGTAAACTACAGGGACCAAAACCACAGCTTTCAAACTACAGGGACCAAAACTCAAACTGAGGTAAACTACAGGGACCAAAAGTATGTTTAACCCAATAGAAAACTTACTTTCTTTTGGACCATGGAACTCCACATTGAATTCATTGAGCCCATCATTTACTGTCTCCACAGTATAGTCACTCATCATCCTGGAAAAAGGAATTCATGTTTTAAAAGCATGATCAGGAAAATTTTCAAGTTCTCCATATGCAATTATGTGTACATCGATGTAAGTACAAATACATAAAAAGCGGTTAACATGAAATCCTTGTAGTTCATACAAAGCACATCAACCACAGCCCTAACAAATAAAAAAGAACAAAATTACAACCATGCGTCACGTAATTGCATATGCTTTTCTGCCCAATAACAATTATGGCTTCCTAATGTGGATTCTTTTAGCAGCACAAAGTCCCTTAAAGTTGAAAGTGTAACCACTGTCCCTCACTTTTTGGCTTAAGATAAGCCTCAACCTTTTTAAAATGCATTTGAAGTAAAACCATATCATTCATCTTTCTGCTAGATGCTGTCATTTTACAGACAAAAAAAAGCAAGAACAAGCCATGCATCATAAGAAAATTAAAAGGGAAAGAAAGCAAGAAGTAAACATGAAACTGCCAATGAGCATCTTCACTATCAAAAATTTTCCCCTTATATCCTATTTCAACATTCATTCCATCTTACTTCTCACAATCCCAACCTATTGAGCTAATAATGGCCACCAGCTTGAAATTGAGGATGCAGTTTGGCACAAGTAGAGAAATATCACAACTGTAAACCATTGTAGGATGGAGAACAAATCTAGTTCACTTAAGTATATAGCAACGCCAAATTATGATGCTTGGGAACAACTGAAAGACAACAATGTTTGAAGAGATAAGAAAAGAATTAGAAAAAGCGGTTTGAATCTGACCTGGACATGTGATGTGACAATGATTATGACATAATCAATTAAGAGCTTATTGAATCGACACTGACTTTATGACATTGCCACCAGAGGAATGTTCAGGGGCTAGCTAGTTACTTTTTATTCTTTTGGAAATTGGAAAACGAAATGGAGAGACAAGAGGCAATTACAGTAACAAGAAGTCATGCCATGGTGCATTAACTTTCAGCTTAGCACCACCTTTGCAGAATGAAACAACAACAGACACACATAAGTTGATTGGCACAGAAAAGTCTCGCTTCTGTGAATAGTTAATACCATATAAAGTAAAGATATATTCATGACTAATTCTGTGTCTATTAAACTGTGTATTCCTTCCAAAATGACTGCCCTACTTCACCAGCAGTTTCACTGTCATGCATCCAATGCTGTTTGAGAGTATTGGTTGCTGCCTTAGGTCTAATTTCACAGTTGACATCAACAAAACCATAACTTGATAGGTACAAGGGGATTGCCATTATATGAACACGCCAAAATTTGTTGAATATTTCATACCAACTATATCATGATTAATACAACCAGACTAGAAGAAAAAGAATCATATCATTAACTATGAGAAAAAGAATCATGACTTAACTAGATTAGAAGTATATAACTGTCAACCGATAATTAAACAGTTTCCTTACAATTTCATTACATCCATTTCCCTTCTCTTACTTGGAGATGACATTCTGCTTTGATCAAATAGCCCTTTTCAACCTGCTGCAAGGACATTGAAGCTTTCAGCAAAATGAGGAAGTGTAAAATAGACTCAAAGGTTTGCCATCATTGCAAGTACATCCAAAGTGCAATCAATAAGTTCAATGTAGCTCCATAAAATTGACAAGGGATAGGTGAACTTTTATAACTCAACATATCATGATAATGCATTCAGTTGCCCAGAAAAATCCACAGGTTGCTGACACATTACACAAACAAGTAGAAAATCCTATCCAACCAATGATTTCCATCTATTCAGAAGACACCTCAAATAAAACAAACTCAATGTTTTGACTCAACCATGGATCAACAAATATAGAATGAATTCCACAAACTATCCCCACCATTCACCAAGCTCATTGCTACAAATGACAAACATCATTCAATATCTTAAAGTAAAAGAAACAAAAGAAAAATAGGCTACAGATTATAAAATGCACAGAACTGATAATGCTTAGACGCATTCAAGAAAAACAAAAATAACTCCCGTCTTGTCCTAAAGCCAATGCTCACAACAAAAATTATTCATTCCCTATCTTCTTGTCCATTTCACAATTTATATAAAATGACAGACATCACATCATTACAAACTTGACTACACAACCAATGTACATGGTGATACAAACATAACATTATTACCAAAGTGGACAAAAACAAAAGTACTCCACACTTCAAAACAATTGAAAACTTCATGAGCCACCAAAAAACACCAACTAATTTCCATACATAGTGCGTGATCCTCAATGCAGCAAGTCATCACAGAAACACACACACACACAAATCACAAAATATGAAAATTAATGAAATTCTCTCCATACAACCTCCACAATTCCAAACACAAATGCAAAAAAAAAAAAAAAAAACCCAACATTCATGTTTCAATACTGATCAATTTCCCATCAATACATGAATCAATCACGCAAAAAAAATCATTACACCATTAATGAAAAAAAAAACAAAGAAACACAGAAATAAATATAAAGATCTACGATCAACCCAGTAAACTAAAACGATAAAGCAATCATACACAAGTGAAATTCAAATAAAAAAAAAAGAAAAACAAAAAAGATAAGATCGATTGAATAATCTTACAGAGAGGAGTAAAATTTGTGGGAAAAGTGAAACAGGAGATTACGATGGAATTGGAGAAATGGGTATGAGAGAGAGTAATTGAGAGAGAGAGAAAGTAGTTTTCTTTTTGGGAAAGGAAGGAAGTGAAAGGAAGAGAATGAAAGTAGAAGAGAAGAGAGAAACACACACACACATATGTGTATATATAGGGAACTTTGTGAGGGAAGAGAAGAGAGAATGGTGACGTGGCCCACTCCACGTGTTCTTAAAGTGTTGCTCATACGTGGCATGCAAGTCTCCTTCTTTTCCAATCATTCCATGTTCAATATTTTTGGGAAACAAGTTTTTTTTTATTTTTTGAGAGATTTAATAGCAGATGGTTTTGGAAAATCTTATCTCGTCCTATTTATGTGGTAGAAAGAGTGTTTCATTTGATTTCATAAAAAAAAAGAGTGTTTTATTTGACCGTGTTAAATGGTTTTGTTGGATATTTTATGTGATGAGTATAGACTTACTCATCATTTATTATAGATTAATTTTATTTTCATGTGATACAGTGGATATTAAGATTGAGTGGAATGGGAAATTTATTTGGTTATAATTGAAAGTTAATGAGTAAAAATCTCATTTCTATAATGTATTTGAAAATTCATTTTCAAAATGAAAAAAGTGGTTTTTTACAAACTCATGATTTTAACTCGTCAAAATGTATTTTGAAGCTAAAAATGAATTTTTTTTTATCAGAACAAAATGAATTTTCAAATTTAAGTGTCTGGGTGATTTTTCGAAATGCATTTTTAAATATATGGTTTGACACAAAATGTATTCTCAAAATAGGTTGACAAATAAGCTCCTCTAAGTGAAACGAAAGTATTTTATAAATAGATGAGATAAGTATTTAATAGCTATAAAAAAAAGTATTTAATAGCTTTTAGACTACTAACAAGTATTGGTAAAAAAAAGACTACTAACAAGTACTTTTTTTATTACTTACAAGTACTTGAAGACATACAATCACAATTTTTAAGTAATTGGTTGATAAGAACTTTTAACCTGATGACAATTCCTGACCTGGCGAGCGATGACACCTTCTTGGGATATTAGTTTAAAAGGGATTTTGTGGGATTTCGTTTTAATTTAATCAGTTTAATAAATAATTTTAATGGTCGAAATTACCTTATTTACATGGAAAAAAAAAAGAAATTGCTTTGTTTAACGAATAGGTTGCTGCTTGAGGACCTGAGGTATTAAGCAATCGTCTCCATGTAATTCGAATCTGAGAAGGTACTTGTTGGAAGAATTGAAAACTCTTTTGATACGGAAGCTGAAGAAAAGGTTAGTCTCTGATTCAAAATAATCTGATACATTTCATGTGAAAAAATTTTGACCTTACTCTCAACCAATCTTTTACCATCAGTTTTTATTAAGGGTGCTAAGACCAAAAAATGATACATAACTATTATATTGGACAAGGAATAAAAATAGTATATAATCATTCCAAGGTACACAAATGATACTCAATTATTGGGCATGAGATCAAAAATGATCTTTTCACTAATACGATAATAAGATTAAACATGAAAAGTCCAAAATGTCCTTATAAATTAGCGAAAATATTTTAAAAAAATAAATTTATAAGGGAATTTTGAACTTTTCATGTCTAATCTTATTGTCGTATTAGTGAAAATATCATTTATGATCTCATGTTCAATAGTTGAGTATCATTTGTGTGTCTTGGAATAGTTATGTATTATTTTTGTTCTTTAGCCAATAGTTATGTATCATTTTTAGGAGTTTAGCCCTTTTATTAATTCTTTTTGTTGGAAGATGTTCTGAACCATGTAAAAATAGTTTTATCTCATGAAATATTTTAAAAATTTATATATATGTTGAATAAGTTCATCTTGAGTAATTTAAGTCAGTAACAATCCATCCCAAAAATAGTACAACGTCTCCTTTAATAGTGGCCAACCAACCTTTCTTTCTTGAAAGGAAAATCAAATAATATTACAAATTTGTAAATTTCTTTCTTTTTTTTACTTGTATCTTTCTTTCATTGATCTCAAAATTTTGCTGGGACTGACATATTTGGTATGATACTCATCAAAGATGCACTTGGTGTGCTCCGACTAAGAAAAGTTTATGTTTGGTATCCTATATTTTATTTTATTAAAAAGTTGGAAAGATCAACAAGAATAAATAATGATCTGTTGTTATCGCTTATGATGTGAATTTATGATAATGCGTGAATAATGAATCTAAATTAATCTTGGATCAATCTAACCACAATATGTTAACCCATATATCTTAGATAATAATGGTTGAATCCTAACTCTTATCTAATTTTTCAATTTTACCATTTTTATTGCTCTAACTGCAATCCAACTTTATCATGTTTTCTCATGTTTATTTGAACTCGCGAATTTTACATTTTTTTCTCATATTTATTTGAATTCACAAATTTGACAACTTAAATTGCATCCAGCTCGTCTCATGGCCTGATTTTATGACATATGATGTCACAGATTTGTGTTGCAATTGGGTAGTATTTTCAAAAGTTACAAGCTGCCTCCTAGAGTCCTAGTCGTGGGATCATATTTAAAAAGTAGTTTAACACAATATTTCACATTTCGTAAATGAAACAAACTAGGAGTTGTTTCTTATCATTAATTACTCATTTAGTCTTTATATAAAAGCCAAAAAATATTTTAATATTTTTGTCCCGTTTTAAGAAAAGCTTAGTTAGATTTGTCAATACATTTAATGAGCATATTTTACCCATTATTATTTTCTTTGTTCACGTTCTCTTACATACCCATTTAATTTACTTCACTATTATCATGTTTCCCTCTTATACATATTCATTTATAAATAAGGGCAAACTTAAGCAAATAAAATTATGTTAAACATATTATTATTATTTTTTACCTCTTTTTAATATATGTGGGTTGACTTGTTTGCCTCTTAGATGTAGGGCTTAATGTCTCTGTTAATTTCTTTTTTCAATTCCGTCTCCACTTAATATATCCATCATTGTATTTACTTTTATTAATAGTCAAGTGTCTCAATTTTATCGTATTTAAAAATTATAATAACATTTTTACATTGTATAAATCTCAAGAATTGAAAGTAAATCTATGATGGGATACTTTTTAAGATATCAAGAATCATATTAAAAAATTAAAAGGTTAATATTGGCAAATAATAATTTGATGTAAGTTTTCCCATATTTGATTAAGATTTTGTGATAAAAATGCAAACCTAAAATACACACAATTAATTTATATTTCACGAATACTAAATTGAGAGTAGTTAATGAAACACTCGCCATCCTTTCTGGACCTAATGGCCACTAACTAGCTATTAGGTGGGATAGTAAAGTTAATGAAAACACTCGTCCATCACGAATACAAAATCATTTGTTGAATCTTCAACATTTTTTATCAAGTGGCTATTAGGTGGGTTCAGTTAAACACGTGGGTGGTTAGGTGACACATACATGTTTTCAAGAAAATCATCTACAAGTAGTAATTTGATAAATTGTAATAATTAATTAGCTATAAATTTCTATTTATTACCAAAAAATATCTTTCTATAAATTAATTGAAATAAAGTTAATTTTTTTCAAAAAATTAAAATAAAATTTCAGTCGAACCGCGAAAGAAAATTCACTATAAATATCAAATAAATATTACCTTGGGACTTATTAGGATTAGATTTTAATCATGATGTGCTGATCATTTCCTAAATACAAAACCAATTGAATTGTTTTTCCTAATCACAACGTATTTTGTGTATTCTTAAATTATAAGTTAGCTTGTAAGTCAAATAAACTAATTTAGAGAAAAATTTAGACAAATCAATTTATAAGTAACCTATTTAGTTTTCCCAGTGTTATAAAAAAAATCAATTTGATAATATATTTAAAAATAAATGGAATATTTAGAAAAACACACATGCATTTGTCAGACACCTACTAATGCAAAGTTGAGAAGTTTAAATTACATTATGATTGTGAAACAAATTCAGTTGCGAACAATTTCGTAACTTCTTTGTGAAGAGTAAGGAAATAAAATAGACTACGAATTCTAATATATAATATATGTAATTCAACCATATTCCCTCCTATATTAATTATAATTTATAAGATCAAATTAATCTTTTGCAAAGCTCAATGAAATAAAGTAGTTCAATTAATTTTAATATGTTATATATAATCATATTATGTTAATTTTAAGTAAGTCAAATTAGTTTTGAGACAAAACAATAAATATAATCATTTTAAAGTAACTAATTTCGCGTTCTCTGAAAAGAAAGTCAACTAAATCTTTTCAATTAGCATCAACCATGTGTTAAATGTTTATAAATTAAAATAAAATAATTTTGAAACAGTAACTTGGTTTTTGTGTTATACTAGGGGTAGTAGCTATTACCTCCGGTCCCTAATATAAGAGCCCAAAATTTAAATGGTTTTGGTCCCTAATATAAGAGCTCACCCCACATTCTCTCCTCATTTAATGCATTTTTTCCTACTTTACCCCTAACTCTCTTTCATATTTATTAATGTGTATGTATTTCTCTCTCTTAAAAGTACCATAATAAATATGGGCAATTTTGGAAAAGAATCATTAACTCCAGACATCCAACTAACATTCACATGTTTTCTTAAGAAGCGTTTTTTTTGGCGGCTAGCTCTTACATTAGGGACCGGAGGGAGTAGTTAGTACTATTATTGGATGTACTGTACTTTCTAACCTTTGGATATAAATAGAAAGAAATGTGTTGTTGTAAAGTGTGCATAGTAAATAAATATCACCTGAACTGGAAAGCCATGACATCCACGAGTCAGAGGAAGGATTGGTGAGGAAGTGATATGACCGGCGTAATATAGGCAATTGTGTTGCAGAGAAATGGAGTTTAACATGAAACACTTGTTGTTGGAATCTATTCCTTTTGTGGGCATGGTGATGGTGGAGTGTCTGGATGTGGGAATGACCACCATAAGCAAAGCTGCCATGTCCAAAGGAATGAGCCACTTTGTGTTTGTTGTTTACTCCAATGCTCTTGCCTCTGTCATCCTCCTCCCTTCCTCTCTCTTCCTCACCAGGTTCATTTCTTTATCTCAATTATTCATTTCACCTCACCTTTACTGCCATGTTGACTTTTTGTTGTTCTTCATTGCAGAAAACACAGGCCCCCCATTTCTCTCTCTCTTCTTTGCAAATTCTTCCTCCTTAGTCTTGTTGGGTATGTATTTATTTGCATTTGCTTTGTTGGATCTCCCTTTACTTCTTAGTTTTTACTCTCCATCCTAATTGTAATACATTTTTAACTTTTTTTAGCAATTAAAATACAAAATAATCACTTTAAATTTGTTTATAGTTATTTTGTTTATTCTATTTATAAATTATAATATACAATTTAATAACATGTGACATGTTATGATTTAGTGATTTAATTTGCTTACTTAACTTCCATAAAAAAGTTGAAAGAGTCTTATATTTGACATATTTAGCATAACACTGGAGGGAGGGAGCATTCTGGAAAATGGTATATATGATTGAATTTTGATTTTTGGGTTCGTTTTCGTAGGATAACTGTGATGCAGAATTGTGTTTTCACTGGCATAAGCTATAGCTCACCCACTCTTGGATCTGCTATGAGCAACTTGGTTCCAGCTTTCACTTTTGTGCTTGCTGTCATATTCAGGTTATTCTTATTTTTTCCCTTGCTAATTCCTACTTATAACATCACTTTGACTTTTTTTAAAGAAATTACGAATCTGAAGTTAATCACTTTAATTGCCTATAGTTAATTTGTTTCCTTAAAAACTCATTTATTCTACTTATATATGTGTCATGTTATAATTTAGTGATCTAATTTGCTTTCTTAACTTACAAAAAATCAATGGATCTTATATTTAGGAACGAGGGAGTACTATTCATAGATTTTGCTGATATCGATTTTGATGAATTCTATATTGTCACAAGCAACCTCAAAGGCTCTAATGAAATTCTATAATTCAGAATATTGTGCTGCAATATATATAGAGGGGGCAGGGGAGTATTTGACTTAATGTTAGAATCATTCTAGGATGGAAAATTTGGAAATAAGAAGCTCAAAGAGCCAGATGAAAATCTTGGGAACATTGGTGTCAATATCTGGGGCATTAATTGTGACACTTTATAAGGGAGCTTGCATTGGTAACTGGACAAGTCATTCCCCTGAAGATCCTTCTCAGTCCTTGTTGGAGCAAACAAACAACTGGGTGATTGGGGGTCTCTTCCTTGCAACTGCTAGTATATCTCTAGCAGTATGGAGCATTTCTCAGGTGATACACATCACTTTATTTTTTATGATGATGTAATGGGTATTGAGGTTGTAGATTGTGTTTTAGTTGAATGAACTTGTTTTCAGGCAGCAATTCTGAGAGGATATCCATCTGAATTGACCATTGTGGCCTTCTATTGCCTCTTTGGAACAATCCAATGCAGCATACTCTCCATGATAGTAGTCAGAGATCCCAATGCATGGACACTTAGGCTTGACATTGAGCTCATCTCCATTATCTATTCAGTAAGCTTCCATCAAAGCAACCCAAACAGTAGTAACATTGATAATACAGAAAATAATCAAACACATAAAGCTTTGAATTGACCAATTGTACAAAATTTTACTTTGTCATGTCAATAAAAATGGTTAAAGTGTAACTCAAGGGCATCAATCTAATGATGGATCGACTAGATCATAAAGTAGGCGAACTGAGCTTGGATCTCACATTATTCAAAAAGACCAGTAGATAGAGGCATCATGGCCTTAAAGTTTCAATTCAAATTAGTCAGCCTTTCAGATGCCTATGCCGATCAGAAAACATGTTAAGTGATGAGGTGGCCCAAAGGGTTATATAGAAACAAAAGTTTGAAGTGTAGCATGGTTTGAACTATTTCTTTAAGGAACACCAACATGAGATAACCTTTTTGCAGGCGATTTTTGGTAGTGTGGTGACATTTTCTGTGCTGACGTGGTGCATCCACAAGAAAGGACCTGTTTTTGTGGCCATGTTCAAGCCTGTGGGGATTGCAATTGCTGCATTGATGAGTGTGGCCTTCCTTGGGGACACACTCTATGTTGGCAGGTACCTCAACCTCATTCATTCTTCCTCATATACTGAAAATCATTGTTTTTGCCTTCATTTGATGATACGTGTTTTATTTGTTTCTGTCACCCATTTTTGCAGCATAATTGGAGCTGTAATAATTGTGATCGGGTTCTACACAGTACTGTGGGCACAATCCAAAGAGGAAAATGAGAAGTCAACTAAAGTTCATCATAAGCAATCATCCTCATCATTACAAAGAAGACCTCTACTAGAAAGTCATCTTGAAGAGGCAAATATTTTAACATAATCATCATTGTCTTCTGCTCAATTTCAGGATACAGACAGAATAAGACAATATTTCAGTCTATCCACTTTCTGATATGAATGAGTCTCCTTCTCAAAACACTATTCCTGCTAGTAACGGCAGACAGAGAAACACATGCACACTAAAACCTGATGAAGTCTCTTTACATAAACCAATCAATCGGACCAGCCTTACATAAACCAAAGAAGCCACTAATAAGCCATATCTTTAGAATCCCAAGAGGCTGCCATTTAGAGCACCGGCACTAATAATTACTATGCCGATAATCATGAATACACACACACACACATAGAGAGAGATAGATTTGTTACTTTCTCCTTGTTGTGGAGGAACTTTGGCGCCTGAAATTATTAAGCTTAAGTTTGTATATGCAAAAAAAGCAAATGTTAAAACGAATTTTATAAGAAAAATATTTACAAATGGACACAATCATTTCTCATGTATTGATGAAAACCGGTCACTTCACATACGTCATTGAGGCATGTTTCAACTTTCAAGCTTGAGTCTCATTTTTCTATGTGCTAGCCTTGCAAGTTAGTACAAGGTTGGATGTCACGCCAATTTTATACACATAAACCGTCCGGGATAAAGATCAATCATCACCAACATGGTATATATATATATATATAAAAAAAAACCTCAACCACCGTGAAGATGGTATATAAAAAAAACCTCAGACTAAACATTTTTAAACTGCTCCTACTATAATCACAAAATGTCAGATGCTTAGATAATTTTCCAAAAACAAAAAAAGATGCCTTGCTTTTGTTAATTAGGACCTTGCAATCAGTAGTTAACAACAATAAAAAAATTATAACAATAAAATGTGAACAATTATTTAATTGACTAATACTCCCTCCGGTCTTATTATAAGTAACCAACCGCCCCTAATTTTTTGTCCTTAATATAAGTCACTAACCGCCATTAACTAATTCATTTATTAAATTTTTCCTAATATACTTCATCATCCATGGGAAAAAGAGAACTCTTTAATTGCATTGACTTTTCCTCCTACTCTGAGATTTGGGCAGTCAATGACTTATAATAAGGACTAGAGTGACTAAATAATACTCCATAAGAATTAATGAACAATATTGAAAGCATATGAAGTCAACATTATTTGACAAACAAACATTAAATACAACTTGGGTCAAGTGTATGCTTCCTTGTAATTAGGCGTGTTTAAAGATTTCCCCTAGATAAGGAGAACAAAAGTGGTTGCATCAGAAAGGAGTGAGTAAATGAGTGAGAGAGAACCATGTGAACTCAATACATATCTCTCCCACCACTTTATACTTATCTCAGTCAATCACAACCTTCACTAAAAAAAGAAGAAGAAGAAGCCCTCTTGGCTTTTATGCTTGTGAATTTATTCTGAGAGCTTCTTATTCTGTTATAGCTCTCTCTTCAATGTCTGCATCTAACTCAAAGTTCATCAAATGCGTCACTGTTGGAGATGGTGCTGTTGGCAAAACCTGCATGCTTATTTGCTATACAAGCAATAAATTCCCCACTGTACGTTTTGTTTTGGTCAAGATCAATTCAAAGTCTTCAACTTTATGTTGTTCTTGCTATTTTTAGCTATTAGCATGTATAAAAATCCTTACTTTACACCTTTCTTGTAGATCAATTCAAAGAGTTTGCTTTTAATTCTGATTAGAAGATAAAATCTAGAGACCCTTTGTGCAGTGGATTTGATTATTGCTTTTGTTTGAAGTTTTTTTTTTTGCTGCTTGTGTTTTGGTGATATAATTTTGGTTTTTTAAGGCTGCTTGGGTTTGATTATCAGGATTATATTCCCACAGTGTTTGATAATTTCAGTGCAAATGTGGTTGTTGAGGGCACAACCGTCAATTTAGGCCTCTGGGATACTGCTGGTATGTGTTTATAGAGATTCCTTGTACTTTCAATGATACCAATTGAAGATTATTAATTGGGCATAAAATTCTGAGTATTTTCTCAGATTTTCTTGTTCCCTCAAAATGGGACATTTTTTAATGTTTTTTTGGTTTTTTTTTTTTTTGTGGTTTTTGGTAGGGCAAGAGGATTACAATAGGTTGAGGCCTTTGAGCTATAGAGGAGCAGATGTTTTTGTATTGGCTTTTTCTTTACTTAGTCGTGCTAGCTATGAGAATGTACTGAAGAAGGTTAGTATTTTTATGGTGATTGTTTGACTTGAATTGAGGATTTCTGTTTTCATTCTCTAATAACTTGATTGCACACTGTTCAGTGGATTCCTGAACTACAGCATTTTGCCCCTGGTGTTCCTGTGGTATTAGTAGGCACCAAACTTGGTAAGTCATGGAGCACTCTTTAAATGCTTTTTGTTTTAGTCCAATGCTGCTTGGTCTTTTTGATTATTAGATTTCTTTTTTATAGCAACTTTCACATTATTATTATCAATATTGTATTGTCATCTGGTAGGAAAGTTCTATTAAGGCATGGATGTGGGGTAACTGGATAAGCTTTATATCAATTTGAAGATCAAAAATTGAATTTCAAATAGTCTTGATTATGCAGAATGTTGACTGTCAGGTCTCAACAAAGACTGTCATGACACAGTAGCGCTGCAATAAGTTATTTTGAGATGAACTGTTTTAGCTTTAGGAAACATAACAGTAAAATTTGTGAGCCATCAATCTGTAAGCAACTTAGTTGACAGGGGCTGATTTAGTTACTAACCTGTAGGATTTCATTTGTTGTACTTTCTGAAGAAACATCACTACTCATAGGAGAATTAGGACCATTTGTCTTGAAATCTATTCTGGGGTGGTCCTTATAAGCTTTTGCTTTAGCTTGTATGATGCAAGCAATAGCAGTAATGAATGAGCATACCATAAGGAAATGACCTAACCTCTCAAATTGTGTACTTTGTTACTTTTGCACATTGATCAGTGAATTAAATTATGTGTGTTGACTTATGCAAGATTTAATGCTTAATTTTCATGAGTATGCAGATCTCCGAGAAGATAGGTACTATCTGGCTGATCATCCTGGTCTAGTGCCTGTGACTACTGAGCAGGTGTAATATCTCCCTTGTTTTGGTTCTTCATTATCACTCAATAGTCAAAACTATGTGAACTACACGTCTTTTTCTGCTACATTACAGGGTGAGGAACTCCGTAAACAAATTGGAGCTACCTATTACATTGAATGCAGCTCAAAAACTCAGCAGGTATTTTATTTTGGCATTTTATCTTATAAGTTCGCCCCTTAATGTTTGCATGGGAAGACGGGGTTATGAGTCCTAGTCTGTATTTCACTTTTCTACATAGTGGCTATCATTTTCTGCAGATTAGCATTATTTATAGAGTTCTGCCACACACAAATGAAGACTAATGGCTTGATTCTTTAATCGATTATAGAATGTCAAGTCGGTGTTTGATGCTGCCATTAAGATGGTGATCAAGCCTCCTCCTAAACTGAGTGAGAAGAAGAAAAAACCACCACGTGGAGGGTGTCTTCTGTCAGTACCCTCTTTCCATTTACTATTTTTACATTTCTGTTTTCTGAATATGTATGCTATGTAACTATATACTTGTCATAACATTCACATCCATATTGTGATTTATTGCCACTCCAGTGTAGATATGGCTTTCAAATAATGTTAATCTATATGAAATTGCAGAAACTTTTGGTGTGGAAGCAAACATGTTTCATCATAGATGGATCTTATCTTCTGGTGTTCATGGAGAGGATTTGTAGTTGCTGTATAGCTTACCGCATTTGGAGTTGTTTAAATCTCTAGGTAGTGTAAGATGCCACGAGGGGGAATAGTTATATTTGTAACTTATATATTATAAAAAGAAAATGACATTTGATTTTATTTTTCTTTTTGTTTTTTTTTTTTGGTTAGTGAGTCTTTAACCGGTGCTTGTAAAGCATGACTATGTTTTATACGAGTGATAGTGTCCAATGTTTTGAATGTGTAAAATCCACAGCTTCTAATTCTCAATTTCCTTTGTACAAGTCGATCAAACTGTGCCTTTTATCCCATAATTCCAATGTGTGAAATGCACTTATCCTTTAATTTATCAAAGAACTGTGCTTATTTTAATAGTGGAGGTGGCTGATGTCTATAGCAATAGAAGCTCATATCACATTTCAATGGAAATAAAGAAGAAGCTCACTGTTAGAATTCTAATTATTCCAGTGGTATCATTTGTTTAACTTTGGGGGAATATTTAGGAGTAGCTTGTCATATTTTTCTAGCGGGAGAGGCAATTAGTCTTGATTGAATCTGATAACACTCGAATATGATTCAATCGAATATTAAGAAAGTTTTGCTTGGGCTGATTCATGGGCCGAATCCATGAGAGCCCATAACAAAAAAGTTTCAGGCCGAGGTTGAACGAGAACTCTTTCACTCGTCAGTTTCTTGTGAGATTAGCACATTTGTGTCATATTTATCTCTAAATGGCTCATTTTTCAAATATTTTGTAAAGCAATATAATTGTGTCATATTCAAGCATTGTGAAATCCAATAGGAATAACTCCCTATAATTTTTTTTTTTTTTTTGCATTAATATGGACTTGAACCCGAAGTCCCGTGTCTTAGCGGTAAGACCCCCTCCTCCATGATCAACGAATATTGGTAAATTATATCACAAATCTCACTCATTTTTGTTTTGGGATGTTACTGCTTTCCTATTGATAATTTTTTAAAAAACAAATATCAAACGAAAAAAAGCTAAAAAAAAAACAAAAGGGGGAACAAGAAGTGAGAGATGAAATGATGAAGATAATTGTTTACGGAGCACTTACAAAGAACAATGATCTGAATCGGTTCCTTTGTGAGACTTTGTCCTTTAGAAGTACTTCGGGTTCATCGGCAAGATAGGACGCAACTCTCCTCAAGATTAAATAAATTTTTCAGGCAAATTAGTAAGGCAACAGAACAACGAAAGAAAATAGTAACTCAAAAATAATTTCAGAGGAAATGAGTAGCTCGAAAACTCAAAGAAAGCACTGAGGACAGGTGAATGTTGGAAGGTAATCATGATACATTAATTTGTATTAATCCACGATCACAAAAATAATGACCATTAAGAATGCGGTTTTTGAGCAGGTTAAGCATTTAACGAGTGTATTATAATTAACTTCATAGAGGCAGAGACAATTGCTGGATTTTCACTATGTTTGTCTCACGGTGGTCCAATCTTGTGAGCGCAAGACTCACTCCTCCTTTGACTCTTTTACTTGAGCTAAAACACAAAGTGTATTATACTTTGTATCCTCTCACTCCCAAGTAAAGTGAGACTTCTTTATTTAACACACCCACGTGTTTTCATTGTTGAAAACTCCAAGAATAATTGAGGGGGCAATGTATGGGCAATGATGCAAATACATATATTCATCTCATGTTGTGATCCACATGACACACTAATTATACATATGTTTGAATCATGAAATGACGACAAGCTCAAATATAGAGCTAGCTGGTTTGGGACCCTATTCTAACCACAATGTTTGGTCGGTGCAAAATAGGAAGAGGGTAAGAAAGAATTTAGTTCTTCATGTGTTCCCTTGCAGATCTATATCCTTTATTCTTACCAACTCACCAAAATACACATTGTGATGTGTGCCAATTGAAAGTCATGGGACAAGTTGAAAACAAGTAAATAGAACAGCTTGGGTTTTATTTTATTCCATCTATTTCGACCACGAGTATCATATAAAACTTTATGACCAAAGAGGTTATAAAATTTCAGGTATGGTAATGGTACACCAAAAAATATGAGGTAGAAGCATAAGATAAACATCTCTGCATATGATGATACTCCTCTTTTGTGTCTCAAACATTGTGGTTAGCTCTCACGGTACGAAAGTGGATGCACATGGTGAGAAAAATTGACGATGGCACCAACGTCACTATTTGCAATCTTGAAAGCCCTTTTGTGATTACAAGTTTCAAAGTGAAAGCAACACGCACATTCTTTTCTCATTTGTTCTATACCCTATGATTATAGTCCATGTTTATTTATTAATTTGAACTTTTATTATTCTAATTACTCACTCATTTACGCTAATCCCTACACATATAAATGGCTAAAATCCACCATCGTCATCTCTCTCCACCTGTCCCCGTGAAATTTCCTAATTATTCATAAACATACACCTCAACATGTTGCTTTCAAATTTTAATTGATTTTTCCAATATTATTTACTACTATATGTATGTGTCTCAATTTCAAGCCATGTATATCTGATGTCTCTTTCTTCTCTAATTTTATTTTTCTCTGTGGGTGACAAGTTGTGAAGAGGACAAATCAAACGCGTTCGACTCTCACTTACCTTTCAAAGTGACATAATTGGATCAATCATGTGGCGTAAGAAATTAATATTTTACATCTTGATTGCTCCTCAGAAATCTCAATACCAACCATAATTATGTTTTCCTTTGTCTTAATCCGATTGCCAAAGCATTCTAATTCAAATCTCTAACGTGCCAAGTTTTAATGAAGCCTTCCTTCGTACGTAGTCTAATTCCACGTCGACTAGCTAGTTCAACATTTATAGCCTATCGTATAAATTATGCGCTACTATTATTATATATAACCTAAATTTTACGTAAGATTTATTTTTATACACCATATATTCATATATTGTTACTGGAACATTCTATTAACCTAACCCATTAAGTTTATTTTATTTCGTTTGCTAAGACTCGCTGAGGCTACTTTTTCTATCTCACACTGTCGCATATTTTGATAAGTCAATTTTTAGTGTTGCCTTGATGATTAGCCCATACATTCTTACTTAATTTGATCAAATACAGATCTCATCATTTTTACACATGGTCAGCCCATTTGCATAGTATTTTACTTGTGCGGTAGGATCCGGCAGTACCACTATGTTTTCAAGAGCACACGTTAAGTTATTTATAACATTGTCTTCACATCGGTTACAGGATTCAACACCATGAACTCGTGACTTATGAGATAATTAACTACTAGATAAACTAAAGTTGATACGTTTCATATAAAATTTATTTTCTACAAACTTGATTTAGGTGAGTTAAAATGAGGGGTTTATCGGAAAACACACACACACGCACACACAAATGTACTTCCAAATAATCACATGTTAATGAGATTTTCACATTGGCAACAAAATTTGAACTCAAATGCTTTTAGATTACGAGTTGCATATTTTCTAACCAATCAAACATTCCATCAACAGCAAGAACTAATATGTGTATATATCTCTTTTTTTCTCTTAAATTCAGCCATGAAATCTTTAATGCCTGTGTTTTTTTTACCATAATGCCTATGCTGAATAACGCACTTTCGGGCAATATGTAATCATATTTCTACCGTTGAAATTAAAAAAGCGTCTTCGGCCTTTTTGCCCAATTGCCTTTTGCTTTCTCACCATCATCAATAACAGACAAAGTATAATAAGAAGAAAAAGGTGACCATATAATAAAAAGGAGAAATCAAAAGAATGGGGCAACCAAAAAGAAGTACTTTCCTATCACTAATGGGGCCGACTTAAAAAGGAGCTAATAAATACCGTTTTAATCAGTGAGGACATGATTTAAATCCATATATACCATGACATGAATTTAATGAAGCCCAACCGATATTTTGTACCGTGTACCATGCATCATGATCGATTGAAGCTTTGTAGTTATCTTCAAGCTAAAGTGCTCAGCCTCTGGATTTTTTGCAGTGTCAGGCATTGGAATCTCTTAAAGTTACACGAAAACAGGTTTCATACAGTGAAGAATAATTGAAGATGCATTATATCAGGTGGATATGGGAGGCTATGAAACTAAATGGATTTTATATATAAATACACACGCTCACATATACATGTATGTATGTTGGTGGACTTCAACTATTTGGAGAAACTAATACACCTATTAAATATGATAAAATGATGCTTCGAGTTACAGTGTAAACTGTGAGAATAGTCGAATATTGAATGAATATCTCAATTTGATTCTAGAATAACATTAAATTTTTGGGTTTGTTTAATCGTAATGTGATATGCGGTATCTATCATGCATAATGAATCACAATATTATAATAATTTAAAAAGATTTTGCAATAAACAAGTGGGGGAGGGTGATTTGAGTGAATGTTATGTACATCTCTTTAATCATTGGACGATAAAATTAAGAGACCGAGATTAAGGATTTGCTAATAAGATGTTTCATAAATTAACCTCAAAAGGATGGCGAACCTGTCTTGACCTGCTTTTATTTATTTAAAAAAGTGGAGTACTAGCGTTTCATAAACGATCATAACCTCATCATCAATGAAAATGAAAATTAATACTACATGTATATATATAGATATCATCATATCACATGTATCTAAGATGATTCGTTGATGGGGCAACGAGTGATTATGGAAAAGTGCAAAGTGTTTATAAGCGGAGCTATATATATTATATACTGTTATTATAAAGCTAGCTAGTATGATTAAGTAGCACAAAAAAAAGTGAAGCCAATGGTATTATTATCTAATACTGTGGAAGTCTCTATGTAAGTGAAAGATTATAAGTTGTCAATCTAGAATCAATTTCTTTATATTTTTTAATATAAGACATAACTGACTTTTTTGAAAAATTTCAATAAAGACGAATTAATTACTTAAATATTAATTTGTTCATATTTTTTTCTCAAAACTAATTTATTTGATTCATAAGATAACAAACTATTTAATTATACACAAAATATTATATGATTTAGTGGCATATTTACCTTCCTTCATATTTCTAAAAAAGCCAACCAGATCTCACGTTAAAGGGTATAAGTTTTTTATCAAAACTAATTTATTTTACTTACAAAGTAACAAATAATTTAATTACAGTGGTGTGTGTATATGTGTGTCTGTCATTTAATCTCCATAAAAAGCTCGTATGTTAAGTACATAACAATGTATCAAAAGTTGGCAGTTATTTTAAAACAATAACATAGAAGACATTGTTTGTAAGACAAAATCAATTAAGCAGAATAATAAGCATAAGATATCTTTGAAAAGGAAAGGAAGATGACAACAAGAATTTTTATGGTTAAAACAAGAGGAAAGAAAAGTGGGATAAAAATGTTATACAGATGTAATAAAAAATGTAATACAAATAATATGACAGTTGTATGGCAACGAGGAAAAGGGAAAGATAAAATAGGCGAATTTGGGGATCATTGTCGGCTATGGTCTCAGTTTAATTGCGAAAGTCGAAATACCCACCATATCTTCGTCTCCAATATTTTCTTTTGGGCTTTGACCTCACAAAAACTTACACAAATAAACATCATTCAAATTTCAAAAAAGGAGAAAGATACATTTAAGCCACAATTGCACAATAATCCTAATAAAAAAATAAGTTTAAAGAAGTTCTAAGAAGTTGTTAATAGTCATTATCGTTAACAATTGCAATAATCTTCTTTAACTAATGAAGGAGTTGTCAAGAAAAATATCTGAAATTAAATTTTTTATTTTTTATTTTTGACCATAAAATTAAATCTTTTATTTGGAACCTAGGTGTATTGTTCCCACATTGAATTCAATGTGAGAAATAACATAAGAGTGATTGTTCTCAATTTGAGATAAGTAAATATATATGAGAAAGATTGGTTGGTTCTCTTATTGGAGTAATTAATGTCCTTACTCAAGTGGTTAATAACGTTTATCATTATGTGCAAAATTGATTGGTTAATACTTAATACTCCCTCCGGTCCTAAATATAAGAACTAATTGATTTTTTCTGAAAAATCCTAGAAAAAGCAAAATGAGTTAATTATAAATTGATTTACCTAATTTTTTCCTTTAAACTAATTTATTTTACTTATAAACTAATAGATAATCTAAAAATATATCAAATATGTCATCATTTAATAACCTATTTCGCAACATTAATCTCTAAAAAAAGTCAATTAGGTCCTATATTTAGGACCAGAGATAGTACCATTCTACAAACGGTTAACATCTATCATTATGAGCAAAATTGATGCTAAATTGTGATTATGTATAGTGATTAATGACTTTACTCGAATGATTGATACCAAATTTACTTATTCTGAATTAGGAACACTAATTCTTTTTTCCTTTTTTTTTTGATAATTTTCTTTTTTCCTTTTCTTATGTTAGATGTATCTTTATGGGCTTTAGAAATTCAAGAGATATTTATGTGTTTTTCTTCCACAAAACTTTTCCTTTTGTAACTATGAAATTTTATTATTTATTGTGTAAGTGTACCATCTTTAATATAATATAATATAATGATATAGTAGTAAGTTCACTATGAGAATCATAAAAAATAAAATTTTTAGTGGTAGCTGCTCATCGATTTTCTTAACTAGCAGTGTTTAAAACAAGTGAAGTCATGGTAAAAAAATGTAATTGCAGTCAAAACCTGGGAAAATCACTTTAAAACATTCGGGTCCTTTGAAAACGTGGAATAGCTCGCAAAACCCTTGAAGCTTTAATTCAACGGTAAATAAGTCTGGATTATATTATCAAAATATTGTTGATTTAAAAAAAAAACTATTTCCCCCCATCAAATAAGAGTAGCTAGCTAATGCATGCCAGGTGACTTCTTGGTCACGAGAATTCCCATTGTTGACAAGCAACAAGTGATCAGGATTATTATTGTCAGTGATAGGCTAAATTCTGATAAAAGAAGAGATTGATGAGAATTTAATCATGTTGCTTTTGACAATCTAAAAGATAAATAGCTGTTGAACAACTTATATATATATTTTGATCGTAGTACAATGCAAATTGTTTATATAATTAAATGAAGTATGTTAGGATATTGTGCGGGATGAAAATTTATTTATAATCATGACTCATAAGACTTTATGATAGATTTATGAGATTTTCGTTGGCCAAAAAAAGATTTAAGAGATTTCTACATTAGAATGTCCTTACTCTAATACTCTCGAGAAACTTTGAGTATGTTTTAAGGAAAAACTCCATGTCCTTGTGAAAACAGATTTATATATACTGTAAGTTACTTGAGACATCAAAACACTAGCAGCTTCCAAAATATATATGCATACATAATGTGATTTTGAAATTATCGAGTTACCTACTTACCTTCACTTGTTTTACTTGTTAAATATATGTAGCGAAAGTATTAATGTAGTTCTATTTACTTGTTGATAAGGACTGTGTTGAATATGTTAATATTACCTGTGAGCTGTGAATATAGCAAATGCGATTATTAATTATGGCAACTTAACTTGTAATGAAGCCACTCTAGCTTGTTAACGTACGTTTTCTTTATTCATCATCAATAAGTTAGTTTGATAAGGTATCATACGGAGTACTTCTAAATCCTCTAACACTTTTAATAAATTTATGATTTAAAGGGATTTTATTATATGAAACTGTACACTCCCTTCATATTCCCAAGTATACAACCTAATGCTTAGTTTAAATAAATCAAAAAAGTTAGTTAGGTTAGTTAAAATTAGACAATTTCATCAAAGCATCTTAACCATCGACATTATTCCTAACATCTATCTTTTGCTTATTTAGTACGGTGAGGAGTGTCAAGAGGAAAAATCTATAAAAAGCTGACACAAATTTAAAAGATACTCCCTCCGTCCTAAATATAAGACTTAGATGACTTTTTTGGAAAATCCTAAAAAAGCAAAAAATAAGTTAATTATAAATTGATTTACCTAATTTTTTCACTTAAACTAGTTTATTTTACTTATAAACTAATGGATTATCTAAAAATATATTAAATATGTCATCATTTAATAACATATTTCGCAACCTTAATCTCTCCAAAAAAAGTTATCTAAGTCCTATATTTAGGACCGGAGGTCGTATATTATTTTAGAAATAATCTCATCAACCCCAAATAGCTACACTCCCATATTTAGGAAATGGAGAGAGTATTTGACAGCAAGCACAATTATCTTAAATCTTTCATGAAAATGTTTTTATCCAAAAGAGAACTCTAAGAGAAAATTCTAAATAAATGACAATTGAAATTTCAAAATCATAGAAAACAAATTTTAATAATAAATATATCTACTCAACTAACTAAAATGATTTCGCAATTCAATTATCACTCATACAAGATTTTCCATATTTCTAAATGTTGTCTCTTTTTTAAAAAGAAAAACAAGAAAGATAAAGGTGTAATAGTCCAAGGAGAGAGAAGGAAGGACATTGTAAAATTTACTACTACAGTTTGGAGAAGAAAGAGAAAGAAGCAAAGAGTGATACTGATCTCTGCTCATTCTGTATACACTATACATACACCTTTATCATTTCTCATACCACACACACAAACACACAATACTATACTACACCTACACAACACAGCACAGCACAACGTATTCCCTCTTCATCATTCATTTCTCAGTTCTCAGCTGTTTTCTTTTGGACTTTATAGTAAGTAAGTCTATACTCCATCCATCACTTCACTTTCACTGTGAAAAACAAAAGCTACTTTCTTCCCCCAATTATTGCCCACTTTTCCTTTCACCTCAACCTTTCAAACCCTCTTCTCTTCTCTCCTTTTCTCATATCTCAACTCCTTCTTCACTTCAGGTCCTTTGCTTCATGACATGTACAAAAGTCTTTAACTTTGGTTTGTTTATGAACTTGGGTTGTTTTAGATTAGTTGACTGTTGTGTTTGTTTTTTGTTTGGAGTTCAGAGAGTGAGAAGCTATGGCAGGAGGCGGTGGAGGAGCTCCAGCACCAAAAGCAGATGAGCCACAGCCTCACCCTCCAAAGGATCAGCTTCCAAATATCTCTTATTGCATTACTAGTCCTCCTCCATGGCGTTAGTTTCTTTATGCTACTTTAAAGATACAAACTTTACTTACAGTTCTTGCTCTCAAGTTTGATTCTTTTTAATCTATTATAAGCTATACTTAAGTTAAGGCAAGTTTTTTTGTTTTGGTGATAAAGCTGTATGCTTGGATAAGTTTTTGTTTTGGTGATAAAGCTGTACTTGGATAAGTATTTTTTTTTTTTTTTATTGTGAAGTGGCTTTCCATGTAACTTCTTTGCATTGCCTGATTGTTGGTACTCTCTTTGCATAAAGCTAAAATTATTCTTTTAAGAGAACAAGAATCTCATTCCAAAGTGACTTAGAATTTTATGTTAGGGGGCTAGTGGCTAAGACAAGAGCTTGTGAAAAAAAGAGTGAAGAAAGGAGTGGAAAGTGGAAACCGACTTTCCTCTTTTTTTTTACTATTATTATTATAGTGTTGTTAATATTGCTAATTGTTAATTGCTGAGTTTTTATTTTGTAACTTTCCCTTTTTAAATTTTATAATTTCAGTTCTATGACTGTGACAATCTCAATTTTTAATTTTGTGCTTAAAAAGTGTTGCCTTGGAAAGTTTCATCAATTGTTTACGCTATTGGACTCTTAAGCAATTAGCTGTTTAATTTAGTTGCCATGTTTTGTCATCAATCTAAGAAGTTAACTATGAAGTTTATGGCTCCCCAGATTTAGTTGAGTTCTGCTTTCTGTTTTTCTTCTTTGATTTGATGAGAATTTTGGGAACATTATGATGCAGCCGAGGCTATACTTCTTGGTTTTCAACATTATCTTGTGATGCTTGGCACAACTGTTCTCATTCCCACAGCTCTTGTTCCCCAGATGGGAGGTGGCAATGTAAGCAGTAACACATAAGATACACTTTAAGGAGCAACTAAAATATTGTTGAAAGGAATATGCAGCCATGTGCTTGAAGTTAAAAGGAAATTTTTTTTTTTGTTTTTTGTAGGAGGAGAAGGCAAAAGTCATCCAATCGCTACTTTTTGTCGCTGGTATAAACACATTGTTGCAAACACTGTTTGGAAGTCGACTGCCCGCAGTAATTGGAGGGTCTTATACCTTTGTTCCTACCACAATATCAATTATACTTGCCGGACGATTTAGTGATGTTGCAGATCCTATCGAGGTCTTGTGATCAGAATGCATTTTGCTTATTAAATGATGCATGGTTGATGTGGTTGTTATATTACTTTACATATCAGAAAAATGAGATATAACCAAAACACAGACTACCATATGTTTTGCAAAGGGTTGCACACTTGGAAAATCCCACACATTGAAACCCATAACTTTGTCTTGAACATTATAACAATATTTGGCACATTTTTATTTAGGAATAATATATATGCAGTGTCCCTAGTCATTGAAGCCACATACTAAGACATATTTTTGGACATAATTGAACATAAAGATCTGATATTTTCCTTTTGGCTTTCTTCTTCTGTATATTCAGAGATTCAAGAGGATAATGCGGGCAATCCAGGGGTCTCTTATTGTTGCATCAACTCTTCAAATAGTATTAGGCTTTAGTGGACTTTGGCGCAATGTTGCAAGGTCAGTCTGAAATTCCTGGCTGGTGGTTCTGTTATAGTTTTCCATTACTTACTTAAGGGTCGAAAATTCTAAAATGAAGTGTTAGCCATATATGTGAATATATTGGGTGCTTGTTTGCATTTGTTTATCTCTGCACTCAACTGATATGTGCAATGGTGTTTGTACTAAACACATCAAGACCACTGAAACTGGAATGATTCGCAGACGCTTATATTGTCTTGGCTGAGCATAAATTCTGATTCACTGAAATTTAATTTTTTTCTTCAGGTTTTTAAGTCCACTTTCAGCAGTTCCTTTGGTATCTCTTGTTGGCTTTGGGCTATATGAATTAGGCTTTCCTGGGGTAAGCCTCGCGAAACATTGTTTGTCTGCTCGTAGTTTAATTAAATCGATAAGGGAAGCTAATATTGGTGACTGCCAACTGTTTAGGTTGCTAAATGTGTGGAAATCGGATTGCCAGAACTTATATTGATAGTATTTGTTTCACAGGTACAGTTCTTACAGCATACATAGTTTTTGTCTTCTAACATATTTCTCTGTCCTCTTGACTTTTCCATTTGAAAGTATATAACTTCTAACTGTTAATGGATGCCATGCAGTACATGCCGCATGTGCTGCTCTCAGGGAAACATGTTTTTGACCGCTTTGCTGTATTATTTACGATTGCGATTGTGTGGATATATGCCCATGTACTCACTGTTGGAGGGGCCTATAATAATGCTGCACCTAAAACACAAGCAACCTGCCGCACTGATCGTGCTGGACTGATAGATGGTGCTCCATGGTTAGTTGTATGTTTTTTGTGGACTAGTTAAATGATGATTTTGAAAATTGAGTTGCATCCTTGACATATTCGGTTTCTAGCTACTATTTGTGAGGAGAGGAATTCATTATGGCAATTGGGTTTGCAGGATCAGCGTTCCATATCCCTTTCAATGGGGAGCACCTTCATTTGATGCAGGTGAAGCCTTTGCCATGATGATGGCTTCCTTTGTTGCTCTTGTAGAGGTAAATTCTATCTCCAGTATTCAGATATGTTCTATTTTTGTTGAAGTTGAACATGTTCCTCTGTTGCTTCATTTGTACTCCTTACCCTATACAATGATTTTTTCCCGGTAGTTTTGTCTTTATTCATTGTCACTGACCAGTAGATCATAGCTAAACATTTAAGAAAGCTTATAATTCTTGCCTTCCCTAGTGACAGTTAGTTTTCCCTGAATATGTTAAAATTTATTTAAGTCAGGTTTTTAATTGATCAACTTGTTTTCCCCATTTTCTTTATGTTGTCATTATTGTATAACCATGTAACTAAACTAATATTCAATCTGTGCATAGTCGCTTTACTTTGTGCATGATGGCATGCTTTGGTTCAACCTTGACTTGTATACATATCCTCACACTATTGTTATATGCTTGCTTATTTGCATTTTCTATGCATAATAACACTTCAACACACTAAAAGCTCTCATGTTATTTCTCATATCGTGCAGTCCAGTGGAGCTTTTATCGCTGTGTATAGGTACGCTAGTGCGACTCCAATGCCACCATCTATTCTCAGTCGGGGTATTGGGTGGCAGGTAAGTGAAGAAGACATATGCATCAAAATTTAAATAATTTTAATTTAATTTATATTGAAATCAAGTTAAGCAGAACCAGAAATAAAATGCTGTTTTTATTTTTTGTTTTCTATCAGAAGAAGTACCATACAAGTAATAATTTTAGTGAGCTCTGACTTAAATATGTTTAAAGAACTTATTAACTGTGGAATTATTGACTACGCCTTTTGTTTTTTTCTTAGGGAGTTGCCATCCTTCTATCGGGATTGTGGGGAACTTCCACTGGATCTTCTGTATCAGTGTAAGATTAAAGTACTATCATTCACTCTTCACATGTAAAAAGAGGAAACACATGTTTTGTTGATGAATGGAGTTTAATTTGTTTCCATATAGAGAAAATGCTGGTCTTCTAGCTTTGACCCGTGTTGGCAGTCGAAGAGTTGTGCAAATATCAGCTGGATTTATGATTTTCTTTTCAATTCTTGGTGAGTTGATGGAGCATGAATGCCATTACTTGCTATGAAATATCAAGTTTCACTGTCTAAGTTTGAATGCTGGCTTCTCTTTTTGCTTGATGTATAGGGAAATTCGGAGCAGTTTTCGCCTCCATACCACCGCCTATTATTGCTGCCTTGTACTGCTTGTTCTTCGCATATGTCGGTATGTCCCATTCAGGGTTAAGATTTCCTCTAATATCTACTTTCTATAAAAAAAAATGCAAACTTCATGAGATGAATCTTTATTGGCCATGTTTAGGTGCTGGAGGCCTCAGTTTTCTTCAGTTCTGCAACCTCAACAGTTTTAGAACAAAGTTCATATTAGGCTTCTCAATCTTCTTGGGGTTGTCGGTGCCACAGTACTTCAATGAGTACACGGCAATCAACGGTTTCGGTCCCGTCCACACAAATGCCAGATGGGTAAGATGATACTATAACTGACACCACAAAACCTCAGATTTCATTGTAATGAATTATGAAATGAGCCATGTCTCTTTCTGATACTGACATGATTTTTCAATGTTGGGCAGTTCAATGACATAGTAAATGTGCCATTCCAATCAGAAGCTTTTGTGGCTGGTTGTGTGGCATATTTTCTGGACAACACAATACATAAGAAAGATGGGGCCATTAGGAAAGACAGAGGAAAACATTGGTGGGACAAGTACAGATCCTTCAAGGGTGACACTAGAAGTGAGGAGTTCTATTCTCTGCCTTTTAATCTCAACAAATATTTCCCATCTGTGTAATTTTGTGTATAAGAGCTCAGAAACTAAGGATTGGTTCATTGTATGTTTGCTTCACCAAGTCTTGTTTAATCTTTGTTCTAACATCACACTTGACTTTGTTCCAAGCTACAACTGTATTATTACTATTATTAGTCTAATTATAATATTTAAAATTCCTTTACGAAACTTCATTATGTTCATGATTATTAGTGCAGATATAGTATGGTGTCATACTACTTGTTGTAAGTAGCACTTGTTGGCGCCTATTTAGTTTCATGTTAAAATTAAGTTGAATCGAACAAAACTTTTTTTTGAAAAAAATTAATATTTTGGGCTTCATTGAGCTTGTTATGCCTGCGGTGACAACTTGCTAATTTAAATCAATTACTTCTTCCTCTAATGAGTCAGTTTGACAGATTTAATATTGATACTAAATGTAACAATTTGATCTACTTTTAAAATTTATATTTATTAGCTCTATCAATTTTATGTTTTAAGGAGCTTAAATCAAATAGGTAGTTTAATACAACTAATTAAAGGGATATTTTAAAACCTATTGTGCTTGTAAATAAATAACTTTATTAACTTTTTTAATACTTATAAAGTATTGATTTAATTCTTACTTTCATAAGTTGGAGAATAGATAAAGTTCACTTGTGACTTAATACGGTGCTGTGGAAACACTCTTGTCAGTGGAAACTTTTTGTTTAGGGTCTGATCTTATTTGTTAAGTCATGTATAAGTATTTACCTCTTTCTTTATGAAGTATGTAACTCTTTTATAAAGAAAATAGTGATAAAGTTGAAACAAAAAAATAGTGATAAAGTTGTAAGAAAAGATACATACTTTATTTAAATCCTTCAAAACAATGAGACAAGAGTGGGTACGGCGCACTGGTTTTGAAGAAGGAGGATTGTATTAGAAATGAATGGCTTAAGCTTTGTACATAAAATAGCGTCAAAAGGCACAAAAGGAAAAAAGGAAAAGGAAGACTGGGTTCCTTTACTACAAAATCCTAAGAAACCTTGAAATTGACAATTGTCACTTTGCCTACGTTCACAAGTATTTGATATCACTAAAGCATAGCAAGCCTTTTGTACCATATAATACTTCCTGTGATAACTTAGAATAAAGAGGATGTGAAAGGTTAAAAAAGTTTTTGACCCAAAAAAAAAGGTTAAAAAAGTTTAAAATTGAAAAAGAAAGGCCATGAGCTTTCTTTTTTGGGTCCATTTATAACACTCCAGAAAGATGCTGTAATTAGTGATAGGGTTGGGTAGGCAGGCCCAAATACCTTGAAGTTACATCACACTTTCTTGTCATGGGGACCAACATTCATGCATTTTATGCTCTCTTTACATAAACTACCAAACCAACCTTATTCTGAGTTTCCCATGTGTAACATGCTGATTTGTATTGATTCACAGCATTCTGTATATAATATGCATTTTCCTGATTTTTATATGTTTTATAAAATATGTTAATATGAATAAATCAGGGATATTTGAATCAAGCGCAGTGTAAATTACAATAATATCAAAGTAGCTCCTGGTTCAAAAGAAACTTTAAATATTTTAAATGATCAAGGAAATTTCTGTATATTTTTGTTTAAATGATATATATAATTGTGACGTGTAGTGATATTATGCTACCAAGCTCTCATTTGAGTAGAAGGAGATAGTGGTAAATCTCTTTTATAAGGGATTCGATGCAATGAATATTGTAAACTCCACGTGACATGATACCTATGATTACATCTTCACACAATTCACCGGATGCTTATCTCTTGAATTGTTGTGATCATTACGCTAAACTATATAAATGTATGTCTCTAGTCTAAAATATGAAATGCTCGTTCAATCAATATCATCATCATCAACATATTAATACACTTTATAA
This sequence comes from Mimosa pudica, assembly GCA_029929735.1. Lineage (NCBI taxonomy): Eukaryota > Viridiplantae > Streptophyta > Magnoliopsida > Fabales > Fabaceae > Mimosa > Mimosa pudica. The sequence continues at coordinate 14,260,230 of JAKELP010000014.1, read as the reverse complement.
AAAAACTAAATTCATCACAAATTATAAACAGGATAATTCGTTTATTCAACATGCAAAGCTTTAGTTATAAGCACGGGTCAATGATTCGATCTCGTTTATAAAAACATGTAATTAGTTTTACCTTTTAATTTCAACTTGAGAGTGGAGTGTGGGGTCAAGAGTGAGGAGATATGGAAGACAAGAAATCGGAGGGACTGAGGTGTGCATGAAACATGGAATATCTTCTGTTCCTCCCTGCAACAACCAATCACTGATCCTTATCATGGTCCCTCCTCACACTAATAATACACCCACTTCTAGTTCTCTCCATATTCTTTGTATTTTGATTTAGGAAACTTCTTCCTTAATTCTCTATTTTATTAGCATAGTACCTAGCTACCTTTGATTATCTGTCTTCTCTTTTCACCTCTCCACCTCTTTCAACTTACGTGTATACTTATAACAAGCCCAAATTGAGCCACTTGTTATATATTGTGAGATTAAGAAATCATGTGTGTGTGTGTGTGTGTGTGAGTGAGAGAGAGAGAGAGAGAGAGAGAGAGAGAGAGAGAGAGAGAGAGAGAGAGAGAGAGAGAGAGAGAGAGAGAGAGAAGAGAGTTAGTTTTAGTTGAGTTATGGATGGTATAACATGTGGGACTCAAACTATATGCTATTAAGATTTGTTTGACCCTTACAATTATTGTTAAGATTCTTATTCTACGACGAGATTTTAATATTGATGTGATATTATTAGTGAGGTTTACATTAGACAATGATTTGATGCAATATTTTTTAATAGCAAACAATATTTATATTCAGGTCTTTATTAATAACACACACACACACACAAGAGCTTGTTGATATAATTGGCGGATGAGTATTAAGCAAATATTTAATTTGATTAAGTGAATATGAAAACGATATTATTCACTGTACTTGAAAAAGGCTGGTTCCATAGTTTTGGAGGAAAAATGAGATGGCTGGGCGACTTGTTTTATTGTTTCGCAAGTGGATGACATCTTTTTAGAAAGTAAACTGGTTGTCCCAATTTATGTTAGAAACCTTACGTGTGAAATTTAAAATTTAAAATATGATCAAAAAAAGAAATTTAAAAATTAAAAAGACACAAGTGAATGGAGAAACTAGCTTACTTACTTATATGTTGTGTTTAAAGAAAATCCATCATTAAAACAGGTAGTTGGTAGACTGAGAGCGTGAACCATAGAGTACACCAACTCATCAATTCAATCTTACCGACTATTAATTAACCTGAGCATTAGGATCAAAGTACGCCTATTGATTTAAATAGTGCTGACAAAAATACATATTGTATGTACAGACCAGACTCAATTCAATTTGAATGAGAATTAATGAACATGATATCTAAAGAATCAAAATGAAAAAGTAAAGATAGAGAAAGAGGTACGTGCATGGGACACGTTAGAAGGATTAGGATGAGATTAAGGAGTGATGTGGTATTATGGGCCGGTGGGTATGGGGGACCACAAGGAGCCCAGCCCATGGACGAGGAGTCCTCACTCCTCATCCTCTTCTGTGGTCCCCAAAACATCAAACAGTCACTCTTTCTTGTTCCTATCTCCCTTTACTATAGTTGGCAAATTGGGTCAGCTCAGCCTTTAAGGGCGTGGCCCATGTAACCTCAGGATTATATGTTCTTTTATCTAGTACTACTTTGATTAAAGTTGGAAGTAAAATGTAAACAAAAGTTGGTCTAATTAGTTAAGAGTTTTATTTACAACTGTATGTTTGTAGTTTGAATCTCGCTGGTGTGAGGGCCTTGTTAGTGTGCAACTTGTAAATACATTTGTAAGCGCTCTTTGAGCTTGGATGCGTGTTTTGATCCTAGTGAGTCATTAAGACTCAACTCATCTAAACTTTTTTTATTTGTCTTCACTTGTAAATAAATGCACCAATATTTTCCATGTTACTATGCATAGGAGTTTGAAATTCAAACGCGTTTGTCATTTTCTTATAAGTCTACCTACATTAGTCCAAACAGTTAACGAGTTATCCTCATTCTATCCACAATTATTCTTTATATTGACATTCTTTATCAACTTCGTTTTATGGTATTTCTCTCTCTTAAATACCTTAATATAAATAAGAGCAAAAATGATAGAGAAAGAAGTATTTTAGACATATTTATCATTTTCAACTATTTACTTAATGTGCATGATTTTGCTATTTGAACTACTGTTATATGTATGGACGAAGCCACAGTCTGAGTATAATCTATTGAACAAAATAGTTAGGAAAAGTGAATATTTTGAAATATTATATTTAACATTTATGATATACAAAATGAGTCAATTAAGTTTTATATTAAAATTTTTTGGAGTACTGATCTCGTTTTGGACCGTAAAAGAATTGTGATGTTTTCACTCAGAGTAACTCTAGACCAAGTTAAACTAAAATAAAAAGGGAAATGCACCATAAAATGAGATTTGGAAGGTAGTATTATGGATCTATCCTTAAGATTCGATTACATAAAGAGCGATGATTCAACAACATGGAAGGGGAGGACGTGTATGATGAAAATGGTGAAAGTAGGATGCAAAACAAGTTGGAGCCAATAAGGTATGAAACATATGAATGCAACTATGCTGTATTTGACCACTACTAATACCCTAATCATCTCTCTTCCTCTACTTTCAATCATTCATCATCCCACATTATTAATTATTCTCCTTCATCATTAATGCCTTTTGACACTCCCCCAACCAAAAAACATAGGACTAGCCTGTAATATATTCTTATATAATCTCCCCACTTTCATTTTTTTATAGAAAGGTAAAATGATATTGCTAGAAGAAATTAAAGATAATTACAGGGTTTTAACATCTAAAAAACTAAAATTAAATTGTACATCCTTATATTGACCATTACGAAAAAGTGTAAATGGAAGTTGATGAAAGTGACTTCAATAAAAAAACAATATCCTCCATTATAACATGTTTTACTATCGATGATCACTCAAAGAATTGAAGTCATTGTTTACCGATATTCTAAACGGAAATCTTGTTAAGAGGTGTCCCAACTTCCATATTAACACATCCCTCTACATTGATAACTAGTTACATTTTTACTAAAAACTGAAAAAATGAGAAGGTTGAAAAGAGAAGTAAATTTTGTTGGTGGCACGTTATAAACCCAAAAGAAATGAGAAGAACAGAATGTAAGGTGCAAGTGATGCACATCACATCAGGCAGAGTAGCTAGGTTCCTCTTTATTTTAATACGTTTCCATTTCCAACCAATGGCTGCATCATCCCACTCTCTCTCTCACACAGCTTCTGCCTTACACTCCCCATTTTGGGTTCCACCCTATCTCCTCCCAAAAATAAAAAAAACAATCTTTTTCCCCCTCCCCTTTTTGTTTTCTAAATAACAAGAATAATAATTGAAGTGGGGGCTATAAAGCTTGGACCTTAGTAAGTCAAAAGAAAGCTATTCACTAGTATTTAAAGTGTTTCCATGGTCTATCTTATTCCTCCCCTCTCAACTTGACCTCTACCCCTCACCTAACTCCTTTTGTACCTTCTTCATCTCCTAGAAGAAACAAAGAAAGATGGGAAATTGTCAAGCCATTGATTCAGCTTCTCTAGTTATACAACAACCAAATGGTAAAGCAGAAAGGCTATATTGGCCTGTGAGTGCTAATGAAGTTATGAAGACCAATCCTGGTCACTATGTTGCTCTTTTGATCTCTTCCACATTATGTCCTACCCAAGAAAATGAAAAACTTCATGACAAGAATAACCAAAACCCCACCAACAACACTAACAACAACAACAACAACAATCCAGTTCGTATCACTAGAATCAAGCTTCTTAAACCAAATGATACTCTACTTCTTGGCCATGTTTATAGACTCATATCTACTCAAGGTGAGTTTGAAGTTTTAGTCTTTTTTCCTTTTTCTTTTACTTTCTTCTTGTCAATATTTTTTTTTTCTTGTGTGCTTATTGGGTTTTTGTTTTTCAGAGGTTATGAAAGGTTTGTTGGCTAAGAAACAAGCAAAAAAGCAGAAAGGTTTGCCAGATTCTTCTCATAAGTTAGATTGGGTGGTGGGAAAATCAGGTTTGGATGCTGATAAAGCAGCAAGAAGATCTAAGACAGAAGATAAACAGGTAAAATCTCCACATCAAATCTTCTTGAATAGGCATCATATCTTTCTAGAATTAGAATACTACTTTGCAGGATGTTTAATGCCACTTTTTTTACTTATGTGTGTCATTCAATACTGTTCTTAATGCAACATATCATTTGCATGATCAGTTGAAGTATGGGATTGATTCAAAATCTTAGATTTGTTACTGTTGCTGATTCAAATCATTCATACTAATTATAGCACCATGACCATTGATTCTTTCAGATGCACAATAGTACATGTAGCATCTTTTTGTAATAAATAACTAAATATAAAATTTTTATTTGGATCTGATGTTTCAGGGAATTAAAGCTGAGAGACATAGGCCAAGAACAGGAGGAGCATCAGGAGATAGTGGTAGTAATAGTAGTGGGAGTATCAGTATCACAGCTAAGTCAAGAACATGGCAACCTTCTTTACTGAGTATTTCAGAGTCAGCCAGCTGATGAAACGTGAGGGACAGAAGAGCATCTGATCAGAGCATTTATTCCCTTCTCTATGATTTAGGAATTTAAAATTACTATATAGGAAGGGAAGTTACATCATCAGCATCATGTGACATTTTTTTTTAAAAAAAGAGTTCTGTTGAGTTGAGCTGCCACTTCTGAAGAATCTCATGTCTTGCTTTTTAATTGTGAATATCAAAGTTTGACATATGATCCAATCCCTACATCATCAGTTTATTAATGTATGTAATCCAGTTAGTTTTCACTTTAATGAATTTGGGTTTTGGCCCTCACAAATCGCTCTCAGTGACCAATTATTCTGTTCTTCAATATTTTTGCATGGCTCAGATCTATTGAAACATTTATCACTGAATCTGACACATTAAATTACCAATAATAGATCAAAAGCTATGGCTATGAATTGGTCAGTACAATCAATACTGGGATATTTACAGAGCCTTAAATTCTTAGGAAACCAATCGACAGCTCTTAGTTCTCTTATGAGGTGTGGGTCACATGAATTTTACAGATGATATACAAGTTGAAGTTGGAACCTTAAATAACAAGGGTAATAAAATGAAACACTGATAAAGAATTCTTTGTGCTCCTTCTTGGAAACTCCCTTTTCGTTTATTAGATATTTAAAAAAAAATGCACACAAAAAAAGTTCATAGAACACACAATTGATCTAATGAACTTAGTAATCTGACCAGCTTACCCCTACATTTTTATGTGAAGACTAATTTAAACTTACGACTTCAAATCCCACAGCATGCGAGTTTACCTCTAAGCCATGTCAGTTCTTCTAAATCACGGTGGTAAAAAAATGCTACATGGTACATATAATTGGAGTCTAATCAAGTGGTGAAAAATGGTTTGAATCGCTTTTATAAAATACTAGCAATCAATGTGCTTGAGCAGTGTTTTATAACTTTAAGCATGCATGACACCAAGGGATCTTTTTGTTGCATTAGAAGCAGAAGAATAATTTCCATGGCCCATTGCATTATTAGTCCCTCACTCTCTCAATATATATACGTGTCTATGGTAATAAAGCAAAAGATTCCCTTTTCTTGCTTGCTTTGCCTTTATTTAATTCTCCTTTTAGTTTTAAATGAATTAATGTCAATTTAATCTTATAGAAGAGGACAATTGAAACCAGCTCACCACTCGTGCACTTCTTTGATCATAAAAAGTTAGCTGCACTGCACGAGGGGTCTGCTGATTCTATTAAAAAAGAAAGAAAGAAATATTGCATAGAGTTCCTTCAAGGAAGGCCCACCAAGTTTGGCTTCTGTAACTTTTTCCTCCACAAAGTGATTTGTCATTGTTTAAAAAATCCACAACATGAGGCAATGCTTGCTTTCTTGTTTGTCTACTTTCCCCCTTCCTTTTTTCATCCCTCTCTATCATCAACAATCATGGAAGACACGCATGCAAATTAGAGCAAATATTTTTGCCACTTTTTTTTACCTTTTTTTCTTTTCTCTTTACCAGATTTGCATGTTTGGCTCATGTCATGAGCTTATCTCTTTAAACAGCACAGTTCCCCATGAGGAATACAAGGTAATGCATGCACTTCCTCTGTTTCACCCACTTTACTGTATCATCATTTCTTTCTAGGAATTGGAGAAAGTGAAATAAAATGATGCAAAAGACAGTGTCCTTTTGGTCTTTTTGCGGGGTATCCATCAAAGGATGAGAATTCAATTTTCTCATCTAGCAAATTCTTTTATTTCTTAGACATAAACAAGTGGTATACATGCATGATACACGAAAACACTGAAAGAGATCAATCAATACAATAGAGCCAAACTCAATTTGCATAGTTGTCAAAACTAGCAGCTAGCCAAAACAATAAAAAATCACTCCAACTATGTACCAACTATTTCTCAAAAATCTCACCATCAACAAATTTGCCACACAAAACTCATCACAATTAAGCCTCACACACATTATTAAATATATAAATATATCTCAAATAAAACATAGCAAAATGCTAGTGATCTGGACTTTGAACTTTGCCATTGGAAGGTATAAAATGAGGACAGTACTAACTACTCTGTTGTTGTGTTCTTCTCATCAGTAGCCTCCTCAACATTTCCATTTCCATCACCATTTCCGTCTCCATTTTCATGTTTATTTTCATTGTCATTTCCATTTTCATGTTTATCTTCATTTCCATTTTCATGCTTATTTTCATTTTCATTTTTATTTTGATGATTAGTTTGGTTTTCAATATTTACATGGCGGTCAAATTGGCTGAAGTTACCCTTCTGCCTGAAAAGCTGAGTGTGGTGGTGTCTACAATAGAGACGGTGTTCATGGGCCACATAATTTGATGGGCTGATGAGACATCCTCCATGGGAGCATCTAAAACAAATCTTGTGGTAAGATTTTCCGTCAACGGCCACCTGAAGGACAACCATAAGAGAGAGATATAATAGACAGTGTGGATCATCAACTTAAAAAGGTAGTTAATGGGAAACAGTTGGACCCCAAAGACAACGTGAATAAAGTGCATTATCATATAATGTTGAAGAACAAAAAAACATGATATTGTCTCCATAAATTGACTAGTCCTTCATACTTTGAACACTAGCTTGTGTGTTTGTGTGTGAATGTGTGTGCGTGTGTCGGTTTGTCTCTTGGCTTCTTTCTCCATCATACTAATTCATTCTATATATTATAGAGATTTTAAGACACAATAAGCTTCACCAACTGAAAACTATGGCTTTAACAACTGACAATGCTAATGGGAAGTCCCAGAAACTGAATATATGACTTATTCTGTCGGATTATTTGAAAACAGTGCCTTATTGAGACAACTTAGTTTGAAATCACCAGGTAGACTACTTCATTTATGATATTCTCTTAGAATCTATGAACATGTCACTGAATGATGAGTAGTAGTGAGTACCACTAATACTGGTTTCAGAGTGTGTATACGCTTCTACTTGCTTAATCTTGATTAGTTCACGGGTTCTTCTGATTCGGTGTTCATCACCCACATTGCTCATCACTTTCCTATCACCACAAATACACACAAATACATGAGCATATGATGGGCCCCAATAGGAGAGAGGTTTTGGGGCCCACATGTGTTTATGTATTTGTGGTGATGAGAAAATGATGAACAATATGAGTTATGAGCACCAAATCAAAATCCTGAGGGTTTCTTGACTTCTTGTAGGGGAAAATAGTACCGCTATGTTAAATATGCATGTATGTATAAAGGTCATCCTAATTTGTTGTACTAAATATAAGGCGTATTAACCAAATTTCATTAAAGTAAGAATGTTAATTAAATTAGCTAAAATAAATGGAGATAATTTATGAAAAATGTGAGGGAAAATAAAAGGTTGTCGTTTGTAAGGATAAATTCATCTCCTTCAATATTAGGTCATATATTTTTGAATGAAGTGAGTAATAGGTAGTATCTCCTATCCCTATTATAGGAGTTAATTGGGTTTTTAGATTTAGTTTCAAATATATTAGACTTCAACTCACTTTGTCCTCCATATTTATCATTTTTTTTCTAAATCTTTCGTATTTTTTTTTATCCATGATCAATGTATCCCCTCACTCGACAAGTGAGAGACTAATCCCCCGCTGATTTGTAGGCACCTTAAAGGGTGTGACAGCTGACCTGGGAGATTTAATGCTTCTCCATACCCAACGCCAGGGATCGAACCCCAGACATTGCACATGTTAAGGTAATTTGCAACAAGGGTATGATTAGTTTCGATGCAAATGATTTAAGAGGGTGCATTAAGGAAACAAACATGTGTTTCAACAATAATTAACTCAACCAATTTCCTTAATTTACCCAAATTAGTTTGGTTAAGTAGATTTTATATGAAAGAGAGGAGATAATGATTTCTAAAGTAGAAGAATCCAAAACAAAGATAAGAATATAATGAGAAATATTGAAGCATAGCTGCACATGCCTTTTCGATTGGGTAGACTGTCTTCTTGCAAGCAACACATTTTTCTTGAGTTCCAACAAATAATCTAGAAACCTTGCCATTGGTCTGTACCTGTTAGGTTTCAGTTCTGTAAAAATTAATATTTATAGCATACAGAGGCCTTCCATTTCCACAAATTATGGGCATGAAAATGTCTAATATCAATATAGTATCTTAAGAATGTGTAAAAATACCTGATCAGCAGACCTCACAATCCTAGCAGTTCTTGGAACGCCTACATATATAGTGTGTATACAACCAAGTTAGAGGAATGAATAAAAAGTAGTAATTACTAATAAACTGAAGTAAAGAGTACATGTTAGTGCTAAAAAAGAAGTGGAAATTCATAATCCTTGATTGAATATTAAGTAATCACCTTCAAAACTTTTTTCTAAGCTTCCAGTCTTCTTCAAGAGTTGATCATAATGAGGCTTGCAGTATAAAACGCCCTCAAAGGAACAAAAATTACTTAGCTGCACAGACCACAAATGTAATGAGGATATTGCAATACAATCAAGCAATCAAGAATTATCTAAAACTCACAGTCTTCCTGCATTAATTCCAAATATTCTGAGAGTCAATCAGAAAGTTGCCCCAGAATTTCATTCTTTTCCCCAGGAAGTAATATCATAAAAATCATCATCTTATAATCTATTGTATCCATAAGTAAAACAAAACATCCAAAGGTGAATTCTAGGAGTGTTCATCATATAGTGATTTCATAGAAGCAAAAAGAGGCAAACACTCATAATACAGCACAAAATTGAAAAGATAAGTATGTTTGTTTTCATATGTACTCAAGATTGAAGATGTTAATGGAAAAGAAATAAAAAATGAAAATATGAATTCCAGGATCAACATATATATATTTTGTACACACACCTTGAGGGTACCCTTGCAGTGGTGACATCTGAAACAAAATCTATGATAAATTTTGTTGTCAGCAGTAAGCTGATCAACCAAATAAACTGTCTTCTCACAGGCTTTACACTTCTGGGTGGTACCTCCAAATGTTGCCATCTAAAGAACAACACTTAAAATTCTAACTTGGGGGATTCAAAGCAAATGAAATAGGCAGAACTTTATTTTTATCGTGTTAAGTGTAAGATAAAGACAATGTTTGTTTCAAAAACCCTGTTGTGATGCTAAATTTACAAATCTAAGAAAGTCAGAACCAACAAATGGGTGATCATCATGGGGGTCTACCTTCAAGGATTGGTGACCTAAGAAAAATTGAAAATAAAATTCTTTGGGCCCCCTCCTCAAATGACCATAGTACCCTCAATAAAGACACGTGTCTATCATTTCATACATCTCCAAGTGCTGAGTTTTTTTGGTTGTCCTAGTCTTGCACACAGCTGATTGCTGTAACACTTCTCTACTCTTCATCTTTATCATCTGATGATAGTAATCATTACAAGTAATCTCCCACGTAACCTTTTCTCCTATAGATTTATAAAAAGAAAAAGAAAATATAAGGATTTCAGGTAAAGTTTTTCCACCCTTATTAGTTCATATTACATAGTGGATGAGGACATAAAAGAAAAGACTTCTTTTGAGGGGTATTTTTTTTTCCTAAGTGATAATTTTAAAGCTGATAAAAAAAAAGTGATAATTTTAAAAATTTAATGGAAGCATATTAAAAAGAAATGGAGGAGTGAATTTTTTATTATTGGAAAAAGCAGCAACACATGGTATCGGGGGAATGATGGGAAACTGGAAATGAAAGATAATGAGGTACAAATCCATTATAAAATTGTCATTATTATAAAATCTGAGAGGATGGCCCCATAAATATTTAAAAAAAGAAAGATTCAAACATAGAGAAAGATAGGTTGTATCATTCATCATTGCAGGCACCATTCAATTCAAACTTTCAAAGCCAGACATGGCCCATCTAGTATGTGAACCTTGCAGCCACCAACCACCACGCCACAATTCAATCAAGGAAATATATTTAAAACATGGCATATATATTAGAAATTATAAAAGCACAAAATGGTGAAGATGATATATATAGTCCAAAATCAGTATTTGAAGTACGATGAAAGTGTTCAAAAGTTCATGGTATATAGTCAATAGTGTGTATAAGGCTAAGTATGATTGCCACCAAGTTATACTTAAAAATGGATAGTATGAATTGTGTAGCGTCAATGATATTGACAGTTCATACGAACAATAATACAAAGCATTTTGCCTTGAAGGAGAGGTTGAGGAAATTTCGTGTCACACATGTCTTCATAAATAATAGGCATCGCCAATTCGCCATTCACGTACGTTAGTGTCTGTGAGACCCACAAATTATGTAGCACATTTGACTCCAACGACAACTTGAATACACTGTCTATAAATATAGATATACATAGTTAAGAAATAAAAGCTTTTGAGTATGGTGTTGAGTATGGTCCTTGTTAAATAACTGTGAAATAATAAACTAGAGATGGTGGCGGGCAATTTCAACGGCATTTCACTTTTTTTTTCCTAGTACAAATAAGTTGGATCTAATTATCCCGGCGCGTTGCACGGCTTCAAATAAAAAAAGGACTTTGCGTAAAAAGAAAAGAGAAGACACAAAGAAACGTTGGCAAAAATATTATACATCTATTTGATGTTAGTTACACAAATACTCCCTTCATTACTAAGTATAAGATCACTTTCAGATTTTAATTTGTTTCTAAATATACGCAACTTTCTAATTTTTTTTTCAATTTTTTTCTAAATAAACCGTAATAATACGTATCTATAATAAACAAACAAAAGTGAGAAAGTGAGGATAAAGGTAAATAGTTAGGATAAATTGGTAACATCATGTATTGATAACTATCTTAACTTACATTATTAATCTAATCAAATTAGGAAAGTGATCTTAATTTTAGGAATGAAGGTAGTATATTGTTGGCAATAGCCATTGAACCTTTGCCTCAAATGACATCAAATTAGAGGTGGGAATGTTTGGGTGCATGAGTGATTCAGAATTCCTTATATGGGTAAAATTCTTAAAAAACATTGTTGGGAATATAATAGACAAGTTATATGGATAAAATTATTTATAAATTGATTTACTTGAATTTTCTCTGTGTTAGTTGATATGATTTGTAAAGTAATTATAATATAATAATGCACAAAATATATTATGATTAAGTGTCTCATTTAACTTCCTTAATTACTTTCTCCAAGAAAGCCAATTATTGGATCTTATATCTAAAAAGAGAAAGTATCACTTTACAAGCATTCTTTTCCAATGAAATTCATTCACCTTAAAGAGCTAGTTGAATATATATGATCTACCTAATATTGCTTGCAACTCAAGCATTTTATTTTCGTCATGCTCGTGGAAATTAGACTCTTTAGGGTGTTCCTACGAATTTCTTGTCAAAATAAAGGGAAGAAGAGAAATGGAACCGGGGGGGGGGGGGCGCGGGGGGGAAGTCCTCAAGCTAAAGAGGAGTAAGAGGTCTGATTCAGTTGCATTATGTGATTAAAAATGGAACACATAATCTTGATTGAGATAAATGATTGAAATAATCTGTTAGCCACCTCATATACAGTCATTACTCGATCTAACGTAGAAAAGATGAAATAGGTAAAGAAACCTAATTAAAAGTCCAACATAGCACATGAAGCAATTATAACTGTAATGTTGCTCTGCACATCTCACAAAAGCCCATTTCCATCCTTTCAAATTTGATATGATGTTAGGCAACAACACAAGTACATAAAACCAGAATACATATCTCAACTTTCTGCTTATTCGAATATGGCTAATCATAACAGATCATGTCGTTACCAGAGTAGTAGTATGCAACAATATAACTAATATATACCACAATTTTCTTTTCATGCATTTTCATCATTCGCTTGCTCCCAAGCTTCTTCTCTCATAACAGCTTTGACATATACTTCATAGCAGCATCCTAAGACATAAAAAAGAAAAAAAAACAAATATTTAAATATGTAAGAAGACGTCATAAGAGGAAAGCGGGTATAGATAGACAAGTTATGTTAAATAAGTTATAAACCCCACTTATAAATGAAGTAGTTTTTGTTACCAGCAATTGGATAGCAATGTCACAGTAGCACTACAAAAAACGGGCTCTTATCGGCGTTTTATTTGGCCTCGAATCGGCGAAATTTTCCGGCAGAATGACGCTACGACATTTTGGCAAAACGCCTATAAATATGCCGTCGAAACGCGGCACATCGGCGTTTTGCAAAACGCCCATAAGGGGATAAAACGCCGGAAACAAAACCCAAGAAAATAATATAATATTAGCATATCGGTGTTTTGTGATATAATATAATATTATTTAATTCACGCACACCGGCGCTTTCCCAAAATGCCGATCCGCGTTTTTTCAAAAAAAAAAAAACATTTTTCGTCCTGGTTGTTTAAAACCAAGACGAAAAATGGTAAAAAATGAACAAAAGATAAGCACCAAAGTGACAATAACAGTAATAGACATGAATATAAGGAATAAAAAACATAATTCAGAAAACATGATATATAAATATATATAATCAAACAACAACAACAATATGTAAAATAAAACCATAAGATCAAACATATATCAACATTATAAAAGAAATGTCACCAAGAACCATAAAATCAAAAACAACAACAACATTGAAGGGGAAAGACGAATGAGAAGAAAAACAGGAGAAAATGAGCGACATAGCTGAAGGAGGGAGGAGCTATTTATAGGGAACGAAGGTGCGGACCGGCGTTTTGGGAAAATACCGATAAAAAAAACATTAAAATATCGCACATAGGCATTTTGCAAAACGCCCATATGTATTTTAACATTAAATAATGCATATAGGCGTTTTGTCAAACGTCAATATGTATTATTTACATTAAATAATGCACATAGGCGTTTTGGCAAAACGCCTATATGCATTAAAAAATAATAAAATGCATATAGGCGTTTTGGCAAAACGCCTATATGCATTAAAAAAATAATAAAAGCATATAGGCGTTTTGCAAAACGCTTATATGCGATTTAATTATTATTAAATCGCATACCGGCGTTTTGATCAAAACGCCTATATGCTTTTTTCCTGTAAAAAAAATAAAAAATGTCAGGCGCCTCTTTTTTTCAAATAAAATATACATATCGGCGTTTTGGGGTTACCAAAACGCCGGTTGGTAAACGCGGGAAAAAAGGCGAAATGTGCGCGCCAAATTTAACGGCGTTTCAGTTAGGCGTTTTACTCAAAACGCCTATATATACATGCGGATAAACGTTTTTCATCAAAACGCCGGCATGCGTGCGCCGGAATGAGCCGTTTTTTTGTAGTGTAGATTCCTTAATCACTAGGAAATAAAATGAACATTTTATTCTGGTTCAGACCATTCTATTCCACCTGGTATAAGTCGAGAGAGAGACAAACAAAGTTCCAACTCAGTCAATTAAGTTCTCAAGTTATGTTTCACATGAAAGATGATAACAAATAATAATGAAAAATGAACCTAAGCAATAATAGTAAAAGTGCAAGTAAACAAGAACACAAAAAAACGTGATATTTCACATCTATGTCACAAACTATCGCTCCTTTATACACAGAACCCACTAGAAGAGGAAGCATACCAGCAACAACAACGACTGTTAGAATATCACCAATTCTTTTAATCCGTGAAACACTCTTTTTATATGATTTGAATGGTTTCAGAGAAGGATCCTCAGCCAAAAGCTGCAAGAAAACGAATGTTCAATAAATGAAAGCTCGGTCAAATCCATAAAAGAAAAAAGATCACAAAAATTTGCACTTCCAAAAGAAGAAAGCTAAGTGCAAGATAATTCATACTCCCTCCCTCCAATCCTTATGTATATTATATTATTCTAATTTTTATCAACTTCTTCTTGAATTGTTCGAATTGACACAAATCCAACAATATATCAAGTAAGAAATCATGGAGATAATAAGAGACAATTATTTGGGGGGTTTTAGTGACAAAAAAAGCATACTAACATAACTGACGGACCGGTTTGGCTCAATGCAACTGTAAGCTCATTTGTCGTTGTGGATTTGAATCAACTTCTCTGCATAAAAGTAGAGGTAAGGTCGCCTAGTATATTTCCTCCCAATCACCCTCACCAGGTGGGGATCGAAATAGGTTGACCCTTACTAACTAACATTATTAATTTAATTAAATTAGTTAAATAGACCCAATATTATGGACTGAAGGGAGTATATCACATTGTAGCTGATTATTTACTACATCCTCACATGGCTCAATTAAAAACAAGGATTTGTCATTTTTTCTATCAGGAATCACCAAAAAACGAAAACTACTAGGGAGCATCAAATACTTAACACTCCCTCTGTTCCTAAATATAAGATCAATTTTGAAATTCAACTTGTTTCTAATTATAAGATCAATTTCTAACTTTTCCTAATTTTTTACCAAATTAACCCTATTATGCTTCTCTATAATAACAAGCAAAAGAGGGAGAGTGAGGATAAAGGTATATAGTTGGGATAAATTGGTAATATCATGTGTAAATGACTACCTTAACTAATATCCTTAATCTATTTAAATTAGGGAAATTGATCTTAAGCCACGGACGGATTAGTTAATATTAATAGTATAATAAAAAGTGCAAAAGAAGATGAATGAGTGTGAGTTAATGGGCCTTACGGCTTTTTCACGAGGCCCAGGTTGGACGTGTAATCTTCGGCGCGAGAGGGAAAACGAATCTTCTGTCTTCTGTTTACTCAAGACAAATTTGGTACACAAGAAAAATCAAATGAGATAGATAGCAATGCGACAAGCTCATTTTTTTGTTTTTTTAAGAAAATAATTCAATATAAGAAAAAGAAGAGGACCTGGGAATGATAACGTAAATGGGAAGCAATGGCAGTTTTGTTGAACAAGAACGCTATTGTTGCAATTAGGTTTGATTTGTATAATAAAAGCCCAAATCTTATACTGTATTTTTTTGACATTATTATATTTGGATTTTATATTTTTTAATGAATTTATGTCAAATTATAAGTTTCATTTTGCTGTTGTCTAAGAATTTATTACATTTTTCTAATTTTATATCTTGTCCCATATACTCTTTTTTTATCTTTTATCTCTTATTTGCCATTATTTTCTTATCTTTCATAATAAGAATAAGTCGAAAAAACAGATTCCCCACATGATTAGTGATTTTAAACATCAGTTATTCTGAGTTTGTGACATAGAGTGAGTATCAAAGTTATACTCATTTATTAGGAAAAAAAATGTGCATTTAGTGCATTTTTATTATTGTGCTAGGAATAACTAATTGGCACATTGACATCTAAGTATAATAGTCTTTATATACATTTTATATCAATGGTAGCCGACACCATATATACGAGCAACTAACTTCCCCTTTCGACACCATATATATACATTTTATATATCAATGGTATAACTGAAATTTGAAAATTGAGGCAATAAAGAATCTAGTAAGGATTTCCGTAGCTTAGACTACTATGTGTTGATGGTTTTACACGTTTTCCCATAAGTGGTAGTGGCATGATTAATAATCAACTAAAGTTTAAAAATGATCCTCCAAGTTTTACCAATCCCACTAGGAGCCAACGTACAAGAAGCCTCCTTTCATACTTCCTAGCCTCTTGTCTCATTGATACAGAAGAAAACTCCAATCTTTATTGAAATTATAGACAAAGTTATTTTGATACAGCAACAAGGAAAATGCCTTAGCAAACAAGACCCTGTCTCATGAAACTTCTTGTATATACATCAAAACATTTATAAACCACTGACATATTTTGGACTCTCACAACTCTTCCATGTGTCTTACACAATGTCCAACATGATTTCTTTTTGATCTAACACTACTTACCATGAACCATTTCAGGACGTTGAACAATTTTCTCCACCTCCTTTTAGCTTTCCCCATGGCCAAGGCTGTGGAACGTGCAAGTATAAAACCATCAACAGCACTTTGCAAATCTGCCTGTGAATCCAGAATGTTACAATGAGACTGAAGATCAGTGGGATCAAAGAATTGTATATCAGCTCCAAAAGGGTGTGCCATAGGGTCTGATTCAGTCATTAAAGAGTCTGTGACTTGGACTGGAAAACCATGAGGAGATTGATCATATCCAAGTCCCAGGCTTTCAAAACTGAGCAAGCCATAATCATCAAAGCTACTAGTCCCACCAACAGAATATAGAGATGACATAATATCTGGAGATGAGGTACTTGCTTGCATGCAATCAAATCCACTAGTTTTTTGAGGAGCCAAAGCCTTATTGGCAGATCCTTCGGTCTTAAGTGAGCTTGGGGAGTAAATTGCATTAGTCAAGTGTGAAGAGTTATCTATAAGAGAAGCCTCATCCTCAAAAGCAGCTACATTATCCCCTTGCTTGTATGCAGATATTACAGACAACTGAGCTTCAATCTGACAGTGGACATTAAGATCAATGAGTTAATAGAGACTAGTAAATGAAGAGTTAAAAATGAGGTTACTATAACGTTCGGTATTTATAATTTGTCCCCATTTAGTTTTAGTCCTTCAAGTTTATTTCCGTCTTAAACGTTAGTTCGATTAGTGTAATAAGAATTTGGACCATTTCACTCTTTAATGGGTCCAAATCTATGGTTTGACACTATAGGGACTGACAGCAAAAAAAAAACTATAGGGACCAAGATAAAATGACAACAAAGTGTAGGGACCAAACAGAGTTAATCTGTAGGAAATGAAATAAAGTGGTGAGGTTATGAGAGAAGACTTAAGAGTACCTTTTCTGCTTCAGACAGCTTATCTAAAGTGACATACTGGCCTTCAGAGAGAATCCCTGTGAGTTGTCCCACAGCATTGAAAACAATACCAGTTTTATTCTGAGAGTCAGAAGGGAAGTACAGGTACCTCCTACTATCAAGTACACATTTCTTAGCATGCTCTACTGTTACTTCCCACATTTTAGCAGACATACCAGTGCCCAGTATCTGCACATGCCAAGCCAAGACTATTAAAAATACATCAGAAAACCAAAATTTTTTTATGTAAATGACAGTTAAAAACTTTGTGCACTGAGGCTTAATAAGTACTGATAGCAAAGATATGTGCAGTAAGGATTTAGTAAAATGATTATTACACTGCGTAGCTTTGTTGGGTCTAGATTGAGGAGTGTGAGAAAATCCTTCACTGTATTGATCCTTTCTCTGCTCAGACGCCTGTGGAAAGCTCCATCCTTTCCAATCTTTTCCAATCTCCAAACTTCATCAAACAAATTAGGAGGATGGTGTTTCTTGTACACTGCATCCAAAAAAATAAAAATATGAATGAAGTCCTACTTATCTTTCTTTGAAACATAAATACATAACTTTAACCAGTTCTATTTATTAGATAATGCCTGCAAGCATGATATCTTTATACATTTACGAAGATAGACTCACATTCTCCTCGATGATCTCTCACAATAAATGACTCGGTTTTTGCTTCTCTTATTCTTATTCCATCAAAGTTGTCAACAGCTCTTACACCAAGCCTAAACCTACGGCTCCTTGTCCAACTTGAATTATCTGTGAATGAAATTTCTCCCACCATACCAATCCCATCTTTAAGATGCAAAATTACATCTCCCATAAGAAGGGCCTTTTTTCCTTCTCTTTCTCTTACAATGTTGTTTTTGAAATCTTCTGAAAACCACAAGTCACTTTCATCTTCAAAATCACCTTCAAGGACTACAATTTCAACCTTAGCTGAGGATTCAGGTCCTGAGCTAACAACTTTGCCCTTCTCAGAATCAACTAAACACACCCTTAAGTTCGATCCATCTTCTCCTTCGATTCGAGCTCCGGTAAAGACAGGAAGACATATGTTGTTTTCAAACTGCAGCTGCAAGTTTCTTGATGCGAAAGCATGCATTTCCTTCCCACATGCCCTGAAGAAAAAGTAGAGGAAATATGAGTTGAAGGGCTGTAGTCAACACAGTCTTTTTTTTTTTTTACTATGCAAATTTTGTTAGTTCTTACCTTCTCAGGTTGGCTAAATGCCTCCTTAAGGCCAATTCAACTTCCTCCTTAACCTGCAAATACGCCACGCCTATGATTGGTATCTAGTGTAAACAGACATATTCTATATATCTAGCTTGAAACATGTGAATGTACTGAGGAAGAATTTGAGGTAAACCATTGTGATTAATAGAAGTGATTTTCATACCACTCGGCGAATCAAGGGCTCTAGAATTGGTTCCAGCAGATGCCTAACTGAATGTAACTTCATTACCTCACGTACAACACTGAATATAATCAAAACAAAACATCAATAGGAAAATTGACAAGCTTTGTTAGAGAAATATTCATTTCTAAATACTCAATGATTCATGCTAAACCTTTAGCATACAAAGGATAAATTTAAATCTCATTTATCATTTCCTCATCCTTGGAATACATAAATATTAAAGGTAAAAAAAAAAATACATAAATATTGGCTTAGAACTGTAAGTAGCAAACTTTATATTCAAAAAAGGATAGCACCTTGAAAGAAACGTATGAGTGAGAAGAACCTATACATTTAATGCCTTGAGTTTTTTAATCAAAAAGTAATTCTAAATTTCTCAAAGTGAACTTTCAACTTAGAGAGTGCCTTGAGCTCCTACTTTTGAATCACACGTGGACATATTTGATATTCCTCCACTCGTGGAAAATCCATTATTTCAACTCATAAACATCAATTACAATCACATTCACCCTCTAGTTAGAACTGAAATTGAGCAAGCCATCAAGTACTAATGTGAACAAATATAACACTTTTAACTTTTTTGAATGTTAAATATAAATGCGAGTTAAGGGAAATTTTCACCCCGAAATTTTCATGATAGGGGCATTGAGCAACTAGAAGTTTTTGAGGCACATGAAACACACACACACACACACATATATATTAAATATGTGTTTGGGAGTGTATTCTTAGGGAACAATCCACCGAACAGCAGGCAAAAAATGCCAAATTCAAGAGTGAAAACATTGACTTGCATCAAAACCATAAAACAAGGAAGGAAGAGAAAAAGAAGAACAAGAAAGAAAGAAGGAAAGAGTGTGATGATACTTGGTAAAAGCAGGGACTTTTCTTCTCTTATCCTCAGGACTCCCACATTCAGATTTTGGCTTGCCATCATCAGGACGCCTCTTGTTAGACATGAATGATGATGGTGATGATGATGAAGAAGAAGAAGAAGAAGAAGAAGAAGAAGAAGAAGAAGAAGAAGAAGTATGGTATGAGGTTTCAGGGGAAAGGAGCAACATGCGGGTATGAAGGAAACTAGAAAGAAACAGCAAATATATATATAGAGAAAGAGTGGTTGTTATTGATTGAGTGATACAAAACTCAGCATACAGAATAACCAATAAATGAGTAAACAACAAAAAAAAGTAATGCATGTTAATGTATATGTATGTTGTGCACTCTTTGTGTGACGTCTTGTAACATAAGTCCAGTAGATGTTGAATTGTTTGTTAGTGGGATGTTTCTTCAAGCCTCTCCAAAATGTTTCAAGCTTCCTTTTTGTGCTTTAGCCTGAAGCAAAAGCTCAGACTTTGGTGGCCTCCCATGTCCAATGTTGTCCCTCACTGAAACCCGAACCAAATGTTTACAGAGTATATCCACTCCAGTGTAGGCAGTAGATAGATTGTGTCGGGTCGGGTCAATATATAGTAGTATAATATATATGTGTGTGTGTAATATATATATGTCTCTGTGTGTGTGTGTGTGTATGGAGTACAATATGTGTGTGTGTGTATCGGTTTGACCCTGGTCCACCGCTTTGGACGGGCCTTTCCTCAGCCTCAGAATTCATGCAATCATCAATCATGCTTGCTCATACTCTTCACGTGGGGCCTCCCTTTAGCCATTCCATGTTTTTTCTTTAAAACCAAAAAAAAACAAAACACTCCTCATGCTCACCTATCTTACTATTCTTTTTTAGTTACTCCCATGCTCAGTTCTCCCTATAAGATTTTTTTTTTGGCAAAAGTTAAAAAAGCATGTTAGAAAACTAGATTCTAAAATTTGTTATATGTAATTAGATTATAAGTTAGTTTATATGTAGAATAAATTAGTTTTAAAGAAAAAATATACTATAACTATAGATAATTTTACTCTATTAATTTTGTGTTCTTAATTTTTTTTTAAAAGTTAAAGGAGTCTTATGATTAGAACTTAGGGAAGTATTTCCTTCTTTTTCTAGAGCTTATAAAGAACGAAGATGATCATTGAAAATTTTCTAATGGCAAGTCAATAACGTACACCATTTTTCCAACAAAAAAAATAACGTGCACCATTTTTAAATTGAATCTTGTACACAATATAAGGTGATTTTAACGGAATCGGAGGTTTCCGAAAATTTGATAAAATTATTTATAAAACAATAATTATATAGGAGACAAAAAATTTGTTTCAAGCAAAAATGAAAAAATAGGAGTAATATTGAAAAAAATGTATTTATTATCTTCACCAACTCGAACATCATATAGGATAAGATATTTTAAAAAATATCACCTTATAAACATCATATGAGGGAGGGAGTTCACGAAAACCTTCGACTTATTTTTACTCGTTTTTTCCTTCAATTCTTATTTTTCTCTCATCGACCTTGTTTATCATCATTGTTTCATCTATTGTGCTTTCATGATTGAATCTTGTTATTTTTTATTTCTTTCAGTATTGATTATAAGAATGAGTTTATTTTTATCAAATGAATTAAGATTTCAAAATAAATTGCTTAAATTTGTTTATGTTTATCTTTTTAGCTCTTCTAAAATTATTTATTTTGCTTATAATAAGTAACTTTAAATCTAATCATATGCATTACATGCTATAATTTAATTGTCTAATTTTCTTCTTTAATTTTAATCTCCATTAAAAAGCCAAATTAATCTTGTAAGTAGGTCTAGAGGTAGTATTGTTTATTTCTTATATGACTTTTTGGTTTTCATTTATAACTAGGGTTGCAGAGAGATGATAGGTATAACCAAGCCACATATATAATCTAGGTCATATCATAAAAATTGTTGAACTAACTTTTTTGGCCCGTACCCAATCGACATAGTCATAAGTGGATCAATACTAAGATTGGGTAGAACATGTCCTTAATTCGTGCCACAGGTTAGTCCTAGAATCCTTAAATATGATCCTGATCAGAGAAAATAATAAAATAAATAAATAATTGGAAACAAGAATTAATAAAATATTTTGTATTGTGGTGTATTAAATATGAATCATTAGATAATTTTTAAAATTGGGGAAAAAATTATTTATCTATAAAAAATAATTAATACTCCCTCCGGTCTTAAATATAAGATCTAATTGACTTTTTCTAAGAAATCCTTAAAAAAGCAAAATAAGTTCATTATAAATTGATTTACCTAATTTTTTTCCCTTAAACTAGTTTATTTTACTTATAAACTAATGGATAATTTAAAAATATATCAAATATGTCATCATTTAATAACATATTTCGCAATATTTATCTCTCCAAAAAAAAAAGTCAATTAGGTCCTATATTTAGGACCAGAGGTAGTAATATTTTTGGCCAAACTCCACTGATCCTAAAGCCTATGCTTACTTGTCATGTCTTACTTGGTGGTTTCAAGTCAATTTATCCCATTACCAACTTGCATCGGGCCAGCTAGGTCCGTGTCAAGCCACCGAGACACCCAGGCCCCAGCTAATGCAATATCTGCAGCCATAGTAATTATATCCTTTCATGGAAACATTAGCTTCAATTTCTTTTTACTTAAAATTTACTCAATTTCTGGTTATCGTTTCGCTCTTGCTCTGTGACCACCATGTTGTCTATCAACATTAGTTCGTCACCACTCACCACCTTGTAGCTAGTTCGCTTTAATACTTACGTAATTGCTCGTTTTAAATACTGATTTTTCTAACTGAATCGTTTTTAAACTATGATGTACCGTGTGCGAAGTAAATATTCGATAAATTAAGCTTTAGCATCAATGTGAAAGTAATTGTGATATTTGAAAAAAAGTGGTATTTGGAAAAAGTGATGGTGGTATGGCAATATGGTGGTGGCAACTGCTCACAAATTGTAGATATATATAGTGATGATATTGTTGTTAATCTATCGCCTTGCACTAGACTAGTGAAAAACTGAACATTGCCTAAAGAGCTAGAAGTTTGTCGTGTGCCATTAAATGGTGGTGGTGGTGTGATTAGTTTGCTTCAAATTCAAGCTTTGTAATTCTTTTCATGATGAGACGTTTATAATGATAGGTTGAAAGGACCCAAAAGATAAACAAAGTATGGCATTAAGTTGATAAGTTCCAAAAATATAGCTACAGGCTGAGTTTGTACTTTTCTAGTAGTTATTTATTCCCTTTGAACACGTTTTAGAGCTGTAACAAGTAAGATTTGGTTTTGAGTTTAGAGTGCAACGCACGCCCTTATTATATCCATACATCGTGCATATTTAACGAGTGGTAGAGACTAACTCTCAATTCCATCTTAATTACTGTATTTGTTCCTAAATATAAGTTCACTTTTGAATTTTAATTTGTTTCTAAATTTATACTCCATTTTTTATTTTTTCCTAAATTTTTCCTAAATTAATCCTAATAATACTTATATATAATAATAACAAGCAAGAGATGGAGGGTGAGGATAAATGTATATAGTTAGAATAAATTAGTAATATCATGTGTTAATAAATAACTTAACTAACACCGTTAATCAAATTAAATTATTAGGGAAAATGATTTTATATTTACAAATGGATAGATATTAATATATATACAAAATAAAGATTTGAGGAGAATCATGTCTCAGATCAGATTGTGTGACAGTTCAAAAGCTAATTCAAACAGAATTATGATTATATATATGAAGCTGGACGAAATCCCCAGTCTTTGTGCATTTTTATTGTCAGCATAAACATATAGTTGGCTAAAAGAATTCAATATCAACTTAACTTTACCAATGCTTACACTCTATATAAAATTTTTATTCTTTACCATGCAAGTACCACATTTTTTGAGTACCAAAGGGGAAAAACATCATAATAAGATACTCGTACTTGTAGCTCATTTAACTTAACGAATATTTTAGAGGCAGAATTCATATCCTCAAACCTTATAATTAACAATATACCAACATGAAAAGGATATATACATGTTAAGTAATAAGTGACGATCACGTACCAACCACAAGAACAGTAACCAGGTGGAAATCAATCTAATTATATATGGTGCTCTAATTTCTATAGTAAACTCATAAAATCATAGTAACACTAATAATATGTGTACTGACGTCACGGTGATTTTATTATAATAATGTGATGACACTTTTTAATGTCCATAAATCAGGTTTAATCAACAACTAATAAGACCTATGTCGTTTTCAAAAGATGTGATCTACGTTAATGTGTTGAAATTACTGTTACACAGGACTCTCCTGATTTCAAATTTCTAAAACTAACATAAATATTACTCCTTCATTTCACAATATAAGTTAATGCGGTGGGAGATTGTCTGTCTCATAATATAAGCTAATGTAGCGAATGATTTAGTCTTTATTGTATTTCTATTCCACTTTTACCCTTTGTTAACTACATTCTCTTTTATCTTCCACATAAACATCATTTTATTCTCATTTAATCACCATTTCACTTATCCTCTTCATAAATAGGGGTATAGTTGAAAAAATATGTTTCATATACATATTGATTTTTTTTAACAATTTTCGTGAATAATATAAGGATTTGGTATATGGTAGGACGGAGGTAGTAATAATCAATATATAGAGAGCCTTTTTTTTTATCAAGAATGTATAGAGAGCCTGCAATGATATGAAAAGCCAGCGTCACGATGCGATTATAATTACGTAATCCATTGGGTTTTAGAAATCATATTTTTTAAATGTACTTCCACATGTTATATATTCAGTTACAAGTAATAAGACAAGTGTCGTTTTCGATAAGCAGGAAGAAATTAAACGAAGGAAATGGTACAAATTGTCGTTTATGACAGGAGATCAATAAAACGACTAAACTGTTTTTACCTATTTCCAGGAATCTTCCTCTCTGATTCTTTTTCCTCTTAGAATTAAGTCGTTTAATTTTATATTTATAACTTTTACTCTAAATAGGCCAACTCTATCTATATCCAAAATTTATAGTCAAGACTCCACATCGTGCCCAATACACACGAAAGGGGACCATTTCTCCTTGCAGAAAGCCCAGAGTGTCCTCAATTGTGAGGGTGCAAGTATTCAATTCTTAAGGGCAGTAAAGTCATTGACTTGTCCGTGCTTTTCACGTTCTTTGGACCTGTTTTGAACTTAATTAAAATAGCTATGTAGAAAAGGTGATCACATGCAGTTTCAGATAAGAGATTTTCATCTGCTGGCACATACATAATGCATAAAAATATAATGTTGATTGTGGAGGTGGTGGAAATTAAAGTGGAAGTAGAGAAAAAGATGAAAAGACTAGTTATGGGGGCAAAGGAAGGTGTGAATTTTGGAGTTAAAGAAGTCACGTGTCACCTTTTTTCATTTGCAGGTCGGGTATGATTTCAAGTTTGTCTGGTTAACATCATAACATGGCACATGCCATTCATCTCATTCTATAACTTGCTCTTGCCATTTTGAAGAAGTGAATGCCATGCATAATGATATTCATATTTTTTTTATAGAGGTGTGTGTGTGATTTGATTAAATTTGAGCAAGCGTCAAGCCCAAGTGCGGTGGTAGTGAATCAAGATGATCTTGACCGACCACTTGATTATTTTCATTTTGTTAAAAATTATTAGTCCCTTTTTCAAAAAGAAATTATTAGTCCCTAAAACTTACTTCCTTCAATTAGATTGATGATATTAATTAACCTAATATAAACCTCATTTTAATTAGATTGATGATATTAATTAAAATCATACAATATCTCCAAAACACCCTAACAATCTATATTTATTCCCATCTTGGAAAATCAATAGGAAATATGTAAGTCAATTAGAAGTTAATCAAACTAGGTATAATACTACAAATTAATTAATGGTATTGCAGTATTGCATTGTCTCTCAAATAGTGTAGTTTTTATAAACATCCACAACTCCTTCATGTACGTAGTTTTACAACAGAAACAAATTGGGAATAAAATAATTCATTACACTTCAATTCA
This sequence comes from Mimosa pudica, assembly GCA_029929735.1. Classification (NCBI taxonomy): domain Eukaryota; kingdom Viridiplantae; phylum Streptophyta; class Magnoliopsida; order Fabales; family Fabaceae; genus Mimosa; species Mimosa pudica. The sequence goes on along the minus strand of JAKELP010000014.1, from coordinate 14,234,531 downwards.
GGAAAACAAAGTCAAACTTTACAACTGCCTAACCCCATCAGTTTAAACATGTTTTGAACTCCTAGGATATGTTCAATGTTCAAAAAGGAAAAAACAGACATATTTTTTTTAAAATCAGGCAAAATGATATTAATTAAAAAAGATTACATAGTTCTAATAATATCATGAAAATGAAAAGGAAAAACACTAGATTGTTCAGCAGAAAGCAAATGAATAGAAAGAAAAGTAAAAGGACGGATTAAGAAGGAGACATCCCGAGCAATGGTATGCTTGACTGAAGGAGCCCAACAATGGAAGTCTATGTTGCGCTTACAGATATTCCAAATAGTGAGACGTTCCATAGGTAAGCCAGATTGATGAATCCAATATTCAATAAACAAGTTTATGTTGTGTTGTGTTAAGCATAAGAAAAATAAGACGACAATTGTTGTGGCTTTTGTTTTGCATTTTTCTTTTAAGCATTTGAATCACTTAGTTGTCTTTACTGATATTTGGTTGCTGATGACAGCAAAAACGAGGGGGTCATGGAGGAGGGAAGGAATAGTGGGTGTGAGATGAGTTTAAATGAGGTAAATAGGGTCTTTTTACATCCCTAATTATTTTCATTTTGCCCCCAATTCCTTAACTGAAGTTTCAGAATTTTTTAGTCCTTCTTTTGCATTAAATTGCTAATGAGGTCCTTAAATGAAATTCTCCCATTTCCATACTCTGTCTATTGTCTTGCCACGTCATTTAATGAAGGTGGGACCCACGCTTAAACTAACTCTGTTTGCCCCAACTTAACGGCGAGGCTAACTTTGTCTCATTTTGATTTACAATGTACAGTTTTGCACTATCCAATTTAAGGGTGTCAGAGTTGTCCATTTGAAAATTTACGGTGGTTAGTTTTGCACCTTCACCCTAGAATTAAATCAGGACAAGATTTGAGATTATAATAGAAATCGGCTGAATTAGAGTTTTGAAAAGAGAGTACCCATGGCATGGCCCATGAGCAAGAATCACGTTATGGGCAAAAGCAAACAAAAATAGTCCATTACTTTTTTGAATAAAAGCAACCCTTCCATCCATGCTTTCCAGATTAGCATTTGCATTCCCATCCTTGTCATCAGGATGCGTATGGGAATTTGTATCTTAATTAATGCATGATTATAGTTAAGCACTTTCATATTTAAAAATTCTTTAAAATATAGGATGCAGTAATTAAATGTAAACAAGTCGCAATATGAGCAGATATAGCACATGAGAATATGAGATCGTCACAATTGATTATTCTTGTGCTTTCCAGTTTGGTCCGTAAAATACACGGCAAACACATAAAACATGCAAAATCATAACCTAATCTCCCACTACTATAAGCATTTCTTGTCTCATCGCAACGCCAACATCATAAGCATTTCTTCAAATCCTTCCACTTCAGACGTTGGAGCTTTAATTCGAAAAAGTATTCATTTACTAAATCAATCAACACAACAATCGGTAGATTTTCATTTTGTTTAAATTACTAGTCCCCAAGACTTACTTCCTCCAATTCTAATACAAACCTCATTTTTATTAGATTTATGGTGTTAATTAAATTAATTAAAATCACACGATATCACTAAAACCTTATAACAATCTATATTTTTTCTCATATTTATCTCTTATTAGTTTATTCTTAAATAGCAACAATAAAAATACTTTGGAAAAAATAATTATAACGAAGTATTATAATCAAGACTAAACACACATCCTAAATATGTCTTATATTTAGAACAAAAAGAAGTAATTAATTTTTAGACAATTTAACTTCTTTAAAAACCTAAAACCTCTTATATAAAATTTAATAAATTAAGCCAAACACAAACTAAAAGCAATGAATATTTTATTTTTTAAAACAAGAAAGCAAAAGATTTAGAACACTTAACAGGAATGACACGCTCCGCATTAATTTATTTACATGATAAAATGAGTAAAATCACTAATCGGCTAATCCCACCAAAAACTAAACCACCATCTAATGGAATAATTGAGGTAATTCAAGCAACTAAACTAACCATAACAGAAAAACAAAATAAACCGCGAAATGAAAGAAAAGAATCCTAAAACGTGGCAGTGTTCGAGGCATTCACATCCCTCCCGCTCCCGCCCCAACCTCGGGCCCGGGTTCGGCCCAAAACCCGACCCGGCCCAAACCCATCGCCCTCATCGTCTTCCTCACCTCTCATCTTCTGCAGCATCCTCCTCGCCTTCTCCTTCGCCCTCTCCGTCCCTCTCTCCTCCACCTCCCTCAACACCTCCACCGCCTTCGCCTCCTTCGCCAAAATCCTAAACCTCATCCCTCCTCCACTAACTCCGTACAACGCCGCCACACAATACTCCGCCGCCGTCTTCGCCGCCTCCACCGCCTCCCTCAAAACACCGACCAAAATCTCCACCGCATTCGCGTCCAACATCGCCGTCCGTCCCTCCGTCCCCGCCGCCACATTGCAAAGTATCATCAACACGCGACACCTCAAGTCCTCATCATCACCTCCTTCCTTCACCATCGTTAACAACGTCGGTACTACTCCAAGCTTCACGAGCTTCACTCTGTTGCTCTGAACTAACGTCAGGTGATACAACGCGAGCGCTGAATCGTGTCGCGTCCGTTCTGACTCACACCTCAACGCGTTCATCAATGCCTCCATCGCTCCTAACACTCCGATCGCCATCTTGTTCTCGTCTTCCAACGCTAAGCTGAATATCGCTCCCGCCGCGTGGTCCTTCGCCTCGGGAAATCCGCTTGCTAGGGTTTCAATTAACGGAATTATGAATCCTGATCTGACGATCTTCACTTTATTAGATTTTGCTAGTGAGAGATTAACCACTGAAGCGACGGCGTTAACTTGAATTAACGGATTCTCCGATGAGATCAATGATTTCAGTGATGAGAGTAATTCAGGTGTGGAGAGAGAAATTCTGGTGTCTTCTCTTGTTTTGGTTAAATTTCTCAGTGAAATAACAGCTTCTTCTTGCTCACAAGCTTCATTGCTCTTCAATTTCACCGTTAATTTCTCCGATTCCTCTGAAACTGAACAATTAGGGTTTTCAATTTGATCGTCGTCGTCGTAACATGTAGGACGAGTTGTGAGAGGTAAAGGAGTGGCGATTGCTGACTCGGATGAAGAGCTCGGTAGAAACGAGTTGACTCGGGGACTCAACTCGGTAACGGCGTGAGAAGATAACACCTGGGGATTATCCGGGACGGCGTTAAGCAATTCACTAACGGAATCGTTATTATCACGGCGTGATGACGTCATCATTGTACGGATGAGATTCTCGATGGAGGAGTAATCCGGTGGGTGAGGTTTATCTACACCGGAATTAAGGCACCAGTTGGAGATGGTGAATTTGAGGGCTAAATTTGGGATTACGGTGGAGAAGTCAGGGGTAGAACCGTCTTTTAGGGTGGGGGAGAAACCTAAGTCTTTGCAGACTTGTACGGAGATGGATTCGAAGGTGTGGCCTGAAGTAACAACTACAGGTTCGGCTATGAGGGAATTGGAAATTGGGCAGAGGAATTCTAAGGGCGGGTCTTTTGATTGGTGTTTGGAAGATGAGGAATTGGAATTACGATGGAATGAGATTTTCCATCTGGGTTTGCCATTTCCGCCCATAACAAAGTTTTCTATTGGCTTTCAAGCTGAAATGTATGGCAAAGATTAGTGCATGTTGATGAGGAGATGAATTTATGTTGCACACTTGTTTGAGATTTTGCCTAGTGATTGAGTTAGGGATGGGGTAGATTGATACAGATGTATGTGATTAGTGAGCTAATAGATGGAGATGGTGGATGGCTAGATAATTCGAGATGACTTAGCTTTTATTCCTCTTTTTGTTAGTGCTTCTCGACTTTGACTTCTTTGGACTTTGCTAAATACTGTGAAAGTTTTTTAGCATAACTGTTGTGCTAGATTTACATATGTACAAATTAGGTGCGCTCTTGGTGATATAAGGTCTAAATAAAGTTATTGCACATTCATGCATGCATGGTAAACTCATAAAACCAATTGCGATAAAAAAAAAACTCAAAACTTACTATAAGAGAGGGGAAAAGACCACAGAAAAACAAAACAAGGTAGTGAAAAACAGAGGTTTCTTTGCTAAGTATTAACAATGCAAAAACATTGTATTTTTGGACTTTGCTAAATACTGTAAAAAGTTTTTTTAGCATAATAACTCCAAATTTTTTTAAAAGGGTTGATTAATAAGAATTAAAAGTTATTTAACAAAATAACTGTTCAAAATTACACACACAAGTTATACAAGTTACTTTTTTTAACTGAACTGCTGATTTGCCTTTGGGAGTAGGGAATTTGAAGTCCATGTTATAGTTGGAAAGGTTGTTGTGCGCATTCGCACGAAATTTACAATGTTGACTAGTGATTACTGTGAGTCTGACTTGGTGGAAATTTTGTTTTACACATGGATGTCGCTACTCATCCGTTCCTAAATATAAGATCACTTTGGCTAATTTAGGGAGATTAAGGAAGACAATAAAATTACATGATCTTCCCAAAATCCCCTCAATTACTTAACTTTAAAAGGAGGGGGGGTTTCAATGAAAAGAGAGAGTATAAGGGTAGTTTGGGCAAAACTTGAGATAAAATTGGAAATGATCTTATATTTAGGAACTTATCCACTTCCCCAAAGTGATCTTATATTTAGGAACAGAGGAGTATATGACTATTCTGTATCATCTTTCTTGGGCGGGATGTAATGAGATAAAATTCTGGCCCATGCATTTTTCCCCTTTCTAAAGATCCCATTCTCAAGCATTAATTGTATATCTAGAATTCATCCATGTTGAGCTATCAAAAAAAAAAAAAAAGAATTCATCCGTGTTGATATTTTTTAATTGCAATTTAGCATACAAGTTCTCATTCACTCAAATCCTATGTGTTCTCCTACTGGTGACTACATTTACAAGATCAATCAAATCCTTTAAACTTCTTCATTATCATCACTAACAAAGGTTCCTACGACTTTTTGACACATAATCAAATCTTCCCGCCACCGCCACCTCCTCCTTCACCGGCGTCGTCTCTTCCACCGGCGCCTCCCACCGCCGCCGTCTCCTCCACCGTCGCCGTCTTCCCATAGCCGGTGGTGGGAGGCGCCGGTGGAGGCGGCAGCGGGAGGCGCAGGTGGTGGCAGCGGCGGAGGCGCTAGTGGAGGCGGCGGTGGTGGTGGGAGGCGCCGGTGGAGGTGGGTGGTGGAGGGGTATGAAGAAGGTTGGGGAAGAGGATGAAGTGGGGAGGAGAGGGGGTGATTTTTTTTTATTTGGGAATGAAGAGATGTAGGGCTGATATGACTTGTTGTATATGTGTCAACTTTTCATTGGTACACTGGAGGGAATGAAGGTCAAGTACTGGAGGTAAGTTTTTCTCTTAAATCTCCCTCGATGCTAATTATAATTTATAAGATTATTTTTGATTTTTTTTAGGAAATTAAGAATGAAAAATGATCATTTCAGATTATGTTTAATTATATTTTTACTCTAAATCAATTTATTTTATTATAAACCAGCATATAAAATAGTTATCTATATTCTATGTTATAATTAATATCATTTTGCTTCAATAACTCCTAACGAAAGTTAAAGTAATCTAACCAATGGATAATTGGTTGAGCTGGTAAGTGGACTACAACTTCCGTAAGGATGAGAACGCGTGTTCAATTATTGGGAAGCGCTCTCATTGGGAGAGGGGACAACCTTGCCTATGTGGGCAACACTCCTACCCCTCGAGTCTGGATTAAACCGGGCGGTGATTAACAAAAAAAAAGTAAAGTAAACTTATATTTAAGACGAAGTATCTTGTACACTTCTTATTTATAATAGTCTTTTTTGTGAACAGTTATTGGAGGGTTGTTCTAAAAAAATTGGATGTATACATTGATTAACATAAATTTTGAAGTGAGCAATGCTATTCCTAAGTTGTAAATTGATAGACTTTTGGTAAAAAAAACTTTTTTTAAATATTTTTTTTAATCACCACCTAATTTAAACTGAACTCGAGGGGTAGAACTTAGAAGTGTTGTCCACATAGGCAAGGTTGTCTCTTCTCCCAATGAGAGCGCTTCCTGTAATTCGAACACACATTCTCATCCTTACGGGGTTGTAAGCCACTTACCAACTCAACCAACTATCCATTGGGAATATACTTACCTTACATTTCATTCTACGTGGTGGCCCATGTAGGTGGCATATTTTGTCCAATCATGTGGAATCGATCATCCATCCCTAAACAGCAGTAAAAGAAAAGGAAAAGACTGATATATACAAAGTAAGACTATCGCGATTTATCAAAAAAAATTAAGACTATCACGGATTCAACAGATGATTTCATTGAGAGCTCTAAGCCTAGCTAACTTTTATATATATTCCCTATCTTGGTTTACAATTAAATATAAAACCTGATTATTTTATTCAATTAGATTAAAAAATTTTAATTAACTTAATTAAAATCACATTATATTACTGGAACACCGTAACTATTTACTTTTATGTTTTCACATTCCTCTATTGCTTTTTTAGATGTGCATTTGTGCGAACCTTGTTATGAGATCTTGTCGTCATTCCTCTATTGCTTCTTGATATCATTGAAAAGCATTAAATAGACAATATAGGCGGAAACGAAAAATAATCTTATACAACCCCCCAACCAAACCCCCCCCCCCCAAAAAAAAAAAACAACAAATAAGTCATGTATTTAGGGATGGAAGAAGCATATAAGCATACGTGCTTTGTGATGTCCTTGTATAAAAAATCAATCATAATATAAGATTTCAATGCTTCGCTACTTACTGATATTTATGTACACATACACATCCGTGATTTATATATCACTACACTAATAGTGATTTGTTTTTGGAATAATTACACTAATAGTGATTGATCCTATGTATGCGAGTTCAAAGGAAACTAGGTTAATTTAATTGTAGTACACCAATAATCGGATGCTTTTACTCTATCCAATATACTCTCTCTTGTTTTAAATATAAGACTAATTTAATCAATTACTCCTACTTTGATTAATTTAAATATATTCATATGTTATGTTTTTCACTTTTTACAAAATACACTCAATCACCTTTCTCCTACTTGATTATCATTAGAAAAGCACACATCTAAAGAGGAAGATATTTACAAAATTATCTCATTAGGTCAGATTGCTTAAAGTGATTGAAGATAACTCCCTAAATATGTCATATACTCTCTTCATTCTTCAATATAAGAGTTAGTTGATTTTTTTGGAGAATCATAAACTAAAAGCTAAATAGGTAACTTAAAAATTGATTTTCTCTAAATTAGTTTATTTGATGTATAAGTTAAGATATAATTTAATACTACAACAATATGTCATGATATTAATTAGGCTAAAGTATACTTTTGGTAGTTTGCATCAAGTTTCAATTTAGTTATTAGTTATTTTTTGTTAACACTGTTAGTTTAACTTAACGGAAAATATTAACTTAACAATTTTAAATGATTATTAAATACTGAAAAAAATGTTCAAATTAAAATATTTGAGTGTAAATTTTCTTATATTTTCAAAAATTATTATTTTTGCTCCAATTTCATTATAAAATAATCATTTAAAATTGTTAAGTTAGCATTTTCCGTTAAATTTATAATGAAATTTATACATCAAATCTAAACTTCACAACTAAATGCACCTTTAATCAAAGATACAAGAGGCACATGCTAAAATAGATGATAAGTTAAAATAGTATTAATCTAACGCAGTATAATGTTGGATCCATTGACCAATTCATTTAATAGGTCAGACCTCATATTCCAGCATACGCATTTGAAGTGCATTAACACATTCTTCGAAAGGTGACAGTATCACCCTTACAACCTTTTCCTAAAAAATAAATATTACAGTTAGAATTAGAGATATAATAATCTGATTATATTTGATTATTATTTCCAATTTATATTAGATTCTTAATTAGGCATTGATTGTACTGTAATTTCCTTTATTTTTTTTTCTAATATTACACTTCTACAAATGAATTAAACCATTTAAATCGCTATTTGGTTTATAGGTGAAACAACGAAATGGGGTATCAGCGAAAAATCGTTGTTTGGTTGGATGCCTGATACCTATTTCTTTGTTTGGCTCATAAAACAAACAACGAAATGGGTATCAAATTAAAACACAACCATGAAACCAAATCTTAAAGTGAACTTTCTTTCGAGTTCATGTTAGTCTGCGTTTAACTTAATGTGAAAGTAGAAAATAAATCCTTAACTATAACAAATAATTCATCGTTGCTCGTGCATGTTCAAAACTAAAAACACTTACACACCTGAGAAGAAAATCACAAAGTAATTTAATAAAAATATTCATATGATTATAGCACGCTTAGCTTCCGTCAAATTAGATTAAACAAGGAATAACATGGAGTAAACTAGTCTTGTTCTTAAAAGCTATAGGTATAACATAATCAGATGACGATAGAATATACTTAACTCATTAAATATATAAAAACAAAATTGAACTGATCATCGGACCGACACGCTTGATTCCCGGATAAAGAGTAATATATGAGCTATTGAATCTTGTTGGCTAGATCCAATAATCATATATTCTCTCATGAGTGCTAGTGCTAGATGAGTTGGTGGCTATGAAAGTAGGGTTTCAGTCTCTCTCTTGTCTTCTTCCTGATCTTCTTCTTGAGCTTGTGCAATCGAAGAACGGTGGTGAAGGTGACATTGGATGGAGACGAGAACGATGATAATATAGCTAGAGATATAAGGCTTGTTGGGGTAATAATAATGGTGGTCATGGGAGATAAAGAAGGAAGACGGTGAAGACATTGTGATTGACTCTCTTTCTATATCTCTCTCACGCAAACTAGCTATATGTTGATGCTTATTGCCTATATGTATACCTCTATCTATATATATCCATAGGGAAAATACAAGTGTATTAGAAATCGAAATGAACTTACATGTGACTATGTGAGCCCTCATGTAATACATATATCCAATCAAATTGGTGCATGTGGCATCAGCGCTTAAAATTATCACACTTATAATTGACACTAGTGTTTGTGGCTTGCATATGGCTTCACTGCAAAAAGTAGCGTGGAATATCATATATATTAATATCATATATATTCTCTGCACGATAGACTTGGCAACTATGGATATAATCAAGCTTCAAGCTTTTCAAATGATGATGGATCAATAACCAAGCGTGGTTGGTGTAGTGGTTACCTCACTTCACCGCTTAACCAGAGGTCTCGAGTTCGAGCTCTGGGAATGCAGTCTGCCCCTTGGCCAGCACTTTACCCTTAAGTGGAGGCCCCGGTGCGGATCTGGATTAGTCTGAGCCCGTTGAGTTCCCCGTGACATTGGGGCTGGCCCAGGACACCGGATTAAAAACTCAAAAAAAAAAAAATGATGATGGATCAATTTTGGCATTATAATAACAGTGAAAAGACTATTTGTGACTGTATGTGTGATTAAATGCTTAAGCTTTATCGGGTTTTGTTAAAGATGAAACTTGTCAGACGTAAAATTAAAAGAATTAGAGAAATCAAAGGAATCAAAGGAGCTGAGAGAAAAATGGCCGAGTTTAAAAGAATATATACTTCTTCCCGGTTCTAAATATAAGATCTAGTTGACTTTTTTGGAAAATCCTAAAAAAGTAAAATAAGTTATATTTACCTAATTTTTTCCATTAGACTAGTTTATTTTACCTATAAACTAATGGATAATCTAAAAATATATCAAATATGTCATAATTTAATAACATATCTCGCAACCTTAATTTCTCCAAAAAAAAGTCAACTAGGTCTTATATTTAGGATTGGAGGTAGTATCAATAATTATGGTGATGGATGAGACCTACAGAGATCAGAGAGACAAGAATATGTTAGTACTGAAAGCAGAGTGTGTATCATCTGGGCAACGAGAAATGGAGACTGACATGGTATAGTTACTGTTCTCATGTAGTAATTTTTTTACGATAATACCGTTGTTATTTCTCATAATTTGATCTAACTTTAATCTTGGTCCATATATATGATCTTAAATCATTAGTTTTGATGCCATAATTTTTTGTCCTGAACTTGACGGTTGGTCTCTACTTTTTCAATGAATTTAGTTTTGGTCATTATACTTAACTGGCAAAGGTGCAATTTCGCCAATAAATTTTATCATGACAAGTGTCTAGTAAAAAAAAGTATTAGTGGTGTTTAAACACCAAATATGTTTTTAACAAGGTGCAAATTTAACAAAACCTTTATCTATAAGCAAATGACCGTTATTTAAGTGGGACTAACTAAGAAAAAGTAAAAGTTATTTGCTTATAGGTAACAGTTTTGTTAAATTTGCATCGTTTTTTAAACATATTTGGTATTTAAGCACCATCCAATACTTTTTATGCTACACACTTATCACATAAATGTTATTGATAAATTTGCACATTTAGCCTATTCTTAATCAATCCCCAACCTATTTCTTGTGAAACTAATAGAAATCAACACTGCCAATTCAAAACTACAAGGATCAAATTCGATGAAACTTAAGTAGCAAAGTTGATGTTAACAATGTTTCCACAAAGTCCTCGAAAGCCCAAACAATTAGTAGATAATAATTGCTTATTGTTTAAAAGGACAGAAGTAAAAGATTCCCATGTTGGCATGTTCTGAAATGTGAACTCAGATGTCAGTACTCTAACATCTGGTTCTGGTCTGGTGATATAGTACACTTCTTGATGTTGCATTAATACTCTTAACTATAATAATGATGACTCTGATAAATGAACAGCACCATCACATCTTTATTTGATTCTTTTTTTTTTTGTTTTTATATTTGCCTTTCCTCTCTTCTCTTTTGAGTTTTGACATATTTCTCGCACGCCTTCTGTCTCTTGCACTTTATCTCTTACAACTCATCAGAAATTCCCCCCCCTGAATAATTTCACATTGTACGTACACTCTATCCTGTCTACCTGTCTGGTCTCTCTTGACCAGTTTAATTTGTTTTCCTCCAAACTGACCTGATCAACGAAATTGAATTGAATCACTATATAATTCAGTAGGGAATGTGTCATGTGTTTGTATGTACTCATTCATATATGCTTTGGCTTTAGAAGCATATATATCCCCATGGGAAAGATCCTCGTGACTATGAAATCTTACATAGGTTTTTCACTGTTTTTCTTTCTCCAGTTTTTTTTTATGTAACATTCCTAGAAATTGACTCTTGTAGCTAAACATTATTTGGGTTATGATATTGCATGCGACTTAACTTTATTTGACCCTGCAGATAATTAATTAGAGTTCTTCAAGAAGAGTCAGATTTTTCTTGGGCTTTGGTGTAGGGGGGAATTATGTATAAAGTGGATATAGTTTTGATGTAAAAGTATTAATTATTCCGATCCGGGACAGTGATTTTGTTTCTCCCAGACAGATTCAATTATTTTACACATATAAAAACAAAGTTTAAACCCATTGGATCGGTATTATACGGCCTTCATGTGAACTCTGGATCTGCACCAATCAAAGTGTACAGGTAAAAATAGATACCTTGAACTTTATTTCAAAGATGCCTCTTCTCCCACACACACTCCCTCGGCATCTTTTTTTTGCCGAATAATTATAATTAATCAATGTAGAAAAACTATAACTGACAAGAAACACACAGAAATATAAGCATAAACTAAGAATTCCAATATCAAAATATGAACAAGTAGTACATTCCATAGAAAATCTATGTGCTGAAATGTCGCCTATAAATAAAATCATCAACATTCCATAGAAAATCTATGTGCTGAAATGCCGCCTATAAATAAAATCATCAACATAAAGTTGATGAATAACTATGCTTTTACTTAGTCTTGATTTTGATCCATGTGTGTTTTTATCTCCTAATTGAATCATTAGTTTGATCTATTAACAACTATTATTTCCTTTTCAATTTTCTGAATTAGTATTGCTAGCCTTTAAATAGGAGCTAACAGGGCTAACAAAATAAAATTAAAACATTTAATTAAGAGAAAAATATATACAACTACCAACAAAGAATTCTTTATTATTTTTTAATTATTCAAAAAATTTACATTTCAAAATTACACAATGTTTACAATTTTTTCATTTCAAAATAGAATCAGAGTAAACTTCTCCACCCATAAAGAAGAAGAGGGTAAACAAAAAAAAGTTGAATCAGAGTAAAAAATTTAAAAATAATTATAATTTTTTGATAAACACTTTTACCATTATTTTATAATGGTTTGGGTTTCCTTAACCCTGGCTCCATATTCATTGGGCCTAATATATGGGCTAATATATGGCCTAATATATGACAAAAGCAGTCGGAAAATTTTTCCGGCAAAGCCGATAACGAAAAATCGCGGGAAGCAAAATGCTACTTATTCGCAGCACAGTGATTCACTTGGAAATTCACGGCCACACTTTCTTCAATCACTTCAAAACTTTCAATCCAAACAAAAAATTCAAAGCCAAATCCATATGCACCAAAATCTTCAACTCTCTTCCTCACTTCTCTGCCCTAACTTCCCGCCAAAAACACCAAATTCACATCTACGTTGACTCTCTTCTCCAATGGAACAAGGTACTCGCTTCAGCTATTGATTTTCAAATTACGAGTAATTTTTATTTTTATTTTTTATTTTTTTTAAATTTTTTTTGGTGTTTTGATGGTAGCGGATGAATCTTACTGCAGTTAAAGAGGAAAATGAAGTAATGGAACGCCACGTGGAGGATTCGCTTTCGATTTTAGCGCCTTTGAGGGATTGTTATAGGTTACATTGTGATTCTTCGTTTGATAAGGTGAAATTAGTTGATGTTGGAACTGGTGCTGGCCTTCCTGGAATGATTTTAGCTATAGCTTGTCCAGGTGAATTCTTTAGTGAACTATGTTGATGTGAATTCATGTTACTTGTTACTTACTGAATATAATTAAGAAAGCTAAATGAGCATATTATGTGTATTATTATATTATATGTTAGTTTATAAGTCCAATAAAATAAACTTATTTAGAGAACATATTTTAGAAAATAAATATATAAGTAGTTTATTTAACTTTGTTAAGAGTTTCTAAAATACTTCATCCATTCCTGAGTTTAATAGCTGGTTGACCTTTTTGAAGAATTCTAAGAAAGTAAAATGAATCACTTAATCATAATATATTCTTTGTATTAGACTATTAGTAGATCATATGTTCATTTATGAGTCAAATAAACTAGTTTAGTTAAAAAATTACGAAAATCAATTTTTAATTACCTTATTGAGCTTTATTAGATTCTCCAAAATAGTCAACTAGCTCTTATATTTAGGAACAATGAGAGTAGTTATATAGGTCTTATATTTAGAGATAGAGGGAGTGTTTCTCGTTTCCTTTTAGCTGAAATTTTTGCATTCCGTAGAATGGGAAGTGACGCTGATGGAGTCTATGAATAAGCGCTGTGTTTTCTTGGAGCATGCTGTTGGTGTTACTGGTTTGTCTAATGTTCAAATTGTAAGAGGAAGAGCAGAGGTAACATTCAATGACACACTTACCTTTAGATAGTTTTTTTTGTTTCTCTGTATATATATCAAGGAACTGTGATTAGAAAAGATTGTGAGCTAATATTCTGGGTGGTTGATTGTGGAAAATTGATCTAATAACTTAGGAGTTTTACTGAATCATGTGTCCTTTGCAATGGGCGACATATTCAAGATTGTATATTTGGCTCTTCCATGAGCTGGATATGTAAATTTATAGGTGATGGTTTTGGCTGAAGTTTGAGTGAGATTTTGTTTTAATTCAATGATTCATGGAGTTGCACATTCTTTTTGGAAATGTAATTTACACCTGTGCATTTCTTTCAAAGCAATGATGCTGAGGAGCATCCTGTGGTTGCTGTTTTGGATTCAGTGTTTTTCCCTCTAAAGTCTTAAGATTGTTTATGCCAGCAATGCCTGAGTATGATTGGGCATGTGGTTGCTTGCCAGTCCTAGAGAAAATTGTTAAACTCCTGCACTTCTGTCGGAGTGGATGCTGTAAAATTTTGAGATAATAACTTAGAACATTTTCTCTTAAGCTGGGCCAATAATTGTGTTGTCTCCTGCTTGAATATATGCCTTGGACTGTGCACAGAACAGGATTTGGGGCAGAATCTTTGCCTGAGAGAGCAATTTGACGTAGCAGTAGCAAGGGCTGTTGCTGAGATGAGAATACTGGGTAATGATTAAGAATTTCTTTGTGGATTTTGGATGCTCTGGGACCTGGTGATATTTCACTGTTACGATTCTCAATCTTTATTATTGGATTTTCAGCCGAGTATTGTCTTCCATTGGTTCGTGTTGGTGGATTGTTCATAGCTGCCAAAGGTTATCATCCTGAGGTTTGTGATTTCTATAACAGTGTCAGAGCAAGTTTATGACTTATATATTCAAGCCTAATTCTCAACAATAATGAAAATCAAATAAAATATGCAAAAGCAATGATAGATAAGCCACATTTCCTGGCAAAGAACACGTCTAAGAAAAGAAGTCTCTGCCGGTCCTCATATCATTCCCACAATCACTACATCAAATTTTGAACATGTAATCTACAGAAGATAATGATCAAGAACACTAAAAATAATGTATTCTAGGAGTATCACGTAAAATGCTTTTGGTACATATCCTGCACATCTGAGATATTTTATTTGGTGAATTTTAATAGGAGGAAGTTAGGAAAGCTGAAGGCGCAATCCAAAAGATGGGTGCATCTCTTTTGCAAGTGTGCTCAGGTATATTTTTAATCCATAAAACTTATCGCTCCTGATATAAACATAGTGGTTGTTTAATTAAGCACTAAAGTTTAGGTGAAACTAGCATTGATGTCAAAGGTTTTCGCCAATTAGTATAGGTTTGCAAACATAATTTAGAAATGCATATGAAAATCTTATCTCTGAGCACCAATAATGTGAGTGTTATATGTCTTGTTCAGTGGAATCACAGAGCCCTCATGGTCAGCGAACTGCCGTCCTTTGTTTAAAGGATCGTCCCACCCCAAAGAAATATCCCCGTGATCCTGGTACACCCGCAAAAGAACCACTGTAACTAATTCAGATGACCATTTTGTTGGTATTATTGTTATTCTTTTCATTAATTTTACTACTTTGAACCAACTTGAACCTCAGTGGCAACCTGATAGCAATAGTTTCCGCTCGTGAAGCAAATCTGTATAATTTTTTATGGTGTAAACGTATTTTATTCCTATTCTTTGGTCAAAAAAGGGGCAAACCCAGTGCTTTTGCTTGACCTAGAATGTAGGCAGGTTAGGTTGTTCAAAAATAAAAATGTATCTGGTTTTATAAAAAATTGACTATAGTGATAATGACTAGGATAAGAGCCATCAGCACCTTGCCTTAATCGCTTTTTTTAAAGGGCGTTGGTGTTAGCCTGTGTGTAATGATTTTAGGTTTGAATTAAATGAACAGTCAAAGCTTCTTGAGAAATTATTTTCTGAAAAAACTATGATGATGTATATAGGATGAATTACATCCAAATATATGGGTCCATTTGGTTGTCAGAAAATATTCTGATGGGGTAGAAGGGGAAGGGAAATGGAGAATGGAAAGGAATGGAATGGAAAATTAAAAGGGGTGATGTGTTCGGCAGGCACAAGAAAAGAAAAGGAATGGAATGGAAAATTTTATATTTGGTTGGTTGAAAATGGTGATATGGAAACTGAAAATTATGTTCAATTGACCTTACACTGATAATTTATGTATGTTTGGTTGGTTTAATTTTGGACAAATTTGTTTATAGGGAGCTGGGAATGTTTGTTACAACGTCGCAAGCGTACCCACGAAAGCAATGGGTTTCTTGAGAAAATGAGGTGAGTTCGTGATGTCATATGTAGAAATGTGATTGCATTGTTTATGATCCTATATAAATAGGTATTTATCAAAAAGTATGTAGGTTTAGAAATCGTGGCAATTTGACATATAATTGTTACCGAACACTTCAATTAAACGGATAAGGATCATTCTTAGGCCCTACCCATAGATCATTATTTGGTGAAAGTTAATTACTCTTTTTCATTAATCCTCAGCCTCCTATACTCCCTGCCATCTCCACTTGTACCTACCAATACTATCTATTTAGTAATTAATTGATAAATCGTCAAAAATTAATCATATAACTGGAAGACAAGATTTTCTCCATATGATACCACTTTTGATCCCCACTATTTCGTGTTGCACAAGAGGTTTACTTTGGTTCTAATATCCTCTATTACTGAATACAGGAAAGTAACAGGATCTATTTTGGAAGGTAATATACTTTATACATAAATTAATATAACACATCTTTCTATTTTTTCTCAAATCTGTCTTAAATTATTTCCGTTGATTGGTACCCCTCAATAATAAATAAGAGAGTGAGTTTGGGAATAAGCATGTGGTCAATGGTGTTTTAGTAATATTATGTGATTTAAAGTTTTAAACTAATTTTAATTGATATCCTTAATCTAATTAAATTAGGTAAATAAGTTTTATAGTTAATAATGAAGAGAGTAATAAAAAGCTTTTTATTGACAGGTAGTGAGTGACAATGGGTTTGATATCATGGGCCATTCTAGGGAAATAAAAACATATGCATTATAAATTACATAGTTAACTTAATTTTCTTAATATGGACAAACTAATTATTTAGCAGTTACAACTCACTTGAGTTTCATGGGACTCTGGAACTGTAGTTCTTGGATGCTTGTTCGCCATACAATATCAAAGGAATACTAATATCTGATTAGAAATTCTAAATCAAGCATAAGCTTAAACAAGCCCAATGGCAGTCCTAGATCAGCACGGCATAATGGCATATGAGCATGATGCAAATGAACTAAGAAGAGGAAAAACAAAATTAGTCCTCATCATAAATAGTTGATATTTTTCTCAAGGTTCATGAACCTAATACCTCTCCTGTGTGAAACGAAAGAGACATAACATAATCCTAGGAATCTAAGAAACAGGAACTACAACCTGCCACATCTTAATGTCACAGTCCAAACTGCCGCTATACACAACAAAAGAAGCTTCAGACGAATCACATCGATCAATGGCTGCTGTTATACACTTAATTGCTCCTCTATGATCTTCCAAAACTGCCAAACATGAATATTCTCCCTCAATTCCTCTCCATATCCTAATTGTTCTATCCGCAGAACCACTACACACCAATTCCCAAACCACATCCAAACACAATATAGCCTTTCCATGCCCTCTCAATTTCCCCACCAATCTCATTTTCCCATCACATTCATCATCATCATCATCTTTTTCCCAAACCAATATTGATCTGTCACTTGCACCAGAGTATAACACACACCCATTACTACTCATAGCCAATGCATTGACCCCAGAATCATGTTGCTCTAATGTGTCCACCAAAGTATGCTTCTTGTCTCCTTCTCCTTTCCTCCACACTTTGATTTTCCTATCTGCTGATCCCGTGTACACATGTCCATCGTTGGAAACTGCGACCGCGTTGATGGCATCATCGTGTGCATTGGTTATTGATTCTAAACATGTGAAGTCTCTTGTTCTCCATACTTTCATTGTCCTGTCCCATGAAACTGAGTAGAGAAACGTCTCATCTTTGGACAAGGCTAGAGCTGAGACTGTGTCCACGTGATGAACCCACGTGCATGTCTTGTGCCTTCTGATTTGGACATGGTTTTTGGGGATTAAAATCTTGGAAGCTCGATCACCTAACGTTGGAAGTGTGGCTACATGGGTGTATTCTTGTTGGTCTGATTCTTGTTTGTTGATGATCTTCCATACTCTTATTTTGTGATCTTGGTGGGCAGTGAAAAGCTTGTTATCAGATTGGGCTACTATGGATTTCACTGCACCTTTTCCTGAAAGTGCTATTATGTTGGTCATGCAATCTTCAGAGTGTGAGTCAGAGAGCAAAAGAGAACGGTTCCATGATCTGATTTCTCTGTCAGATGAACCTGTGTAGAGGAATTTCCCTGAGAGAGTAAGACATGATGTGTATGATAAAGTTTGACCTTTGAGAGTTGTGAGGCAACGGTGGTAGGTGGTGGTGGTGTTGGAATGTTGGGTTTCATGGTAAGACTGTGACTTTGTTTGGAGATGGTGTGAGGAAGAGGAGGAGGAAGAGGAGGCACCATAAGATGTGTGATGTTCCATGATTCACATGGTATGATGAGAGTGTATGGTATGCAAGGAAGGCAAGTGAGGCCTATTATACATGTGAAGAAGAACAGAACATGATATAGTATTGGAATAGGTAGTGATGAGATGCTTTGATGTGATGAAAGTATGAATTATGAAAGCTAGGTTTACACTTTTAGGGGAAGCATGATTGTTTCAATTTAGGTTGTTTTCTATATGGGCTTGGTAATTCAATTTCAAACACATATATAATCAGTTAAATTTAATTATTTATTATTTTAGCTTAAAATGGAGTATATTAAAAAGAAGGGGAGTGAGACCAAGAAAAACACTTAAGGAAGTTAGTAAGCAGGACCTTTTGATTCATAATTTATCTAAATGTATAGAATTTATAGAGCGTAATGGTATTATGTTATTTATGTAGCTGACTCCACTTAGTGAGATAATTTTCTGTTGTTGTTGTATTCTTTTGGCTTTGGCTTAGTGATATGAACTCAAGTATTTGAGTTTGACTCTCAATATAAGGGAAACTGTTTTTCTAATAAAATAGTCAAGGGTCACTCTCCAATAATGTTTTCAAGTTTTTTCCCATTATTATCAACTTAGTGGCGTTGGGGTCTTAGCTAGCAACCATAGAGTTTATTCCAGCTAGCTTTGAGGAGGATGTCAGCTAATGTGATTGAAAAAAATAAAAGAAAAGAAAACTTGTGATAGCATATGACAATCAGACAATGTATAAATGGAAAAAGTTAGATTTTTTAGCATTTAGCAGTATTATCATATGACCTTTCCTACCATCCAGAAGCTATCTATCTGTGTTGATATATAAACAAACCATTAAGTCAGCAAAAACAACACAAGAATAAACAAACCATTAAACAGAGAAAACACTCACTCATTTAAAAGTGCCACTTAAATTTACTTATACGGTTATACCTCTCTTTCTCATGAACAGAGAGACACATCAATGGCTCTTGATAACAAGAGAAATAATAAATCAGAGAACCCATCAATTACTTTGGACGCTACAAATTTATGTAAGAATTGCAAAAAGTTTCTTCAATCACCAAACACAAAGCTTACCTTAATTTGAACACAACAACATCCTGAATATGGTTTCTAGCTAGCATAGGCCAAGTCCACCCATGTGGCATACACTGCCCCAAATTATTTGGACCACATTTCATCTTTCTAGTGTCCTTACCAATTCGATATCCCAGATCAGGTGTCCCATAGGGACCATTAATTTGAGCTTTCAATTTCCTGTGCCACATTGGTTTCCACATAATAGTTCAAATTTGATTTGTACATCCTAATAAATTTCAAAGTCCCACCATTTTGCACTTCTAGTTGATGTAATCTGAAATGGTTGTAGCCCCCACTGATCTTTATGAGAGTGACTTTACAAATTAATTTCAGTAGTGGTGATGGAGGCATGGAGCCAAGAAATTACCCAAAATATTTGTGATTCTTTAGTTGAATCTTAATCTAAATGGACCTATCCAACTTCTCTGGTCCATTCCCTCTATAATGGCAATTTTATTTGAAAGCCATCACCATTTTGGTTGTGATATGTAATATAATATAATAGGGAAGACTTCTTTCTTATGCCCTCCTATAAGGCTTAATCTTTACATTAATAGATGATGATCAACAGTAGATAAAGAACTTTTATTGGTAAAATAGTTGTTATTTTTTGGTTTTGATGATTTGCATGGATGAAATGTCAAATCAATGATATTTATGTTATCCGATCCGAAGAGAGATTTAATGAAATGCTTCCAAAGATTCTTACTTCTGTGCAGTTTTATAATCCTATATATTCTGCTTCCTTTTTAATTCAACCTTGGTTATTTAATTCTCATATCTTATGTCATGTGTGGTTCCTTTTCCAAACCACTCCTACTCGTCTCATTTCACCTTTGTCAACAAAAGTCAGCTTGTTTACTCTTCTAATCTAATATCTTAACGATAAAGTGAAAGATAGATATTTGATGAAAGCCTTTTGTTCCCTCACAAAGATATTTATATATAATTGATCAGATTAATTGTGCATAACAGTTTGATGGCCAAGTTGGAAAGCTATTTCCAACAAGATTACTTAAACTTTGTAGGCATTCATTAAAAAAAAAACGATTTTTAATTTATGGTCATGAAGCGTATATGTAAATTTTCTGAGAATATAATGATTACTTTATATGATAAAAATAATAAACAGACAACTGAGAAAAAATATATTTTTATCAACGAACCTATTAATTGATGTTATAGGCAGTTTCACCCATAAAAAGAAAAACACAAATTCATGTAGTGCAAAATGCACTTGTTGGGAGAGCAAAAATTTGTTACTCTAATACGCTTGAAATTTAAAATATGATTATTCTCAAATTCAAAATGGTGGTGTGTACTGATCCAAAATCATGTTTATTTACCCATGAGTAGTTAATTGAGATGATAAAGGACTACAATCCACATATGGATGAGAACACGTGTTTGAATCCCGAGAAACACTCTCAATTGGAGAGGGAACAATCTTGTCTATATGAGCAACACTCCTACCCTCGAATCCAAATTAAACCGGACGATGATTAACAAAAAAAAAATAATGTTTATTTAATGTAATATAAAGGGGAGATCAATTAAGTGGCAGTGTGGGGATAGGTTTCCTTTCAAGGGATGGGCATACTATTTGATAAATGAAAGTGGGGATAGTGGACTTTCCCACATACAGAAAATGCCATTTTCGTTTCTTTCTTATGTTACTCTGCATTATTCAAATATGAAGCACATGGTGACGATTTGACAAGATAAATGCCTACCACTATAAAATAAAATTCTGCTCACAGTACTTCAATTCCTTCATGTTGCAACGCCCTGTATCCTTTCATCATCTCTTGTTGGTCCTGAACTAGGAAAATAACAGTAAACACCTGCAATAATGCTGTGAGTGATTTGATGTTTCTTACAGCTAAGGTAAAAATATAACATGAAGGAACGACTAGTGAATATAATAGTATATCTTTGGTGTTGAAGTGATAAAAAGTTAGTGTACTAAGTTAAGAACATGTTGGTCAATTCAGTCAACAAAAAAAACATGTTGGTTCATAAGTAGCAAATTAATATTTGGACGGTGCTACCGTGCTAGACTGCTAGTCTGGTAGGCTCATGTCATGTTTTGTCTCCACGACTTTATGTTATGCATCATTCGCTCGCACAATAACCGACAAAAGCCCAACTTAGCCCAACTCACGAGGCCCAATTCAACCCAAAATGCATGGGCCTGGTCCCGTGTGTTCTACTAATATAATCCAAGGCCCTAATAAAATACTACTCCAATACTTAGATATATGGGACATAATTGACTTTTTTAGATAATAATAAAAAAGTTAAATAAATTACTTATGAACTTATTCTCCTGATTTTCCCTATAAACAAGCTTATTTGCCTTATAATTCAACATATAATATATTAATACATAAAATATGTTAAGATTAAATCATCCATTTAGCTTTCTTACTTTCTTAAAAACCTTATCAGTGTATTACATTTAGAAAAGGAGGAAATATAAAATAGGGGTGTTCATAGGACTAACTGGGAACATGACCCGTCTCCTCCCATAAAAAACAAAGGGACATATTTATCATTTCATGTCCCGTCCCTTAGACTACATGTTAACCCTTATGACTATTTCCAAGACCATATTGGCCTATTGGCATAGCTAGCTGGTTTAGTCATCCATGACGATAGTATAACAGTCGGTATAATATTATATATATATATATGAAACTTTTACATAAACAGCTGATGATTGTCCACCACATGGGCCATGGATTTTAATTTGAGGAATGAAAAAGAGATGGGAAACAAAATCATGATGTCGCCCATGATTAATTGTGAGTAATAACGATCTTGTTTTCTTTTTTCGGGAGAGAGACGGACAAGGAAAATTACATGCATGCACGTAGAAACGTACACGAAGTTATTTGCTCCGCAAATTAATCGGGAAATATTTTAAAAAGAAAATTATCTGAATCACGAGGAAGGAATCTTTAAAGTCCCACACAGTGCATGAATAATTCAAAGGTTAATCCAAGTCATAATTAATTATATATAAAAAAATTCTTAATTATATTACTATTTTAACTAGAGGTGAGTTTGATCTTTAGGAACATATTAGTGTTAAAGATTTGATGGTAAAGTTTTGCCGCCCTTATATTTCTACCTAATTCAATTTAGATTTAGATTAGCCTATATTCTAGATAAATCTTCTGAGTTATAACGAGGTAGGTGTGCCCTATACTCTACGGAAAAAAACAAAGAAAATAAAGAAAAACTCTTAATTTACACACACACACAAAGCGATCAGTCGCCAGGGCGCCTGCAAATGGACAAAGCTCTTGTCGTGGTCAGCAGAACTATTCAAAATCATCCAAAACAAAGTGGGAATATATATTTTATACTTTAACGTGTGGTTCAGGGTTGAAAACGGATTATTAGAAAATTGAGTGGTGGTTGGATATTTTTGGGGGCCAACGACCGTTTTAATTAGGCTTGTAAAGTTGATTTTTATGAACCCAAACATTTATCCAAACGGACTCCTCTCACAACTCTCAAGTATTTATTTCGTTATTTATTATTAAAAGAATATAATGGGGGTATTTGGTTATTTTTTTCGGTCACCGCCGTGTTAAGCTTGTAAATATGATTGGAAGCTGCTCTCCAACTAAATGTCACAATTATGCATTCATTTATTCATTAATTGCCAAACTAACTCTATACTGAATGTAAACTTTTTATTAATGCGTTTAGTTTCATGGTTTACCACACAACTGCAGAAATTAAAGTGTAGTATTGAAAGGGGGTTCATCTAAATGTTTCTGCATACAATTATGGAGTACCGTGCATAAATACTACTCATTATCAGTATTTATAGATCAAAGGGAGAATGTTTCATTTTACGATCTATCTATAGAGCATCTCATTAAAATTTTTATGTGAATGTACAATTTTATATGGCAAAGAGAGAATGTACAATAGCCCTTCAATTATTAATTCAAGTTTAAATTGCATTAACCTTGATTATTGATCATTGATCATTGATATCGTTGCTGGACTAAGAAGTTGGAAATTAGAAACTTAAGACCTTGGTCTTTTGAATTTTAGTTTAGTTTAGCTAGGGATTCGTGGTATTTTGAAATATTTGAATTGTTGAACATTTTAATTTATTCGAAATTTTACCATCATTTTTTTATTTGTAATGTATCAAACACTTTAATTTGAATTTATAATTTTGTGTTGTATACTCTTGTGCTAGAATTATCTTGTAAAAAATGGAGAAAATTCAATGAAAAAAGGGAGAAAATTAATAAAAACTGATTTAATATGTGTTGGCCGCCCGACACCTGATTTATGGTCTGGATTGGAAAAATAAGTCCTTGCAATTCAAAACTGTTTCATTTGCGCACCCCCATTTTCACAGGCCAGCATGCAGCACTAGCTCTAGTTTAATTTGAAACTTGATTAGTACGAGGAAGTAAGATCCCATATAGTGGCGAAAAATGAGGTTGTAGGGGATATTATATGTATATTTGTACTTGTATGGAGTATAATTACAGAATAACCAGGTGATACATAGTGGATCCAATGAATGAGTTTGTGAAAAATGAAGTTGATATATGTGTAAGTGAAGAAGACAGCGTATCAGCTGTCTAAAATGACCCCTCTCTCCACCTACCTACCTCACCTTCCTTTACGCTTCCCTTCTTTCTTCTCTTTTATGCTTGCCTTCTCAAACAGTACTATAAGTAGTCCCTTCCTCTTGTTTTTTTTTTTTAAAAAAATATCTTTACTTTTAACAAGTTCACTCAATCTATAATTCCATGCACTAACACGAACTTACCTCTTTTTACTTTCTTCTATCCCAAGATGCATCCATTTCCCTCCTTTTTTATTGCTTATTGTCCATATATGTTCCTTTCCCATCATCTTCAATCAGTTAATCGTTTCTTGTATTAAAAACAAGGAGTACTTAATTAACATATCATAATCATACGCTTCACACTTTTCTTTTATCTTCGTGCCAAAATAGACCCCAATCACACTTTCCCGTATAGACTCTTATCCACCAAGGTCGTCCTAACCACTAAATTAAGGATTCATTGCCGCCACACACACACCAATCACAGAGCCATTATCCTCACAAGTCACAAAAATCCAAATCTTGTTGATATTAATTAAGTATATGGTGGGATCAGCTTACCAGTCCAGATCACTAAATTAAATGTTACCCAATCCAACTTGATGATTGATCTGTTGTACCTTTTTTGTTGCTTTGACTCTACATACAAGATCATTTTTTTAAGTAGAAAAATCTACTGAAAATATATGGTTACGCGGCGTGCTTGGCTTGTTCTAATGAAGGCACAAGATTTTTTGTTTTGTTTTGTGTGGAGTTGGGGAACAAATGCATTAGATATGTCGTTGGGTTGTTCTTTCCTTGGACTTGTGCAACTACAACACAGTTTCCCATTTTTGCTTCCAATCATCCCAAACCAAATATGAGACCTATTCCTTGTTTAATTAATTAAATATCAAAATCTACATTCTTAATATGTTTCAATTTCGCCAACTTGGTGAACCTAATTTTGTCATTTTCACGCCCTAGGATGCTTCACGAGTTCTGGTGTCACTCACTATCACCATTCTTGTTCTTGACAATATTTACTATTGCATTGAATTCATAATTTACCAAAATCATGGCAAACCTAGCTATTACTTAGTACTTACATATATACACGTCTACAGACAAAAATAAAAAATAGACTTGTTTTTTTAATTTTGATTCTAATTTCAAAAACACATGAACAAGCCAAATCATAAAACACGTAAAAATAATAAAATTTATAGCATAGTAAACTTGATTTGCTGACATTTCACAGACTACTATGTGTTTGCATTTTTGAAATTCAATCGAAGAGGGCATGATTATTAAAAGGCGGCATGCTAAATAATATCAGTACTTACCTAATAATCATTCTCCCTTTTCTTTTGATATATTGGTACATCATGAATTATGAGAGGAATAAAACTTTTGAAGGGTGGGCCTAGACAGCCAAGGGATGGACCCTATTAGGAACCGCTAAGATAAGAAGAAAAAATCACTATGTAGCTGGATGATACCCACGTGTACATGAAATCCGACCAATGGTAACATTCCACCCAATATGTTTTGCCACGTGGCAGCTTTGTGATGAGCTTTCACCTCGATGGACAAATGACACTGTCATGGGATCATTGCCTGCGGCTCTTTTCGCGTCCAAAAGCCGTCAGTTCCGCCACCTCATTATTCCTATCACTACGTTTTAACTGCAACTCATTTTTCCCATCACCTCCACAAATTTTTCAAGGCGAAATTGCACAAAGTATTAGTAACATTAAAATCAAGTATAGGTTTTAATAAAGTACAGTTGTGGGTAAAATAATAGTGAAACCAACATATGTGTTTTAATTAACAAGGTGATTTATCTCAATTAACATTTATATGTATGAGCTTTGTTAGTGAGTGATATCCACTTTAATTTGCGTTTTTGTATGAAGGTTAATGAATTAAATTATATCACAAAATTATAAGATGAACCGTATGCAATTATAATATATATTAGTTTATAAATAGAATAAATTAGTTTTGAGGAGAAAAGGTAATTATAAACTATTTAAAGTGATGAATTATACAACTTTAATTCTTTTCAAACAAAAAGTTAAATTAGTTAGAGGAGGAGGGAGTACTCAACAACGTCGTTATTATTAATAAATGAACAAAGGAAGTTGTTAAATCACAGGTCCAAAGATGGGGCTATTTATTAACAACTTTGATATTTCAATATAGATAGATGTAAATTGTCATAATGCAATGTTATAAAGAAAAAATAAGTGAATAAATGTTGGGTTATTAATTAGTAGTATTATTGAATGAATTAAAATTAAAATGCATAATAGAGCGGTTGAAAAGAACAGATCATAGTGGGAGAGAGGTCGTCGTCTTGGCTTAGCTTGCTTCAACTTTCCTACTCTCTGCATTTTTATTCTCTTCTTTCTCCAATATCCCTATTCAGCCCTCGCCTACCTCCTTCCTTTCTTCTCATATAATATATATAAATGTGTCCAAACCCAATACACCTATATATTGACCCAACATCATATATCCTTCTCTCCTCATAACACCTTAGCTTTTCTTCTTCAACCTTAGCTTTGGTTTTCCTGTTTTTCCAAGTCTGTACAGGTTAGTACTGACACCATATTCATTATCTCTTCCTTCTTTGCTTCTTTTTCAATCTGCATGCTTATGCATGGTTTCTGGTACTTTATTATTTACATGTTTCTGTTTATCATTACTCTGTTCATGCATTGTTGGTTTGTTCTGAATAGTCGACCTTCAATGCATGATCATTTGATGAAATGATTTATTTTGTTTAGTCACTCTACATGACTTGAGATTGGTGTGTTGTTGTTGGTATTAACTGTTCTGGGAAGAATTCGTGTCACACGCATGGAATGGAATATATGGTTGCTTTTACTTTATATTTATTTATTTATTTTACTTGGTTATACTACCTCCGGCCCTAAATATAAGAGATAATTGACTTTTTTTTAGAGATTAAGGTTGCGAAATAGGTTATTAAATTATGACATATCTAATATGTTTTTAGATTATCCATTAGTTTATAGGTAAAATAAACTAGTCTAAGAGAGAAAAATTAGATAAATCAATTTATAATTAACTTATTTTGCTTTTTTAAGATTTTCCAAAAAATTCAACTAGGTCTTATATTTAGGACCGGAAGAAGTATTATTTTGTTTAGTTCTCTTCAAATTTGATTTGGCCTTTTGTCGGTGAATGGAAATAATAATGGAAAGAATAGGCTGCTTTTTTTTCTGTTTGGCATAGGAATAGGCTGCTTTTCATGTAATAGAAGTGGATATATCATATATATATGCTCATACCTAAACTATGATTGAGGCCACTTGCATTTACTGTTTTGTAGTTTTATACAGTTTTCGGTTCATATTTTTTTATTTGTTGAATCCGAATAAAATTTCTCTATTTTAGGTACGTTGCTGATTATTATTATTAGTATTATAATTTTAATATAATACTGTAAGATGCCTGGATTAGCCATTCATGAATTCGAAGAAGATGAACATCATGGGAATTATCATTCTCACAAGGAAAATTTGGCTCACCAAGGATCACCAAGAACTCCATTGAGTCCAAGGAGTATTCATAGTGATTCAATTGATCTGGCCATTGATGGAGTGGTGGGAACCTCCATAGAGCAATTGTATCACAATGTGTGTGAAATGCAAAGCTCTGATCAGTCACCCTCTAGAGCTAGTTTTTACTCATATGGTGAGGAATCCAGGATTGATTCAGAATTACGCCATCTCGTTGGAAGTATTTCAGATTCAGAAATCACTAAAGAGGTTGTCAATGAGAGTAAAGAAAATTGCAATATTGATGATGTTATGTCAAACGGTAAGAAGTCTATAAAGAACCAACCAGAAAGTCTTGGAGTTGTTGAGGGGTCAGCCAAATCAACTCTTAGAGGCAGAAACTTGCGTGACAAGCCACCTAGGAATGAGAAAAGTTCTAGAAAGCCAAAATCCTTTTACAACATGAGGAAGCAAAGGAACCTTGGTGTACTTGGTGTGAAGTTACATGAAGGAATTGAAGACCGTGCTATTGTTGGGTTAGATAATCCAGACCTTGGACCATTTTTACTCAAGCAAACAAGAGATATGGTCTCCTCAGGTGAGAATCCTCGTAAGGCTCTTGATTTGGCACTTCGAGCTTTGAAGTCGTTCAATATGTGTGCGGATGGGAAGCCTAATCTAGAAATGGTCATGTGCTTGCATGTGTTGGCAACAATATACTGCAATATGGGGCAATACATTGAGGCTATTCCTGTTCTTGAACGATCAATTGATATTCCTGTCTTAGAGGATGGCCAAGAGCATGCACTAGCAAAGTTTGCAGGGTGCATGCAATTGGGTGACACTTATGCAATGATGGGACAGATTGAGAATTCATTACTTTTATACACAGCAGGTCTTGAAATCCAAAGGCAAGTCTTGGGGGAAACAGACCCAAGATTTGGCGAGACATGTCGATATGTGGCTGAGGCGCACGTTCAAGCGCTGCAATTTGATGAGGCTGAGAGGCTTTGTCAGATGGCTCTTGACATTCACAGGGGAAATGGTTCTCCTGCTTCTCCTGAAGAAGCAGCAGATAGGAGACTCATGGGACTTATCTGTGACTCAAAGGGTGATTTTGAATCTGCTCTTGAGCATTATGTTTTAGCAAGCATGGCCATGGCTGCAAATGGTCAAGATGTTGAAGTCGCCTCCGTTGATTGCAGCATTGGTGATGCCTACCTATCTTTGGCACGTTATGATGAGGCAATAATTTCCTATCAGAAGTCCCTCACAGTGTTCAAATCAGCCAAAGGAGAGAATCACCCAACAGTTGCCTCAGTTTATGTTCGGCTAGCTGACTTGTACAACAAGATAGGGAAGTTCAAAGAATCAAAGTCTTATTGTGAAAATGCATTAAGAATTTTTGGGAAGCCTAACCCAGGATTCCCATCTGAAGAGATTGCAAGTGGTTTAATAGATGTTGCAGCCATATATCAGTCTATGAATGATGTGGAGCAAGGTCTTCACCTAGTCAAAAAGGCCTTGAAGATGTATGGAAACTCCCCAGGTCAGCAAAGCACTATTGCTGGAATAGAGGCTCAAATGGGGGTAATGTATTATATGATGGGAAAGTATTCTGATTCTTATGACATTTTCAAAATTGCTGTTGCCAAGTTCCGTAGCAGTGGGGAGAAGAAATCTGCTTTGTTTGGTATTGCTTTGAACCAAATGGGTCTTGCCTGCGTGCAATGCTATGCAATAAATGAAGCAGCAGATTTGTTTGAGGAGGCCAAAGCAATTCTAGAAAAAGAATATGGTCCATATCACCCTGACACTTTAGGGATTTATAGCAATCTAGCAGGCACTTATGATGCAATGGGCAGGTACTATGTGTATGTTAGAGTATTTTATTGCTAGTCACTATTACTCTCTTCTCTTTGCTAATACATGTTTGTTATTTTTTATGATTTGTAGGGTGGATGATGCCATTGGAATTTTGGAATATGTTGTGAGCATGAGAGAAGAAAAGCTTGGAACAGCAAATCCTGATGTGGATGATGAGAAGCGTAGGTTGGCTGAGCTATTGAAAGAAGCAGGAAGGGTGAGGAACACAAAATCTAGAAGATCCCTTGAAACTCTTCTTGATGTGAACTCTCAAATCATAGAAAATAATGGCATTAAGGTTACATAAAGTGTTTACATGTATATAACATACGAGATTAGTTGGTGTGCTTCATGTTATCATTGGTTGAAAATATGAGTCGGACAATAAAAAGTGGGTGGGAAAAAGAAAAAATGGGAATATGTTCCACTCCCCAATAGTTTATCATTTCAGTGCTCAAAGATCATTGGAGAAGTTGCTTTTGTAAATTCATTTTTATATAGAATAGAGGAGAGTTCTCATTCCTTCAATATCTTCCTTTTATACTCAATTTATGATTCTTGAAATGTCAATTTTCCAACTGAACAAATGGATGCTCAAACTTAGTTTTCTATGCTGGTACACTAAATGCCCTATTAGAAAATTAAGTTGCTTCTTGCTGTATTTGAGATACAGCCATGTGTCTTAAAACCTTCCTAGTCCAATCTTTAATTTGATATTATAAATATGAAATCCAGCACGCTTGACTGTGTAATACATTGACATTATCTTAAAGAAAGAAACACACGATACACGATTCTATTCAATTTATTTTGCCTCATGCATTAAATGTTTAGACATTTTTTATCCCATCAACTCTCAACTTTGCTTTCTTTCAAGAATGATCGACATGAAAATGAGAATAATAGAAGCTCTCATAAATTGAATCATGTTGATGTGTTAAAAGTATGTCTTCTCAATTAGAATTGGAGGGTCAAAGAAGGATCCATTGAAAATTCATTTAGCTATCCAAAGGTTTGATTCTTGAGAGTAGCGTATGTCATCCCAATAATATGTTGAGATGTATTCTTGCATGGATTCCCATAAACTGTTCCATTAACTATCATTTTCCTCACTAATAAAACTCGGTGACCATAATAACTTCCACAACAGAACAACAATTGACTCAAAAAACCTACAAATAAAGCATAGCATACAAGTTAGATTCTATACTTTATTTGTTATCAATTTACTGAAGTCGTCTTAAGTTGTGTGGGTTGGACTTCAAAAGTTGTGGTCACCTTGTTTCTTTGCGTAGTTGACTAGTTGGTATTTGGTTTAATACATATCGACGTATGTGATTTTTGCATAAGGGATATGTCTCTTGAG
The DNA here is from genome assembly GCA_029929735.1 of Mimosa pudica. NCBI lineage: Eukaryota > Viridiplantae > Streptophyta > Magnoliopsida > Fabales > Fabaceae > Mimosa > Mimosa pudica. The sequence goes on along the minus strand of JAKELP010000014.1, from coordinate 14,203,916 downwards.
TTTAAGGCGAAATATTGAGAAAAGAAAAAAAAAAGCAGAATTAAGAGTGTGAAGGAGAAACAGAGCATGCTCTGCTTTAGTTTTTAATGATGAAATAATAAGCCGATCATCACAACTTCTTGGTGATAAACTCCCATGGAAGTTTTAGCCATTAAGAGGATTAACCTTGACATTAGATGCTATGCACTATCAGAAAAGAACAAAACGTCACGAAAGTATATGTTTGCCACATCAATAGTAGTGTTCCTTGGATCATTCGTATGACAATAGTAGTGTTCCTTGGCCAAAAAAATGATCTTGTGAGCTACAGTGAACAGCTCTTAGAATGGATAAAGTCACTCAATTTTTATTAATCCAATCTATTTTCTAACAGCTTTTGAAGTGAAAAAGCACATAAACTTCAATAAAAAATGCAGTAAATATTTAATAATCAATCCCGTTTAATGACATGGACAAAACGGAGCTCCGACTTCATGGTTTACTTTGAAAAGTTGAAAGCTTTAATTTTCAACCATTTAAACTGTCATACTCTTTAACAAAATGAATATATATATATATATATATATATATATATATATATATATATATATATATATATAAATAGTTTTTTTACTACTACTTCCTTTACGAGAAGTTTGCATGAAAAGGAGCAGATGAACCGCCCACCCTGTATGCAACGTAAGCGCATCCGTGTGATGTTTGGAATTGCTGTCTTTTTTTTTTTTGATATAAAAAGAAAAGAAAAATAAACTAAAATAAAATAAAATATGAATTGCTGTCTTTAGCTAGCCATCCATTGCTCATGCGATTAACTTTATTAAGTTCTAGAAGATTCTTCTAGCCGACGTGGTGCTAACAGCCATATTTATCAAGTCATCATCCACCTCCCCCTTCTTTTTTTTTCTTTCCATTATATTCAATCCCATCCCCTAAGGTGAGACGAGTTAGTTTGACTTGTATATAGATACAACATTGAAATTACTAATCAATTTAAATAAACATGAGATTATATATCAACTTACAATTTTCATGTATAAAATTCTATTGCGTATTACAGTAGCTTATGATTCGGTTGAATGATTTTTTTGAAAAATATAAATATAGGAATAAATGAATTATGATTGTGTTTTTGCCAAAATACTAATAAATTAATCACAACACAATAAATTAGAAAATACAATTTCAGATTTAATCTTTTCCAATTCTTAATCTCCATTATGGGGAAAACAATTACTATTTCAAATTTTATATTTTTGTATTATTTGTTTATGTAATTTAATAAAACCTTTGACCATTTTGTTTAAAAGGAAGGACTTAAACATGAGTTTATTAAAATGATACGTTGATCTAAAAAATTAAGCATGATACAGCGAATTTTTGTATGAAAAACGTTCATTTATAGTGGCTGAGCATATTTTCTAATCTACGTCAAAATAAGAAATTAAAGCATCTAGAGGCAGGAGCAAATATTCCGTGTGGAAAACGAGAAAAAGTCAAAGACTAAGCTCCCGTGTGTTTCAATTATTACTTTTAAAAAAGGAAAAGTCATAACTTGGTGACAAAGAATATGTTTATTTAATCTGAAAACGAGTATAACGATTCACGCGGGTCTGTACATCAAAGAGAGCTATAAATTAGATAGTTGATCTAGAACACATCAACACCAAATTCATTATTGTTTGTTACAAAACAAAGATAGAACAAAGCTGATTGAGTAACATGGAAGGGAATAGCTCATCATCTCATGGCACATCATGGGCGGACCAGTGGGATAACGGCCCTGACCCGGTGGCTGTCGAGGCCAAACACAATGACGGCGGAGGCACCGCCAAATACAAGCAAAAGGCAGGAGAAGGCCTTGAAAAGACCAAAGCTGTGGCCAAAACTGGCTTCTCCAAGTTGAAGCAGGGTACCTCCCATGGCCTCACTTGGATCAAGTCCAAATACCAAAATACCTCCACCAAATCTTGATCATTATATTGTATTGTGTTATTGTAACATATTTATCATGTACGCTTCGATTTCTTCTTTTTTTTGCCCTCTCTTGTATTCATTCATTCTTCATTTGTACACTCTAGCTACTTGATTTTGCTATCCATTATCATCATTATTTTGCCGGTTTTATTTCCCTGTTGTAGTATGGTTACCATGCATGTAACATGATTATACGATTTGATCTCTTCTTTTTTATTTCCTCTCTTGTATTGTGTTTTAGATTTTGCTATTTTCATCTTGTTCCTATGGATGTAATTTGTTAAGGATATGCATGACTTTTCAACTCGCAACTCCGGCCGAATGATCCTCGGTCAAACACGACGCCACACATCTTTGACACATTTGTTTTTTAGTTAGGGCCAATATGGCCTGAGTTTGACTGAGTTATCATCTCAGGCTTATTTAAAGCGTTGGGCCTTCTATAGGATGGGCCTTGATGTGAAGTGAGGGCCTCCAAATTCGGCCCATCTTGTGTGGTGGACAATCTTTAGAGTTTGGATGCATCAATCCTTCTGGAAGGCCCAAAAAATCTGACATAGGTTTATTTTTGAGAAAATGACATTGGTTTATTTTTGGGAAAATGTCAATTAAACCCTCTCTAATAAAAAAAAACTATATTTTTCCCAAAAAATTATAAAATTTCAATTTTCCCTCAAGAGAAAACAAAGTAAAATTAAATGTTTAAACTAAAAATAATAAAATATCCTTACCGAAGAAACACAAATACTTTGAAAATTTCGTGTATTATTGGAGATCCTATTGTGAAATGTTGAATGTTTTACTGTTAGATCTCATTAATTTTTGTAATAAAAAAATATCTCATTATTTTTATACTTGAAGAAACTCATATTGATGTTGGGAAGAAGAACAAATATATTGGAAATTTTCCACATGAGTATTGAAAATCTAGTTGTGAAATATTGAATGACATTATTTTCTTAGACATGGAAATATTACACTGACGTTGAAAATAAACAAATCGTCTTAGATGCTCTCCAGATGTCTTGAAAATTTAATTGTGAAATTTTGGATTTCACGATTTTTGTTTTGGAGCTTTGGAAATACTCATGTTAATGTTAGAAATAATCAAACATTTTTAATGCAATGTGATATGCACACACCATCACCATCACCATCACCAATACCAATACCAATACCAATGTGATATGCACAGATCAATAATACTGGTACAAGATAAGAACATGAGGTATGGAGCGACTCGTGTATGATTTTTCAATGAATGCAACAAGCTAACAACCGCCTAAAGAGGCATAGTTGCTTGTACTTCCTTCTTTCTGGTTTTGAATGCAAGCATATAAGGAATTCTTTAAATTGTACAATAGTAAATGCTCAATCATATAGGTTAAAATATTCAATCATACAAATAGCAAACAAAACTAAACACTCATCACACTCCAATATCACCCTTTAGCACATTGTATTGAAAATTTGAGTAGGTGGGCAAAACTGTTAAATGTTAGGCAATTATATATAGGTTAAAATAATCATGCTATCAAAACGGATTTAGGCAATTTATATGACTCCATTCCTACATCTTATAGCCCTAACCTTTTTTAAAATTTAATTTAATCAAGTACTAACTTCTATGCTCGAAGAGACACAAACACAATGTGGGATTAGTTTTCTTAAGTTGTCTTAATTATTTTTGCTCGACAATAATTTATTCTTTAATGTATAAATTAATCTATAATCTAATGATATATTTTGCTTCATTAACTTTTAAAAGAAACGTCAAGATGATCTTATACTCCTTTGTTTCTAGTTATAAGATCACTTTAACTTTTTTTTCTTCTAAACATCTCCTTCACAATCTAATTTATTTATTAGTCAAATTAAAAATAAGTTATTTTCCCTAGGTCATTCCAAACTAAACATAGTGTCCATTACTTCACAGTACATACACCCTCTCAATTAAAATATTCCTCTCCATGTAATCTCCATCAAAATCAATGTGTCAATTAATCTTTATATCCATCTAACATTGTGATGAAAAAATATATAGACAATGTTAACCTCATTTTCTTTAAAAGAAAAATTGTTGGATCAAAATTGGGCTGAAATAGACACGCACTAACTAATGATAGATGTATTAAGAAAAAGAAATCTGATAATAAAACTAAAAATATGATAGAGCTAATATTAAATACTCCTAAATATAATATCACACTTTCAAATTTCAATTTGTTCTTAAATATTAGCAACTTTCTAATTTTTCTCCACTTTTTTTCAAACAAAACATAATAATGCTTATTTATAATAGACTAGTAATAGTGAGAATAATGACATATGATTTGTGTAAATTGATAATATCATGGGTAACTTATACTGTCAATCAATCATTGAACATGCCCCACACCCATGATGATACGGATGCCAGAGATGATAAACTAGATAAAGTATTAAACTGACACCTCCTTACTCACTTCTGGAAGTAGTATTAAGGGCTTGTTTGGTTGTATGAATAAAGAAAGTGAGGTATAAATAATTGAAAAGTTAAGGGGTAATATGGTCATTTACATATATTCCGGGCCCACAAGTTTTATCTCTTCATCTCACACTTATCGTGCGACCTATAAACTTTACTCTCTCATCTTTACCCCTACTCTCCATCTTACTTTCTTTCAACCAAACACTCTTACTTCTCTCACTTCACCACCTTCCTTTCTTATAGCTTCCATCATCTTCATCTCAATTTCCACACAATGGCCATCCCAATTCCCAACAGACTCTTATTCATCGATGGCGAGTGGAAAGAACCACTTCTCAAAAAACGAATTCCCATCATCAATCCATCCACTGAAGAAAAAATCGGTTTTTCATTTCTTTCCCTTCATTATCACCTTGATTTGATGCTAATCTCTTGTTTCTTTCACACCCCACTTCACTTCTTGAGCAGATCATTCATAATTGTATCCCCATGTGATAAAAATGTAATCTTTTTTTGTGTAGGGGATATTCCTGGGGCCACCTCTGAAGATGTGGACCTTGCTGTGGCTGCTGCTAGAAGAGCCCTGACAAGAAATAAGGGATCTGATTGGTCAACGGCTTCTGGCTCTCTTCGTGCTCGCTATCTCAGAGCCATTGCTGACAAGGTTTCTTTCTTTCACTAAATATAAGATCAAATTGATTTTTTTAGTGGAGATTAAGGTATTCAAATAGACCACTTCGCTTGGACTTATGCATGCCACGCGTAATTTGATCATACTCTTTCTGATTCTAAATATAAGACTTAGCTGACTTTTTTTTTTTTTGGAGAGATTGAGGTTGCAAAATAGGTTATTAAATTATGACATATTTGATATATTGTTAGATTGTCCATTAGTTTATAGGTCAAATAAACTAGTTTTAGGTGCTTATTTTACTTTTTTAGGATTTTTCAAAAAAGTCAACTGAGTCTTATATTTAGGACGGGAGGAAGTAACTTGTAGGCATTGTTGATACTAAGGAAAATTAGTTTTGAGAGAAAAGATAAATATAGATATTTAAGAGTGATTAATTGTGCATGGTTAGTTTTTCTGAAAAAGTGAAGTTGGTGTCATGATTAGGATTGGAGGGAGTTGTTTGTTTTATTTTTGATTTGTATGTTAATGGATGTTTATATGGTTGAACTTTTAGTTACTGTGCGCAGATTAAAGTTAGGAAGCCTGAACTAGCTAAACTTGAAGCAATAGACTGTGGGAAGCCACTAGATGAAGCAGAGTGGGACATTGTAAGTGATGAGATGACTTTGGACATTTGGGTTGATGCTGTGTAGTGTAGATAGTTGTTAATGTGTGTATGCATTGTTTTGTGAATCTATAGGATGATGTTGCTGGTTGTTTTGAGTACTATGCTGACCTTGCTGAAGGTTTGGATGCAAAGCAAAAGGCTCCTGTGTCTCTTCCTATGGACAACTTCAAGAGTTATGTTCTTCAGGAGCCCATTGGGGTTGTGGGATTAATTACTCCCTGGTATCTGCTCATTCTTTGGTTTAATTTCATATGCCTTGTTTTTCTCTTTCTTGTTTTCCCCTTTCAGTAAGAATGTGGCATTCTGTGATTGCATGCAGATGTTCATTAGTCATTTATCCTTATCCTTAATTTTTGCAGCTACATGTCTGGTTCTTTAAGATTTAAATAAAATAAACTTGGTGCCTATTTTTGCATTCTGCGTAAGTTTGTTAACCGCAAAGCATGGTTTTGTGTGTCACCTTATCTTTTGCTGTCATTTCATTACATATATTTGCTCATGGATAAAATACGTTCCCATCCTTTCTCTAAAAAATAGGGATTTAGGGGCATATGCATATCAAACCCGTTATTAGGCATTCATAACCCCCTTTTTTGATCGAAAGATGTAACGGTGTCAAATTGCCTACAAAGTGTTGAAATGGATGAATATGTGATGGTTTTATTTTCTGATACAGGAATTATCCTTTGTTAATGGCTACATGGAAAGTTGCTCCAGCTCTGGCTGCTGGTTGTACTGCAATATTAAAGCCTTCCGAATTGGCATCCGTGTATGTCCTTTTCAAGTGTCTACCCGTGGAAATTTGTTCCTTTTTTTCATGATTTTGTCATTCTAAAATTTGAATTTCAGAACCTGTTTGGAGCTGGGTGATATCTGTCGCGAAGTGGGCCTTCCTCCAGGTGTCTTGAATATTCTAACTGGATTTGGCCCTGAAGCTGGTGCTCCTTTGGCATCCCATCCTCACGTAGACAAGGTTCATCTATCTTTAGTTAGAAGTAGTACTGATATATATGGAGATATATCTTTTCCGACGAATATTATTATGATGTCCAAGTTTGTGAATTTTCCATACCTTAGTTATTTATATTCAAGTTTTCAACAGATTGCCTTTACTGGAAGCTCTGCAACTGGGAGCAAGGTTATGACAGCTGCAGCTCAACTGGTGAAGGTATTTGTATTTTCAAGCAGTATTATGAACTGGATAATCACACACACCTACTCTTAAGAGAAATAGATTGGAAGCCTTTTCCTTACATTCTTTTTTTGTATAATGCAATATCTATTTTTTTTGGTTTATTGGCAGCCTGTTTCAATGGAGCTTGGTGGTAAAAGCCCACTCATTGTTTTTGAAGATGTTGACCTAGATAAGGGTCAGTGGTATTTTAAATTTAGCTAATGCCTTTTGGACAGCCCCATGTTACTTTGAATTGTGGAATCACTTTTTCATAGGGGACTAACTGAATATGAGCAGATTTTTATCATCTACAATTTGTTAATAAATTTAAACATGTTCTGATGTGTACTGTAAATTTTATTGACCTCTTGCCCATTATCTCAAATAGCTGCTGAATGGGCCATCTTTGGCTGCTTCTGGACAAATGGTCAAATATGCAGTGCAACATCCCGTCTTATTGTACACGTAAGTGTAATGAATGACCCATCACAATCAAGAGTTGGTTTTTGAATCTCACCTTTCCTATTTTTCATCCCCTTACTTTTATGAAGAATTTCTGTCTTGTGTTAGTGTAGACTCTGCTTTAGTTTGACCTGAGAATTTTGATGTATTATGTTGGCTTTTTGACATGGCAAGATGCATATATCATTTCAGGAAAGCATAGCAGCAGAGTTTCTGAACAGAATTGTGAAGTGGATTGAAAATATCAAAATTTCAGATCCATTGGAAGAAGGTTGCAGGCTAGGTCCTGTTGTCAGTGAGGGACAGGTATCCTATTATTTCTCATTCAAGTAGACTTCTAGATATACATTCAACTTTCTTCACTTCACCTCCTCAATTAATTGTTGTTATGAAAAATAGGATTGTATAGGTAAAAACGAAAATACAGTCTGCATTGTGATTTATGTTTTTGTTTTTGTTAGATGTATTCACTTTTAATTTGAAAGGAAGGGAATTTAAGTTGAAATTATTTTATTTTCTCTGTTGATTTTACATACTCGTTCTGATCTGATGTCTTGATGATTACTTTGCCATGATTGTTAATTGTATTGTTTGAATTTTTTCCTGTATTGTTTATTTTGGTTGCTCCCAAGATGGTGTTTGGCATGACTTGCTTTTTCCTCCAGCCTTGTAAACCCCTCCATTAATCTAAATCATTACTAGTCTTGAACTAAGATGATGCTGTATCTGATGTTCGAATTATATGATCCAGTATGAAAAGATAATGAAGTTCATTGAAACTGCTAAAAGAGAGGGTGCAACAATTTTGACCGGTGGGTCTCGCCCTGAGGTATGATAGCACCCCTTTGTATCAATTCTTGGAATTTTGTATTTCTTCTGTGTTTTTTTCTAGATTTGAGATATTTTTTACAAATTAATTGCAGCATTTGAAGAAGGGGTATTTCGTTCAACCAACCGTTATAACTAACGTGACCTCCTCCATGCAAATTTGGAGAGAGGAAGTTTTTGGACCTGTCCTTGCTGTAAAAACGTTCAGTAATGAGGAAGAAGCTATTGAATTAGCAAATGACACCCAGTGAGTTGGTCATTGAACTTGAACTGATTTGTATCACTTTCACATTTAATTCTATGTCCTTCAATATTTGGTTGATATCTAATATCTGGATGTACTTGTGATTTATGACAGTTATGGATTGGCTGGCGCTGTAATATCCAATGATCTAGAAAGATGTGAGCGTGTAACCAAGGTGAGGCATCCTAGATTGTCATATGAGTGACTAAAGAATTGGATTAATGATTAATTGAATTTATTGCTTCTCTGCAGGCTTTCCAGACTGGGATTGTTTGGATCAATTGTTCTCAGCCTTGCTTCTCTCAAGCCCCATGGGGAGGCAAAAAACGTAGCGGCTTTGGTCGTGATTTAGGAGAATGGTATGGTCTTATTTCCTTTTTATTGGTCAGCAATTCTGATAGTCACTTTGTACACTCCTTAGTTTGCATAATAAGAGATGGCCATGATACCTTGATTCCAAGAAAACAAAACTAATCCTAACTACTCCCTCCGTTCCTAAATATAAGATCACTTTGGTTAATTTGGGGAGATTAAGGAAGACAATAAAATTACATGATCTTCCCAAAATCCCCTCAATTACTTAACTTTAAAAGGAGGAGGGGTTTTCAATGAAAGGAGGGAGTATAAGGGTAGTTTGGGCAAAACTTGAGATAAAATAGGAAGTGATCATATATTTAGGAACTTATCCACTTCCCCAAAGTGATCTTATATTTAGGAACGGAGGGAGTACTATAAATAGATCAAAGATATTCAAAGTGGCTTTCTGAATCTTGATATGCTCGCCTATTTTATATTTCAGGGGACTTAGTAACTACTTAAACGTGAAGCAAGTCACTCAGTACATTTCTGATGAACCATGGGGCTGGTACCAGAAACCTTCGAGGCTGTGATGATAATGGCGTAGACTGATAAGAAAATAATTCACGTCAGAGGCGAGAGTAATGCTAAATTTTCATGTCAATGATAGGAAGATGAAGCTTGATATACATTGGTCTGTGGTCAAGTTTATGCTAGTTGTGTTGTTTAGTTTTTACTCCTCCCATTGGCATTGTTTTCATGGTTTGTATGTTGTCTGGGCACAACATGGTTGTGGTCATGTATAATCAAATATATTTCCAATGTATGGAAGCCTCTAAAGTGCATAATGGATGTTGTAATAGGATTGTATTTTATATATCCCATGATATGGATAGCATGATGGGGAATAAAGAGCCTTTTTTCCAGGAAATAATAAAATATGGTATGGACTCAGAGACATTAATTGTTTAAGTTCTTTACAATGGTTCCCACTTCCTATGCATATTGTGCCAAAGTCAAGTCATTATGAGGATCAATTCAATTGAATTGACCCTTTTTTATCCATAAATATAACCTCACTTTCTAATTTGTCCCAATTTTTTTCCCAAATTAACCCGAATAATGCTTGATAAACAAAGGATGTAGAGTGGGGACTAAGTTATATGGTTAAGGTGAATTTTTTAATATAATGTGATAATAACCAATTATTTAAGTAACATATTAAATCTAATCAAATTAGGTAAACTGACCTTATATTTTTTTGTTACCCAAGGGTACCCCCACCAGCGTGTCAAGTGAGACTAGTTCTCACCAGCGTGTCAAATGAGACTAATCCCTCGCTGTTCTGAAGTCCCATATAGAGGGGGTAGACAACTGGACTGTAAATTTGCTCCATTCGCAAGAGGTAGAGATCGAACCCCCAACCACTTGTTTAAGTGACTGGTGTATTTACCACTCACGCCAACCTGCCAGATTAACTGCCCTTATATTTAGTGACAAAGGGAGTACAATTTTTTTTTTTTTGTGTTTGGGCGCATAAATAATGGGCTCAATGGCATAAACAAGCGTGGTGGTGAAATTCAATTCAATCATTTTTCAAAAACATGTTTCTTTGTTAGCGCCGTTTTTGAGTGAGCTTTTCTTTGAACAGATTGAAGTTTTGCTCATTCATTCATTCATTCACGATTTCTGAAATGAAAGTAAACTCTATCTAATGTAACCATATCTTCAGTTTTGGCGATGAGTATGAGTTCCAAAGAAAGCTGCCGAAGTGAGCTTCGCATTTGCATTCGTCAGCTCAACGATCGTTGTCTCTACTCTGCTTCCAAATGGTCCGTACACACTCTCTCTCTCTTTCCCTCAAAACCCTAAACTTTATCATACCCTTTTGCCCCATCACTCTGGGTATTCATTCATTTCATTTATATTGCCTAAATATCCCATCTTTCTTTCATACTTTACAAATATAAATATGCATCATTTTCCCTAATTTGATTAGATTAATTATGTTAGTTAAGTTAGTTATTGTCACATATTATCAATTCATCCTTACCATATACTGCTATCCCTACTCTCCATCTCTTACTTGTTTATTATTGGCCAGTATATCATGAGGTTAATTTGGGGAAAAAAGGAAAAAATAGAAAGTGATCTTATTTATTTAAGAATAGATTGAAATGTGAAAGTGGTCTTATATTTAGGAACGGAGTGAGTACTTTACTAAGTGTAGGGTACTAAAATGTGTTTGAATTTTGTAGGGCGGCTGAGCAATTGAGTGGTATTGAGCAAGACCCTGCAAAGTTTACTCCTTCAAATACGAGATTTCAGCGTGGGAGTTCGAGTATTCAGAGGAGATATAGGACTAATGAGATTAGTACTACTCCTGTTGCTGGCGTTTCCTATGTGACTACTCCTGTCATGGTGGAGGATGACTTGGTTGATGGTGACCTCTATCTTTTGGCTAAGTCTTATTTTGACTGTCGAGAGTATAAACGAGCTGCCCATGTTCTTCGTGATCAAACTGGAAGGAAATCAATTTTCTTGCGCTGTTATGCTCTATATCTGGTCTGTTCTTTTTCATTCTGTGAAATCAATTGTCTATACTGATGTCTCTTATTGTTGTTTTTTGGGAGAATTTAACCAGTTAGATGTCTAGTTGTGTCATCGTTACTCGTGAGAGGCGCATCATTAGTGTATTTCTAATTCAATTAGTGAAAATTGGAAGTAGGAAAACTTGAGATTCTAGTTAAGCTGGCAGGACAACTGAATTGGTTTACTTTAAGATGGGTAGATTTTGGAGTCATCTATGTGATTATTGTGCAGTAGAGTATGTTCAATAAGTGGCTGCATTGAGATTGAGCAGAGAGCAGTTATAAATGTGATAAGAATGATGAAATGTTAATCTATCAGTATTGATGTGTAACGCATTGATTGTGTCTCAATTGACGAGTATTAATTCCATAAACTGATTTGCGAGTGTGTTATTAGGAGACATTGAGCTGAAGATCTTTGGAACTGTGTCTATGACTCATTGTTCCTTACTTTTTTCTTCACACAGGCTGGAGAAAAACGAAAAGAGGAAGAGATAATAGAACTTGAAGGACCTTTGGGTAAGAGTGATGCAGTAAATCGAGAATTGGTTTCTCTGGAGAGGGAGTTGTCAGCGCTTCGCAAGAATGGAACAATTGACCCGTTTGGATTGTACTTATATGGTCTGGTGCTCAAACAGAAAGGCAATGAGGGTCTTGCTCGCACAGTTCTTGAGGAATCTGTGAATAGCTACCCTTGGAACTGGAATGCCTGGTCTGAGCTGCAATCTTTATGCACTACAATTGAGATCCTCAATAGCCTTAATCTCAATAATCACTGGATGAAGGACTTTTTCTTTGCTAGCTCTTACCAAGAATTAAGGATGCACACTGAGTCTTTGGCTAAATATCAATATTTACAAGGAACCTTTGGTTATAGTAATTATATACAGGCTCAAATCGCAAAAGCCCAGTACAGTTTGAGGGGTTTTGATCAAGTTGAAGCAATATTTGAAGAGCTTCTGCGAAATGATCCCTACAGAGTGGACGACATGGATATGTACTCCAATGTTCTCTATGCTAAAGAATCCGCTCCTGCTCTGAGTCACCTTGCCCATAGGGTATTCATGACTGATAAATATAGACCTGAATCTTGTTGTATCATTGGTAATTATTACAGTTTAAAGGGGATGCATGAAAAGTCAGTGGTGTATTTTAGGAGGGCCCTCAGATTAAACAAAAATTATTTGTCTGCCTGGACACTGATGGGTCATGAGTTTGTTGAGATGAAGAACACTCCAGCAGCTGTGGATGCATATCGGCGTGCTGTAGATATAGACCCATGCGATTATCGTGCTTGGTATGGACTAGGTCAAGCATATGAGATGATGGGCATGCCTTTCTATGCACTCCACTACTTCCGTAAGTCCGTGTTCTTGCAGCCAAATGATTCTCGATTGTGGATTGCAATGGGACAATGCTATGAATCCGAACAGCTTCGAATGCTTGAGAAGGCCGTAAAGTGTTACAGACGGGCTGCAGATTGTAATGACGGGGAAGCAATAGCTCTTCACCAACTAGCAAAGCTGCACGCTGAGCTGGGACATCCTGATGAGGCAGCATTTTACTACAAGAAGGATTTGGAAAGGATGGAAGATGAGGAGAGGGAAGGACCTAACATGGTTGAGGCTTTGCTTTTTCTTGCAAAATACTATAGTGCCCAAGAAAGAAGTGAAGAAGCAGAGGTTTATTGTACACGTCTTATGGATTATACTGGACCAGTGAGTGTACATTATATTAAATTCTATATAATTATTTGTAATTATGTCACCAAATCATTTAACAATGTGATTCTTTGTTGCAGGAGAGAGAAACAGCAAAAAGTTTGCTTAGAGGAATGGGAATGGGATCAACACAATCCGCTTACCCTGGAATGGATGTTGAGCATTTCCCACCATAATTTTTGTATATTAAGCAGGAGGGCCATTCCTTCCTGTTTTTGCATTTACTGTTTTGGGATTTGATCAAACAAGCACCTTCTCGCAATGAGTTTAACGAGTTTAATATTTGATGAGGTCTTTCACCTAAAGATTCAATGATGGGGTCATGTATCTTTATGGCTTAGTGGCTTCTATGGCCTCTGCATTGAGGGGTTTCTCACTTGCTGTCCTGTCTGCTTAACAAATATCAACTTTAATGTACTTCTGTGACATTTGTTTATATATATATTATCCCCCTCCTTATAGAGTGAAAGCGACTATAAATTCAAATATTAGTCAACATTGTTTTCATAAATGTTGAGTATCATCTCTTTTTAAAATCGATTTAATAGTAATAGAGTAACTTCTTTATATCCTTTCTGGCTATCTACCTGACAGGAGGGCATTTGTTAAATTAAACATTAAAATTTGCTCAATTTTTGTGCATGAGTGGACGACATACATTAGGGACCGGCACATGGATAAAAATATGACTGACAAATTGGACTGAATGGAGTATATAATATTGGGAAAATTAATTACAAATCCCTTAAAAAAGAATTTAAGAGCAGTTTTTTAGGCCAAGCTATCAAAACAAATTATTGTTGAAGTGAGGTTCGACACTTCATGGAACTTCATCTTACTTGGAAATATATCCATTTTAATTGGTAAACAAAATTCTTGCAGAATGTAGGTTACTTATTTTGCCATTATTTATCAATGTCATGTCTAAATCTGTCCATGTCAAATGTTAAATGGTGGGAACTAAACGATTTGATAACAATGTAGATTTTTTGATTGTGTTTTTGCAATGCAATTATTCATTCATATCAATACTGGGTAGCAATAGCTAGTTCAAGAACTGAAGAATGTAAACCATGCATGCATGGCATTGTTTGTTTCTGAAGCAACAGCAATGACAAAAACAAAAAACTTAGTGGCAAGTTGAATCAGCGAAGTTGATGATATTGATAGGCATATTCTGGTGCTCTGTTCCTGAAAAACCTTCTCATAGCATGCTCTACATATTTCTTTCCCTCTTCTTCGTTGTCCAGCACTCCTGCTGCTCTCTTCTCCTTGTTCACCCTTTTTCATTCAAAACACACACATACACACCTAGTTACTAACATAATCTAAAAATAAACCACATAGTTTTTATTCACAAAAACATGTGTGTATTAATATATATATATATATATATATATATATATATATATATATATATATATATATATATATATAATATCATGTAATTCATATCAAATGCCCGTCTATATTTATAGTCGGTCCTAAGTCCGATAAAGGATTAGTGTTGTATTAGGCCTCGACAGCCAATATAAAAATATGTGGAATCTTATGAACATGGATCCACGAATTTGACGTGACATGATTTATGTAGCCGACCCCACCTAATGAGATAAAACTTTGTTGTTGTTATACATCTGATTCATATAGTCTAACCATGTAATGGGATAAGACTTTGTTTTTTTTTTCTTGTATATATAATTATATATAGAGAGAGAGAGAGACCTGACTCCAGGCTTGAAGTAGACACTACGAATGGACTGAAAGCCACAAATGCTGATGGCGAATCCCATAGCTGCGAACAGTGGGTATACCTATCACAAACATCAACACCTCTCATTATAAGCTATAAATAATAATGAAAAAACGAAATAAATTGAATGTGAAAGTAATGGAGATGAATATATTGTATGACATGCCTCAGGTTTCATCCATCGACTTCCCATTATGTAGCTGCGTTAAGAGAATGAATGGTAGTGAAGCTTATGTCCTACCACAACACACTTTAACTTTAGTATATAACAACTGAATAGAATCCTTCTGCTTATATGAGGCCCTTAGTCCCTCATGCAGCAACTAAAAATAATTAATAAGAGGAGGTAAAATTTTTGATTGGTTTTACCTATAGATTAGGACAATGCTCTGACTGAGTTATTTTCTCATTCTCCTGAATTAGACGGTTATTTTTAGATTCATGTGAGCTTAATAATTATTTTATTCAAAATATAGCAATTTAAAATATATGATCAACTGTCTGTATGCTCATGAAACCAATTTGGCATTATTGAACGAGGAAGTAAACTTGAACGACATTAACATGAATTTCAGAAAACTTAAATAACATGAAACGGGTTACATATAGTTATATACTCACGCCACTCACTTCCTTGCCAAAGACGTTTTCTCGCATCTTAAAATAGTGTTTGGTTTGAACCTAATTCCAACCCTACAGCTTGAACCAGCCATGATTAACTAAGGATATCTAGACATTAAATGAAGCAGTCCATTGGCGTTTGCATATATTTGGCATTAGTATTAGAATTTTTTTTTCCGCATGCTAAACTATTAGTAGTAGGCAGAAATCTTTTTTCCTTTGCAAAGAAACATGTACCACCTCGGATGTTTATTTCTGGTGCAAAATATGTTATGCATTAGGCTTGACATTAATGACCGGGCGGCTTAGGTAAAATACAGTAGCACACGCCACCAAGAACATGAATATAAGTGGGAAGATGGATCTAGTCCATATTCTGAAAATGAACTGCATTTACATGATTAAATCCTACACCGTACAACCAAGCAATTTTATACCCAAAAAAAGAACAAAATCGCCTAACATTTTCAGATCACAAATATTAACATTATGCTCTGCAGTGAGTTTTGGGTTCTAGCAAGCTTCCCTATCAGAAAAATCAATTGCTGGATAGAAATTTATGTCTCTCAGACCCGAAGCTAGTCATGCCAAGACCCTTTTTATTGGCCAAAACCTCAACACTATGCTCTTCAGAATGAGTTTTGGATTCTTGCCAGCTACTCTATCAGCAAAATCAGCTGTTGGATAGAAATCTATGCTTCTCGGGAACGAACCTGGTCACGCCAAGACCCTTTTTTACTGGCCAGAACCTGAAACCGAGACCAAATATTGTTCAACTCATGTTTTACTTAACCAATTAACTGTGTCCATTATGGCATAGAAATCACTTACAGATTCACTTAAGAGGCTCTTAGCGAGGTCCTTTTGATTATCCTCTTTCTCCTTGATTTCCCTTTCAGGTTCACTGTCAGAAGTGATGGGAGGTGGAAATGCCGGTGCACCAAACATTGCTTCCTCGTGAGCAGCTTTAATCTGTTCCTCCCGTCTTGCCTTCATATGATTAGATAATATGCAGGCATTAATTCAGATCTATGCAAATTCTATTCAGTCTTTCAAACAAGGAAGGAGCTGAATTGACTATCCATGATGAAGTAGTAAAAGATGAAGGAGACACCTCAACTGCAGAAAACCGGAAGCTCTGTCCGATGTGCTTGACTAAGGATGCATCATCTTCAGCAACTGTTGATAGTGGCAAAATATAGTCAGTTCTATTTAGATAAAACAAACCAAATCCATCATAGTAAACCATTTGAAGTCGCGATAGTACATTATGATGATGAAATAGATTGGTCACTTTTGAGAGATGTTACTTCAATCAGCACAGAGGCTAATGCGTGAAATCATTCCAGTTCAAGTGAACAAGGTAGGGACAAATTTAATGAAAATGACAAAAGTAAAAAGTCACCTGTTTATCAGTGTCTTTCCTAGTAGACATCAGGAATTCATATAAAAACATAACTTAAAACAACAATATCACTCAAGTCTGACCTTCAACTTCCTCCTCATCATCAAGAGGGGCATCCTTGTTGAATTCAAATCTTTCCCAGCCAGCACCTTTCACTGAGTCATTTCCAGCTGCATTAATATATGAACAAGGAAAAGATGTTACACTTTGACAAAGCATCAAATAACAAGATTATTGTGCAGCATGAATTGTTCACTTGCAACCTGTGAGGAATCTCAAGGCATCTTAATTAACCCCCAGCATGAAAAACTTTACAGATCAGTTTCTCATTCCGAAATGGCCACAATGGAATACATTTCATCTGTCAATGGTGAAGTTTCGCAAGTATACACATACACATGTATCGCATGATTTAAAAACTACTCCTACTGCTTTAAAATATGCAAACAAACTCACCAGTTTCAGAAAGCTGCAGCTTCATTTTGGCCTTCACTCTTTCAGCAGGTGTCTGTGACAAACAGTTAAGAAAGACAATCACATCACATCAGCAAAGACAAAAAGACTAACATCCAAAGAAAAGCCAGAACTCCCCTAATCCCACCCTACTCTATAACACAGTGAGGTTTTAAAGCAGCAACAGTACCAACTACAAAGATACCTATCAAGCAAAGAGGGAGAAAACATTCTTCCCAAATCAAATGGATACTGTTGAATAGTCTGATTCACTGGATCATAAAGTGGCTCCTAAATATCCCCAGAGTTAGTGTTGTTAGTTTATCAACTCTAGTTAACAGTGATAATTAATCTAAACCCATGTAATGTAAATTGTTGCATAAACATTATTTTTCTTCTACTATGATTAAAAAACACATTCTTCATCATTCATTCTTGTTATTTTTCTCTAAGTGGATCATAAAGTGACTCCTAACCACACCTTAACATCCCCAGAGCTAATGTTGCTAATTTATCAACTCAAGTCAACAATAATAATTAATCTAATCTAAACCCATGTAAGTTAAATTACTATAAAAAAAAGGGCAAAGGTGCACCCAGTAGCATAGTAAATTCAAAATGGTGCATCTAGTAGCATACTAAATTTGAGGGTGCAAATTTAGCAGTTATAACATAAAATGGAGCAAATTTAGCAGTTATAACATAAAATGAGGCAAATTTAGCATCCCTTTAAAAATGACAAACCATTGTTACTGAGAGGTGCATCTTCATTAATTATCACCACCAAATTTCATTTTTCGAGCTTTTCTGATGATGCCGCTGCTAGTTCTTTATGTTGTGTTTCTTTATGCTACTGCTAGTTCTGCAAATTTCATATGCAAGTGTCTTCAAATTTAATTGTTCTTCAAATTTCCATTTTTCTTTTTATTCAAAATGCAAACTATTGCCACATTGTCATGCCACCTGTATGTCAATTTAAAACTTGTTGGACCCACCTCTCAGTAATGATAGTTTGTCATTTTTAACGGATGCTAAATTTGCCCCATTTTATATTATAACTGCTAAATTTGCCTCATTTTATGTTATAACTGTTAAATTTGCACCCTCAAATTTAGTATGCTACTAAATGCACCATTTTGAATTTACCATGCTACTGGGTGCACCTTTGCCCTAAAAAAAACTAGGGCAATAACTTATTTTGCCTTTCAAGTAACCATTCTGGACCACTGAACACCCTAAACTAACACCGGGTACAATTCTATTAAATGTAATGTTGACACATGTCATCCACGTGGCAACATTAGATTCGTCTGAGGGTAAAATTGGACCACTTTGGTTACTTTAAGGGTAAAATTGTACACGTTGTTAGTTTAAGGTGGTCAGTGGTACAGGGTGATTAAGGCAAAATTGAGTCATTGCCAAAAAAACTATTGCTCTTCTAATACCAATTAAAAACACATTCTTGATCATTCATTGTCATTACTTTTTGTCTAATCAACATTAAAAGAAAAACATACCATGTTATCATAACCAGGAATCAAGCGAGCATAATCAGGCCCAGAATTCTTCTTCTCCTTACTCACTCTCCTCCTATCATCATCATCATCATCATCATCATCATAACTATCTCTTCCCCTATGCCTATGCCTATGTCTCCTCTCATCATCGTCATCATCAGAATCACTTCTCCTGCTTCTTCTTCTCTCATGATCATCCCTTTGCCTATACTCTTCTCTGCTACGACTTCGCCTCCTACTTTTCTCGGCGTTTTTGGTGTTGAGTTTGTGTTGGATGGATTTGAGCTGGGCTTGTTTCTGGAATTCCGAGGTTTTGGAAGGGCTTGAGGCTCTCACGAAGTTGCTGAGGAAGGAAGAAGGGTGGGCTGAACCGGGTTTGGGAGGGGAGTGTGAACCGGCGGAAAAACCGAGGCCTTGTTTGAACCTGGCGGCTCCCTCGCCTTTCCGGGTTAACTCCTCGTAGTATGCTGCCGCCTTTTTTTCCTCCATTTCTTTATCCCTATCTTCCTTCTTCTTCTTCTGAAGGGATCTCAACACACAATTTAAAAATGTCTATATTAATCTCCCTTACTCATTATCTATATTATGATTATGATATGATTAATTCAATGGTTTCATTGGTTTCTTTAAGGGAAAAAGACAGGTAAGAATTCCGAATGCCCAAAAGATTAATAGGGTGTCTAAACTCCTAAAAGAATAAGTAATGTTACAGGCACCTAATTGACATTAGAAAATACAGGCAAATAATTTAAAATGCCCTTAAAAAACTAATTGAAGTAGAATTATAAATCATAATTGTTTATAATTGTTATGAAGCAGACAAGTTTTTAAGGGTATTTTGAGTCATTTATCCACATTTGCTAATGTCAATTAGGTGTCTGTGACATTTCTTGTCTTTTTGAGAATTTAGGCACCCTATTTATCCTTTTAGGAATTCAGGGGTCTTTATTTGTCCCTTTCTTTAATCTAAAAAAAACTTATACTAGAATAAGGGGATTGTGGCTTGATTTTATTATATTGATGTTGTGAATTAAGTTAAATAAAATCATGTGATATTATTAGTCTGGCCTATTCTCTATTTGCTTCTATCCTTACCTGGATAACCTCCCTTCTTTGATCATGATTTTTTTATGAACCATTCTTCATTATGATTTATTGAAGAGCATTAGTAAGGATGATT
Source organism: Mimosa pudica (assembly GCA_029929735.1). Classification (NCBI taxonomy): domain Eukaryota; kingdom Viridiplantae; phylum Streptophyta; class Magnoliopsida; order Fabales; family Fabaceae; genus Mimosa; species Mimosa pudica. The sequence continues at coordinate 14,183,925 of JAKELP010000014.1, read as the reverse complement.
TTTTAAAAAAGAAAAATTGAGAAAAAAAATTAAGATGTTATACTTAGTGTCGAATTTATCTCATTGAATTAATAAGTTTATGTATTTGTCTTTTTATTTAACACTGGAGGCAAGGCACCATGACACAGAGAATAGTTTTATTGGACAAATTGGGCATTGTCACTTTTTCCCTGGGTTCATAGAATCAAATCAATCTCTTGCCTTTCTGGCCGAAAAAAAAAACGAGATGGTAGATTGGGCTAAGCAGCTAAATCCTATCAAGGTGTTAACTTAGGCTTGGTGAGGCTGATTTAACAATTTTCTCTCTTATCCCCTCTAATTCTAAATGTAAGATCTATTTGGGGAGACAAATTTAGTATTAAATATAAGGCATTTCTAATTCTTACCAACTTTATCTTCAAATTATCCTTATCAATGCTCCTAATAATGAACAAATAAGAGGGAGAAGGTGGGGGGTAAGGGTAAATAGTTAGGTTATATTACTCACGTATTTTTAACTACCTTACTAATATCATAGGGAGTAAATGAATCTAATGAACATATAAACATTATGAAGAGAGGAAAAGAGGTATATATGAAAAATTAGTAGGATCATTCTCCCTTATTTCAATCTACTGGCATCAAATCAAATCATTAGATACTAGCAAACAAATGACATTGCATCTCTACTAATATTGTGGTGTCTATTTCTCAAGATTGATTTTAATTAGGACTCATAGTGCTCACACAAACTTGAGCACTTAAACAAACCCTGGGGATATATATTGAAACCTATATTGTTGTAAACTTGACCTAAATAGTAATCCCGATATAGATTACCAATTCCTTCCCATAAGATACAGGATTTATAGACTCTAGATCCTGAAGAATTGTTAAACTTATGAAACCTTATATATATTCTTTTATAGAAGAATGAGTTCCTTAATCAAGGAGTCTATAGAAATAGATTGGGCTTGTCAAACCTTTCATATTGAAAAGGGAATTATTCAAGAGGACGGAAAGTTTTCAAAAGATTCTAACATAATTCATTATCCTAATTAAAATAAGGCATCTTTTTATCATGAAAAGTATAAGGGAAAATCTCAAATAAATCCGTCCGAATATCCAAAAGGACAAGTGAGGAACCTAAATTTCCAAAAGGACCATGGAGGAACCATTACCTATTTGTCATTTTAAAATTTTGGAAAAAACAAAATTGTCCTCATCCTAAAACACAAATTTCTACCCCACCCTAAACTCACTCTAACACCCACCCTCTTCTCGCAATTTGTGTTTTAGGATGTGAGCAATTTTGTCTTTTCGCAAAATTTTAAGATGACAGATAGATACTGGTTCCTTCATGGTCCTTTTTGAAGCTTTGATTCCTCACTTGTCCTTTTGGGCATTCGGAGGGACTTATTAGGGATTTTCTAAAGCACAACCCATTCCAAATAAAAGGTTGACAATCGTTTCTTTTTTTCCCCTGAAATTTACATATCTATTTTCAAACTATTTTTTATGAATAATCCATTTTCAAGCTATACTTGGGAAAAATGTGTATGATAAATCATTGTATTATAGTACAAATAAACAACATTATTAAATCTATTCATAACAATTTTTTTCCCTAAGATATCCTCATCATGTAAGGTGAGACTAATCTAAGTGAGACTAATCTAAGTGAGACTAATTTCTCACTACTTGGAAGGTCTCATGCTAAGGCTTGTTCATGACAATTTATTCCAACATGAAGAACTAGCGTTTAATTAGTTTACTTCATAGTAAAAGAAAACAATATTGAATGAATATAGGTAGTAGTAGTAGTACTAGGTAGGAGAGGTTATAAAACGGGGAATTTGCACTTTAGTCCTTAGTAAGAGAAATTAATACTGGAAGATCCCAATACATTCCAAAATAATTATAAAGTCCCAGGGCCCTTTCCTGCAATTGTTTGCTCATCTTCAATGACCATTTTGCCCTCATTAAAGATGATTGTCATCTCACTAGTCCCTACAGGGGGACTATGCTTTCATCTTATGAGGGCAAAATGGTCATTGAAGATAAGCAAACAATTGCAGGAAAGGTCCCCTGGGACTTTATAATTATTTTGGAATGTATTGGGACCTTCCAGTATTAATTTCCCTTACCAGGGACTACAGTGCAAATTCCCCGTTATAAAAGTGTGTTGGTAACGTCAACTTAATTCTACGGAGGTGACCACTCGTCCCAAATTTCCTTTTTGTCCCACGGCGGCTTTCCTCTCTCCGCCTGCTTTCCTCTCTCCGCCGCTTTCTATCTCTTTCTCCTCACCCGTAGATAAGTACAGACGTACAGTAATTAGTCAGTTTTAATTTATTACATTTCATTAAAGTGTTTTTGAGTCAATACCTATAAATTTAGTCCAAAAAAACCTATGAATCAAAATGTTACCTCTAAAGATGAATGTTTTCTTTATTTTTCTCTCCAAAATATTATGAAATGTTATTTTTAAGAGAAAAAAATAAGAGGAATAGAAAAATAAGAAGATTTTGTTTCAGGAATCTCGGAAATACGTGTAAAACTTAAATAACTTATATTTCATATATAAAGAACTAGTTGTTTAAAATATTTTTTGTGCCAGAAGTGTTTAAAATACTTATTATTCGATTATTTTAGGATATTAATCAAAATCAATTTTTTGTTGTTGTTTTTCTTTAAGTAGCTTATCTAAAAGTAAAATTTTTATGTGTATGTTTGGTTGGACTTGTTTTGCCCAAATAATCTATTTATTTTGAAAATTTGGCTTGTTAAGTAGATTGTATTTTTGGTATATTGGGCTAGACTTATTTTTTAAACTAACTTATTTGAAATAAGTAACTTATTTCATAAGTAGAAAGTCGATTATTTTCATCTGTTGAGTAGTTTACGATTTGAATTCCGCAAATTCTTACTTATTTTACACATTCAATCACAATTAATCCAATATAAATCTCATTACACAATCTGAGTTATTTGTAGGGTTAAAGATCAAATTTGCCCCTGAAGTTTTAGGCAAGGATCACATTTGCCCCTGAAGTTTATTTAGGATCACATTTGCCCATGAAGTATACAAAATGAATCAAGTTTGCCCCCACATCCTACATGGTCTGCCAACTCATCATCCATGTCAAGCTTGTGACACCTCATCATCTTCTTCCTCCCTCCCTCCCTCCCACAACACTCTCTCTCTCTCCCAAATTCTTCCACCACCTTCTCTCCTCCACTCCCTCTCCCTCCACCACACCCTTCTCCCTCCTTGCCCACCTTCGGGGAAGAACGGAAAGAATAAAGGTTTAAAATTAACATTTATGTTTCGTTTCATGAATGGCAAAGAAAGTGGTTCCAAACATTCTAGTAATGAGACTTCCAATGGTGTTCAAAGATCTGGAATCCCAACACTCCCAATCCTTCAACTTCCTCAGATTCTTCTCCTCTTTACTTCACCTCCCACAATTCCTCTCATCCCTCAACATCCATCACTCTTCCATTCGACCCATTCTCTGCAAACTTTATGCAGAAAATCTCCGGCGATATCCTCCGATCTCTGCCATCCCTTGGCCTCATCGTCACCACATTGACATGCCCGAGTACAGCCGACTCGACGTTCGGGTTGCCAACGTCACCGGAATGTTTGCCGATGACATGGCAGACTTGGTGGTGGGGTTGTTGATTCATGTTCTCATGACCATTTCTGCTGCTAATTGATGTGTGGCAGACTTGGCCAGGAGAGAGAAAGGGTGTGGTGGAGGGAGAGGGAGTGGAGGAGAGAAGACGGTTGATTGCACCATACTTTTGCATATATTTTCATGGCCAAATCCATTGAATTAATGCATGTTTTGATGATAATTGCACCTAATTTGCATAGATTCTAACTATTGCACTAGTTGTTGGAATTTGTTCTAATCAAGGGCAATTTAGGCTTTTTTTAGCATGCTATAATGTTTTACATGTTTTCAAGAACATTTTGATGCTACCTTTGAGACATTTGAATATGTAGGTTGGGAGGTTGAAGGTGAAGATTCAAGAAAAGGGGTCAAAATAACGTTTCTAGATGAAGTTTGCATTTTAGTCCTGAGGCAGGCCAACTGGCGAGCCACTGGCAAGTCACTGGCGATCCACTCGCCACTTGCTCGCCAGTTGGCGAGCCACTGGCGAGCCTGACGCTGTCAAAAATCAGACGCGAATTTTAGGGTTTCTTGGCCCTATATAAGCTTTCTAAGAGCCTCCAAACCTCTCTCCAAGCACCCTTTGGCCGAAAATAAGTGTCCCAACCTAGGGTTCTTCAATTCCCTTCCATTCCCACTCATTTTCATCCACTTCCACCTCATTCCTTCCACCCCCATCCATCCTTTCATCACATTTCCACCTTCTTCCACCTTTCTCTTCCATGGATTTTCAAATGATTCTTCTTCTTGGAGTTTCTCTTGGAGTTTCTATGTTGGATTGAAGATTCTTCATCTCTTGAGGATGGGTTGATGGTTGTTCAAGCATGGGTTCATCATGAGGGGAGTTTTTCTTAGTTCATTATATGTATTTAGAATTTCTTCTTTATGTATTTGAACCTCTCTTGTAGATGTTTGGATTTATGTATTGGATTGAGATTCTATATATGTATGTATGATGTTTGACCTTGCTAATTTGGATTAGGACTATGTATTAAGTACTTTGTTGATTATATATGTGTTTTGGTAAATTCTTCTTGATATTGAGTTGCTTAGCCTTGTGTTGATGATTCTATCGAGTTGATTTATTTAGATATGTGTATGATTGTATGAGCTCTCTTTTATAGGACACTCTATAATTCGATTGAGTTTGGAAAAGGAAAAAGACATTAACCAAATCTAAATTAGCAAATCACATCATGAATGGACTAAGTTGTGTCTATTTTGGGCTTTAAACACTTGAGTTATGAATTCATATCTACATTGTGGTTGCATTAAATTAGTCTCATTTTAGTGGTTGCTAGTGAGATTACTTGATTGTATCCATTCATGATTGTTGTGGTTGCACTTCATGAGAGCCACAAGTGTTTAGACTCAAACTATTTCACACATCTAGGAATTACACTTGATGCCTTGAACCCCTAAATGATTTGAGCTAATGTTTGTCACCTCACCTAGACTCAAGAGATCCATTTCATAGAATTCACTACACTTCAACCATTCAATCATCCACCTTATCAAAGAAAAGATAAAAAATATTGTAGTTAGGTTCATTTGCATTCTACATATAAAAACCCAACAAACTCCAATTCCCTTGTTCATTTCAATT